>JAHSQG010000021.1:0-1272952 GCA_020631755.1 Colletotrichum sublineola
TTGCGGGCTTAGTGGGGACAAGCATTCGAACTGTCGAGCATCATTGCCGCTCCCGTCGACGACGATTCAGTTGGTGGCTTGTAGGAGCTGGTGCTTGTTGGTGGGCTGTGAATGCAACCGAGCGACAAACGATTCAGCTACTCGTGTGATTGGCGCCGCGAAGGACCCTGAATGGCTTTACGTTTCTGCCTGCTGGTGGAACCAAGAGGAAACAAGAACAAATACGCCTGCTTGACCCTCCAAATATGGTGCTACTGGTCTCATCAGTTCGATTTTATCGCCCAAGTAAACATCCAACAGACAGCGATGAATGTGTTACTCCAGGCCAGAGCCGAGGGCAACGATTCGGCCAAAGATGTTTGCCCAGAAATCTCCCTCACAGAAAGTCAGTGCAGCTGATGGATTCCATACCAATGCATCAAGCACTACGCGCCCAATCCCCCCTCCCTCCAGATGCATCTCAACCGTTGTTCGGCAACATGTCATTCTACACCTTCAATATGATCCTGTCCGGCAGCTTCACCGCCGCGTCCTGCCTCATCATCTTCGCCCTGATGTTCCTCCACGCGACGCACCTGAGCAAGAGCAACGAGCAGATCAAGTATGAAACCCCTCCCAACCTATGGCGCGCAACAGCGGGGGGGAGGCTTCTCTAACAGCGGCAGGATCCTGCGCATCTCGCTCATCATCCCGTTCTGGTCCATCTTCTCCTTCTTGTCTGTGTGCTTCCCAACGGCCGAAGTCTACCTCCACCCGTGGCTCGAGTTCGTCCAGGCCATCTGCCTGGGTACCTTCTTCCTCCTGCTGTGCGAGTTCGTCTCGCCCAGCGCGCAGCACCGAGACGTCTTCTTCGCCGCGCTCACGTGAAGAACAAGAAGGCGGCTAACGGGAGGAGAACGGTCTCGAATGGTTCAGGGTGGGCCTTTTCATTATTAACCCCCCCCCCCCATGTCTCCAAAGCCTCGTGTGATCCCGGTTTCCTAACAGCCTCGCGCACAGAAAATGTGGTTCGCCGTCTTCCAATACCCCGTCGTCACTCTGCTGGTGGCCATTGTGACCGCCATCACGCAGGCGGCGGGTGTCTACTGCGAGTTCGCCAGCAAGACACACTTTGCCAAGCTCTGGGTAAGCATACGTTCCCACGGGTCGATACTCCGTGGCTCGGGAGCAGCACTAACAGAGCCTAAGCTGTCCATCATTAGCAACGTCTCTCTCACGGTCGCCATCGTCGCGGTGCTCCGGTTCTTCATGCAGCTCAAGCCTCACCTGAGTGAACATCGGCCCATTTCCAAGTTTGCGGCTTTCAAATTGGTGGTGACTCTGACCTTTCTTGAGAATGTAAGCACCCCCCCCCCCCCCCCCCCCCCCCCCCCCCCTGTATGTGCATCTCAAAAAGCACCATAGGCCCCTAACGTACCCACCCCCGTAGATCATCTTTTGGATCCTCCGCGACACCGGAGCCTTGAAACCCACCGCGACGCTGACGGATGCGGACCTCCGCATCGGCATCCCGTCCATGCTGATTTGCCTCGAGATGCTGCCCCTCGCGGCCTTCTTCCACTACGCGTACTCGTACCGCCCCTACGTGATCGGGAGCGGCCGTGCCAGCCGGCCCCTCGCCGGCGATCACGAGGCGTACGCGCCCCGGACGTACTCTGGCGGCCCGGGCGGACTGTGGGCGTTGATCGAGCTGTGGAACCCGATGGAGATCGTGGAGGCCGTCGCGTTCGGGGCTGCGGATGAAGGCGGAAGAGCGGAAACAGCAGCGCGCCCAGAAGGGGTGGCAGAGTGTGCAATACCAACAGGTGCAAGAGGACTACGAGATGGGCAGAAGATAGTAGTGTGTGTGTGTGTGTGTGTGAGAGAGAGAGAGAGAGAGAGAAAGAGAGACAGCGCATGAACTCGGCAGCAGGTCACGATGGATATATTCCGAAATTACTTTGTGATTACATCTATCCGATACATTACACTATGCGGACAAACAGGCAGGGCCCTCATAGAGCATTGGCCTTTGCAGCGTGCTCGTAGACGAGCGGCTGGGCCTCGGCGTCGTCCAGGTAGATGGTGAAGCCGTCGTCGTGGTTGCGGCCGTACGAGTAGTTCGAGTAGCCGAACTGCCAGTACATGTCGGGCATGCCCTCCTCGAGGGCAATGGCCTGCCAGCGGCCGAGGACCTCGGTGCGCGGGGTGAGGTTGATGAGGCCGGTGAACTCGAAGCGCTTGTCGGGCGTCAGCCACCCGTACTCCTCGTGGACGACGGGCTTGCCGGCGCGGCGGCCGGCGGCGGCGTGGGTCGCGGATCCAGGTGTCGGTCCAGTCGACCGTCTTGAGCCACCAGTCCGGGTAGGAGTGGAAGACGCCAAAGTCGACGTCGGGGAGGGCGAGCTCGGCGTCGAAGTCGCCGCCGTCGGCGCCGTTGTAGGCCCAGTCGAGGTTCAGGGGCAGGTTGAATCCCCCCTCGCCGCCCCAGGTGACGAGGTGGTCCGGGTCGAGGGATTTCACGTGGGCGCTCATCTCTGCGATCCAGGCGCCGATGCGGGATGGGTCGCAGTCGGTGCTACGGGGGAGGTTGCGGATGGCGTCGGCGCCGCAGCGGGGCTCGTTGGCGAGCTCCCAGGCCATGATGGCGGGGGAGTCCCGGTGCCGGGTGACGAGGGCGGTGACGTAGCGCTTGAAGGCGTCCTTGATGGCGGGGACGTGGTAGAACTGTGGCGTCGGGGGGGGGGGGAGAGGACATTAGCATCGTCGTAGGATGGGATGGAGATTTGTGGAGGTTTGTGGAAAGAAAGACTCACGTCGTCGTGGTGCTTGCCGCCGAGGTTGACGGTGTACACGTCCATGCCGCCGTAGTCGGCCCAGTTGTTGGTCAGCGCGACGATGAGCTTGATGCCGACCTTGGTGGCGGCAGCGACGACCTTGTCGAGGGCTTCGACGTTGATGGACGACGTGCCGTTAGCGTACCACCGCTGGAAGACGACCTCGGTGTCGCCGGCGCCCTCGCCGCCGTACTGGGGGAGCCCGTTGGGGTTGTAGGTGGCGTTCTTGTCGTTGAAGCCCCAGGTGCGGAAGACCTTGAGGCCAGCGTCCTTTGCGGCCATCAGGCCGGCCTCGACATCTGCTTGGTTCTGCGCAGCAGCCATGTTTTTGTCAGTCTCGGTCCATTTCTCTGTTCACGTCGCGCTCTATCCTGCTCTTTCCTTTCCAAAGGCGATTGGGGCTGGCTCACTGACATTGTTGAAGGGGAAGTAGTAGGCGTTACTGCCCGCGAAGTGAAAGTCCTCGCCGTCGAGCTGGAACTTTGTGCCGTTGACCGTCACGAAGCCCTCCCTGGCGCAGGCGGCACCGCTGGCCAGGAGGCCGATCGAAAGCAGACCGGAAAGTCTCGGTAGCATTGTTGGAGGCAATTTGTTGGTAGCTTTCTACCGGTGTCTACCACGCGCGCGCGCAGAAACCGTCTCTCCCCCCCCCCCCCCCCCCCCCTCCCCGTGGGTAGCTCGCCCTATTTATTGATCCTGGCTTTTTGTCGCGATCTCATGAAAACCTGCGCATACTGAACAAACGGTCCCCAGCTTCCCAATTGATCACGGAGACTGTTGGACCGCGTGCCATGGACGCGACCCCTCGTGTAGTTGGAGATGCCAAGGTGGGGGGGGGACGGCGCACTATGCCGTTCTGGACACGGAGGGAGGCAGTCCGAAAGTTGGGGTTCGTCCAATGCCGTGACACGAAGGGCGATGGTACCTGATGTAATTTCAATATCAACCTTGAATCGTCGGATGCGTCGTCATTGATGCTACTACCCCATGTTGGAGAGAGAGAGAGAGAGAGACAACGGACTAAAAACCGGTCTTTTGATGTATTTCCTACCCCTCACCCGGCTTTCTCGAACTTATACGACCCAGAGTTCTCGGTGCTGGCCGGATCAGCTACCGGATGCAGTGCTGGACAGAAGAGGGCTCACGGCAAACAAGCATACCTACCTACAACCTATAAGGGTGGTCTAGCTGGCAGGATGGCTGTGCTATTCGCGTGTAAATCAACCACGATCCGACGCAATTCCCGACCCTCCGCCCCCCCCCCCCCCCTGCCGCGGTTTGTTGCTTCTTTGCGAGGGTAGCAGAAGCAACGACATTGTTGTGCTAGCCTGGCCGGGTCTCTCACATGATGGGCAAAGACCGCGGCTTCTATAGTGTGATCGCGTATCAATGACCCGCTCTTTTTGGCCGAGGCACGTTTGCCTACAAGCCTCGATTGTCGAGGTGCCCCATGTCACGCGGGGTCACGGGGTGTGGTTGATGCGGGGTAGCTCCAGACCAGTGACCCGTCTGTGTCGTGAGGCGGTGTTGTTGTTCTTTTTTTTTTTTTGTGGCTTGATTGGAACTTCTAGGCTCGATGAGGATGAGGAAGATGGATGAAGAGAGAGGTCTGGGTCATCAAGAGGAGAGTGGGTGTGTGTCTCTTTGCTCTAACTCAAGCCACGATTAATGTGGCTGAAAGCGACTGAAGGACAGCGGCTGATGGCTGATGGAGATGCACAGCCACATAACAAGCCACCTCAGCAGCAGGCAGTATTGCGGTACCAAACTAACCTAACCACCCACAAACCCGGCTCAGGCCTGCAAAAACAGATGCAAAACCGACTAGATGCAAAAAATCGACCCATTAGTTCGGATGTAATCATGCCTCGTGGCGGAATCGAACCGCCGATCTTCTCATGTCACTAGGGTACTAGTGAGACGCTATACCACTTAGCCAACAAGGCGGCAAATAAGACGATGTCTAAATGGGGGGTGTTCTAGAGCTCAAGACCACGTGTGTGAGGGTGAGGGGTGGGGGAGACCTCGTAGATGCTAGTCAGTTCCTATAGGGGACATCGTAGGGGGGGCGGTGCGTAGGTGTAAATAAACAGCTGTTTTGCAATTCAAGATCTCCACTCAGGCCTGCATTGCTATACTACCATCCCCAGAGACATTCTCGTTTCAAACGCGACTAGCTCGAATCTTAAAGAGTGCTGGAGTTCAAGAGCTATATTCTGATTTTATTTCTTGCTTTTCGTTATTTTGCGTCTGAATACCCACAAGGCGGTGAAAGCGAGACCCGAATAGGGGGATTATGATCCATCACCGAAACTGCGTGGGTGGGTCTCTCCGGGGGGGGGGGGGGGGGGGGGGGGTGACAGACGGAGGCGGGCGAGTGGATACGCGGACCACTTAGTCCAGTCTTCGGTCCTGGAGGCTCTGCCGGGGAAACAACATCCGGCCCTAGAAGAGCAGAAACCGAGAGGATCTGCCGTGAAGTTGCCCACGCTTGCAAACGCTAGGAAGAAACAGTGGGATCAGAGATAGAGGCCGTGGAAGCCGCCGTTGATCTCGCAAGCGAAGTGTACTTTTTTCTTCCTCTTCTTTTTCTCTCTTTTTTTTTTTTATTTTTTTTTATATCTCTTTTTCTTCTTTTTCCCGGTAGGAATTCAAACTTTTAAATACACTGCTTCATCATACGAACCGTTTTACTAAACCAAAACCCGGCCAAACTTTCCAGTGGCGTTCAGCCACCCCTCAGTCTAATTGTGTGTACTGCGCTTGGAACCAGCCGAGACTTTACCCAGCAGAAATAAATGACCTCGGTGCCATTCGCGCGTCGTGTGGAAGAAGTCTAGTTCCCGCGCCATCTTCTTACCCAGGCAAGATGCTTAAACGGCCCGGTGACTCGCTAATCCATTGCGGTCACTCGACTACCTACACATACAGGTAAACTGAATAAAAAGTTATACCCGCCATCGCTTCACCACTGTTCGTACTAGGCAAACAATCATTAAAGAGCGCCGCCATATCGAACCACAAAAGCAACGACAGGCCGCCTCTTGCTCGCGTGACGTGTGAGAGCAGGAAGAGAGCACCCGTGAAGCATCATCTCGTAACCATGACTTTTGTTGATACACTCTAGGCTATGTACTCGACCGCCGTCTCTGTCCCGGCTCGCCCTTGTCCGTTCGTTCAGTCGATGTGGATGCCGCCCTGGCTCATCACGAAACGCTCGCTCTCGTGCTCGTACCGGCGGCTGCGGTTCGAGGCGGTGCGCCGGCCCGGCGTCAGCGCGCTGTTCCGCGTCGATGTCGACAAGGGCCGTGTCGTCCTGGCGGGCCTCGGCGTGCCGGGCAGCAGTAACGGCGGCGGCGCCCCCCTCCGCGACTTCGCGACGTCCGAGTCGGGCCGTGGCGTCCCGACGACGGCGCCACCTCTGGACCCGTCGTCAGACGCCCGCTGCTCCTCTCTCCACGCCCGGATGCGATCGGAGCGGCTGGACCCGGGCCGCTGACGACGACGCGGCTCTTCCACCTCCCAGGCCCCCTCGTCCATCAGATCCATCGTGTCGAGCCAGTCCCTCGCCTCGCGCGCCTGCCTCTCCGCCGCCGCCGCCCTCGCCAACCTCAACCGCTGCCGCACCGTGATCTCCACCGCGTCGACCGTGTCACCCAATGACCTCCCTTGCGCCAGCACCACGCCGATGCCCGACATCAGCGCCACCACCGAGAATCCGTCGCCGAGCTCGCCGCGCGCCGCCGCGTTGGCGAACGCAAACCGCGTGCCCAGGTGCGGCCGCGAGCCGCTGCGCGACACCAGCGCCACCAGCTCGTCGCGCCCGTCGCCCGTTCTCCGCACCTCGTCCGTCGTCCGCTTCCGCCACAGCATCCATCCGTCCGCGCCCCGGAGCCGACGGATCGTGAGCCCCCGGCTGTGACGCCACTCAAAGTCGACGTCCGTCGGCCCTTCCCGGTACGGGATCTGCATCGTGAACGCCCACCGCACGGCGGCGGCGGCGCTTCTCCACCGGAGCAGCCGGCCGAGCGGGCCCCACGGCGGCATCTGTTGTTCCAGGACGACCTTGACAGGCTGCTGCTTCCCGCCTTCCGTCGTCGCTGTCTCGAAGAGGACGACGTCCATCGTCTTCATTGTCTCCCAGCCGGTCCGCACCACGGTCCGGTGCGTGAGGTTGGCGATCTTGGGGTGCAGGTCGAAGGGGCCCGCGTGCAGGTTGATGCCCAGGTGGTTGTCCGAAGGCTCCTCGTCGTTGCTCAGGCAGAACAGCGGCTTGTCGGCGGTCTCGGCGATTCCAGAGTTGAAGATGTTGAACTCCATGGGGATCCGCCCGTCCGCCCGTCCCCGATCGCGGCGGCTGCGGCCGTCCTTCATCACGGACGGTGTGGTGTATGAGTCTGGAGGCTGGGAGGGCGCAGATTCGAAATCGGGAAAACTGGAAAAGAGAATGACGATTTCCCAACAGCAGAGTTCCTGACAAATTAGCGGAGTGTCCTGTGAGAGATTGCCCTCTGCGGCGAAAGTTGTTCGGTGAGAAGAGTTGATGAAGCCAAAACGCTCAAAAGGGTGTCACCCGTGACGTGTCAACAGATGGGGTTGCTGAATTTGAAAGACATCAGAAGAATAGAGAGCGTCTATTGCCAATCGGAGAAGTCACGATACAGTGCCATAGTACGGCTGGACGCAGACGGAAGGTTCGGCCTTTCCACTTTCCCCGGCGGCCGTACCCAGAAGCCATGCCGGTACGAAATCTCTACATTTCTTACTGATAGCGATCAGTCCAGGAACGCTGTGCAATCAATACCAAATCTAGCTCTGACTGTGGGAAGACGGCAGTCACAGTGGAGGAAAGAGGAGACGAACATCATCTGAAAAGAGTCAAGAGGCCCGAAAACCGCGAGATTCCATGGTTGCTAGGCCCTAATGATCCCGCCATCTCGGATAGGGGTTTCTAAACAGTCAAACTTGCAACTTAATACAGAAACGCTTAACTCATGCGTTCAGCACTGAGCTGTAACTGATCCAGTATTGTAGGCAACAGAGGAAAACGCTCCTATATCGGTGGATTATCAAGTACCCCTCAATGACAGACGTCTTGCCAACTTGGAAAGATCTATTGAATACTCGGTTGTACGGATACTATCAGCATATCCGCAACGACGGAAGACCCCGGGCTCGTTCGCCACCATTTTTCCAGATGTTGAATGAGGTCAGTCGTCATGCCCGGCCAGGAGCATACAGAAGTGCCTTTGATGTTAGCACCTGGGAGTTGGAGGAAAACACCCCAGATCATTTGATTGGAGAAAGAGGACGTCGATCCAAGATACATATTCTGGGTGAACTCGGGACTCATGAATGGCGATTGTTCCCGCTCGATAGGCCGCAATCCTTGCTGATCAACATCGTATGATGCCAAGGCAATGCTTACAAGAGCCAAGCTTTGATCAGATCTCTTCTCACTCCGACTCGATTCTATCCGCGCTTGCCATAGCAAAAGGCAGGCAGCCTGGGCGGTTTCCAGGCAATTGATAGTAGAGATGTGCTTTTCTCGACAGGCCTAAGTCAGTAGATGAAGGAAAGGCAATCTCCGCAAATCTCCGCATCTGCAGGAGGATATCCAGAATTTCGAGTATCTTTTAGCAAAGGTTTTCGTCATCATGATGGTGTCCGGTGGAATATGGGCCATCGCGGGCAGCCGATATTCGACAGTATGGAGGCATAGCCTATGTGAAGCCGCCACCGAGGGAATGGCAACCTTGCTTCGGTCGGGAATCACGAGGATATTCCGGAATGATAACAAGTGATGACAAGCTCCGGAGACAAGGCCGCTTAGTCGACAGACGTCGGGTAGATGGGCTACTAGAAGTGAGTGTGTGTGTGTGTGTGTATGTGTGTGTGTGTGTGCGTGCGCGCGTGGTTCTGGTGGGTGCAGTCGGGGACGAGCCGACCGAAGCTAGATGACAAGCTCAATGGTCGCGTTGGCGGTGCGTAAGCCAAGTCCGTCAAGACCTAGCAATTCCCTTCTTCGAGTCGCGACTCAGGGTCGGGCGCCTAGTGGTGTATGCGCTATAATCGTGGCCGTCTTGACATGTCTGATGCCAAGTAGTGTAGCAGGCAGCAACCACGTTGGCGACGACGCTGAACGAAGGTGAGGCCAAGGAAGCAGAAAAAAATGGGCTGGGGCCTTGGCATTTCTTGTATTTGAGCTTTGGACGTGTCAACGGTGTTGGAAGGGGATCCGGCTGAAGGTAACGGTCCCATAGACCGCTAGTTTGAAACGAATTGGCCGTGCGTTATTTTTAAGTGCTGTTGTCATCTTATCTGAGTGAGTGACTGACTGACTGACTGACTGGATGCGGTGCTGGTGTGATGGACCCTGAACTACCTACCTACACGGAAACGCGCAGAGTGGGAACGTTTATTGTCGCATGCTATTCCCAGCGCTGCAGATAGCAAGGGCGGAGTGTCACAGGCCAGGAGTTCTCTGACGTGAATGTGACCTGAACGGATGAGTGATGACTCCATTAGGCGATATCCCGCGACGAGGTCGCGGACGACATTGCCATACTGGTAAACTAGTGGGACACACTTCCCAAAATACGCGCACATGGCCGCCGTAAGCCCTAGGCTTCTAGAAGCTCTGTTGGGTGGGCTAGACTGGCGTTGGCATAGGAGTTGAGACAGCCGCGGAGGGGGGGGGGCAGCGGGAGGCTCGAGGCCCGAGGGTTGGTGGCCTGGTGTGGTGGTTGGTGATATGTCCGATTGGTCGGGGAAGACGCAACAGCACTCGCCGCCAAATGCAAGGGTCATAAGTGATGGATGGGTCAGTGAGCGGCTTTCGGTGGCACGTGGACAGCATCGCAACAGGTCTTGCGGCTCACCGCCGTTTAGGAGTAGCGAAACAATATGGAACCAACAACTTGGGCGGCGAACGTATTCGCTGCATGTTTCCCAGGTGGTCGTGCGGCTGGTGGATGTGCTGCGAGAACAAGTCCCAGGGTAGCACCCCGCGGCATTATGCAGGCGTGGAAGAGGAAGGGGAAAGGCTGGATGGCTGTCTGGCCACCCCCAACGCCCAGGCGGCGGCATGGGAGATGGGGGGTTGCAGATGTTTTGCCTCGTTGCGCCAAGGATCAGAATGCGTGGTGGTGCATGGTAAGCCGAGTAAGTAGGAGGTGGTGATGGGAGTGGAGCGGCGCGACGGTGCAGACAGACAGACGCATGTTGGAAAGGGCCCGGCCGGCGATGATGGGTGGACCCGTAGTTCTCCGCAGAGTCGGATTCGGGGTTTGGGGGGTTCAGAAAGATGTTGCTGGAGAGGCGGGGATTGCTGGGGACGGGGAAAAACAGGATCCGGACTTTGAGCCGTCATCACGTATAGTTGGTGGCTTGCACGGCGGCACAGCGGGCGGCCTCGACGAGGCGAGTGGATGGCGGCGGTTGGAGAGATCAAGTGCCGGGTCTGGTCGCATGTGCATGTCGGGGCATTACTCTGTGCACTACATTAGCTTGGAGGGATGCGGCAGCCGACCAGGATCCGAATTGCTCGGATGAGTACTGACATTTCCCACTGGCGGGCAGCAAGTTGGCGACGAAAGCCATGTTTTGGGTACATGGTCTTGGCAAAAGGTCACGATGTCGCGCGGGCGCATCGGTTTGATAGCTGGCCTGCCTGGCTACAGTGAATGCCCAGCCCAGCAATGGGGTGGGTGCACTAGACGGAAAACAAGTCGATCCCGGCATGACTCGAAATGGAGTCGACAAGCAAAGGACCGAGGCAGATGACTCCTTGGGGTGAGGCAGACTGGAGATGGAGATGGAAGACTGGAGACGGAAGACTAAAGACTGGACCCGGGGAAGGCAAGGTAGGATGTGGACTGGACATTCACGACGAAACAGAAAGAGCACGAGTGTACAAAGTGTGTGAATGGCTGACGATTACGGTCGCTGGGGGAAAGACCCGGAAGATGGCCGAAAAATCTCGAGAAAAAGTGGGGGAGGGGACATGGCGCTACCGCCCCGGTCGCCCCCGGTCGTACCTGCCAAAGCAGGGGTCTTGGTTTCGTTTCTGGCAGGGAAGGAGCCAATGAGTGAGTGATACGGGCTACCGAGGAAAGTGCACAAGGAGCGTGTCCGTCCCCATTCCCAAGACGTTTGGGTCGTTGGTCGCCGGGGTTCAGTATCCCATGGGGCCAGCCAGTTTGGGGCCCCCGACTTGGGAGGAACGTCTGGGGAGAGGAGCGAGAGAGATGAATGGACAGGGAGATGCAGCTTGAAGATCTGGAGGAAAACGGAGGCACGCCCCCGTCATGGACCACTCACTGACCGTTCGTCGGCTAAGACGAGAGCAGAGCAGATCAGAGCAGATCAGATCAGTGCGCGAATTTCCCACTCCGAGTCGGTCCGTCACGGGCGGTCCCATTGGCCCAAGAGATGGTACGCATGAGAGACATTGTGCACGCACGCCATCGTACCTAACTAAGTAAGGTAGGCAGAGATCTGCCTCATAGGGTGACGGAGTCGGCCAGCAGCGTGGGCGTGGGCGGTGCTAGCTGCTACTTCTCTATTGACGTCCCTTAAGCTTAATTCCCCAGCATGGAGCGTCTCCGTAAGTGTCTCCGTATGGCATTGATCCTGTACGGTGGGACGGTTTTTGGTGTCTGGTGCCATGAGCTAGCTGGCTGACTGACACTTTACCCCGTAGCACGGATCGGCTATCTGGCCACCCAAGCAAGTACCTACGGTGCGGATATGCGGGGAGGGAGATGAACACCTGTCACGGCCGGTGTCATGCTTACCTAGTCAACAACAGTTCGTTTGATCCACGGTGTTATTACCGTCCGGCTGGAATGCGCGAAACAACGTCCCCCACGTCTGGTTTTTTTTTTTGTATTTCTGACTTCACCTCGTGAGCTTGCTATTGAGTAGTCGTTGTGAACGTCGTCAGTTCGCCAGGAATGCGGCGACTTCGCCCTCGCAGCGCCGAGTGACTTGGCATAACGGGGTGGCTTGCCGAGACGGACACAAGCACTTTCTTGGCAAAGTCATCAGCCGTTGTGTCTTGGCTTACCTACCTACCTACATGTCTGGCGAGGCACATGCCATACCCCTGCCCGCACCGCAGCTGCCCACGCAGTTTTTATTCTTTTATTTTTTAAGTGATGGATGCTTAGCTGTCGTGTTGGCTGCGTGTTGGCTGCCTGCTCGCTTAACGCACCGAGGCGGCAGTAGCGAACGCATGGTCGCATCGAAGCATGTGTATTGCAGACGCAGATGTGGTGGTGTCGGCAACCGAACCAGAGACAGACAGACTTATGGACACTATTGGACGCGAAGCAATGCAATGTCAGGTACACTAGAGAGGAGGATGGATAGGATGGATGAAAGATAGACGGGGGGGTGCTTTGACTTTTACTACGGAACACGAGAGGTAGTGTAGGGGCGACGACGGGGTTTCCTTATCGCGCCTTCTGTCGAGTTTGTTCGTTCCTTCCCTCCTCGCCCGTTCCTGCTCCTGCTCCTGCTCTGCTCCTGCTCCTGCTCTGCTCCTACTTGCCCCCCACATGGCCGATCTGTAGCGCCTTCCTTGTGTTTCGCTTTCTCCTTTGCCGTTCTTTCCCAACGACCTTGGAGACGCGGTGAGATGATTGTGTACGGCTGCCCACGTGGTGCAGCAACACCCAACCAGTAACTCAGCTATCTGTCTAGGTACCTTAGATATCTTAGGTACTCAATGCCACATGACCGGTCGTTCAGTCTTCGTTTTTCCATATCTTTTCCCACCCAATTTCACGAACCTTGCAATTCCGCTCTCCCTTCAAAAGACTTTGGCCGTGATGCGACGCCACCAACCCCCTTCCCCCACAGACCACACACGCGCTGTACCCAACACGGACTGCCAAGACCTCCTGGATGTGTGAGGCGCAAACTTTTCTGCTTACAGATACGTAGTGTTTTTTTTTTTTCCCTCCCATACTTCTCTCTGTTGGCTCTCTGTTGCTACCATCACCGTTTTGGCAATTCGCCAACTTTCCAAAACCCCCCGTTGCTATTCCTAGCGTTCCACTCTGTTTACCAGATACTCTTGGCATTCATCTGCGGCCGTTTCTTACATGCCTACAGCTCCAACAACACCGCAACACTGGGGTACTGGTCCGCCGCCGTTGTCTGCAAGGCCGTCCAGTCGATGATACACTAGAGCGCAGCAAACCAGTCTCCCTGGTCGAGGGAAACGAATCTCATCTTCTGTTTCGTCGCTTCCTATTTTGGTCTTGGACACACTCGAGGATGGAATGGGCAGGACACGTGGGATATGCTGTGCGCCCACAACTAACCACCCGGGGGTCTGTCTGTCTTACTGCGTACCTACTACCTACTACCTACCTACCTACCTACCTACCTGAGGTAGTCGCCGTGTTTTTCTCTCCCACCAAAAGCCAAGAGGGTGTTTGGCCGGCGACTCCAAGTGGACTGACTTCCTACTGCATCCCATCAACGCCCATGATATGATTACCAAACGCAAACCAACTCGCCCCGTCCCACGTCCAGTCCGCGGTGCTCGACACGCATGTCCCTGCCGCCATGCCATGCCATACCATGCTCCATGCTCCATGCTCCATGCTTCACTCATTCAGTCTTCATGAGTTGGTCCATCATGTGCCGGAGGGAAGGCCGTCTCCCACATGCGCGGATGAGATACCCTGCTGCTTCTGACTGCCTCCCGGTAGCTACCTAGCTAGCTTGGCCGCGGACGCCATCGTATGCAATACACCAATGTCTATTCCCAACCTGGACCGCATCCCCCCCGGAATCATCATGACCCCTACCTGTTGTTCCCAACTCTCAACAACCATGGACCGGACACCCCAGCCTCGCCTCCCCCCCCCGAGTCTGCCGCCTCCTCTTGCTAACCCTCCTCCTTCTCTCTCTCACTCCTTCGTTGCCCTTTCGTGCCTGGTCACTCCGCCGCTAGAAAGCTCTAGCTCCATGACTCTCCCCTCATTCTACTCCGTACTACCTAGTACGCATACCTTGCACTTCTCGTCTCCTGTTTTCCTTCCCCCCGACCCCGACCCCGACCCCGCATCGTCAGCTACGTCCTCCCCACGCATCCATCTCAGACACCCTTGCCACCATTGGTTGGCCTGCCTGCACTAACCATCACCCTTCACTGTGTAGTGTTCCATCATGGAGGATGATCGTTTTCGACTTGTCATGCCAGCCTCTCTGACCCTCGATACTGTTGCTCAGTGTTTTCGTACACTCTCCCTCGAAACCACCCTATCCACAATCCCCTTGCCTGGTGAACTCTTGGCACCGACACGCTGGACGGGCTGGTGATTCGTCCACGGGGAGGGCCATCAAGGCTGCTGTCAACTATATGAGGAACCTTGTGTCCCCTTCATCTCGTCTTCTTTTATTGGAATCAGTAGTCGTGCCTCATCCATCATCATCATCATCATCATCCTCCTCCTCCTCCTCCCCCTTCTCAACGACATACTTTCTCTTTCCCTCCGTGCCCTCGTCCACACCACCCTGACAGTCATCGAGGAAACCTGTCTAGAGTCTGGAATCGTACAACACAGACGTCCAACATGTCGACGCCAACCGCCCAGCCCGCCGACCCCATCGCCAAGGGCGTCCTGGCCACGGCGAAGCAGTCCTTGAAGGACCTGTTCATCTGGAAGCAGCGCACCGTCGTCGTTACACCGGACGGCGAGACGCACACGGAATGGCAGGATCCCGACCCCATCAAGAACCCCATCAGTCTGATGGCCCAACTGGGCCCCCGCGACTGGCTCTTCTTCCTCTGCGGTTTCTGTGCCTGGACGGCCGATGCCTTTGATTTCCACGCCCTCTCCATCCAGACCACCAAGCTGGCCAAGTACTACGACCGGTCAAAGACGGACATCACCACAGCCATCACCTTGACTCTCCTGCTCCGTTCCGTCGGCGCCGCCGCCTTCGGTCTGGCTGGTGACAAGTATGGTCGCAAGTGGCCCATGGTTGCCAACATGATCATCCTCGGCCTCCTCCAGATTGCCACCATCTACAGCACCACCTTCCAGCAGTTCCTGGCTGTGCGCAGCTTGTTCGGTCTCTTCATGGGAGGTGTCTACGGAAACGCCATCGCCATGGCTCTTGAGCACTGCCCGTACGTTGCCTTTGTCACTATCTGTCTGTATGGAAACCCCCACTAACTTCCGTCTTCAGCTCCAACGCTCGCGGTCTCATGTCCGGTATACTCCAGCAGGGATACTCTTTCGGCTACGTCCTCGCTGCCTGTGCCAACCTTGGTGTCGGCGGTGGCGTCGAGACGTGGAAGACGGTCTTCTGGATCGCCGCCGGCATTTCCATCGCCGTCGGTCTCGTCCGTGTCCTGTTCCCCGAGTCCCAGCAGTTTCTCGAGGCCAAGGCACACGGTAAGAAGACGGCTTCGCCCGGCGCCTTCTGGAGGGAGACCAAGAAGATGCTTGCCCAGGAGTGGAAGATGTGCGTCTACTGCATCATTCTCATGACGTGGTTCAACTACTACTCGCACACGTCGCAAGACTCGTACACCACCTTCATGATCGCGCAGAAGGAGATGGACAACAGCGGCGCGTCCCGCGCCTCCATCCTGATGAAGGCCGGCGCCTGCGTCGGCGGCACCATCATCGGCTACCTGTCGCAGTTCTTCGGCCGCCGCCGCGCCATCATCGTCTCGGCCCTCATCTCGGCCTGCCTCATCCCGGCTTGGATCCTGCCCCAGGGCGAGCGCTCCCTCAGCGCCAGCGGCTTCTTCATGCAGTTCTTCGTCCAGGGTGCGTGGGGTGTCATCCCCATCCACCTCAACGAGCTGTCGCCCCCGGCCTTCCGTTCCTCGTTTCCCGGTATCACCTACCAGCTGGGCAACATGATCTCGTCGCCGTCGGCCCAGATTGTCAACGCCATCGCCGAGAAGACGTTCGTCAGAGCGCCCTCGGGCCACAGCGTCGAGGCGTACGGCCCGGTCATGGGTATCGCGACGGCCATCATCGCCATGGGCATTGTGGTCACGACCATGTTCGGACCCGAGCGCCGCGGCCGCAGCTTCGAGCACGCCGTTGCCGGCGTCCAGGGCGAGGCCGTCGAGACCAAGGAGGTGGACGACCACGACGAGGAGAAGGGCAGCATCAGGGCCGCCACCGTCGAGGACGCTGCCGTGCGCAAGGAGTAAGCCAAGTCGCTGCTGGGCTCGGCGACAAATAGGACTTGTTGTGGTGTTTGTTTGATTATTATTAAGGATATGTTATATGCGGAATATCAAAGGACGGGGTGGGAGATGTGCACACGAGGAGGGAAGGAGGAAAGCGAACCTCTTCCCGGCAGTTACAATACCCAGCAGCGCCGTAGGCGCAGATGAAGCATGATTGAATTGAACGAATACAGTAAAATATCCATTTCCACAAACTCGCAGTCTCTCTCTCTCTCTCTTTCTTTCTGACGCAAGTCGCCCGTTTCGATCCACGCTCACGCAACCCGAAGATCGTCAATGGTCGATGCCCGCTGCACGCGATGCAATGTCTCACATCACGACAGCTTTGCTCGAGACAAGCTTCCCTGCCCAGCGACGCCGACGCCCGCCCAGCGGCTTGGCGTTGAAAGCTTGTGAAGAAACGGGACGCACAAGAAATCTTTTTTAGTCATGTAGCCCGATGGAGGCCGAACCGGTGGGGGGGACCATAGGAGCTTTGACGTCCTCCAGTTCGGTGGGCCGCTCCCACCTGGCCGGATCCACAGTCCGGTCCAGTAGGTAAACTTATGTACACAGTAACTCTCTACTCTCTGGCGGTGCTGGGGTTTTTGTGACAAATGTCGTTTGGATGGGGACTAATTAATTACCTGTTACGCATATACTCCAGTGAAGGATGGGAACTTTTTTTTCTTTCTCTTTTTTAGTAGCCTATGTCCTGGTGGCATGCGAATCCCTCCAACTTTAATCTCTCTCTCTCTCTCTCGATGGACCCATATCCCAGTCACCCCCTGGACAGCCGCCTTCCAAGCAGGAGCCTGCAAGACCAATTCGCTAGTTCTGCGGGGAGGTCTTATTCAAAGTCGAGGAGGTCTGGCCAGGCTCAGGAGAGACACGTCGAGCTACGGCTTCCGTCGTAGACGGCGTGGCGCTTTCATCGGGAGGGCACACGGTGTGCTTCACAGCATGACAACTCAAAAGCCGGTAATCACACCACCACCGTCCGACAGCAAGACATACGACACGATTCTGCAGAGAAACCAACCAACCCACCTTGTCCTTTTTCCCCCGTACCAGAACGAACCCCCCCCGGCCTTCTCCCCCGGATCTAGCTGTCCAGATCTCGCGTTGCAGTCTCCTCCGTGCGTCCTGGCGACACGTAACTTAACACGGGATAGAAAGAGAGGGAGAGAGGGAGGTTTTGCGTGGCACGCGGGCCCACGCCAAGACGACACTCGTACGATGGCCAGGCCCACGTCTAAAGACGCCCGGTCTCGTTGGTGTCCTGGGAGTGGGACTGGGGAAGAACCACAAAAATCTCCAAAATGTCTTTTCAATGGGGCTCCCCCCCCCCCCCCCCTCTAATTAACAGGTTAGTAGTCCAACAGCATCTTTCTTCCCTCGTCGTTCCCCATTCCTTGGCCCCCCCTCTGCCCAGTCAGGCTTCTACCCCGTAATCCTGGTTCCAGACCAGTCATTTTTTTTTCTTCTTCTCTCCCCCAAAGTTTGGGAGTCCGGGTGGTGGGGGCCCAGGGGAGCGGTGCGGAGTAATTAGAGCCTGATGACAGACCACACACGGTGGGTGGGGAGACCAAGCAAGTACCTTAGGGCGCGGAGAGAAGACCGGCGCTTGGGTCGTTTATCGTCCTGCTGCGGCGACTTACAAACAACGAATCACGAACACGGAGTTGCGAGTCCTTTCTGGTTCCATCACGAACCCGAGGGGCTTGGCAGAGCTCCGAATTTTTTTTTTTCTCTTCCCCTTTCTTCACCAAAGGCCTTGAAGCTCGCGAACATGAGAGGGTGGGGGGGATGAGATGATATCCGACGAGCCTCAAGGCGGTGGTGGTCAGCTGCGGCGGCGAACCACCTCTCTCTCTCTCTCTCTCTCTCTCCTCTGCGCCTCTCTCAACTCCAGTCCCTTCCCTCTCCCAATCCACCTGTACTCACGCTTCCCAGGTTTCCTGACCATCGACGACCTGATTTCCCGCACGCGCCCGCGCCGGCGGGAAAGCGGGATCCGACAAGGCAGCGACAGGACGGGAGGGAAGGGAAGGCCTAGCCGCTTGGCGTCTTGGCCTCGTCGGATGTTGTCCGTTCGTCCGGCCCGGGTTCTGGTTGCGACGGCTGCCACGGGGGTTAGGACAGACTATGGAAGTTCTTTCTTTCGCGGCACGGAAAGGCACTGTCGTTTCGATTTCCTTTTGTTCAAGCGAGGGGAAGAGGGAAGGGGGGGGGGCACGGCCGGGTTCGCATCCTTCCCGTGTCCCGAGTTGCGTGGCGTTTGTTGCTTGGCCGAACGTTTTCGATTGGCCTGATTTCCTGGCATACGGATGAGCGGGGGGTTTTTTTTTTTCTTTTTTTCTTTTTTTTCTTTTTTTTCTTTTTGACCGCGTCTACCGCTTCTGCGAGTAGACTTGAGAGCATCCTTGCGGTTCGTACGTCTTCGAGGGAGTTGGAGCCGACGGCACCGTCCACCTGAGCGCCGCACGCCTGCGGGAGCCCGACGCGGGAAACAGGAACATGGGAGGGGGGGGGGGGCTCGAGAAGCATGACGCTGTGAAAGGCGAACGTGTCGCATCTAGGTAAACCATGCCGCTCGCTGGCTGCCTTTCGTGTCGGATAACACGCCCGCGACCCCCCCCCCCAATCGTTCAGCTTTCAGCTGTAGGGGTGGTTGGGTTTGAAAGCCTTGGCAAGGCACCGGATGAGATAACCATGGCATGACGGGCTCGTGATGGAGCTCTGAGGCGGCGGGGAGAAGCGGGATTCGAGGGGCTGTTGATGTACATATATACATATATGGTGCAGCTCATCGCCAAACCCATCATATAGCTCTCATGGAATCATTGTAGGGACCTCATCCAGGGCCTCAGAGGGCTGGCTTCCTGAAGGGGTGACGATGTCACCTCGAGAGAGGACCGAAACCTACCGTAGACGGGCTTCCTTTCAACGCTCGCCTGGTCTTCCAAGTACCGCTCTGGTGGGAGGGAGTTAAAGGGGCCGTGGGCTACCGTTGATAACATGCTCGAAGATGCCAATCTATTCTTTGGTCCTCGTGCCCTCTTCTGAAAGCTGTGGATGCTACGCTGCCACCCCAAGAGCCGCACTCCTCAGGAACGGGGAAAGATCACGTCTCATATCCCTTGTCACATCACATCATTCCGGTATCTTTCACCGCGTACGCACGACCCAGAAGGTGTCTCGATCTACGGCGTGCTCGTATCGGTGTCAGTGTCGCCTCCTCAATGGGGTCAATTTCCTGCCTGGACCACTGAGGAACCCAACGCGATCGTTACACGTGGGTATCCGTCTGGATGGGCCTCGACTGCTCACTTATTCGAATACCGAACAGGACCCATACAAGAGCCATCCGGATGAGCTCATCGTGCTCGAGACTGACGTTCAGGTGCAGCTCGGGAGCAACCCTCTCCTCCAGACGAAGCAGTAGGCATCGATATTTGCAGCTGCCGGAGGCGTCAATGCGAATAGTCTCCGAGCCGTGCTCCCATTTTGGCTTCTAACCCCGTCATGCCCTCGCATCCGCGATAGAGGGGTACCTCTCACTGCCTTGCCATCTTCGTCCGCGTCTCGAACTTTCCGCATATTTCGCAGCCATCATTGTCCACTGCACGCAGTCGCAAAGGGTAGAGCATCTCCTTACGTATGACCGGCTGTCAGCAGACCAGCCCACGCCGAAGAGAGACGCTCGGATTTTCGGTATTGAAAGGGTGTAGGATAGAAAGGGGAATCTAGCGGTGAGGTACGCCGTAAGGACCATGTCTTCAGGAGTACCTCACAGGTAAGCAGCCAAAATTGATTGTAGAATTCTACATGCTTTCCCCATGACTAGGGTTGTTACTCTCTACCTTTATGTGTTGTCTGAGTATGCCCATGTAGCTTATATCTACTAAAAAAAAAAAAGAAAAGAAGAAAAAAGAAGAAGATAAAAAAAAAAAAAACAGAGAGAGAGAGGGAGAGGGAGAGAACCGAAAGTCATCTCTCTGAACATCCGTCTGATCGCCTTGCCATACTCCAAGTATGTATGTATCTCGCGCTGTATGCTTCACCATCGCTGCGTCGTCCGTCATGGATAAAAAGCATTTAGTCCGTCGTGAAAGGAGACCGGGCCCATATCAGATGGATCTGCACTGTACAGTTCAGACGCTGTTGCTGCGCCATCCCTCGAATGGAGGAGGAAGGGGGGGGGGGGGGGGGGGATGGACAAGACCTGCCTCGCACCCCCTTTTTCCCGATGACATAGTCCTGTTACCCTCCCACCCCGGGAGGCTCTGTTCTACGCTCCTCCACGACTATCTTATAGCTGCCGACGGCCCGCCGCAATCCGGGGATCAAGAGTTCGTGGTGGTCAAAGGTACATAAACGCCCGGCGGACCTGTGGGCGCAAAACCGACAAAGCCAAAGTCTGGAAGGATACAACCAGCTCACGGCGATACGCGTTGGTCGTTAAATCATGTATCGATAGACCCGAGGACTTCCTGCCCCCGAAAACAAAGCAGTGCTACAAGAACACAGTCATTACCAGTCTTTGTTACCTATTGGACGGGGGGATCCGTGACGCAGAGCATAGGAGAGAAGATATGATGGTAATGTTCTGGAGGTTTGACCACCTCTGGTGCGTCTGTCTTATTCTTTTAGTTGTTCTGCTATATGATATGCAATTCCTGGGTATACTCGAACCCATTCCAGTTTAGTTAAAAGCAACGCTGAAACCGTACACGAACGCCAGACCGCCCGTCTATATGCTTGCTCTTTGAAAGCTCCCTGTAACCAGAAACCGTCTCGTGCCGAGACCCAACTCCAAATCCCGGGTTGTCTCTACATCCTGAATCCAATAACAAAGGAAAGGAAAATTGTATTGCGCTGCGAAGGGCTTGCTGCGCACAAACTAGAAGCTGAGCAAGCCACTCCTACGCTTGCCAAATGGGTATACTATCAGGGCACTCAGGAACAACCCGACAGTGATGCCGATGGCAACCTGAATGACGCTGAGGAGGACGGCGAAAGCCGAGTTGTTAAATTCCGAAGATGTGCTGGCACTGGCCGGCATAGTACTGTTGTTGTTGTTTGTGATCTGGTCTGCGGACGTCACACCAGCTAGCAGCGACCCGCCGGCCGCAAGTCCACTAGGTACCTGTACAAATATCGCAGGCAGCATGGCCGCGGCAGCAAGCGCGTAGCCCACAGTCCGCTGTCGTTTGGGAACGACCCCTTCCGCCTTGTCCTTTTCGGAAAACCCTTCAGCGGTTGGTGAGGTGGGCGCCGTTTCGGGCGTGTTTACACCCGGGGTGTGAACGCCGTCGGCGCCGTCACGGACACCGGTTTGGCCCGACATGTGGTACATGTCTGGGCGAGGGCGCTCGTTGCGGCGACGGCTCGCGCTGACGAAGCGCGGGGCCACCTTGAGATCCCACCAGTCGAGAAAGTCAAGCCAGTAGTTGTGGGCGTGGCGACTCGTTCGGGAGTAGAGGTTAGCCAGCAGCCCAACCGTGAGTGCGCCAAGCATGTTGGAGATCTGGGGGTTTCCCACGAAGAAGTCGGACGAGTAACTGTTGACGAGAAACCCAGCAAGTGAGATAGTGACCATGACCGGCGTTTGCTTCCACTTGGCCTGGTTAATGATGCAAAGGCAGAGGGTGAAGGCCGGCACGAATAGCAGATACCAGTTCCTACCAAGCGGGTTTTCACAGGTGGTTCGCGATTCCGCATGCTTGTCGAAAACGCCGTAGAGGGCAGTGCCGATTGTCGTGCCGTATCCCAGGAAGAGGGTGTAAATCATGGCGTAGACCATGCGCACACTCCCAGCCACCAGGTTGTGACTCTGCAGCTCCAAACTGCTGCAGAGTACCATGTAACCGGGTAGAATGAGGGCAATGGAGCTCTGTGCCAGGGCAGAAAAGCAAAATAGCTGGCCATTGTTGATTGATCCGAAAGCGCGGGCCAAGAAGGAAGTGACGATGGCAGCCGTGATTTCAAAGACATTGGCGTATAACTCGTTGCTCGGTGCGAGGATGAGCTGCATCCAGCCGAGGAGGCAGCCCAGTAGGAAGGCGATGGGCAGGTCGATGAATCGGCCCTGGAAAGCAAAAGGGGCAACGGAGGCACTGGCGAGACCGTAGATTGGGACACGCGTCCAGTTGCCAAACTTGAGCTTGCGACTCGTAATGTTCTCAAGCATGACGGTGGCGTCGTCGACGCTGATGAGATCGTGAACAACCTGCTTATAGATGTCGTGTACGTCGCGCAGCTTGCCCAGGTCGACGCCATGTGCCGAACGAACAAGCTTGACCTCGGTTGTGTGCGTTGCGCTGTCGTCGAAGCTGATGATCATGCAACCGGGGATGTAAAGGAACTGGCCCTCAATTTCGAGCACGCGCGCTGACATCTTCATGTACTCCTCGAGCCTATGCGTCGGAGCACCATACATCATCAGCGCCCTGCACAGCTTGACGAGGTACTTATGCCGCGACAAGATCTGCGCAATGTGCTTGGTGATGCGGATCTGATCATCGGCCTTGGCAGATTTGGAAGACCTGGGCGAAGAGCCACCCCAGACGCTGGACTTCTTCTTCTTGGGCCTGGATGGGGGCTCCTGCTTGATCTTCTCGGTGAATCCCTGGCTGAAGACACTGGAAGCGGGACCGGCCATGGCCGACGACGACTTCATAAGCTCGGCCAGGGCCATGGAGGAACGGGAGCCCTGCTTCTTGTGGTAGTTGAACAAGCCGCTGTTGGGGCGCGAGGGCCGAGGCGAGCCAGGGGCCGACGGGGGTGCAGAGGCCGGCACGGAGCCGGGAGGAGAGTGGTTAGGGGTTGCCGTGGCCGGGGTGTTGGATCCCGGGGTGTTCCGTCCACTGTTCCCTCCGCTGCTGCCGCCCTCATTGTACAGCTTGAGAAGGGAGGAGAGGATGCCGCCGCGATACTGTTTGGGCGGGGGGACATAGTCATGGGCGTAGGACTGCTCCAGGGTAGGGGTTACAGTACCGGAGCGAGGGCCCGCCGCTGGCTGCTGATACTTGAAGTAGTCGTTCGGCCCACGTTCGTTCTTTTTGGCACGCCTTGTGTGCGATCTGACGAGGTCCTCGGCATCCATATGGGTGTTTTTCCGGGGACGAGACCGGACATTGCGGCGATCGTCAAAGGCGCCGTCGACCCCGGTACTCGAGCCGGCGACCCTGTCAAAGTCCTCATCATCGCTAAAGGGGTTGTGGACGCTGCTGTCGGCTGAGCTGCGGCGGGAGGGCGACATGTAGTTCTCGACGCTGACGGCCAGGCGGTTGGCACGCTGGCGAGCCTCAAGGCCGGACCGCTGCTGGCGCTCGCCGGCGGTCCGCTCAGCTAGGTCTGCCTTTTCCCTCTCCTGCGGGTCGTCGTAGCTGGTGTTCCGGCGCAGCACGGGGCGGGGCCGGGCGGGTGCCTCGGAACGGCTGCCATCTTGGTTTTCCAAGATGAGCACCTTGGTAAGGGCGCGGCGCAACTCACCGGCATCAGGTGCGCCGGTGGGAGTAGATTCAGCATCGCGGCGCGGTGTGTCGAAGGGGTTAGCTCCGGGGGACATGTTCTGGGCGAAGTAATCGTCCTCAATGACGATACTGGGTGGGCGGGTCACTTGTTGTTGAGGCTGATCGTCACCGTGAAAGCCGACCTTCTTCTTCTTTTCTTTCTTGGATTGGGGGGTCGCGGATGCAGGATGGAGCAATGGCGGAGTGAGAAGCTTTTCCGCGTGTCCTTGGTGGCCATGAGGCGGGCTGTTGAAAGGATTCTCAGAAGAAGAGGGTTGCGGGGACTCATTGGAGCTCGTGTTGGAGCTGGTCCCCAGACCCTGAGGGGAGCCCGACATTGTGCCGGGTTGAGGAAATGATCGTCGTCTACTGTCGGTCGGGGTGGCCGTCGGCTCTGTCTGAATGGGCGGTTGGGCTGCCTGTCCTTGCGAACTGTCTCTCTCTCTCTCTCTCTCTCTCTCTTTCTCTCTCTTTCTCTTTCTCTCTCTTGGTTGGCAACAGTGTATTCTGGTGTACAGATAGAAAGTGTGGCCAACTAGCGCGGAGGTAGGAATTGGTGGCTAGAACTGCTGATGGTGATGTTTGTGTGGGCGAATCGTATGATGTTGCAGGTATCGTAGGCGAGGCGAGTGATTGCAACAGTATGTGAGTGGAAGTGGTCAGTGGACCTCACGGCGGTGGCACTCGTGAAAAGAAGGCGCCATCGTGTAAGAAGATGGAAATAGAAGACGGGATGTTGAAGAAGAGGGTTGGATGAAGGAGGGACGGAAGAAGGGCGAGGGAAGGGGATGATCTAAGGTAGGTATGAGATCTGGAGGTTGCAAGTACTAGTAGTAGTTGAAGAGAGCAGGTGGAACGAACAGCAGCAGGCGGAAGTGGCGGAGAGACGAGACGTACTAATCTAAGGCGAAAAGTACTTGCAAGAGGGAGACGGACGGACGGACGGGGAAGGGGGAGGAGAAGAATGGGAAAGAAATGGAGACTGTTTGACAGGCACAAGCAAGCAAGCAAGCAAGCAGCAACAGCGGCGACGAACGAGCCAGCCAGGGTGAATACCTCGAGGTGGGTTTGGTGTTTCTCGGCTGGCTCTGAGCGACGACAGTAGCTAGCTAGCTACCTAGGTAGTAAGTAAGCTGGGCGGGCGTGTTTGGAGTGAGTAAGTGCATTTGCGTTATCAGGGCAAGACTGACTGACGGACCTCTGCTACAGTTCCATACAGTACACCAGACAGAGAGGCTCGTCTGGTCTGGTCTGGGTGGAGAGGCAGAGGAATGTTCGGTGTACACCACTGGGTCATGGTTATTTATGGTCGGCATGTGCATGGAACCTTGGGTCTTGAACCATGTTTGACGTCGGTCCATCCACGCCCACGGGTATTGTAAAGTCGAGCACGGAGTACAACTACTCTGTACCTAGCTCGAGGTGGGTAGGTAGCTAAGGTAGTCAGGGTGGTTATGGAACATGGATCATGGAGGCAATCTCATCCGCCATGCCCTGTCGTGCCATGCGATTTGCCTGGCTGCCCTGTCGTGGTATGCACCGCAGGCTAACGCAGCCTTGGTCGAGAACCATCTTAGGAGAGTGGGTTTGCAAGCAAGACGGACGGGCTCGGCTGGCGGGGCCAGGAAGAGGAAGAAAAAAACACAAAGGGGGGGTGTGAGGCCCACAGCAAGTCGTCAGAGAGAAGTGGAGAGAAGCCGACGGTGTGCGGTGGAAGCGGCGGCGATAAGCAGCGGTTGTGAGAGGTGTGTGTGTGTGTATGGTCCATGGTTCCAAGGTGCGTATATCAATATCTGAGGGTGTGTATGTGTGGTCTGGATAAGGAAGAGGAGCGAACGGAAAAAGAATGAATATTCAGGAAAATAAGATAAAAATAAATAAAATAGCCGAAATAAAAATGAATTGTCGAGGTAAAGAAAGGCAGGCACCTACGATAACAGGCAGGTCCGTGTCTCACTTGCGCCTGCAGCTGCCGTGGATGTGCCTGCCGCCGATCGCCTGCCTGCCTGCCAGCGACAAGACAGAAGAGGGAAGGAAGAGGGAACCACATGGGAGGGAGACCGAGGTACGTACCTCTTTCCTCTTTTTTTTCTCTCTCTCTCTTCATTCTTGCCCCTTCTAGGTAGCAACGGCAGGAGCGAGCGAGTCTTGTGCTGGAAATGGCATTATGCCAGAAAGAGTGGATCCTCCCGCGGAAGCTCCTGTCGAATCCGCCCCTTCCATTCGACAAATTGACTCGTCCAGTGGCGTCACCCTCTCTCTCTCTCTCTCTTTTTTTTTTTTTTTTTTTTTTCCTTTCGTACGGATACTGGAGAGACACCCACGACACGAACATAGGGAAGGGGGAAAAGAGTCGACGTAGATCTTGTTGAATGAGGCGGACAGGAGAGTGAGCGATAATATGAGTAGTGAGAGCCGAGATAGACTATCAACGAGAGCCTGTACAGAACACTATGTGAAATACACGTGCGGTGTACGAACACTCGCTTCATGGCGCCTGTGAGTAGTGTAGGTACATAGTATAGTATACACACCTAGGCACGGGTACACCCCTTGCCTGACATCTCCAAGAGATTCCACCCCTCCCTCCAAGATTGCCATCCCTGCCATGAACCCTGAGCCGTCCATTCTTTGCCTCCCTATGAGATGAGAGAGCTCTTGCTTGCTTCTCTTGGTTGGACAGCACCTGATAGTAACCCCCCTGTGCCATCCCGCGATGAACCCCCATGCCGTCATCAGTTCACGCCCCTCGTCTCTACTGCCTGTGAGTCTCGTCTCTACGTAGTGTGCAGTAGGTATCCGTAGTAGCAGTGTCTTTTATCTCTGCTGCTCCTCATATCCTGCCTGCATCGACCTCCTGTCGAGCCAAGCCGAACCGAGTGAAGCTCTGCTGCCCTGGGCCGTACCACCGCCGCCCATCATTGCCTCTTCCCGCAACAGTTGCAGGCCGACCGCCTATCCTCACGGCTATCAGCGCTGTCGCTCACGCAGTGGACCGTCTGTTGATTGATCCTCTACACGTGTACCATGTATGCCTCCCGCGCTGAGTTGAGTGCGAGACAAAGCGCGAGTGCGAGTATGAACACCCTGCTAGACCAAACAGGAGTTCCACATCGGAAAGACCCAGTCAACGCCACGAACGCGTCTTTGCCATGGTTTTCAAACGCGACAGAAAACTCGTACTATTCTTGTATTGTGCCTGCGTGCGTGCGTGCGTGCGTGTACGTGTGTGTACGTGTGTGAGAGAGAGCTAGCGAGCCCACTCAACTCCGGGAGCGAGGCCATTGTTCTGGCGGCGGTAGCCCTGTCGGGGAATAATCCAAGGGGCATTGGCATCCCAACTTCCCATAGCCCTCGTTCCCAACCAAGGCAGTCCTGTTGAAGCCGTTCGAGCATGTCCCCCTGAAGAGAGGGTGTGAAGAGCTCTTGGGAGGTGTGTGTGGTTGGCTTACTACGGCCGGCCGGCCGGCGGCTAAGAACACGCAGCACACACACACAGACGCACACAGACACACACACGCAAGACAAGCAGCCACTGCCGTAGCGCTGTTGCAGATATGATCGATGGATGGCCCAATCTTGCATGCGAAACCGCCGCTCCGTAGGGCCGATTGAGATAAGAGAATGAGAGCCGAAATGCCGTCATCCGTCTGCGCCCAACCATGATTCAGGTCCCGCCATTTGCCGCTCGATTTTGAGTTTTTTTTTTCTTCCCTCTGAAGCTCGTCCCGTATTGACTCATCTCACTCGTTTGAATGTCTTCTCCCACTATCGCCGCAAACTCACGCCGCCTCATGGAGGGGTAAAATAAAATAAAAAGTTTCACGCCATTTTCTCTTTTGAATGCTGAGAAGTGACATGTGTCACTATGCCATCCCGTCCCTGACGAACCTTCGGCAACCAGAAACTCATTCTCACTGATCTCCTAGATGCTCGTATCAAACACGCCCACACACACCAAGATTCATCGTAAAAGTCCTCTCACAACCCTACACTACAAATGCACTACGCCCTTCCCACACTCCCCCCCCCCCCCCCCCCCCCCCCCCCCCCCCCCCCCCCCCTGGCTGAGCCGCAAGGCCCCCAAGAGGCTAGCAGCCAAACAATCAGGGCGGTTCCCTGACAGCAGCCCTGGGTGGCGCAGAACCCTCCCGATCTGGCACTTGTCTGTCGTGCCTGGGTTCGCCGTGGGATCGAATGTGGTACCCCCATGTCGCCGGGCCCAACATCCGAACCACAAGAAACCCGAGCACAAAAACAGAGCCTGGCCAAAAATGCAAACATGTGCGTTGCAGCAACCCTCCCGAACCATCGGTGCGATGACGGTGGCTGCCGTTGGCACGGCGTCTTAAGACGGTGTACAAGCATGACGTAGTCCCCCCCAACAGTTACACAAAGTCATCCCACCCTTTCGGACCGTGTGCGATGGAACGACTCTGACCAGCTAGTCTGGTCTGGTCTAGTCGACTCTAGTCTTCGGTCCTCGTCCTTGGTCTCGGCCGTTTTCCAAAACTAAGTTTTGCGAGGAGGGGACACCTAAGTTGTCTGGGACGACTTGGAAACATGACACCAACTTCCCGTCATTGTTCGCTACGTACCTACGCGTGCACGCACGAACTCGGTGGCATGTTCTAGAGGCTCTGCCGTTCGTTTCCAGCAGCCTCGTTGATCTTCCGCGCCTCCAACGACCGACCCTTGGTTGATGATGCAAGAAACGATACCCACATGGAGCATGAACAACACCACGCCCGCAGGATTACGATCTGTCTTTTGAGTTGGCGATCTTGATTTGTCCCGAGGAAGACCCTCACCGAATGGATGCATCCTCATCTTTCCATCACCAAATCAACCCACCTCGGCGGCCGGCAGCGCGCGTAATCGCCCTCGTATCTCTCCCCTTCCCCTTCCCCCCGGAGCAATCGGCCTATCAGACATTTGCTGTTTCTATCCTGAGTGAGGCTGTGACGGTCCTTCCACGATATTCCCCTATATCCCCCCCTAACACACAATGTAATGCCCATGCCACCGCGCCGTCTGTCACCCAAAAACCTGCTCCAGCGCTATTACGCTATATGCATCCAAATTACTGCTCATCCAAACCTTGTGCAAGTATGCGGTGTGTGTGTGTGTGCGGCACCCCCTCCCGTGCCGCCCGGGACACCGGAGCCGGAAAAGGGGGAGGGGAGGGAAATGACTATCGACTCCCTCGACCGCAAACGACCGCCAACCATCGCGGACCATCGCGAACCAGACGACCACCCCCCTCCTCCGGCGAGGGGTTTCGGCCACCGTTCTAGACCGCTCACCCGCGACGTGGAGGAAGATGGGGGATTTACCCCTCCAACCCAACCCCCTCCCTCCTCCCCTCGTGCCCCTCACGGTGAGAGAGACAGAGCTCCGCGACTGCATGCAGGACGAGACAAGCTGCTGGGGTTCTGTGCGCCATGTACGCCATGTAAGTGGTGCCGACTGATATCTCATCCCGCGTGCCGCCGGACTCTCAGCCCTCTATCCACTGGGAGTGGGTATATCGACCGTTCCAGCTGGTATCTCGCCCGTGCGTGTCCGTGATGACAAAAAGGGGTGTACCGCATCTTCGTGGGCTCTGCTCTAGTGTATCTCTTCCCACGTCCGTCCCTCCTTTTCGGCTTGCCCAATGCGGAAATCCCGAACCTCGATCCGTTTTTTTTTTTCTTCCTTCTCTCTCGGATCCTCTTTTTTGTTTTTGTTTTTTTGTTTTTTTGCCTTCTCATTCTTTTCCTTCGAGACTTCACGATCCGGACGGTTCCCAGAACCGCCCGCTTCCGTTTTACCTTCCTCTTTTTTCCCAGAAAGCCCCCATGCCAACATGAAAGTCGCCCCCGGGGCCCCGGTTGCCACTCTGTGATGCCCTGTCCGTTGTCTGTCTCCGTTCCTCTATCTATCCCTCCTCCAAAACCTCTCCCCTCTTTCCTAAGCTGGATTCGGTACGGGACCCGAGGAGAGGAACGGAGGTTCCGGTAAGCCAGATCCATCGCCAAGGGCATGTACTTTCCCTTCACGCGCCTTAGCGGATCCCAGAAAACAATGGCATCTCCCCGCAGAATGGGGGGCGGTCTAGTGTATGAAAACGCGCGATTTGCTCGTACAAATCTCTTCTTGGCCTCGTGATCGTGAGGTCCAAGGACAGTCCACTGTAAGGCCCATCTCGACAACGTTCGAGCCCGAATAGCCCTCTCTCCATTGCGTCTACACACATGTCATTTGCGGAAGGGAGAAAAAGTGAGAAAAAAAAAGGTGTACACCCCTTGTGTTGCTCTCAGTTTGGCAATCTTTGACCCATGATGTGCGCAAGGGTGCGGGTAGCAGAAAAGCATGCCTGGGACCGGGAAGAGTCCCAACTTGTGGGGTCCTTTTTTTTTTTTTTTCCTAAATCTAATTTTCTTTTTTCCCGTCCACGATAGCTTTCACGAAAGGATATGCTTGATAATCACTACTCCACCTAGAGTCCAGAACACACAAAGGTAAGTATTCGTAGGAGGATGACAAAAACCGGAATAGAACGAGAGAGAGAGAGAGAGAGAGAGAGAGAGGCAGGCTGGAGGCACCAAAATTAGATGAGACTTTCGTCTTCTGCTCTCTCCACTCGTCGCAACTGTCGAAACATGAGCGGTATCGGGGCCATTTGACGGTGCGTGTGTCTTGCCCACCAAGGAACGACGGAAGTTACAGCCGGGGGCCCTACGCCAGCAAAGAAAAACTCTGTTTTACAGACTCTCTCGAAGGTCGGTGATGGGCCATACCTTGGCACCAGGGAAGGGGGTTCCCTACGCGAGTTGGATCAACGGCGGACAAGGCCGCTACCTAACCTTTTCGGCCACGGCTTGTTCTTGAGTGTCATCCGGCATTGGACGATCTCACCCGGGGCCAGAGTTCGGGATGAAACGAGCCTCGTGCAGGGCGAGGCCCAACATGCAAGGGGGGAGGGGAGGGATGGAAGGGTTCATGTTTACGGTCATAGTTTACCCGTCCGCTGATGCGGTGACGAGAGGCCGTCGCGCTACTGCGACGACGGGGGCAAAACGGACCGTTGTTACTGATGCGAGATAAGGCGAAGTTGACTCAAGCGACGCGAGTATGTAATACGTTGCGATTCAGCGACGCATGTGAAAGTCCCCCCCCCTTTCGCACGTGAAGTCCTCCCCTCCCATGAACACACATCGTACGTTGACGCGCGTCTTCAACCTCCCGACCCTATGTATGTCCCCGTCTGCGACCCGGACGGGGACGGCTTCGTGGTTCTGATGCCGTAACGACAAAATTCAAATCGTTTCAAAGGAGATCCCGAAGGCGCCGATGGATTCCGAGACCAGACCGGACACGGCACGAAGCGTGCGGACCAAAGTTGAGGCGCGAGACAAGTCTACATACATCGGCCGGCCGGGCCAGGGAAGCACGAATATCTCTCACGCACACGGATGGCTCAGGTTTTCTCTACCCTACACTCCCCCCCGGTGATGTTGACCAAGGGTGTTTTCTGTTTTCACCGGCCGTGCGATGGTCCCAGACTCGGGTGTGATACCGTTATTGTCATATTGCTGACCCCCCACGCCCACGGACTCGCGGCAACCTACCACACTCCCGGGCCCCCACCTGACAGATATCAGATGCGTTTTAACTTTTTTTTTTCTTCTTCATCTTGTGTAGGGGGGGAAAAAAATAGTCTCAGGGGGGGGGGGATCGCTGTACCTTACAGAAACAAGACCGTCACCCCCTCTCATTTCGTTAATTGCCTCGTCGATGGTGTCGATATCGACAATGTGTCTGCGTGGGTGTGTGTGATTGGTTATCAACACGGTCAGACCGTGCCTGCGGTAATATGGATGGGTAATCCGAGTGAAGCTATCGTGAACTGTCAACGGCGCTCAGACGGTGTGTAGCGGGACGGGCCTCTAGAGGAAATGACGGGTCATCTTCCAACCATGTAAAAGCAATGCCCTGCGGACAAGGCCGCTATCCCCCTTCACCCCCCCCCCCCCCCCCCCCCCCAAATCACGTTGGGTTCGAGTCTGTCCAATTTCCCATCGCAGCCCAACGGGACATGGCCCCCTTGTCGCCTCGAGGCTTGTTCGAGGAGGCCTGCTCGAACTGGTCAACACGGGTCGGTTACGAGGCAGTGGATCTAATCGGGGAATTTCGAATCCCAGAGGGGTCATACATCGAACATCTTCCTTGGAATCGCCGGCGATATAGATGACAGGAGGCGAGGCGAGGATGATGCCACAGCAACGGCCGGGCCCGTGAGTCGCTGTTCTCTGGTTCAACTCAAAAGCTTCCTTGGTTCTGGCCCTTGTCTGTGTTTTGGCTGACGACTTCACCGTGCGCCACCAAACGCCAGCATGTGGCATTGCCATGTAATTTGGAATGCGAACAAGGAGGCGAGGAATTTAATGAGGAAGCTTATGCGTAACGCACACCCGTGTGTAAGGGACACTCATGAGTCGATTTTGATAAGCCGGAAAGCATTTATTATTTGGTAGTTTCTGTGGAAGTGATTGAAAACACTGGGAGTCTTTTGTGCGAGGCGTACAAGGCGATTATGCCTTTCAACTGTTTACATAAATGGACGTTCTGTAGTCTTATGGCCTCGTATTGTGTTTTTAGAACTGCAAGCGATAACTTACAGTTCGGCTGTGCCGATTGCAACGACTCTCTAAGGTTGTTCCCGACATCCGCGCCCCCTTATCACACCCGTTGTCAAGGTCGTTTGCTATAGTTGAAGTGAAGTCTGGTTTGGCAGTTGCTCTGCATTATCAAGCTTTTGTACCATATTGGGAAATTAAGAGATGTGACACAGGCCAAAGGTGCTGCATATGAGGTTATACGTATCGTGATATTTATATATCGGGTGAACTAGGCTGGACCACTTATGAGGGGTTAGAACGACTATATTCAGCAAAAAAATGGCCGTTGTATACTGGATGATGGATAATCAAGCAAATTGCAAAAGTTCCTCACTGCCTTCACACGGTGTAATGAGAGACACATGACAAATAGGATTGTCAATTAAATTGAGACTCGTGAGAACAAACGTTCGCGCGAGTACCGCGTAATTATCGCCCAGCTGTAGCAGTCTCTCATATTGACAAAACTATCTTTTGTATTGCGAGAGACAGCACTGCTTTCTGTTCGATTCAAGAAACTTTCTCACGTGACCTGGATGATTTCTTTGGTTGGGATTGGACACACACCATCTCATTAGTTTAGAGACCAGAGGGAGGCATGGTGAGCCCTCTTCGTCGGAGAAACATGAGATGTCGAACTTTTATGTTTCTTGAACACTTTTTCCTTCTTGGCGCGGACAGCGATAGTTTCAAGCAGCCGCATAAATGAAAAGGTAAACCTTAAGTCTACCTGACATGTTAGAGGGAATTGGATAGGTTTGAGACTGATCGTAACTGGACCATGGAACATCACGAAGTAAGTTCTAACGGAGATAGCCTCACAGGGCACCTTCACGCCACCGGCCACAACCACCAGCATGTTCTTTCTCCGAAACCTTTCATTCTCCTCTTATATAGGCACGCTGTGGCATTTCTCTTTGCAGAAAGAAAAAATCTTTGATCCATCATTCCAGTTTCGCTGCTTCTTCACCCACCGTCATAAAAAGGCCATTCTTGAGAACTGTTCCAATCCCCCACCCTCACAAACATATTTCATCTCAGCTTCCATCAAACACACAATGTTCAACCATATCATGAAGTACATGGCCCCACTTCCTCGCCCTGTACCCATTGTTTGCTATCCTTCAGGCTGCTACGTTGGGCTCGACGCCATCGAGAGACGAGGCAGAGGCAACAGTGACCCTGCCTCCCGATTCGGGTTTGCACGCTCCATTGCGATCAGACAGCAAGACCGGCTCCACGCGGACCGATTGCGGCTGTTGGAAGCACAGGTGGAGGATAACATGGCACTTGAGGCCGAGCACGATACGAGAGTAAAAGAGGTCTTGAACGAGTACTATAGCGATCTCCAAAGCCTCCGCACAGATCCCAGGTCCAACGGCAACATCCTCAAAGCCAAGAAGTTCACGAAGAAGCTCCAGCGCCGGGTCAAGGATCTCCGGGACAAAAGATTCCGCAACCAGACGTGGCTGAACCTGTGGTATGAGAACAGAGCAAACCAATATATGGACTTTTTGCGAGTCGAGTGGATGGTCAGCGACTACTGCTGCGATTACCCGTTCTGGGGAGACGAGATGGCTCCAAATGTTAAGCTTTGAGACACGGAGTTGGAATGAGATTTGGGGAAAAGCAAGGTGGCATATCGCTATGTGTTTAATGCAAAGGACTGAGGAGTTATCATAACAGGTCATTAAGGAGCCACGAGTGGGATTTTGATAGGGAGGCAAATAATGAAGGCGTTGGTATGGGTTTGGGCACAAGTCTCAAGCTAGCCTTGCGACACACCAGTTAATTCCAGACATGACATCAAATTTTCCCAAGCTTCCAACCGGATACGTTGTTTCCAAATACCCAAGTCTATTGAACAGGCACTGGTCGCTCAGAACCGAACCGGGCATATCCTCAAGATACATGCCCATCTCGGTCTCCCCTTTCATCTGATGTCAATGTGCTCTGCGAGCCCATAGTACTCGGCATCATATGATACCGCACCATGCAGAGCACGTTTACAGGCTGACCGACGGGGAAGTCCTCTGCGCAGTCGGGCCGGAAATCGTGGACCTCTTCGTCCGAGAACCTGCCCACGCTGTCGAGGACTATCGGATATCTGGTCTTGCCGTCCGCCCCCCACACAGCTTTGACGACGCCCTTTCGCAGATCTCCCTTGACCTTGATTTCGTGATACCTCCGAGCCATCCAGGCGGCAAAGGGAAGCGGCTGGTCAAAGGCTGTACCCGCGGGGCTCGTTATTTCCGGTTTGAACATGATGTGTCCGCGAAGCGGGTATCGTGTGTACACGTCATTCTTTACCCTTCCGTTTCTCGTCGATGCCCACGACCCCAGGTTGGGAGGAGCCAACTCTCCTGTCTTGCTCCTGTTGGCCCGTCGGGGTCAACGTACCACATCAGCTCCAACTCCAAAAAAAAAAAAAAAAAAAGAAAAGAAAAAAAAGCGGTAAAACAGACCGAATGAAGATCGCAAATGCGTCCATCTCTGTACGACCGACGTGGTACCGTTGTTTGCTAAGAATTTATCCGAACCGTAGGTGAGGGTGAGTGGTGAGTAGTCGGATAAGAATGACCAGGACGTTTTGAGGAAGGGCGAGTACTGCACCTTGGGATGATTCAGGTTCGTCACGACGACCCGAAAATCACCAAACGGATCCGGGTCACCCTCTCTCAGATCCCCTGGATAAATCTTGTAGGCCTTCGGCATCTTGCCTCGGAGAAAGACGGCCAAGTTTGCCGTGTGACCAGGCCAGCCTATTCCCTGGTAGGCTGGGTAGCCATCGGAGTCGTATTCGTTATCGAGATGCTCCGGTGATTCTTGCTCTTCCTTGGATAAACTCGAAACGAGGTCTTCTGCGCGGCTCGTTGCATTCTTCGAGCTCAGACGCAGGTCAGAACTGGCGACGAGAGCGTCGTTAGCATCCGGCTCCGGTGCAGTGTGGCGGTACGGGATTCCATCGATTATGTATTTCCTGTGGCATGTCTTGTCAAAAATGTAAATAATAACGGGGCCTTGGTCCTCCTTTCCGTGCTGTCCTCGTCTTTACCTCGGTTTTCTTTATTCTCCGGGGCATTTTGGTATATGTTCTCATTGTTGCGTGGCCTCGAATAAGTGTCTGCCAGAGCTTCCACGTCACGCTTCGGCATCTCTTTTGTCTCTTCGTCATCGGGCTGCTCGTTCTCTATACTGTCGTGAAAGTTTTCGCCCTCGCTATCCTCAATTTCAGTCACTCTCGCTGCTTGCGCCTTTTCCAGAGGTAAATGCCAGTCTCTGAAGTAGACGAATATGTCCTTCGGATGCGTCGGGGTCTCTTCCGCCTCTATCGCCCTCCGTAATTTGAGGTTGGAGCTTGCAGCGGAAGCATCGCATTCGCGACACTCCCAAACCAAACGACGGAGCCCCTGGTGAAGATGAGGAACCGTGGCGATACCATCCGTTCCTCACACACCCAAGCCCGCGAGTCGAGCACGTTGGTACTCTTGGGGTCGGAATCCCCCATGGCGAGTCCTGAATTACTATCGAGGCCATAATTTGCAGCAATCGTGCAGGTTGCGTTATCGTAGATAATAGCCATGCGTTGCGCCTCGCTTTCCCAGGCTTCTTTGTCGTCCTGGACGATGCAAAGGGAGTCGATCCAGACGTAAGACCAAACCATTCCCCGAGCGATGTAGATTGCATCGCGAAACATAGCCGTCAACTTTGATACCAGGACGCCTGTCTCAATCATGCCCTCGAAGTTCCCCGCAGCGGTACAGCATATTTCGCGGGCGCCCCTTGGATGGCTGAGGGCAACGTATCGCGTGTCTGGGCCCAGCGACTCGGAGAGTTGGAGACGAGCAATATCGGTTTCCTCCGACGGCGGATGGAGAGAGAAGAAGAAGAGACGCGTTGCAACCAGTTCATTCCCCTCCAGATCGCTTATCAGCAACGCACTGTCGGTACAGAAGACGGTACTGTGGCGTGCTGTTTCACCACATGATGGGTGGTTTGCGACACACTTTTCCAACCACCTCGTGGCCAACGGAACGACCGTTTTGTCGATAAAGTGTTCTTGGCGCACTGCTTCTGCGTATGCGAAGGAGGTTCCGGTGCTGTAAGAAGGCTAGGTTTACGCAGAAAGTAATGCGGGAAGCAAATTGATGAAGCCGCGTTGTTTCTGCCTACCTAGGGAAACACGCTCGTTGATGCTGGGAGGCCCATGGCATAGCTACTATGCTCAGCAAGGCTTTGAGCATGCGGGCTTCGCTAAAGTTGCCTGCAGAGGTGTCGCGCCCCTGTTGTCTGCAGCCTGTTGGTGCAGACAACCTGGAAAAGACACGGGCAACGTGGAAATCGAGAAAACCGTCGCTGCCACGTCCAAGTCTGAACAAATCACGTATCGCATCCGGAAGTGCAATTTTACCCCAGTACCTCCGCATGTAGTGTAGGTAGTCTTTCGAGGTATTTACCGTGTGAGGTACCTCCCGGGCCCATGCATACCAAGTAAAAGTGTCCGCGGATGGCACGTCTCGTAGTCGGTATCAGAGACCACTTACTCATCATAAGCCAACGGCTCGGGACTATTCTGAGCGCACAGGCTAAGTATTGCTTCAATATTTTGAGTGAGGTGGTGATCCTTTGATTAGATGTATGACAGGGACTGCGATCACAGCGCGATATTGCCGACAACACCCGTCTATTTGACGTATCCAACACAGATAAGGTTCAAGGATGTGTCTACTTCATCAGTGCGTAATGACAGGCACACTAGATGATTGACAGAACGAAAAATCCACTTGGTTCTGAATGCGTGCATCAAGAGGGTGGAAAAGATCAAGCAGATACAATGTGACTGATGACATCAGGAGCTCAACATGATATAATATACGATAGCTATCATGTCAGCTTGGGAATGTGTTAGAGCTGGAACCTACCGAATCTTTGTGCCTCTTGTAGAGCATACATCTGACTTGAAATATAGAGAATTCTTGCGATCAGTGTTATGAAGTACTTGGTGAGAATTGAATTTGCAGCTCCTTGATGACTTCCCTTCGAACTTCAAGACTTTATAGTTGAGAAGTATACGACATTGCTGATGCGAATTAGTCATACAAGAGAAGCATTGCTATGGTCTCAAATTATGTCTCTCTCGAAGCTTAGGCTGAGACATTCTCTCCAAGCAAACCAAAATAGATATCCGTATACCCGAGAGAAACAAGTTCCCGAATGAAAGTTTGCACTGAAACTTTGTTTAAGCACGAGAAAGTATTGAGCCATTTTCAGTCAAAAGTTACATCGGACGAACAGGTTCTAGTAAGTGTCATCCATGCAGGGTACTCATGTGGTGTGCAGCTGTAAAATATGGTTGGTGCACTGTTTGAGTGCTGACAAGTAATAATTACGTGGCTCAAGTCCCAAAAGCCTTTTGGCTCGGAGTTAAGAAGCCGGTAGTAGAACGCCAGCACACGATAGGCCCGGAGAGTTACATATATATTACAGAGTACGAGGCTTTATCCCGAGACTTCTGCGAGATACCGAAGTTACCTCAAAATGATACATCATAGGCTCGGAATCATGCGCGATGACTCATGCATCCGGTGCATGAATAATCCAATAAAGTACAACGTACTGGGGGATTAGATCAAGCCAGACAAATAGTGAACAGAGCGATATTGTGTGATGAGCGACTCAACGGCCGCCCTATGACTCGCCTCACGAAGAAACAGCCGACTGCCGCGTTTGAAAAGTGAGTCGGGTTCCAAAACCAGGGCCATGCCGGCATTAGGCACTCGACTCGACTCAAGGGATCGGCAGCACCCGGCCTTGTCTTAGCCTGTCGCTAAGTGATAGCTTCATCAAATAGTTCCGACATGGCCACGCTAGTTGGCCAAGAAGAGCCGAATGTGAAGGATGGGACTTGCCGATGTTTCTGCGAAAGGGAGCGAACTGCTTGACACCAGATTCTGGCGGGCTGTAAGTGCTGCCTGTATTGACAGGCTATGGACGACTCAACAAGGTCGATATGTCGTCTGACTACGTCCGACGGCGCCGAGAGACCCGTGCGTGGGTCTTCCGCTTACGCGCCCGAACCGCCGGAACCTTCGCGTTTGAGCTACAAGAGCGAATGCGCGGGGCACCAAAGCTACATGAGCCCAGAGCCTCGAATACACCAATGGTGATATTCGTGGCTGGCTCTTTGTCGCTCGGGTGGTTCGGCTGCGGAAACGCGGCCGAGGCGGGAAGATCAATTGGTCCCGTCAAACTGAGTTATGACGACGACCAACATGTGGCTGGGAAGTGTGCTGACTCAAACAAAAATGACCAAAGCATGGTTGATGGCTGAGAGAACGGGCATCTCTGTCAAGGTCGCTCGGAAAAAAAATTACTTGTTTCGTCTCGCCAAAGCAACTCTAATTACTATAAGAGGATCAAGATGCCCGATCTTCTGTGGATGTTTCTGATTAATCAGTCATCGATTCATCTGGGAGCGTCATAGCTTAATACTAATCTTCCATTATTCCTCCAAACCTCTCCATATTGCCAACATGATACACATGCAAAAACACGGTATCTTCCTCATCGGCCTGCTTGGAGCTCTGCCCAAGGGGAATGCCATTCCCGCTCCGCAGTAAGGACCCATGGTGAGAAGCGGGCCAGATGCATCAACTTACAAGTATCACAGAATGGGAAACTATGGCGAGAATGAGGGCCCCGTGGGGGGTGTCAGTCCACCCATTTCATCTGTGACCGCTCCTACTGGCAGCCTTAGAGGAGATGCTTCGCTTCTTGGGGGTAACGCCCCGCGTCCCGACCCGGAACAGTCCGATTCCGCCATTGTCGACGACGTCCAGCTGGTCCCTGGCCAGAAAGCCGATGGCAAACTCGGACTTTACCTCAACTTTGACGGCGTTGATGCTCCTCAGCCTATCCGTGGAGAGCTAGGCTCACCGGATCCCGGTCCAAGTGTGTATAATCCTCAGCGAAAGTGGAAGGGACCCTGGTAGAACAAGACTTTGACACTTGAATCTCGCAGGAACCTATGCGTACGAGAAGTTAAACCCCGATCTCTACGCCCCGCCAGGCACCGATAAAGGCGATGTCGAGAACGCGATGTGGCCCCTGGGTCTCTCCCATAACCGCCTTGGGAGCCAGCCAGGGGCCGGTTGGGCCCGCCAACAGAACACGGACGTGCTCCCCATTGCCTCGCGCATGGCCGGCGTCGATATGAAACTGCAGCCTAACGCCTACCGTGAGCTGCACTGGCACCGATCAGCCGAATGGGCGCTCATGCTCAAGGGTACTTGCCGTATTGCCGCGATGAACGAAGACGGCAAGAGCTTTGTCGACGATATTACCGCTGGCGTGAGTCCTTACTTCTGCTTCGAGCTGAGTTGCAACATGCTGACTCGTCCAGGACGTGTGGTTCTTCCCCAAGGGCGTTCCTCACAGCATTCAGGCATTCGATGAGGGTGCAGAATTTCTTCTCGTCTTCGATGACGGAGATTTCAGCGAAGAGGATACCTTCCTTGCTTCTGAGCTTTTCCTCCGGAACCCTCTGTCGGTGCTTTCAAAGAATTTCAAGGCCGATGTTTCTGCATTCGATAAAATCCCAAAAGACCAGCTTTATGTACGTTCATTAATATGGTGGATATGGGCGTTTCTTCTTTTGACGATGAAGGACTAACGCAGTGCTAGATCTTCAATGGCACGCCCCCGCCCAAGGATATCCAAGAACAAAACCAAACCTCTTCGGCTGGGTCTCTGGTCGGCCCAGACTCCTACACCTACCACTGGTCACAACAACAGCCCTATCAGGTCCCCGGCGGTTCCGTCAAAATCCTCGACCCTCAGACGTTTCCCATCGCCAGTAATTTCTCGTCTGCTCTTGTGGTCGTTCAACCGGGGGCGATGCGTGAGATCCACTGGCACACCACCAGCGACGAGTGGAACTACTTTCTCCAGGGATCCGGGCGCATAACAATCTTTGAAGCCCCGGAAGCCTCCCGCACCTTTGACTTCACGGCTGGCGACATCGGCTACATCAGGGTCGGCGACAGTCACTACATCGAAAACACCGGCACCGAGGACGTCATCTTCCTCGAGGTCCTCCAGGCTCCTAGATTCTCGGATATAAGCGTCGCTCAGTGGTTGGCTCTTACCCCCAAGCAGGTTGTCAAAGATACTCTGAACCTTCCGGATGACGTAATTGATGCTCTGCCTCGCGAAAAAGAGTTTATCAAGCTTGGAAACCCCAACATGACAGCGCTGGCATCCGGCGGGAGAAATTTCAAGAGAAGTTTCCAGGCCTAGGCTGATCAACGCCCCTCAAAGATATGTACCGTTGTAAATACCTTTCTTGTAAATATTTTTGTGCCATTCCTATTTCTATTTCGGGGTAGAACAGCACGGGTTCTATGGAAGATCTGCCTCCCAAGATTGAGGAGCAAGCGTTGCCAGTTCCACCTCACCTTAGCACCAGCATCAAAACGTGTGGGGGATTATTGGACAATTCCCAAAACAGTATTGTTTGGCATAGTAATGTACCTGCACCTTTCACCTACCTGCTCGATTTGCTGGGTCATGACTCGAAATGAGAACGAACGTCATCATCAAGCATGTCGAGAAACCCCCCCTGTTCTTGGTGGCGGTAAGGGTGGCACGCTAACGCTATCAGCGGTTTTCGCTTTTCTATATTTCACCAAAACAACCCTCGGAGTCACAAAGTCAGAGCGCCCAAAACATTCTCCGATTTCCGTCATGTACCATTGCATAATTCGGGAACAGCCATGTTAGTTCCCCAAAGGTTCTACATGCCTTCCTACTTCAATCATAGGTGCAGACCACTCTCTCGACCCCTTCACACGGAAAACAGCTCAGCTCCTCAATGTGGGCTTTGCCAAGAGCAATAACCGTGTAGAGGGACATTAAATCCTTGGCGACATCCAATGACATGCCTAAAAGGCTTGGTCGTTGTGGGCGGGACTACCGGCTGTGGTAGCATCGATGACCCAGCCAACAGCCGAGCCTAGCTCAGTTTGGCAGCTCCTTAAGCTCGTGCGGCCTTGGCAGTCATGATAAGCTTAAATGCTCCTGCCACAAGCTTGCCATTGCTCCGAGAGACGCAATGCCTCTTGTGGGCTCTCTGCTAACGGGCTTCCTGTTTCTGCTCGCTTTTGATATTGACTGTCACAATGGCGGATGCTGTCGGCTAATGAGATGCCTGTTTGGGCCTACGGGTCCTGCCGTCGTACAGGGCGATCCCCCAGGCCCGAGAGAAGAAGGGCAGGGGGGGGGGGGGGGGGGGGGGGGGGGTTCCGATGGTCTGCTTGAGTCTGAGAGCCACATTCTGTGCATTTAAAGGAATTCTGTAACCCTCTCTTGGCCTGAAGGAATTCTTGGCCGTGTCGTCGCATCTGCACATCTATCTCACTGTCAGACGTTCCAGACCCAGAGTAACCTGAACCATGCATCTCAACGCTGTTTTGGCCATTCTTGCGGCCTCCCAGGCCGTCCTGGCAGCCCCTGCCACTGATGAGATGCAGGTCAACCCTGGACTCCGCTTGATCAAGACGTCCGAGGCCGATCCCGGCACTTGGGTCACGGAGGAGCAAAAGATTGAGAACTACGTCAACAAGAATATTGGCTTCGTTGACATCACCGACATCACCGTAGGTTCGATGAACTAGGTCCATTTCATCCTTGACTAACCAATTGCAGGATGCCGAGGTTCTCGCTGTGCTGTCTACCCCACCGGAAGCCGCCCTCGAGGCCAGACAGTCCGTCACGTATCCCACCAGGGTGTCCCACACCGCCGAGGCCAACTCGTTGATTGCCCAGGTCTCAAACACCCAGCCTCAATCGTGGCTGAAGACATTGACCGAGTATGTCATTATCTCCTCTCGATTTCTTAGCATCATTTTCTGACGATGCTCTAGCTTCTACAACCGCTACTACCGTTCCACCTACGGTACTCAGTCTGCCACCTGGTTGTTCAACCAGGTCAAGTCTGTTGCGGCGGCCAACCCTGCCATCACCGTGTCGCAATTCACCCACTCATTTAACCAGCCTTCCATCATCGCCAAGATTCCTGGATCTAGCTCCAACCTGGGTGAGCCAAGGACCTTATGCTCTCCCCCCCTGACCGTCCCTGGTAACTAACAGTATCCAGTGATTGTCGGTGCCCATTTCGACTCCACCGGCGGTTCTTCCACTGCCCGCGGCCCGGGAGCTGACGACAACGGCTCTGGTGTTGTCGTGATTCTTGAGGCTCTGCGCGTCCTCGCCAATGCCGGATACAAGCCCAAGAACACGCTCGAGTTCCACTTCTACGCTGGCGAGGAGGGCGGCCTTCTCGGCTCCCAGGCCGTCTTCTCCAACTACAAGTCCGCTGGCAAGAAGGTGCTCGGCTTTATGAACCAAGACATGGCTGGTTACTCGCCCTCTGGCAAGCTCTCCGTATACAGCGACTACGTTGACTCCGCCTTTACCAACTACGTCCGCGTCGTCGCCACACAGTACGCTGGCACGCCTACCAGCGACACTTGCGGATACGGATGTTCCGACCACGCCAGTGCTCGTTCCAACGGCTTCCGTAAGTTTTCACTGCGCTGCGGCCTCTTTGCGTTCTTCAAGCGGTTGCTAATCTGTATCTGTAGCTGCTGCCTACGTTTGCGATGAGCCTATGGACACTTCCAGCCCTTACATCCATAGCCCCAACGACGTGAGTAAACCGTCAAGCTATCCCGCCGGTTTCAAGTCATTTCTAACTGGTATTCACAGAGCTACAACACCATTCAATGGCCCGCTATCCTCCGCCACTCCAAATTCACCGTTGGGTTTTTGGTTGAAGCCTCGTACTTGTAGATATTTTAGCGCCCGAATAGGCAATGATAATGTGTATTCATTGAATATAGTCGCCCTAGAACCCCCATAAGCGATCTAGCGCACCCCGTACATAAATGACATGAACGATGCATATAATCCGATACGCCGCACCTCTGAACTGGGCTACATACATGTCAATCTCTTGATACGGTATAGAATACCTAATAACGCTGAGCAAAAGCCAAATCTGACCCTGGATTTAACCATAGCACGAACAACTTTTGGTCGCTGGAGTGTTGGTGACAACCTTCAAGAGTTGCTATGGGTTATGGCTTGATCTACCTGTTAAATAAGGTTGGGCAGATTTGCGGTTTCACGGTGAGCCACGGGCGTGCCTGACGTGTCGACGATAACGATACTGTTGAAGCCACCATCAAGGTCGAGACAGTTTCGCATCTTGAGCCACACGACGGGGTGACTAACACGATCAAGAAGTGACCAATCATACAGAACATCCAGGAAAACTTGCCGCTACTTGTTTTATATTTCTCATAGCATCCTGGAGACCTTCGGCCTTTATTGGTGCCCGCAACTAACGGCGGCGTTTTTGCAACCTATACTGAACTACTGGTAGACTTCTGCCGCTTCGTGTATGCGTGCTGACCACACGGATTAGCTAGCGCCCGCGGCAAACCGCCTCGGCGCGGAAAATCCCCCGAGAACATGTAGCCAGGTGACTCAACTCACCTCCATCAATTAGATGCGGCGGTGACTTCTGCAGTGTCTTTTTTTCCAAAGCTTGTAGATCCATGATGCACAAGAGGCTCATGGGCGACAATGTTGTTGAGATTGGCATCATAGTTTGAAAGGGGCTCTGTAAGGCGTTTCGGGCAACGGGATTAACTGATGTCAAGAAAATCACCGGATATGGCAGCTTGAGGAGTTATCTCCTTGAGCTGTTGCACAGAGCCAGTTGCAAGCTGCATGTCGATAAGGAAATTTGACTCATCGGATTCCATGGTACTGTGGAAGGGCTGCGTTGGCTATGCATCCATCTCCATTTAGCGCGTCCCACATAGGGCGCGCTGCTCCACATCCCCTACTTTATAAGAATGATATAAGAATGATAAAACAACTCCAAAACCAAGTATATGTCGATTGAGAAACACTCTAGCCATATTCTATTCTAACGAGTGACTCACAGAAGCACGGAAGAAATAATAATGAGCCATCTCGAACAAAATGTCGCAACAGCAGCTGCTAGGTCTGCCACGCCTGAAGCCGTTGTTGAACTAGATGCTATCGAGGGTTCTGCGCCCGATTCTAGCCATCGGGATCCCGAGTCGAGCCCATTGGCGTGGCTTTGCGTCTTCGGTTCATTTTTGTTTCTATATCCATGCTATGGTAAGGCTCACTTCCCCTCCCCTAGCTGTATGATGACCGGGCTGATGAGAACTCTAGGTTTGATGCAATCTGCTGGGACTATTCAGTCCTACCTCCAACAAAACCAGCTCAGTGCATACTCTCCCCGCGACCTAGGATGGATCACCGGACTCTTCACGTCTCTATGCTTGCTTCTCGGCATACAAACCGGGCCTCTCATGGATGCTTACGGCACACAGTTTCTGGCTCCTCTTTCCGTGGCACTATACGTCCCAATGTTTTTTGCCATGGGAGAATGCACCGAGTACTGGCACTTCATCCTCTGCTTCGGAGTGATGGGAGGCATCGCAGGCGCTCTCACATCGACCGTTGCGATAGCTGTTATTGGCAAGCTGTTCAATCGCCGCAAAGGGCTTGCTATGGGTGTCGCTCTAGCCGGGTCTGCACTTGGAGGTGTCACGATATCCTTGCTGCTGCGCTCCATTCTGCCCCGTCTAGGTTGGCAATGGTCGATGAGAGTCATGGGTTTCCTCGCAATGGGCACAATGACCCTGGGCACGATATGCTTCCTGCCATATCCTCGTCTATCCACGTCTATTTCCGGAGCGCCGGTGGGTAAGGAGGGGGCGATGCTCAATTTCTCGGCTTTCCGATCAGTGCCGTTCGCATTCATATCCATGGGATCGTTTCTCCTGGAGTTCGTCCTCTTCGGCATTACCGGTCTTCTGCCCACGTTTGCGATTGCCGCTGGCTTTGGTTCCGAGGCTGGATTCAACCTCATTGCAATTCTCAACGGCGGATCATTCCTCGGCCGTATCACGACTGGTATGGTCGGCGACAGATTGGGACACCTCAACGTTCTAATTACAATGATCTTCATCACAATCGTCATCACAGGCATTATTTTTGTGCCTTTCGGAACGAAACACATCGGGGCTTTGTATACCTTTGCTGCTTTGTGGGGTTATGGGTCTGGATCTTTCTTGTCCGGCACTCCAGGTGAGTACTTTTGGACTCGTTTGGACATGATTGGTATCTAATGTGCTATCAGCTTGCGTGGCGAAGACATGCGAACCGAAGGACTATGGCAGATATATTGGTGAGCTTGCTTTTTTCTTGACCTTACTGGCTTGTCTGCGTCATTAGCTGACTTGTATCACTCAAGGCACGATGAACTTCCTTGTTAGCTTCTCTTTATTAGTGACCGTTCCTGTTGGTGGAGAAATGCTCGAAAGTATGGGCGGGACGGCGCTGTCAGGCTTTTACTTGGCGGTTCTCTTTCTTGGCGGCAGCTGCTTCTTCGCCGCCCGTACGTTAATGCTTGATGGGCGGCTTACCTCAAGAGCTAGGATCTGATCTTCAGCCGCTATGTGGAATTCCTGAAGGATTTCTGCGGCTGGAGTGACTGGCAAAAGAGACACTGTGTTGATAGGTGTTCTTTTCAGTGTTTGCTTCCCCTCTTTAATATACACCATGGCTTTTGAATAGCCGTGTTCATTTTATCCTATTTTCATGGCAAAATACTGATTCAAAACTATAATGGGTGTGATTAGTCTCCAAATGTAGTGGCTCTCATTATCGCTAGTCATCTTGTAGTCTACATCTTACTTTTGGGTACTACTCCCCCGACCTTCTCCTATGTTAGCTGAACCCTTTCGAGTCGCATAAATGGGAGATGATAAGGAGTAGAAAAAGCACTGATGGTGATACGTGATATAAAATGGCCCAAGAGTACAATAAGACCGATAATCGGAGGGCCGGCAACGCCCCTCGACAATTCCTTATCTTTGCGGAACGGCGAACCGGCGAGGGTCTCCACTTCCAGGCTCCAACTACCTTTCGGGGACTATTCAAGCGGCTTTCAGTGCGGGGGAGACGGCTATCTCTCCAAATCAAAGCTGATTGTCAAGAGATGATGGTCATATGTGCCGTTCTCGGCGCTTTAGACGCCCCGTCGAAGTTAAAATCCCAGCTAGTCCCAGGAGAATATCTTATCGAGTTCCAATCCCGCCGTGTCTACTACCAACCAACTTTTCTTCCAGTAGCCTACCATCCTCGACATCATGGGAGACTCCGGCCCTCCGAGACATGCGCATCCTCTCGATCCACTGGGCCCAGAGGAGATCAGCCAGGTTAGTAGAGAATTATCGAGCCGGAAGCGGTCTTCAAAAGGAACATAATCTTAGCTGTCGGTTTCTTTCATCTGACGGTTCTTAGGCGGCTGCCATCGTTCGAAAATCAAATGCCCATACGCAGATTTTCTTCAGGGCTATCTCTCTGGCAGAGCCATCTAAGAAGGAATTGATAGACTTCCTTGAGAGTGAACATGCTAGCGGAACGACAGTGATCTATCCGGCACGGCAAGTCAGGATTCAGGCGTACATCACCAAGGATTTGCATGAGATCATTGTGAATTTGGACTCTTCAACCGTCACTTCGGATGTCATTCTCCATGGGAAACATTCGTATATCGATACTGAGTTCATGGCCCAGGTTGCAGCAGCGTGTCTAGCAGACAAGATGGTCCAGAAGGAGATCGAGACTTTGAAGTTGCCTGAGGGTGCGACAGTTGTTGTGGAACCGTGGGCGTATGCCACGGATGGCATGAAAGACATGAACGACCGATGGACCATGGTGAGTCTTACGCCAGTTATCACTTGATATCACTGAGCTCATTGATCTAGGCATGGTTTTACATGCGTCTCTCTGAAAATCCGGATGCGAACTACTACGCCTACCCGCTAGACATCTGTGCCGAAGTCTCCAACTCCCTCGATGTAGTGAAGATTTACCGCTTGCCCTCTGGAGAGCATGAGAGGATCAGCAGCGTGCCTAAAGAGTTTGATCGGACGAAAATACATTCCGACAGTGAGTATCATCCTGATCTGGTTCGAGAGCGTAGGGCTACGACGAGAGCCTACAGAATTACCCAGCCAGAAGGCCCGTCGTTCAGTATTGATGGAAACCATATTACTTGGGAAAAGTGGACTATTCGAGTTGGTTTCAACTACAGGGAAGGCATGACGCTGCACGATGTGCGTTTCGGAGGCCGTAGTCTTTTTTACCGCCTGTCTCTTGTCGAGATGTTTGTACCATATGGCGACCCTCGATTCCCTTATCCGCGAAAAGCGGCTTTCGACCTAGGAAACGACGGTGCCGGCATCAATGCCAATAACCTCAAGTTAGGTTGCGACTACCTAGGCCACATCAAGTACTTTGACGGATGGCTTAACACGTCTTCTGGCGAACCGTTGAAGATGCCCAACGTTGTCTGCTGCCACGAGATTGACGACGGTGTCTTGTGGAAGCACACAAACTTCCGAACAGGCAATGCTGTTGTCACCAGGTCGAGAGTTCTTGTGCTTCAGACAATCATCACCGTCAGCAACTACGAGTACATTTTCCTCTTTTACTTTCAGCAGGATGGCTCCCTATTCTACGAAGTTCGCGCCACGGGGATCATGTCAACAGCACCCATCGACCTCGACACAAAGGTTCCGTGGGGTACTGTTGTTGCTCCTGGTGTTTTGGCACCATATCATCAGCACATCTTTTGCCTGAGGATCGACCCCGCCATTGATGGGCATCGAAATTCATTGATGGTCGAAGAGACCCATCCACTACCGTTCACTGGGGAATCAGACAGCTATAATCCCTTGGGCGTGGGATTTGTCACCAAGTCGGAAATCATTGACAAGGAAGCTGGTATTGATTTGGACTTCAACACCAACCGAACTTTCAAGATTATCAATGAAAGCGTAATCAATTCAACGACGGGCACCCCTGTGGGCTTCAAGCTCCTGCCGCATTATAGCCAGCTTCTTCTCGCGCATCCCAACTCCTGGCATGCAAAGCGTGCAGAGTACGCTGCGCATGCAGTCTGGGTAACACGCCACCGGGACGAGGAGCTTTTCCCAGCAGGGAAGTTCACTATGCAGTCAACCGGCGGTGATGGTATAGCATCCTGGATTACGCAGCGCGAGAGGGATGATGATGAGTCGGTGGTGCGGAATGAAGATATCGTCATTTGGCACACTTTTGGTTCCACTCATAACCCGCGCATCGAGGACTGGCCGGTCATGCCGAGCGAGAAAATAGTAGTGGGATTGAAGCCAGTCAACTTCTTCCAAGGGAATCCTGCTTTAGATGTACCGATCTCGTCGCAGGAGCAGAACCAGAGCGTTATAGTATCCAACGGTGGCCAGGACAAATAGAATTAAAATTATATCATGTATGATAATGGCGATACCTGCTAGATGAGCACCCTTGATTCGTCGGTTTAAATTACTAGCCGCCACGCTCGACCTATAAAATGTTTTCCAGCCCAGATAACTCACATCTCTAATGATACAGGAAAACTGTTTGCGAGATATTCCTGGCATCTTCTGTAATGGGTACCTTTACTAAGTTCACTGCAACTATCAGTGTTGGATTTACTAGCACGGGAAAGCGTCTTATTGTCATTTTTACATTAATGAATGAGTAAGTTTCAACCATGTTTCCTTCTGCCTGTTTTGCATTTTTGGAGAGAGTATGTTAATGTCTATTGCAGAATGAGTGCCATTTTAGACTCTTGCATATCATGAATAAAGGTCATAACCGCACATAATAATATGTTGGTATCACAGGATCCAACGTTAGATATGGGGGTTAAACCGTAGTATATTCAAAGATGTTACTAGAGTTGAACAGAAGAGAAAGAGGGCCAGCAAGCTGGCTAGTAACAGTGCTGTAGATATTAAAAGAGCCGTTAAGGTAGGTTACGTAGCGTGACATATGACCCGGATTAGCTCCTCTACTATCTGTAGATACTTAGTATCCTAACACTAGTAACTTTCTAAAGTAGTAATAAATACGCCTATTACCCCCTTTTACCTATTAATACTAAAAAGCTTAAAAATATAATAAGAATAAAAGATTAAAAAGTATTATACTTTTTAAATATATATAACCTAATTATATATAAGAAACCTATCCCTCTATTCTAATCTTTACTCTCCTACTACCTATTAATTCCTTTAGCGCCTTATTAGGTACTACCTTTATAAATCTATTAGCTAGGTTATTAGTACTATAGATTTAGTATACTTTATAAACTTTACGTCTCTTATAAGACTACTATAAGGCTATAATATTAATTATAAGCCTCTTCTCCTTTATAGTACCTAGCTTTATAAGGTATTTATAGAGTAAATAAGAGTCTATATAGAAGATTATTAGTATTAGAAGAAGTCCTATATAATTAGTTACTATCTTTAAGGTTATAGAGATAGTATATACTATATTTATACTAGTAACTATACTATATACCTTAGAGGTAAGTATACTATAGGTAACTCTCTTATACTTTATTAAGCTAAAGTAGATAATATTCCTAGTTATTATAAATTTATTACTATTATTAGGGTATTTACTAGTTATCTTATTAGCTAGGGTAATAAGGAATCTTAGTTATAATATTATATCCTTATTATTAGTAAAGGATCTATCTATAAAGATAAAAAGCTTTATAGCAAATAGATTAAGTAGTTAAAAAGTAAGGCTATAATTAGGGTTATCTATCTACTACTTAATATACTAATTAAACGCCTTAATCTCCTTAGCCTAAGGCGCCTAGTATTATACTATAATAGAATAATTAAAGCTAGCTTTAGGTTAGTATATAGAGGTAATATATATACTATAGGCTTATTACTTAATATATTACTTAATAGTATCTATAGTAGTTAGATTAATAGGGTGGAGTTTCTTACTCTAGCCCTTTTACTTAAGGATTATCTTACTATTAGTAGTAAGGGTTATAATACTACTATTAAACGCTAGGGGATTATTAATACTAAGGATTTACTTCTCCTTAGTAGTAAAGGTTACCTTAGTAAGTTCTTCTACCTTATAGGTAGAGAAGGATTTATCTAAGAGTCTAATAGTATTATTAGTTTATATCCTAATAATACTAAAGTTTAAATTCTCTACTATAAATATTAGAATGGGGTGGGGCAAATTAAGCCTAGATTAATAGTTATAATCACGTAAAGAGGGAAGTAGATCTTAGGGAATAGGCAATCAGAAGAAGCATATAAGGGTAGAAAGGTAGATAGACTAAAAATAATAACAAACTTTTACCTAATCATACCTATACCTACCTTTACCTTATAATTAAATAAGAGCCTTTCTATTATAATAATTTACACTTAATTATAATAATATAAGAATCCTAGGAGTGACACCCCCTATAATCATAAGAATCCCTCTATAGACTTACATACTAAGGACTATACTAATTAGGTAGACTAACACAAGCTAATTAAGTAAAGGTATTTATGCTAATTAAGGGAAGCATCTTATATTGCCTTAGAGGGTATTAGTGTTTGCCTACCGCACTGCACCACATAAGGTCTATCCTACCCTATATGTTTCTAATAGTCTCCCCTTCTAGAATGTTATGCTAGTAAAGATAATAGATAATAGATAACAGACGACAGATAATAGGCGACAGACAATAGACAATAGGTGATTAGTAAAAGAATTCTTATAGAGATAAGGATAAGTAATTACTAATCTATAGGATAAAAGCTAATTTAGATAAAAAACAGACGTAAGTATATATTAATTAAAAGATTAATTTTTAGGATAATATATAGAGATAATAATAGGGAATAAGTTAGGGGAAGGGACTCTAGAATCTTCTAATAAGTATACTTAATTATATAATTAAAATGCTTACTACTAGTTTTTACTACCTAGACCCTAGACTCTATACTAATTTAGATATATAGGACTCCTAGGTTAAGGCTATTTATAGATTAACCTATATAGTAGACCTACTATTACCTAAGATTAAGACTAGAGTAGGTTATTTATTAAGTATTACTAAGATTAGGATAATAAATATAAAGTAGGTTAATAATAGCTCTATAAGTATCCCTAACTATAATAGTAATAGCTTTATAGATATTAGGATAAGCTACTTTAGCTATTAGGAGACTTAGCTTAGAATAGTTAGACTAAGGGAATATTATTACTATTATTAATATACTAGAAAACTAATTATAATAATACTTAGCTCTAAGGATAGGTAATAACTATCTTTCTTTCCCTAAGGGGAGTACCTCTAATAACTAATTAACTCCTATAGTTAATACTAATCCTAGCTTAGGTACTAGGCCTAGTATAACTACTAATACCTCCTTTACTTAGTACTAAGAGCTATAGAAGATAGTACTTTCTAATAATAAGGGTAATAGAGATCCTCCTATAAAGCTAGTATAAGTAGCGACTTAGAAGACTCTATCTACCTAGTTAAAGGATTTAGATACTTTAATTAATACTCTCCTTAGTACTATTATTTCCTAGATCTAAGCTAGTACTCCTCTAACCTAGGCCCTAGCTACTCTATCCTTTAATCCTAGAGATAATACAAACTTTTATAAGATCTTATTCCCTAGATAAGATAGAGTAGCTATCTTTAAAGGTAACAATATTATAGAGTTTCTTAAGAAGTTTAAGGATTAGTATAAGATTATATAGGTCCTAGACTAATTTAGGAGAAAACTTATAGCCTATATAATAAGAGGAGACTACTAGATACTAGTTAAGGATGCTATTAGGAACTTACCTTAGATTTAAGTAAAAGCCTTCCTTCTTAGAGAATATAGGAGATAGAATGCTAACTAATTCCTAGATAAGGAAGAGTAGATTAAGAAAGTTACTAAGGGTTCTCCTATCTTATCTTCTAATCTAGCCTTAGTATAGGCCCTTTTTATAAAGATTAATAATATAATTACATAAGCTAAGTAATAGGATCTCTATACTATAACTAATAAGAGCTTAATTAAAGTAGTCTATAAGAGATTTTATGTTAATATTATAAAGGAGGCTATAGAAGAGTCTAGAATAGTGCTTAAAAAATTTATTTAATTGACTAAGTACCTAACCTTTAAGGTAGGACTCCTTAATACTATAGCCTATAAGAAAGAGTATAGCCCTCTTTTTACTATTAATTAATTAATAAAGGGCCCTTCCCTATAGCTAACTATATAATAGCTATAAAATTTATATTTAAATTAGTACTAAGGATGTTAGTAACCTTACTAACTAATAGTTAATATTTAGGTAAATTAGCCTATTTCCTCTAAGGTTAATTAAGACCTAGCTGATAGGATAAACAACCTAAAGATCTATTAGGGTAGTATCTAGAACTATAGGGGAGTAAGAGTCTTTAAGGTTAATATAATAAGGCTAGATAGGCTAAACACTCTTAGTCCTTATAATTAATATTAGTACTATTAGTTATAGTAATATTACTTTATTTAGGAATATAACTAGTATATAATAGATAAGGATACCTACTTAATTATCTTAATCTAGGGAGCTTAGTATTATAGTAAGTAGGATAGCTAGAGTCCTATAAATACCATCCCCTTTCTAGTAATTAAAGAAGGATAAAGATATAGAGTAGCTAATTAAGTTACGCTCCTTTTATATATAGCTAATATATTAATAGATAACAACTATAAGATACTTATAAAGTAGATCCTTAATATATAGTCTAGACTATTATAGTAACCTATACTAACTCTTCTATTAATTAGGTTATCTTCTACTATAAGATATGTTTATGTTATTTACCTAGACTTACCTAATAGAGACTTTATAGATATCTTTACTATATACTAAGGATACCCTCTAAAGACCTATACCCTTTTAACTAAGTAGTATAAAAAGGATAAGTCTTAGTTAGCTTATAAAGCTAAGAAGCCTAACCTAGTAGTACTAATTAAGAAGAAGGCTATATTGTTTTAGGAGGGGATAAAGGAGGTTATAGAGATTAATACTAATAATAAGGTACATAAGGTAGCAGCCTAGCCTCTAACACCTCTAAGTAGTCTACCCTTATTAGAGCTAAAAGTCTTAATTCTTCCTAGGCTTAAACCTATAGTTAATTAAAGTAAAGCCCTAGCTAAGGAGAGCCTTTTAATTTAGGATAAGGAAGTCTATAGTACTATTAAGACTGTTACTACTAATTAGCCCTAGGAGCTTAATATAGCTTAAGAGGCATAAAAGCTTATAGAAAAGAAGCTAGATATACTAGTCTCTCTCCCTATAAATCTCCTATAAAAGATATAGCTAGAATTTAATACTGTAATAGGAGCGGCGTTACGTAATTATAGATATTTAGACATAAATAGAATTATAATTAAGGCGCCTAAATTACTAGTAAACCTTACTAAGATAGATTAGTAGAGACAGGATATTAAGAAGCTACTTAGTAAATATAATAGTACTATTATATCTAGGGTAATTAGGATAGTAAAGGTTAGGTAAGTTAGAGGAATATAAGCTATAACCTAGCTACTAATAATAGTTATTATAAACGCCTATCTCTAATTAGAAGTCTAAATCTTAAGTATTAACTAAGAAAATTATAATCCTATAATTATTAGAATCCTAGATATTAGAGCGTAAGTTAATATTATATTAAAGTAGTATATTAAAGCTACTAGGATCCCTTATATATATATAATACTATAGATAAGGACCTTTAAGTCTAATCCTAGTAGTCTAACCTAATTTAATAGCTTCTACTTTATAGATATCTAGATATAGAAGTATAAGGTAATAACATACTTCTTTATTAAAGATAAGTATAAAGTCTATAACCCCTTTCTCCTAGGATTACTATTTATATAGGATTATAAGCTTTTGTTTAGGTATAGTAAGAACCTAATTATAGTAGTTATCTATACTAAGGACGTACTCTTAAGAATCCCTATTAGAGTAATTAAGACAAACAGCTTGTTAGAGGTAGTAGATATACTACCTTAGCTAGATTATTATATTAATAAGGTCTTTAATTTAGAAAACTAGATACTAGTAGTATAGCTAGGACTACTACTAGGCCTAGTAACTAATACTTAGGGCTTAATCTAGATAATAATAAGTATATTATAGTAGTAATTAAGTAAGATTAGGTAGAGGAAATTATAGAGGAGATAGCTAGGGATATAATTACGCTATAGGTAGCCTAAATATAAAGAATTATAGTAATTACATAAGGAGGAGCTAGGAAGCATAAGTACTAGTCTAACCCTAGTAATACCTACTATAATCTAACTAAGAAACTAGTGTCTAGATAAGAGGAGCGTATAGTTATATGCTAATTAAAGAAGCACTAGGACTAGGCAACTTAGTAGTATAGAAGGATAGAGGAAAGCTTAAAGTAATCCCTTAGCAAAGCTGCTAAAGTTAATATAATATATAAGTAGAAGGACTAAAAAGTATAACTAGTAGATAATACCCCCTCTAATAGATTAGTACCTAATAGTAATCCTTACTAAAAGCTTAAGAAACTAGAGATAATTTAGGATAAGCTTTAGGATACTTCTAGGCTATATAGTAACTTAATTATACTAAAGTTCTTAGATATTAAACCTAGATTAAGGTTAATAGATAAACAAGTAGATAAGATTATAGAATCCTATTAACATCTTTAGCTAGAGGAGTATAGCTTGTTTAAGTAAATCTTATTTAATAGGGAGAAGGCTTTAGCATAGGAGTTTCCTAAATATAGTAGAGTTAATCTAATAGTAGCTCCTCTATAGGTTATTAGGATAGTACTACATAAGGTATAGTAGGTAAAGGGCATCCTAATCCCTAAAGTATTACTCCTAAAGGCGTTTAAGGTTATTTAGAAGTATATTATAAGAGGTATTATTAAGGAAAGCTATATAGCTTACTAGAACCTATAGTTCTTAGTTATAAAGAAAGATAGTAACCTTTAATTAATTAACTCTATAACAAAAGTTAATATTATTACCCTTTAGGATATATAGTTACCCCTATTAGTAGATAAGTTTTTAGAAGACTTTATAACTAACTAGCTTATTTCCTTACTTAACTTCTTTTTAGGATATAATTAGGTCTCCCTTAATAAGAAAAGTCGTAATCTAACAACCTTTATAATACTATTAGGACTCTTCTAGATGTGTATACTCTTATAGGGTGCTACTAACTTAGTCGCCTAGTTTTACTAAATTATAATAAGAATTCTCTATAACTTAATCCTATAGTACTATAAGGCCTTCTTAAATAATATTATAGTTAAAGGACCTTAGTTAAGATATAGTAATAAAGAGCTTCCTAGCTACCCTAGTATGTAATAATTTATATATAAATATCTTTATAATATTAATTAAGTCCTAGTTAATATTAAGTTAGTAGGATATATAATTTTAGTACTAAAGTTATAGTAGTACTAAGAGTCTATAGTAATTATAGGATATCTTTATAGGATATTTAGGTATAAACCTAACTAGGTAAAGGTTATTAAGATCCTAGAGTAGGAGAAATATAGAGATGTTACTAAGGTATGCTCCTTTCTAGGGATTATTACCTTTTACTACTATTAGGTTAATTACTTCTTAATTCTAGCCGCCCTATTATACTACCTCCTAGGAAAGAATTAACCCTTTAAATAGGGTAAACCTTAGATTAATACTATAGACGCCCTAAAGGTTATAATTATAACTATACCTATCTTAGTCCTACTAAGTTATAAGCTAGGCTTTAGTCGTATTATCCTAATAATTAACTCTAGTAGTAAAGGATAGGGGTATACCCTAGGCTAGATTATAGAAAGGGAATATAAAGTTACTTAATATAAAAGTAGGATCTAGTATAGTACTAAACTAAAGTATAATTTAGGTAAGTTAGAGATAAGAGGGGTTCTTATAAGCCTTAAGTAATTATAGAATTACCTTTTTAGTATTAATTTCCTCTTAGAGATAGATATAAGGGTCCTTATTACTTAGATTAATAGGGTAGTAAATAATCTACTATTAGCTATAATAACATACTAGCTTTCTTAGATTAGGCTTTTTAACTTTAAAGTTAAGTATATTAATAGTAAGAAGAATATAGTAGTAGATAGGCTTTTATATAAGCCTCTAGGTTCCTTAGATATCCTTAAGGCTAATTAAGAGGAGGATATTAAGGACTTTATTAACATATAGGTGTTTTAAACGTATGTTATAAGAAACTTCTTCCTAGTAGCCTACATGCGTAATAATAGTAGTACTAATTAGTCTAGGGAAATTAATATTCTAGCTAATCTACTATCCCTAGAGGAATCTTAGACTACAGCCTTAAAGTAGATTACCTACTTCCTCCTTACTTTAAAGAAGCTACTAGGTGTTTAGCTAAATTGCTTTAGGGTATTTAAGTAAAAAGTAATATACTTTATTATCTAAGATAGTCTCCTCTTCTAACTAGGGATAAAAACCTAACCTAAACCTCTATAGGTAGTTAATAGTAAAAGCTAACAGCTTAAGCTAATTATAGTAGTATATAATAAATCTAGATATTAGGGATAAGAGGCTATATACTACTAGCTTGCTAAGTAGTATTTTTAGCTAAGAATATATACCTAGGTCTATAATTTAGTTACTAAATATAAGCCCTATTAGAAAGCTTAATTAGCTTAACCTAATAACTACTATATTTTATTAATACTATACTCTTACCCCTTCTCTAGAGTTGCCCTTAATATCTAGTATATTAGTAAATAGAAGGTTGTTAAGGCGTAATATAAATTTACTAGATACCTAAAAGCTTAGATCCTTAAATATACTACCTCTATAAATATAGTAAAGTTTATTTAGGAAGATATAATCTATAGATATAGAGTCTATAGGACTCTTATTATTAATAGAGGAAAAGAGAATACTAGTATAGTAACTAAGCTTAATTAATAGTATATAATATAGTAGAAGGTTATATTAGTATATAACCCCTATATAAATAGTTTACTAGAAAAAGGCTATTAGCCTATTGCCTATACTCTTTAGATCTAGTCTTAGTAGGGTAAGAAGGATATCCACCTTATACTTATAATAGCTTTATTTACTAATTAAATAACTATACGTATATCTATAGGTTACACCCCTTTTTACCTTAACTATAGGTATAATACTATTACCCTAATTAAGGCCTAGATAGTAATATAGTATATCTTAGATTAGGATACTATTAGAACTCTAGAGTAAGATATCTAGATATAGCTTTAAGCATTTTTATAGCTTAATAAGGATTAGGAAGTAGTAGTAGTAGTAGTCGCCTATCGCCATGCATAGATCTATAATCACTTTAATCGCATATATGCTTATACCCTATAGAAGGATAAGCTTAGAAAGGGTAATCTAGTCCTTATGTTTAATATTTAGAGGAAGATTAATATATTAACCTTAAGGAAATTAGATTACTACTAGTATAGGCCTTATAGGATCTACTTAGTTACACCTAATAGCTTATTATATTAGCTTAAAACTCTTATAGGGGATATAATTATAGGAGTAACTTATGCTAGTAATTACCTAAAGAAGTTCTAGAAGGCTCTAGATAGCCTCTATCTTTTAGTAGATAAAGTAGACTACTATAGCAATATTACTACTAATATTAAGGATCTTCTTACTAGGGATAAGGATTATCCTTCTAGACTTAATCCTTTAGACTTTAGTAATAGCAATTATATAGACTCTAGGGATAATAAAGGGATATTACCTAATTATAGAACAACACGTACTTAATAAGCAACTTACCTATCCTACTAACCTAATTTACCCTCCTTTCTAATATACCCCCTTATCTTTATGTATAAATCTTTATAGAATTAACCTTAAAGACTTAGGGGATAAAGGGATAATAAGAAGGCTAATTTATTTAAAAAAAAAAAAAAAAAAAAAAAAAAAGGGAAATAACATAAAGATAACTAATACTAGGTTAATCTCCCTCTCTTCCTTACCCTTAATATTAAAAGAGTCTTAATTCTAGTATAGTATATACCTAAACCTAACTAAGTAACTAAAAGTACTAATCCTATCTAAATAATAACTAAGTACTTACTCTAACTCCCTCTCTATTATTAATTACTAGTATTACTCCTAGCTAAGCTAGGGGTAGTTATCTAAGATAAATAATATACTACTATAAATACCCTTATACTTTCTATATATATCCCTTTTAGCCTCCTTAATAAGATTAGATAGTATATAGATGTCTATGTTAGTTATCTAGATATCTAGAGGGATTAGAGAATAAACACCCTTACTACTCTTCTTATACTTAACCTAGATCCTATTATTAACTATAACACCTAAATTAGTATTACTCTAGTACTCTAGCTACTTATAGTTATAGTAAGTAGCCAACTTAGTAAATATATAGTTACTATATTAATTATTAAAATTACTAGGGAGAGAGACATACTTAAAGTAAGGGTGTATTAATTAAATATTATCCTTACGTAATCTAGTAAACTTCTAAAAACTCTTAGCATAGTAATAGTAGGGAATACTATTCTAGATACTATAGGCGTAAATTAATAAGGAATTTATAGATAGAGTATAGCTAGTTAGGTAAAAGAATAATAGGCTAAAGTATCTAGTAAAATTAAGGTTAATAAAAATACGCCTAGCCTAATTAAACTTACTGTTATAAGTAGGGCTCTTAAGAATACCCTAGATAATAGACTAATTGTTATAGCATAGCTAGAACTATCTAGCTGCCTCCCTATTAGTCTATTTTCTAGTTCTAGCTTTAGGGTTTAGGATTATAAATTTAGTATATAGATTACTAGCTAGGCTAAGAAGGCTGCCCTAGGTAGTTATCTTTAGGATCTAAGGAAGAGAAGGAATAAATTAGAATTAGGGAAGACATACCATAAGGAAAAAGGGACTTATAGTAAGGTAGTAGTTCTCTATCTAATAAAGCTTATAGCTATAATACTTAATTATGGCTACCTTAACTAGAGGAGTAGTAGTAAACTACTAGGGATAGATCTCTTACTAAATATAGTAGTTAATATAATAGTAGTTAGCCTTAATAGGATTAGATATCTTAGGTAATTAATAAGTATACTAAGAAAAAAAAGTATAATAGAGGAAATTAGTAATATAAGTTATAGACTAAAGAAGATAATAAAGCCTATAAGTTATTATTATTATTATTATAATAAAAAGAAAAGTTAAAAGAGAAGAATTATAAGGAAGAAGGCTAATTTATATCCTAGAAGGGAGGATTAGCTAAAGGAAGGATTAAGTTATAAAAGGGAGGATATAGGTAAAGGATAAATTATAATAATAGTTATTAATAAAGGAGGAGGAAAAGATTTTACTAATAAACTACTAATAATAGTAAATTACTACTCTTTCTTTTCTTTTAGTAACTATAACAGCTAGCTCTTTCTTCCTTTAATCTAGTAACTTATAAAAGGATATAGATAAATACCCTCCCTTTTTCTAGCTAACTAACCCTCTTACTCTTACTACTAACTAGTAATAACTTTTTAGCTAGCAACCTCACCCTTATACTTTACTTCTTTTTATATATACTTATACTCTTCCCTCTATTATAATAACCTTTCTTACTTATTAATTTTATCTCTAACCTCTATTACCTATTAAAAGCTGTAATCTATTATACCTTCTACCTAGATTAGAACTTATAATAGCTTCTCCTTCTGCTTTACCCTTAGCCTATAATAGCATTCCTCCTACGTAAATCTAGCATCCCTTTATATTTACTAATCTTAAGGCTAATTCTAATAAACGCTTTAGTAATTAGGATTACTACTACTATATTAGCTTTAGGACTATAACTCCTTATAGTATATATTTAGCTATAGACTCCTAGTTTATTAATAGATTAGCCTTAGAAAGATATACTAGAATAACTATAACTTACCCTAGAGTTATACCTAACTAATATAGCTTCCCTTAAACTATTCTAACCCTAGTAAATATTATATTCCCTAACTAGTTACTCTAGGAGGACGCTAATTAATTCTTTAGCTAGCATACTAAGGCGTTTAAAGGACTACTATATAATAGAAGATAGTAGGGCCTTTTATACTAAGCTATAATTAACCTCTTAACTAACTACTATAACCTATAAGGGTAATTACTATAGAGGGAGTAGATAATAAGGGATAAGCTTATAGCAGCACTAAAAATTATAGTTTGTAATCTCTTACCTATCTAGAATGTTATAGTTATCCTAATTACTTAGTAGGGTTCTATAGATCTAGGCTGGGTCCCCTCTTTACTCCTGCCATACTAAGATATGCTTTATTAGATTAAGATATAGTTAGACCTTATGCTATTCTCTCTTTATACTAATAGTCCTAAATACTTTATAGGAATAATTATTAATTAGCATAATAGTATAGTTTACTAGTACAACCCTATATAGACTAGTAGTAGATCTAAAGCCCTATTTATTAATAATATTAAAGCACTTAAGGAGTTCTATACTAAAGCTAGAGTACTACTCTATATTAAGAAGCTAATTAACATAAGCATATATATAATTAATACTATCTAGTAGCCTAAAGGATAGGAGTATAGTCTCTATATACTTAAGTAGTTTTAGACTATAGTATACTATAGCTAACTCTATCTAATATAGAATCCTACTTAGAGGGACCCCTATCTTTAAGGTTCCTTCTATAATTAACTTAGAGCAAACTAGATCTATTAGATTAGTTATAAGTTTAGGTATAATAGAAACTATAATTATAATACTATACAAGATATACTATAGAGATCCTATAATAAGGCGCATACTAGCTAAAGCTAGCTAGTTCTACCTACTAGTAAGGGTAATAATAACATAGACATAATAGTCTTAAAGACCCTAATTAAAGGAGGACCTATATTACTAATAAAGATAGATACCCTAATTAGCTAGAAAACACCTATTACTCTATATAACCCTAGACTAGGAATACTAATAATTATACTACCTTAGAACCTAAAGACTCCTTTATATCTATAAGCTACCCTAAGTAGAGGTACTAAATAACTAGTAATACTATTAGATTTATTATTACCCCTCCTAAAGTAAATTAACACCCTATACATAAAAAACATTACTTAATTAGTAACTAAGTTAGGAATAAGAGAATATAAGCTTACCCTAATTATATATAGCATAAGTAATTATTAGTATATTACTAGGTAGGTAATACAGTTAACTATACGTATCAATAGGTAAAGTAACAAATAATAGGGGGTAAATACTATAGTTTAATTATACGTAACTAGAAGAGAATTATTATAGGTTCTACTACAAATAGTTAGGTAAATAACCCCTAAATCTACAGTAGATCTACTAACAGATTAATAGTTAATCCGCAGCCAGTTATCAGGGTTACGCCTAATAAGTCTAATAGGATCCACAATAGTTAATATTACAACACTAGCAACTTTCTCTTAAGGAGAAATTCGCTATAAATTTATAGCACTTCACTAGTTAACTACAAAGGGCCTAAAAACACAATAAAAACAAAAATCCAAAAGTATTACATACTTTTTACATAACAGATCTATTACATATATAAAACCTATCTATTCATCTATATCCTTACTATACCGTTACTAATAAGCTCCTCTAGCGCCTTATTAGGCAACAACTTTGTGAATCTATCTACTAGGTTATTATTACTATAGATCTATTAAATCTTATATATCTCCCAGCGCTTATATAACTACTATAACGCTATTATATCAATCATAAGGCGTTTCTCCTTTATAGTACCAAGTTTTACAAGACACTTATAGAGGGAGTAGGAGTTAGTATATATAACTATTAGGATTTACAGGTATTTAAGGCAGTTAGTAACCATCACTAGTATAGTAGTTATCACATAGGTAATATTAGCACTAGCGACCATTACGTAGATCTCAGAGGCTAACATGCTCTATATAACCCTCTTATACTTTATTAAGCTAAAGTAGACAATATTCCCTTTAACAGTAAATTTACCAGTATTATCAGGGGTTTTTACAGTAGTATTATCTTCACTACGTTACTTATTTATAAGAATAACAATAAATCTAAGCTATAAGGTAAGATTACTATTATTAGTAAATAATCTATTAATAAAGACAAAGAGCTTTACAGTCACAAGGTTAAGTAGTTAAAAACAAAGGCCTCAGTCAGGGTTCTTTATTTACTACTTAATTTATTAGTTAAGCTCTTTAATATTGCTTATATCTAGTAATTAGTACTAGGCAGCAACAAAGTAGTTAAAGCACGCCTCAGGCTGGCAGATTAAGGTAATATACGCGCTACAGGCATGCTACTTAACGTACTACTAGTGTAATTCTAGCAAATCAGGGTTAACAGGCTGCAGTTACTTACCTTATCCCTTCTAGTAGAGGTGAATATTACTATTATTATTAAGAGAAAGCATACCGCTATTAAAGGTAATAGGTTTACTAGGCTTAAGGAATTACTTTAGCTTTACTATAAAGGTTGCTTTTATCAACTTAGTATCTTTATAGTTAGAAAACAATTTATCCATAAGGCTAATAGTATTATTAGTCTACATGCCAATTAACACAAAATCTTTATTATTTTATACTAAAATAAATAGGTAAGAGTTAAAGGTTAAAGTATCTATCTAGAGGGCTTTTCTATAATAGTTATTATATATTACCTACTAATAGGTTCTAGCCTTAGGTATACTATATAATAGTTACTTAACCTCTATTATTACGTTAGTATTATAAAGGTATTAGATCTCAACAGGTAGTCTCATAAGAATCACGCAGTTAAGTAGGGTTGCTAATTACGTATATACCTATATTATATTACATAGCCATAAAAGGTAGTTTTTAAGTAATAACAATAGGGTAATAGCAAGGATTAAGTATTAGGCTATATGTTAGATAGTTAGTAACTAGGTAAGTATTATAGCCTTCCTATTATTAGCATACCCTTAGATAATAAGTCTTAACTTCTTATATAGGATCTTGTTTTTACCCTTAATTTTACGCACTAATCGCAACTTAAATACGTAGATACCTCTATAGTGTTTTTTGTTATACTAGACAATATAGAATACATCCCAGGCTATTAATCCCTTAATCTCTTAGTAGTTAGATTACTTAAATAGTTTGCTAGGCGTGGTTATTATGCCTTTCTTATAGAGTTTAATAGCAAGCATATAGTTAGCATCCTCTTTTGCTATAAAGTAGTTAGCTATTAATAGATTAGTCTTAGTAGTAAATGTCTCTACTAGGTTCTTTTGTAGGTAGCTATAGCACCATTACTATAGCTGTTCTATAGCAACTATAATACCTTTACATATTTCACCTCCTTACCTATTAAGAAGCTTAGAGGGCAGGGCAGTAGCACTAGTATCTTACACTTATATAGTATTATTAGGATCCTCCTTATGTTAGTAGTAGGGCTTTACTATAGTAACGCAGAAATTCTGTAGGCCTTATGGTAATTTAACTATATAAGTGGTGCTATTGTTAGAGAGTAATTAGAATAGGCCCTACCAGCCGTTCTTTTCTTACTATACGCAGACTAGAGATTAAAGAGGCAGTGCAGTAGTAGCTATAGTATCTAGGCTGTTGCGTGTTACTAGTACGTTATTTACCTATCTCTTAGCGTAAATTTACTATATTTCCTCTATAGCTTTTTATATTATCTCTACCCTTTTAATAGTTAACAGTACTAGTAGCAAATTATTATTAATTTATAGGTATGCTCTAAAGACTAATAGGGTTAGCATAAGGCTATTTAGGCTAGTAGTATTATTTACCGCTTTTACCGCTATTTAGAGCACGACTTTAGGTTCCGCATTAGTTTCTACGCAGAATATCTTATATGCTTAGTGGAGTATAGCGTAATAACATTTAACCTTTCTAACGCTATTATAGGCCTTAATAGGTATCTCCTTAATATTAATAGATAACGCGCAGGCGGCACGCTTAAACTCAGCCATATAGAAATTAAGGCCTGCATTAGTAACAATCCAATCTAGCAGGCTAAGATATACATTAATCCAGTATATTCGCAGTACTTCCTATATGTGTTCTATAGTAATAGCTTAGAGGAATCTTACAGCATTAAAGGCAGTTACTACATCTATAACATATAAAACCGGCTTATTACCGTTAAGATATATAACATCTACAATAATCTTATAGTTAAACTTATAATTATTATAAAGGGTAAATTTAAACCTTCCTAGCGCCTTTAAATTTAACTAGTAGCTATAGTAGAACTTATTAATCTCCTTAATATTAGAGATTACCATCTTATAGCCAGCATATTAGAGCACCTTATAAAGGCGCTAAACTAAGGGGTAGCTAAATCAGCAGTATATTTACTATAATTTGCTATTAGTTAGGTAGTATTAGGCAACAGTACGCTTAGGTTACTCCAGTAGCATCCATATATAGCCCTATTTTCACATAACAGGTACAATCATATCGCCCTTTACCAGCATATTAGTAAGGTTATTAAATTTTACTCTATAGCAATCTATATCCTTTAAGTAAAAGAGGAATAGGGTGTTAAAGTCTATCACGTAGAAGGTAAGATTCCCTATAGGCGTAGGGACTTCTATGGTGCCTATCAACTTAAAGTAATTACTACTACTAAAGCAAATTATTACTTTACTAGTACGTAATATATCTAGTAGAAGCTTACAGTTAAGGTGCCTTTTTAATATGGCGTATTACTACTAACTAACTATAGATACTCTTACTACCCCTATATTTAGCATAATACCCTAGAAAGTTACAGCAGAGTATCAGTTATTAAAGGTAAATACCTTATTAGTAGTAGGTTTTTCCTTAGTAGTCTCCTCTTTACATAGATTGTCCTTTATGATTACGTAGAGTATGGCCTAGTTATATAGTTAAGTAAATACTTTCTAGCTATTAATACCATCTTTACTATAAAAGGCTATAGATATAAAGAAGGTATTACTATTAAAGGGGCTATTACTATCCTCTAGCTTATATTTATCCTTAGCTCCTTTAAAGTTAATAGTACTCTCTATCCCCTTATAGTTAAGCAGAAAGTAGTTAAATATTAACAGTAAAATATCTATTAAGTACGCACTTTTATACTACTAGAAAGAGGATTAGCGTTCCTCTTTAGTATGCTTAGTTAACTAGTATCTAGGTTTCCTATAGACAAAGCACCTCTTAGCTATAAAGTTACCCCTATTTCTTAGGTCTCTACGCAGCAGGTCTGTTTTTAGCTATAAGTAATAGCTATAGTTACTATTATACTTACAGTCAACCTAGTATTACTTGTTGTCGCTAGGGTATTCTTTAGCGTAGTGCTAGGCCTATAGTTTATAGAAAAGTACGGCATTAGCTACACTATTACGTAGCTACGCGTAGAGTATGTTATACATCATAGGTAGGCTAAGTAATACCATGGCATACTTAGGTACTCCTTAGCAATAGTTAATAAGGGTATTACAGTATTCCTTATCTTTTAGCATGCTATTACAGGTTATAGCACATACTAGCTAGGTAACCTTCTTAATAAGTAGATTAAGGATTTTACGTTTACTTTTCCCTAGGTGGTTACGCGTAATAGATTCAAAGGTAATATAGCATAGCTCTATAATCTTAGTACTATAGACCTTATTACCTTTAAATTCCGATTTAATATTCGCTATTAGCACGTTAAAATCACTAGTAAATCTATAGAGATTAATAGAGTAATACTCTTAGGCGTTACCGCTCAATATTATTATTACTACAGCCCTATACCTACTAGCAGGGATTCTAACATAGTTATAGAGCTTATAGAAGGTAGGAAGCTTTAAATTAATCGTCTCATATTAACCGCCTATATACTTTAATATAGGATTGTTAGAGTAGAGCTTAATAAGATTAGTTAATTATTATAAAGTTAGGCTATTACTTAGTACTATTCTACTATTAAATTAAGCAGTTGGCGCGGTAGATTTACAGTCTTATAATCTCTTAACCATAACTATTATTAGGATTAGGCTTGCCTAGGTAGAGTTTTTGCTTAATAGTAGCAGCAACTTAAATAATAGGTTATAATAGGAAGAAGCCTATTAAATTTAGGTATCTTTACGCCATTCGCATACTTTAGGTTTAGTAGTTACTTTACAGCTAGTTATTAGTAGGTACCTACGTCTTAGTAATAAAAGGACTAATCTATTTATTATAATATTAACAACCTTAGGATTAGTAATTTAGGCCTTAAATTACTTACTAGTTTTTACTATTCTTTTAATCTCTTACTTAGTCCATACGTATATCTTATCAGCCTTAATTGCTTTATAAATATACAGAGCAATCTTTTATCAGTACAATTCCACCTATATACTATTATCCACTAGGAAATCACAGAAGTTAATAAGGATGGTTTTCTTAAGGCTTTTATAGTCTTTTACCTCCTAGCTATAGAACTCTTTACAGGCTTCCTTCTATAGTTAGTAGGAGGAAAAATCTTTATACTAAGCCTTAGTTATAAAGTAGACTACTATAGTATCTAACATATAGGTATATTAGGCTAGGCTAAGGTTATAAGGTAATTCCTTAATATTAATAGTACCCTATACGCGTAGATTAATATATTTCGCATAGTTCTTCAGCATAAGGTATAGATCTATAAGATCTCCAGCTTCTAGTATATCTTCCTTCTATATTACATATATCTTATCCTTCTCTTACGTTATCGCCTTAGCCTCCTTAGTATGCTAGTAAATCTAGTTAACCTCTTCTTCTAGCGTCATTATTACTGCCCTCTATTAGCCTAACTACCCCTTAAACATATGTGTTTCTTCTAGCAGGCCGGAAGGCATATCTATATATTAGAGGATTTACTACTAGTAGTATAGGCAGCAGACAACTTACATAAGGTATTTACAGTACTTTCATGTTAATTTATAACTTCGCCTTATACTTATAGTAGGATCTTATTACTTATTAAAGTAAGCCTTTGCGCGGTACTTATTGCTTATCAGATTAAGCCTTTCTTTACGTAGTAGATAGGGAAAAAAATCGCTTATCAAAATAAGCCTTCCTTACGCAGTATTTTACTTACTTATTAGGTTAAGCCTTTCTTCATATAGTTACTTATTACTTATTAATTTAAGCCTTCTTAGTATAATACTTATAGTGCCTATTAGATTAGGCCTTTTCTTCACGCAGGGTATACACAGTACTTCTTAGTAGTTAGTATGCAAAGTAAGGTGTTTTTTATAGTTAAGAGGTGACTTCTTAAAGCACAACAAAGTTAGGTTTATTTGCAGGATGGCTATGTATCTTAGGTAACTTTTAATTACGCTAGTACGTAACCTACTCTATTATCCTTTAATCAGCTATATAATACTATGTTAAATAGAGCATAAGTAGGGTAAAAAACCCTATTTAATAGTTAAATTCCTTAGTATTATAGCAATAAGTATAGATTAATTACTTCTATAGGAGGGACGTAGTTAAACATATATTTAGTTATAATTAATTTGTCTCTTCTATTATTAATACCTTACTAATCTATAGGATTCACACACAGAAGTAGGAATCAATAAAGATAACTACTATAGTAGTAAAAATCAACTAATAGTAAGAATCAACCACTAATTAGTATTAGTATATTACCAGGTAGGTAATATAGTTAACTATACATATTAATAGGCAAAGTAACAAATAATAGGGGGTAAATACTATAGTTTAATTATACGTAACTAGAAGAGAATTATTATGGGTTCTACTACAAATAGTTAGGTAAATAACCCCTAAATCCATAGTGGATCTACCAACAGATTAATAGTTAATCCGCAGCCAGTTATTAGGGTTACACCTAATAAGTCTAATAGGATCCACAATAGTTAATATCGCAATAGTAATACTCTAGAAGGATATAAGAAAAGTATTTTAATTATAAAATTACTAAATAAGGATACCCTAAAGGAAGACAGCCTAAATAAAAGATCTAGATCCCCTAAGTTAGGGGAGATCTAGTCAGAATAGACTAAGTAGTATAAGGAGCTTACTCTAAAGGAGCTTAGAGATTAGGAGAGAAATAAAGCATAGCAGAAGGCTACTACTAATTAGCACCTTAACATCCTTAATTATAGGAACCAGACTAAAGGTAAGCTTTTAATTATAGAGTATACTATAAAGGAGTAAGTTAATTAGTATAATAACCCTATTATAGAGGCTACCTATTAGACTCTAGCTTACATACTATAGGTTCCTCTAAGTATAGATATAGGCTAGGATAGATAGGTACAATATAACATATAGGAGGTATAGAAAATAGTAAATAGGATTACTAGGATAAATAATAATAGAGCTAATTAGTAGAGGTACTCTTATTAATCTAAGATCTAGGCTTAATATTTTAGTAGTTTAATTTCTCTCCTTATAATTAGAAGGATAGATAATAGAAAGAAATCAAAAAGGATAATTAGAATAGGGTAGGGTAAATCAAGCCTAAATTAATAGTTATAATTACATAAAGAGGGAAGTAGATCTTAGGGAATAGGTAATTAGAAGAAGCATATAAGGGTAAAAAGGTAGATAGACTAAAAATAATAACAAACTTTTACCTAATTATACCTATACCTACCTTTACCTTATAATTAAATAAGAGCCTTTCTATTATAATAATTTATACTTAATTATAATAATATAAGAATCCTAAGAGTAACACCCCCTATAATTATAAGAATCCCTCTATAGACTTATATACTAAGGACTATACTAATTAGGTAGACTAATATAAGCTAATTAAGTAAAGGTATTTATACTAATTAAGGGAAGCATCTTATATTACCTTAGAGGGTATTAGTATTTACCTACCGCACCACACCACATAAGGTCTATCCTACCCTATACGTTTCTAATATAAGTAGGTAGGGATTAAAAGTTAAAGTATCTATCTTAAGATTTTCTCTATAGTAGTAGCTATAAGTTACCTACTAGTAGGTACCTACCTCTATAATACTATATAGAGGTTTAATAACTTATAATATATATAATAAGTAAGTAGATTAGACAAGCAAGTAGATTACCTAACTATAATTATACTAACCTTCTTCTTTCTATATACGTCTAGCTACTAAAAATAATACTATTATTAAACAATAAAGCCTAATTACTCCTAGTAGTCTAAGCTATTAAAAGACCCTAAAAAATTAGTATCTAGGAGGCAGCTAAGACCTACTTAGTACCCTTTTTAATACTATATGCCTACTTAAATAGAAGAGCCTTACAACATAATACTATACCTAACTTATAGAATTTAATAGTACTTAAAAAAGAGAAGCTAGTTAAGTTTATTCTTAACTTAGATTCCTAATTATTTCCTCCTTAGCTTAGTAGTATTAAAGATATAGCTAATTAACTACTTACTAACTATAATATGCTACTAGTTAGTAAGTACTAGGCCTTAAACTTTATTAAATAAATACTAGAGCTCTAAATATGTTTTTTTATAAGTATAACTATAAGAGAGCCCTATATAAAGATCCTAACATAATAAATATATAGTTCTCCCTTATAGTAAACATAATTATAAAATATAGTATTATAGACTTAGATATTTATAACTTTAATAAGACTAGCTTTATAATAGGCTAGATTATATCTAGAATAGTTATTATAAGTACTAAAAGACATTTAAATATAAAAATAGTATAGCCTAGTAATTAAGAATAGGTTATAGTTATTTAGGCTATTAGTTTATCTAGCTATAGTATCCTACTATATATTATTATTAGAGGTAAAAATCTCCTCTTTACCTAGTATACTAAATCTAGTCTCCTACCTAACTAGGTTATTATAACCTCTAAAAATAGATAGATAATAAATAAAAGAGGCCTAGATTAGCTCTAATACTTTAATTAGTATTTAAAGTTATATATAGTAAGAATAACAAGGGGTTATTCAGAATAGTCACAAGGAAAGCAGAGAAGATACATAAAGGTAGACAGAAAAGGTATATCAATATATTAACCATATAGAAGTCCATAATAGAAAAGACTATCTAAGTAGAGAAATAACTCTTAGTTATATAGGAAGTCCTTTAGATACATATAGTATCTAAGCATATATCTAAGCGCCAAGAGGTACTTAGTATATATCTCGTATATATATATATATACCCATATATGCCCGTATATACCCGTATATATATATAGGTAGGTATAAGCATAAGTATAAGCGCCAACATATATAATACTTAGAGGTATATACATTTACATACAGTAGTCTACAGTAGTTTGCATTAGTTTGCATTAGTATAGTTATATATAGAAGTATATACTTCTATAGTTCATTTTTCAAGAGGAATCTAGAAAAATTACTTATATAATTATAAGACTTTTAGTTATAGAGTTATATAGAGATTTATATACCTAAGAATTAACAAATATTACTTCTTAATTCTTAGTTTCCTCCTTAAGTTATATCTAAGTTATAGATAAAACTTACTTATTATTATATAAAAACTTATAAAAAACCTTATATAAGGAAAAAGTAAGAAAGTTATAGTTATAGTTATAATTATAGTTAAAACTTATTAAAAAACCTAATTATATAAAAATAAGAAAAAATAAGAAAATAGAGGAAACCTAATATTTAAGCTATACTACTTTCTTTTTAGAGAGTATTTCTTTATTATCTATAGTTTCTTTAGGTAAAAACCCCTTTATATTAAGATTTATAGTCTCTATAAAGTATTTAAATACTTCTTTATTAACAGACTTAGTAAATATATCTACTATATTATTCTTTATATATATATAATATAAAGAGACTTAGTTATTATTTACAGCTTATCTAGAAAAGTAATATTTTATATCTATATATTTAGATTTCTTATAAAGCTCTAGATTTTCTATTATACGTTATGCTACCTCATTATCTATTAGAATAATAGGCTTATTTAACATTATATTTAATCCTAAGTTATTATATATATAGGAAAAAGAGTTATATAAATATATAGATTCCTTTATAGTTTCACATAAAGCCATATATTCAGCTTCACAAGTAGATAAAGTAATAGTCTTCTGTTTTATACTATTCCAACTTATAACATTATAGTACCCTAAGGTAGTTATATATCCAGTAGTAGACATTCTATCGTCTAGGTCTCCAGCCCAATTAGAGTCAGAAAACGCTATTATCTATAAATCTATATTATAATTATATATTAATCCTAAATTAGGATACTTATTAAGATATCCCCATATTCTATTAAGGGCTATAAAATACTCTTTAGAAGGGTTACTTATATATCTAGCACATATATTAACTAGATATATTATATCTAGTCTTATTTTAAGACTAGCAAAGAGGAGAGATCCTATCTCTTGTTAGTATTATATTATTTCTTCTTTTATTGCTTGCCCTAGATTTTTCCTTAACTTAATAGTAGGATCTATAGGCATATTATAAGGATAAATATCCTTTTTATTATACTTTTCTAGTATATTATTTATATATTTAGTTTAGTAGATATATAAGACCTTATTCTTTTTATTTATATATATTTCATTCCCTAAAAATATATATAGAATTCCTAAGTCCTATATTTATAAATCCTTATTTACAATATTATAGAAATATTCTATATCTTTATCTATAGGAGCTACTATTATAATATCATCTACATAACAGGCTATTATAGCTCTTATATTATTATTATTAGCTATAAAAATTCCCTCATTATAAGGAGATTCTTTAAAGCCTAATTTATATAGTATAGATCTTAACCACTTATACTAGAGTCTAGGGCTCTATTTTAGACCATATAGGGCTTTATTTAGCTTACAATATAAAGCTTTTTCGTTTATATTATTAGTATATTCTAGGGTATTTATTTTATAGTTATAAGAGAAACCTATAGGTAGTTATACCTATATCTCTTTATCTATATCAGCATAGCAAAAAGCATTAGAGATATCAAATTGCCTAAAAGACCAGCCTAATTTTATTCCTATAATAAATATAGCTCTATAGTTTTTAGGTTTACAGGTAGTACTAAAGGTTTCTAGATAATTAATACCTATATATTAATTAAATCCTTATACTACCCACCTTACTTTATATTTTAACAGGTTATTATTTATATCCGTCTTTAATTTATATACCTATCTTCCTCCTAAAGGTTTAATACCTATAGGTAAAGGAAGTATTATCTAAGTATTTATATTATATAGGTTATTAACCTCTATAACCATTACTTAAATCCATTCTTTCTTAAACACAGAAAGTATAGCCTTTTTATAGGTAGTAGGGTCTTTACTAGTTGTTATAGTAAGGATATATATAGCTTTATTAAACCTATTTATCTTATTATTATAATTATTTATAGTAGAAAGTATTAGTTTAATTATAGGGCAGTCTTCTATAGTATATAAAGCACTTTCTTAGTCTACTACCTATTTATAGTCTTTAAGCTTATTATTATCCTACTTAGGAATTTCTACTATTATCTTAGATTTATTTATATTATTTATATTCTTATTATTATTATTATTATTCATCAGCTTTATGTTTATACCTCTAAGATTCAAGTCTTCCCTTCCACTTTTATAGTCACATAAGGTTATATTATTACTACTATTATTATAATAAGTTATATTATTATTATTTATATTATTAATAGTAAGAGGTATAAACTAATTTTCTAGAATAACTATATCTCTAGTCTAAAAGGAAGTTTTCTTTTAAAAATCATAAATTTTATATATATTATTCTTATAGTTAAGTACTATAGCTTTTATTACTCTATTATCTAACTTTTTTATCTTAGGATCCTTATTTTTATAATAGCATATAGATCTAAAGGTTGTTATATTATCTAAGTTAGGTTTTATATTATTTACTATCTCATAAGGGGTCTTATAGTTAAGAGCTTTATAAGGAGTTATATTATATAAATCTACTATAGTTAAAGCAGCCTCACCCCATAAATATAAAGGCAAATTTACCTATAAAAGCATAGCTCTAACTTTATTAGTTATAGTTCTTATTACTCTTTCTATTATACCGTTAGGTTTATAAGTATAAGGAACTTTTATATTAGAATAGGGTAGGGCAAATTAAGCCCAGATTAATAGTCATAATCACGCAAAGAGGGAAGTAGATCTTAGGGAATAGGCAATCAGAAGAAGCATATAAGGGCAGAAAGGTAGATAGACTAAAAACAACAACAAACTTTCACCTAATTATACCTACACCTACCTTTACCTTATAATTAAATAAGAGCCTTTCTATTATAATAATTTACACTTAATCATAATAATATAAGAATCCTAGGAGCAACACCCCCTATAATCACAAGAATCCCTCTATAGACTTACACGCTAAGGACTATACTAATTAGGCAGACCAACACAAGCTAATTAAGCAAAGGTATTTATACTAATTAAGAGAAGCATCTTATATTACCTTAGAGGGTATTAGTATTTACCCACCACACCGCACTACATAAGGTCTATCCTACCCTATACATTTCTAATAGTCTCCCCTTCTAGAATGTCATACTAGTAAAGACAATAGACAACAGACAATAGACAACAGACAATAGACAACAGACAACAGATAATAGACAATAGATAATAGGCGATTAGTAAAAGAATTCTTATAGAGATAAAAATAAGTAATTACTAATCTATAGGATAAAAGCTAATTCAGACAAAAAACAGACATAAGCATATATTAATTAAAAGATTAATTTTTAGGATAACACATAGAGATAACAATAGGGAACAAGTTAGGGGAAGGGACTCTAGAATCTTCTAATAAGTATACTTAATTATATAATTAAAGTACTTACTACTAGTTTTTACTACCTAGACCCTAGACTCTATACTAATTTAGATATATAGGACTCCTAGGTTAAGGCTATTTATAGATCAACCTATATAGCAGACCTACTATTACCTAAGACTAAGACTAAAGTAGGTTATTTATTAAGTATTACTAAGATTAGGACAACAAATATAAAGTAGGTTAATAATAGCTCTATAAGTATCCCTAACTATAATAGCAATAGCTTTATAAATATTAGGATAAGCTGCTTTAGCTATTAGGAGACTTAGCTTAAAATAGTTAGACTAAAAGGATATTATTACTATTATTAATATACTAGAAAACTAATTATAATAATACTTAGCTCTAAGGATAGGTAATAACTATCTTTCTTTCCCTAAGGGGAGCACCTCTAACAACTAATTAACTCCTATAGTTAATACTAATCCTAGCTTAGGTACTAAGCCTAGTATAACTACTAATACCTCCTTTACCTAGTACTAAGAGCCATAGAAGATAGTACTTTCTAATAATAAGGGTAATAGAGATCCTCCTATAAAGCTAGTATAAGTAGTAACTTAGAAGACTCTATCTACCTAGTTAAAGGATTTAGATACTTTAATTAATACTCTCCTTAATGCTATTATTTCCTAGATCCAAGCTAGTACTCCTCTAACCTAGGCCCTAGCTACTCTATCCTTTAATCCTAGAGACAACATAAACTTTTATAAAATCCTATTCCCTAGATAAGATAGAGTAGCTATCTTTAAAGGCAATAATATTATAGAGTTTCTTAAGAAGTTTAAGGATTAGTATAAGATTATATAGGTCCTAGACTAATTTAGGGGAAAACTTACAGCCTATATAATAGGAGGAGACTACTAGACGCCAGTTAAGGATACTATTAGGAACTTACCTTAGATTTAAGTAAAAGCCTTCCTTCTTAGAGAATATAGGAGATAGGATGCTAACTAATTCCTAGATAAGGAAGAGTAGATTAAGAAAGTTACTAAGGGTTCTCCTATCTTATTTTCTAATCTAGCCTTAGTATAGGCCCTCTTTATAAAGATTAATAATATAATTATATAAGCTAAGCAATAAGATCTCTATACTATAACTAATAAGAGCTTAATTAAAGTAGTCTATAAGAGATTCTATATTAATATTATAAAGGAGGCTATAGAAGAGTCTAGAATAATACTTAAAAAATTTATTTAATTAACTAAGTACCTAACCTTTAAGGTAGGACTCCTTAATACTATAGCCTATAAGAAAGAGTATAGCCCTCTTTTTGCTATTAATTAATTAATAAAGGGCCCTTCCCTATAGCTAACTATATAACAGCTATAAAATTTATATTTAAATTAGTACTAAAGACGTTAGTAACCTTACTAACTAATAGTTAATATTTAGGTAAATTAGCCTATTTCCTCTAAGGTTAATTAAGACCTAGCCAATAGGATAAACAACCTAAAGATCTATTAGGGTAGCATCTAAAACTATAGGGGAGTAAGAGTCTTTAAGGTTAATATAATAAGGCTAGATAGGCTAAATACTCTTAGTCCTTATAATTAATATTAGTACTATTAGTCATAGTAACATCGCTTTATTTAGGAATATAACTAGTATATAATAGATAAGGATACCTACTTAATTATCCTAATTTAGGGAGCTTAGTATTATAGTAAGTAGGATAGCTAGAGTCCTATAAATACTATCCCCTTTCTAGTAATTAAAGAAGGATAAAGATATAGAGTAGCTAATTAAGTTATACTCCTTTTATATATAGCTAACATATTAATAGATAATAACTATAAGATACTTATAAAGTAGATCCTTAATATATAGTCTAGACTACTATAGCAACCTATACTAACTCTTCTATTAATTAGGTTATCTTCTACTATAAGATATGTTTATATTATTTGCCTAGACTTACCTAATAGAGACTTTATAGACGTCTTTACTATATACTAGGGACGCCCTCTAAAGACCTATACCCTTTTAACTAAGTAGTATAAGAAGGATAAGTCTTAGTTAGCTTATAGAGCTAAGAAGCCTAACCTAGTAGTACTAATTAAGAAGAAGGCTATATCGTTTTAAGAGGGGATAAGGGAGGTTATAGAGATTAACACTAATAATAAGGTGTATAAGGTAGCAGCCTAGCCTCTAACGCCTCTAAGTAGTCTACCCTTATTAGAGCTAAAAGTCTTAATTCTTCTTAGGCCTAAACCTATAGTTAATTAAAGTAAAGCCCTAGCTAAGGAGAGCCTTTTAATTTAGGATAAGGAAGTCTATAGTACTATTAAGACTATTACTACTAATCAGCCCTAGGAGCTTAATATAGCTTAAGAGGCATAAAAGCTTATAGAAAAGAAGCTAGATATACTAATCTCTCTCCCTATAAATCTCCTATAAAAGATATAGCTAGAATTTAATACTATAATAGGAGTAGCGTTACGTAATTATAGATATTTAGATATAGATAGAATTATAATTAAGGCGCCTAAATTACTAGTAAACCTTACTAAGATGGATTAGTAGAGATAGGATATTAAGAAGCTACTTAGTAAATATAATAGTACTATTACGTCTAGGGTAATTAGGATAGTAAAGGTTAGGTAAGTTAGAGGAATATAAGCTGCAACCTAGCTACTAACAATAGTTATTATAAACGCCTATCTCTAATTAGAAGTCTAAATCTTAAGTATTAACTAAGAAAATTATAATCCTATAATTATTAGAATCCTAAATACTAAAGCATAAGTTAACATCCTATTAAAGTAGTATATTAAAGCTACTAGGATCCCTTATATATATATAATACTATAGATAAAGACCTTTAAGTCTAATCCTAGTAGTCTAACCTAATTTAATAGCTTCTACTTTATAGACATCTAAATATAAAAGTATAAGGTAATAATATACTTTTTTATTAAAGACAAGTATAAAGTCTATAACCCCCTTCTCCTAGGATTACTATTTACATAGGATTACAAGCTTTTATTTAGGTATAGTAAGAACCTAATTATAGTAGTTATCTATACTAAGGATATACTCTTAAGAATCCCTATTAGAGTAATTAAGATAAACAGCTTGTTAGAGGTAGCAGACATACTACCTTAGCTAGATTATTATATTAATAAGGTCTTTAATTTAGAAAACTAGATACTAATAGTACAGCTAGGACTACTACTAGGCCTAATAACTAATACCTAGGGCTTAATCTAGATAATAATAAGCATATTATAGTAGTAATTAAGTAAGATTAGGTAGAGGAAATTATAGAGGAGCTAGCTAGGGATATAATTACGCTATAAGCAGCCTAAATATAAAGAATTATAGCAATTACATAAGGAGGAGCTAAGAAGCATAAGTACTAGTCTAACCCTAGCAATACCTACTATAATCTAACTAAAAAACTAGTATCTAGATAAGAGGAGCATACAGTTATATACTAATTAAAGAAGCACTAAGACTAGGCGACTTAGTAGTTTAGAAGGATAGAAAAAAGCTTAAAGTAATCCCTTAGCAAAGCCGCTAAAGTCAATATAATATATAAGCAGAAGGACCAAAAAGTACAACTAGTAGATAATACCCCCTCTAATAGATTAGTACCTAATAGTAATCCTTACTAGAAGCTTAAGAAACTAGAGACAATTTAAGATAAGCTCTAGGATACTTTTAGGCTATATAGTAACTTAATCACACTAAAGTTCTTAGATATTAAACCCAGATTAAGGTTAATAGATAAATAAGTAGATAAGATTATAGAATCCTATTAACATCTTTAGCTAAAAAAGCACAGCTTATTTAAGTAAATCTTATTTAATAGGGAGAAGGCTTTAACATAGGAGTTTCCTAAATATAGTAGAGTTAATCTAATAGTAGCTCCTCTATAGGTTATTAGGATAGTACTATATAAGGTATGGCAGGCAAAGGGCATCCTAATCCCTAAAGCATTACTCCTAAAGGCGTTTAAGGTTATTTAGAAGTATATTATAAGAGGTATTATTAAGGAAAGCTATACAGCTTACTAAAACCTATAGTTCTTAGTCATAAAGAAAGATAGTAACCTTTAATTAATTAACTCTATAATAAAAGTTAACGCTATTACCCTCTAGGATATATAGTTACCCCTATTAGTAGATAAGTTTTTAGAAGACTTTACAACTAACCAGCTTATTTCCTTACTTAACTTCTTCTTAGGATATAATTAGGTCTCCCTTAATAAGAAAAGTCATAATCTAATAACCTTTATAACACTATTAGGACTCTTCTAGATATATATACTCCTATAGGGTGCTACTAACTTAGTCGCCTAGTTTTACTAAATTATAATAAGAATTCTCTATAACTTAATCCTATAGTACTATAAGGCCTTCTTAAATAATATTATAGTTAAAGGACCTTAGTTAAGATATAGTAATAAAGAGCTTCCTAGCTACCCTAGCATGTAACAATTTATATATAAACATCTTTATAATATTAATTAAGTCCTAGTTAATATTAAGTTAGTAGGATATACAATTTCAGCACTAAAGTTACAGTAGTACTAAGAGTCTATAGTAATCATAGGATATCTTTATAGGACATTTAGGCATAAACCTAACTAGGCAAAGGTTATTAAGATCCTAGAGTAGGAGAAATATAGAGACGTTACTAAGGTATACTCCTTTCTAGGGATTATTACCTTCTACTACTATTAGGTTAATTACTTCTTAATTCTAGCCACCCTATTACACTACCTCCTAGGAAAGAATTAACCCTTTAAATAGGGTAAACCTTAGATTAATACTATAGACGCCCTAAAGGTTATAATTATAACTATACCTATCTTAGTCCTACTAAGTTATAAGCTAGGCTCTAGTTATATTATCCTAATAACTAAATCTAGTAGTAAAGGATAGGGGTATACCCTAGGCTAGATTATAAAAGGGGAATATAAAGTTACTTAATATAAAAGTAGGATCTAGTATAGTACTAAACTAAAGTATAATTTAGGTAAGTTAGAGATAAGAGGGGTTCTTATAAGCCTCAAGTAATTACAGAATTACCTCTTTAGTATTAATTTCCTCTTAGAGATAGATATAAGGGTCCTTATTACTTAGATTAATAGGGTAGCAAATAATCTACTATTAGCTATAATAACATACTGGCTTTCTTAAATTAAGCTTTTTAACTTTAAAGTTAAGTATATTAACAGTAAGAAGAATATAGCAGCAGATAGGCTTTTATATAAGCCTCTAGGTCCCTTAGATATCCTTAAGGCTAATTAAGAGGAGGATATTAAGGACTTTATTAACACATAGGTGCTTTAAACACGTATTATAAGAAACTTCTTCCTAGTAGCCTATATACATAACAATAGTAGCACTAATTAGTCTAGGGAAATTAATATTCTAGCCAATCTACTATCCCTAGAGGAATCTTAGACTATAGCCTTAAAGTAGATTACCTACTTCCTCCTTACTTTAAAGAAGCCGCTAGGTGTTTAGCTAAATTGCTTTAGGGTATTTAAGCAAAAAGCAACATACTTTATTATTTAAGATAGTCTCCTCTTCTAACTAGGGATAAAAACCTAACCTAAACCTCTATAGGTAGTTAATAGTAAAAGCTAATAGCTTAAGCTAATTATAGTAGCGCATAATAAATCTAGATATTAGGGATAAAAGGCTATATACTACTAGCTTGCTAAGTAGTATTTTTAGCTAGGAATATATACCTAGGTCTATAATTTAGTCGCTAAATATAAGCCCTATTAGAAAGCTTAATTAGCTTAACCTAATAACTACTATATTTTATTAATACTATACTCTTACCCCTTCTCTAGAGTCGCCCTTAATATCTAGTATATTAGCAAATAGAAGGTTGTTAAGGCGTAATACAAATTTACTAGATACCTAGAAGCTTAGATCCTTAAACATACCACCTCCACAAACATAGTAAAGTTTATTTAGGAAGACGTAATCTATAGACATAAAGTCTATAAGACCCTTATTATTAATAGAGGAAAAGAGAATACTAGTATAGTAACTAAGCTTAATTAACAGTATATAACATAGTAGAAGGTTATATTAGTATATAACCCCCACGCAAATAGTTTACTAGAAAAAGGCTATCAGCCTATCACCTACACTCTTTAGATCTAGTCTTAATAGGGTAAGAAGGATATCTACCCTATACTTATAATAGCTTTATTTACTAATTAAATAACTATATACACGTCTATAGGTTATACCCCTTTTTACCTTAACCATAGGTATAATACCATTACCCTAATTAAGGCCTAGACAGCAATATAGCATATCTTAGATTAGGATACTATTAGAACTCTAGAGTAAGATATCTAGATATAGCTTTAAGCATTTTCACAGCTTAATAAGGATTAGGAAGTAGTAGTAGTAGTAGTCACCTATCACTATACGCAGATCTACAATTACTTTAATTACATATATGCTTACGCCCTATAGAAGGATAAGCTTAGAAAGGGTAATCTAGTCCTTATATTTAATATTTAGAGGAAGATTAATATATTAACCTTAAGGAAATTAGATTACTACTAGTATAGGCCTTATAGGATCCACTTAGTTACACCTAATAGCTTATTATATTAGCTTAAAACTCTTATAGGGGATGTAATTATAAGAGCAACTTATACTAGTAATTACCTAAAGAAGTTCTAAAAGGCTCCAGACAACCTCTATCTTTTAGCAGATAAAGCAGACTACTATAGCAATATTACTACTAATATTAAGGATCTTCTTACTAGGGATAAGGATTATCCTTCTAGACCTAATCCTTTAGACTTTAGTAATAGTAATTATATAGACTCTAGGGATAATAAAGGGATATTACCTAATCACAAAACAACACACGCTTAATAAGCAACTTACCTATCCTACTAACCTAATCTACCCTCCTTTCTAATATACCTCCTTATCTTTATATGTAAATCTTTATAGAATTAACCTTAAAGACTTAGGGGATAAAGGGATAATAAGAAGGCTAATTTATTTAAAGAAAAGAAAAAAAAAAAAAAGGGAAATAACATAAAGACAACTAATACTAGGTTAATCCCCCTCTCTTCCTCACCCTTAATATTAAAAGAGTCCTAATTCTAGTATAGTACATACCTAAACTTAACTAAGCAACCAAAAGTACTAATCCTATCTAAATAACAACTAAGTACTTACTCTAACTCCCTCTCTATTATTAATTACTAGTATTACTCCTAGCTAAGCTAGGGGTAGTTATCTAAGATAAACAATATACTACTATAAATACCCTTATACTTTCTATATATATCCCTTTTAGCCTCCTTAATAAGATTAGATAGCATATAGATATCCATATTAATCGTCCAGACATCTAAAGGGATTAGAGAACAAACGCCCTTACTACTCTTCTTACGCTTAACCTAAATCCTATTATTAACCATAACACCCAAATCAGTATTACTCTAGCACTCTAGCTACTTATAGTTACAGTAAGCAGCCAACTTAGCAAATATATAGTTACTATATTAATTATTAAAATTACTAAAGAGAGAGACACACTTAAAGTAAGGGTACATCAATCAAACATTATCCTCACGCAATCTAGCAAACTTCTAAAAGCTCTTAGCACAGCAATAGTAGAGAACACTATTCTAAACACTATAGGTATAAATTAATAAGGAATTTATAGATAAAGTATAGCTAGTTAGGCAAAAGAATAATAGGCTAAAGTATCTAGTAAAATTAAGGTTAATAAAAACACGCCTAGCCTAATTAAACTTACTATTATAAGTAGGGCTCTTAAGAATACCCTAGATAATAGACTAATTATTATAGTACAGCTAGAACTATCTAGCTGCCTCCCTATTAGTCTATTTTCTAGTTCTAGCTTTAGGGTTTAGGATTATAAATTTAGCGTATAGATTACTAGCTAGGCTAGGAAGGCTACCCTAGGTAGTTATCTTTAGGATCTAAGGAAGAGAAGGAATAAATTAGAATTAAGGAAGACACACCACAAGGAAAAAAGAACTTATAGTAAGGTAGTAGTTCTCTATCTAATAAAGCTTATAGCTATAATACTTAATTATAGCTACCTTAACTAGAGGAGTAATAGTAAACTACTAGGGATAGATCTCTTACTAAACATAGTAGTTAATATAATAGTAGTTAGCCTTAATAGGATTAGACATCTTAAGTAATTAATAAGTATACTAAGAAAAAAGTATAATAGAGGAAATTAGTAATATAAGTTATAAACTAAAAAAGATAATAGAGCCTATAAGTTATTATTATTATTATAATAGAAAGAAAAGTTAAAAGAGAAGAATTATAAGGAAGAAGGCTAATTTATATCCTAAAAGGGAGGATTAGCTAAAGGAAGGATTAAGTTATAAAAGGGAGGATATAGGCAAAAGATAAATTACAATAATAGTTATTAATAAAGGAGGAGGAAAAGATTTTACTAACAAACTACTAATAATAGTAAATTACTACTCTTTCTTTCCTTTTAGTAACTATAATAGCTAGCTCTTTCTTCCTTTAATCTAGTAACTTATAAAAGGATATAAATAAATACCCTCCCTTTTTCTAGCTAACTAACCCTCTTACTCTTACTACTAATAAATAACAATACTAGTAACAACTTTTTAGCTAGCAACCTCACCCTTATACTTTACTTCTTTTTACATATACTTACACTCTTCCCTCTATTATAATAACCTTTCTTACTTATTAATTTCATCTCTAACCTTTATTACCTATTAAAAGCTATAATCTATTATACCTTCTACCTAGATTAGAACTTATAATAGCTTCTCCTTCTACTTTACCCTTAGCCTATAATAGTATTCCTCCTATATAAATCTAGCATCCCTTTATATTTACTAATCTTAAGGCTAATTCTAATAAACGCTTTAGTAATTAGGATTACTACTACTATATTAGCTTTAGGACTATAACTCCTTATAGTATATATTTAGCTATAGACTCCTAGTTTATTAATAGATTAGCCTTAGAAAGATATACTAGAATAACCATAACTTACCCTAGAGTTATACCTAACTAACATAGCTTCCCCTAAACTATTCTAACCCTAGCAAATATTATATTCCCTAACTAGCTGCTCTAGGAGGATACTAATTAATTCTTTAGCTAGTACACTAAGGCGTTTAAAGGACTACTACATAATAAAAGATAGTAGGGCCTTTTATACTAAGCTATAATTAACCTCTTAACTAACTACTACAACCTATAAGGATAATTACTATAGAGGGAGTAGATAATAAGGGATAAGCTTATAGCAGTACTAAAAATTATAGTTTATAATCTCTTACCTATCTAGAATGTTATAGTTATCCTAATTACTTAGTAGGGTTCTATAGATCTAGGCTAGGTCCCCTCTTTACTCCCGCCACACTAAGATATACTTTATTAGATTAAGATATAGTTAGACCTTATACTATTCCCTCTTTATACTAATAGTCCTAAACACTTTATAGGAATAATTATTAATTAGCATAATAGTATAGTTTACTAGTACAACCCTATATAGACTAGTAGTAGATCTAAAGCCTTATTTGTTAATAATATTAAAGTACTTAAGGAGTTCTATACTAAAGCTAGAGCACTACTTTATATTAAGAAGCTAATTAATATAAGCATATATGTAATTAATACTATCTAGTAGCCTAGGGGATAAAAGTATAGTCTTTACGTACTTAAGTAGTTCAAGACTATAGTATGCTATAGCTAACTCTACCTAATATAGAATCCTACTTAGAGGGACCCCTATCTTTAAGGTTCCTTCTATAATTAACTTAGAGCAAACTAGATCTATTAGATTAGTTATAAGTTTAGGTACAATAGGAACTATAATTACAACGCCATATGAGATATGCCATAGAGATCCTATAATAAGGCACGTACTAGCTAAAGCCAGCTAGTTCTACCTACTAGTAAGGGTAACAATAATATAGACATAATAGTCCTAAAGACCTTAATTAAAGGAGGACCTATATTACTAATAAAGATAGACACCCTAATTAGCTAGAAAACACCTATTACTCTATATAACCCTAGACTAGGAATACTAATAATTATACTACCTTAGAACCTAAAGACTCCTTTACGTCTATAAGCCACCCTAGGTAGAGGTACTAAATAACTAGTAATATTATTAGATCTATTATTACCCCTCCTAAAGTAGATTAACACCCCACACATAAAAAACATTACTTAATTAGTAACTAAGTTAGGAATAAGAGAACATAAGCTCACCCTAATTATACGCAGTATAAGTAACACTCTAGAAGGACATAAGAAAAGTATTTTAATTATAGAATTGCCAAATAAGGATACCCTAAAGGAAGACAGCCTAAATAAAGGATCTAGATCCCCTAAGTTAGGGGAGATCTAGTTAGAATAGACTAAGCAGCATAAGGAGCTTACTCTAGAGGAGCTTAAAGATTAAGAGAGAAATAAAGCATAATAGAAGTCTACTACTAGTTAGCACCTTAACATCCTCAATCATAAGAACTAAACTAAAGGCAAGCTTTTAATCACAGAGTACACTATAAAGGAGTAGGTTAATTAGTATAATAACCCTATTATAGAGGCTACCTATTAGACTCTAGCTTATATACTATAGGTTCCTCTAAGTATAGATATAGGCTAGGACAGATAGGTACGACATAACACGTAGGAGGCATAAAAAATAATAAATAGGATCGCCAGGATAGATAATAATAGAGCTAATTAGTAGAGGTACTCTTATTAATCTAGGATCTAGGCTTAATGTTTTAGTAGTTTAATTTCTCTCCTTATAATTAGAAGGATAGATAATAGAAAGAAATTAAAGGGGATAATTAGAATAGGGTAGGGTAAATTAAGCCTAGATTAATAGTTATAATTACATGAAGAGGGAAGTAGATCTTAGGGAATAGGTAATTAGAAGAAGCATATAAGAGTAGAAAGGTAGATAGACTAAAAATAACAACAAACTTTCACCTAATTATACCTATACCTACCTTCACCTTATAATTAAACAAAAGCCTTTCTATTATAATAATTTATACTTAATTATAATAATATAAGAATCCTAAGAGTAACACCCCCTATAATTATAAGAATCCCTTTATAGACTTACACGCTAAGGACTATACTAATTAGGCAGACTAATATAAGCTAATTAAGTAAAGGTATTTACACTAATTAAGAGAAGCATCTTATATTACCTTAGAGGGTATTAGTATTTGCCTACCACACCACACTACATAAGGTCTATCCTACCCTACATATTTCCAATATTATAATTTATTCCCTTAATAATATATATATAATTTATAGTATTATTATTAAATTCTAGACCACCATCTATATTAAAGTCTTTTATCTTATTTTTATTTATATTATTCTTATTTATATACTCTAGAATAGCAGAATTTACTTCTTCTACTTCTTTAGTTCTTAGTAATTTTATAGATATAAGTCTAGATTTTCTTTCTAAGAAGATAATAAACCATCAATATTTATTATAAGTAGAAGGTATTATAGGTCTATAGAGATTAAAAGAGACTTTTTCTATATAGTTATATTCTTTATTATAGTTATTAGAATTCTTATTAACTTTAGTAGTAAAGTTTACCTTTATATAGGTACTATAGGTATAGTCTTCTTCTATTATATTATTAGTTATATTTATATTATCTTTAAGTTACATTAGGACTTTTCTACTTATATATCTAAGTCTATTATGCTACTTTTTATAGTTATTTATCTCCTTATTATCCTTAACCTTCTTATATTTATACAGTTTTCTTCTTATATTTATAGTATTTATATATTTATTATTATTATTTAGATCCTCTTTATTTAATACCTTTATAGATAGGTAATATAGGCTGTTTTTTATCTCACCTTTACAAAGGGTTTCTTTATTTGTTATATTTATTAAAGATACCTTTATATCCTAGAAAAGGGAGGCTATCTTTAGTCTTCTTAGTCTATTTTAACTCAGAAGATTTATACCTATCTCAGGCATATAGTAACAGTCTTTAAGGATATATATATTATTATTATTATTAGGAAAAGAGATAGCTATATCTCCTTATAAAGAGACTTTCTTTTTCCTAGCATCTCCCTAGTTAATATACTTATTTATAGAAGTAGTCTTTATAAATAGGGATTTATCACATATTATAGTAATAGTAGCAGTAGTATCTAGGTAGAAAGGAGTATATTTATTATTTATAGTTATATATATAGGGTTATTCCTTATATTACTACCTATTATTTTATTATTAGTTATAGGTTTTATAGAGGAGGTTATAGGACTTACATCTTTAAAATCTAAGTTAATCTTACTCTCTTCCTTATATAGAGGGTTATCTATAACTATGTTGTCTTCTATAACCGTTATATATGCATTTTCTATATTAGATTTATCAGATTCTTCTAAATCTTCTTCCTCTATAATAGCTCTTTTAGCTATTAAGGCCTTTTAGGCCCTATAAAGTTTATTCTTCTTTATATTAGTCCTTTATTACCTTAGGACTTCTTCCTTATCCTTATTTTTCCAGCCTTTAGGGGCTTTATTTAGATATAGGAAGTTGCAGTCTTCAACCATATAGTTTTTTAACTTACAATATGTATAGTAAACACCCTTTGTCTTTTTCTAAGGCTTTTTAGTTCCTTTTCTAAAGGTAGAAGTATATAATACTATAGAGGATCCTTTTCTTTTTGCTTTATCTATTAGATTTACAAAAAGGGATTCTATAGTATAAGAATCTACATCCTTTCTAAGGGCTTAAGTTACGTTAGTTATAAAGCCTTTATAACTACTATCTAGACTATTTAATACCTAAGCTATAATAACTTATTTTAGTAAAGCTATATCTTTAGAAGATAGGTTGTCTATAAGCTCTTTTACCTTATTAAGGTATTCCTCTATAGATCTAAAAGAGTCTAATAAAGTATTAAAGAACTCCTTATAGGTAAGATATTCATTAGTAAATCCTATAGGTTCATATAGATCCTTTAGTTTCTTCTAAGCTTTAAAGCCTATTTTAGAGTCTTTTATAACCCTTAAAGGGGAATCCTTATAAAATAGCTTAATATAAGCTAATACTTTGTTATTACTCTTCTATTAAGAAGGTATAGTTAGAGGTATTTCTAAACTAGAGTTAATATCTTTACTAATAAGTAAAGCCTTAAATCTAGTTGCCTAAATATTATAGTTAAGGCTACTAAATAGGTAGGGTATAGTTATAGATTTTTCCATAGTATTAATTTAGTTTAGTATTAGTTAAAAAGAGGTATAAGAGGGTTTTTGTTGATTTTGGTTATAATAGTATAGGTTTTTTAGATTTTAGTTAATATAGATGAATTTGTATTGAAAAATGGATATTTAAAGTAGTTTAGTTAGAAGTTGCCATCTTACGTTATGTTAGGTTGGTAATAGTATAATACTTATAGGTTAAATCTACTAAAGATTTTCACTAGCTAGATAGCAGACTAGTTAGTCTAGTAGTCTAGTTAACTACTAGATTAACTTAATTGATTGACTACCAATTAAGAGGTCTTAGGTTTAATTCCAGCTTGAGGCAAAAGAAAAGATCCTTTATTAGTTAGATCCAAAATTAACCGACAAATTAGGTATTATGGTATTATATATTATCCAGAGCTATAGTAACGTTAAATATAGTAGGGTGTATAACTTACCTAGTAAGCTAATCCCTCTATTCTATTAAATATAGATTGCTAGGTATGGGGTGTAGTCACCTTAGAGTTATATTCCATAAAATTCCCTTAGCCAATATGGTTTATCCCCCGGCGAGGTTAAGTTTTTTATAAAAAAAATAACTAAGTTTTTAACTTAGTAGGAATAAAATTTTAAAGTCATATAGACCTATAAGGATATAAGAGTAGGGTATAAAGATATAAGAGACTTAAAGACTTAGATATAAAGTCTTAGAGTAAAAGATAAAGGTATAAAGTATATAAAGAGAAACCTTCTCTACTAAGCTAGGCTTATAACTAGTAAGAATAACAAGGGGTTATTTAGAATAGTCATAAAGAAAGCAGAGAAGATATATAAAGGTAGATAGAAAAGGTATATTAATATATTAACTATATAGAAGTCCATAATAGAAAAGACTATCTAAGTAGAGGAATAACTCTTAGTTATATAGGAAGTCCTTTAGATACATATAGTATCTAAGTATATATCTAAGCGCCAAGAGGTGCTTAGTATATATCTTATATATATATATATATACCTATATATGCCTATATATACCTATATATATATATAGGTAGGTATGAGCGTAGGTATAAGCGCTAATATATGTAATGCTTAGAGGTATATACGTTTACATACAGTAGTCTACAGTAGTTTGTATTAGTTTGCATTAGTATAGTTATATATAGAAGTATATACTTCTATAGTTCATTTTTCAAGAGGAATCTAGAAAAATTACTTATATAATTATAGGACTTTTAGTTATAGAGTTATATAGAGATTTATATACCTAAGAATTAACAAATATTACTTCTTAATTCTTAGTTATATAAAAGGGAAATATTGCCTCCTTATCCTTAATAGGCATAAAAGTTACTACTCTATAGACTTTAAGCTGTTTTATAAGGAAAATAATATTATTACTCTCTATATACCGCCTTATTCTTTTTATCTATTTTAGCCCTTAGATATAAGGTGTTTTATACCTTTAAAAGTAGTATATAGTTAAGAAATTAAGGATAAGATATAATAGGGTAATACCTATATTATAAAGGATAATTTCTTTTTAGTATTTTATAATACCTTTAAGTAATCTCTTATAGAAAAGAATATCTAAGGGGGTTTTAGAGGGGTAGGACTTATCTCTCTAAGTATAGAAAGTATGCTATTAAAGCTAGACGTTAAGTTATATACTCCTTTACCTTAAGGTTCCCTCCTAACAACACTAGTAGCTTAGACTTCCTAGACACTAAAGACTATAATAAAGCTAAGTTCTTAAGGAACTTTAATTAAGGATTAATTCCTTAATTATCTAAATAGCTCCCTAATATATAGCTTAGGAGCTATAGAGTAGTTTCTTAGAGGATTACTAGGGATTATATATAAGCTTATAATATTAAAAGTAAGGATTAAGAGCCTTAAAGAGGAGAACACTACGCTTAACTAACATAGAAGGACTAAGAAAACTCATCTTAGATAAGGAGGAAGTCTTACTATAGCTAAGGTATAGGATATTTAGTCCTAGAGAGAGGTAATAACCTAGGTATAAGAGGAAGCATATTAGAGTAGTAGTTATAGGCTAAGGATAAAAACAGGTTAACAGTAGTATAGTATCTATAGGAACATAGGACATAATTTACAAACATATTAGTTTAATAAAGAAATATCTAGAGAAGAGGATTCTAAGTAGTTTTAATTAATTTTATTATTTTATTATTACTTCTTACTTAGATTTATAAAGTAGTTATAGTTAGGTAATCTACTTACTTATCTAATCTACTTACTTATTATATACGTTATAATTATACCCTTTAGATAATAGTATTAGATCTACTTAGGTAATCTTATAAGGATTATTTAATAGAGTAGTAGATTAGGTATATACCTATGTTATATCTTAAAGCTAGATAATAAATCTAGGCTTAAGTAATAGTAATAGAGCTAGTATAAGTATTAACTACTAGCTAGCCTACTAGATTATAGGGGACTAAGTAAGGATTACTTCCTTACTATTATCTATATATCCTTAGATAACTAGGCGTAATTTCTTATATAGTTAGTTATCTATCCCTTTTACCTTATTAATAATATAGGCCTTAAAGATTTATTAGCCTATATAGAGGTACTTATTATACTTAACAAATTAGAATATACTATAGGTAATAAGGGCGTTAATCTTAAGCTTAATAGCATGTTTAAAGGGCTTTCTTAGGGTAGTAATAATACCTTTTTTATATAGATTAATTACTAATAGGAGGTTAGATTCTTCCTTTAATAATAAGAAGTAAGTAGTAGATACCTAGTAGGTAGTAATAAGCATAACGCCTAGGCCTATCTTATTAAGGAAGTTAGTATTATATTTATAAGGGCGGCTAGGCTATCTCCTTAGTAGTAAAGCCCTTATAATAATAGTATCTAAAACCTTCTTAATAGGTATAGTAGTAAGCTTATCCTCCTTTTTATTATTACTTAGTATAGGGCCCTTATTATTATTATTATTACTCTCTAGGGGCCTCTTATTATTATTATTATTCTCTAGGGGCCTCTTATTAGCTACTTTAGAGGCGGTATTTCCTTTATAATCTTTAGGTTCTTTATAATAGTATAGCTTAATAATAGTAGAGTAAAAGGTTCTTAGGCTATAGGGGAACTCTATAGTATACTTAGTACTATTAACTATAATAAGGTAGTATAGGCCTTACTAACCCTCTTTTTTATGCTATACTTAAATAGGGGATTAAAGTAGGAGTATAATAGTCTTAGATATATCTAGGCTATTATAAGTAGTAATTACCTTATTAACTTAGCGCTTAGTATAAATCTACTATACTACCTCTATAGCCTTTTTTACTATTTTAGCCCTCTTTATTATTAATAGTAATAGTAGTAAAGAATCTATAATCTAAGGGTATACCCTAAATATAAGTAAGGTAGGGATAAGGCTATCTAGGCTAGTAGCATTATTAATAGCCTTTATAGTAAGCTATAAGGCTATAGTAAGGGATTCTCCTTTATTATAGAAGATCTTATATATATAGTATAGGGGTATATAGTATCTTTTAACCTTACTAATACTATTATAAGCCTTAATTAGGACTTCTTTAATATAGATTAAAAGAGTATATATAGATTATTTAAATTTAACTATATAAAAGTTAAGGCTAGTATCTATAATAATCTAATCTAGTAGGCTAAGATATATATTAATCTAATATATATAGAGTGCTTCCTATATATACTTAGTAGTAATATTCTTAAGGAATTATACTACTTAAAAAAAGGTAGCTATATTAATAATATATAGCATAAGGTAGTTACTATTAAGATATACTATATTAATAATAATCTTATAGTTAAAGTTATAGTTATTATTCTATAAAGAGAACTTAAACTAGCCTAGTGCTATAGCGTTTAGTTAGTACTAGTAGTAGACCCTAGTAATCTTCCTTAGGGCTAAGATTTCTACCTTATTACTAGATTACTAGAGTACTTTATAAAGCTACTAGACTAATAGATAGCTAAATTAATAGTATACTTAACACAGCTTAGTATTAGTAAGATAATACTAGGTAATACTCTAGGTTAGGTATTTTAATAGTATCTATAGATACCCCTATTTATATATAATAGAGATAATAGTATTACCTTAGATAAGTTAGTTAGTAAGGTTATTAAATTTAATCCTCTAGTAATCTATATCTATAAGGTAGAGTAGAAAGGGAGTATTACTAGGTATTATATAGAAGGTAAGGGTGCCTAAAGGAGTAGTAATGTTAATTATTATAGGCTAAAAGGGGTGTATAGCCCACAACACCAGATAGGTCGTAGCTAGTCATATACCTATAGGTATAAGTAGCTATCAACTTAGGGAGTATTACAAGTTAACTATAAAATACTACTTAGACCTAATTATACCTACCTTTTATCTATACTACTATTACCTTATACTTACTTATTTGTTCTCTATTACTACTTTACTATTCTATTTTACTCTCTTACTATATATCTCTATAATACTACTATCTATTCTATCTAGCAGTACTAGCAGCCTATTTGCCCTATTAGATCTATAATAGCTACTAGGAGGGCTATATTAAGTAGTAGTATAACTACTTTAACCTAGACAACCTTAAATTTCTTTTCTTTATAGCTAGACTATAAAGGAACATACCTACCCTAAGGAGATCCTTAAGGAATAGGTATATAACTTCTATAGCTAGGCTATATTAAGGACCTCTAATAACTATTAATATAGCTATAGAAATACCTAACCTACCTACTAGCTACTAATATTATAAAATACCTTTATAAGGATATTAACTACCTCTATTATGTTAAATTCCTTATAGATAAACCCTATTATAGCCTAGTTAACTAGTAGAAAGGGTTTAAACTTAAGCTAGGTATAGAAAATAATAACTACTAAATAAAGTTATATATTTAGCTAGTAAAAAGGATTATTTAATCTATAAGGGAAAACCTAAAACTAGTAAGTAAACTTAGCTTAACCCTAACACTAGAACCTCTATCTTAAATAAACTCCTATATATTATAAACCTTAAACTACCTAGTTATACTAGAGAGGACTATAGTAACCTAGGAGCCTAACCTACTATAGAAACCTTAAGACCCTTACCTACTAGACTAGAGTAGTATATTAAGTTAACTATTAGAAAAGGATATATTAGTAATTTCTCTTAAATCCTAAGGTAATCTACTAATAAAAGGTATAAGAAACTTAGAAACTACTAAAGGGAAGGAGGTCTAGAGCTAAGACCTATTAGTAAAAATAAGCAACCTATAGTAGTAATTATACTATACTAGAGGGGAGCCCTACTTTACCTAATAAGCTTTAAATAGCTTTATCCCTTAGACCTAATTCCCCTACTCCTAATAATCTACCTAAGGGTAGTAATATAAGCCCTTATACTAGATACCTAGATAATTCCCTAGCACCTAAGGGTATAAGCCTAGCCTATATTTAATAGGTCCTCTAGGCTTCTAACCAACCTAGGCAAGCTAACCTACCTAAGGGTAGTAATATAAGCCCTTACTCTAAGTACCTAGATAATTCCCTAGCACCTAAGGGTATAGGCCTAGCCTATACCTATTAGGCCCTCTAGGCTTTTAACTAACCTAGGTAAGCTAATTCACCTAAGGGTAGTTACTACCTTAGTTAGGTTAGATAGTATATATACTACTAAAACAAACTACCTAAGCCCCTACCTAGGTAACTCTATCTAATAGGATAGTATAGTATATACTACCCTAAGGGACTAGACCTACTATACTATAGATAAGCCCTATACCTCTACTAAACCTAACGGCACAGACAGGACCATCCCCTTAAGGATAACTACCTATAGGGCTACTAGTATAGTAAGGTCTACTACTTAATAGACTACTATAACTAGGCATACTAATAGGGTAGGGCTCCTCTTTAATAGACCTAATAATTAATACCCTATAGATATCCTAAGTAGATATACTAGTAGAGAACCTACTAAGGGTACTTATAGAGTAGCTATTAAATACCACCCTAGTAATAATAAATACCTTATTAATAGCAGCCTAGAACATATTAGCTAAACCTTATATAGGTATGTTTTAGCCTAATATAGATATAAAGAAGTACTCCCCTAAGCCTATTTTTTATAACTACTAAGCTATATACTATAGGGATATTAAACTATAGATCTAAGTAGTAGAAAGCCTACTACTAGACTAGGGGGCTATTAATAAGGTTAGCTAGAATATTACTTAATACCTAAGGGGATCTATATAGAACTAGTAGGAATTTTAGCTATTAGATAGTAAAAGAATATAGTTAAAAACATAAGGGTAGGGAATAATTATAAACTAAATAAAACTCTAGTTTAGCCCTACTATAGGAGATATATAGAAGTAGTTTTAGGAAAACTTCTTCTCTATAGAGAAGGTCTCTAGGAATAGTAATATCTATACCTTTACTTAAGAGTGCTTTAAGTATACTTATACCTAGGGAGATTACTTTAATAAATAGTTACTTACCTACCTATACTACTACCTTATACTATAGCTATAATAGTTCCTCTATAAACCTATAGATATAGACTCTCTAGATTCCTATATTACCCTTATAGAGGAATATAGAAAGGCTATAAGGGATATAGTAAGAACCTTTAGATATAACCTAATATATATTAATAATATATACTTCTAAGGGTAGGTAAATACTACTATAGGGGATAACCTAATATATAAGTAAAGTAACTCCTATATATACTAATATATAGTATTTCCCTCCCTAAATGTCTTATTAAACTAGAGTAATATACCCTAGGGATTAAATAATACTACTAATAATACTTACTATATTAGTAGTAATATAACTCCTAATATATAATATATTATAGGGAATATACCCTATATAGTAGGAAATACTCCCTATATTTAGGGTAATATACTCTATATAGGAATAAATACTCTCTATATTCTATTAAATATAACTAATATAATAGTAGATGCCCTATATGTTATAATAAATGCTACCTAGATAGAGGTAAACTCCCCTTATATCCTAGAAGATATACCTTATAACAACCTAGATAGAGTAGCATACTAGCAAAATAGTAGCTAATTCCCTAACTAAGGAAGGTTTAACTAGAACCTAAGGGAAAATACCTAAGGGGGATAGGGAAGCTATAAAGAGGACTAGCCTTACTAGAATAACTAACAGAAGGAGATAGGGGGTAATCCTACTTAGTAAGTAAGAGACTACTAACCCTAGAGAGAAGGTTAATAGAACAGCAGGTAGAAATAGTAAGCCTACTATATCTAAAGAAATAATAACTCTAAGGATAATATCTAGTTTATATAGGAAACTAACCTAAATATAGATACTATTATTAACTAACTTATTAATAAGGGCTTTATTCTTAATAAAGTTAATAAGATACCTACTACCCTAGTAGACTTTACTAACTTTACTACCTAACTATAAGCTTATAATAGTAACCTACCTAAACTAGAGATAAAGGCTATCCTATAGGATAAGAAGGAAACTTTACCCTAATAGGATAAGATAGAGGAGTACCTTACCTAAGTAGAGGAGTCTATAGGAGATAAGGATATACTTTAAGCCTAACCCCTATAGGATAAGTTAACTAAAGTACTAACTAATATAGATATAGTAAACTTTACCTTCTAGTAAGGAGAGGTTATTAAAGTAGTTATTAAGCCTAATAGAAAAAGGGAATACTATAAGAGGACTTACCTCTAAGTTAAGGTAAGGGCTAATAAGGAATTAGAGGACTATACTATTTATATAGATATAGGCGTGTTAGTTATCCTAGTAGACTAAAGCTAGGTAATAAGTTTTATAAAGAACCTATATTTTAATATAATAGAGCTATAGATAATAGGGGTAGTTAGATTATTATTTACCCTATAAGAAAAAGTCACCTTTAACCTATATATAGTAGGAATAGTAAAGGGAATAGAGATTAAGGTATATACTATAGTTATAGTAGGAGTAGTTAAAAACCTCCTAGCTAAGCTATTACTTAGTATACCCTTCTGTAATAACTATAGTATAATAGTAGACTTTAATAGGAAAACTATAACCCTCTACTCTATATATAACATAGTAATCCCCATATTAATTAAACACTATTTCCTAGTAATAAGAAGGTTAATAGTAAAGTATAATACTATTATATACCTTAGGTAAATATACTACCTACTAGTTAACTATCTTAACCTCCCTAAATAATTTAAGGAGGATAGTATAAATAAGACCTATTAAGTTTACTCTACCTATATATATGTCCTTAACATAGTAGTAGACTATAAGACCCTAAAGATAGTACTAGTATATAATAAGATAGTAGAGCCTATTATTATTAAGAAGGGTACTAAGGTTAGTTAAATTATACTAATATATAGGGAAGAAATAGTATAGTAGATTAGCTAAGAAATATTTATATAAATTACTAATAATATAACTATAAACTTTACTAACCTAACTAAGGACTTTATAATAATATTAGAAATAGTAGAGGAGGAGATAGAGATAATAGATAAGGTCCTACTAATCCCTAAAGAGGTACTAAACTATAGTATTAGTAAGCTAGATATCTACCTTATAATAACTAACCTCTATAGTATAGAGATCTATATAGACAACCTGAAATTTACTAAAAAACTCTATAATCTCCTTAACTAATACTATATCTACTATAACTATAGGATAATACCTATCCTAGATAAGGAGAAGATAAGGATTAAGCTTATTAACAGCTAGTAGAACTAGAAGTCCTATATTAAGGTGTTTCTACTAGGACTTAAGGATATAGAGTTCCTTAATAAAGAAATAGAGAAATAATATAAGAAAGGGAAGGCTAGTTAGCAAATTAGCCTAGTAGCCCTTATATGCCTAATCTTTATTATCTAGAAGTATAAGGATAATAAGATAAAGGGGAAAGGACATATAGTAGTTAATATATACCCCCTTAACAAGTAGGCATCCCCTAATATCTACCCCCTCCCTAACTAGGAAGACATTATATAGTTACTTTAAGGGAAAAAGTATATAATAATATTTAACGCCTTTAGGTTCTTTTACTAGCTTAGTATATATCCCTAGTATAGAAACTAAATAGTAATAATAAGTCCTTATAGACTTAAGTACTCTAATATTATAATAATAGGGTATAAAAACTTACTTATATACGCCTAGTAGTTTATAGATTATTTATTCTTCCTATATTATTACTTTATTTATATATATATTAATAATATTATAGTCTTTAGTAATATAGATAAAGACTACCTTTAGTACCTTAAGATTATACTAAAGCTATTAGATAAATACTATATCTATATTAGAGTACTAAAGTTATTTACTAGCTTCCTATTAGTAAAACTCCTTAGCTATATTATAGATAGTAATAGTATCTAGAAAATAGAGGACTATATCTAAGCCTTCTAGTAACTTACCTTTCTATATAGTTTATATAATCTAGAAATATATCTTAGGATAGGTAGCTAGCTATATACTAGATTACCCTAGTTTGACGTAATAGCTACCCCTCTTAATAATAGGAAGATAAGGCTAGTAGTAAGGCTATAAAAAGATAATATACTTAAGCTAGGAACCTTATACTAAGCCTAAGTAAAGATTATTACTAAGGAGACTTTTAATCTTATACCTAAGGAACTTAACGCCTAGAAGATACTATAAGAGAAACTCTATACCTAGGCTATATAATTTTACTATAACCCTAAAAAGCCCTTCTTCTTTAAGATAGATATATATATTAATAGCTTTAGGCTTATAGTCTTTTAACTAGATTATAACTAGGATAGTAAGAAACTACCTAGAATTAATATACTAAGGGAGTATATCTAGCTAATTCTATTCTTATTATATACTATAATAGTAGTAAAAAAACATTATAGTATAACTAAGGTAGAGATTACTACTATTATATAGGCTATAAAGAAACTCTAGAAACTTATATAGTCTAATAAGTATAAAGTTATTATCTATAATAAGATTACTAACTAGGCATAAGGCACTCAGTAGGATCTATTATAAGGGCATGTGTGGTATAGTACTAGCACTAAGTGCTAGAACTAGTTAATCTTTTGGTCTATTAGTCAAGTTGGCACACCACCTAATTTGTTACAATTATTCTAGCACTTAGTAGGTCTTCTAGCTGTTAATAGGGGCTAGGTTTGAATCCCGCCTGTTAGACTCTCTTGTTATGCAGGCCCGCCCGGGTAGGGTTAGGGCTAGTAAGGGTCACTTAATCGGCGACTAGTCAGCCTGAGAAGCACCAGACAATTAATACATAGCTTAGCATAAATAAGGGGTAGCTTACGTTAGGCTCAGAGGGACTAGGTATAGGGAGGTAATCCTAGTGCCAGCTAGGGGTCCCCCAGCTATCGCCAAGTGCCAGGCTGCCTAGGGCCTTTAGGGTCAACATAACCTTATGCTCTAGCGTATAGTTACTGGCGCCAGTGCATATAGGCCTTAGAGTTGCGACTCAGGACGCGTCATGTTAGAAGGGGGGCAATTATAATAAGATTGCCGACCAGGCGTAAGGCACTCAGCGGGATCCATTATAAGGGCATATGTAGTGTAGTACTAGTACTAAGTGCTAGAACTAGTTAATCTTTTAGTCTATTAGTCAAGTTAGCACACCACCTAATTTATTATATTATCCTAATAGACTATATAGTAGTAAAGGGTATTATTACTTATATATTACTAAAAATACTAAACCTTAATAAGGTAAACCTTAAGCTGGCTAATATAGTAAATTACCTATCCTAATTCTACCTAAAGATATTCTATATACCTAGGAAACTTAATATAGTACTAAATATACTCTCCTATCTCCTTATTACTTATCCTAATCTTAATAAGTATTTTCCCTATAAGGATAAACTTATAGATATTAATAATAAAGATAATATCCTAGACTCCTTTACTAATATAGTAATATAGTATATAGGAGATAAACCCCTAGCTCTAGGGAAGGCTAATACTACTATAGTACAACTTAGTAGGGACTTTATATATAATATTATTACTAGATACTAGGGTAATAAGAGGTTATATATCCTACTAAGACTAGTAAAGAAGGTACTCTCTAGTAGGATAGAGTATATTACGCTAGATAAGGTAAAGGAGAATACCTAGGGGCCCTAGGAAAAGTAATAGTACTATTATATACTCCTATAGGAAATTAATAAATAAGGCCTCCTATATTATATTAGTATAGATAGTACTAGGAAACTCTATATACCTAAACTAGTAGTAGGATATATACTAAAACTTACTTATAATAGGAAGTTTTACTTTAGTATTAATAGAATACTAGTAGAGCTTAGAGGTATTTATATCTATAGGAAGAAGAAGATAGTTAAGAAGTATATTAACTATTACCTAGCTTACTAAGAAAACTAAATAGACTACTAGAAGGCTATAGGATCCCTCTAACCTATTATAACTCCTAGTATACCCTATCATACTATATTAATAGATTTTATAATAGATATACTACTAGTTCTAAGTTAAAGGACCTTCTAGGTATTACCTAACTTTAACCTACTAGACTCCCTCTATACTATAATATATAAGTTTAGTAAGAAGGTTATCCTTATCTTAGGGAATATTTAGTATAAAGCTTACTACTAGGCTTAGGTATTACTTTAGATACTTATAGTATATAATTAGGGCCTACCTTAAGTAATTATTAGTAATTATAACCTAAAGTTTATATTAGTAGTCTAGGTATTAATATTTAATACCCTTAAGGTAAAGCTCTTTATCTCTACTATATATTACCCCTAGACTAATAGATAAAGTAAAAGGATAAACTAGATAGTTAAAATTATAATCTACTTCTATATATATACTAACCTAGATATCCTATAGATAGATATAATCCTATTACTATAATATATACTTAATAACTCCCTTATAGTAATAATTAGCTACTTACTAAATAAAGTTATACTTAGCTTCTAACCCTATATAGTACTAGAATATATTAGTAATAAGGTAATACCCTTTAAGTCCTTAGAAGTACTCTAGGAGACTTACTATATAGAGGTGTTAGCCCTTATTAACACCATAAGAGTAATTTAAAAGGAGAGGTTTAATAATAAGTATTATAAGGTAGAATTTACTAAAGGAGATAAGGTATACCTCTACCTAGGTAAAAGATACTTACTACTAGGTAAGCCTAAGAAGAAATAGTTACTATAGTATATAGGACCTTTCTAAGTTATTTATATAGTTAGACTAGGAGTATATAAACTTAACCTACTAAAATACTAAAAAGTCTACTTAGTAGTTTCTATAGTATAGCTCTAGAAGGTAGTATAAGGTAAAGACCCCTTTAGTAGAGAGGAAAAACCCCTAGAACTAATAGAGGTTAATAGTATACTAGAGTATAAGGTTAAGAGGCTTATTAATTAGAGGATTAAGTAGTAGAAGGGGTGGCCTATAGTTAAATATCTTATTAAGTAGAAGGGATATTTACTAGCTTTAAACATATAGGAACCCTATAAGAATCTTAAGCTAAATACTAGAGAGATAGTTACTTCCTATAAGAAGGAGTAACCTATTAATTAGGCAGCTAAGGAAGGAAGGAAGTAACCTAAATAGCCTACCTATTAAAAGCCACCCTCCCTCTACTAACAACCTATTTATACCTTTCTTCTATTAATAACTACTACTATACTATAGTATATTATATATCTTTAACTACTACTATAAATATCTATATATTTATGCCTTTTAATAAGAGCTTTGTTATTCCCTAGCTATTATGTTTCTTTATAAATAACACCCTTATAGGTATGTTATCCCCTAGTATAAATAAACATATTGTTATTTTCTTAAAGGGAAGGTACCTACCTTTTACTTCCTTCCTTCTAAAAAGCTAACTATTATTACTTCTATTTTTTAATACCTATTATTTAGGGTATATTAACTTACCTACCTATACTACTTACTTCCTCTATTTTTTATACTTTTTAACTACTATTATTTCTTCTTTCTATTAAGCTAAAATATTACTAGTATTATTACTAGTAACTTTACTCCTTAACTATAATAACCTATACTAGTACTACTATTATTAATAGTATAGTTAGTATAATAGATAACTTAGGAGAATACTAGTAGTATAACCTTAATAAGGGAGGTATAAACTATAGTACTAATAATATAGGACTTAACTAGGATTAGTATAACTTTAACTAGTATATTAATCCTTAGCCTAGTAATAAGATAGTTACTAACTAGGACTCTCCTTATAGGCTCCTTCTAAACTATAGCTTTTACCCTATTAACCCTATTCTTCCCCCCTCTACTATGCTAATCCCCCTAATCTATACTAGACTAGTAAACCTTAACGCTACTATAATAGAATAAGATAAGAATACTAAGATAACTAATACTAGTACTATCTAGCCCTAGTAGGATAAGGTATAGTACTTATAGGATACTATAGTTTAGCCTTAGTTAACTAATAAAAACCTTATTAACCCTAATAATATGTTTAGGGAGTAATATAGAGAGACTAAGGATAATAATACTAAAAGTCTAGTCTTATTAGTCTATACTAAAGATATTAAGTACCTAAAGGGTATAAATAATTCTAGTAATAAGTAGGAGGAGTATATTACTAAGAAGAAGGTTAAGGAATACCCCTATAAGGTTAAGGTATATATAGTATACCTTAAGGAGTATAATAAGGCTATAGATACTAGCTATAAGCTACCTAGCCTATAGATAGTAATAAAACATCTTAGGATAGCTAGATATAAGAAGGAGTAAACTAAGCTTAAGGTAGTATAACCTAGGCCTATAGAGGGATAATATAAGTAGTAGGACTAGACTACCCTATAGACCCTAGTAACTATACTTTACTATACCTAGTTAATTTATATATCTCCTAATAAGGATAAGGAGTATATTCCTATTTAGGCTAAGGCTCTTACCTACCTTAAAGAGGACTTTAAGTACTACCCTAACTATCTCCTTAAAAAGGAGACCTAAGCCTAGCTAGAGGGTTTCTATAATACTTATATAAAAGTATACCCTAGTAAGTATTAGTCCCTTATATTAGACCTTACTCTTTACTATATACTAGATATAATAAATAAAGTCTATAATACCTTTATAAAGAACAACCTATAGACTAAGTACCTCCCCTTATATACCTACCTTCTAGGTATACTCTTTATCTACTAAAAGGGTAATTATAGTACTAAGGTTCTTAATACCCTTCTCCTTATCTAATATCTAGATATAATCTCTATTCTAGAGATATATTATACTAGTATTAAGGGAAAAACCTTAAGGGCTATTACCTATATAGAAGATAAGATTATTAATATAGGACTAAGAGTTAATAAAGCTATTACTAAGGCTAAGGGAGTTAAGGCTATTACTAAGGCTATAGAGAAATATACTACTAATACTAAAGATAGTACTAAAGATATAGCTAATAATATTAATACTATTATTAAGAATATATATACTAAGGGTAATAAACTTATTAAGCTAAATAAGAAAATTAATAATATAGTTATTAAAGTTAATAGAGTAAATAAGTATATTAGCCTCCTTAAGTATAAGGCTAATAACCTAGATACCCTTAATAAGTTTAAGGGTAATAAGTTTTACGCCCTAGCCTAAAAGGTTAATAATATTACTATAAAGCTTACTATATTTACTAATACTATTATTACCTTACCTTACCCTACCCCTATGTTACTAGCTATAACTACTACCCTACTATGCCGCCCTACTATAGAGAAGAGTACTAAGTAAGCCATAGAGCTCCTAGCTTATAACTCTACCCCTAAGAGATTATAAGTATTAATTAATAACAATAATAAGTAAGGGAACTACTAAAAGGATATAGGAGAATTAAGGAGTTATATAGAGATAGAGAGGAGTATAGACCTATATATAGATATTTTATTCTTAGTACCCTAATAAGTACCTCTTTAAGAGAGGGTACTTATTATAGGCCAAAAGGGGTATATAGCCTATAATACTAGATAGGTTATAGCTAGTTATATGCCTATAGGTATAAGTAGCTGTTAACTTAGGGAGTATTATAAGTTAACTATAGAATACTACTTAGACCTAATTATACCTACCTTTTGTCTATGCTATTATTACCTTATACTTACTTATTTGTTCTCTATTACTACTTTGCTATTCTATTTTACTCTCTTGCTATATATCTCTATGACGCTACCGTCTATTCCATCCGGCAGCACCAGCAGCCTATTTGCCCTATCAGATCCATAATAGCTGCTAGGAGGGCTATGTTATTAATAGTACTATTAGATATAAAATATATCCTATTACTAAATTAAATCCTTACTTCTTTAGTATAGTCTATATCTAGAGGTAAGTCTCTACTAAATAGCTTATAGAGGGTAAGATACTACTAGTATCCTACTATTAAGTACTCTATAGCGCCTAAGTCTAGTATAATACCTTAGAAGGTAGTTACTAAATACTAATTATTAATAGTAAAGATATCTACTATAGGCTAGGCATCTTTATCTTAATCCCCTTAGAGATCTTTCTTTATAATAAAGTATATAGTTACTTAGTTATATAGCTTAGAAAATAACAAAGGGCTATCTACTACTATAGAGTTAAAGAAGGTAGTTAATATAAAAAACGTTATCCTAATCTTATTATTATAATCTACATAATTATTATTCTTATTATCTAATTTAAAGGGCTTATATCCTTTAAAGTTAGTAATAAATTATTAAAAGGCCTTTATTAATCCTTCTATTAGGTATTAATCCTTATACTAGTAGTAGGATTACTAGTACTTATCCTTAGAGTACTTAGTTAACTAGTATCCTAACTTTTTATATATATAATACTTTTTTAAGGAAGTATTATATTAGTACTAATTATAGTTAAAAGGGTGCTATAGGCTATTATTTACGTAATTATAGTTATTATAGTTAAAAGGAGTATACTAGTAGTAGCTATACTAGCTATTATATATATAATTAGTTTAGTACTAATTATTACTAGGGTATTTATATTAGCTATCTATATTAGTAGAATAATAATATAGTATATATTACTATTATTACTTAATCTTAGTAGCATTACTAATAGTAGATCTTAGCTAGCTATATACGCTAGTAAACATTAGGGCTAAATTAAATAGCATAAGGGTGTACTCCTCTACGCCTTAGTAGGAGTTAAGGAGCTAATTATAGAGGGCTATATTAGATAGGGTACTAATCCTTATAATAGATTATAGAAGGGTATTTACTTATTAGATAAGGATCTTAAGGGCCTTAGGCTTACTTTTATTAAGGTTATTATAAATAGTACTAGTAAAGGTAGTTCTTTATAGCTCTATAAGGTAGGCTTAATATATTTCTTCTATCTTAAAGTTACCCTTAAGTATTATAACTATAGTATAAAAGTTAAGGGTATAAAATAGATTATAGAGATAGTTAGTATAGAAGTCTACTACTACCCCTTTAAGTATAATAAAGAATATACTAGCAAATTAATCTTATAGTATCCCTACCTTAAAGTAATAGTCTTAGAAGATAGTAAGCTTAGATTTAATTAATTTATATACTCCTCTACTATATTTAAGCTCCTCTAGGTATATCTTAATAAGATTAGTAAGCTAGTAGAGGGGTAGTATTCCTCTAGTAGGTAGTATAGTTATAATTAGTACTAGTACTATACTAGGGAAGGGAGGGATAAAGTTAGGGTTATTATATAAGGAATTTAGATTAACTACTAACTATTAGCTAGCTAGAGCTAGGGCTAAAGCTAGAGCTAAAGCTAGAGCTAAAGCTAGAGCTAAAGTTAGTACTAAAGCTAAAGCTAAAGCTAGGGCTAAAGTTAGTAAACTATCTAGCTATAGATCTAATAGTAATAATCCTATAATATTATAAATAAAGTTAGGATTATTAGCCCTTATCTTAAAGTTATTAGTCTTACTTATATTAGCTATTACCTACTCTTTTATCTACTTTAGTACTTTAGGGGCTAATATAGTAGTATATACTTATAGTATAATCTAGCTACCTTAGGTAGTATTAATAAATATTCCTTAGTATAGGAGATAGTTATAGAATCCTATTAGAGTATTATAGTATATTACTATAAAGTCCTCTTTAGTTTATCCCTTAAAGTTATCTTATAGGGTATCCTATAGGTTAGTCCTATAAAGCCCTTCTCTTATATACCTTATTATCTAGAAGATAATAATAATAGCTAGGGCTTTCCTCCTTTTATCCTTAGAGGTATTAGTAGGGATATTACTAATATAGGTATTACCTTATTATTTAATATTAACTTAGCCCTAATATTACTTAGGGATAAGAAATAGGTTCCTAACGTTTATAGGGTATAAAAGATCCTACTTTTTAGTAGGGAAATCCCTAGGTACTATTAATAATAGTTATAATTATCTAGGAATAGATCTACTACCCTCTAGTAGCCTTATAACCTCTTAAATATAGGTACTTACCCCTAACTATATAGGCTTAGGGGTGAATCTATTTATTAGAGGAATTACTACTAGTAGTATAGATAATAGATAAAGGATATAATAAAAGGAAGGGTAAAAGATATAACAGGAGTTTAGATAAGGGAGAAAGTAATAGAAGGGGATAAAGAAGATAAAGATAGAGGACTTAAGGGTGAGGGCTAGTAAGGTTTAAATACTTAATTATTACTATAGATATTAAGGGCGTAGTATTAGAAGTAGATTACTTAATACTAGCTACCTTATAGTATTAGAAGTAGATTACTTAATACTAGCCACCTTATAGTATTAGAAGTAGATTACTTACTACTAGCCACCTTATAGTATTAGAAGTAGATTAATCTATAGGCGTTACTATTAGATATTATTAATCTATAGGTATTACTATTAGATATTATAGTACTAATAGGAAGTAGTAGAAAGTATAGGAAGGGCCTGTTTGCTTAGGCGTTTATAAAGGTAAAAAATTTACTTACCTTAATTAGTAGTAAAGATGCTAACATAGTAGTTTTAATAATACACCCTTAATAGTAATAGGTAACTAAGAGAGTTATATAGTTAGAGGATTTACTATAGCTAGTAAGATAGTAAGTAAAGTATAGGTAAAGAAGAAGGGGACTTCTCTATAAGTAATAAAGTTAAAGATAGTAATCTTCTATATAATAGATATAAGGATAAAGGGGTTTTTACTAGTATTATTAAATATAACCTATACTAGGTAATTAACGCCTTCTTCTAGGTAGTACTAGGCAGCCTAGATAGGTAGTATTTATAGTCTCTTCTATTAACCTTACTAATCTATAGTAGTAGTAACTATAAAGTTAACTACTAATTAGTATTAGTATTATAGGATCTAACGTTAGATATAGGGGTTAAACTATAGTATATTTAAAGATATTACTAGAGTTAAATAGAAGAGAAAGAGGGCTAGTAAGCTGGCTGGTAATAGTGCTATAGATATTAAAAGAGCCGTTAAGGTAGGTCACGTGGCGTGACACGTGACCCGGATCGGCTCCTCCACTATCTGTAGATGCTCGGCATCCCGACATAATGTTTCTATAATGCTGCACAGCTGACGTGTTGAAAAGCAAGTGGATGCCTGGACGATTCGCTGCTCAGGTCAATAAGCCGTAATAGTAAATTTAGGCTCAGTTCTAGCGTCTGGAGGAACAAAGGAACGGAGTCCTGTGAACGGTGTATTGTAAAAAATGGATTTGAGCAGTTTTTTTTTTTTTTTTTTGTCTTTCCATATGTGATGACAAAAGCGGATCCGTAATTGCCACTGCGCAATTACGGCTTATATCACGACACCATACCATCTACTTTACTTCCATATGTATCCGTCCGGCGACATGTATCACGTCTTTTCATGTAGGCATAGGATGTCAACGATTCTGGTGACCTTCCCGAAGTGGATTTTATTTTCGAATACAACTTGCAACCTTGATTGAGTACTGAGGATTTAGAAAAAAAAAAACATGCGACTGAGAAAGATACGGGTTAACCTCCCTTTGCGTTCTCTATAATCTGTCCAGCCTCTCTTGGACCTGATTAAGCCATGCTGATGTCCAAGCAGTCTGTCGAAACAGAAATGTCCAGGTCGGAAGGCTGTTTTCTTGGATCACACATAAAAGGTACATGGCTTGCTCCCTTTTCTTTTCACGAAGAGACAATAGTCAACGGCTGGCGTCAGTTCCGTGTAATGGCCGGGCCCCGGAGTTGTGCCAACACCGGCTGACTCGGCAGCGCAGCAACGTTGGTTCGGGGGTAATCTTCCCGCCCTGCAAGCACTTAAATCCAGCATTGCCGCTGAGACCACTTGTGAGAGCTAAATGAATATTCCTGCAGCTTTGCCGCCACGTGGGGATCCTTGGACCAAATGCTTGGCGGCGGCACCTAGTAAGGGGGCAGGGGGGGTTGCGCTGTGAAGAGTATGTGGCACCAATTGACACGACAGTTTGACTCAGGCTACTACTGGACCGTTGCTCCCGCCCGCCTCGGAGCATTATTGAGGATTAATAAGAAGGGTTACTGCGGTGTTGATCGCTCCCAACGCCAGATCAACAGTCGCTTGAACAGATAAAGGGAGGTAAATGAGATTTGTCTATCTCAGACCATCTTCCTGCCGGGTTCCGATTTGTGTGTGGCTGTTCAACTTGGACCAAAAGAGGGCATGCTCTCTCTTGCGGCACTTGAGTTGCATTATCCATCGAAAGAGGCAAAGCCACAGTTGGGATATCCCAGCGAAGGCTTCCCCAGAACCGTGTAGAAATCTGCTACTGCGGCTTACTATTGGCGGAAATTGCGTGCTGCGCATTCGCTTGGGCCAGAGTAAATTCAGATTGATTGTACAATCAACTCTATTTATCCTGAGAGAGTGAGGGAAATGAGTGAGCCACGAGCACGGCAGTGGAGATCCGAAGGACACAGAGGCTAAGCTCTCGAGAAACGAGCGAACGTCGTTGCAACTCCAAAATACCGCTGCAGTTCGTCTGATTGCTGGCTCGACTCCCGAGCCGGCACCGCTACGTGGCACTGAGCCATGCCGGCCCCGTGGTCAACCATCCCACCGCTTCCATGACCGCGTCAGTCTCGCCCAAGAAGAAATTTGAGGGGCCCTGGACAAGTGGGCACAGACCTTGTGTTTGTCGAGGTCGGGGATACCGAGGAGGCCTTGGCCGGAAATAGAGCTCACTGTGACAAGGTTGTGCCGGCCAATACGGTATCCTGGTTCGCGCAGAAGCTTTGTCAAGGAACAGTTGGGGCTCGTCTATTTATGAGAGAATTCCCTTGATTGAAGCCTCTCACATTCTTACGACATCTCTTGGCCTGCTCCAAACTGCACGCTCGCTCGTCTAAGACTCCCTCTGCTACAAACGGAACCATGCGCGCAAGCCTAGCTGTCGCGGCCGGCCTCCTGGGCCTGGCCTCCGCTCTCCCCGCCGACGCCGGCGCCGTCGACAAGCGCCAAACCGTCCCCACCATCTATCTGTGCGGCGATAGCACCATGGCGCAAGGCGGCGGCGGCCCCCGCACCGAGGGCTGGGGCCAGTACCTACAGTACTCTTTCGATACTAGCAAGGCCGTGGTTGACAACCGCGCTATGGCGGGGCGCAGCGCGCGCTCTTACACCCGCGAGGGTCGTTTCGACGAAGTCGCCGGTCTTGTCAAGGCCGGTGACTGGGTTGTCATCGAGTTTGGACATAATGACGGAGGTTCTCTCACGCACACCGACAACGGCCGTACGGATTGCTTTGGCGACGGTGCCCAGACCTGTCAAACCACTTACAAGTGAGTTGCCGTCGTTTTTGATTTTGAGCATCACCATGACCACGTGACGAGAAGCATACTGACACAGGCTCCAGCGGTGTCGCCGAGACCGTCTTGACCTACCCGGCCTACCTCAAGAATGCCGCCATGAAGATGAATGCAGCGGGAGCCAAGGTAATCATTGCGTCCGCGACCCCCGACAACCCCTGGGAGAGCGGCACCTTCGGATGGGGATACGACCGCTTCTTCTACTACGCCTGGTAAGCCCAGCCCCGCCTATGCCTTTTCCCCGTGCTGAATACCGCCGAACAACGATGCTGACATGGCCGGTCCCAGGCTCGCCGTCGAGCAGCTCGGCGGCCCCTCCCAGGGCTACTACTTCGTCCCGCACGGCGCGTACGCGGCGCAGGCGATGAAGAACCTCGGCGCCACGGTCGTCAACGCCAACTACCCCAATGACCACACCCACCCGGCGCCCTTCCTCACCGACGCCGTGCACAAGGCCTTCGTCCTCGGCCTCAGCTGCGGCACCAGCGCGCTTGCCTCGCTGGCCAAGAACACGACGGCGTCAATGACGTCGACTTTCCTCGGCCCCTGCATCGACAATTACAATACGACCGTCCACGGCCTGCTGCGGTGAATCGTCTTTCATTGTAATTACATAGTCTTGTCTAAGAGTACATACGCTAGGATTCATGTACATACTTGAGGGGGGTTTAGGTCAGCAGGGGAGTTGACGTTTGCTTTCCCAACCCAAGTAAATATACCAATGCACATATTATATTTCTTGTTTGCTTGTTCGGCGGGTCGCCATGTCCCCATGTCTCCATTGAGGGCCCCCTTGCCTCGGATTGGCTGTGATTGACTATTGCAGGGTAAGACGCTGTCTGGCTTTGTTGCTTTTCCATCGGAACCGAAGATCAAGGGGGGTTCAGCTCTTTGGACGACGCATAGTAAAAATCAAGCAAGGAGGACCCCGATTTAACATGTGGTAGGCGGCGGTCTCGGCGGCGCTGTCTCACGCATGCCTTATTCTTATCCGTCAGGTAGCCCTGTCACCGTCAGCTGTCAGCCCAGTCGAAGGAATGCGTTTCCATCAGAATGGGCCCTTTCCGTCGACGGCTGCGGTAAGCGAAGTGAGAATGGGGCAGCTCACGGCTAACCCGAATGTCCATTATTGGCTAAGTTACGGCAACGGATTCTTGAAATATGCCACGGAGAGGAATGAATGTCTGCACAAAAGGGGCTCCTACCCTTGGGTGTGTAAAGCCATGCCACATGTCTCCTGGACCTCGCAATCGGACTCGCCACAAAGGTCAAAGTCCTCCCTCAAAGAGCAACTGAGGATTGCAACGAACACCAAGGCCGAGGTCTCGAAAGAACACACACCCATCGTCTCTCCAGTCGCCAACATGGCATCCGACGACAGAATCTCGCTAGAGTTCATCACCACGGGCAACGTGTGGATGCGCAACCCGATGCAGGGTCAGCCTATCACCAACCGTAGCATCACCATGCGTCTGCTCCGCTCCTTCACGGGCGAATGGATCGGCCCCATGCCGCTCGGCGCGTTCCTCATCCATCACCCCAATGGCCCGATCCTCTTCGACACGGGCGTCTCGACGCACTGCACCGAGCCGGGCTACTTCCCCTGCTGGAACCCGGTCCCGGGCTTCCTCAACAAGCTCGAGGTCACCAAGGAGGACGGCATCGTCGAGCAGCTGAGCCAGCGGGGCATTAAGCCGAAGGACCTGCAGTTCATCATCATCAGCCACCTACACCACGACCACGCGGGCGGGCTGGAGGAGTTGGCCGTCGCGGCGCCGGAGGTGCCGATTTACGTCGGCTCAGAACACTGGGACGCCTTCGGGAAGCGCCCGCTTTATGCGGCCATGCAGGGGTGCACGCCGGACCGCTGGCCCAAAACCTTTGAGCCCCTGATGCTCGATTTCGAAGAGGGCCGCGCGGTCGGGCCGTGGGAACGGTCCTGCGCGCTGACGGCGAACGGGACGGTGGTCGCGGTGGACACGCCGGGCCACGTGCCGGGACACGTCTCGCTGATCGTCATGGGCGACAACGAGGACGGGACAAAGACGAGATACTTGCTGACGGGGGACGCGACGTACGCGATCAGCGTGCTGGACAAGGAGGAGCCGGACGGTGCCAATAGCGATCCGGAGGCGGCGTTTGAGAGCTTGCGGAAGATTAAGGAGTTCGCGAGGCGTCACGACGTTGTCGTCCTGCCAAGCCACGACCCGGATACGCCACGATTACTACGAGACAAGGTGGTCTATCGACCCAAGGACTAGGTGGGACGATGCAGCAGATGTTTTGGGGAATGAGAATACGGCTTTCTTTCGGTTTCGAGAACCATGAAGTTTGGTGTGAGGCTTATGGGATGGACCCTCGTCCATTCGGTTTGATGGGTACAACCGGAATTCTTGGCATAATACCTCTCGGACCAGAGGCAAAGGCGCCAATGAACGGTTATTGCAGTGCCCATATCCGGTGCGAAGCAGTATGGGTGAGGCAGGCGAGTACTCGATGGAGTGAGGATGAAGGCACGCATCACAACTGCATCACGCTCGTAACTCGCCGTCGTGCCAGCAGTTTCGAGAAACGAATCAAATGCAAGGAATGACGCAACGGCGGCTCGGGCAGATCGCGGTGCGGGTATCCGCTGGCGGACATGCTGATCGGTTGGCAAATGGGCTACCCGGTACTAGAAATGATCTTCGTGCGGAGGCCTGGGGCCCAGTTTGGGACATTTGTACCATCGACAGATTCAAAACTTACCATATTTGATGCCGTTGCCAGACCAAGCGTTGCGTATGGACTGTAATACTGAGCATAGATTCTGGTTGGCGTGCATTGGACTTGGGTTTGTAGAAAGTTCCCATCCACGAATGGCAGCTCACAATATTACACAAGTCTGACCTTGAAGCAATTTACTCTAGTACCAAGACACCAAAGAGTGCTAGAGGCGCGCTCTGTTCCTCCGAGAAACATTGACACGGCCATCGTTATCAGTGACGCTCAACTGTTTTGAGCCTACAACTGTCCTTCCGGGGTCGTTGTTTGTCATTCGAGTAGCATAGGAGTTGCCATAGGCAGCGGAATGGCCTCAGTAACCCGAAATCAAGCCAGGCGTCCACCACTGCGGTTATCCGTGTTGTACATAGAGACCGACCAGACCAACACAAACGGGCCTACTGGCTGTCAAATCACCACCCTGGTCTCTGGGAAGTTGCTTCGGTGAAATCGTCAAGTTCCCTCGAAGTGGTAAACTACGGGCGCTGAGTGCCGGAAAGCACAAGGTCGGTTAGCCAACCTCGAACATCGCGATGATGCGCAAGTCCATATGGACAGCCAAGAACTATATGGCTCTGGCCATTATATTAAATGCGATATTAACTGCAAAATGTGACAGTGTTTTCCCCTCTGGTTGGGGGATCAGTCGGTAGCGAATGTGAGACCGGAGATCGTGACGTCAGATGAGAGTAATTCCACACATTGTGAGCGGACATCAACATCACCTTGCGCATGCTCACAATCAAATTGGCCGCCTAATGAATATTCGGGATTACCTTCAGATGCCCGAATCCGGATAACCATCATCAGTATGATATTCTTGAGGACATCAAGGTTCTTTGTTCTTCGCAAAGCCCCAGGTTCTATAGCTCACCTATCCTCACGTTGCAAGATGTCTACTACTCTGAACGGCCGCTGTGTCTGCAGCAAAGTACAATATGCCGCGAAGCTCAATTCCACGGAAGACGCGAGGACGTCACTATGTCACTGCTCGAGCTGCAAGAGGGCGTTCGGGACCAACTACGGTCTAACGACCAAGGTGCGTTGCCAAGTCACCCTGCCCGCTCGCTCGTCACAGTCGTCATTGAGGCCTTGAAGAACAAGAGCGGCTGATGCTCCAACAGATACCTCTCGAAGGCTTCTCTTACACCGAAGGTGTGCCCAGGAAGTTCCGTCAGGAGAACGGCGTGATCCGCGAGTTCTGCGACACCTGCGGCGCCTTCCTGTGCGAATACGGCGAGCAGGCCGCCGACAAGTTCCGGTATATCATGTGGGGAACGTTTGACGAGCCGGACAAGGTGCCGCCCAAGGGCGAGTTCTTTTGCTCGCAGCGCGAGAAGTGGATGCCGCAGATCGAGGGTGAGCAGAAGTTCAGACACATGTTTGTTGATGGCGAGGTTATGTGTAACTGACAATGAACATACGGCAGGCGTGTTCCACAAGCAGCAGATCAAGGAGTGACTCAAGATGGAGAGTTCGGAAAGGTCTCTTTTATGATGCGGCGGGGTTCCGTTGCCATGGTGTATTTGTGTTGGGTGGGATAAGGGGGCAAAAGCGTCGTGCGGAACTCCGACGAGGCGATACGATGACGCTAATGACCAAAACCGGCGATGAAAGAATGCGAAGGTGGTAGGTAACTAGCATAGAACACAGCTTGACTGAGGAATGGCATAGTATACTCGTGGATTTCCAGAGCGCCTCTGGGGATGAGTACCGAAGAACTTGAAAAATTGCAAAAAAAAAAATGTTTTACAATATCAAATCGGTCAAGTCGCCATTTTGAACTGATTTGCGTCGGGCATACAACACGAGCCGCAGGGAGTGATTTGACCAGTTCGATGGGCTAATAACGAATCCCTGGCGCTTACGACCAGGGAATCCAAATTTGGAACACGAATTCCGCTCGGCACGCGTGCTGCACTCAGCCCCAGCTCTAGGCTGCAGTGCTTTAACTCTCTTTTCATGCTGGTGGTTCCCCTTTCGACACGAATGACAGGGTGTTCCCCGTGGCAGATAGACGAGGGTTCACATCTGAGCCAAGCGTTGTTGATAAAAGGTACTCCCGCCAGCCAGGTTCACGATCGACGGCCTCTAAGCGTGTGGTCCTTCGATACAAGAAAAAGGCCCGTAGGAGCGTACTGGAAAGAATCAACAGCAACCGTCGCAAAGATGGAGAGTCAGACCAAGGAATCGCCGCCGTTGAGCCCGCGGCGGCAGCGTATGCGTACAATCCTTCTCGGCCTCGCCTACGGCCTGGGAGCCTTCGTTACCGTCGCCCAGATCCTCACCCTCGTCGCTGGCAAACGGATCGTCCGCGACGGCAATGGCTCCGAACGCCTCGCCTTCTCCGGCCTGGCCGTCCTCCAGGTTAGTCGCCAACTACGTTTTTTTACAATCATCTCGCGCGCGGCTAACATTGTTCACAGTTTGACGGCATCATCCTCTCCCCCGAGTCCGACGCCTACCTCGTGACGATGAGCTACTTCGCCGCCTCCTTCGGCTACGAGTACCCCGGCGACTCCAAGGCGGGGATCCTCGGCTCCGCGCCCCATCTGCCCTCCGACCTCGCCGCCATCGGCCGCGACCTCTCGGTGCCCGCCGACGACTGGGGCTGCCTCCTGGGCCAAGGGTCCTGCGCCTCGCCCTACTTCCAGGCCTTCCGCTACGGCTTCTTCATGATGCCCGCGACGCTGTCCCACATCTCCCTCGCCTACGCCCTCGTCATCCTCGCCGCCGTCCTCGCCGCCGAGGTCCTCCTGGTGGTGCGCCCCAGCTGGCTGCGCTGCCAGTGCTACTTCTCGTGCATCAAGCGCGTGTGCCCGTGCCCGCGCGGCTCGCGCGCCGAAATCGAGGCCCTCCCCGCCGTCTTCTGGGACCGGTACCGCCTGTGGATGTGGTGCATGCTGCCGTGCGCCGCGTTCCTCCCGCCTTTTGTGGTGACGCTCAACGGGTTGCTCATCAAGAGCTTCTTGGGGCGGCGGAACGCGGGGGATATGGACGTGCGGTTCGCGACGGGCTTCGTTGTACTGCAGGCCATGTGTTTCGGCGCGTCGTTGGCAGCTGTGGTTTGCGTCTACCTGAGGAAACGTGTCGGACGGGCCACGAGCTGGATGGAGCAGCAGGGGGTGACGATGAAGTACTAACAGTAAGCACGGTGTATGGGGTAGCGGGAGTGTTCCTGGTCGATGAATATGTCAGACCCCGGTCCCAATGCACCCCCCTCCGGAGGGTCTTCCGGGTGGAACAGACCGGGAGCCCAGTGAGATACACAGTCTTCTTGGGGCTACTACATCGAAGATCGGTCAAATGGCGGGGTTGTTAGTGTAGAACCAAACCAATTCATTATTCAACAACTGTTCTAGCTCCATTGCATCCAGCCCCAGTCCCCGACGGGGTTCCAGCTCCAAGCCTAGCTCGCCATGCAATACACCATGGCTCTCACTAGCTCCGAGCAAAACGCTTGGCTGGAGTACAGAAAGAATAGAAAAAGGGCTGGAATCGCCCCATTGGCGAATCATAGACTCATCATCGATGGCGGTCCCTGCCGATCACCCACAGAGCGGTCCAGAAATGCGGGCGGTCATACCACATACTGATGTCATCAGCCACCCGAGCAGCTGTCATCGATTTGCGCCTCGCATCAGATGAGGTGCGAGCACCGTGGACGAGTGCATTCTGCAACGATGGCTGATGATGCCATGCCCTCGTCAGAGCAGATGCTCGATTAAAACGAAGCTGGAGTGCGCGGGGGGGGGGGAAGGGGGTTCATCCCTTCTACCATACCTCATAATCCGTTTCCCACGCATCACGCTTTACACGCCGTAAGAACGTGGACAAGCATCTTCAACTCACAGCTTCTCAGAACCTTGTTCTTCAAATCTTATCTCATTACTCATACAGAACCCAGCACGTTTGAATATGTCCCGTCAAAACCTTGCCGTACCTCTTATGGGCGCCGCAACCCTGGTCGGCGGCGGCGTTTACTACATGCGCCAGCCCTCCAACACCTCAGGCGACGCCGCGCAGCAGATCGCCAACAGCGACAAGCCGCGCCCGACCTCGGACGAGACCGCAACGGAGAGCAGAAAACGCGCGGCTGACGCGAAGCGCGACAACGGCCTAGGAGGCGCTGGCGTGGGCTTCAATAACAACACTGGCGGCGCCGAGCTCAGCACCGGTAATCAGAGCGGCACGAGTGCGGACCGCCAAGGCGCACCCAAGGGTCCCAAGGACAAGTTCCCCAGCGACGCCGGGCAGGTCGGCGGTGGATACGGCAGCGGTAACGCCAACACGAGGGCGGTCGAGACGCATGGCCCGTCCATGACCCCCGGGTCGTCGACGGCGACGGGGGCTGTTGGCGGAGGTAAGAGCAGCGGCGGCGGCGGCGGCGGTAGCGACACGACCAGCAGCTCGAACAGCTCCGGCATCGGGTCGAAGCTGCAGGGCTTTTTCGGCACGGGAGGCAGTCAGGATGGCGAGAAGAAGCGCCAGGCGCCTATGGACACGAAGGTCATGAGCCATCACGCCGACACGCCGACGAACAGGGGGGGAAGCCCTTTCGATAAGCACAGGAGGGATGTCACGGCCGTTTCGGACACGGAGTCATGATCTTGCACAGCGATGTTGTAGTATTAGCACTATGGGCATGAATCGGAAGTTGATCTGAATTTTTATTGTATCAGACTTGTTGACATCGTGCCGCTTTTTCTTCCCGCCTATTCCCTGTTGACGATAACAACGACATGTTCGCTTGCTCTACATGTGTGAACCAAAAGTATACGTAGGTCTATCTAGTGGCATGTTTCTCAGGCTTGGGCAATGACCTGCAGAAGCTGATCTGCACTTCGCCGCTAGCCTTTTCATTACACCATTCTTCCAATGGTATCCTTGCTGTTGGGTACAGAATTTGACTACTCAGAGTGCCCGCCATTTCTCGAATGACTTCAACGCTGTCAAACTCCAACAGCCTGCATCCCGCCATCCTCGCCTTTCCACTGGCACGCTGGGCCCAGTGTAGACGTGGCGAGGATGAATCTCCGCCATCCTGGCAAGATCCCCCAGGTTGAAGGCACCCTGGAAGATGGAAGCCCAGAAGTCGTCAAACAGGATCGACCCGAGCACTCTGAGGGTGCCGTCGAACTCGTCGCCCGGCGCCCCGTCGGCCCGCCCCCTCTGGTCACGTCGCCCGTCCTCCGCCTCCCTCGGACCGGCCGGCTGGACGGCTAGGACGAAACTGCCCAAATCGCCACGAGGTATGACCGGCTCGGTGTCGTCCCGCACCGGCTCCAGGTACGACTCGATGGATGCCTTGTCTGCGACCAGGAAAATCTGCCTGGCCGTGAGCAAGTCTTCGCAGGCCGGCGACTTACTATACGTCTCGTAGTGCCTTGCGCCCGTCAGTATTCTTATTTCGGTTCTTCCCATTGACCAGCAGCGTGGGGGGGGAAGAAACCTACCGTCTGGCGGCCTCGACGTCGCCCTCCGGGATCCCGTGCTCTCGCCCGTCGATCCACGTCAGCTTGCACGTCGGTTTCACGTCCGCCGCGCCGTCGACCCCTTCGCCCCACGCCATCACGTCGTCCTCGACCCGCCCCAAGAACTCCTTCCACTCCTCGTCCGAGTGCGCGTACGAGATCCGGTACCCGATGAAGCCCCAGACCCGCGCCAAGGTCCGGGCCGACACCCGCATCGTGGTCTTGAGGTTCGCGATCCACGGCTCATCCCCGGTCTCCGGCTCCTGTCCGCGCAGTTCCCGCCTCGCCCGGGCGTGCTCCCTAACCTGCAGCCGACACCTAAGCTCCACGCTCCGCTTGTCCGAGTGCCCGAGCCTCGTGCCGTTGCCCAGGTCGTCGGTAGCCATCTGTCTCGCCGCGTTTATGGTGAGGAACATGCACCGGATGGTGTAGACCTGCAGGCGGGCGCGCATGTCGTAGGGGTACTGGGTCATCGGCTCAGCGCCACGGTAGCCTTCCCAGTGGTCCCGGAGCCACGGCGCCGCGTAGGTTAGGGTCTTGAGGGTGTAGCCGAGCAGGGGCAGCATGATCCTGGTGTCTGCCTCGAGCGCGATTATGATGAGATCGTGGTTCGAGAGGACGATCGGCATCTGCGCGGGGGAGAGCTGGTCGTTGGTGGCGTCATCTGTAGTGCCCTGCAGCTGTAGGAAGAGCGCTTCCCGCAGCTCGTCGACGCGTCTCATCACCCACGCGTGTGCCCTCGCCGCGACGGTCTCGAAGTAGTCGACCATGTACTCCTCCCAGGCCGCCGTAATCGAGACGGGACCCCGACCATTCTGTCGTCGGTACGCGCTGAGAGCCCTCGAGAAGTTGTCGCACTCTTGCCAGATCTTATTGCAGGCCTTTCGCATGCGCGACTGGTTGTGCGGGAGGTTGATGTACTCAAACGCGTCCACGACGGCGCACAGGTGCTGGCAGGCCCGCTTCACGTTCCCCGGCTCGTGCAGCCCTTTCATCCGCCACCTCGCCAGCGACATGGGCGGCAGGCCGTGTAGCAGCCGGGTCTTCATGTGGTGAAGGTCCCTGTCGCACTCCGTGCTCGTGCTGGTCACGATGTCAAACAAATCATGCATGCCCGAAACGGCGGCCAAGGCAAGGTTCATGGCCGAGGTTGAGCGGATGGAGCAGTTGTTGAACGGCGGAGGGGCCCATTCGTTGTACGGCCTGGAAAAGAGCGTCTCCTCGCCATGCTCAAAGGGACACGGCTGTGTCTGTCGTTTGCCGCTGAAAAGCGGACAGTCACACACGAGCGTTAGGCCGAAGCCGATGACGAGGTTCAGTGGCATGGCGAGCATGTCGGCTGATGAGATGAGATGAGAATGCCATTGTTGATGCGGGACTGAACCGAGGAACCGGGCTGGGTAGCCACGCTCACTTACTTTTCATGACAAGCTGAGGGTGCGTGTAATTCGGGTTGACGATGCCGACGCCCTCCGGAACGTTCATCGTCTGGCGGTTGGGGCGGGACATTGTGCGGTTGTGCGTTGGGCGAAACCGAGAGAGATGAGCTGAATTCCATTCTGAAAATGGATGTAAGGGAAAGCTATCATTAGGCGTGACCTATATACTGTCGTCCTTCACTGACACGAGCGATGGACGGTTGGTTGAAGGTGCCCATGGCACCATGTCTGCCTGCCGAGACCCTGTCAGTTGTACCAACCAGGTGGAGGCGGATGGAGATAGGAACCCTTGCACGTACGGTTCTGAGTGGTGCGGTAGCCTGGAACGAGGGGCCTAAAGTGCACGTAGAGGGGCGCCGCTGCCTGGATATGTGGCACGATGGGTCGCAAGAAGATAATCGACCGATGCGCCAGGACGAGTTTGTTGTGTGAGGACGGGGTGGGTTGCTGCTATCTCGGGACAAAGTAATCGGACGTAGATGAGGGATCAGAGAAAGAATGGCTTATATAGCACGAGTACACGCTGTGGCCACTGGGGCAGACATCTTATTCCGAGTCACGCCTCCATAGAGTGAGAGATTCCAGGCTTCATAGTCATTTGCCGTCAGTAACATCTTTCAAATGGTACATGCGATGGGTTAAGCTTATCGTATCGACCGGGGGGGAGGGGTCGACATCGCCTCTGATGGATGAATTCATTCCTTGGCATGAGGGGACTCTACTGCTGTTGCTGCAGCCATTGACTGCGAGGCAAACCTGGATTCCCCGGATATCAAGTACTGGCCACGCTATGTTACAAGAGATAGAGAGCGGTACGAAACCAAAAGGATCCTCAATTATAGCACGTTAAAAGCGAGTGCCGATCGGCTAGCAACTTGGCTAAAAAGCGGCGGCAGGATCGGCAATGCATGCGATGGCTTCGATGGGAACCCCCGTATCCAGGCCCAGAATCACTACTTAGCATAACGCAAACATGGGACACGACCGAGGGTGGTGTTTGATTAGAATTACCCCTAAAAAGCTGCTCTCCGGAGCATGGCCCTCCCAAAGTAGCAGACCCGAGGAAGGTCTCCGGAGCTACTTGCAATCCCATCCATTCCTCTCAGAACTCCGGCGCTGAAAAATACAAGACATGGCATGTAAACTGATGGAAGACGCGACGGCGGCCAAAGAGCCTCCCGTCCATGCCCGCAAAAGGGGGGGCACCCGTTTCGTCTGCGACTGGCCTAATCCCGTCAACGGAGCGGCCAACCCTCCTTCTCGCGGTACAGCGGCGGACCCGGCATGTCGCCTTCCATCTCGTAGACGGCGTTGTGGTCGGGCAGCTCCTGCGGCCGCTCCATGGTCTCCATCTCCAGCACGTTGTTCGAGTCGAGCTGCGTCGTCGGCGCCGGCGAGTGCGGCGCGTCCCCGACGACCGTCGTCCCCGTCCCCGGCCGCCCCGCCGTGGTCGGCGACATGGCGTCCAGTAACGACGTTTTGCCGGACGCCGCTTTGTGCGGGAGCGCCAGGGTGTCCGACTTGGCGTCGCCGTCGTGGCCGTCGCTCCGCGCGCCGGCCTCCTGCCTCTGCCGCCGCCGCCACCAGAACATGAAGCCGGCGAGGGCTAACAGCAGCGTCCCCACGACGGAGCCGACCGCGATCCCGACCGTCGTGCCCACCGAGATCCCGCCGCCGCTGCTGCCGTCCCCCGAGGACGAACCGATGTCCGACCCCGCCACCGATCCGGTCGCCGTCGGTGCACTTCCCGTTGCCGTCACCGACGCCGACGTACCGCTACCCGTCGACGCGGGCGCCGTATACGTCGCCCCCGGAACCGTGGGATTCGTCTGGAGGATGGACAGGTCCGACTGCTGCCACCGGACCTGGACCGCGTAGACGAGGGCGAGCTGCGACGTCGGCTGGTTGTTGCTGTCGCGAAAGGTCGTCGTGGGCTGGGTCGAAATGCACTTGCTATACGCCGAGGTGTCCGTGTAGCAGGTGTGGCCGGTCGGGCAGCACAGCCTCGCCGTCTCGCCGGCGATGACGGGCCCGCCGAGGTAGATGTCGCCGTCGGGGCTGGTGATGGCCAGCGAGGTCGGGAACGCGCAACCCTCGGTGTAGCCGGACGGGCAGATGGCGGGGGAGTAGAAGCCCCAGCTGTAGTCGAAGACCTGGTGCCACGACGTCGGCATGCACACTATGCTCGACAGCGGCGGCGTAATGGTGTCGGTCCAGTACTTGGAGTTGCAGAAGTCGGGCGTCGTGAAGACGGTTGTCAGGGGCGCCGCCCCTCGTTGCGTCGTCATCGGGTTGGGGTCGGATGTCGTCATCGCCGCTACGGCCGGTTCCCTGATGTGAAGGCGCCTTGCTGATTGTTCGGCTATCGTCGTGTGCTTGTCTACCTCCCCCTCCCTACGGCGGGCGGCGTATCTTTGCGTGGGCAAAGCGGTACCAAGTGGTTCGGGGGTGAAAGGGAAAGATAAAAATAAGTCGATGATATGATTCCCCTTCTTTCACTGAGAGTGTGTTTAGAGCGTCTTGGTCGGTCAAGAGGCCCAATTCTCCCCTCTAGTCTTTCCACCCACCCTACCGATAGCAGACCAAGGTATGGCTCGTCTGTTTCCTGGCTTCGTGGTTTTCCTTTCTTCCCAAAGAGTCCCTCGGGATGGTCGCGAGGTCTTCCCGCAAACTTGTTTGTATGTTTGAGTGGGCCAATTGAGGGGGAGTTGCGGTCCTGGCACCTGCAAAATGGTCATGGAAAAAGCGGGAGGTCTTCCGGCGCATCAATGTTATGCAAATTTCGATCGACGGCGAACAGGAGACCGAAGAGGCCGGATTTGGCAGATAACGGTTAGCAGGAATGAGACAAGACAGGAGTATAGTCTAAAAATTGAGAGGAATGAAGGAGGCCAAACCGATCCAGTCCTGTTCTGTGAGTTTGGAAGGATCTCCCAACTGTCAATCCGATGGCAGGGAACACTGAGGATCTTGAACCAGGTACGATGATGTACTTGGTCTTGGAGGCCTTCAGGCCGTTGCCCTCTAGTGCATGTTTGGTCTCCGCGGCGTACCCACGAGTCATAAGAGGCGCGGGCCAGGGGAAGGCCCACAGCCGTCATATGTGTCGTAACTATGCTCTGGATCCCCAGTCTTCATCTTCGCCTGCAGTGTTTTTCTACGGTTCCCCGCCACTAGGTAGCCCAAGGCGAGGGAGTCGAGGTGCCGCTAACCGGTGGCTGGCCCCGCGCTTGTTGCTACTTGATATGCTTTCAAGAATGGTCCGATCGACAAAATACGAGGGTCTCTTCCTGACTGGGACGGACGTGTTGTTGGTCGGGGGAGAGGAACACTATATACACCGACCAGTAGTGTACCCTACGTGTACGTCAAGTGGTAAATGACCATGACAGGTTAGGGCAAACGGCCGACTGGTCCGACAAAGAACAAGATCGGCGGCATGCGGGCTTCACTGCAAAGAGTTGCGAGCACCTGGTATCGGGCGCATTTGCAATTGCATGTAGCCAACAGATGAAACCTAATGTAACGTTAAAGGAATGCTAACAGATGGAAACATCCACGACACCCTGCCTGCGCAGAATGGTACCCGGTCTGTTTGATGAATCTGTAACGGTCTCAACCCATAAGTCACCTTTTGAACAACGATGAGACGTGTGTAGCTTGGCTTGACTTGGACCCGGGGTCAAGAAAGACAACGTAACGGACGGTTTAGTGTCTTTTTCCAGGCTCGGCGACGTCCCGTTCTAGAAAGAGAAGAAAGAGGAAAGATGCTCCCATTCCGCATCCTGTAACAATTGGTGGCAACCTGTGTTCGCTACGGCCGCATTGGGACGGTTTGCCATGAGCTATTATGTAGTGAGTAATGACGGTCAAACAATAACCGTCGGTACCGAAAATGCAAGGACGAGATACCCAGAGCGGAATGAGAAGGAAAAAAGAAGACGGAGAAGAAAAAGCAGAAGAAGAAGAAGTCAGAAACCTAATTGCAACTTGGATCATCAAATGTGCTGCACAATTTGGCTTGCCGGCTTGGGGTTTACAGTTCGGGGGGGGGGGGGGGGGGGGGTGGGAATCCGGCCTGTGGGGCGAATCTTCGGGGGAGGAATAAAGTCAGGGTTAGGGTAAGCACCGTGCGTGACTTGACGTAGCTGGCAGCCAGCTGCTAACACCTGTCTCCTGTTACCAGCGCCTGCCTGCCTACTGCTGCTAGCGCCTACCTACTGTTTCTAGTGCCTTCCTACTATTACTAGCACTAAGTAGTTAGTATATACTCAGCATAGTAGTATACTAAGCTTATACTAAGTATATACTAAGATTATAGTATATACTCTCTATAAATATAAGGCTTATAGAAGGGTCTTATAGAAGGTATATACCTAAAGAGCCCTATATTTATAGAAGGTAGATAGTGTATACTTAGTATATGCTTAGTATATTCCTAATCCTCACACTAATCGCACTCTACGTTAGGCCCAATTAGGCAATCCACCCTTTTTAACCCCCCCCCCCTAAAGATTCGCCCCACAAGACGGATTCCCCCCCCTCTGAGCTGGGAATACCCCCCCCGAGCTGTACCCCCGCGCTCGGGTGAAAAAAATATTAGCCGGTCTCAACCGCACCAGGTGTGGGAGTGACCGGCCATTCTTTTTTTCACCTGAGTGCCCCGCCGGCTTGATGAGCAGGTCTGGTCCCCGAGAGTTTGTCCCCCTTTCTTCTTTTTATGAGACCACCTACAGTGGCGCCGCAGCGGCAATCCCTGTATCCTCTCCCAGGGCGCCTCGGAGACTACTCCCTGGAACCCACTGCACAGCCCGCCGTGGGCCTGTTCCGGCTCGACTGGGACCAGCCCTCGAGACTGGATTACGGTGGAGATAGCCCGCGACAGGAGGTGTCTTCGCCTGGTAAGGCCGAAATAAGAGCGCTGGCCAGTTGGAGTGCCCCGAAGGGTACTCTGTAGATACACTGAGAATATGCTGCCACAATGTGGGCAGTTATCTATGTCAGGTGAACCGGGCGGAACCCCGGTCTGGTCTGGGTCGCCACTACGGATATGCATGTTGGTTGATGTCTCTATCGTCGGAAGACCACAATCGGTCAGCCACTATTGTGTGTTGGGATAAAGTTTGGATACGGGTCGGCTTTGCAACATGATGGCGATACCACCATGACAAAGAAAAGTCAAGAGTCAAACCCTGCCGAGCAAGGGGAGAGAGCCAAAAAGTAAACAACGCTATCCGCAACAGGGTTTCGATTGGCAACCAGAACCAGTAATGGCCAACGTTAACAGGATGATAAACAACTAAGTAACGGCGAACAGTCGACTGGAGGATCGATCCTGGAGATGACATGCAAAAATAATGCCTCGTGGCGGAATCGAACCGCCGATCTTCTCATGTCACCAGCTTACTAGTGAGACGCTATACCACTTAGCCAACAAGGCGGCAAATAAGACGATGTCTAAACGAGGGTGTTCTGGAGCTCAAGACGAACACGTGTGTGAGGGTGAGGGGTGGGGGAGACTTCGTAGATGCTAGTCAGTTCCTGTGGGGGGGGGGGGGGGGGCATTTGGCTCCGAATTCCTACTGCGAAGTCTGCCAAAGCTCGGACGTTGAACTCTCTCTGACTATTGGTCTAGAAATTTAGCGCCTCTGGCTACCAACAAGGCGATGACAACAATTAGCTGCTTTGTGATTCAAGATCTCAACTCAGGCCACCATCACCAGAGGCACACCGCCATCGCCCAGAGACATTCTCGTTTCAAACGCGCCGAGCTCGAATCTTGAAGAGTGCTGGAGTTCAAAAGCTATATTCCGATTTTATTTCTTGTTTTTCGTTATTTTTCGTCCGAATACCCACCCGCACGTACTTGATGATGGCAGCAAGGCAAACTCAATTCGCTCCACCTGTCAGCATGGCCCGTGATGAGGAAGCTCTGTCCAGTATGGTTAGCTGTCGAGCCGATGACTCCAATGTAGAAAAGTGTTGTGAACTGTGTAGTTCAGACATGTTGGTTTAGGCGAACGGTGTAGCGTTGGGCCGTGATCGCAGTCAGAATGCTACAGGGTGACAGATGAATCAGAGGAGCGTTCGTGTATGTACTGACTGCATTGCATGTCTAGCCGTCCCAAAATGCCCATGATCAACAACACCTCACCCAATCTCTCGTCAGCACGGTTGCTGGTAAATTGACGGCCTCATTTTGGTAATTTGACGGCCCTCTAAACCGCATTTGGTAAAGCTAGCCAAATTTAGCAGCAGGCGCCACAGTCAGCCACTTTTCCGGAATAACTAGAAATACCGTATTCCGTCACCCTAACTCTCCCTAACCTGAACCCTAACCAAAATCCTAACCAACCCTATTACCCTAACTATAGACTAGATTTATAAAGCAGATTTGTAGATTTTTAGTAAGAATAGTTAGGGTAATAGGGTTGGTTAGGATTTTGGTTAGGGTTCAGGTTAGTTAGAGTTAGGGTGACGGAATACGGTAATTCTGGTTATTCCGGAAAGGTGGGGGGGCCGTCAAAATACCAAAACAGGGCCGTCAATTTACCAGCAACCGTCAGCACAAGCTACCATCGAAACCGAAAGCGAAACCATGCAAAAAAAAAAAAAAAAAAAAAAAAGGGTCTGGTGTCTCGGCCCCCCCCTCCGCCCAAAACGGTCAGCTGAGGCTGACTGCTTGGGCTTGTGTGCCGTTTATTGGCAACGTAATAGTTCAGGCTGGGCCAAGGCGAATGGGGTGATTGATCAGCCATCGCTTCGTCCACACAGGAGAAAAGCATACGAGCACCCAGTCACTTGGAGGCTGGTGGCCGGCCGTCCATCCCCGTGTCCTGACAACGATGCGGGACCCCCGGAGCAAGGCCGAATCGATCGTGAGTCGGACTGAATTGGGGAGGGGGTCCAAGGTGGCTGAATGGATCTTTATATCTGTTTGTGCTTTGGAGCTGACCGAGGACAGTGTCCGCATTTGACGCTAGCAGCTGGGCTGCTAGCTTACTCTGTGTCTGTCTCCATTGCCCTGCAAGAGATAAGCAGTAAAGACGTAGCGGGAGGTATCGTGCAGGATTACCGCGTTGTCGATTCTTGTTGGTTCAGTGCAAACGCCTACCTGGTTGGGAGGTCGGACGATCCGCCGCCAAACAGGGGAACCTTGACGGCCCAGAGCGAGAATCAGTGAGTGGCGCATATGCAGCAGAGTCATGGTACCCGCGAGGCTGTTGCCACTGTCCTTATCTCTCCATTGTGTTGAGTATTCAGCATGGTACTTGAGTGTTTTTCCGACTGTGTCACTTATATCAGTACTTCAGTACATGTGCGACCTTCGAAAGGGGCCGCCTTGGACTCGTACCTCTCGGTACCTCGGTTTCTACCGTTCATGAGGTCGTCTTGAGGGGGCCATCAGCTGCGAGCGTAGGCTTGGATGCAAGGACGCTGATGATTCGGGGAAGGGGATGAACTAGTTGGGGTTAGGAGACACAAGGCGCATGCATGTCAGCACCTTGATGGGTCCCTTCAGATCGTGCGTGTAGTGTACCAATTCGGTAACGGTTGGAGCACAGGAAAGGATGCTCATAAAGACCACCCAACGGCGCACTCTGTAGTCCCGGAGGGCATTTTCGTGTTTGCTTCCCTCGCCGCGTGTCTGACACTTATTTCTTGCCTCTTGTCGCTGCCGCTTTGTGATCTCAATATCGACATTTCCGTTGCTTGGACGAAAGATTCCTGTACCTGTTCTGCGGCCCCCCCCGGTTTTCGACCCCCAATATCCATCCACCCCACCCACCCTCTACTCTCTCTCTCTCTACCCCGCGAAATGGACAAAGACAAGTCACCTCTAATGCGGATTCCCGCCGAAATACGCATGATGATTTACGAGCACCTCCTGGACGACGGGGGAGAAGGCAGGCTCGCAGTCCGCAACAAGGCGATGCACCAGCTGCCCACGGGCATCCCCAAGACGTATCGCCGCTCGCGGTATCGGATCGTGGAGAGATCCTTCCACCGCCAGTGCTTCGAGACGACGTACCACCTGGCGTCCCAGACGAAGATGCACCCGGCCATCATGGCCGTCAACCGCCAGATCCACCGCGAGACGAGCCACATGCTGTACGGCCTTCACGGCTTCGACTTTGGGAGCGACGTCGAGGCTGTCGCCCCTTTCCTCAGGGACCTGACGCCGCGTTCGCGGGCTATGATCCGGGAGCTGACGGTGCGCAAGAACGGGCCGCTGTATTACTGCGAGAGCGACCGGCTGGACTGGGCCAACATGTGCAAGTGCCTGCGGGAACTCGATAAGATGGTGCCCAAGGTGAGGATCGTGGTGGAGGGGGGCGAGCCGGCGGCGGCGTGGGAGGGCCCCCAGCAGCTGGGCGTGTCGGACCTCCGCCTCCTCGCCCTCATCAAGCACGAGAGCATGGAATGGATCGCCCAGCTAAAACGGGTCGAGGGCATCGAGCAGCTGGAGATTGTGCCCCACATGCGCCGTCTCCGCGCCCCGGGCACGACTTCGACCATCTTGTACGCGGCCTTCTCGGCTTCCATTGGCACTGCGCTAGTTGAGTTTCTACGGACAGACTGCGGGCTCCCGGCGACGGCTGCTTCGCTGGGTAATTAGGGCGTGGCAGAGCTGCACACTGTTTGTTGCATGGGGTTTGGTTGGCTCAAGCCGACAACTGGCGGGCAATTGGGCAGTGCCAATTCAATATGTGGAGAGGACCAACTGGGAATATGTAGGTAAGACGGAGAAAGGAACGGATCTGGCGGGCGTTTCTAGGAGTTTGATTCCAGGCGAATATGACGGAACGATAGGAGTTTGGTGGTAATCCCTCGGTACTGGGAGTTTGCTTCGAGCTGCACAGAGTTCCCTGGAGATGGAATCTTATTTTATGAGCCTTACTTGCCGCTGTACCGTGTGATGAAGGACAATGGACAGTTAGTGCACCTCAGGCGAGCCTGTTATTGACATGGATGGTGTTGTCGCTCGTTTGTTGGAGTGCGATGCGGGACAAACCTGCAGAAGCTCTGGTCTCGGTCTGAGTGAGTTGCTGCAGCTGCGCCGGGAAGCGGGAACAGTTCCGGTCGGTGCTCGAGCGCGTCACGTGTTGAGACACCGAGGTGCGCAGCAGTCTTAGGTAAGCAGCTCAATGTGTATTATATAATCAACTCACTATTAGGTAATCTTACTGCCACTGGCGACACCGTCACAGGCTCCACTTCAAGGAACTCCGTGCCATCCAGTGGCCCTCTCCAGCCACTGATAGTGAAGTGCGTGCACCAAAGCTCCCCCCCCCGGACCTTACCTCACACCAGCCAAGCCAGCCAGCCCAGCCTGACTCTCTGTCGTCAGTCGTCAGCCTTTCAACACCATCCAAACTTGAACCGAACCGAACCTCCCAACTTCCTCTCCTCGCTCCAGCGCCGACAACACAAGACGAACCCGTGTGTCCCGTCTCATTGCGCAATTGTCCCAACATCCCGCTCTACCGCGCCCAACAGTCGTTTCTTCTTCCCTCCATGAGCTTCTACTAAAAAAAGAACGCCCGCCCCCTACATATCGCCTCGATCGATAGCTACCCCGCCGGTTCTACCTCGACATGTCTGCGACTCCGGTACCGCCTGAAGATCAGGCGCGCCTCCTGGAGGATGCTCTGATTGCTGTGCGCCAGCAGACTGCTCTCATGCGGAAATGCCTCGACACGCCGAGCAAGCTCATGGATGCCCTCAAGTGTTGGTACGTCATCCTCCGCCGTCGGATCCCCAGACCCTCGAGAGAGAAACCTCGCCCATCGTCGTGATCAGCCTCAGTAGCCCAGGCTAACCAATCGACCCCTTGCGACTAGCTCTACTCTGGTTTCCGAACTGCGTACGAGCAGCCTCGGCCCGAAGCAGTACTACGAGCTCTACATGGCCGTTTTCGACGCTTTGCGCTACCTGTCCGTCCATCTCCGAGAGAACCATCCCGTGAACCACCTCGCCGACCTCTACGAGCTTGTCCAATATGCAGGCAACATCGTCCCGCGCCTGTACCTCATGATCACCGTTGGCACTGCCTACATGTCCATTCCCGACGCCCCCGTTAAGGAACTAATGAAGGACATGATGGACATGAGCAGAGGTGTACAGCATCCCATCCGCGGATTATTCCTCCGATACTACCTGTCGGGCCAGGCCAGAGACTACCTGCCCACGGGTGACGGCGACGGCCCTGAGGGCAACTTGTCCGACTCTATCAACTTCATCCTCACCAACTTTGTCGAAATGAACAAGCTCTGGGTGCGTCTACAGCACCAGGGCCACTCCCGCGAGCGCGAACAGCGAACGAGAGAAAGAAAGGAGCTGCAGCTTCTGGTCGGAAGCAACATTGTGCGACTCAGCCAGCTGGTCGATCTGGAGACATATAAGTCGGGTATCCTTGCCCCTCTGCTGGAGCAGGTCGTACAATGTCGCGATGTTCTGGCTCAGGAGTACCTCCTCGAGGTCATTACCCAGGTGTTCCCGGACGACTTTCACCTCCATACCCTGGACCAGTTCCTTGGCGCAGTCTCTCGACTGAACCCACACGTAAACGTTAAGGCTATCGTGATTGGCTTAATGGATCGCCTCTCAGACTACGCAGAGCGCGAAGGTAAGGACGACGCGGAGGGCGACCGGGCCCAGTTAGAGGAGGAGGCGCTGGCAGCCTTGTTGGAAAAGACCAGCTTGAAGAAGGATGGCCAAGACTCAGCCGGCGGCCACCTGGACATGCACGACCCTAGCAAACACGTCGGTTTCGGTACCAACGGCGCCAACCCACCCAGCGAAAACGAGGCTCGCGCGGCAGAGGACCTACCACCGCCAGAGGAGCCGACGCCGTCGATTGCAGACACTGAGGCTACCGCCGTGAATGGCGAAGGGGGCGCGCCGGAGAAGGGCATCCCGGAGAACGTCCAGCTCTACGAGATCTTCTTCAGCCAAGTCAAGAACCTTGTCGAGGTGCAGCATCTGCCCATCCAGGACACGATAGCGTTGCTGTGCTCCTTGACAAACCTGGCCCTCAATATCTACCCCGAACGTCTGGACTTTGTCAACCAGATCCTTGAATATGCGACCATCAAAGTCAGAGAAAACGCAAACAATGCCGACCTGCACTCGCCGCCGGCTCAGCAAAGTCTTTTGGCTCTGCTTCAGGCGCCCCTCAACCGATACATCTCCATCTTCACTGCTCTCTCTCTCCCTACCTACGTCCCACTCTTTCAGTCCCAGTCATACCCGACGCGCCGTGCTGTCGCCGGCGAGGTGGCTCGCACTCTTCTCCGTGACCAAACACGGATCTCGACACCTAACCAACTGGAGAATGTCCTGGAGGTGCTGAGGGTGCTCATTAAGGAGGGTTCCCAGGCGCCCTCCAACTACCCTGGCGTCGCACAGCGCCGCGCCGTGGAGACGGATGAGACGATGGAGGAGCAGGGCTGGCTGGCCAGAATTGTCCACCTGATTAATGGCGAAGATAATGATACGCAGTTCCGTCTGCTGCAGATGACGCGCAAAGCCTACTCGGAAGGCAACGAGCGGATCCGTACGACAACGCCCCCGCTCATCACTGCCTGCATGAAGCTGGCCAGACGCTTCAAGACACGCGAGCACTTCGACGACAACTGGGAAACCCAGAGCAACGCGCTGTACAAGTTCATGCACTCGGCCCTGAGCACGTTGTACACCCGCGTCAACGGTGCGGGCGCGGCCGAGCTGGCCTTGCGCCTCTTCTGCGCGTCGGGGCAGACGGCCGATACGACGGGCTTCGAGGAGGTGGCCTATGAGTTCTTCGCTCAAGCATTCACCGTCTACGAAGAGGCCATCTCGGACTCCAAGGCACAGTTCCAGGCCGTCTGCGTAATCGCGACGGCGCTGCATCAGACGAGGAACTTTGGCAAGGAGAACTACGACACGCTCATCACCAAGTGCGCCCAGCACGGCAGCAAGCTCCTGCGGAAGCCGGACCAGTGCCGCGCCGTCTACCTTGCGAGTCACCTCTGGTGGGCCACGCCAATGGCTGCCAATGGAGAGACCGACGAGACTGGGGTAAGTCATACGCACCATAACATCGGATGTTATTCTCGATACTGACTTGACGCAGTTGTACCGCGATGGCAAGAGGGTGCTCGAATGTCTCCAGAGAGCGTTGCGTGTCGCCGACTCGTGTATGGAGACGGCGACGTCGATTGAGCTCTTTGTCGAGATTCTGGACCGATATGTCTACTACTTTGAGCAGCAAAACGCAGCGGTAAGCCACCATGACCTAGTCTGTCTCCTCAGCCACCCCGTGGTTTTCTAACCCCCAAGCCAGGTCACGACCAAGTACCTCAACGGTCTCATCGAGCTCATCCACTCCAACCTCGCAGGCAATCAGCAAGACTCGGCCTCGGTTGAGAACAGCAAGCGCCACTTCTACCACATTCTCGAAAGTATCAAGGGCCGACAATACGAAGACGTTGTCCTCTACCCCAAATAAGGGTGGGGGAGGTGAGGCAAAGGTTCATTTGGGAACTGAGGTCCACTATTTGATCAGTTGGTGACGTGCCGCGGGGAGAATGCAAACGAAAGCCATGACTAGAAGTTGGGGTTTTATCCTTTTTTTTTATCTTTTTTCTTTCTTAATTAGCGGCTGGGGGGCGAAGGGCCCTTGAAGTGGGCGATACCGGGAGGCCGCAAGACAAGGAGGAAGTGTTCATACGATAAGCGCATGCATGCAACGAACTAGGAGGAGAGGGATGCTGTTGTCGGTGGTAGAATGTTGGGCGACGAGAGCGACAGTGAGAGTGGAAGAGAGAGAGAGGAGGGGCGGGAAAAGAAAAAGAATCTTTTTTCCATTTAATCTTTATTTTTGCATGTGAGGAGGCTGTATGTACAGCCTTCACAGTTGTACATATGTTGTACACGTCTTTTCTGTTCACAACCCTCCCCATTTAAAAGCAATTCAAGGCGCTTGCGGGTTCTGCGGTCGGCCATATTACTACTAACCTTAGAGAGAACAGTGGTGGTTTGCCGAAACCCGTCCTTGCCGGAGCTGCGGTAAATAACGCCATCTCCGGGGGTCGCGGCCATGCCCGGTCAGTTCGAACTATGGACGAGTCAGTTTTGCACGGTCAAGAGCCACGGGCACGAAGCCGGCCGCCGCCTTACACGGGTGTGTATACGTTCTGCCACGTGCATGCCGTAGCCACTATGAGAAAGCTGGCGCTCTCTCATAATATAAGGCGCCTGGGATGCATCGCTAGGTCGCTGCAGACATTGAGAGGAATGGTGTGGATCGCAATTGGATCAGTTGACACACGTTTGAGCGCCTGTTGATATCGAGTTGGATAAGGTGGTTCAAATTAAGGGGTTAAGTGGACGAAGCCAGGTTCTCGAAACCACAACCAGAGGGCCACGGAACAGACCTCGCCGGTTTCCCCATTGAGTTTTCTCTCTTAGGATACCGCGTGCTGGTCTGGTTTATTCCCTGGTCAGCTACATCGCTTCGCATCGCCAATATCCACTGGAGTCCCTGCTGTCTCTTGGACTCGACATCGAAGCGGCTCTCAGTAGAGCCATAGATATTAATGGCAAACCAATACGTGTATCATATCAGCACCTTTCATTGTCATTAATTTCCCTCCAACGTGGCGCTCAGTACAGGTGATGATTACTTGCAATGTATGCACTCGGTTCAAGCAGATCAACTTATGATAGTAGTTCCCGCTAGACGTGTTGAAAAATCTCCTAACGTAGCATGTTGTGTCCTAAATTTTAACCTCTCTGATCTATATTGCGCTACTGTACATTTTGCACCGCATCCGACGTGGGGATGGTCATCTGGGCAAGTACAGCGAATGAATAACAAACGACTCTTGCAAGTACCAGTAATACATTCCCATGCATCGTTTGTACAAGCAGTTGAGTGTTGATTAAAGTTGAAAGGTTGACAGTTTTTCGTCTCGGCTCTAACACATCCAGTTGCATAGAGCGCGGAGAGAATAAAAAGAAGCTTCATAGTCTACCACCTAGTAAGCATAGTCTAGGAGCAAAGATAATAAATGTAAATTACTTACTGCTAAGAAATTGTCTTTAAAATGCTATTGAAAAATGGGATGTAGCGTGAACATTAAAAGAGTGTGGAAGATGAAGAGGCCATTGTTGTCGTACTGTTCTATTACTAAGGGGGAAATTTGACTTAAATACAAATACAACATTACGAACTATCGGTCTTACACAGGTAGTGTAATTAACAACGAAAGTGTCGGACATTTCCTATAATCAGGTCTGCTATGGTCAGGCTGATACTTTAGTAGATAGCCATCCCCTATTTTCTGTGCCGGTGGCCGGTAGCCGATAGGCAGTAGATCAGTCCTCCGTGTTCTAGTAGGTTTCATATTGTATACCTAGCAATCTATATGAAGAATGTCACGATGTGTTCATCCAAAAATCCCAGCACTGGCCATCAATATTGTCATGCGCCTTTCCACGTGGTGTTTCACTCATTACTCGCAACGTTATATAAAACCTCTCTTTTCATATCGAAACCTTGATAGAATGAAGCCTTTCTGATCCATGTTCTCATTTTCCATGCCGTGTGCTCTAACTCACGGTAAAGAAAAATGCCCTTTTTTGTTACAAATCTACTCTTGCTAACCACTGCCTGCGAGACTCGAGACCTAGGACCAAAGTTGTAAAGAGTGCTAGCAAAAGTTGCTACTTAGTATAGACAGTATGCACCAGATATGCTAGAGTCGTCGGATTCAATAATCCAGGCCGTAAACTGTTTAGGATATAGTTCCAAAGTTTCAATAACAATGTCTTGCTGGAGTCTAATATGACCATTATATGAGGAACCGCCTCGGATAAAGTCCGCAAATGCCTGGATATCATGCGCCTGTGCTCGACTACTCCGTACAATCAACACGATTACATGCTGGCTTTTACTCAATAGTAGTCCAAGGCACAAACTATAGCTATATCATGCCACAGAAACGACGCCGTCAATTGCATGTAGCAATAACCGTTTTATATATCGCATGACTTCGGCACAGATACGTAAAGCCTAGGAGCGGCGGTTGAGCTCTGTAACCTATCTTTTTTTCTTTTTTAACTTCCTTCTTTTCCTTGTCTCCTCTACTTCCATAGCTTGGAAATAGGGGTGGAAGACCGAGGGGGACGATCGATATTGCAATGTTCTTGTTTTGTTCTTGTTTTGTTCTTGTTATTTGGTGACTTGGTTACATGACATCAAGTGAGCCCACGTTCTTTGACCTGCGACCACCGATATCTATCAACGAACCGGGGGAAGAGAGAGAAAATAAACAAGATTCGGAAACATGAGGTTTGATAACACAGGGGCGAAAGAGCGAATTCGAAAAACCCCCCAAACTCCTTGCAATGCCGTGGAAGAGAAATAACATGGCAGCCGACGGGGGAGACAGGCCGGGGCGGGTGCTGCTCCCAAGAAGGTCTTCGGTCGAAAAGGGAAACGGGATATATAGAGAGGAAATCTTTTGGCCGGGTGGCGGCATGCCGGCGGTTGTCTACTGTCCCCCAATCCCTTCCCCCAGTTCAAGCAGTTGTGGCAAGGGGGGAAAGGGATGGACAGGTGTTGCTCCAACGCAGTCGGTCGGAGAGGGAGAACAAAAGGGGAAGGGAAAAAACACAAGTTCCCCATGGGTTCTCGAGATGTAGAAACACAAATGTCGAACAGCAACAAAGAAAAAAAAAAGACCAAAACAGCAAAAGAAATAGGCTCAAAAGCATGGACGCTGGCTATCTTCAGCTCTCGGCGCTTTTCTCCCACTCCTGCAGCATGGTCGTTGCGTTCCGGATGATGCGCGCTGTCTTCTCGACCATGTTGTTGGCGAGCTCCCAGTTGCCGGCCTCGACAGCGTCCCGGATGCCGGCAAAGGTGACGGGCTTGTTGCCGGACCAAACCTGGGGCCCGAAGATGACGTGCTTGAACTGCGGGCGGTCGGGCATCTAGATACGCGTCAGCATGTTTTGTCCATGTCGGGGGAGGAGGCGGCAGGGGAGGGGCTGGCCAACTTACACCACCGCCTTGTTCAAGGTCGAGCAAGGCCGTCTCGAAGTCGGCCATGTGGTTGTTGAACTGGAGACGCTTCTCGCCCATATCACCCGACTCGTAACCGCCGCCGCCCATCACAGTGCTCTCCCACGCCATCTCCCACAGGGCGAAGCCCTTGAGGTCGTCCTTGACCTTGCCGACGAGATTCTTGAGGGGATCCAACGAGAACTTGTCCTGCGCGCTCGCACCCCTGTGCTCGCAAAAGTTGGACAGGTCGTTGACGTAGCGCTCGATGCGGTCGCCGTACGCCAACATGTCAAACGGCAGGATGGGCTTATCGGCGAGCTCTAGGAGAAGAAGGCCGACGACCTGGCCCATCATGACGTGGTAGGCAAAGTCCGGGTCGCCGATGCGGTTGACCCACTCGCTGTTGTCGTAGCTGGACTGGGCGGGGAAACGCGCGCCCCGGAAACCAACGTCGAGGGCGCTGGTGCCGACAATGTTCTGGAACGGCACGTAGTCGCCGCCCATGCCGAGGTCCTCCAGGTCGGACTCGCGCTGGTCCCAGAGGCCGCGGAGCGTGGCGTTGAGGTTGGCGTCAAAGACGCGGTCGATGACGCGGTAGACGGATTGCCTGAAGACGGGCGACCCGGCTGCGTGGAATTCGGTGCCGGCGACGGCCGAGTCCAGGTTGATGTATGCATAGGCGTTCTGCCTCAGGAGGTCCTCGTTGCGTTCCACAAACTCGGTCGAGCCAATCATGTTGTACTCCTCGGCGTCCCACGACATGAACTCGATACTCCGGAGCGGGCGCCAGCCCTTGGACACGAGGGAGCCAAAGATGCGCGCCATCTCGATCATGATGGCCGTGCCCGAGTGGGGTTCGGTGGCGCCAAAGGACCAGGCGTCGCGGTGGTTACCGATGATGATAGACTTTTGGTCCTGCTCGATGCCCTCGATCTTGCCATAGACATTCCAGATGCCCTTCTCCTGGATGACGTCGTTGTCGTTCTTCAGACGCACGATTGGCGACGATAGGTTGCCCGTCCACCATTCGCCGACGTCGGGAACACCTCCCGCCCACTCCTGGGGCACCCGCTCGCCGTGGCCCTTGAGGTGCTGCAGCAGGATCTGCGCGTCGCGCCAGGCCAGGGGTAAGCTAGGAATCTTGACCAGGCCCTTGGTCTCTTCAGGCTTCATGCGCGGTAGGTTTTTCTTGCTCTCCCATCCGGGGGTCAAGGGGTCGCCGAGGACCCAGTTCGACAACGCGACGGAGCCCCTCTGAACGCCGTCGGCTGGCATGAAGCGGCCGTTGGGCGCAACGTCGCCTAGGCGGAAGCCGTCATCCGCCGGATCGCTGTAGACGATGCACCCGGCAAATCCCGCCTCCTCGGCCGCTTTGACCTTGAGCGCAAGGCTTCCCTCCGAGCCGTAGTAGCGCACGAGGGCGATGGCGCCCTTGGTGTCGATGCCGCTGTCTGCCAGCTTTTTGAAGTCGGACCTCGCGCCGTAGTTGACGTAGATGAGGGGGCCGCTGACGTCCGCCGATTTGGAGTGGCCGTGGAACACGAAGGTCTGATGGCCCGCAGTCTCGCCGCCAATCTCCTCCTCCTCGAGCTTCGCAGTCCACTTGGCCTTCCCGTCGTCGTCCAGGATCTCCACCGCCCGTCCTCCGGCCTTGGGGTAGTTCAGGTACACGTAGTACTCGTCGATGTTGACGTAGTCCAGTCCGGCCCTGGTGAACATGGACTCAACGTCCATGGCCAGAGCGTAGTCGCCCTCGGTTCCTGCCATGTGGGCGTACTTGGTATAATGGGCCACGGAGGCCCTCATCCTGCGGTCCTCGACGTTGTTCTGCACATACATGCGCACGTCTTCGGGATTGAAGCGCAATCCGCCGTTCATGCGCCTTGCCATGGTGGTGAAAAGATCGCTCATGAAAAGTGCGTAGAGAATGCCCATTACAAAGACGACCGCGAAGACGCGGGCGAAGATGATGATGGCCGTCCGCGCCTTATCCTTATCCCATTGCGGCAGTGTAATCCGCGGTGTCGTCGTCGTCGTCGTCGTCGTCGTCCTCGCGTTCGCGTCGTTGGTATCGTTGGAATTCTCGTTGGGGCCGGATGGTAGTCGGATAGTCGGGCGCAGCCTTGGCAGCCGCCATCGCCAAGACGGCCATTGTGGCAGGGAGAGGGAGAAGGGTATCCTCTTGCCCCATAGTGAAGGGCGTGATCTGTCGTCGGAGTGGCCCATTTCCAGCTCCTGCATCTCTCTGCGCACATAGGCCGTCTCGTGGTCATCGGTATCGCTGTCCCATGAGCTGTCTTCATCTTCGGACTCGACTGTTGGCGGGCGGTAACCGTTGGGGCGGCGTGAGGATGTCGCAACGCCATTTCTGTTGAGAAGAGACTGCGACTCGGTTTCGTTCCGGGAACGGTCGTCTATCGGGGAGCGTGGCATCTGCCATTCGTTTGGATCTGCAGGGCCTCTCGTTGCGAGGGCTTCATCGTAACTGGGGATAGGCGGTACGGATTCGTACCGTTGGTCGCGATCTGAGGGCATCGTCGCAGTGGTGGCCGGCGGGCGACCGGGTAGCGGCGGAATGCAGGATCAAACAAGTACTCGACGAGAGGCGTCTATTGACCGCCGTCGCAGTGTGGAAGAGAGTAACGAATGATATCGAAATCGGTCGGACACAGGCGGCGATGCTGGAAAGGAGCGAATGATGAAAAGCTGCGGCAACGCAACACAAGACAACGTAGTGGAAATGTACTATGACGGAAGAGAAGGGGTACCCATGGATGCCGCTTTTTGATCAAGCAGACATCTACCGGGTGGGCGGGATTAGAAACAGCTAAAGAAGGGTGCGATTCGACGATGTCATTACAGCAGGTGACGAGAAAGGCTGGATTGTCAGGATGGGTAGGAAATATTGGTTGGTAGTGATGATGTCGAAACACGAAAGTTCATGATCAGTCATGGATGGACGCTAAACGTGGAGGTGCAGTGCTGTCAACCCGGCCTCCGTGCAGCAGCGTTCCAATCAGTGAGTGAGTTCTTTAGGTAGGCAGGTACCTACCTAGGTAGTCCCTAGGTAGGTTAGGTACCCAAGATAGACACCTATGTGCAGCCTGCAGTTACGAAGTGGCCCCAAACTCCCGAGTGCTAAAGGTGCTACGGTCACTTTTCCGTTTTGGCGAGACGGGCCAATTAGAGACGTTGAGTGTCGTCGGAACGGCTTACGCGGATTGTATGCTCCAACGAATGGAAACCTCAGAATCCGATACATTTCACCGTCCGTCCGTATCCGTATAAGAGGGACCGACTGTGTATCAGTACCTCCATATGTGTCCATTCCTGACATGGGGAGGTGGCCGTGTGATTACCTAAGAACATCCGAAAAGGGATGATACACGTGCTCTTGTCTGGTTATGTCATCAGCACCGCCACGCTGAGCCCCTCCCCCTCTCAACTCGACAGCTCCGCCTCTCCGACACACTAACAGTCGCTACATGTTCCACTCGACCAATCCCTGGACACGCGAAAGAAGCTTGCATGCCAAACCCCTTTTCTGATGACAAGAGGTGGACGGATGGACGGCAGACCTCACCCGCCCGCGGCTTCAGCTGCTGTGGGTCTAAAGTACCTACCTAACTAACCCTCGATCTCGGGGCTTTCCCGTACGGGGTGCCAGCGCAGTCCGGTTCCGGGCCGCTGCACTCGTCCGTTGCCAGAGTTGTAAGACATTGGAATCAAAACCCGTCCAATAGAGAGAAACACAAGTCGTTTGTTTGTTCCTTGATGGTCATCCATCCCATTGTCAAGCTGGTTTTCCGCGTCCATCGTCGTTTACCTAGCTCATCGGGTCTAGCCGCCAACCGCTCCGGCCTGCGATTTCTTGCAATCATTGCACATTCTTTACAAATAGCCATATGCGCTGCTGCGGGCGAGGGCCTGAAGTCACCAGGGTCTTGAGACTATGTGGATGGTCATCTGCATGTGCGGCTCGCAATCCCGAGTGCTGTCGCCGTTGCACCCAACACATTGCCATGGCTCCATCGCACGATCAGTCCACATCCGGCGGCATCCTGATCTATCACATATCAGCTTAGCATCTTGTTCTCGGAAGCTGTGCGCTACCATCGATACTAGTCCGCTGAGTGGAGTATCTCGCCTATTTTCACGATTCCGGCTTGTTGGTTGATTGACTAACGAAAGTACACTACAGATGGCGAAATAGAAGACATGTTCAATTCAACCAAGTCATTAGAATTGCAAGTACCCCAAGTTGCCATCCCGATGTTAATGCGATTCCCTCGGACGTAAAAGAAACCCTGAACTGGCACGCTACTGCAAATGTTATCAATGTCGCCTCCCCATACTTTTCCAGCAAGCACGGCGGCACGGTTCCCATCCAACGTATCCCGACATAAGCCAGTCCATTTCCCAAATGACCGCGAGACCAACGCCAAAACCCCAAAGAAGCGAAGCATGATCTGTACGCTTCATACCCTCTCGCCCTTGACGATCGCCATCTGGACCGTGTCGTTGCTCATCAGGCAGGCCAGCTCCAGCGTGATTGCGTGATGGAAGTAGGCCGCCATCGTCCCCGGGCTGCAGCCCGCCTCATTCCTGGCCGACTCCACGACCAGCTCCGCTATGGAGTAGCCCAGTGACAGCCGTCCGATGATCAGCTGGTTCGCCTGGATCACCAGCGGGAGGTCCGGGTACCAGTCTGGATGGCGCAGATGCGTTAGTCATGCCGGTATACGCGGGCGTCCTTAATTCCACAAACCTCTGTCGAAGATGAAGTGCCTCCTGCAAAGGGCCGGACGTCAGCATGCGTGCTCTCTATTCCATCCCAACGAGAAATTCGGGCCTGGGATTTGCTTACGCTTGTTCCTCACCCGTCACCGTGGTCGAGACGCTCGATCGGCTTGAGCCGCTGCAGTTGCTCTGTGTTCTGCCTCGCATCTTGTTGTTTTCCCTCGTTTTTGTCTCCTTTGGTCTTTGTTCGATTCGGTGACTTGCAATTGAGAGGACCGCGTTTTGAGATGCAGACACAACTTCAAGGCTTGCGGAAGATTTCTTACAGCAAATCCCCCGAGGAGACATACCCAAGAAGTACTTATGTCGGGTTTGTACTGCATGTTACATTTGGCGTAGCACCGACCATTAGGCGTGCGCGTGTTTGAGCAGGTAATAACCTAATCGGGAAACGAGCATGTTTATTTCCATTAACATACTCAACCCTCTTGACTGTTCGATCGCATTTACTTGCTCAGCCCGCATGCAACAACGACAAATCATTCGAAACTTCCTGTAGCATCATGACCGTTCCGTTGTTTCGGGAGATGGCACTGTCGAGATATATTGTCCCTTTGCCCGGCTCGTTGTCGGACAAAATCTCCACAATTTATCCCTTGGGGGAATACAATATTACATCGGCTCGATACGCAGTACGAGTGGCCGTTCCTCGAACACAGTGTCGCTCGAAATCGTATGGAAACCCTCCGCGGTCTCGCGTGCGGTTCCATGCTGAGGTGCTTGATCCAGGTGGTCCCTTTTGAGGTCGCACAGGTAACGTACCCAAGGATAGTAACACAATTAGAGAAGAAGAAAAAAACACAGTAAAAGTATCATGCCCCATACTCAACGCAATCATGCGGTTCTGTGCTTCGTTTCTTCCTCTCCCTTTCAACACGTTCATCGGCAGGGGGATCCGCATTTGACAAAATCGTACGACTTTAACCGTATTGGAAGCATCCGATTGATTCCCATGCCCGCGGGGAAATAAGGGACCTAAAGAGGCCCAAGCAGCCAGGGCCCAGGTGGCTGGAACGACCCCTGATTCGTTTGTATAGTCCTCCGAAATCATCATTGGCCCATTTCTGTAGCGGCAGCCGAATGAGCCGAATGTATAGTAGTTTATTACTTCCAGAGCCTTGTAAGGCTATCGCATACGATGGCCCCGTAGCCCGCACCGTCGTCAAGGGCGATTCGCGCCTATAGACACACGTGTTTCCGATGGCGACCGCGTCCGGAATGGATCTAGTAGCTCGACTGTCGGCGCTCAAAGTGACCAAACTGCTTATTATACTCCTATAGGCCAAAGGCAATATGGATTTGTTCCTTGGCATGATGCAATAGCTACGGAATACCGAGTTGTCAGCCGTGTGCTCGTTACATTTTGCCTTTCTGTACGTACATTTACGTACACAATAGATACGGACCTGCGGACTAGAGCCAGGCTTGATATCCAATATTTGGTCGTAGCCAGGTCCCCATCAAACGGCGTGGAAACCCCAAGAGAACGTAGTGTCGCCTTTGAGCGTTTTTCGTTTCTTCGACGCAAGTGTCGGCGTTCCTGCGGGGATGACTCGAGAGTTGCTGTTTATCAACGTTCACGCCGAGAACGAATCTGCTGGCACGTCCTGTTAGCAACCATTGTAAATGTGGCTGGGCTTGCTTCCCAATTGACCTTCAAGTCTTACTTATCGGGCCCATGATCCTTCCGTTGCAGTTGATCGCAGGACCTCTGTCAATGTATTCGCTCTGCCAGGCGACAGTTTTGTCCAACGCTCTACACTGCACATCGCCGAGTGTATTGTGCGTTGTAGTAGCATGATTCACGGCCGGTTTGTTCTTTGGAATGTCCTTGCTGTTGCCAGAAAGACGGAGTTGGCCTTTTGCACGTCTGCTGTTGGATTGGACCATAGAAATTCCTCTTGACGCGATAAAGCCTCTTGAAACCGCTAAACCACTATCCGCTCTTCGATGTCCTTGAGACGGTCGGGCAGGCAATAGTGGCAACGGCGGCACTGCCACCAGCAGTGACAATGCTCTTGTTGGTGGAGTACGGTGCAATCATGTGTTTCGCATACGCTGTTCATGCAAATAACGATCGATGGGAACCATATTCCTCGATGCCAGCTGATATACTCTATAGAGCAGTGCTTGCATGTTAGAATGGACACGGCGTTGTGTGTTGCCGAAAAAGACTCAAGGATTTTGCTGACGTACCTATCACAGTCTATGTTGCAACAACGCCTGTAGTAACGGACAATCAAACACCAAAAGAGGTGAGAATACCACCTGGACTGTCCGCAGTCTTAGTCTTTCTCTCGCTTCGCCGCGGTTGCGTTGTTTCTAGCATGTTCAGACCCAGGATGGCTGTCAGTCAGCAGATTTTTGTCTCGATGTGGACCCGGGCCTCGGCTGTCATGTAGCAGTGTATACGGCTACGGCGGCACGCAGCAATGGCCGTTCGATCGATGGCTGCGCAAGTTTGATTTGGCGAATGCCTATTGCGTGTGTGTGATGGCAAGAGCGTAGCACTCTGGGGACGGAGGTCTGCTGCAACTCCGAAGGTCGCTCAACAAACGGGGTTGACAAGCTAGATGGCTCACCCGCCCCAACTACGCCCCCATACGACCTCCCGATGGAAAAGTATCTGCCAAGAAGGATACAGAGCCATGGTACGTGTTAGTGACAAACAGCGTATGCTTGGACAATGTTATGTCAAACTACCAGAATACGAGGAAGTCAGGCAAATGTCAACATGACAAGTGAATCCAGGGACTCAAAGGAATTTAAAGGGATTCGTGTCCCATTAAAGAAGCTTCCTGTTGCTGACAGCGTCTCCGCCTACATAACTACCTTTCTTCGTAGGCCGGATCTCTTAGCGCCACAGCAGCCACAGGAGTCATCCATTCTGCTCAGTGCCCAGAAATCATCAGAAGCTTCTTTGGAAACCACTCGAAACATCGAAGAAAATCAGCCTTGACTATTCCTTCAGAGGTCCAAAGTCAAGGAAGGAGGTATGTTGATACCGGATAACCACGTCTTCTGGGAATCGAGGGGGGGCCACGTCTGAGAAGTGTCAAGATTGACTAATAGCTGAATGATGGGATGAGGCCGGCGAGTAGGAATGGGGCAGCTGCAAGACGGTTAACGCAAGTCCACGGAACAAGCCGCGTCCGGTAAGAGCTGCCCAGGAGAAAAAGCTACTGCCCAGTTCGCCCGACTGCAGCGTGAGATGGGACCGCCACAAGACGTTTTGAAATTACAGCTACCAGATTGAAGTCTGCTAACATCAGGAGCGTGGAGATAACAGATAACTTTGCATGTACACATTGGAATTTCCTATTATGATATGCCATGTGTCAAGTACGGGATGGATGGAATCAGAGCGCCGATGCCCGCGCCACGAACGGTCGGTCTAGAGGCACACGGCCTGGAAGAAATGGGAGGAGGCCCGAGATGCTCACATTGCATAACCTTGTGACCACAGACTTCGATACTCTGGGAAGGTATGTAGGCGAGCACGGGGGTCATCTACATTCTCGGCTGTTTGACTGGCTCGCTGTTCTTCTTAGCCCTCGGAGGGGCCTCCTTAGCTGACACCCCTGATCGGCACCCCCCTGAGCTTTTGAGATGATGGCAACGTTTGTTTATCCACAACACCCTGATGACGAAGAGGGGCCAACCGCTGGCAGCGTTCATGGTCATATACGAGACCCCATTCCATCTTGATTATTCCGGCGATCTGTCGAGCTCTAAGAGATGAATTCCATGCAGCCAAGGACAGACAGTAACGACGACACCAAACAAGCACGAATAGAAGACCGAACCACGATGGAATTGGATCAATTGTACCGTGTCCCACCCCCATCTCACAACTAGGCTCGCTAGAAGGGGGGAGGTTTCTAGTGAAAGCCCCAAGCCCGGTCATGGGAGACCCTACAGGGAGATTGCTCCGGCTCCGTAGGGTACATTGGCAGCTGAAATAGGCTCGCCCAGAAGCGGCTGAGCTCTTCATTTCGTCAGTATTTTATCGTTTTTGCGATTCGTCACTGAAGCTTATTCATGGCACAAGATGGACACGTTTACCACACCCCATCCCCGTCTGTCTGCCACGTTCGTTCACGGGCTTCGAAGCAGGGCTTCTAGGCCCCGAGCCACTCCACGATCACGCCAGAAAAGAAACTACACAACGCCAGGACCGCCGTGAGAACTCTTAACTCGGAACATGCCGAAGAACCGGCATGCTGCCGAAGAACCGGCATGTTGCCGGTTTTTCTTTTTTGTTTCGTTTTAAGGCGCATTCCAAACCGAACTACGAACCGGTAGCAAAGCGCCAGAGGGTAGCCATACGTGGCGGCCCGAGCAACTGTAGTTCTAGCGGCGAGACTCAAGAGGGGTGGGAGGGGTGTGGAGTTTTAGCCATATTAGTGCAGAACGTTGGCTAGAGTTGGAATCTGCTAGCCTGAGACAAATACCGGCAGATCAACCTAGTATACGACAGCTGGCAATGTAGGGCCAGCAAAGTTTTTCTGATGGAGAGGAGGTCGTCGTATCTGGTTTTGGTCCACTTTTTAATCCCCCCCCCCCGGGCAGAAACCCAACCAGGATCGGGATGTGTGCGTGTTGTTCCGGGCTGTAGTTTACTACTCCAACTGTGTATGGATATTATCTTGTATCTATGCGACCCTACGGGGGACCGCCTTGTAGCAGGACCTCGATAGTTTACTTCAGATGATTCTGCCATGAACGGCTTTGGGAAGCGGGAAAGCCTTTCCCGCTCGATCAACCGCCGAAAATGAAGTATCTAGCGGCTTCTTTCTAATCGCCTTGAAGACTAATCCTAAACCTGGTGTACCGCCGGTAATCTGGGTTTCATGGCCCTTTCAGCCTCGCGTGTCCTAGCTTCTTTGTCCGCCAGTCGCCGACTGGGCTGGGCGCTTCTTCGTCTAGTCCACCTTCGTGTACCTAGCATTATCGTGGCGCAGTCCTATACCGGCAGCATGTCTCACCGCAGAGGCATTCTTTGTCCAGGCCGCGCCAGTAGCTCCCAGAGTAGTCCACCGTGATCTCGTGCCCAGCCTCGATGCCCTTGCTCACCAGGACAATGCGCTGCGTGCTCATCCACACAAACTGCTGAAACTGCGCGTTGGACTTGCAGCTGTGGTTGACGAATCTGGTGAAGTTGCCCTGCCGGCCCTGCCAAATCTGGTAAGCTCGCACGCCCGTCGAGCTGTCCATGACGTCCGTGTTCTGGAGGTCCTTGGTGATCAGGCCGACAAACTCTCCAATCGCTGCCCCGCGCTCAAAGGGGCAAAGCGCCATCAGCCCGTTGTTGCGTCCGTCTGGGGTGCGGAACACCTGTACGGGACACGGGCTGCGGCCGCCGGAGCCGAACAGCGTCGGGAAACAATAGCAGGAGTTGACCTTGGGGTCCTCGGACTGCTCCTGTCCGCACAGGTGGCACATGTGCTTCCCCTGGACGCACGCTACCGTATTCATGGGCGGCACCCATCGCGGATCGTCAGTCCCCCACGCGCTCATATCCATGACGGACTGCTCTAGTTGTTCGAAGCTAAAGTAGGGGTCGTATTCCAAATATGTTGACCGGAGCGGCACCGGATCCGACCCGTCCTGTCGCACCACCCAGTCGTGAGGGTGTCCGCAGAAGCGTCGTTGGGCTGGCTCCCCAACGATCATGAGAAGCTGCCGCCATGTGGGATGTAGGGTGTCCGCGGCGACCTCGATGCGCGGCCGCAGGCACCTCAGCCGCTGCATGCTCTCTGCGTTGAAGCCGACGCGGTACTTGCAGAAGCGGTAGAGGCCCATGCCGGCAAAGACCAGCGCCGCCCACCCGCCGGCGTCCTTGATCTCCTTGTAGCCGCGCCAGATGGCCATCTTGTTCCGCAGCTCCTTCTCGGACCACCCAAAATCGTTGCACGCCTCGATGAGAGCCGCCTTGCGGCGTTTGGTCGGCGACATGCCCGGGTTCGTGATGGCGAGCAGCTCGACGTACGAATCGAAGTGCTCGATCCACCGCGCCTGCACAATGACCTCGATCGAGCGGCACGCCCGGCTGGCCTGCGTGACCTTGCGGCAGAAGATGTTGCTGCGGTTGAAGGTTCCCTCCATATCGATCTCGGCCATCGTCCCATCCGTCGGCGGCGCCTGGAGCAGGCCGATTTCGAGCTGTTCGGGGACGTGGATCTTGCCGGCGTTGTTAATGGTTGCCGTCGCGGCCGTGGCCGTCAGCTGCCACTGCTCGAGGAGGCTCTGGGGGTCCAGGCTGATGCCGCCGTGGATCTGCTCCCAGATGCTGACGACGAACTTTTCAATGGAGGACTGCTGCGGGATGAACACCGTGTCCGACGCCAGCGTCTTTGCACGCTTCGGGAAGTTGCTCGCGGCCTTCATCCGCCGCTGGCTCTCGGGCTCCTCGAGCACCCGTCCGGATTCCCGGGGTGGTCGTAGGGCCCCAGTTCCTCTTCTTTGCAAAGCCGAGTCGGGTCTTTCGGGTTCGGGTGGTAGCTGCGGCCGTTGGGACGGCGTCCTCTGTGCTAGTACAAGTGAGTTGGACTGGCTGCTGCTTGAAGGGCTTTCGCCCATCGTCCTTTGTGCGCCAAAGGTGGGAGGTGTCATATTCTCGACAGCCTCTCTTCCGAGGGTGCTGCTGTTCGGGCTGTTTGCTGCATTTTGTGATATAATACCGGACAAATCTACCATTTTCTGGGGGGAGAGGGTTGGATATTAGCATTAATCCGTTCTCGAGGCAATCGCCGTCCGCGTCTGACAAGAGGGAAACGAAAAAACCCATTAACGATAATTTACGGCGGAGTCATCGTTTTTTGAGTGTGTGCATTATTTGATCGATGACCTGCGTCATGCTACCCGTGCAAAGCAATCCATCAGTTGAGGGTCCGAACATGCGCCTTGGCGCGCCAGCGCAGTTTGGCCCTCAACGACAAATAACCAGAAGACGAAGACTTACCGAAACAACGGGAGAGCGGGGTGAGTGCCCCTGGTTCCCGTGCTCACCATCCTGTATGAATGCTTCGAACCGAAGCACCGGGTTCGCCAGGTTGCCCGCCGAATAATCCCGCAATGTTTCTGCAAGCTGGTCTAGAATTACGCGACTCAGGCCTTCACGCAGAGAGTCCATCTGTTCCTCAGGGGATGCCATGGTCTGGTGCTGGCGGTTACGGTGCGTCGAGGGAAGAGAGTTGACGTGTAAAAGATGAAGATAAAGACAGGTCCTTTTCACACTATAGAGCCTAACTGGCCGGTGCTGACATGTCAGGACAGTTTCCGCGGGAAAACAAGAAGGATTGACCACGATGCCGGCAGCCGAGGAAAACGTGTAAAAGAAACGCTCTAAAGAGACGCGGGCCAAAGGTCGTCTCGTTCGTGGTCAACCCGTTGAACACTGGGTATCATGCCTGGACCTGCTTTTTAGTGAAAGCGAGCAGCGCCAGACGTGGCTTTCAACCGTTGAGTGTGGGAGGCCGGCACTGTTTTAATGGCGGAGAAGAGCGAGCACAGGATACCAGTGAGAGATATTCAGGGTCCACCTGCCCGTCTTGCTTTGGAGGTGGGGTTAAGTTGTGCCAGATACCCAAATCAAGGTAAGTTAGGCATGTCTTAGTCTCTGCGCATCTACTCCGTACGGTACGGTGTGTATTATTATGGATGGCCAAGTACCTGTAGGTGTGTGTGTGTGTGTGTGTGTGTGTGTGGGTGGCTCGGTGGGTGTGGTGCGAGTGGTATCGTCTGAGAGCGAGGGAGGAGCCAGCAGGACGCCCCAGAGTCTAGCCCTCCAAACGCTGACCTAGCTCGGTCCAGCAGGGACCGTCGATGGGCAGACATAATCATTTTGCTGCGTGGGCAGAATTTCCCGAGGCTGAAGGAGGTGGGACTGGGCAGACGCTCAGCTCAGTCTCGGCATCATACAGTTTTCCTTGGTTACTGGTTCCCCTGTCAGCAGCTGTAAAGCCATCACAGCCACATTTTCGAACAATGGCAAAAGGGGGGAGGGGCTTTGCTCCCGTGTTCTTGATCAAAAGTTAATTTAGGGAAAAAAAGAAAAAGGGAAAAAAAAGTTTGAGGTTTGCGAGTCTAGAACCGTAACCCGACGTTACTCCGGCTATCGTGCTTCAATGAATCCAATCCACCCGCTCATCATGTTTGCATTCTGTTTATGATGACAATTCTAACGCTTGACAAGCTAATCGTACAGGGGCACAAGGGCTCGGAACAAGGAAGAACACGACGTCATACAAATGGAGTTTGCGTGGCGTCCGCTAATCGACGTCATTACATTTCTCGTATCTGTCTCTCTTAACCAGCTGGTTCTGGCCCAGCCACAAGGTTCGTTACGATTTTCAACGACTCTAACATGAAATTCTGCCAAGAAGTACATTTCTCGACCAACAAAGATGGCGGAGGACTCTGTTGGAGGCCTTGCATGGTGTCGTCGGAAGCGCTTTTAGGGAAAATCTCAAGCCTGGTCCCGTGAATAGAGAGCCACTCGAGTTCCTTAGCCTGAACGTTTAGTTCCTCAAGCCCTCTTGCGGGTAATTGTGGTTTCACGTGTTTTTTTCTGGCATGTAGAAAAAAGTATCTCAGGGCTTTAGGCTCAACCTTGACAAGTATACATGTCGTCCTGTGTAAATAGCCCCACCGATGGTTTTGGGTACATTTGAATCGTTCCATACGCATCTAGGCGTATACAGCCAGAAGCCCACGTTCAATCGGATCGCGCCGAAATGCACCGTTTATAAAGTTTCACAGGTCCATGTGCCTAGATGCTACATGGCCATAATATAATCGAACACTAGTCAAGACCCTCGTTACCGCTACGCTACCTATTCGACAATCTCATGGGTTCGTTGCCAATTGACGTCGTACGAAGCTAGCAGAAAGCTTGCAGGGATACTCTACTATCATCTGAGATCGAAGCGCTTGGCAAACGAACTTTGTTCTTCCTGTCTAAGCAGATCTTGCGCTTAGCTTTCGCACGGGTCATTTCTTTTTGCCCGGCGAGGGTAAAGTTGTAAGTTATCATAGTGCTATTATCATGCAAGTAAGGTCTAGTTTGACGCTGTTCAACAATCATCGCCTGACGTTCTTTAATTCCCGATTAGGTTGCGAGATGAATGTGGTTGGACAGGACCTTCTTGCCCGGCTTTGCGATAGCCTACATCTGATACGTTCTCAAACTTAGCTTATCGGCAATTTATCTTTACTTGTCTAACAACGCACATGGTGTTAGTCCAACTGTGTATGGATAACTCCTGTACTGCCCTACCGGGAACCGCCCTGTATTAGTACCTCAGCGCCCGACGGTGTGTGGCATGAGCTACCAGCCTGCTGGTCCTGTAGTAGGGTGGTTCGTGCATTACATATACAAGATTTGGAAGCATCCCGGGTCACAACCAACATTCTAGCCTGTTCTATAGTTCCCAAAGAGGCAACTGGAGCCCTGTGACTCGCCATCTCTGAATCGAATTGCTATTCAGTCTTTGTACGCGTCCGTAAATCTTGGTAGTGATATGTCGGTATCAACTCGGCCTTGAATCATGTGTTCAGTGTCCATGCCATTCGTGCGATGCTTCGGCAAAGTCATAGCTCACTGCGTGATTGCTTTGAAAGAAGAGCCCAACGGGCAGAGCGAAAAGAGAGCGCATGGTTGCAAATCAGAGTACTCTGTCATCCAATCGCATTCTAGTCCAGTATGGTCCAAATCAACTCCACTACGACAAAGCTCTAGAAGTTCACCAAAAGCCGATAACCCAGCAGGGTGAAAGCAAGCTTACGCCGAAAATCCTCGCCAGGTGCCGAGTTGGCGACGTACAGATAAACAATGCTCCTGGAGGCATGCATTTTCGTCGACAGAAAGTATGTTCATGCTCGGGCCCTCCTTGCAGCGACAAAGGTTCTGGCGGCCAGATTCTCACTCAGATGCACAATGCCATCGGTGAGGCCGAAGCCCCCGCTAGCGTGATGATTCCAGTGGGTATAGCCTGTGTGGGCTGGCAATGATGATCTTGTACTTGTTGGGCTTAGGGTAGCCGAGTCATAGTTTGAATGTCTCGGCTGCTGGCTGATCCTTCCAGCTTGGCAACTTTGTCATAAGTGGCATGTCCCAATCAATCCTGTGTGGTCTAAGCCACAATGAGCCGGTTCTAGACATCAATCATGGAAACTGGGTCCGTCTATAGCCATGTTTGTCGAAACTAAAGCACACGCGTGAGAACTTCTCGTCCCGCAGAGCGGTTGCAGCGACCCATAACCAAACAAAGGGCCAACAGTTGCATCATTGGCCACAATATGCTTATCCCATGCCTGTATTGAGGGACGAAAGGTGAATCGTGAGGTGTTGCAATATAGGTTGGGGGCCATGCTCTCGAGAAGAATGGGTAGGTGGAATGAAGGCATTTTGGCAATGACTGAGCTTTGATTTGGATGGTGTGGCTAGTGAAGAACAGAGGAAGACAGTCACAGCAGTACTTCAGGGCATTTAGTATAGCAATGAGGGGAGTCATCTCTGAAAGCTCTGGCAGAAGCCTTGATGATAGGGAGGTTAGTTACAGCAATCCATGTTTATCGTGTTTCTTCATCTAGAAACCATATAGTATGTAGGGTATCGGGCATGATACTTTCATCGTGTTTTTTTTTAACAGTGTTTAGTGTGTACCTGTGCGACCTCAAGAGAGACCGCCTTGTATTAGTGTGCCTTAGTACTGAGGGACGAAGCGAGCAGTCTCACTGGCTCATGGCAATGGATTTGAGATGTCTATGAACACTCTCTCATTTCGCCTCATTTCCATGTCTACCCACGCCCTGTAGTTATCCTGGCTAGTAACCATGACCCTATGATATAACATAACAGGCAAGCGCGATCGTGGGTGGATCTCGAGGCCGATCGAAGATCAATGGTTCAAGACAAAGCCGGGTTGTGCGTTGCCGCATGTTGTGACCGAGTCCAGCTCAGATTAGAACCTTCGTTGCTAGAGGAGCGCAATGTCTGGCCCTCGGGTCTTTAGCCAAGTACGACATCTTCTCGATTGTCGCAAGGGGAATCGGGTCTTTGATTAGCAGCTGCCCCACCAATTTTGTCATATATTATTCGAGAGGTGGTAATGTCGCATTCACAAGATACAGCTGTCAACTTCGCGAGTCCTAGAGTAACTATTCACCCGGAGTGATGTGAATAAATCATGGGGTACCTAACGCCTAATTCACTCATTCTAATGTCCCCTCAACGACCAAGTGAATCCGTGGTGTTGCACGGCCTTTGCCAGTTCAGCTAGTCATGTCCATAGAGCTGAAAAACGCAAACACACCGACTAATCTGTTCTCGATCAAACTTTGGCCGCGCACGATGTTTAGGTTGTCATTATTGGGTCAAGCTCTGCAAACAAACGCCAGTTTCTCCGTGCCACGACCGGAGAAAACGCCGTCACACCTCCACATTTGAATAAACGTTTACCGGGCTCAACCTCCACAAACACCCGAGAACCCCTGGCTATGTACCTGTGCATCCAATATCCCAGCACATAAGGGGTGTATTTGATCACACTGCATCAATATTCACTCTTTTTGGCTCCCAACGGCCCACCGATTGTCCACCTAAAGGGGTATTCTGGGCACGGGCAAGCATGCAGAAATGGAAAAGTATGCATATATCCTGGCGCAAAGGCTACTGCGTAGCGGGATAAAACACACGTTATTGGGAAATACACCACCATGCCTAGACACCATGCCGTGCTTTCGCATGGGTAAACGTATATCTTAGTTGGTCGGGTCAGTTCGACAAGCTGATTCGGCCAGCAGCCAGGGCAAGGAAGACTTTATCCAGGACTTGCGACGAGACACCTTGCAGGAACTCTACCGCCTCCATTCGTCTTCGGCATCCAACACCAGCACCATCGAGCTCCTGGAAAGACCCGTATGGCCCAAAGGCTGCATGGCAAATAGGACCCCAAGGATTTTGAGAATGAACAAATGTAATAAACGCCTCACGCATGTGTTCTCCAGTTTTTTTGGCAGAGGGAGAAAAGGATAGGTCGAAACCCCCAAAAAGGAAAAGCAAGTCGACCGCATGATGGGGGCCATTTGACGGTTGCCAAGGATTCGGCTCATCAACGAGATGACGAAACGCCGGCCGGCCTGTTGCCCTGAAAAGCCGAGCAATGCGCTCGGCCGGAAGGAGAAATTTGTAGTCGTTGATGAAATCCAGAGCTCCGATCTTGGAAGACGAAGGTCTGTCGGGATAGATGTTGTACACCCTCTTCAGTGCCTCCCGGTTTTCGCCCGCTAAATTGAACGCGTCCACAATAGCGGCGGTATCCGTTGCCCACACAGCCTCTCGCCAGATAACGGCCTTCAAACTAAAATCAATGTGTCATTCAGCTTTGTTAAGAGGGCAAGGACACAGACCTCGTTTTGTACATCGCCTATCATCAACATTTCGGCTACTCCAGTCTCGGTCTGCCAGCCTTCAAGCTCGGAATCCGTTTGCAAGAACCAAGACTGTATTCTTGACAATTCCAGGGCTTTGACCAGGTTATCCACGGGAGCAGTGCCAAGCTCAAAGTCACCCGAAACCCGAAGGTGTTCTCGTAAGGTTTGACGCAAAATGAAAGCCTTCTCTTCTGACTGGGGTGGAGACAGGTACAGAGAGCCGGAGCAGAGAATGACGCTTCTTACAGGGGCGCCAGCTACCAGGTGTGCATGGCAATACACCGCTCCAGCGCTTTCACCTGCAAGACAAATGCTGTCCTGTGAACAATCGTCAGTGAAGTCTTCCGGCAGGAATGGCCCATGGCGCAGTACCGGATTGCCTCCGAAACCAGCTATATGATTTCGAACCCAATTCAAAGCCAGAGCTTGGTCTTTCAGGGCGAGATTCTTCGAACTGGTCTCATCCCCGAACGCAAAGACGTTCAGCCTATACTGTACTGTGACAACGATAATAGGTTTCCTCTGACTTATAGAGTCTTCTACAATCTGCGTCCCATCTAGGAAATCTCTAGTCAATCACTGGGCCGCTGCGCGCCTCATTTCCCCCGTAAAGTCAAGGAACAAAGTGGGAAGGGGAGTAGGATTAAAAAAGAAAAAAAAAAAGAAAAAGCATACCACACACGCCAGAAGCGGCGCTTCCGAAAGTCACTGCTTGTGAGCCACCTGACATGTCTCAGTGTTTGACGTAAACAGAACTCTTGGTGGCCTGATGTACATACCATGAATCCAGATCAAAACAGGCATTCGTCCGCGCTTCGGCGATAAAAATGATTTGGGTGTGGTCACGTCCAAGTTGAGACATTTAAACTCATCCTCGGGCTCGGACGGCAGCTTGTGTTCACTGGGGATTCGCAAGAGATGGCCAACGTCAATGGCCACTTGCGGGCACCGAGGTCTACAATAACATAAAGGTTAGGCAGTCTTCGGCGCACGACACTGCAGAGAAGAATTCGTACCCAAATCTAGTACAGTCCAGTTCCCGCGGGAAAGCGCTTTGTGGTCGGGGTTCTGCGAACCGCGATGGGATCTCGCCGTATGGAATCCCTCGGAACTGGACAACGCGCTCGAGCTCAACGCCAAGCAGCGTCGAGCACAGCGATTCACTATCAAGGGCGTGGCCCACCATGATTCCGTTGTTAGACAGGCGGAGACAAGGTTTGAATTGTGGTCGCGTTGGCCGCTCAAGCCCTGAAGTCTGAAAGAGTCCAACACCGGACGAAAGGCGCGGTTGCAAAGTGGAGAACCAAAATGAGTAATATATTCTTTACGTTAGGTTCTGCCATTGACCCCGCACGCCTACGTCTACCTCCGGTCAGGCTTATCTCGCATATTCTTCCAACAACGAAAATAGATTCAGCAACCGTGCAGGAAGGAACTGCCTTGTTGAGCGGGTTAACTCTTGGGATACTCTGATGAGATGGCATCTTCGAGGTTCGATAGTTCATTTGACCATTTGCATTATTCGGGTAGTCTCCGCGATCAATGCTGAACAAGCAAAGACGAAGCCTAACAGGCAGCCAATGTCGGGGTATTTCTCTTCTTTTTCATCAAAAACTCTAGATCAGTCTTCTTCACCCCACAGGGGTCAGCACTGGTGGCATTGGACCAGGAATTTTGAGACCCGTATGCCCAGTTTCAGCACTGTAAACAGTGTCTCACTGAGAGAATAGAAACGTCTCCCAAGCTTTCAGTAGAGAATCTAAGCCAATCTTTTCGCCCATGGCGAGAAGGCAACCGTACTTTCCTGAGCTCGCCCCGTCTTCCTTGTAAATTCTCGTCCCATGTTGGTAGATCATGCGCCCGGCGGTATCTTGGAGCCGCGTCCAAGGAGCCTCACCACAAACGAAGTCTATCACATCAGCGGCAAATGATTCGGCAATTTGTCTCTGCTCGTCTCCCAGATGCTCGTTGTAATTCTGAAAAAGAAATGCCACATCCAGGACATGGGTACTGTGGCCTTTGAAAGGGCCATCCCAAGGGTTGCGCTCTGCAAATTCCAACAGATAGGAGTCACCGTGGAAGCTTTTCGCAAACAACTCTGCCGGGGCCCGGAAAGCAAGATCTGAAGCAAATTCCAGGATATGGATGAGAGCTTCATCGCCGTCTGTAGCCTCGCTAATCCCATAGACTTGAAGAATCTGTGTGGCCGCATCGGCGTGTTGCGAAAGAGACGAGCTGATGGACTCGATGAACCTGGCAGCAATGCCTGCTTTCTTGGGCAAGAGACTCATGAAGCCGAAGATGCTCGCCTATTTTATCAAAAGTTTAGCCAAGAGTCTAACCGAATATCGATGGATGGGGCAGAGCGTACATCTAATGGCGCGTACCCGATCATCATGGCTTGGCAAGATGTCCCGCTGGGAATCACCTTTTTCGCTCTGGACGTTTCGAAAGTCGGCGTAAATGGAACCGTGTCTCCATCCAAGACGGGTAAAAACGATCCAGCCCTTCCAAGCTTTGCAAGCAGGTCCTCTGGGGGCACCTCAGATAAAGTCTTGATGCGCTGACTTGATGAGAGGCCTTCGAGTTTGAAAGCTTGGATCACGGCGTGATACGATTGCTCAGCAATTGCCGCATCTAGCGGCCCGAGCAGTGGAAGACAACCGCCCAAAACGATGATCCGGGTCGCGAGTGCCTCATTCGAGTAAAGTATCCGTGTTGTTGACCCTGGCTTGGTTAGAAGGTGTTACTATAACCAGCTAACCTTTCGATAAAGGACTTACCACCACCGGCGCTTTCACCAGCCACCGTTACCTGTCGGGGATCTCCCCCGAAACCATCAATATACTCTTTGATCCACTTGAGAGCAACTCTCTGGTCGTGATGACCGTGATTACTCTTGAACCCTTCCTTTTGAAGTTCCTCGGAGGTCATAAACCCAGGCGCACCCACACGGTAGCTTTGGAAGACTCAGTTAGCCAACTTCACCCCTGATTATGGGCTAAGGGGTCTGCTGTACCTGATAGTGGCGGCAATTACGGGTTTGCACCGTTTCCTTGACAGTTGGACTATACGCTTCATGTCATACTCTGGCCACCAATTCGAGCCAATAGCGAACCCTCCACCATGGATGAAGACCAGTACAGGTAGCTTCTGGCTGTCTTTCGCCTCAAGAGGCACTGTGAGGTTCAAGTTGAGACATTCCGTGCTTGATAACCCAGGGAACTCGGTTACTGGGATTGCTTTCTGGATGATCAGATGTTCCTGGTTGACTCCCGCAGGATCCGAGACGACTTGCGGGCTGGTGATATCGTTAGCTTGTCATGAGATAGATCATGTCGGGCGAGATAGGACTGTCTCACCCGTAACGTGTTGCATTCAAGCCACTACCGTTGTACTGAACAAGCTGCGCATTGTCAAACCAATGGTTTAGGTTTGCGTATTTGATGCCCAAGAACTGAATAACGCCGTCCGAGGCGACTCCATCGACTGTTCCGATGACGGGATGCTCGAACTGCTGCGCCGCCGCGGCCATCCTGGGCTCCAGCAATGGTAATCTAGGAGAAGCCAAAGTATGGCACACAAGACTTCTCCAAGAGGTCAAGAATGCTGCAGTCGTTGTGACGCTTTTCGGCAAAAGTTCCAGGGATCAAATTGCCCTTCTTCTAACAATCGAGGTGACTTTTCCTCGGCCAAAGTTACCACGAGAGATGGGGGGATGTTGAGGCTGGGCATCCTTCAGAATGCCCTCACTCCGATTGGTCCACCGGGTTTTCCGAGGTTGATACCCATTGGTTTGTTACCCCGCTCGTAATGACATCAACATCCAAGACTCACGCCATTCGGTAAATCCAGGAGAGAATTAATATCATATTATCTAAAAATAATATGAAAATAATCATTTACGCGACGCTGCGAAGCGAACCCCCGATGCTCTTTCTATGTCGATGACTGTGGCTTAGACAAAAGAATGGCCTTATCATCGTCGCAGACATGAAAGGGTCGTGATAAAACCATGTTATGAATAGCCTTCTGAGCCTGTTTAGAGTTGATCAATTGGAGTAGAGATTAAACTGTTATCTACAGATTCTGGAACGATATGCGCCGCTCACTGAACTTGTGCCCTTGTTCTGTAGTTAGGTTCGCTAGTTGCGCCCAAATGTAAACAAGATGACCCATGCACATCTTTGGGCGATCGATATTTAGCCATACCCCATGAAGTACTATATTCCGTTCCTCTTTTTACATTACTTGGTCAAAACTCTGCACATAGTAAAAAGAGCAGCCTAGTGAGTAGCTGTAGTGAGAAACGTGACTTCAAGTGGCGCATTTTCAAGTGACTTCAAGCCAATAGGACCCTCTATTACTTTGAATTGGGTGGTCTTTTTGCTATAACCCCGACTTTTGACCTAGTACTGTATATACATCTTGAGTAATCATGCTGCACGTTGTTGCTGGTCCAGCGGCGATAGATTTGTCTTGATGCATATCTTGACTTGCATGTTGAACACAGCTTTTCGTCAGAGCATGATCCGATTCTGTTGGTATCACAGGATCCAACGTTGGATATGGGGGTTGAACCGTAGTATATTCAAAGATGTTGCTAGAGTTGAACAGAAGAGAAAGAGGGCCAGCACGCTGGCTGGCAACAGTGCCGTAGATATTGAAAGAGCCGTCGAGGTGGGTCACGTGGCGTGACACGTGACCCGGATCGGCTCCTCCACTATCCGTAGATGCTCGGCATCCCGACACTAGCAACTTTCTAAAGTAGTAATAAATACGCCTATTACCCCCTTTTACCTATTAATACTAAAAAACTCAAAAACGCAATAAAAATAAAAGATCAAAAAGTATTATACTTTTTAAATATACGTAACCTAATCACATGTGAGAAACCTATCCCTCTATCCTAATCTTTACTCTCCTACTAGCTACTAATTCCTCTAGCGCCTTATTAGGCGTTACCTTTATAAATCTATCAGCCGGGTTATTAGTACTATAGATCCAGCATACTTTATAGACTTTATGTCTCTTATAGGACTGCTGAAAGGCTATAATATTAATTATAAGCCTCTTCTCCTTTATAGTACCCAGCTTTATAAGGCATTTATAGAGTAAATAGGAGTCTATATAGAGGATTATTAGTATTAGGGGAAGTCCTATATAATTAGTTACTATCTTTAAGGTTATAGAGATAGTATACGCCATATCTATACTAGTAACTATACTATATACCTTAGAGGTAAGTACGCTATAGGTAACTCTCTTATACTTTATTAAGCTAAAGTAGATAATATTCCTAGTTATTATAAATTTATTACTATTATTAGGGCCTTTACTAGTTATCTTATTAGCTAGGGTAATAAGGAATCCTAGTTATAATATTATATCCTTATTATTAGTAAAGGATCTATCTATAAAGATAAAGAGCTTTATAGTAGCTAGATTAAGTAGTTAAAAAGTAAGGCTGTAATTAAGGTTATCTATTTACTACTTAATATACTAATTAAGCGCCTTAATTTCCTTAGCCTAGGGTACTTAATACTATACTGCAATAGAATAATTAAAGCTAGCCTTAGGTTAGTATATAGAGGTAATATATATGCTATAGGCTTATTACTTAACATATTGCTTAATAGTATCTATAGTAGTTAGATTAATAGGGTAGAGTTTCTTACCCTAGCCCTTTTGCTTAAGGATTATCTTACTATTAGTAGTAAGGGTTATAATACTACTATTAAACGCTAGGGGATTATTAATACTAAGGATTTACTTCTCCTTAGTAGTAAAGGTCGCCTTAGTGAGTTCTTCTACCTTATAGGTAGAGAAGGATTTATCTAAGAGTCTAATTATATTGTTAGTTTACATCCTAATAATACTAAAGTTTGGATTCTCTACTATAGATATAAGTAGGTAGGGATTAAAAGTTAAAGTATCTATCTTAAGATTTTCTCTATAGTAGTAGCTATAAGTTGCCTACTAGTAGGTGCCTACCTCTATAATACTATATAGAGGTTTAATAACTTATATAATTATACCCTTTAGATAATAGTGTTAGATCTACTTAGGTAATCTTATAAGGATTATTTAATTTAATAGAGTAGTAGATTAGGTATATACCTATATTATATCTTAGAGCTAAATAACAAATCTAGGCTTAAGTAATAGTAATAGAGCTAGTATAAGTATTAACTACTAGCTAGCCTACTAGATTATAAGGGACTAGGTAAGGATTGCTTCCTTACTATTATCTATATATCCTTAGATAACTAGGCGTAATTTCTTATATAGTTAGTTATCTATCCCTTTTACCTTATTAATAATACAGGCCTTAAAGATTTATTAGCCTATATAGAGGTACTTATTATACTTAATAAATTAGAATATACTATAGGTAATAAGGGTGTTAATCTTAAGCTTAATAGTATGCTTAAAGGGCTTTCCTAGGGTAGTAATAATACCCTTCTTACATAGATTAATTACTAGTAGGAGGTTAGATTCTTCCTTTAATAATAGGAAGCAAGTAGTAGATACCTAGTATATAGTAATAAGCACCACGCCTAGGCCTATCTTATTAAGGAAGTTAGTATTATATTTATAAGGGCGGCTAGGCTATCTCCTTAGTAGTAGAGCCCTTATAATAATAGTATCTAAAACCTTCTTAGTAGGTATAGTAGTAAGCTTATCCTCCTCTTTATTATTACTTAGCATAGGGCCCTTATTATTATTATTATTATTCTCTAGGGGCCTCTTGTTAGCTACTTTAGAGGTAGCATTTCCTTTGTAATCTTTAGGTTCTTTATAATAGTATAGCTTAACAATAGTAGAGTAGAAGGTTCTTAGGCCATAGGGGAACTCTATAGTATACTTAGTACTATTAACTATAATAAGGCGGTATAAGCCTTACTAACCCTCTTTTTTATGCTATACTTAAATAGGGGATTAAAGTAGGAGTATAGTAGTCTTAGATATATCTAGGCTATTACGAGTAGTAATTACCTTATTAACTTAGTACTTAGCGTAGATCTACTATACTACCTCTATAGCCTTTTTTACTATTTTAGCCCTCTTTATTATTAATAGTAATAGTAGTAAAGAATCTATAATCTAGGGGTATACCCTAAATATAAGTAGGGTAGGGATAAGGCCGTCTAGGCTAGTAGTATTATTAATAGCCTTTACAGCAAGCTATAAGGCTATAATAGGGGATTCTCCTTTATTATAGAAGATCTTATACATATAGCATAGAGGTATATAGTATCTTTTAACCTTACTAATACTATTATAAGCCTTAATTAGGACTTCTTTAATATAGATTAAAAGGGTATATATAGATTATTTAAATTTAGCTATATAAAAGTTAAGGCTAGTATCTATAACAATCTAATCTAGTAGGCTAAGATATATATTAATCTAATATATATAGAGTACCTCCTATATATACTTAGTAGTAATATTCTTAAGGAATTATACTACTTAAAAAGAGGTAGCTATATTAATAACATATAGCATAGGGTAGTTACTATTAAGATATACTATATTAATAATAATCTTATAGTTAAAGTTATAGTTATTATCCTATAAAGAGAACTTAAACTAGCCTAGTGCTACAGCGTTAAGTTAGTACTAGTAGTAGACCCTAGCGATCTTCCTTAGGGCTAAGATTTCTACCTTATTACTAGATTACTAGAGCACCTTATGAAGCTACTAGACTAACAGATAGCTAAATTAGCAGTATACTTAATATAGCTTAGTATTAGTAAGATAGTACTAAGTAATACTCTAGGTTAGATATTCTAATAGTATCTATAGATACCCCTATTTATATATAATAGGGATAATAGTATTACCTTAGATAAGTTAGTTAGTAAGGTTATTAAATTTAATCCTCTAGTAATCTATATCTATAAGGTAGAGTAGGAAGGGAGTATTACTAGGCATTACATAGAAGGTAAGGGTGCCTAGGAGAGTAGTAATATTAATAGTACCCTTAGATATAAAATATATCCTATTACTAAATTAGATCCTTACTTCTCTAGTATAGTCTATATCTAGGGGTAAGTCTCCTCTAAATAGCTTATAGAGGGTAAGATACTACTAGTATCCTACTATTAAGTACTCTATAGTACCTAAGTCTAGTATAATACCTTAGAAGGTAGTTACTAAATACTAATTATTAATAGTAAAGATATCTACTATAGGCTAGGTATCTTTATCTTAATCCCCTTAGAGATCTTCCTTTATAATAAAGTATATAGTTACTTAGTTACATAGCTTAGAAAATAACAAAGGGCTGTCTACTACTATAGAGTTAAAGAAGGTAGTTAACATAAAAAATATAGTACTAAGCTTATTATTATAATCTATATAATTATTATTCTTGTTATCTAATTTAAAGGGCTTATATCCTTTAAAGTTAGTAATAAATTATTAAAAGGCCTCTATTAATCCCTCTATTAGGTACTAATCCTTATACTAGTAGTAGGATTACTAGTACTTATCCTTAGAGTGCTTAGTTAACTAGTATCCTAGCTTCCTATATATATAATACTTTTTTAAGGAAGTATTATACTAGTACTAATTATAGTTAAAAGGGTACTATAGGCTATTATTTACATAATTATAGTTATTATAGTTAGAAGGGTTATACTAGTAGCGGCCGCGCTAGCTATTATATATATAGTTAGTCTAGTACTAGTTATTACTAGGATATTTATATTAGCTATTAATATTAGTAGGATACTAGCATAGTATATATTACTATTATTACTTAATCTTAGTAGTATTACTAATAGTAGATCTTAGCTAGCCATATACACTAGCAAACATTAGGGCTAGGTTAAATAGCATAAGGGTATACTCCTCTATACCTCAGCAGGAGTTAAGGAGCTAATTACAGAGGGCTATATTAGATAGGGTGCTAATCCTTATAATAGATTATAGGAGGGTATTTACTTATTAGATAAGGATCTTAAGGGCCTTAGGCTTACTCTTATTAGGGTTATTACAGATAGTACTAGTAAAGGTAGTTCTCTATAGCTCTACAAGGCAGGCTTAATATATTTCTTCTATCTTAAAGTTACCCTTAAGTATTATAACTATAGTATAAAAGTTAAGGGTATAGGATAGATTATAGAGATAGTTAGCATAGAAGTCTACTACTACCCCTTTAAGTATAATAAAGAATATACTAGTAAATTAATCCTATAGTATCCCTACCTTAAAGTACTAGTCTTAGAAAATAGTAAGCTTAGATTTAATTAATTTATATACTCCTCTACTATATTTAAGCTCCTCTAGGTATATCTTAATAAGGTTAGTAAGCTAGTAGAGGGGTAGTATTCCTCTAGTAGGTAGTATAGTTACAATTAGTACTAGTACTATACTAGGGAAGGGAGGGATAAAGTTAGGGTTATTATATAAGGAATTTAGATTAACTACTAACTATTAGCTAGCTAGAGCTAAAGCTAGAGCTAAAGCTAAAGCTAGAGCTAGAGCTAAAGCTAGAGCTAAAGCTAAAGCTAGAGTTAGCAAACTATCTAGCTATAGGTCTAATAGTAATAATCCTATAATATTATAGATAAAGTTAGGGTTATTAGCCCTTATCTTAAAGTTATTAGTCTTACCTATATTAGCTATTACCTACTCCTTTATCTACTTTAGCGCCTTAGGGGCTAATATAGTAGTATATACTTATAGTATAATCTAGCTACCTTAGGTAGTATTAATAAATATCCCTTAGTATAGGAGATAGTTATAGAATCCTATTAGGGTATTATAGTATGTTACTATAAAGTCCTCTTTAGTCTATCTATTAGTATATCACCAGGTAGGTAATATAGTTAACCATACGTATCAATAGGCAAGTAACAAATAATAGGGGTAAATACTATAGTTTAATTATACGTAACTAGAAAGGAATTATTATAGGTTCTACTACAAATAGAAAGGGGTATATCTACAAATTTATAGTAGATCTACTGGCGGATTAGTAGTTGTTCTGCCGCCAAGTTATTAGGGTTAAGCCTAATAACTCTAATTAGATCCACAATAGTTAATATTACAACACTAGCAACTTTCTCTTAAGGAGAAAATTACTATAGATTTATACTACTTTACTAGTTAACTATGAAGTACCTAAAAACACAATAAAATAGAAATTTAAAAAGTATTACAATCTTTTTATATATAGCAAGCCTATTACATATATGAAACCTACCTATTTATCTATATCCTTACTATACTGTTACTAACAAGCTCCTCTAGCGCCTTATTAGGTAACAACTTTATAAATCTATCTACTAGGTTATTATTACTATAGATCTATTAAATCTTATATATCTCCTAGTACTTATATAACTACTATAATACTATTATATTAATTATAAGGTGTTTCTCCTTTATAGTACTAAGTTTTATAAGGTACTTATAGAGGGAGTAGGAATTAGTATATATAACTATTAGGATTTATAGGTACTTAAGGTAGTTAGTAATTATCGCTAGCGTAGTAGTTATTATATAGGTAATATTAGTACTAGCAACTATTATGTAGATCTTAGAGGCTAACATACTCTATATAACCCTTTTATACTTTATTAAGCTAAAGTAGATAATATTCCCTTTTATAGTAAATTTACTAGTATTATTAGGGGTTTCTATAGTAGTATTATATTTGCTATATTACTTATTTATAAGAATAATAATAAATCTAAGCTATAAGGTAAGGTCGCTATTATTAGTAAAAGATCTATTAATAAAAATAAAGAGCTTTATAGTTATAAGGTTAAGTAGTTAAAAAAGCAGGCCTTAGTTAGGGTTCTTTATTTACTACTTAATTTATTAGTTAAGCTCTTTAATATTACTTATATCTAGTAATTAGTACTAGGTAGTAATAGAGTAGTTAAAGTATGCCTTAGGCTAGTAGATTAAGGCGATATACACGCTATAGGCACGCTACTTAACGTACTACTAGTATAATTCTAGTAAATTAGGGTTAATAGGCTATAGTTGCTTACCTTATCCCTTCTAGTAGAGGTAAATATTACTATTATTATTAAGAGAAAGTATGCTACTATTAAAGGTAATAGGTTTACTAGGTTTAAGGAATTACTTTAGCTTTATAGTAAAGGTTACTTTTATTAACTTAGTATCCTTATAGTTAGAAAACAATTTATCTATAAGGCTAATAGTATTATTAGTCTATATGCTAATTAACATAAAGTCTTTATTATTTAGTATAAAAATAAGTAGGTAAGGGTTAAAGGTTAAAGTATCTATCTAGAGGGCTTTTCTATAGTATTTGTTATATATTACCTACTAGTAGGTTCTAGCCTTAGGTATGCTATATAATAGTTACTTAACCTCTATTATTATATTAGTATCATAAAGGTGTTAGATCTTAATAGGTAGTCTTATAAGAATTACATAGTTAAGTAGGGTTATTAATTATATATATACCTATATTATATTATATAGCTATAGAAGGTAGTTCTTATATAATAATAATAGGGTAATAGTAAGGATTAATTATTAGGCTATTTACTAGATAGTTAGTAACTAGGTAAGTATTATAGCCTTCTTATTATTAGCATACCCTTAGATAATAAGTCTTAATTTCTTATATAGGGTCTTATTTTTACCCTTAATTTTATATACTAATTATAACTTAAACATATAGATACCTCTATAGTACTTCTTATCATACTAGATAATATAGAACATACTATAGGCTATTAATCCCTTAATCTCTTAGTAGTTAGACTATTTAAATAGTTTACTAGGTATAGTTATTACGCCCTTCTTATAGAGTTTAATAGCAAGCATATAGTTAGCATCCTCTTTTATTATAAAATAATTAGTTATTAATAGGTTAGTCTTAGTAGTAAATATCTCTACTAGGTTCTTTTATAGGCAGCTATAGCGTTATTACTAAGGCTATTCTATAGTAACTATAATACCTTTATGTATTTTGCTTCCCTACCTATTAAGAAGCTTAGGGGGTAGGGCAGTAGTACTAGTATCTTATGCTTACGTAGTATTATTAGGATTCTCCTTATATTAGTAGTAGGGTTTTACTATAGTAACACAGAAGTTTCTTAGGCCTTATAGCAATTTAACTACATAAGTAGTACTATTATTAGAGAGTAACTAGAATAGGCCCTACTAGCTATTCTTTTCTTACTATACGTAGACAAGGGATTAAAGAGGCAGTATAGTAGTAGCCATAGTATCCAGGCCATTACATATTACTAGTACGTTATTTACCTATCTCTTAGTATAAATTTACTATATTTCCTCTATAGCTTTTCGCATTATCTCTACCCTTTTAGTAGTTAATAGCACTAGTAGTAAATTATTATTAATTTATAGGTATACTCTAAAGACTAATAGGGTTAGCATAAGGCTATTTAGGCTAGTAGTATTATTTACTACTTTTACTACTATTTAGAGTATAACTTTAGGTTCTATATCTATCTCTATATAGAATATCTTATATACTTAGTAGAGTATTACATAATAACATTTAACCTTTCTAATACTATTATAAGCCTTAATAGGTATCTCCTTAATATTAATTAATAACATATAGGTAGTATGCTTAAACTTAGCTATATAGAAATTAAGGCCTATATTAGTAACAATCCAATCTAGCAGGCTAAGATATACATCAATCTAGCATATTTATAGTACTTCCTATATATATTCTATAGTAACAGCTTAGAGGAATCTTATAGCATTAAAGGTAGTTACTATGTCTATAATATATAAAACCAGCTTATTACTATTAAGATATATAATATTTATAATAATTTTATAGTTAAACTTATAATTATTATAAAGGGTAAATTTAAACCTTCTTAGTACCTTTAAATTTAACTAGTAGTTATAGTAGAACTTATTAATTTCCTTAATATTAGAGATTACTATCTCTTAGCTAGCATGTTAAAGCACCTTATAGAGGCAGTAAACTAAGGGGTAGCTAAATTAGCGGTATATTTACTATAATTCGCCATTAGTTAGGTAGTATTAGGCAATAGTACGCTTAGGTTGCTCTAGTAGTATCTATATATAGCCCTATTTCTATATAATAGGTATAATTATATCACCCTTTACTAGCATATTTATAAGATTATTAAATTTCACTCTATAGTAGTCTATATCCTTTAAATAAAGGAGAAATAGGGTGTTAAAGTCTATTATATAGAAAGTAAGATTCCCTATAGGCATAAGGACTTCTATAGTACCTATTAAGTTAAAGTAATTACTACTACTAAAGTAAATTATTACTTTACTAGCATGCAACATATCTAGTAGAAGTTTACAGTTAAGATGCCTTTTTAACATAGTATATTACTACTAACTAACTATAGAGACTCTTACTACCCCTATGTCTAGCATAATACCCTAGAAAGTTATAGTAGAGTAATAGTTGTTAAAGGTAAATACCTTATTAGTAGTATGTTTCTCCTTAGTAGTCTCCTCTTTATATAGATTATCCTTTATAATCGCGTAGAGTGTAGCCTAGTTATATAGTTAGGTAAACACCTTCTAGCTGTTAATACTATCTTTACTATAAAAGGCTATAGATATAAAGAAGGTATTACTATTAAAGGGGCTATTACTATTATCTAGCTTATGTTTATCCTTAGCTCCTTTAAAGTTAATAGTACTCTCTATCCCCTTATAGTTAAGTAGAAAGTAGTTAAATATTAATAGTAAAATATCTATTAAGTATATACCTTTATACTACTAGAAAGAAGACTAATATTCTTTTTTAGTATGCTTAGTTAACTAGTATCTAGGTTTCTTATAGATAAAGCACCTCTTTACTATAAAGTTACCCCTCTTTCTTAGGTTTTCACATAGTAGGTCTATTTTTAGCTATAAGTAATAGTTATAGTTACTATTATACTTATAGTTAACCTAGTATTACTTATTATTACTAAGGTATTCTTTAGTATAGTACTAGGCTTATAGTTTATAGAAAAGTATAGTATTAGCTATACTGTTATATAGTTACGCGTAGAGTATATTATATATCACAGGGGGGCTAAGTAATACTATAGCATACTTAGGTACTCCTTAGTAATAGTTAATAAGAGTATTATAGTATTCCTTATCTTTTAGTATACTATTATAGGTTATAGTATATACTAGCTAGGTAACCTTCTTAATAAGTAGATTAAGGATTTTATACTTACTTTTCCCTAGGTTATTACGCATAATAGATTTAAAGGTAATATAGCATAACTCTATAATCCTAGCACTATAAACCTTATCGCCTTTAAATTCTAATTTAATATTTACTATTAGTACGTTAAAATTACTAGTAAATCCATAGAGATTAATAGAGTAATACTCTTAGGCATTACTACTTAATATTATTATTACTATAGCCCTATACCTACTAGTAGGGATTCTAATATAGTTATAGAGCTTATAGAAGATAAGAAGCTTTAAATTAATTATCTTATATTAACCGCCTATATACTTTAACATAGGGTTATTAGAGTAGAGCTTAATAAGATTAGTTAATTATTATAAAGTTAGGCTGTTACTTAGTACTACTCTACTATTAAATTAAGTAGTTAGCGTAGTGGATTTATAGTCTTATAATCTCTTAACTATAACTATTATTAGGGTTAGGCTTACTTAGGTAGAGCTTTTACTTAATAGTAGTAGTAACTTAAATAATAGGTTATAATAGGAAGAAGCCTATTAAGGCTAGGTATCTTTATGCTATTTATATATCTTAGGTCTAGCTATAAATTTAAGGTTAGTTAATAGTAGTTACCTTACCCTTAGTAATAGGTAGATCTTACAACCTAGCAACCTATTAATAAATCTAGGGTTTATAGTCCTTACTTTAAACCTCAGGTTAGTTCTAGCTACTTTATTAATCTCTTCCTTAGTCTAGATATATATATTATTAGCCTCTAATACCTTATATACATAAGAAGTAACCTACCTTTAGTTTAATTTAACCTAGATGCTATTATTAATTAGGAAGTTATAGAATCTAAGGAGGACTTCCTTATTAATACTATTATAGTCTTTAACCTTCTATCTATAGAGGTAATTATAAGCCTATTACTATAGTTAATTAGCTATAAAGTCTTTATATTAGGCTTTTATTATAAAGTAGATAATAGTAGTATCTAATACGTAGGATCTATATTTTTACTTAATACTACTAGGCATCTTCTTAATATTAATAATACCTTATAGCTATAGGTTAACATACTTTATATACGCCTATAGGATAGGGTATAGGTCTATTATATCCCTGGCCTCTTATGTATCCCCCTACTATATTACGTATATTCCCTCCTCTTTATATTAGCCTTCTTATAGTATTTCTTTAGCCTTTTTAGTAGACTAGCAGACTAGGTTAACTTCTTCTTCTAGCGTTATTATTACTACCCTCTATTAGCCTAACTACCCCTTAAATATATATATTTCTTCTAGCAGACCAAAAGGCGTATCTATATATTAGAGGATTTACTACTAGTAGTATAGGTAGTAAGGATTTATAGGGTATTTATAGTACTTTCGTATTAATTTACAACTTTACCTTAGGCTTATAGTAGAAAATTATTACTTGTTAAGGTAAGCCTTTACGTAATACTTATTGCTTATTAAAATAAGCCTTCTTTACGTAGTATCTATATAGTATTTCTTAGCTATTAGTATATAAAGTAAGGTGTTTTTTATAGTTAAGTAGTAACTTCTTAAAGTATAATAAAGTCAGGTTTATTTATAGGATGGCTATATATCTTAGGTAACCTTTTAGTTATATTAGTTTATAACTTACTTCTACTAGCAGCCTCTAATTAACTATATAATATAGCAATAAGCATAAATAATTTACTATAGGAGTAGTAAAGTTTATCTCTTCTAGTTAGTACCTTACTAATCTATAGAATTTACATATAGAAGTAGGAATTAATTAAGATAACTACTATAGTAGTAAAAATTAACTACTAATTAGTATTAGTATATTACTAGGTAGGTAATATAGTTAACTATATATATTAATAGGTAAGTAACAAATAATAGGGGTAAATACTATAGTTTAATTATACGTAACTAGAAAGGAATTATTATAGGTTCTACTACAAATAGAAAGGGGTATATCCACAAATTCACAGTAGATCTGCCGGCAGATTAGTAGTTGTTCCGCCGCCAAGTTATTAGGGTTAAGCCTAATAACTCTAATTAGATCCACAATAGTTAATATCGCAACACTATCCCTTAAAGTTATCCTATAGGGCATCCTATAGGTTAGTCCTATAGAGCCCTTCTCTTATATACCTTATTATCTAGAAGATAATAATAGCAGCTAGGGCTTTCCTCCTTTTATCCTTAGAGGTATTAGTAGGGATATTACTAATATAGGTATTACCCTATTATTTAATATTAACTTAACCCTAATACTACTTAGGGATAGGGAATAGGTTCTTAATATTTATGGGGTGTAAGGGATCCTACTCTTTAGTAGGGAAATCCCTAGGTGCTATTAATAATAGTTATAATTATCTAGGAATAGATCTACTACTCTCTAATAGCCTTACAACCTCTTAAACATAGGTACTTACCCCTAACTATATAGGCTTAGGGGTAAATCTGTTTGTTAGAGGAATTACTACTAGTAGTATAGATAATAGATAAAGGATGTAATAAAAGGAAGGGTAAAAGATATAATAGGAGTTTAGATAAGGGAGAAAGTAATAGAAGAGGATAGAGAAGAAGAAGATAGAGGACTTAAGGGTAAGGGCTAGCAAGATTTAAATACTTAATTGTTACTATGGATATTAAGGGGTATGGTATTAGAAGTAGATTAATCTATAGGCGTTGCTATTAGATATTATTAATCTGTGGGTGTTACTGTTAGATATTATGGTGCTAATAGGAAGTAGTAGAAAGTATGGGAAGGGCCTATTTACTTAGGCGTTTGCAAAGGTGAAAAATTTACTCGCCTTAATTAGTAGTAAAGACGCTAACATAGTAGTTTTAATAATACGCCCTTAATAGCAATAGGTAACTAAGAGAGTTATATAGTTAGAGGATTTACTATAGCTAGCAAGATAGTAAGTAAAGTATAGGTAAAGAAGGAGGGGACTTCTCTATAAGTAATAAAGTTAAAGATAGTAATCTTCTATGTAATAGACGTAGGGATAAAGGGGTTTTTACTAGTATTGTTAAATATAACTTATACTAGGTAATTAGTACCTTCTTTTAGGTAGTACTAGGCGGCCTAGATAGGTAGTATTTATAGTCTCTTCTGTTAACCTTACTAATCTATAGTAGTAGTAACTATGAAGTTAACTACTAATTAGTGTTGGTATTATAGGATCTAACGTTGGATATGGGGGTTGAATTGTAGTATATTTAAAGATGTTGCTAGAGTTGAACAGAAGAGAAAGAGGGCCAGCACGCTGGCTGGCAACAGTGCCGTAGATATTAAAAGAGCCGTCGAGGTGGGTCACGTAGCGTAACACGTGACCCGGATCGGCTCCTCCACTATCCGTAGATGCTCGGCATCCCGACAGATTCCTTTCAGGGAGTAAATAGCAGGATAGTCTAATACCTAGTGTCCAAGAGAACCCTAAATTTAGTCTGATAGATTATTGGCTCCTTTATGGGATTTCAAGGTGCCATAATATCCCAGGTGGTGAGCACATGATCTAGCTCTGTCTAAGGAGCAGCAAGATTTCGATCAATATAAACAACTAAGCAACCATACTTACTAGTATTGCGCTTCGAATTTAAGATTAGAGCCGACGACTACGTTATATTATGCGACTGGACCACGTGGGATCAGATGAAAACATATCATGGACAACAAGGGATGGAACAGACGAAGCAGGTCGTTAGCAGGCCTCACCACATCGTACTGTCATCGAAGACCATGTTTGCCGCGATGAGACAGGGCCCACCACTGCTGCCAGTGATCACTAAGTCATTATCAACTGACATTTGATGCAAGAATTGCGGGGATATTTACGGGGCTCGATGCGTTTCGGCATTGGCGAACCGGCATCAAGATTGAGTGGTACAAAACAAAAAGGTGGTGATTATCATTGGTCTTGGCGCGTGTCTAATGCATGCAAATACATACATGCAGTGTTGACGGTGTAATAACGGGTCGGACGAATTCCAAAAAGAAAAAAGAAAAAAAAATGACTCAAAAGAACCGATGAAGAACAGCTTTGCCTTGCCGCCACGAGGTCAACTATGCAGCCATCGTGCCCACGTTTCGATCCTGCCGCATTCAGCACTCAGAACCTGCGCCGTTCGCCTATGTTTGTGCGGGACGAGCCGAGCCTTGGAAGGTCTAGGTAAGTAAGGTACGGTGTTGATCCCTGGTTCACACACCTGTTTGGGTAGGTCGACAGGCATCCGCTTGCCAAGTGGTTTCAAAGACGGCTGTCTCTTGAACGACCGACAAGGCTCAACGGAGCGACGAAGAGGCTTCCTGGATGATGAGCACCATGCCGAAGATGCTTGCCCTTTGCTAAAATTGATGACCTTGAGCGTCACCTTGAAAAAGTAATGGTGACTCCCTTCTCGGGATAGATCATCGACTGCAACGGTTCAACTCTCTTGGGACGAAGCGTGTTTTGCTAGGTAGATATGTGGCGATGCCCCTTCTCGCGAATCACTTGCAGTCGGGGATCCCGACGTTACACAATCTGGATCTCGGAGCTACTTCACGGGGCATCCCGGAGCATCCCGGGTCTTCTTATTCTGCAGCAGCCGCTTTCAAATAATTCCAGGAGTGCATCCTGGTCTTTCTTTACCTAGGTAGGCCCTAGTGCCAGCTGTACGCCACCGCCAGAGATATACTGGTAAGTTTGGAAGGATAGAGATGACATTTTTATGATGTTAGCATTAAGTTGCACAGCGTTGGGAATCTATCATTTTCTCTGTCCTAAAATTCGCGCAACTACTTGTGCTGTAGGTAGTACTTGTACAACCGTCTGCGGTTATGTTTTATTCTCGAACCGGGGATACAAACAAAACAAATAAAAAATGACAATTGATGAGAAAGGCCAAGGTGAAAGGGACCACCGGGAATAACATTCGATCTTAGCTGTCGTACGTCTGACAAGAAAAGAGGAAGCCTACAAACTGATGTGTCACCGATGGAAGAGGGTGGGGGCGGGGTCGGGAACGAACTATTAAGAAATAACCCTGGCCCTCTCTTAACTCACATGTTATAACATGTCACTGGGCATATTTTCAAGGCATTTGGATGCCGTTCTAACGCTCCGCATCTCAGTGACAAGCTACTCTTCCTTAGTGGCCTATCAACAAACACGACGCCATCCACATCAAAAAAGTGCCGTGTCCGCAATGTATGTAACACAATCCTTCTCCGCCCTTGGTCACTTTTGTCAGTCATGACAGAGAAACCCGGGCCCCTGCACGCCAAGTGGGAAACAATGCGGTCTGGTCTGAACTTCAACGCAACTCGCGTCAGAGCCGCCCTGGCTGGCACGCTCCACCGATTCGAAGCTAGGTTCTTATTTTCCCAGGACCATGTCGAGTGGCTGGCTCTCCAAGCTCCATTGTCATGTGGAGTGAAGCTTCCCGCGACGGACGGGGCGCCGGTTCCTACAAAAGCTCCAGTGGCTCGTCGTCATTGTCTCCCCTCTTCGTCGATCCCCCTCTTCTCTTCCCCCTCCCCTCCCTCCAAGTGAAGCCCGACTCACCATGGCCGCCCAAAACCTCACTCCAAAGGACTTCCAAAACGCCTTCCACTGGGCGGCGACGCAGAAGGATGGAACGATTCCCTCCTTCGCGACTCGCCCGAACGACCCGTACACGTACCAGCCCGGCTTCAATAACAGTTTCGAGTCGGAAGCGATTGCCGGCACTATTCCGAGAGGCCAGAACAGCCCGAGAAGCATACGATATGGCCTGTATGCGGAGCAGATAACGGGTTCGTCATTTGTCGCTCCTCGGCACGCGAACAAGAAGGCCTGGCTCTACCGGTCTCGACCCGCCGTTGCTCATCAAGGATTTGTAGGCGGGCCTCTCCCTTCTTGTCAAACATAGCCCGAAACCCGCCAGGCGCGGCCGCTGACCCTCTTCGCGCAGACCGAGCTCCCCGACAACAAGGACACGGAGTCTACCTTCTTGCCCATCAACCCCCGGGTCCACGTCTCGCCGACCCAGTTGGCCTGGAAGCCCTTCCCGGTCCCCGACGGGCAGGATGTCGACTTCGTCCAGGGCCTGAAGACCGTCGCCGGTTCCGGGGACCCGACGCTCCGGGAGGGCGTCGCCACCCACGTCTACCTGTGCAACAAGAGCATGACGAAGAAGGCCTTTGCCAACTCTGACGGCGACTGGCTCATCGTGCCCCAGCAGGGCGCCCTCGACATTCAGACCGAGTTCGGCTTCCTCTACGTGCAGCCGGGCGAGATCTGCGCCATCCAGCGCGGCCTCCGCTTCAAGGTCAACGTCGAGGGCCCGACGCGCGGCTACATCCTCGAGGTCTGGGGCTCCAGCTGGGAGCTCCCCGAGCTGGGCCCCCTCGGCGCCAACGGCCTCGCCAACGCCCGCGATTTCCTGTACCCCGTCGCGTCGTACGAGGTCTCCAAGGACGACCCTTGGGACATTGTCTACAAGCTGGGCGGCAAGTTCTTCAACAGCACGCAGCGCCACTGCCCCTTCGACGTCGTCGCCTGGCACGGCAACTACGTCCCGTGGAAGTACGACCTCACCAAGTTCGTCAACGTCGGCTCCATTTCCGTCGACCACATTGACCCGTCCATCTTTTGCGTCGTGACGGCCAAGTCCAGGGACCCCACCGCGCCCCTGGCTGACTTCCTCATCTTCTCGCCGAGGTGGGACGTCGCGTCCCACACGTACCGGCCGCCTTATTACCACCGGAACGGCGCCTCGGAGCTCATGGGCCTAATCTACGGTGACTATGGCGGCCGGTCCGACGAGTTCCAGCCGGGGAGCATCTCCTTCGAGTGCGGGTTTGTCCCCCACGGCGTCGCGTACGAGCAGTTTGCCGCGGCGTCCAAGGAGGACCCTCCCGTGATGCAGATCTCGCTCGGGTCCATCGCCTTCATGTTCGAGACGAGCCGGGCCCTCACCATCACCGACTACGCCTGGCACAGCAAGGAAAAGCACGAACACGACCCCAAGATGTGGGACGACCTCGTCGACAACTTTTCAAAGTTTGAGATTGATCCGGCGTTGATCAAGAACGGTGGGAAGAGGAACTAGGGTTGAAAATGAGAGACGATCTGTACGACACTCCGGTCTGCGACTTGGTCTAATGAGATAACGTTGAATGAAAGGAAGCAATCTAACAACCAAGTACATTCGTGAATTTGTATCTAAGCGAAAGCAGTGAAATTGACAGACTTTCTCTTTATATTTCCCAAGTTATTGACTTATTGTTTGGGATTTTCCTACATGACATGGTTTTTGGGGTTCTATTTCAATCTTTAGCTTTTCTTAACAGCGCTCGTAGATAACCAAGGCGCAATCAACAGTTTACACTGGCTGTTCTGCAGTATCTTGCCGTCTTGTTCGACGTCCATAATTCCGGAAGTGTCCGTGGGAGCATTCTATGCGCCAGGTCGAAACAAAATACAATCAGGCAAACCCTTACCATACATCACCAACACCTGGAGATGATGTCTCAGACTTTGAAACATAAGTGCCAGTGACGACCTTGACTTCCAGTTCCGTATTGCTTCACTCTGACACATGCTCAACTCGAAACCTCTTGAGAATTGTCATGTGCCAAAGAGCCATGTCAATCCGAGCGGCACCTGGCAAGTTGGTTAGTTTCTCAGACTACAGCCTCACACCCCTAAGCTCTGGCTGGACATTGGGGGTGAACACTTGAATCACACACTTCGATTTCCAATGGCTTCGTACAAGAGACTCTTTCTCATTCTTGCATGTCTAAGGTGGTATCACACACATCCTGCCGAAAATTCCGGGGGACAAAAAAAAACAAAATACACGCTCAAGCAACTAACTCTCCGTCTCGAACTCACAACGCCTTGTCCAAGGTGCCCTTCTTCACGAAATCCTTGCTCGCAAACTCCCTCTCGCCGCCGGTGGCGATGTTCTTGTTCTTCACCTGGCCCTGCGGGTCGCCAGCCGCCGTGTCGACGGCTGAGTTGAACTTGCCGCGGAGCACCTCACCGACGCCCTATTCACACATTATGTATCAGCACAGATCGGGAAAGAGGCGGGCGCTTCTCGTCTGCTTCGTCCTCTTTGTTCTGCGATACGGGGTGGAGGGGACTACTCACGTGTCCCTGGGCCAAGGCGCCCTTGATCTGCTGTCCGATACCGCCGCTGTGCGTCGTCGCCGCGTCGCCGCCGCCGACGGTGCTTGTGGCGGCCCCAGAGACGGGCTGTGTCCCCGGAACCTGGCCGGCGGTGGTCGTATGGGTGGTCGCCGTGTTAGGGTTAACGTTCTGGGCGTCGAGCGTGGCGGTGTTGGTGTTGGCAGCCATTGTGAGAGTTGATGTATCTGTCGACTAGAGAAAGGTTCGTGATTCTGTTTCGAGATGAAAAAGGGAGTGTTGCCAAGCTGATACGATTCTTCCTGCACTATATAAATACTTGTGGCCGATGATGCTCTGGAAACCACTTATATGCCGTCTAGGCCGTTGGTCATTGGCTTCAAACCTGATCCTGGGATGCGCCAAGGGGTGACGTCACAATAGCGCAAACGCGCCTTGTGGAGGGACGATCCGGGTGGGCCGTTCGTTGCCCGCGGATTATGGCGTTGATGTCAGCCTCAATCGTTCCCGTTGTTCCCGGTACGCTTACTTTCGTGAGGCAGATGCTGTTCGGTCACTATATTTCCTATGTTCTCTGGTTCGACGACTTGCTGTTATCGCGTCGGGCGGGAGGTATTTGTGGGCCAGACTAGGGTGTTCCGAGATGTGATGATGGTACACATCTCTCGACTGAGTCGCCCAATATTTTGCGAATACATCGCTGATTATCTAGGGTTCTCGGGCTGTCCTGGAGTTTCGCCTAGTCTTCGATATAATCCTTATCATCAAATCGCCGTTATGTACGTTACCCCATCGGCGGCGGCGTCAAACATTTGCTGTGGGAACATGAGGTAGCGGTTCTCGGCACAACAGGGCCTGAACTTCTTAATCATAAGGAGGGGTTTTTTTGCCATGTATTCATTTGGCTTTAACCACTTACTGTTACTCGTCATTACTTCCATTAGGGAAAATACAACCAGCGGCTGATGGTGATATGTACATGATGATTCATGCGCAACACCGAAGCCGGCTTTACCCATTTACATCAAATGCGTTGGGAGCAGACTGGAAGCACGTGCAAAGCTATGATGTACACGGTATATGTCTGCTCTTAGAGAAAGTCCCCGTCACGTCAGGGCCGGATGTAGAAGATAAGAACGTTTGACAGAAGAGTATATGATAGGATAACGCCAACTACCCCTAGTACCAATACAAAGAAGAACCGCAGTGCCGGTTGCCTCTTAATAATCCATGAAGATGAGGTTTCTGAAGCATACAAGCCAACCAGATTTCGTCACAATGCGCCGAAAAGAACGAACGATATCTGCCTCAGCTAACACCCTTTCCCCCTTCCCCCTTTCTCTTCCCATCTTCACCAAGCGTCCCTCACCAGAGCCCGAGAAGCAGCACCGCGACGACAGAGACATAGACCCACGGACCAGCGTCCAGCCTCGTCCCGGCGCCATAGTGGCAGCGATTCCCGTTGCATCTTACGCCGCCTCCCCCGCCCCACCCGCCGCTTCCGTCCCCCCAGCTCCAGGCCGCGCTGCACTCGCCCTCAAATTCGACGAGGTCGGTCCTGCCCAGAGGACTGCACAGCGAGCCGGAGCCGGTGCCTGAGTCGGCTTCGACGGCGCCGGCAGTGTCGGCACCCCAGCACGAGAGGATATCGCTCCACAGCCCGTCCACGCAGTGCTGGAACCTGTCCGAGAGGCAGTTCCACTGGCCCTCGTGGCCGGCGCACGACGCTTCCGGGACGAGGTAGAGGTGGCTCAGGTCCTGGAGGGTCGCGTTGGCGGTCGCCTCGTCGAGGGCGTCGGCGAGGGTGGCGAGCAGGAAGAAGATAAGGAGGGCGGAGAGCACGCCCTTGCGGCGGCACGTCCTGATTTGGGGGAACATTGTGGGTAAGAGAGACTGCCCTCGGCGATGAAGCCAATGAGCTGAAGGATTGATTTTCGTTTGTGGTTTGAGGGGCCTGCGGCACAGGATGAGGTGGGCTGACGAGAGCGGTGTAAAACCTGAGACAGAGTGAGAGTGGGAGAAAAGGCAGAGCGCTGTAGGTGTGTGGTTATAGGAGGACTTCGGAATCGTTCTCACATGCCAGCTGCCCCAATAGCTCCTATATATCTCACCAGCTCGCTAATTTCCCGGCCGATGGGCTACCGATAACCTAACCGAGAAGCACCCGAGCCCAGGGGTCAAGGGTGAAGTCCAACAGAGGGAATGACGAAGGTGATCAGTGGCCGCCTCGACCTTGCGCGAGATGTCGTCGCCCCGAACCATAGCCCTCACCCCAGACCAGCTCGTGGTTCACGCTTGCCCAGGACTTGTTTACTTCCCGCTCCGTTTGTCTTGGACGAGAAAGACGTTATCCTTCGCGTCCCGAGAGTGTCAGGCGTGGGTGCCTATGCCGTTGAGTTGTCAGCTGGTTCAAAGCCGGGCCGGTGAACGTGTGACTTTTCCATTGGGCGGCGATGATGTAGCGTTCTCACCCAAACGAATTCTCACCTTAGGCCTTGCGTCTCACTGCAGTAGTATTCATATTCGCAAGCTCTGGGGAGAGCGGGTGTTGAGCGCGTATTGCCTGCCGGACCGCCGCTGGATGTCGGGTTACACTACCGCTCGTCTAGCAAGTCTCCTGGCGCGATTCTCACACGAGTCCACGATCAAATCGTCGCACAGATTCGACAATAGTACAGGCTTTTGGCATTGCAAGCCCTCCCCCCCTGTCCAGCCAAAAAAGTGGTTGCGAGCTCATAGGCCCTTGCAGGAACGCCCAACTTAGGAAGCACACCAGACCACACACACGATTCCCGTTTGTTTCGTGACTTCATTGTTAGCCTTTTCCCTTTTTCTTTTTCTAATGCTTGAGGAAGAACACATGCTGGACATTTCATGAACCGGTTCGTCAACATGCGACGTGTCATGGCGTTGGCGACGGTGCTGGCGTTTTCTAGCGCGGAGCGCTACCGGAGCTCCCGTCGACCAATGAGCCGGTCTGAACTGCCCACATCAGGAAGGCTAGGAGGGATGGGAGCTTGCTAGGCTGAGCAGCATTGTAGTATCCAACTTCCAGGATATACGAATCGGTCGGAATTACACGGATCCGCTACCCGGTCATATGGGAGTGTGGTATCCCGTCACCGGCTGGGGAGCAGGAAGCGCCAGAGTTTATAACAGTCCGTGTTGCCGACGATAGACTCAAAAGGCAGTTTCACGAGGAGCCTGCTGCTACTGCGCTGGATAGTCGAGCCGGGTTCTTGAACTGTCACGGACGAGATGTAGTGGACGGGTGATAAGTAACCACTCGTTGGACTATCTACAGTCTATCTGATTACAATTAGATATCAAGGAAAACCGATGATAACAGCGCATTCCAGCTCTTGGTTTATGCTGCTGTGAGCCCTTTCCACATACAGTCTGAGGTCGGCGGCTCCCTCTGAACGATCCATTATTTCTCGGGCATCATTAGTACAAGTCGCTCATGAGGGCGTGTATCGTCGTTCACTTTAGTTGAAACCGGGTTACGCCATGCAATGCTGAGAGTACGCCATGTGGCCATAAACAGAAGAAAAAATAATAAAAAAGCGTACACGATGCGCAAGCCGTTCCGTTAAGAATCTCGCACGCGGCCTGCTTCACCGGCGGTATCGGGGCGTCGCACTTGCGGTGCCTGTCCACTCGGGGTATTTGCTGGGGTTCCAGCGTCCGTCGTCATAGCTCTGGGAAGTTGAGGCGGGTGACGGTGCAGTAACACTGAGGACGCTGGTGACCAACGTCGACGGTTGCATGAGGGAGCTGGGCGTCTGTTCCCACGTGGTTTGGGACGTGGTCTCGTAGACCTGGGTGGGGGTCGGAGGGATACTAGGCTCCGTTGTGCTGGCAAGTGAAGTAGACAGCGAACTTGTCATTGACGACGTCAATGACGAAGTAGTGTTTACAGACAAGGTCGACGACCATTGCTCGGGAGGAGCAGTGTAGGTAGATGCAACAGGGGTCGATGTCGGCGGGGGAGGCGCCACGATAGCCGTGGACGGCTCGACTGGTGTCGATGCCGGCTCGCTCGGGGCGGCCCACGTTTCCGTCGACGGGGGAGGCAGGATTATGGCAGTGGAGGGGACAACGGGCGCCCACGAGGATGAGCTGGGGACCGTCTGAGTCCCGGTTGACGGCTGCGGCGGCTCAACCACGGGTGTCGAGGAACTCGCTGGTGCTGATGGCGATGCGCTCGGAGCTACCGATGTTTCGGTTGGAGGAGGCAACGCAACAGGAGCACTTGACGAAGGTGCCATACTCTGGGAGAGATCCGGAGATCCCGACTCAGTGGAAATGCTGGTGGATGAGGCAGTAGGTTGAGGGGACCCGGGAGCGTCTGATGTAGGCGGCGAAGACGGCTCTGGAACGGGCGAGCTCGGGGGAGGTGGAGCTGGCGACGGGGTTGTTGAAGTGGTGGTGGGTGGGCGAGGCGTTGATTCAGGCGTGGGCGTCACTGTCGGGTAGACGGTGACGGTAGTTGACGCTCCAACGGTAGTAGCGTCAACATTGACGATGATGAGGGATGTGGATGTTGTCTGGGCGGCAGACGAGGCGTCTGGGACAGGATCCGTGATCCTTTGTGTTACGGTGACCTGAACCGGCGATTGGGTGACGGTGACTACAGCAGGACTGTCGGTGGTGGGACTTCCCTCGACATTGACTACCAGGTAGGTCTTTGTCGGCTTCGCGTCACGAAGATTGAGCAGACGATCAAGGAGGGGGATGGCGTTGGCAGCCGAGGAGACAGACAACAGCAGGGGGAGGGGGACCGAGGGGCGCATCCCGGCAATGAGCAAGCGGATGCTTGCGTCTCAAAGACTCTTTTCGAGGATGATGCTGGGCAAACGTAACGCTTGACTGACTGAAGCGTGTGCTGGTGGTGCATGCAGATGTAGGTAGGTATATGTGCGGCTTGGACAATGGACACGGACAAGACAGACAGGATATGAGAGATGTCAAATATCGATCGAGCGTACGAGGGGGCAAGGGGGGAGAGAGGAAAACTGGAGACGAGACGCGAGTAATAAAAGCAAACAGACGTAGGGCACGTGGGAGAGAGCCATGATGGTTTTACTGCGCTGCACTAGCAAACGCGAATGGCTGGTGATGGAGCCACACGAAGTAGGGGTGGTGGAGGAGGTGGTGGTGGTGATGGTGATGGTGATGGGAAATGTTGGTGGTTGGGAGTCTTCCAAGGAGATTCAGCAGATCCAGGGGTTGTGAACATTGGGTTAGTGGTCTGGCCTTCAGGGGTTTTACAAGGAACGATGGCGGGGGTACGTACTGTACTGTTCCTTTTTAGCAGGCTTCCAGGCGGAACTGGCTCGCTTAGCCCTGCCGAAGAGACACACTCTGACCAATAAGAGACTTCCCTGGCGCTTCTCCCCCAGCCACCCAGTGTTCTTGTTCCCGTTGGAATGCAGCCAGGGGTTACTTTGGAAGACGCCCATCCAGACTATACCTGTACAATGTTCCACATTGAAGAAAAAAAAGAGTGTCAGTTGCTACGGCGAAACAGGCACAAAGGCTCGCTAGTGACGGTATTTACATTCGGGCCGGAGGCGCACCTTGTCGAGTACTTACGAAAGATTGTCGACTCTGCAAGTTGGTGATTATGTAAGTTGCTGTGGCGGATTAGACTGAGATGACTGTGTGGCGGATGCACAGCCGCATATGGCTTGTGCAGAAACACTGCTCAGATTGTGGCTTGTCCCCTTGCGCGTCGAATTGTCGAATTCCCATCTCCAGACAAACAAACCATCATCCTCTTTTGGGGTGTGCGTTCTGGATTGATTCCGTCAGATCCACTCCCCAAGCTTCTTCAGATACGACAGTGCCAAAGACGTGCATGAGCAAGGGGCTATCGTACCGGTAGGGCAGCGCACCAGGGCCATTGTCGATCTGTTCCCCCCCTACGATACTCGGCACTAATCATGTGCACAAACAATAGTAGTTCCGGTCGAGATCGTTTCATTTCTGCTCTGCATCTTTACAATAAGCGCAACGCAATGCAACCAGAAGCCCAACCAACACTACACTATTCCCTTGGAAAGAAACAAAACCCAAAGCCCTGTGGACTCCAAGAGGGGGAGAGAAGAGACCTGCGCCGCCAACCCCGCTCTCCCCTGCCTCGATTACGCATTACTGTGGCGCAACATGAGCTCGACAGGGTATGCGACGCAAACAATGAAAGCCCTTTTGGCCGACTGAGGGTCGCCTTCCTGCTTGTTGTGGACCTTTTGGTTGCGTTGCACTGCCCAAGCCGCCCAGAGCTTCTCTTCGCCATGACGTTGGGCGCGTGCTCCTACTAAGCCACTATGCGCACTGCTAGTCACCTCTCGGCAGCCATCATCAGCACCAATCGTCTTGCCTCTCATCGCGTGTAGCTCCGATTTCGCCGCGTTGGGCTTTGGCCGAAGACCAGCTGACGGATTGCCTCACTGCCGCAGCGACGTACATACCTAATACATGACGGACCATTCGTCTTGGCCCTTGTTAAATACCTAACCCTAACCCGCCCAGCCCTTCCGCCCAAGGCCTCCTTCATCCGACTTCTCCGACTTTCTACATCGTCATCACGCTCAAGCTGCCCTGCCCCGCAATCAATCTCTACAGGTACCTCAGCACACCACACTACCTACATACACCATCGGCGACAGTACCCCGCCCATCTCTGACGCAAGACAAACCGCCGCCCCTCGATTCTTCCGTCGTCGTACAAGCGATTGAACTCTGAGCCTCGCATCCGAGAGACCTTGATGTCGTTCCCAGGCCAGTACGGCTACGGCGCCCGTAAGTCGCATTTACTTCTTCTTCTTCTTCTCCATCCCTTGACCAGAGCGTCGATAAGCTGACACCTTCCAAGAGCCGCATGGCCAAGGCTACGGCCAGCAGTACCCTCCGCCTCCCCAGGGTGGTTACGGCGGATCGCCCTACCCGCCTCAGGGCGGCCAATATCCCCCGCCAGCCGGCCCTCCTCCCGGTCAGTACGGTGCGCCTCCGCCGCAGCAGGGCGGCTACTACCAGCAGCCGCCACCCAGCCAGTATCCTCCCCAGGGAGGATACTACCCCCCTCCCTCCGGACCTCCTCCGGGTCAATACCCTCCGCCGTCTGGCCCTCCTCCGGGCCAGTACGGCGCACCTCCTCCGATTCCTCCCTCGCCTTACGGGCAATCGCCTGCGCCCGGAGGCTATGGCGCACCGCCCCCCGGCCCGCCACCCAGCCAGCAGTACGGCGCTCCTCCTCCTCCGCAGCACTACGGACCTCCGACGCCCGCGTCGCTGGGCTACGGGCCGCCCCAGATCATCCAGTGGGACGGTTCGCCCGACGCCGCGGCCGCGCGGGCTGCGATGAAGGGGTTCGGCACCGACGAGAAGGCATTGATTCGCTGCCTGGCGACCAAGGATCCCCTGCAGATCGATGCGATCAAGGCCGCCTACAACCGAAATTTCAAGCGCGATCTCGAGCAGGACATCAAGAAGGAGACGAGCGGCTGGTTCCAGAAAGGCTTGGTGTCCATCGCGCGCGGTCCCCTTAGGTCAGACATTTACAACTTGTACGAGGCGATGGACGGGGCTGGCACGAAGGAGAGCGTCCTCAACGACGTGCTGCTCGGACGGTCCAACGCCGACATGCAGGCCATCAAGAGCGCGTACCAGCAGACCTTCAAGCGACGCCTGGAAGACGACGTCAAGGGCGATCTCAGCATGAAGACGGAGAGGCATTTCCTCATTGTTCTCGGCGCCAACAGGGCGGAGGACTCGGCGCCCGTGGTGCCCCAGCAGGTCGACTCGGACGTCATGGAGCTGTACAAGGCCACGGAGGGCAAGCTCGGCACCGACGAGATGCTCGTCTGCAGCATCCTCAGCACCCGCAACGACAACCAAATCCGCGCCATCAACCAGGCATACGAGCAAAAGTTCCGTAGGAAACTAGAGGACGTCATCAAGAAAGTGAGTCCTGTCCCAGCACATCCCCCCCTCCCCCACCAACGGAGCCACACCCGCACAGAATAAATACTAACATTGAGTGGAAGGAATTCTCCGGTCACATGGAGGACGCGCTTCTCTTCCAGCTCCGCAACGCCGTCGACAAGTACATGCACGCCGCGCAGCTCCTCGAGGATTCGATGGCGGGCTTCGGCACCAAGGACCATCTCCTCGTGGCCCGCGTTGTGCGGTTCCACTGGGACCGGAACTTCCTCGCCAACGTCAAGGGCGCCTACCAGGCCAGATACAACCGCAGCCTGGCGGGCAGGATCAGGGGCGAGACGAGCGGAGACTACCAGAGGCTGATGCTCGCGTGCATCGGCGAGAATATTTGAGCGACAGACACGGGCGGTGGCGCGTAGCCGGGAACAGAAAAACACACTGGAATGATACCCTGGGTTGGGACGGACTTGTCATGATGATGCCTCTAGAACCGATGAGGTGGAGGGGGGACCAGGCTTGATTAGCTGGCCATGGAGGCCATGATGAATTGGGATCCTGACGCGGAGTCAAGAGCCAGTATGATTATAATCACAACTTCTTATTTTAATGGTATGGATATTGGAACGGCTCTCGCGGCTCATGTGACGTGGCAGTGCATGGCTAGGTACTTATATTATGAGGCCTTGAGGGGCCAAGGGCTTGCCGCGGGCAGCTATTTCTCCCGATCTCGTGTCGCTGATAGGTAGGGACGGGGCAAGATCGGGCCATCGCATTCCGAGCGGGAAAGAGATATGGTTTGGTGGCGTAATTGGACAATCTGAAAGGCAAAAAGCAGGCCTAACGCCCCTATCCCTCCCCCTCCCCTCCCCACTCTCCCCCCCCGTGCCTGTGGAAAGTTACTACCAGTAAGGTATCATTTAAGGCCACGTGCTGTCTTTGCGACACTAGAGGAGCTTCTGGCCGAACAGTTTTCTTTGTTGGATTATGAGATCTATAAGATGGATAAAGGCTCCCTTAGTCTAGTAGCACATAAACAGTGACTCTTACTGGCCAGATATGTGTTAGGCATGCACAAGAATCTCGAGATGTCTGATGCCCTGAACAGTGGGGTTTTAGTTTACTTTTGTAGTTACCCCCTCTCTTTCTATTTCTTTTACGACTGCGAGGGCGGTTCGGAACACTCATCAAGCCTGTTTGAAGCGGGCCCCACAGAGGAAGGACCAATCAGCGGGAGCGCCTTGGACACAGAAATATGGGTCTATCCCCAAGGTCGTACATAATTGGTGTATATAGCACGCTATGTATAGCTAATACTTCGTAATAGCGCCTTCCTTTACACAAGAAATTAAAAAAAAAAAATACGCTAGTTAACTTTTCCCTGTTATTTATATTTCTGCCCCACCTCCCTACCTATTTACTTTTCTGATTTTTCTATTTCTTTATATCTCTTCTTTTTTAAGTCAAGATCACCCTTACCTTACTACCCCTGCGCCCAGTCGGAGATCATCAGTGACTACGAACGCATGTCGCGATTACCTCAATAAAGACACCAAAAGGACGTGTCAAACCCTTTTTTCGACGCGTCATTTCGCGCAAAGTGAGCTTGCCGACTTCCCCCACCGACTTTGCATCCAGAAATTAACGTGCGCTCAGCTCTCATCGCCTTCCCAATCGGCGTTGGACCTTCTTCATCAGCAGTCACGTGGCTGACAAACCACCAGAGTCGCTCATCGTCACCTTCGCCTGGTCGCATTCAGAAAGACGAAGCACTGCGCCCAAGACCTTATTTTTGCAATGGCCTCGCCGGCGCTGTCATCTGCCCGGGTAAATGGCTACGGATCCGGACCTATTGGCACGCATCAGCCCTCCCCAACCCACTTGCAATACACGATGCAGCAGCAGCAGCAGCAGCAGCAGCAGCAGCAAGTGCCTCATGCTCGTCCCCCGGCTTCTAACGGGAATGCGCCTTTTGCTCCGGTCCTCGCCTCGGACCTTCCTCAACCGGCGAGCCGATCATCTCCTCTCGCCGTCGAGGATGGTCAGAGAGTCCAGCGCTTCGCTGAGGATTACGCAAGGCTCTCCACCCTCATCATGGAATGTGACCCGGAGGCTGTTAGACGCGCCATCCGGGACAATTTCGAGAAAAGCTTGCTGGGATCCCACTATCACACGGCTTTTGTTGTACGTGTTCCGCCCGCGGGTAGCAGCCCGTCACTTCCACCCGAGAGCTTCAATTCCCACCCACCCGCTTCCCATATCCAAATGTGAACATTGCTGACCTTTGCCCAGATGAACGTCGCCATGCATCGCTCAGACGAAGACATTCTCCTGAGAGCTATCCGAGACTTCGGCTCCCGCATCGTCTCGGCGGGAAAGCACGACTTGGTCGGTTGGATGAGCCAGTCCGACCTGGACGAGGTCGCCGACCAGATCATCTCCAAGGCCAGCAACACCTTTCTCGACAAGGCTTTGGTGGCGCGCCTGCCCACCATTGAGGCCCGCCGACTTGTCAATGCGCTGGCGCGGGCGGAGCGACTCGGCTATGACGCCAACGATATTGTCGATAATGAGCGTGTCGTCGCATCCGTGCCGGTGCCCAAGGACATCCCCAGTGTTAAGGACCGGCAGCCCGGCCCAGACCAGAACCCACAGGAGCCGGCTGAACAGACTGTCGCGCAAGCCCTGGCCAAGATGGAACCTCAACCGCCCGAATCGATAAATCCATCCATCCCGAGATGCCAGATTTGCCATCGTGGCTTCCCTGGACCGATCGCTCACAACCACGTAAGTTGTGCAATTGAACAACCAGAGAATGTCAAACTAATGCACCACAGCATATCAAGAGAAACCTCTGCACCAGACCGGCGCCGCTTCCAGGCCCTGGCGGAGAGATGTACACCTGCTTTTTCTGCGGCCAGACATTGAGTACCATCGGCGGTCTACAGTATCACATGATGAACAAGGTGTGCGGTGAATACGGCGATATCCCCAAGGACCGCGTCGTCGCCACCAAGCCGCTGGCTAGCCTGAACTCTCCTACCCGACAACTAGCACCGGACATCGTCCCGACTCATGTCTCCTCCTTCAGCAACAGTCCGGCGGCTCAGCACTACTCAACCGCGCCCGCTGCCATGCAGACACCCCGCGCAGCTCCGCCCAGCACCCAACCAGACAGCTCGGAAAGCGTGCCGCTCGGCACACCTCAAGCCAAGGATATGGCCCACCTGACGGCGACCCAGGTGCACGCACTGAAGGAGGAACTGCGGATTGCCGAGGAGAACTTCAAAACCAAGATCAACGACACCCAGAGGGCGGGCGGCGACCCGGGCGAGGTCCAGAAAAGGCTGACGAGCCTGCGGAACTCTTATGCCTGCAAGCAGAGCATGATTCGCAAGAAGTATAATATCAAGCTGCGCCAGCGGCGTGGCCGTGAGGCGATGGAGAACGAGCGTGTGAGGATGGGCATCCCCAACCAAGTTCCTCGCACGTTGGGAACGCCGACCAGGGACGTCCACGCAGATAAGCGGGCCCGCATCAACGGCAACGGCGATGCGACGACGACGATGGCGACAGAGGCCTCGCAGCAAGACATGCCCATCAAGACCGTCCCCGTGACGGAGATGGGCAACGGCCTCAACGGGTCGAACGCGACGGCCGCGACGCAGGACCCGACCTTGAACGTGTCGCAGCCGGCATGGCCCGGGTCGATGCAAGGCGAACCGAGACAGCCGTCTTCATCCTACCAGCAGAACGGGTACCACGTCGAGGTCCATGTGCCGAGCCCGTCCAAGAAGCCAAACGCGGCGCCGGAGATCGGCGATACTCCTTCGCAGGCGGCGTCGGGTGGCTCCCTGACGGCCAAGCAATTGCTGCAGCGGATGCAAGGCTCTCCAGCCAATGACGGTGACGAAGATGACTCTTCTTCGGACGACTCGAGCACCGATGGCGAGGAGTAGAGAAGCATTGACCTGCCGTTGGTTGGTCCTCCTGCTCGGGAAACGGTCATTTACATTGTTTTCTTTTTTCTTTTTTCTTCTTCTTTTTTTAAGGGAAAACGAAATGGAGTTTAGCATGGCATGGCAAGTGGTTCCCGCTGCCACAACGAGTTCTCTTTTTCATCGTTGCAAGCAAGATCTGTCGGATGATTTTCTCAGATCACAACCCGACAAGAAGATACCCGCCCCCGTCCCGTTATTTGCTTCCCCCTATTCTTGTCTTCCTCTCAACGGGTTTCAAATGGGTTAGCAGGCGTTGCTATGCATCACGGAACACCGGAAAGGGGGATTGGCATCATTCATGGGACATGGAGTACTTTATTTCATTTTTGTTTTGTTTTGGCAGAGCGAGTATGCTTTCACATGGGGTGAAACACACGCAACAACTTGGGCTTTCTTGCCGGATCCTTCGATAACCGCGTGATGCGATTCCCCCTTCTTAAGCGATGAGGATAATCTCGTGCCGGGTGGAAAGAGGTTGAGCCCGGGCACATACATGCATACATACATACATACATACATACACACATACACACCAGCAATGTCCATTAAGGATTCATCAGACGATAGGTAGATAGGCCAAGGAACCAATGCATATACATAAATCACAGTTAAGGAGCAAGCTGATCATGGCCCTACCCTTCAATTTCCATGTTTACCTTTTTTTTTTTTTTTTTTTTTTTTTTGCCACGCCGCGGCTCGTGTCCTTTATGCAAGCGGCGTTTGATCGACAATTGTGGTGCAGGCTGGCATGAGGTTGGGCGAGCTTTCCGGCTTGCCGGCGCCTGAGCTGCTGGTGTAGGTAGGCTGCTGCCAGCCACGGACCCTGCTTGCTCTTCATCGCTCGGGAGCTTGGGGAATGACGCGGGAGTGAGGAGGGAAGCCGGATCTCGCAATGCCGAATGCAGATGGGGCGAGAGGGCGGGTTAGATCGGCCGAGTTTGACCCGAGGTCCTCCGAGGGCCAGGGGGGGGTGTAGAGGCGTGGTCAGACGGGTAAAGGGTGTTTTGTGAGCAGAGCGGTACGTGGAGACTTTGACATTCTACCGGGGGGGTCTTGTGAGTCTGGTGAAGCGTGTGGTGTGTGGCAGGAACGATGATGCGGGCGGTGAACGGGTAAACGCAGACGGGGGAGAAACGCCCAATGTGGTTATACATCTTGGGGATGTGTTTGGTGTTTCAAGCTAGGGACATTTGTTCATTGCCTGTCATAAGGGATTGAGGGGGGTGGCATGGCGATGATGCCGCTGGGACGAGGACGGGAATGGACCGGATCGTGAAGGACATGTGAACTGGTCGATGTAAGGCACGAGTACGTATGTCTAAGTGACGAGGAGGGCAGGATGGGGTGCAAAATGCCGGACTCATTGGGGGAGGGTTGGACGGGATCCGGAGCTCTGAGGGTGGAAGGGGAAGGGAGCGTCCGATGGGGGAGGGTAGCGGGCTCTCTCTCCCTCCTATGGGCCCCGTTCATGAGCTTGCCTGATTGCTTGCATGCAGGTCCCGGGTTTCAACTCGAGCGACGGCAAGGCAGATGGACCTGACGAGCGTCGACCGTTGGTAAGAGGGAAACTCGGCACGTGTCCGCCCGGAGGAAGCGCCAATGATGAGTGATCTATGAGTCCTGCAGGGGGAGCAAAAGAGAGCGAGAGAGAGCGAGAGAGAGCGAAAGAGAGCGAGGAAGAGCGAGCGAGCGAACGAGACTGGAGGACGAGAGCGTAAAGATATGTAGGTTACGCCTTGAAGAGAGAGAGAGAGCGCAGGTCCATGTGAAACCGGGGGGAAGCAGCTCTGTGGTTCGGTTCCTGTTAGCGTCACCCTTTTGTTGATGTCGGCGTGGTTGGCGGCTGACAATGAACGAGACATGCGAGGAATGGGGTGTTGGATGGCCACGGTACTCTGCAACCACAGAGGTCAAGGGGTACATGTGATGCTAGGAAGAGAGGAAAGAGGGGACGGGACGGGTGATTCATGATGAGATGTTTATCCGGTGAAACGTTGAAACATGTTATTCTCGAATGCCCTTGAGCGCTTTCGGATTTTCAGCTTTCGCTCCATTGGATCCAGTCGACGGTTCCTTCTCCGTTGCCCCCTGCGCGGGACTGAGTATCAGAAAAGACCCTGGTACAAGTCGATATGGTAAGGACGAACTGACAGCCGAGAGCGAGCGATGGAAGACCAACTCGTCATCTTCGTGTGTGTTTGTGTGTGCGCGTATGGTAGGTTCCAGTCCAGTTCGAGCCCAAAAAGACCAAGCGGCCGTGCGGTGCTCGTCCGTGACTTGGTCCGCCCCCCTCCCCTCTCCCATTTCTGCAGCGCCGAGAAGATGGGAGCGCTGCCATTGTCCGATGTGCTCAGACTGGGCGGGCGTACCCCTACGGAGGGAGCTATGCCTCTGCTTTCCCCTGCTCTGGATGGCTCTCGAGCTGCGCTGGCGTTGCCTTCCACTTTTGCTGTCGTCCGTGATCCGTCTCTGCCGCGCCTGCAGGGGTAAGTAATCTGCCCGGCAAGGCCCGTCGAGACTCTATATCCCATTCGTCTGGTGAGGCTTCGTTCGGGTGTTCACCTGTTTGGGTGGCGGGCGCGTCGTGAGGGTGACGGAAGAGGATTTCTGATGCTTTGATACGTCTGTTCTTCTTTCTCTTTTTGGGCTCTTGGGACGCTCAGCTCCTGTCTTAAGCACTAGTACATCTCGTGTTTCCCGCTTGCTTCCTCTTCCCACTCTGGTTTTGCTGTTTCTTTTCCTACAAGGTTTTTTTTTTTTTTTTTGGTTTTTTTTTTTTTTTGGTCGGTTTTGTTTCTTGAGCGTCATGTCTCTTGACGCCTTGTGAGACGCAAGTCTATTAATTCTCCCTTGCAAGTCAATTGTTTCGTGAGTGTAACCCCAATCGTTACTTTGCTCAGCCAACCAGCCAGCCAGTCTGTGCCTCGACTACTGTCCCATCGCACCGAGCCTCCGAAACGTAACAGCACATCGCGTAGCCTCCGCGACGGCCTCTTTTGCGAGCACTGCAACATCGTACCGGCCTGGAATATCGACCGTTGGACCTAGCTCACTCGGTCGGTGATATCAGAAGCAGCGAACGTCTGGTTCTTGGTTGATCGCCCCGATTTCTGGCCATCCCCGTCGGACCCCCGCCATCGTTCACTACCCGGAGTCGGACGCGGGTGTGGAGACAGCCGGAACGTAGAAAAAGGGACCCGCCCCTCTGTCTTTTGCCCTGTCGAAGAAAAGACAGGACAAGGGAAGGGGAAGGAAAAAAAAAACAACCAAACCAGAGAGTCAAGACAAGGGTAGCGGTTCTCGCAGGCGGGAAAGGAACACAGGTACACCCTGCCTCGAGCCGGGAAACGATCAGAGCGTCGAAACGTCCAAAGCAACAGCAAAGCGGGATTCATGCGACGACAGTGTCTGGCTTAGGCTTTCTGTAAGCGAGGTGCGATCTCGACAGGCGAAACGATAAGCATAAACCCTCGAAACGCCTGCTCGAGGGGGATACCCTGAGTGGGATACCCTGAGAGGGATACCCTCCTCGCGAGCGGATCCGAATACGTTGGACCAAGAGAGAGACAGAGAGAGGTTGACAGAGAAGAGACGAAGGGACGAGCGCGAGCTGTCATTGAGTGACGGCTCGTTGAGTTTGGCTGGCCTTGTGTTGATCTTGTGTTGGTTCGGATTTGGAGGTCTAGTCGGCGGGGTATTTATCAAATCTTTAGTTCGTCGTCATCTGGAGCAGATTGGGTCGGGATCATCGACTGGCCACGTCAGGTTACGTTTCGGCCCCCGCAAGCGCGCAAAGGGAGGAGGACGTTCCGGGTCGCCAACATATCGAATCCACGTCGCATTTTGGCGGGCGGTGGTGGCAGCGTTGCAATTTGGCAGATCGCGGATAGAAGACGGGGTGGAACGACGAACGACCCCTGGAGGGAAATTGCGGTCCGAAGCAGTGTGAGAGAGTGAGTGAGAGTGAAATGAGTGGGTGGGACGCCTCGATGGCAGCGACAGCAGCGACAGGGGAGACAGGTGAGACAGGGGTGATTGGAGGGATGACTGGGACGGGGCTGACCGCTGTAATGGGCCTGCAATTACTCCAAGGACAATGTGGAGGCACTATAGGTATGGAGGGTCCGGGGACTGACGCCAACGCCAATAACGACGCCCCGCCAGGTACGCAGCTTGCTACTACTGCCTGTCCCACTACTGCTGCGGTGGGCCGCCGTCAGACAAGCAGCCTCAAGACCACGAGTGGCCCTCAAAAGAAGTTAACGCCGCCGCCGCAGCTACACGAACGCAAGTTGCTCAGAGTCAGTTCTGTTTCCGTCCGGAGACCAGATTACTCGTGGTCGACTGATCATCAACAACAACAACAACAACACCCCGGAGCGCCGCTACTGCACCGCTCACGTTCGCTCTCTTTCTATCATCATCAACAACAGCCTCCCAGCCAAGACTACTACTCGGCTGCGCAACACATCCCCGTCTATCTGCAACCAGGGACTCGAGACCACGCTTCGTCGGAGCAAGAGAAGGACCGAAAACAAGGACAGACACAGGCGCGACCACCCTCACCACCGATACAACTACGACTACTACAAAAACAGCAACAACTGCAACCCCAACCACAGCTGCGAGAACCGCCCCCGAGGCCAGCTCCCCCGCCGCGTCTGTACCCCGTGCCTGGCAGAAGAAACGGCGTAGGGATCGCCTTGCCCGTGCTCAGCTCAGCTCCCCGCGACCGAACTACCATCGCCAACTTCAACCGGAGGCGCCGGCAAACCCCGACGCACCTCTCGGCCACCTCCAAGACCGCCGCTCATCACCGGAGTTACTGGCCCGATAGTTTCCGCGACCCACGCCACGGACTCGTCATCAAGAACGATTTTGAGAACCCAACCTCGACTCCATTGTTACCCCCCGCACCCTCTATCTCGCCCATCCAGGAAACTTCTCCGAGCGAGCGTCCGAAGCCGCGTCTCGCCGAGATCGGCCCTCTCGAAGAGTGAGTCCCTTTCGTTCTGTCGTGCTTGATCACGTTGTGTGTGTGTGTGTGTGTGTGTGTGTCTGTGTGTTTGTTGTTTTGCGACGAGAGACAGAACGAGAAGGCGGAGCGAGAGACGAGACCGCCAGACCAAAAACGAGCCGGGCGATTACACGACGATACGATGGGATACATCACGCATAAGAACCAGAGGAAAAGGCATAGCGCTTCACAGCCAGGACGTGAACATAACGCAACCAACACGAAACCGGCAACTGTCTCCGAGCGTGAGAACTCTGGTGTTCCTGCCCATTGGGGTTCATGCGAGAATACCACCAGTTCCCCTCACACCTTCTCGCTGCCAACCTTATGCTTCCAGACCACGCGTTCGAGCCCAAACTCAAAACGTACAATCGCCTATCGCACCATGCCGGATGCGCCATCTATTTGAACCCGTCCTTCCTGCCACCCGACTCCCTTGCTGTTGGGCTCCAACGCCCTGCAAGTGTGCTGTGGCGGCCAGGCCTTCCTCGACATCTTCCGTCCATCACCGCTCTCGCCATGGTCTCCTTCGCACACGCTTGCTCCTCGCCGACCGCGACTCCTCTCGCAGTCTCGATCGTCTCTTTGCCTCGCTGACCGGCAGCTTCACCTCTCGTCCAGAAATCTTTTTGCTAACCTCTTCCGCTGCTGCAGCAAGCTCAACGAGCTCAAGTCCCCTCGCCTGCCCCCCTACAACGGCAACCACTTGATACCAAGGCACTGGCGCCCGCCCTCCTCCGTCTACTCCAGGAAAGACGACTTTGTCTCCCCCCTCTCGCCAGACTTTGCCAAAGGGGCGACCCTCGGGAACCCCAACTCGGTTTCTCCTCTGTCACCCGACTTCGCCAACGTGGCTGCCTCCAACATTTACCGCTCCGCTGCGGCGGAGGTCTCCCCTCCGAGCTCTCCTGACACGGAGGCTCAGATGAAAGGGTAAGTCACGAACGACCGTCAAAAGCAAACACCGGACACAAGCACGCACTCCCACGAAGCCCATACTTTCTTGAGTCGCTTGCTGTCTCTACCGTCTCCACGCGGGGTGTCATTTGTGTTTTGCCGATACCCAATCAATGCCAGTCATCCACTGACCATGTGTCTCTCATTCAGGACCACAACCACAACGCAGGGCCGCAATGTCTCTCCCGTGGATTCTCCCAATATTTCGCAGCTCGAAATTTCAGCAGAGCACGGCCAGCAGCAGCAGCAGCAGTATCAACATGAGCATCCGGACGCAGTGATTCAGCGAAAGACCAGCATCCCTATGATGCGCCGCGAGCGCCGCAAGAACCAAGAGGCCACTTCCCACACCCTCCGCGAGACAAAATCCCAGCAGCGTCTACGGGTCCAGCGCGAGACCAGGTGGGATGACATGACGGGCGAACCCACGTCGCAGGAGAAGGGCCGTGCGGGCCAGGTCCGACCACAAGAGTACGCCCAGGAGTTTGGTGCCAACACGCCCTTCGGCATGTCCCCAGCAGCCATGAAGGCCATGCGGAACGCCCCGCAGACGCACCAGACCTTTGCCGACCGCCTGCGAAGTTTGCGGCCCATCGGCGGAAACCAGAAGCAGAAGCAGCAACAACAGCAGCGGCGGCAGCCTTCTACTGAGTCAGCCACTGCCGTCATTGAGCCCATCGACGAGCGCCCGCCCTGGCGCGGTGCAAGCGGACGGACGCCCATTGTACAACCTGTCCGTGACACCAAACCCGCGTCGCCTCTGAACGTCCCTCCCCAAGGCACGAGACGTGCGGCCGTTGGGCCTCGGCTGCCCATCGCGGGTGTCACCTCTCCGTTGTCCCCTGTTAGCCCTTCCAAATCTGAAACGTCACCGCGCTCCAGGACGCCCACCACCAGAACTGTGCTCAACGCACCCCGCCAGCTGATTGCTTCTGCTTCGCCTACGGCCGCTCGAACCCCCGCGCCCGCTCAGTCCTCATATCCTAGTCCTCCCAACTCGAGCGCCGATACCCAGTCGCCCGTACATGCGACGCCCGACGCCGTTACTCATGCCGACGCCGCGACCCTGCAGCCTGCACCCTTGCCGGGCCAGCAGCAGGCTGTTCGCGGTGCCCTCAATGCCCAAGTGGACCATGACAAGGCAATACGGAGAAAGCCCCATCGTGCAAACCCGCTGGGTCTGCGTGCGCCTCAGCCGTCGTACACTTCGAGCATCTATTCGGAGCAGACTGTCCGGTCACCAACCTTTCAAGAGCATGAAAATTCGCATCCTTCTGCTCCTCTTTCGCCGGTCGATGATCAACCCACTACCGTGGTGAACAAACCTGCGGATCAGCGTCCCTTGGATTCCAACCCCGCGTCCTACGTTGCCGTCTCCACCACAGCCACACCTCGCGAATCCACAGAGACGGGCTCTTCCCCGGTTCAGTCTCTGCCGAGCCCCGCCCACCAAGCCGATGGGGTCATGAGCCGCAAGCGGCCGCCTGTTATCAAGTCGACGAGCCCTTCGATCAATCCAGACCAACCCTTCCTCATCTCCATGTCGTCCCCGTACATGTCGGGCGCCTTTGCCGAAGCACCCACGCCGCCTCCTGCCCGAGCACAGCTGCCCAGCCAGAGAGATTCGCTGCCACGAACCAGCCCTGTCAGTTTGTTCAGCAACTCGAGCCGCCCCGAATCGGTTTGGTCCACCAGCAAGGCCTTGCCGCCGCCCCCAACCGAGATGTCCATGTCCAACGATCGCGTGGGCTATCTCAAGGCCCGGCTCGAGTCGTTGTCCAACCGCCGCATCAACATCAACAGGGCCATCAGGCAGATGACGGAGCTTATGCCGACCGACCACATCTTGGCCAGCCAGGCCGTCCTACTCAAACGGGAAGCCGAGAAGCGCAAGGTGGAAGCCCTCAAATCCGAACTGGCCGAGATTCAACGCGAGGAGTACGAAACAGGCCTCAAGCTGCACCGGGCGTACAAGAGAATGGACCGTAACGCAGAATACGAGCCGACGACGCTCTGGGTGAGGAGAGTTACCAACTAGACTTGGCAGGTCCTGCACGAGAGCTTCACTGGCTGGCCTTGTGCGTACTGGCCGTCAAGACGGCAGGCGTTGTTGCTGTCTAGGTTATGAGCAGCGATCAAGCGTTTCAGAGGGGTTTACATTGTCAGAATCGGGCATTCGATGCGAAGCATATGGAGCTTAGCGGTCCTTGGTCTCACTGTTTTTTTTTTCTTTTTTTTCCTTAGCATGTTGGATGGTCTTTAGGAGGCCAGATTGAGTGAAGCAAGGGATCGATCATGGCCTAGTCCTAGGGGTTTTTTTCTTCTTCCTCTCTTTTTTTTTCTCCGTTTGTTTTTGATACCTACTTCTTCTGTGGAAGAATTCTAGAACGAGTCGTAGAAAATTAATTGATCCCCCTCCCCTCAAGCAGTGGGCGGTTTGGCTGGTGCATGGCGACCCAATGTATTTGAAACCGTGGTCCGTGAACGAGATGGGATGAAAGGGGTCGATGCCATAATGCCGTGATGCAAACGCGAAGGCGACCTCGGCGCAGCGTGGATTCACATGCGTGCGTCTTTGGTACCGGCTCTTCGATACAAGGACGGCGTCAAAATAAGGGAAGCTCGAGGCGACGACTCACAATCCGAACACGCTGCACTGTCAAGAACGCCCAACTCCAAAAGCTCCAACTCTAACTCCAAACGCCCTGATCGTCCGCTGCTGGGCAGGGGTTACTCCCTGCTTGATTTGACCCGTTTGTCGTCTATCTTTAGCCTTCTTTGCTGTAGTAGGGGGGTTGTGCATGTGGCGCTCAGTCATTGTTCGATTGGGACGATTCGGGTCAGTTTTCCTCCGAACCCCCCCCCCCCCCCCTCGGGACTCTATTCTCGCTCAATACTCTAGTAACTTCTTCAGAGTCTGGGAACGAGATGAACTTGTTTTTTTTTTTTTTTCTTTAATCGCTGATGACGTTGACTGGTTTTGATGGGAAGAAGGAATCACCCGACGCAGGGGCCCTGTGAGATAAGGGTTTCTGGCCCGTGTAATTTTTGTTGCTGTTGGGATCCTCTAAGCCGTATTCTAGATCTGAAAAGGAGTCATGGCGCGATTTGGTGCCTGGGTCTAACGCAGGCGCGGGCGGGCGCGCGCAGAGGCGGACGCGGCTCGGCGCTTGGGTGGTGAAGATAAGGATGTTGCTATATGTGAGAGTCCATTGTAGACCATACGAAGGGGCGAACTAGCTTCGTCGCGGGAAACAGGACGGAGTGGTTCGGCTGCAGGGTCTTGCTGTGAGAGGTCGAGGCGGACCGGTTGTGCGTGGGCGCCGTGCTCTGGCGGCCACCACCAAAAGAGGAGTGAGTGCGCGCTTATCAATGCGTTGTGTGGCCGTAGAGACGTTGGGTTTGAGGGGAAACCGCTTTCGTGATTATGCTGGTTGGATATGAGACCAGGAGAGAGGGCGTTCAGGTTTCGGCCCGGCCTTTTAGTGTAAATGAATGGCTTAGGTCCTCGAACTCGGCCCGGCTTATGATGCAATTGCGATTCGTCTGGGCTGCAGTCTGGTCGGTTCTGGCCTACTTCTAGAAGCATTGGCGCTTGGATTTCATCTGCTGTCTTTTAGGCTTTTGATAAGACTTACCGGGCCTCCTCACCGCTCGAATGACTGTGCCTTGGCAGTGTGGGAGCGCAGGACGGCTGGTGAGGTCGAAGACATGGAAACTGAGACAGGCAGGATTACAAGCCTGAGTAGATCCGTGACCTTGTATTCGCTTCCTCACCACCAGTTCTTGGTGTAAACCTTTAGGGTCTACCAACCCATTATGATCCAGCTTTGCTTGTGCTACTCTATCATAAGAAACCCCTACAAGCCTCAAGTACACACTCTCATAGACCTTGGCCAAGCCATCGCTCCAGCTGCTCTCTCTGGCCCCCTCGGGAGAAGGGGGAGGCACAAATTAAGTCTCCAGCAACGGGACACACGAAGGCATGCTGCCACATCCCAGCTTGAGCCGCTCGGCCCCGGTGAACGTTTATCCAGCTGGCTCTCTGGTCCAGCCCCAGAAAATTGGTAGACCGTTACACAATATCTAGGTACCTACTGCCCCAACCCAGCAAGAAGTCAACTACACCACCCAAATGTCTGTCTTAGCCGCCTTGGTCCAGAAAAGCCGAACGATTCATCGGCTTGTTCCTTGATACCCTGCTGCTCGAGTCTTCGCTATCAAGTGTATGTGATCCAGGTTAGGACACCCAAGCCTGCAAGCCCCTAATGCCGTGCATCACACGGCTTCCCTCCCCTCCCCTACACAAGTGTATTGCACACTGCGAACAAACGCTACAGGACCAGAACTAGAACCATCCCCATTAGCCAAAACTGTGGTTAGCCGGCCTGCCGAACACTTCAACAAGCAGGCAGAGATCGAATGCCCTAACGGCCCAAAGAGACTATCGTGAGGGAGGGCAAAATGGCACAATTCGAATAGATGTGCTGTCGTCCATCCAAATCTCTCATTTGTATTTCTGTGTTCTAGTCATTCCTATAGTGAAGAAGGGGGGGCATTTGAGTGCGGAGGCGGGTGTGTTGGCTAAAGTATTTCGCCTTTTTACAAGCCGCATGCTAGGAAGCAACCTATCAACGCGTCTTGACAACATCCCATATTCTATTGAAGAGAACGGTACGTGCTTTTCATCTCTAGTTCTTGTCTTCTGTTCCCCCCTTACAGACGCGCGCGCGCGCAAATAAGTTTACATCATTTACATACTGCACTTCCACCTTCTACGAGCATATCGCCTCCCCGCTTCCGCACGATTTAAGATATTCGCACTGCGTGAACGATGCACCGCCTGTGGCCTTGCACTTGGTAACACCGTCCGTATCGACAAAGGCAGTCTGCGCCCATTCGTTCGTACAGACATTTTTGTTTCTCTGTTACAAAGTCAAAGTTAGCACAATACCTATTTAAACATGTTGGTTCTCTTATACGACTTACGGCATCATCCTCGTTAGCACAATAGCATACAGTTGCTGCCGTATTACTGCAGCTGGCTTGGGCTTGGACCCCGATAAGGGTGGCTGCAGCAATAAGGAGGCTGGTAAACTTCATCTTGAGGACAGAGTCTGAGAAGAGACACGAAGATAAAAAGTGACGGTGAATTTGTTAGTAGCTGTAGCGAACGAATGTAAAGGGATAGAGACAGATCTCTCGCCGTTCAGTAGACACGGATGAAGCCTTTTAAAGTAACTGTGTGGGAGCATAGAGACGTACGTAATACTCGGCAACCCCGAAAAGTTAGAAGTTTTAACTTAATAGAAATGGTAGTAACTACTACGCTATGTAACCACCTTACCTCGTACTTGTGGATCAGTTCTACTCTATCTTTTGGGCCAATAGGAGCCTTCTAACCCACCTTCTGGTCCACTTCGAAACTTCTAAGAATTAATTTGCTACCTAGTGCTGTTGACCTCGTAAAGTATAACGCAGACGTCATGTACCTGTGACCTTAAGAGGGAGGCTCATATTACTTATTACTCAAGTAAAGTATAGTGCAGATTATGTTGTTGAGTGTGTGAAATAGGAGGGTTTTTTCTATTTCTTTCCAAGGAGAAGAAAAAAAGTGGATAAGTCGACAAGATGATACACCAAATACTGTTTCATTTCAGTTGAATTTTCTGACGGCCTTGGGTCGGATTGTAAGATGCATCATGTAAACATTTAGTGTAATTACAGTTCGTCTAGGTTGGAGTCTAATCTGGTTTGAGTCTAAGGTACTTCAGCAGGTATTAACACTTCAGTTTTATCCACTATTTTTGATAATACGTTATAACTAACACTACTGTTACTTGAATAGCTATGCCTTTGAAAACATAAGACGATACGACAACATGTAAGGTTGAGAATATAGAAACTAGAATAGGTAGATATAAGTACAAGCTGAAGAAGGTTTATATTGTAGAAGTTTAGTTTACAATGTCTCAATATATTCCTCATCAAAAGGTACTGGTTTTTACCTTGACTGAAGAGATTTGACATGAAATCAGGATGTTGTCTGCTATTTATTATTTTTCATTGTTCACTATGGCTTGTAATGTGTTTCTCGCAGTCCACGCTAGCTGCCTTGACCGTTACGAATCTTGGCCTCCCTGATGACCTCACGACTCCTCCTCCACGACCGGTACCCGAACTGAAATTGCCACAGCCAGAAGCCGAACCCTACCGCCGCCAAACCGACAATGACGGCCGTGACTAAGACGATGACCAGGACAGCGAACCACGCACTCACATCCGCGAAGACCCGCCACCCCTCGTCATCCTCGCCCGACTTGGCAGCCAACACTACTCGCATCGCTGAGAGGATCAGGGAGAGCGCGGCGAACACAAACAGTAGCGAGGCAGCGGACTCTTTGAGGAAGTCCCCGATTTGCCAAAACTGCTCTTCGGAGAAGAGCCTATTTGTGAGCCCTCTCTGCGTTGCGGCCGATGGCTGAAAAATGCATTCAGCCCAGTGCAGCCAGCCGTGACAGACGGAGCTGGCCAAAGTGCCACCTGGGAGACACCTCGGCGTCGCTGATATTGGAGAACGACCGGATGAATGCCGCAAAATCGGCGTATGTCAACTCTGTTGGCGATGTCTTCTCTCCTCGTGACGGTATTGAGCACGACATGATGAGGTGCGCCTCCTTGGCCAGCTCAAAGTCGGAAGGATATCGAATGAGGCGCTCGTACGAACGCATAAAACCGAGTGCCTTGCCGCGGTGCTCGCTCCCAAGGGGCGAGGTTTCGGCCCGAGAACGAGTGGCTGAGCAGATGGTACGGTAACGGTTTGATATGGACGGCATCGTGGGCCCAGACCAAGTGCATGTTTGGGTCCTAGGTTACGATGATCCTGCGACCTTTCTGTAGGTGTTTGTGGATGGGGCCGATGTTGTCGCTCGCCTTCCGCGCGAAAAAAAAAAAAGTCGAGGTTTGGGTACAGCTCTTCTAACACGCTGCACGACAGCTCGTCACCGAGGGAAGCTGCTACGCTGTCAGGGAAGCCCTGGTCGATGAGCTCGATGTGGGCAGAAAATGGGACATCATCCGTTTCCAAGAAACAGGACCTCGATCGAGTGCTGTAGTAGTTGGGACTTTGGTCTTTTCAAAAGAGCAAAAGTGTTGCTGTATCAGGATAAGAGTATCGTGCAGGACGGCCTCGAGGACCATAGTAGCATTGCTAAAAGGTGTTGGGAGGTTAAGTCTGGCCGCCAGCCTGATGCTTAACAGGTGGCATGTCGGAAAAACGACACCGTTCGTTGCGGATAGCAACCAACGCCTCAATTATGTCATATATCACTTCGTGAAAATCAGTATGCCCAACATAGATCCAGCAGCTAGAGGAAGCCAATAAAGGCTTGGGAAGCAGGCTCGCCAAGAAGAGAGAATATTTTACGTAATGAAGAAGGGCGCTTATTGTAGTATGGCTGGGGATTCAGCTCTTGGCAACCGACCTGCTAACCTCCTGCAACTACACCCAAGACGCGTCAAGCAAGTTGCAACAATATACTGCACACCGTCATCTTCAAAGTTCTTAGACTCACCACATCGTGGACCTAGTTTTGGCGCGTGAGGTTGGATGCTCACCCAAGCACTGCAGCCGCTTGGTTCGAACCCATCGATCCTGGCTGACTTGGGGTACGATGCATTTCCGTTGCGTGACTTGCACGAACTTCGTCAAAGCCATCGGAAAGAATATGCAGATTTTCAACTTTTTCGAAAAGCGACCGACGGCACTACTTCGAATATGGTTCATCCAGTGGCAACAATTCGTAAGTGAATCGTTGAATACGAGGAATTATGCTAATGATGGACCCAGTGCATTCGTGAGCAATCCGCCACCTATGCAGGAGAAGATGTGCGAAACATTGGTCTGTCTGTGGACCATTACGGGCTGAACAAGTTCGGCTCCAGAAGCGACAGCTACGAGACTATAAGTCGAAGCTCCTCGAAGTAGCTAGGCATTTGGCCAAGGTGGCAAAGCATCATTACTTTGTTCCAGTCGAAAGATCAGACACTTATACCGCGCGTCTTGAGCTCTCAAGGGATTTTACCGAAAAAAAATGCCAATAAGACATGTGAAAGGAGGTGTCCCGCATGCGGTTGTCCTTTATGGTCTGGGCGGTACTGGCAAATCTCAGATGGCCCTGGGCTATGCTGAAAGGCAGAAACATCGGTACAACCCCGTTTTCTGGCTCGATGCGGCGAACGAGGAGTCCATGCGATCCAGCTTCAAGAGATGTGCGACAGAGTTGCAGGTCCAGGTCGAACGTGTCAGAAACCAGGGCTCGGTATTCAAAGACCCAGTCGTGCAAGCAGTAAATCAATAGCTTTATGCCAGAACTGAGGCAGCCTCCAACCAGTAGCTCGTTATCGTCGACAACGCCAATATAAATTGGGGCATAAAGAAGGTTATACCGAAAGGACCACGCGGATCCTTTATCATAACAAGCCAAGACAGCCAAAGTACGCTACTGCTCAATAGGACTTGCGAAAAGGTTTACATCGGCGTCACGTTGCAGACCGAAGCAGCCACACTTCTCCTCTCACACCTGAAACTAGATTCAGATTCAGCTTCTAAGGAAATCCAGCACTACTGTAACGAGGTGGTCCAAAAGCTTGGATGCCTCGCGCTTGCCATTGATCTTGCCGGAGCCCACATTCGCATCAAGGCCATCAAGGCAGCGCCTCAATTCGGGGCGCAGATTGGGCCGGAATGGGGCGGAGCAGATATTGACATGTTGCACGAATTGAGCCGATTTCTCTCGACCAAAGACGGCGAGTGGGACAGTTTCCACTATCGAAAGGGCCGCGATGTCTTGTTGCGGTATAACCTGCTGCAGAGGATGGAGGGTAATGAGAAGATGGAGTGGCCTGGTGTTACGATGCATAATCCGGTGCGGTGGAGGGCGAAGCAGGACGATAAAGGCTAATTTATGTATTGGGGGTATTCTAATATAGTTGTTCTTTTGGCGTGTTGCCAGTTCATTCAAGAAGGTCGAAATGCGTTCCGTCGATATCTGATCATGCATATCCCAGACATGGACGAGGCTTTATCTTTCGAGAGCAGAGAAGGAGGAAGGATGGAATATCTTCTAAACAACATGCTGGAACAAATGTACTTTGACGACGGTAGATGAAAGGAAGCCGAGGGGTTATATGAGGGGGCAGTGAGGATAATTAATAAGGTAGAAACCTGGATCAAGCCCCTACTGGCAAACTAGTGGTGTTTGGTCCACGTCCAGGACTGTATATCTATTGCTGGAGGTCTTTCAAATAGCTTGCCCGACAGCGTTCTCTATGAATGTGTGCTCTTCGAGCTACAAGCAAAAAGTCAAGTTGTCTGAGAGAAGTCATACTGCAAGTTTTTTGACCCGATTTTCCTTTGGAAACAGCAGACTATGTGCTGTGCACCGCCATCATACAAACACGGAGTAACTTGGGTGGCTGTAGATATCTACCCTTTAGCCATCGCTCAATCATCTCGATGCTGCCTACTTCCTCCCCGTGAGATGGACCTTCATCTTCATATCATGTCTGGGCCTGGCCTCCATGCCGACCATCTGGAAAGCCAGGTCGCCGACCTTGTGGTCCAGGTCCATGTAGTCCACCCGCTGCGTGGTGCCGTTCACCACCGTCTCAAAGTCGAACCACCGCACCGTGAGGAGCAGCAGGATGCGCAGCTCGTCCATGGCCAGATCCTGCGCGATGCAGGCCCGGGGCCCGCGCTCAAAGGGCCGCCACGCGAAGCGGTGCCGCGCCGCGGCCTCGTCGCCGAGGAACCTGTCGGGGCGAAAGGTCTTGGCGTCGGGGCCCCAGACGGCCGGGTCCATGTGGGTCGCGTGCGCGCTGGGGATGACCATGAGACCGCCGCCGACGGGCCAGCGGCGGCCGTTCCAGTCGAGGTGGGTGACGCCCTCGGGGGCCCGGCGGATGGTGAAGCCGATGGGGAAGAAGCGCAGCGTTTCCTTGATGACGGCGTTGGTGAAGTCGAGGTCGTTGGTCCGGGCCGGGCGCGCGACGAGCGCCTCGACCGTGGCGTCGAGGTCAGGAGGAAAGTGCTCGTCGTGCTCCGCGCGCAAGCGAGCGACGACGTCGGGGTACAGGGAGAGGAACATGGTGACCCAGGTAAAGGTGTCCGTGGTGGTGCCGTGGCCGCCGAGCAGGAGGGCCTTCAGGCTGGATGGTGTTAGGTATTCGAATCCAGTTTCAACAATTAATTCACTTACTTGGTGACGGCGGTGTCGATGAACTCGTCATCGAGCGCCGCGCCCGGTCCGCTCTGGATCCTGTCGAGGACGATGCGGTCCAGGATGCTCCTGGCCTGGCGTCTGGAAGGCAGTTCCTTCTCGTCCTGCAGGATGCGCAGCCTCTCCTTCATCTCGCCGGCGAGGGTATCCCTCACACGGTCCTTGAGCGCCTGTAGGCTCTGCTGGGCCTTGCGCTTCTTCCACGGGTTCCGCGTGCCGATGAAGGCCGTGGCGGGGTTGATGGAGGCGCGCAGGTCCTCCAGCAAGGGCGACCCGGACCGTTGCGCCCCGAGAGAGACGCCGAAGACGATCTGGCCGATGACGTCGAAGACGGCCTTGGCCGACTCCTCCTCCATATTGAAGGCGTCCCCCGCCTCGGCGAGCGAGCGCAGCCGCTCCCGAAAGATGAGGACCTGCTCGGCGATCATGCCGGCCATGGGCTTGACGTGGGCGGGGGCGAAGCCGGAGCCGACCATGCGGTGGTTGTACCGCCACCGTTCGCCGTTGGAGGCGGCGATGCTGTCGCGGCCGGTGAAGGGGCGGAGGAAGCGCTCGATGGCCGGGTGCTTCGGGTAGGGCGTCGTCGTGAGGACGAGCTGGGCGGCGTCCGGGTCGGTGATGACAACCTGCGAGTCGAAAAAGGGCCACATGTCGATGTAGAAGATGCCGCCGAGGCCGTACTTTTGCGCCATGATGGTGTAAATGTGCTGCGGATGGGTGAAGGGCGGGAGGGTCGCCACCAACTCCTCCCAGATGGGAGTATGCGCCCAGATCCACGAGTGTTTGGGCGGTTGCGGCTGTTGAAGAAGAAGAAACAAAACGGAGGGTTCTCAGATTCCAAACGTCACAGGGCTTGGTCAAGGGGGAGTTGTTTGACTTACCAGGCCTCGGAACCTAGTCCGCATGTAGATTGCCTTGGAGAGCCAGTAGATGGCCGTGGCGATAGCCACAGTGGCCGCAATGAGCCAATTCGATACGCCAAACATCGTGAACGGCTCGCGCCCAGCCCTTTCGTGTCCTTCCAAAGGATGATAAAACAAAACCAGACAAGATGAGAACAGAACTTCTCCCTGACTGTACAAAAGAAACACCAGGAAGAGAGGGGGAAGAGAAATCTTCACATGGTGTACGGCTGGCGGGGTGTTAGGGCCTAATCGTAATCGATCTACGACCTATCATGATTTCAAGTTTATACACAACGTTGCATCCGCGCAACGACGCAGTGAAGAGAAAATGCCTCTCTTAGTCCCTGTTCTGTACTAGGGCGAGATGGGCACTTTTCGCCAGTGACAGCCCTCTGAGATGTAATGATCCTTTCACCGACAGTCCTTGCCAGAGCAGGAGGGGTAAGACGGGTTGCGGTTCCTGGTCGAACGGCGGGCCCCAAGCGGATCAGATTGGATGATCTGATAAGATGATGACAGAGATGAGCGGCTCTCGGATTGGACGAAGCTAGCATGGATGAGGATCATCGGGGTGTCAGGGAGGCAGTAACGCCATGCAGGAGTTTCCCAGGAACCTTGTAGATGGAAGAATGATGAATCAGCGCCGATGACCCCTCTCTTTCCGTCAGTCTACCTAGCCTTCCTAGAGAGCTCTCGCCTGCTTGCCTGAAAGGTCATTTGGGCAACCAGAGGGGCGTCTGAGGAATCCTGTCAGCAACTTCAGTCCTCGCGGCCTGATTCCGCCAGTGACACACACACAGATGGACTGCTACTCTCTCTCCCTTCTACTCTCTTCACATTATGGGATGCTGAATCTGGAGCTGCCGACATCGGGGTTTCCAGGGTGACCTCCCTTGCGAAGTTGCGAGTGGTCCTCTCCAACGTGACCCATTGTGATTGCCACGCGGAAAAGAGCTAAGTGGGATGTGGGTGTGAGTCCGGCGGGGTGTGTCGGAGTGGAACGTGTAAGTTCACAAGGATCGTCAGAGACTAAGGGTTATCGCGTAAACTTAAATCACAGCCTGTTGCGAGGAAATGCGCCGGGTGGTCGGGCAGCTGGAAGCAGGTAGAGTGATGTAAATAGCCCAATGACCGAAAAATCATTGGGATTGGTTAAACAAAGATTGAAGAATAACAAGTTCTAGAACAGACGCTTCAAGGTTCCCAAATCGGCCCAAATCGGCAATATAAACAGACATGGCAGCGGGCGACGATAGCCGTAGTTGACTGTCTCGATCCTATCCTAGGTTGTCTTTGTGCGGGCCAAAACCCCTGCTGTACCCAGCTTATGAAGACAAGCTTCCTTCTCACAAGCATTGATTGGTGATGTTTGTTGACTACTCTGACAGCTATGCTAATCGTAGCACATGTGGATATATATGATATGCACAGTTAGCAAGATGCGTTCTGCTGTGACGGACGTACGTATACATGCCCTGTTAGCCGAATTTGGACTACACAGACTAGACTAATTTTGCTTCATACTTGTTCTTCTAGTTTCAAATACTGCAATGTAAGTAGTAAAAGTAGAATAGATAAAGAACAAGAGGGCAACTAGCTTGACTTGATGTAACAAAGTAGGTGATACCAAAGGATTTTGAAACTGAGCATTAAAGTGACGGCTCTGCCTTACCACTCACTAAGATAACAGGGCACTACATTAATGAGGGCGAGTTTAGATATACTAACACAAGGGATATGAGGCGCCAATTCCTGCTCATAATTGACGATGTCGTCTTTCGAGACACTAATTATCAAGCATTAGCATTGTGCGATGGAAGTAGAGCGACGATGCTGGATTGGCCCTGGCAGCCACACCCCGAGCGAGACGAAACGGCAGAGACGCCCCGAGGCCTTACTTTTGCGCGACGAGGCCAAGTTCACGACTTGGAGCGGTTGGAGCTATTCTTTCCCTTGGAGAAAAAGAAAAAAAAGAAAAGAAAAAAAAAAGTGGTGGTAATTGTTATTTGTCAGAATTAATTATTACAAGCATTACCCGACTTTTCCCCTTTAGCTAGTTGTCTGCTGGTGCGACACAATACATCCGTGCTCCCAAACGAAGTCATCGCCGGCATGCCCGGTCCTGTTCTCGCCCAAGTCGTAGGCAACGTGACCCTGGTCGTCGCGGAAAGAGGAGTCGGTTGGGTAGCTCGAGGTCGTCGCCCAGTTCTGGACGGTGTCCTCAGCCCAGTAGTCTTGTCGGCTCGTGACGCCCATACGCCATTTGCTCTGCAGAGAAGGAAATTGTCAGCATTACGTCCGCTGTGGCTTTGGTTTTCCTTGGTAGCCTGGGGTACGAGGTTCTTATGCATACCGTGAAGTTTGAGGCAAAGAAAGTGAATGTCGTCTGGATGTCCTTGTCAAACAGGTATGCCTTCTGGAAGTCAAACCAGCGGTCGTATTTGGTGACCAGGTCGGGCTCGGGGACGATGGGTTGGCAGGGGGGTGGGATTGGAACGGCTAGCGCCTCAGACTGCTGAGGCTGCTGAGGCAGAGCTTGAGCCGCAGCAGCAGCAGCCAGGAGGAGGGAGAATGAGGTTCGCATCGTTGTGGGGGTTGATTGATGTGTTGGTTGTTTGTTCCACCGATAGAGAGCAATGAGAAAAGATGGGATGAACGACACTGGATTTCTTCCCGAGGGAAGAACATGGACAGGTTGAAGTACTTTAAAACCATACATATATGCACTACTGGCTTGGCTCTCTATACCTACGTAACGTGACGATGCTGTCCCCATTGCCACTGCGCCTTGCTCGATAGGGGGGGGTGGAGATACTTTCCAGGTAGTAGGTGTCCATCGTAATTAAAGCAAACTAAATTTAGAATAATAGGTGTGTTTACGTCGATGTAAAATATATTGTCCGTAAATGCATAGCTACACTATAGGTACATCGTACCACTATTACGTACATCGGAATCGCCCAGGTTACCTAGGTACCTATATAAGTCAAGGTTTGTTCTTGTCTCGGTACCAATCAAAAGATGGCGGATTCCCCGGAAGGCCCACTGGGGGGACAAAAAACTAAGTGCAGCCACTTAAAAGGGGGCAGAGGGCGCATGTAATAAGGCTTTTCCTTCCTATACATGAGTCAGAGGTAGACATTCCGTGATCATTCTAGAACCGTTCGTAATAATTGATACCTATTAGGGCAGATGCTAAGGGAAAAAAAAACAAAAGTTTCCGAAACCGAGAATCGAACTCGGGGCTATGCCTAACCTCTCATCGAGATGAGAGGGCATCATGTTGGCCACTACACCATATCGGATGTATTTTGTGATTTGCTGACAAAAAGCCCCAATTTGCTCATCATCAAGATTGTATGGCGGAAGTGGAGCGGCAATGCTGGGTTGGCCCTTGGTTTGTTTGCTCCACTAGGACTTTTACACCGTAGAGGTGGAGAGGCGAGAGACATTACACGTCTATGGGATGCAGTGAGAGCGATGCGCGACTCCAAGTGGTATTGATGCTCGAAAACAATTATGGAAAACTAGCAGTAGTGTGGTATCATCCTAGTACAAACATAGTGTCGCCATGTTAACCCGACCTCTGCACCTTCGTCCGGTGCGCATCTCTCAACGCTGCGAATGCTACCCAGCCAGCCAGTGATCCCGACGCCAACCCCAACATAGATTTATCCCGGCAAGGTCATATGTAATTCGCCGTCTCGGTTTGCTTTGCTTAAGCCGTCTTCTTGCCAGCGGCGACCTGTCTGCCCTGCGAGGTATAGCGGACGTACGCGTAGCCGCCGGCGGCAATGACACCGAGGATGACGAAGTTGCCTGCGAGGATGCTTGTTAGTACGCACACTCTTCTTGTAGCTGTGCGAAGAGCCGCGAGGGAGGTACGGTGGAGACTTACTCAGGATAAACTTGCCCAGTCCGCCGACGACGTCGATGGCACCCGAGAAGATGTCCGAGACGAGGTTGACGACGCCGGTGAAGAAGCCGATGATGGTGTTGAAGACGGTTTGGAGGACGTGGTAGAAGGCGTTGAAGATGGACGACAGGAGCTCGTAGAAGCTGCTGAAGAGGTCCTGGAGGGCGTTGGTGACGGCCATTGCTGCGGTTGTTGTTGTTGTTGTTGTTGTGTGCGTGTATGTGAGTGTGTAGGCGTGTTGATTGTGCGGGCGGGCGGGCGGGCGGGCGAAATGCAAGCTTGGGTGATGATGGATTGGAGATTCGAAGTGACGTGGGTGCGCGATGAGGTGGGAAACGGGATGCCTTTTAGAGCTTCATGGTGCACGCGGGCCAAACGACGTCCAGGTGACGCGATGCGATGCGATGCGATGCGCCCCGAGGCAAGCGAACCCTGAGCGGCATAGAGGAGGCGCTGACGGTGAACCACAAAGTTGCCTGTGACGTCTTCATCGTGACGTCACCAGCCACACCCTCACCCACGCGACCCCCCCCCCCCCCCCCCCAACCGGGCGCGTTCCAGCCACACGCGCAACCACACCTCCTTCCTCTTCATGATTAACACCCAAAGAGGATTGGAGGAAGGCGCATGCATGTAGGGGAATACGTACCTCCTTCCCCTTCATGATTAACACCCAAAGAGGATGTCGCGAGGGCGGCGCTGATTGGGTCGTTGCCCGGGAAGGAACGCGCCAGTGTGCTGCGAGGAAGGGGAGGAAGGTCCGGTCCGCTTGCTGTGTCGATGTGGCACATCCGTCATTCTCTCTCACTCTCACCCTCGCCCCTCATTCTCACTCCCATTCTCACAAACTCGCTTTCTCTCTCCCTCTCCCTCTCCCTCCCCCCCCCTCTCCCCGTTCAAGCCACGTTCCTCGTTTGCCTTCCCCATCGACCCCTCATGTCTCGGACTTTTGCTCAACTCCAGCAAGAATGTGTGGAGGGACACGCAAGGGGAATACATTAGGCCTAGGGCCATGGCTTCTGGTGAGACATGAGAAACCATGAAAGATGACAGCCGGCTGGGGCAATACCTACGCAAGTTTCCAAGCCTGGGTGGGGTTACGTAGCTGTCAGTTCTCGGGCACCGATGCAAGGGGCTGCCTATTTACTAACCTTTTGTTTGTAGTTTGTATCAATGTTGACATGACTTCATGTTTGGGTATGAAACGGCCTCATTGGCCTTTGTTGGTCCACCTCATCGAGCCGTTCCTCCTTACCAGCCCAATCATGACCTGCAAGTCCGCCGTCTTGCAGCTTATTTTCCGGTATTTCATTCAAAAGCCTATCTTTAGACGGTCGACCTGGCTGGCGCGGTTGAGCATATCTGGCTAACGATTGCCTGCCAAGCAATGTTGTAACTTGCCAGCAAATTAGCTTCAACTGCGTGGCTCGTATTCTGCAAGTTCTCAGCCTTACATAAGACTTGGGGGTAGAGCCAGTGGGCCACTGCTGTCTATAACCTATCCCACGGGTGAAGGCGGCTGGCTTGCAACACCAGAGAAGGCATCCCAGTGATGTCTGAAGGCTTCGTCGCTGCGGCGTGTTTCCAGCCACACAAGACCTCGAGCATGGACAAGAGCGTCGTCCCAGCAGGTCAAGTGCGTTGCGCGAACAACATCTCTTAGCCTGCTTGTAATCCAACCATAATACTCGGTTCCGTATGAGGCCGCCATGCCTATGGTCAGCAGCCAAACATCGAGGGAGCCGTATTCGTGCCGTGCTGCATGCAACTGCGCGAGGTGGTTCATGAACCGACCCAAAATGGTGTTGAAAATGACAGCATGCGAGTAATACGTCGGCCCTTGAATGATGAACATGTAGAGAATAATGGCGTTGCGAATGCACTCGGAAGCCGGAGACAGGGTGTCGGTTCCATGTGGTATCGACAGCAGCAGCCGGTGTATGACAAAGCATGTGATGTCGTGGAGGCGCGTGGGCGCGAGAGGCACTTGCTGCGCCCGCCGAAAGATGTTGCGCAGGCGCACCGCCACGTCTCTGACGGTGTAATCCATCTCGGCGTCACCTATCTCCGACGTGTCTTCCTGGAACGCGGTCGAGTCGAGTTGCCATTCCGGGGGAGGAGGGACCCCGTCGCCTATCCCGGCGTCGTCTTGCGTCTCGAACTGGGGCTGGCCCGTGACGATCATTGACACCCTTGGAAGGGGGGGGTCATGTCTGTGAATACAACGCCTTAAGCCCGTGAGGGAAGGGGGAGGGTTGCTTCGACTCACCAGCTAACCATTCTCGCAGTGAGAGGGCTGGTTTGCCTTACTGCGTTGATGCCGCCTCTCATGTCGACCAGCTTCTTCACCCCCGCAACGTGCATCGAACTGACCCGAGTGTTGCCCTTACCAAACTGACATAGGAACGCCCTTGTTAGTGAGCGATCAGGGCAGGGCACAGAAGAAACGAGGCTTCTGGTTCGCTATATAGCCTAGACTCTCACCTCGATCGCCGCCAAGGTGATGACGGAGTTCATAGTTCCGTCTTGTACCGCCAGCGACATGTCTTGGACTTTGCGCCGCAGCAAGGCCACCGAGTCGGCCATTAGTATCTCGGAGGACCGGAAGCCCTTCCGGGCGAGCAGCTCCTCATCGAGGCACGCCGTCTGCAGAGAGACATGGAACAGCGCCGGGTCGCCGAGGGCCAACGGCCACCACGAGACGAGGAACGGGTTCGAGGTCGCCCTCAGGTCCAGGGGGTAGTACTCGAACGCGATCTTGTGGAGAACTGCAAGGGTTTAGTGAGCTGATCCATCAAAACCTTGACCCCCTCCCTTCCTCTCGAAAAAAACAAAAAAAGAGAAAATGGCTGGACTTTGCGTACAGCTATGAATCAGACGCTGGACCTGTTCCCGGGGAAGTCTGGTCTGCGGATACGAATCGAAGGGATCGAGGGACCCAAAGCGGTAGTTGGCCAAAGCACCCGATGGGTGACCAGCCCCGGACGCCGAAGCTCCGTCCCCCGGCGCCGGCCCGGCCGTCAGGGGCTCATTGGCATACACGCACAGGACCTTCCGTTTGATGCAGCGAGAGCACCGCGGCGTCCGGAGGTCACAACTGTGTTTGGATCTTGCGCAGGCGGCACACGACCGGCGGAGAGTTTGGCGCATGGTGTGAGTGCGTGTATAGTCAGAGTCGACAACTGTCTTTTGTGATACTGCGAGATTGAGAAACCAGTAAGAAAAGAAGGGAAGATGAGGGTGGTTCGATGGTGGGGGGGATGGATACGCCTATGGCCACGAGTGCCGTTGATGCGGCATCATCCTATGCTTACTATTTCCTATGTAACCCGCATGGCGTTTTCCTGCGGCGTCCTGGCCGAAAGAGGACTAGTCGCCGCACTCCCCATCGCGCGAACGTTTGCCCCCCCCCCCCCTGGTCAGCTCCTGTTTTGCATGGTTGGTGAAGAAAAGTGTGTTTGCCGAATGGGGTTTAGTCTCCGCAAGTCATGGACATGCCAAGGCCTCGCAGGGCTGGCTTATCCCATGTGTGTGGAAAGGGAACGAGCTGGTCGTTGCAGGTGTTGCAAGGAGAGACTATCGAAAACGAGCCGCTTGGCTATCATGCTAATGAAATGGGCCTGTGGAAGGGCCGTTTATAAGCTGCGAGCGGATCTTTATAAGGACGCGACAGACGGCTTGTGTCTGCTCTTTGGATTAAGGTAAAGTTCATGATATAGAGCCCAGCGCTTCGAGATGACTTCAGCGATTATCAACACGCCCGTTACGCAGGCCGAGCTGCAGCCAACATGGCTCAACAGCACATCAGACTTCTCGGGTAGCCTCCCGGACTTTTTTGCCGGCTGGTCTACTTGGCGCTATGTTGTGACGTTTCTGCTCGGTGTTGTAGTCTACGATCAAGGTAATACCATTCACTCCCAGCCTATGCAGCTTGTCTCAAGCTGACTCTATTAGCCATGTACCTCAAACGCAAAGGTTCAATTGCAGGTCCCATGTTCAAAATCCCACTCATGGGACCTTTCATTCAAGCCCTGCATCCAAAGTTCGAGGAATACCTGGCGCAATGGGCGAGCGGTCCCTTGAGTTGTGTATCCGTCTTCCACAAGTAGCCGACACCACTACCCCGAGATCTTCCCTTACATCCCAACTGACTTTGATATTTCAGGTTCGTCGTGCTTGCGTCCGATCGAGACATCGCCCACAAGGTCTTCAAATCACCCGCCTACGCCGAGCCGTGCATCGTGCCCGTCGCCAAAGACATCCTCGGCCACAAGTCCTGGGTCTTCCTCCAGGGCAAGGCCCACGCCGAGTACCGCCGGGGCCTGATGCCCCTGTTCACCAACAAGGCCATGGCGACATACCTGCCCGTCCACGAGAAGGTGCTGGGCGACTACTTTGCCAAGTTCGTCGCCGCGAGCGAGGCGAAGCGGGGAGGGCCCACGGCCTTCATGGCGCTCTTCCGCGAGATCAACTGCGCCCTCTCGTGCCGCACCTTCTTCGGCGACTACATCTCCCAGGACGCTGTCGAGAAGATCGCCAACGACTTCTACCTCGTCACCGCCGCCCTCGAGCTCGTCAACGTCCCGCTGTCCATGTACGTCCCCTTCACCAAGGTCTGGCGGGGCAAGCGCGTGGCCGACGCCGTGCACGCCGAGTTCGCCGCCTGCGCTGCCGCCTGCAAGGCCAACATGGCCGCGGGCGCGGCGCCGACCTGCATCGTGGACCACTGGGTTCTCCACATGATGGAGTCGGAGCGGTACCGCGAGCGGGTCGCCGCGGGAGACGCCGACGCGGCCCGGCCGGCCAACGTGATCCGGGAGTTCACCGACGACGAGATCTCCGAGACCCTCTTCACCTTCCTCTTCGCGTCCCAGGACGCGTCCAGCAGCGCCACGACCTGGCTGTTCCAGATCCTCGCCCAGCGGCCCGACGTCGTCGAGCGCGTGCGCGCCGAGAATCTGGCCGCGCGGGGCGGCGACGCCACCAGGCCCTTTGACCTGCCGATGCTCGAGTCCCTCGCCTACACCAACGCCGTGGTCAAGGAGGTTCTGCGCCTCCGACCGCCCGTCATCTTCGTGCCTTACCTCGCGACCAGGAGCTTCCCCGTCACGCCCGATTACACCGTGCCCAAGGGGTCCATGATCGTCCCCTCGTGCTACCCGGCCCTGCACGACCCGGAAGCCTACCCCGACCCGGACGCCTTCGACCCGGACCGCTGGATCACCGGGGACGCCGAGTCCAAGACCAGGAACTGGCTCGTCTTCGGCGCCGGCCCGCACGACTGCCTCGCGAGGCGGTACGTGCCGCTGACGATGGCGGCCATGATCGGGAAGGCGGCGTTGGAGGTTGACTGGAAGCATCACGCGACGGCCAAGTCGGAAGAGATCAGGGTTTTTGCAACGCTGTTTCCCATGGTGAGTTTTTGTTTTCTTTCCCCCCCCCCCCCCCTCCCGATGGATATACGTGAACTGGTACCGGTCCGAGGTGAGGTGAATGAGCACGTGGCTAACTGAAACTTAGGATGACTGCCAGCTGAGTTTTACGCGACGGTCTTAGATATGCGTCTAGGGGTAAAGTAATAATGGACTTGAGGGTGGTTTGATATTAAGAGCAGTGCATTTTGTAGACTCACACAAGGAGGGAGGGATTCACGCAAAACACTACAAGAGAGGCTTTTGGAGACGATACTCACCCATATGTTTCTCCGTTTGACCACACGGTTTTTTCTCTTTGGTTTTCATCTTCCCTTGCGATTTTTTGTTCGAAAAGGCTCCTTTTGGTACCCTCTTCTTTGTTTTGTTCGTTCTGATCACTTTGTTTCCACATCAAAACGATCCGCCAGCTCTTCGAGAACCTCTTGCTCCTCTGTAGTCGAACGCCAAATCTTAGACTCTCCAGTGCTTGCGGTTCGGCGGGGCACCGGCAAGAGGGGGAGGGGTCGGTGATAGTATTCGGAGCTGCCTCCTACTGCGGTTTCCCTCTTCAACGAGTTGTTTCGTATCTGATTGCTGTTCATCAGAGCTAGGCCTTGTTTGCGTCGGAGTAAACGTGGGCGCGGATGCGGTTTTACAGTGTTCTGTAAATGCGTCGAAGGGCTATGCGATACGTCGTCGCTGAGGCCGGCGGCGGGAAGCCCCAGCGCAGTTGACGAGCTTGTAGACGACGAGGCATCTTTCCGGCAGGTTGCTGGGCTCCAAGGCGTGAGGTTTGATACCTTTGGCTGAATGTCCGGTTCCATGGCGCAGTGTGCTGTTACGGGAGGCACGGGCACCCAGGTGGATCTGATGTGATAGTAATTTGTAGTTGAGTGGTGATTTCCTGGTAAGTTGTAGAACCTGGCACAGGCAAGTTGGGTGATGATGATGCTTTTAGTATACATCAGTCAGACTGTTGCGACACTCTGATGGAAGAGTTTGACAGATTCTGAGACTGAGTAAAGAATTGAAGACAACACTTTGTGCGCCCTTTGAATGCGCGCGAATCAACTGCTTATATCCCTCTTTTTTTCCTTTTTGGACAAAGCTACATGGCCTTGGTCTTTCTATATGCTTATAGAGGATTTCAGGGATAATTACTTTGTTATGAATAAGCACAATCCTGGAAAAGCAACAGTGAACCATTGAGAACATTCACAAGGCCGTTTGTATATATGGGAATCAGCCAATCACTGTAACAAAACAAACTCTTGGGCAACACTCAAAGACTTTTGTCCACAGGGACCACAATCAATTCAGTCTCCCACCACTTCGTTGGAGTTGGTGGGGTCGATCGAGCTGTCGCCATCCTTGTTCCACTTTGCGAGCAATCGCAATCAATCTCAAGAGCGGGTCGGTTAGCTCAGTTGGTTAGAGCGTGGTACTAATATTTCATCAGAAATATCGAGTAATGCCAAGGTCGGGAGTTCAAGCCTCCCACTGATCACGTCCCTTTTGCTGGTGGGAGTGATTGTCCACGATGATCCTCGTCTTCCCCAAACGTTTTTTTTTTGTTCGGGCCTGGCAAAGCATCATCACTGAGTTGAAGTTTTGCTAGAGTCGTTCCTTGTATCATTAGGCACTGTATAAAACCTGGAGCCAGTGTATAAAGTTGCGAATCGAAACATGAAACCTCGCGATGAGTCCGTTTTCTATTCAGCTAGCAACATTTCTGGTAAAATCATATAAAGTCCACTGCTCAATGAGGTCCCGCGGCATGATAAGAGGCCCGCTCATATTCTCCAGTGCGACCACCATGAGGCCAGTACTTTTCCACAATGCGCTCCTCTTTGGAGTCGGGCAACGTAACCACATGAGCAACATTGTAAAGCCACACTCGAAATATATTGTCATAAACATTATTGTCTGAGTTGATGCGCCATGTATAGATACCCATATTCTGAACGTTGATTACCTCCAAGCCCTTTTCTCTCACTTGTATGGGCAACGAAGGTAACGCAACAGGCATTCTTCATCTGGGTTAGACAGAAACATTAAACTTAAGAGGAGTGATGGGTTCGCTGGTGTTTTTATCTAATGTGTTTTCCAGATCATGTTTCTTCCGAGATCTGATGACATGTATGCCTGCCCAAGACTAGTCATACATCTGTGTTGCCTATGGGCTGGCCTTTTACGGTATAACAATAGAATAGCTGGATTGATTCATTAGTCTAAAGAAGTCGCGTAGGCAGCCAACAGGAACAATGTCAGTCATGTAGGAATACCAGAGTACTCGTTGCCGATGCTGTCTGCCTCGCGATGCTCTCTATAAGATCACTTATCAATTTCTCTGTGCCTGGGGACTTCCAAATGCCAGAGGCTCAAGTCGGACCGCTCCTTACGTCTGCAGATGATCATGTCATAAACGCCCAGCACTTCCCACGGCGGTCTCCCAAGACGATTCATACTTGTTATCTGTTTGACACCAGGCTAGCCAGTGGTGGTTTGAGGCTCGCAAAAGTTCCAGTAGGCAGGCTAGGTTGAACTTGATGCATTCAATGACGTCACATCCATTTGTATGTCGAGCTTGAGAAACGGCCGAGACGCCTTGCCCAAGCCTGCATATGCAGTCAGTCGTCTCTAATCGCTAGTCGGAGTTAATGTTTGGGAACAGCAAACAATCGCGCAGCCCTCAAAGGCTTGCGCGAGAGAAGCCGATAGTGATATTTGTCTTTTTGTTTTGGGGGGGAGGAAGAAAAGAAAAGAAAAGAAAAGAAAACCCCCCACCGGAGAGCTGCGGCTTGATGCTCTCCGCACTCTGCCAGACTTCCGGCGATACTGAGCTGACCGGGCTTTTGATCATTTGAATATGCAACGACCCATTGAGCCTCGCCTTTCTTGGAGACCAGGAAATGAATACTGCCTAGGAAAGGAAGACCAGTAAAGGGCTGGCCAAAGTCCGAATGCGCGATAAGGTCAATGGATGTAAGCAACATCTACTCTACTACGTAGACAATGCAAGGTGCAACAAAGACAAAGGCCGATGTCAGCCACCCACTTCACTCCAGTGCCTAACGCCGATGTGCCGTCAAATACCAAGGGTGCTCCTATCGCCGATGGATTATCAATCCTAAAGGGGTTAAACGGCTAATCAACCATCAGAATGAGCCGCCACATGGCCCGATGTACTAGGGGATCCGCCATAAGCACCCTATTGCAAATTCGTGCATTGCATGGAAGCTGCTAACGCAGAGACCAGAAGTCATCCTATGGCCCGTGCCTGTCAGCAGGTTGCAGCAACTAGCCGGAGTCATCTAGTGTCTTGAGTTGGTTGATCGGAGATGTGTGACAAGGACGGACGGACTGCGCCCCGAGCAGCTTCAAGTCGAGTCTTTGTTTTCCCACAAGTACCAAACTTGACTCGTTACAGACCTCGGCTAGGCATGTAGCCCACCTAAGCAACATTCAGCGGAGCGAGAGCCGTAGAGGACCCGGGGTTTGCTGGGAGTTCCCCAATGACATGCCTCGTTGTCGAACGGCAAACTGCGTCATCATATTCCAGTGGCGACGAACCCTACACTAACGGTACCTAGCCTCGGAAACAAGCCTCCACGGAGCGTAGCACGCTGCTGGGGCTAGACACGGCCGGAACTCGTAGCCCAGCACAAACCCGTCGCCGGCATGGACGGCTGGCTGTTTCTGGGCCGGTGGAAGGACTGCGGGTCACTGCGAGAAAGTTCTGGTGCTATGATTCGTCTATAGGCCATAATGCCGCCTTAACTCCGGTGTGGATGCAACTTGATGACATTCTGAACGAATAGACAACAGAATCCGGGGATGCCGTCATGGGACGACTTTAGCTTTCGGAGGAGCTCAGCTCTCGATGCGTATATAAAGCATTGCACCTGCACTTTTACCTGTGCATGTTTTCCAGCAATCAGACGTGCTACAACAGAATTCGCAAACGAGAAAGAAAGGAAAAAAAAAAACATTATCTCAATTATCCCAATCGCTCACGACGAACTCGCCGCAACAATGACCGACTACAAGTTCGAAGGATGGCTCGGCCACAGCCCCGACAGCGTCAACGGAAAGATGGAATGGGGCTCGTTCGAGCCCAAGAAGTGGACAGAGGACGATGTCGACATCGAGATTTCTCACTGCGGCATTTGCGGTTCCGACCTTCACACACTGCGCTCAGGCTGGTCTGAGACGCCTTATCGTGAGTCCCCGGCGTGTCCAGTATAGCTACCCCGCCTCGCTACACACGCGGGGTTATTTCTCAAAGTTTCGTCCCTCGCTAACGTTGTTTGCCTGCGAATAGCCTGCTGCGTCGGCCACGAGATCGTCGGTAAGGCCGTCCGCGTTGGCAAGAACGTAAAGCACGTTTCCGTCGGTGACCGCGTCGGTGTTGGCGCCCAGGCCCGTTCCTGCTTGCAGCCTGACTGCCCCGAGTGCTCCAGCGGCCTCGAGAACTACTGCGGTCGCGGCACTGTCAACACCTACGGAAGCGTATACCCCAACGGCGAGGGCAAGTCTTACGGCGGTTACGCAGACTACAACAGGACCAACGGCCACTTTGTCTTCAATATTCCCAACGGCCTCCCATCAGAAGATGCTGCGCCGATGCTCTGCGGAGGCATCACGGTCTTTTCGCCACTAAAGAACTACGGTTGCGGGCCGGGTAAGACTGTTGGTATCGTCGGTGTCGGCGGCCTCGGGCACTTCGGCGTGCTTTTCGCCAAGGCCCTGGGCGCTGATAAGGTCATTGGCATCTCGCGCAAGGCCTCGAAGAAGGACGAGGTCCTGAAGCTAGGCGCCGACGCGTACATCGCGACGGACAACGACAAGGACTGGTGGAAGACGAATGCTCGTAGCATCGACCTGATCGTCTCCACGGTTTCCAGCGAGAAAATGCCTCTTCAGCAGTACCTGAAGCTCCTCAAGGTTAACGGTACCTTCATCCAAGTTGGGTAAGTCATTTACATCGCGCATCATACCTCCCACATGACTCTAACGGCTGGTAGTGCTCCCGACGGCGGTAACCTCCCTCCTATTAACGCCTTCACCCTTCTTGTGGGTGGTATCAAGGTCGGTGGTAGCTCCATCGGTTCGCCCGCTGAAATTCGGGAGATGTTGAACCTCGCGGTCGAGAAGAAGGTCAAGCCTTGGGTCCAGAAACGGCCGATGAAGGATGCCAACAAGGCCATCGTTGATATGGAAGCCGGCCATGCTCGTTACAGATACGTACTGGTCAACGAAAAGCATGCCAAGTTGTGAAAGCAGAACACAGAAGCGGGGGGTTTTTTTTTTTCTTAGATAAGGGAGACATGATGAGATGACGAGATGAAAAATTGCAAGTTTTTCGAATTGATTCTTCAAAGTCCTTGTGCCAATTTTATTGGAAATGTTGCACGTTAAGACGCATCACATCGAGTTGATCTTATCAGACATCAACACGGAGGAACCATTTTGAGCGGCATGGTTTCCTACACTGATAAATCTACGCCAGGGCAGTGCACAAACATTCTCCAGCTTATTAGGGATTAAGCTCGGTTGGAACGTACGGGATATGCTGTTCGTGCTCCAACCTCTGGGTTGTATCTCATCCCGCCTACACTTACAATGGGTGAGAAGCAGTAATCAAGGATATTCACCTCAAAGAACATTGTCAGCCATGCGAGCACCAGGGTACTGAGCCTTGAGGCCTTCATCAAGACTCTTTCCGCCCACTTGCATGTCTTTGAAAGCGGGGCAAGCAAGGTTCAGCATCGCCGTTCCAAGAGCGTCGGTGACCATGCTGAGAGGCTTTTCAATGATGGTAAAGATGGTGGAAAGGGAGTTCGGCGAGACTGTCTTGAGGACTTCGAAGACGAAGCACAGCAGGTTGTTGCCTTCTAGAAGCTTGGTGAGGTTCATGACGCCACCCGTAAGGTCGCCAAGGTCGACTCCAGCGAAGCTGTTGACCTCTCCCATGTTGCCTCCGATGCTGTGGATGGAATTTGTCAGTCCATTCCTTATGCTCAGAATCGCGATAACAACTAACCTTCCCAACTCGGGGTACTTGAGAATTAGAGAAACAAGGTCCAAGTTCACTTGGACCAAGGTGTAGTCGACCGGCATACGATACCAGTTCTCCGGGATCCTCTCCCAGCCGCGGTTGTACGTGAAGTTTCCTTCTTCGCCCTGCACGGCGAAGAAGCTCTTGAGGATTTCCTTAGCTATAGCGCGGTCAGTATTCAGCTCTCCCCAAGATAAGATGAGGAAGACTTACTGTAAACGCCGTTGACCGGGTTCTCGGAAGAGTAGTTTGCAAACATACGGTAGGCGAAAAAGTAGGCTGCGTTGCGAGCGATCATGCCAGTGAACGGGCCGTAGTAGAAGTTGGGGTTGGTTGCGATGGACTCGTGGAAGCGGACGGAAGCTCGCTCGGCGAACATGTCAAAGGTGTAGTCACCTTCGCCGGACGACATGTCGTACAGCGCCTGAAACTGGTCCATGACCATTGTCGAGGCGTCTCCCGTCATGTAGAGGTCGGCCCGCGTGAGGGACGCGTCGCCCTCGATGATGTTGTGCGAGCCGTTGAGGCCCCGGGGCGTGCCGAGGAGCCCAAAGAGGTTGTCGAGGATGTTGTTGGACGAACGAGAGACGTCGCCGATGGAGAAGCCGGGGTTGACCGACAGCGGGTTTCCCACAAAGACGGTGCCCAAGACACCCAAAATCGCCGAAATGTCGATGCCCATCCCGAAGACCCGGTTGATGGCACCCGTGACCTCGGCGATGCCGGTCACTCCGTCCCGGCTGATATAGCCATGGTTCGCGAGGGCGTTCAGGCCGGGACAGGGGCCACGCTGGTCGCCCTTCTCAAAGTTTGGCGGGATGAACCTGTGTTCGCCGCTCACATCGATCGGGGTGGTCATCGGGTCAAAGAGGAGCCTTTTCTCGTGAGCCTCATGAAAGACGCCGGCAAGCTGCTCGGAGAGCCTCGAGTCGGCACCGTTCTTGAGAGCCTCGGTGAGGTAGGCGGGGAATGCGACGACGCCGCTGCCGAGGCAGGGCAGAATTGAAAGAAGGTAATACGACCTCATGGTGAAGCCTGTAAAACGAGTGTGAATAGCAGATTGCTGGTGCTTGAACGAACGACTAAGTGAGTGAGTGAGTGACGTATAGAAGAACGAATTAATGGTCAAAATGGGCAAGATTGGAAATCGAAACGACGTTCTTGGTCTATTCTTTTACCGCCCAAAGCTGACGGGGCATACTCCTGTGGGTTGCCAGCAAGCTAGATTGAGATCGACCTGACTTCGGCTTAGTCTGGGCCTCAGAAGAGTGCTCGCCGTCATCCAGACATGGGTATTCACGACCTCACGAGTCTGACCCGCAAGTAATGTCGGGCGTCTTTCCTGTCGGGTTAATTGTTTCTGTCAATCGGATAAACCATCACACTGAATTACATATATGTATGTTATCGATTTACCATATCGACCCAAACGGACACTGTCGACGCCGAGGCCGACTGTTATCAGGACAACGTGAGCAGTCAGGTTGACAAGACCCCCTGTTTCTTTAGGGGCACGCGGAGAAAACGTGCTTGAAATGAGGAGCTGCCATGGTTATTACATGTATACCTACAACGAAGCCATCTAGCGTCAACAACCCGAGTGATCTGCCTCCAAATTCCCCAGTAGTACAAATTTTCAAACCTTGGAGCATTGACTGCGCAACGGATACACCGGGAGCTAAGGAAGCTCCCGCGGGTCTTTTTCTGAGCTGTGGTAGCGACATGTGGCCAACACCAACATCTCCACTGATCAACCGGATAGGCAGGTTGGCTGACAGCTAGACGACGTTACATCGAGACGCCTATTAAATGGCTGTCGCACGCACTCGGATTCTGGAGGGTTGATGGACATCGCTGCAACCCCTAAACGTGCAACAGTCGCAGTTCCTTGGCCCAAGCGATAAGGCGTACTCGTGCCTCATCAGCGATGTATAGCGTATTACCTGCAAAACTAAGGGACACAATATCTGGGTATCGAGAATCCCAAGGCAGTGTCTGGTGCAACCGAGTCGCTGCTTGTCATGCTTGAAAATCCAATCAAGCGCAGACGACCGCGGAACACTCGAGAATCCCGTATCTACTGTGTAGATATGTGATGGAGGACAATTTCAGGGGAAGCATCCACGGCACCGGGCCTGCTTTTTTTTTTTTTTCTTCTGACCGCTTTCACCAACTACCCACTGTTCATGAAAACGTCTGTGGGCTGGAAGTCGTAATTGTTCTAGTTAAGGTTAGGATAGGTCCCAGTGGCAGGGTCTGAAACCCAACCCTGTCTGCCAAAACCCACGATGCCACTCCGCTGGGCATGGGTCCCCCCACTCGGCGCCCCATCTCTGGACGCTTTGGGTAGTGTATTCGCCAGGAGAAGACGGCGTGAGGACGCTATCGTTTTTGTACGGGCGTTCAATATGGCAAACACTCCGAAAACGGTTGCATGCTATTATCCGAGTCCAGGATATGGATCTAAGTGGCGAGACCAACTAGGGAGTTTAAGGGGTGGCTTAACTTATCAAGATCTGGACATGGGTTGGAAAGGTTTTCAACATCTTGAACAAAAACTCGGGCCAATATAGTAAAGACCGGGCCTTAGCAGTTTGAGTGATGGATGGAGTTGGTCGGGCCCGAAAATCCCCTTTTCCTGTGTGCTTCCTTTCACTCTTTTTTCTTTTCGTCTCTCATGCCCGCCTCTTAAGCAAAAATCAGGCGACATGAGACTCTTTTCAGCTATCGTGCTCATGCTGCTTTGGTGTCGAGGCGTGTGGAGTCTTGCCAAAACCATCGACACCCCGGCACCGTTAGAGACTCCTCCGCTGTGCGGCGTAAGTCTTGCACTATCAACGGTCGCTGAAGGATCTCCAACTGACAGTGGCTAGTTGAAATGCATTCAACAGGTGACGCTGGCGCCAGGCCGGTGCCCCCTCACCAACACGACTTGTCTATGCACCGATGTGGAACGGAACGAGCAAATCTCGCTTTGTGTGCGTTCCAACTGCACTGTTCGAGAGACATTGCGTATGTTGAAGACTCTCGTACCTATCCCTCGTCTTTGGCATATTACGTACTGACATCTTGAAGAGCTACAGCGTTACGCCAAGCACGAGTGCGGCGCGCCATCCCGTGACCGAACCGCTTTGGTGTGGATCATCGGCATTATATTTTTAGGCCTCGGGCTTTTTGCGTTCGTTCTGAGGGTAGTCTCCAAGATTTTCATGCGCAGCCAGACTTGGGGCTATGATGATTGGATGATGTTATTAGCTGTGGTATGTTGACTGCAGTCCATCTCTCTTTGACGAAAGGAATACTAACCATATTTGCTAGGCCATCATGATACCCCTTAATGGTCTTTCATATCCTAGTGGGTCCTTCTGTGCAACGAACTCTTGTTCGGGCTTGATAGTGACTGATTGATACTTAGTTTCCCAAATTGCTTTGGGCAAAGATATTTGGAACGTTCATCCTGACGATATCACGCAATTCCTATACGTGCGTTCTGTTCCTAGATGGTTTCCATGATGACCGAAAACTGATCGTGGTGATAGATTTTCTTTTGGGAGGAGGTCCTCTACCTGGCTGCTTTGCCTATTACCAAGATTTCCATTCTCCTCTTTTACCTCAAGGTCTTCTCCAACAAGGAAATAAGACTCGGCTGTTGGATTCTTATCGGCTTCAACGTAGTATATTTCATCGTCTTCGAGGTCACCTGCATATTCCAGTGCAGTCCCGTCGAGGGTGCCTGGAAAGTATGGGACAAGGAGTTTCCGGCAAAGTGCAACAACATCAATATCCAGGGCTGGGCGGCCGCTGTTGTCAACATTGTGTTGGATTTGGCGACCCTGATCCTTCCTCTCAGAGAGCTTTACAGCCTTTCTCTGTCTCTCAAAAAGAAAATCATGGTCATGATGATGTTTTGCGTGGGATTCTTGTGCGTTAACCCCTCCCATAAGGCTATGAGCATGTCGTATGTGATGGCTGACATTGCTTATAGCGTCACAATCGTCAGTATTGTCCGGCTACACTCTTTGGCGACTTATGCCACGACCAGCAATCCGACTCGTGAGTCATCCTCTCCGCTTGGGCAGAAACTGGCACTAACAAACCATAGAGGACTACGTTGAAATTGGATACTGGAGCACGATTGAGATTCCGGTCGGTATCATCTGCGCCAGCATGCCTGCTATCCACTCCTTGTTCAGTGTGGTCTTCCCCAAGGTGTTCGGCACTACGCAGAGGGGCGGCAAGTCCAACTACGCCAATCTTTCGGAGCCGACAGATCCATCCTCGGGTCCCCTGAAACTTCCAGCCATTCGAGTTCAGAAAGAGTTTTTCCTCAAGTCGGGGCGTCGAGGCGATGTTACCTATACGGACCACGAACTCATCCAAATACCTTTCCGTGATCCAAATTCATGCTCGTCATCCGAGAAGAAGCCAATAAGCCCACGCGAGTCTGTCTGAATGCAGTGCTTCGGGCTTATTGGCCTTCTGGTTTTTCCTCTTTCCATTTTTCATAATAAATTAAAATTAAAAGGGTTCACCTCCATTCCATCACACTGCACATGCTATCGGCCCGCGGAAATAGGCGGCAAGACACCGTCAACCTACCAGATATTGTATATTATGACCCCTGCTTGTTGAAGCATAATTGAAGTACACGAATTATCCTTTGTTTGTTGCCGATAAATCTGCGCAGCACCTAATTAGTTCACTGAATCAATGCACACTGCCCCATCCAATCGGGTCGAATCTGACACTTGTCGATGGATCTGACACTAGCTGTTGATATCTGAGCATCTCCAAGCAAAGGCCAGCCAGCGGCTGGCAATCTTGCATTGGCATGGGCTATGGAGACGGTCTGCGGAAACGATCTGACCGTTGATTAGTCCCACATGGATGTCTCTGCCAAGCCTCTTACTTGGTAGGGTGCATTTCATTCTCGTCCCCAGGCCTCAATCTTTCATAAAAGTGTCAGTGACACCGAGCTGGGGCTCCCTTTCCTTCGTCTGGTAAATGGGAGGTCAACCCCTAATAGCGTGCGACCTAACGGGGGACCGCCTTGTATCCGCATTTACGTTTGACCCCTATAGCATTATTACTTGTCATTGGGATCGTCCAGCTGCCGGGAGGGGGGGCTCGGAAGCGCTCCGCACTAATAGGTAGTACTAAGTGCGAGTCAAGCTCCCTGCACGGTAAAGCCTCATTAGCCGCCAGGACCGTTAGTCATGCTCACCTTCTCGCATAGCAAGATACGATAGCTTGAACAGTAAACCTGGCAATCAGACAGACTACTGTAGGATGTGCTGATCAGTCTGAGGGTCTTGGCGTTATATCTGCCATGTTTTCCGTTCTCTACGCACTCTCCTGGGCATCTTTGACGTAAACGATGGAAATTTTTCTGCGGTGAGCGTCTGGCAGTTGTTGAGAGAATCGGTAGAAGCACTGTTCAATGCGAATAATATCTTACAAAGTTTGCTTAGAAGTTGCGGTGCCTGGTGGGCAAATTCCCTCTATGAGCCTGATCTTTTAAGGCTGGAATGCACGTGTAAGAGTGGTATTCGGCCTACGGTAGGACTGGGGCAATCATTGTTGCCCCAATTCTTGGACACTCCCGGACACAGCACGGCAAGCAGGAGACCAGCTTTAGCGACGGAGTACGGAGTGCATACACTGTTACCTACTCGGTCATGTAACGATCCTGGATGCTTAAGGTTAGTGCAAGCTCTTAGTCGAGAGAGACGGGCACAGTCGCAGCAATGTAACGGCGGTCCTCAGGACTCCATTTCTTCGAATAAGCTCCCTCAGACTTAACCGTTTCGATCGTTTGACTTCCAGAATTCGGGATGGATGAAAGTCGGGTCATATTTCACACCCTCCTAGCTGACATATGCTTTACCTCGTCTTATATTTCCCCAGTCCAGGATTGGTGGGCTCGATTTGTCGTTGAAGACTTTTGCTTAATGGTTACATATGTTTAAGTTCGGCAACTGTAACCCCGACTCAATGTTTGAATGGTCTGTTCGATCCATACGACCACTTGTAACTCTTTTATTGAAGGCAGAGAGCGCTTCATTGCGCCCAAATTGGGATTTCCCACCCGATATCACTAATTGTTTTTTGCTGTTATAGCTGAGTTGGCCTCCGCTGCATAAGTCGGCGCGATAATATGCACTACGATATTAGTATGTACTGTTGACTCCTGAATCAAGGCTGGCTCTAGGAGATCTTCTGAAAAGCGGATCCGTCATGATCCTCATATTGCCGGATGCGCTACCACCATACAGCTGATTATGTTATCGTCGGCTCTGGACCAGCAAAAGGGCTGGTCTCTCTTAACCTTGCCATTGCTGGTTACACGGTGCTAATGATCGATGCGGGTAGAGACGGTAAGTCTTGTAAACCGGATAGAATACTCGGCTACATCACAAGCTTGAAGAAGAATATATCTACTATCCAGAATTGTCAGGCATAGTTACAACGGTTAGCTTGAAACCTTGCTCACGTCACTTTCACTTGTCTTAGTAAATCAGAAACTCCCGTTGCCGAGTGTCTCTGCCGCTTCAGTGATGGAGGAGAGCCCAGCGACTTTTCGAAACTGCTGATTAACACTGTGACTGAGCTTGGTCAGTTTTTTTCTTCGTGACATTGTCGCATCTGGTTAGACCAGAGAAACGACATCCACCAGGACCTACTATACATGGCTAACCTTATTCGTTGAAGCACCACCTCGACGTCAAACTTCCCACTATCGCACGTGATTGGCTATAACCCACTCCTTAGAATGTTACGCCCATGGTTAAAGGCCACAAAATCTGCTTCAACGGGAGCGGCACTAAGTCCCGCGCTGTCAGGGTGATATTCTAGGGGGTTTCCACGCTTAGGCATGTCAACTCTACTTCACGAACGGCCTGCTCCGCGGGATCTTGCACCGTTAATGCTAAGCGAGAGTCATCATCTACGCTGGCGCTTTCAACACGCCCCATTTACTTGGAGTCCGTCGGCATCGTTGGACCCAAGCATGAACTTGGATTTTTTCGACATCCCTGTTCTAGTCCACCACCCGGGTGTCATGACCAACATGCAAGATCGGTATCAGAATATAGTAGTCTGCAATACCATAAGTAGTTTCACCATTTTAAAGAATTGTGCGTTCCTTAAAACTTCTCTAGATCTCTGTCTCAGCTTCATACACCTTGAAATAATTTGATATGGGACTAGGTATTATTAAGCTATTCCTAGACGTCCTCAAGTTGTTCTAATAGCCTTGCGCTAGGTATCTTGTCCCTAAAGATGCTTGATTACAGACTTGAGTATTGTAAAGAAGAAGGATAGCACATAAATGAGGAAGGAAAAAAAAAACGCAAAAGCAAACACAGCTGAAGGAAGAAACAGGCTAGTTTATGATACGGTCATTCTTGCCCTGACTGACCCCATTGACCCCGTTTCCCCCGTGTCCCAGGCCAATAAGTAGCTACTATTCCCCCTGCTCATCCTGCAGTCAGCGATATGCTGCCGTTGGACTCTCTGGATCAGGCGATGCATCATTTGCATCGTTTGCACGATCCGATACTGCAACTCTGGCTCTCTGATCACTGGCCATGGATCATCATCTTTCAATTAACTAGCCCACGCGATATCTCACTATGAGCTTCGATCATCATGATAATGGTGTGGAAGCGGCGGAAAGGCCGACGGAAACCTCCCAGTCACCCATGAAAACTTTTCGACCGCAGTCTGTGAGGATCTCCTTTTCATCAATGACAGCTTCCGTAAAGCGTGGTCTGGTACCAAAGTGACCAGTAAGGACTACGCTAGACATTTCCTAAGTGATAAAACTTGGGGATATCACGCGTGATGCAACTACTACATCGGGTCTTAAGATGATCCTATCGCTGTTCTAGACTCCGACTCCAATGGCCTGTGGCGCGAGAGCCTAAGAGTTGTTGCCGCTGATGTTTTCCTTGAGATCACCAGCTTCAACAATTTTCTACGTTTCCCAGTTCCTTTGGGAAACGTTATATCGACCGTCGTCACTACTCAGAAGGCTCGCAGCAATTTACGCAAGCTGCTAATTAGAATCCTTACCCGCGCAGTATACTTGGAAAAAATTGCATATCTATCACCAATAGATACTCCGTACTTGACAGGTACAATACCAGTAGGCCAGAACTATTTTGAGACCATGTCTACAATCTTTAAGAAAGATGTGATTAGGCCCTGGGTTTATTCACAATAATCATTTCAAGACAGCTGACGCAATGAGTGGGGAAAACGACTGTCTTCGAAATTGAGCGGGAGTTTTGCAATTAACTCTGAAGATGGGGTTCATTCATCGAAACTGTAAGCCCTCGTTCATGCAAAGAGTCTACAGCCCTCTCTAATAGTAAAGGTGTTGATGCGCATGAGGCCACGTGATTTTGAGTCACGTGGCCCACTTCCTTCAACCAGCTATACCAGCGCTCCGTTACCCGCTTAGCACTCTGGATAGCCTTTCCCCCATTCAAAATGATAGATTATCCAACATATCCACCAGTCGTCACGTCTATATCGGATCAAGTTTCACTATCATGCCATTGGAAAGCTTGATCATTTGTCGAGCTCCTACGCTTTATGACTTTTCATATCCTGATACCCTGCCATTGCTACTACCGCTGTTTTCTTATTCATGCTTCTAGTTTTATTATGGTCTTCATTGCCTGCGGTTGGTCTGGGTAGGGTGCAAGAAAACCTCCCTTCACGTGCGCCACTGTGAGCCGCTCGTGAACGGGAATGAGGATCGGGAGGTTTGGTTTCAGATCGGCGTGACGTATGCTAACATGGCCCGAACATAGCGACTACTACCCCAACTTCTCCTCAGTACAGTATCTGACTAGCGTTGGTCACGTTGTCATGGCCCACTGAGCCTCAAATGTTCATGGGTATCATGTGCTGGTGATGGGGTATTTATGGTAACGGATGCAGTGCATTGGACCCTACATGTAGAGACCCTTGTGCAGTGATTGATGTCGATCAATTGCGGCTCTTGTATAACCACTACGATTTTACCCGTCCGCTCATCAACCTCATTCGAGCTGATTAACTCATTACCAGTGTCTTGTACATCCAAGTCAGAATCCAGCATTGTCCTAGCCAATGCTTTCCATACATGATATGTCAGATTGGTTTCCCTCGAAACTGTCGACTTAGCACGAAATGGCTATGCTTCAGTCGTGGAACATCTTGTGAGTGTGAATCGGAAAGAAAGGTTGATACCGCTAGCCAGCAAGGTACGTATAAAATAAAGCGGTTTCCCGCCATTGTACTGCTGTATGAAATCCCGTAAGAGCGTACAGACGCTTTCATGCTGTCAACAGAAAAAGGCCGCTTGACGAATGGGTACATAAACTTACGGCAACGCGAGCTTGGAACAGAAGCTTATTGTAATAGGTGGAACATGCAAACAAACACTCAAGATGTGTTTGGATGTGGATAGTCTTGAATAACTTGATCTACAGTAGAAACACCTTTTTTTGCGGTGGAACTTACAATCGAAGTTGGAATTGAATTCATGTTCCGAGGCCAAACAAAGCATAAACATGTGTCATTAGTGCTTTGGGAAAGATTGGGCCAGGTCACCCATGCCAGAAGATAGGACGCTGCGGGATGGATGTGGCCCCAGTCGTAATAACAACGGACGAAATCGTCAAGCGCGAACGGCGGAAACGGATGGAAGAAAATGGCTCTCAGTTGAGAAGCCGCGCCACGGAACTCGGAACGGAGAGTCCAGACTTGGTTTTGAAGCGGAGCGAACATGATGAACCACCCGGTTCAGAATCATATATGGTTAACATGCGATTACCAAAAATGCTACTCGACCAGTAACTGACGTGAGGCCATCGTAAAGAAGAAGAAAATGTCGCATATCCGTAGGATTCCGGCCAAGCCGTAGAACGGACTGAAGTGCGCGATGCTCGGGCACCCGAGGCTGTGGTGCAACCAACCCGTAGGGGTAGAATAGTTCGATCCACAATTCCATCGTGGGATCAACATTCAACACAACCAAGGATTGCTGCCATCACGAGAGTCAAGAGTGGGAAACATCCTGTCCGTGTAAACAAGCGCGAAATTCTCCGCACAAGGGGCGCAGCCGCAGAGGTGAAGACTTTGCTTCTCCGATACTTGCATGGGCCAACCCCACAAAGCTGGCCTGTTTCCCCATGGGTGTGGAGAGATGCGTGCAGGTTGCAATGGAGAACCCACAATTCTACTATGATCGTAGTCCGAACGCCCACAATCTTTCCAGGGGAGGGGGAGTGAGGTGGGATTACCATGACGTATAATCCGCTCACGAGACCTCGGCCCCCCGGGGGACTGGGAATCGGCTAGCCAGAGTTGGGCTCCAACGGCATTGTGACCGGATACTGAAAGTCTTGGCCGAGAGCGAGCCACCCTACATGGATCGGGACAACGAACGCGTTCCAACAGCCGTTGTTTTACCGGCCGCAGGCTTCCAAATGACGCTTCATGCCAGCTTCACCACCAACAGCTCCCTTTCGAGCACAAATACATGACTTCCAGGGGGGGGGCTCGGGCGAAGAACAGGGCCGATTAAACGTGCGGGGAAGTCGGGGCTAACACGATGTTTCTCTCCGATTTTTGACGACCGGTCCTGTGGCGTCGGCTCCTGACTGCGAGAGGTATGAACTAATTCTCGCAAAGGGATGCTTGCGCCGTCATGACGGAACGATTCCGGATCAAAACCTGCGTGCCTGGGGCTCTAGCGTCGGCGCAATGTCGGACCTCCACACAATGGCCTCTGTCCACAGTTCACTCATTTCGACGGCGGGGGGCGGGGGAGGCTGGGGTCACGATGGGGGAAGTCAAGCACCCGACGGGACTGGACCTCTGTGCTTGAGGGTTGACTGGGTTGGTTGTTCACGTTGGGACGGGGATTCGTGCAGAACAAGCTTGAACAAGCATGGAGTCTCCAGGTTTTCCAGGTGTCACCCGATCCGCATCCCCCACAAAACGCAAAATGACTCGTGCTGGCAACGGTAGTTCTCCGGAAAAACGTGTTGGACGCCCCGCAACGACCAAAGTCTACGGACACTGCGGTCTGTGTTTTTGCGGTGTAAGTCTCCTCACCATCATCGTGTTTCCATCCGGATATGACACGGAGATGCGGTAGGCAGCTGTAGGGCTTTGTGGGCAAAGACTCGTCGATAGATCTGGGACATCCCCAATGACTCGGCATTCCCGCTTAACAGTTGACTGACATGAGCATGGCTAGTCATGGCATCCGCAACTGGAAATCGCCCTGTCCCCCCGACAATTTCACGTTGTCATCGTCATCAGGAAGTGGGGATTCGGTAATAGTCCGTATCCCCACGTGTGGTGTAAAATTCTTCTACCCCGGCCTCCTCCGTTGCGATCCAGCTACCCATCGGCAAATCTAAGGCTAATTTGCATCTTCAATAACCCGCCTCCCTGTCTTGGCTCTGGTGAGTTCTTTCGAGCATCGAACGGTGCGGGGCCGACTTCGAGAGAATGACGACGCGGGGGTACCAGTGGAAGCACGAGCGTGCTCAGGTTACCCCGACTTGCAAGGTCCCGAGCGGAATTGATGGAAAGATCCATAGCAGTTCCTCGGACTGTAGGAGACGGGGGTATGGTGGACAGAGGTGGGTGGCATTGGTGAGGAAGAAACATATAAAGGCCGGCATGTAACGTCGATATCGGAAGCTCAGATTCCTCAGCACAAGCGCCAGGCCTCAGTTCAAAGGATATCGCAATGTCCGCCGCCCTGTCTCTCTTCCTTTCCGGTCTCCTGTTGGCGCCTTCGGTCAGCGCCCAGGCGTATGACGCTGGCGATCGAGCCAAAGATGCCTTCAGCTATGTCCAGCCGCTGAACACCACCATCCTTGGCCCCTATGGCCACGCCCCGGCCGTCTATCCGTCCCGTGAGTGCCTTGACATCGACGTACCTAGTATGAAGAGCTGAGCTGACCCTGAACGAAGCGAAAACCAAGGGCATAGGTTGGGAGGATGCCATGGCCAAGGCTCGGGCTTTCGTCGCCCAGTTGACGATGGAGGAGAAGGCCGACATGGTCACTGGCACGGCCGGTCCTTGTGTCGGAAACATTGTCGCCATTCCCCGCCTCGGTTTTCAGGGTCTCTGTCTCCATGATGGCCCTCTCTCCATCCGTGTTGCCGACTATGCTAGTGTCTTCTCCGCCGGCGTGTCTGCTGCCTCTACTTGGGACAAGGACATTCTCTACGAGAGAGGCTTCGCCCTGGGCAAGGAGTTCCGAGGCAAGGGCGCCCATGTTGCTCTCAGGTCGGTTTTCCAACCCCATGTCTCCCAGCCCTCGAGCCTCACTAACCGCCAAACAGCCCCGTCGCTGGTCCCCTTGGAAGAAGCGCCTACTCCGGCCGCAACTGGGAAGGCTTCTCTCCGGACCCTTACCTGACTGGTATTGCCATGTACCAGACCATCACTGGCCACCAGGATGCCGGAGTCCAGGCCACCGCTAAGCACTGGATCCTAAACGAGCAGGAGACGATGCGCAATCCGACTTTCGACCCCAACGGCACCACCACCGACATTATCGAACAGGCTTTGTCCTCCAACGTTGACGACCGCACCATTCATGAGCTATACATGTGGCCTTTTGCTGATGCTGTCAAGGCACGTGCTGCCTCTTTCATGTGCTCGTACCAGCGCATCAACGGCTCGTACGGCTGCCAAAACTCCAAGTCTCTCAACGGCCTGTTGAAGACTGAGCTCGGTTTCGATGGCTACGTCATGTCTGACTGGGGAGGGTGAGTTTTCCCAACCTACAATTCCGTACTGTCATTGCATGATACTAATGTTGAACAGTACGCATACTGGTGTCGCTGCCATTGAGGCCGGTCTTGACATGGACATGCCTGGTAAGGAACACGCACAAGAACATCTTTGTTTCTGGAGGGGAATCACTAACATGATCACAGGTGGCCTTGGAAGCTATGGTAAGGACTGGGCAAGCGGCTCTTTCTTTGGTGGTAACGTCACCATCGCAGTCAACAACGGCACCCTCGATGCCAACCGCGTCGATGATATGATCGTCCGCATCATGACCCCCTACTACTGGCTCGGTCAGGACAAGGACTTTCCCACCGTCGACCCCTCGAGTGCTGACATCAACACCTTCTCCCCCAAGTCCAAGTGGATCAGAGAGTTCAACCTTACTGGCGAGAGAAGCCGTGATGTCCGTGGCAACCACGGCGAGCTGATCCGCAAGCACGGCGCCGCCGCCACCATCCTGCTCAAGAACGAGAACAAGGCCCTCCCCCTCAAGGCGCCCAAGTCCATTGCCGTCTTTGGCAACGACGCCGGCGAGGACACCCAGGGTTTCCTGAACCAGGATGACTTCGAGTACGGCACCCTCGTCGCCGGTGGTGGTTCCGGTACCGGTCGTCTCACCTACGTCGTCACCCCCCTCGAGGCCATCAAGGCCCGTGCCTCCAAGGATGGTGCTCTTGTCCAGCAGTGGCTCAACAACACCCACATCATCGCCAACAACGTCACCAAGCTTTGGATCCCCAAGGTTCCCGAGGTCTGCCTCGTTTTTCTGAAGACCTGGGCAGAGGAAGCTGCTGACCGTCAGCACCTTGACGTGGATTGGGACGGCAACGACGTCGTGGAGAGCGTTGCAAAGAGCTGCAACAACACCATCGTCGTCACCCACTCCTCCGGCATCAACACCCTCCCCTGGGCCGACCACCCCAACGTCACCGCTATTCTCGCCGCACACTATCCCGGGCAGGAATCCGGCAACTCCCTCGTCGATGTCTTGTATGGTGATGTGAACCCCTCCGCCAGACTTCCCTACACTATCGCCCTGAACGGCACCGACTACAACGCCCCTCCCACCACCGCCATCAACACCACCGGCTCGTACGACTGGCAGAGCTGGTTCGATGAGAAGCTCGAAATCGACTACCGCTACTTTGACGCCCACAACATCTCCGTCCGCTACGAGTTCGGTTTCGGCCTCAGTTACACCACCTTTGAGCTTGCCAACTTCGAGGCCAGCCCCGTCGAGGAGAACATCACCAGCGTCCCCGAGCAGCGCCCCATCGAGCCCGGTGGCAACCCTGCCCTCTGGGACACCATATACAACGCCACCGCCTCCATCACCAACACCGGAGAGGTCGAGGGCGCCGCTGTTCCCCAGCTCTACGTCACCTTCCCCGCCGACACCACCCCTGCCGGCACTCCTCCCAAGCAGCTCCGCGGCTTCGAGAAGGTGCCCCTCGCCGTCGGTGAGACCAAGACCGTCGGCTTCCCTCTGATGCGCCGCGACCTCAGCTACTGGGACGTCGTCGCGCAGGACTGGCTCATCCCCGCCGGCGAGTTCACGCTCAGCGTTGGCTGGAGCAGCAGAGACCTGAAGGCCTTCGCCAAGATCACCCCGGTGCAGGCGTAAGGCTTATTTTTCACAAAGTCTCTGCGAGGAGGAGGAAGAGGATCTACAAGGCATGAGTTATGACCCCGGATAATATTAGTAATGTTTGTATAGTAGAAAAAATGAGCATTTTTCAGTTGAAGGCTTCTTGCGTGGTGACTCGAAATACCCTTTGCTCAGAGAGGAAGCATGATGTCTTCAGAATTCGACTGAAAGGTATTCATGGCGTTGGTCCTGAAAAACGTAAATGAATTTGACCATGCAGTAGGTGCCAACTATCTAGATCCCTTGGTCCACCCCAACCGCCGCGCCGATGCCGATCAGGTGGGGTTTAAGATGAGGCGTGCCAACCGGAGTTTTAATCGCGGCATCACCCTGCAAACAGTTGAACAATATAGCAACAGGCGGCTAGGTCTCATGTCTCCGCGACCTAGCTAACCAGTTAACGTCTTTGGCGCTTCTCTGAAGCGGACGCCGCCGGGCATGCCGCTCGTCGAGCGTCTGGGGGACAGGCATGCCATAGACACCGCAGATCATATGTGCGGGGTCTTGCCAGGGCGCGGCAAGTAGGCATCCCTCTTCTTGCGGTTAGGGTTACTTATCCCTAAGACTTCATGTACAGGTGGGGGGTATTACAGTCGTACAGGAGTCAGCAGCATAATCTATAGTATGTATACAGTCGTTACTATAATCTACTACTTCTACGTGAGTTACTATTTTCACAAAATAGTTACTGATCTTCAGTCTTCTGAGATTAATAAGCCTATGTATTTCTATACGTTTTACATGGATTATAAATGGCCATGGTGGTTTCCCTTCCATTTCTTCCTCCTTAAGCCACGGACAACTTCGGCTTTACTCACCTTGCTGTCTCATGCGTCACCCTTAATAAGCAATTTTCACCCTCGCTCACCCACTGAGTCACCCAATGCCTCACCCTTAAAGCAGCGTCACAGGGTGAGCCTCAAAAGAGCATTGGACGCAGGATCTGTGAGATATACCGCCATTTCGGCCGAATCGAGTCAAGACGGCAATGCCAAATGGCAAGCAGTTGATATAGAGCCAGTCGAGAACTTGCAGATTACCGGCATCAAGGAAAGAGGGTCGTTTTCTAGTCTGTGCTTTGCTTTGAATATTACTACTCTTTATGGCATGGGTACCGAGGTTCCCATGGAAGCGCACCTTGACCAACGATCAACTTTAAGCTTCATAGTTCGGACGATGCCGTCACAGGACGACTTCGGCACACTCTGGCCAGGATCGACTCCGTTTAGGAATCGGACTTCCCCAAGCCCACGGTAGATGATGTCGGTATACAATGGTCTCTTCCGCCCGTCTGACGGGCCTGGAAGGCTGCAGTCGCGACCATTTTCCCCCTGGTTCCTGTACATTTGACGAGATGCAAAATGATGATTCCTGAAGAGGACAACTTTCTTAAAAAGGCCTCGGGGGCCGGCTTTTTTGGTTCCGCCAGAGTCGTGACACAGTGCATGGATTTGGTAAGAGCATGTTCTTCGCTGAGCGTACCGCAATGTTGGCTAACAGATTGAAGATCAAGCGGGCGGTGTTCCATCTGAAGACGCTCTACCTGTTTACCAAGAGCGATGTCAAAATCGTGCTTGTACCACAGGTCATCTTCATCACCTCGGCGATGCTCAGCCGTGAACGTCTTACCACGGCCCCTAGTCAGACGGTGGGCGAGCTCACGCAGCGGCTGCCGCTGGCTATCCTGTGGATATGGGTCAACCTCGTCGTGTGCGGCATCTCGAACCAGCGTCTGGAAAAGTCCGTGATCGAAGATGAACACAACAAACCGTGGCGCCCAATCGCCGCGAAACGACTCACCGCCGAACAAGCGCGCAAGCTGCTCCTGGGCATGATTCCGCTGGTGGTCGGTACGAGCGCGGCCCTGGGCGGGCTCAAGTCGACCGTGTCGATGATGGTGCTGCTCTGGATGTACGACGACCTGGACGGCAACTCCTACATCTGGGGGCGCAACGCCCTCAACACGTGCGGTATCATGTGCTTCGGCTCCGGGTCGCTGGAAGTCCTCTCGCGAGGGGAGCTGCTCCCCGCTACCTGGGTCTGGATCGGGTTGACGGGGGCCGCGATTGCGACGACAAGCCAAGCGTTGGACTTCCCGGACATGGAGGGTGACAGGGCGCGGGGCCGGAAGACCGTCCCGTTGCTCTATGGCGAGAACATTGCTCGCGGCGGTCTCGCGGGGATGGTCCTGCTCTGGTCGGTCGTGTGCCCGATCTTTTGGGGCCTCCAGCCCGTCTTCTGGACCGCACCTGTCGGCGTGGGAGCCATGGTGGCGGCATTGACTCTGCTGAGGCGGAACGAGGAGTCTGATGGTGTTGTGGCGAAGCTATGGTGCCTGTGGATGTCCGTCTTGTACATGTTGCCTCTCGTTGCTGCGTGAGAGCACATAGAGAATGCTTTGGGACCAGGCTTGCTTGAAGCGTTAGACCACGAAGGTGAGGCGAAAGGCCTAAATTGTATAGCGAAGCATCGTTATGGAGTTTTGTCGGATTATTTGGGACGCTTGCACAAGCCAAGCCGCATTCATTGGCATGTCTCCAAAACCGAGAACGTAAGGATAGATGTAACCCACAGTTCGTCTGTGGTTAGGTTACTCAATCCTCGTATATCCTACCTGCTGGAGAAATCTCCGTCTCTCTTTCATGTGGTAGAAATAATATGAATCAGTTGTTGTATAGCTGTAATCGTCATATTGTGAATGCTGAGAAACCTGCTGTGCAATAACGCAGACTGTTTCCCCATCTTTGGCACGCCATTCACCTTTATTAATAGCTTTCGATTTTCCATGCCGTTACACAGATAGTCTTGGCCAGCAACTTCTTCAACGGGGAATCATCAACTCGGCATCCATTGAAGCGAAAGCCGAGTAAAAGCTGCAGCAGTTGAGAGGGGGTTGGTATGCTAAGACGCAGCCCGCCTACTGGTGGATAGGAATACACCCGCTAAACCGACCCCGGTTACTGCAGCAGGCCACTTCAACACCCGCGAGCCGCAATTGTAGGTGGTGTTGCTACCGTTCTACTGGGTACTCCAGTTGTCTGTCAACGCTACATCGTCCTCTCATGGGTTTCCGTTTCCTTAAAGCGGGGAAGTAGGAAGGGGCGGGGCTGCAGTGATGTAGAATGGTACATAACAGCCGCATAATATCCATCAAAGTCTCTAGCTTTCAAGGATTTGGACATCTCACGCTCTTTAGATTATCTAGCGAAACACGGATGCTGCTTGAGAATCTGCCAAGATGGTTTTCATGAAATCAGGACTGATGTTGATAGCCTTAACGGCTGTTCTTGCTACTCCAGTGTCGAGTTTCATTCCTTTCAGTTGGAAAAGCACGGAGTATGTGTAAGTAGCCTCCCTAGCTTTTCCGAGCAATATCCTTTGCGACAATATCATTTCCAACTTCAGTAGGCTCACTTTTGGCGACTCATACACATTCATCCAAGGGACTGAGGGCCGTTGGGCTTACAGCTTTATCGGATCCCGGCTGAACATGTCATTCACCCCAGAACAGCTTCTTGGCGACAGGATCGTCCCTGGCCAGAACACATCCTCGGCGGGTGGTCCCAATTGGGTTCAAGAGCTTACTGGATGCAAGAAGGGCCGCCCCCGAGATTGTGACAAGCAGCTGTGGGGGTTTGCCTATGCGGGTGCCGACATTTCGACAACATTGTGAGTGGAAAGGCCTTGGATGCCCAATGACCAGACTGCGTTAACATTGCCCCAGCGTTCCGCTTCATTGGAATCACACCATATCATATGAGGACCAGATCTATCAATGGGATACCTACGGAAAGCCAGTCATCGGAGCTGACAGCACCAAGACGCTGGTGGCATCGTGGATTGGGATAAACGACATCAACGATATGGCCAACTTTGAACTTCCTTTTAACGGCCTGGGCACTTGGCAAGAACTGTATACCGCTGTCGTCGCCGAGCAGTTTGCTGCTCTTGAAGCCGTGTACATAGCTGGTCACCGCCACTTTCTCTTCATGAACCTGCCTCCACTTGACAAAAACGTACGAACACATCACCAGTCGGATCTTTTTGTCCAAATGTTAACTAGAAATACTTTAGCTTGCTTCTCAGGTAAACCCAGCGCGCCTGCCAAGTACGCAGATGATCAAGACATACAACGACGTCGTCAACCAGACGGCCATGGGCTTCTCAGAAAAGCACCCCGACTCTACGGTCTTGGTTTTCGACGCATACAGCTGGCTCACCCAGGTTCTCGACGAGGCGGCTTCTTTCGGCATCACCAACACTACATCCTTCTGCCCCAGTTACAAGGCTTGGGATATGGACACGAACTATGCCGCCTACGGCTGCCAGCCTATTGGCGAGTATTTTTGGTACGACTCTGGCCACATTACATACACCGCGCACAAGGCTCTAGCGGAAAAGGTGGAAGAGTTTCTGCTTCGAAAGAGCGTTGGTCGCTGCGGCGGAAAGACCTCAACAGCGCGTGTATTGGGGAACTCGATGGATCAATGGGAAAGCCACTTGATACGAAAACAAGACCTACCGACATGAATATATGCGATCTGTCGGATGGACACTCTCCTGGTGATAGAGAGTCCTGGGCACGACCGTATCTAGAAGGTAACAAAGGTATGGTGAACCAAGAATGTGTTCTTCGTGATTATCCCCCTAAACCCAAGACTTGACCGTCGTACGGACATATATATGTCTTGTCACATACGTGCGTCAGTTCGGACCGAGCGTACTGCTGTTCATCCCCTGAGATAGCCGAGAGTCGAGTATCCAGTCTGTGCCCTCTGTCCCATGTTGCTAAATCCTTTTGCGCGTCGTACGGTCATGTGACATTATGGTCTAACAAGAACCATTATTTCCCGGTTGACATTGGCATCTCGAAGGGCTTTTTTTACACAGTTATTGCGTTTGTTCCATTCTGACCGACTGACGACTTCGTCAGACTCCTATGGGCAGTGTGTTCTAACTATGTTGCAGACAATGCGTCCATCATACCATGATTCGTCAAAAGCCCTCATTGCCGGGTTGCCGCCGGTATGACTTGGAACTGCTTGTGCCAGGATAGGAAGGTCAATGTCTTCACCGAATCAGCATCCCTGAAGCCGGAAACGGCCCCCACTCTCCCTCGTCTGTGATCCTTCAGGATATGACCACTGCGTCACGTCTTACGCACGAGGCATCGTAACCATCCCTGATAAAAACACGGAAAGTCTCATTGAATCTCAGAGGTTGATTCTCCCTTCTTCAACCTGGAATCTGGTGCCCGAGGCTACGATGTTGTCCTCGGCTTCGTTGTTGCTCGGCGGGCTTATCGGACTTGCGGCCGCGCAATTCCCGCCTACCCCGGAAGGGATCAAAGTGCTCAAGTCCAAATTCCACGAAAATGTGACGATTTCTTACAAAGAGGTAAGCTTCGCATCGCTTGCGAAAGCCAATTCATCTATCCCATTGACCGCTCTCTGGTAGCCTGGGATCTGCGAGACGACGCCGGGAGTCAAGTCGTACGCGGGCTACGTGCGGCTGCCGCCCGGTACTTTGGACGACATCGACGGGGAAGCGCAGGACTACCCTGTCAACACGTGAGAGACACAAATTCGACACGTTGATCTGGCCGGCGCTCACATGTGCGACAGCTTCTTCTGGTTCTTCGAGGCCCGCAAGGCTCCGGAGAATGCCCCGTTGGCGATTTGGCTCAACGGCGGCCCTGGCGGGTCATCCTTCATGGGACTCCTCGAGGAAAACGGTCCCTGCTTCGTCAACGAAGACTCCAAGACCACTCGGCTGAACCCGTGGAGCTGGAACAACGAAGTCAACCTCCTATACATCGACCAGCCTACTCAGGTGGGATTCTCATACGACACCCCGACGAACGTCACTATCCATGAAGGGGAGGACCCCGAGCTCGGTCTTGGTATGCACATGTTTCCCACCGACTTCAGTGACGGGGTCCCCCAGGCCAACTACACGTACCGGTACGGCACGGCCTCCAGCCAAAAGCTCTCGCACACCTCCAACACGACGGCCCATGCTGCTCACGCTTTGTGGCACTTTGCCCAGACCTGGTTCTTCGAGTTCCCCGGCTACAAGCCTGTCGACGACCGCATCAGCCTGTGGGCAGAATCTTACGGGGGACACTACGCGCCCGGCATATTCCAGCACTTCCAGACCCAGAACGAGCTCATTCAGAACGGATCCTCGCCGGAGAAGAATGCTCAGTTTATCCACCTCGATACGCTGGGGATCGTCAACGGCCTCATCGACCTCGCCATCCAAGGCGAGGCCTGGATCAGTTTCCCCTACAACAACGTGAGTGAGAGGAATCTTTGCCCCCCCATGTCGCATTTTTCTCAGAAGCTCACGTATCGCAATCGCTGACAATTGAGACGCAAAGACGTATGGGATCCAAGCGTTTAACCAATCCATCCATGACCAGCTGATGCATAACTGGACGCGTCCGAACGGGTGCAGAGATCAGATACTCGACTGTCAAAAGGCCCTCAGGGAGCACGGCCCGTTCCTGGAGAACGGGGTCAAGAAGAACGTCACTCAGATCTGCGGGCAATCCTTTCAAGACTGCACCAAAGCCCCGGAATTGTATCAAACAATGCCCGATGGGAAGGGCTGGTACGACATCGCGCATGACAGATACGATCCCTTCCCGGCACCTCACCTGTACGGCTATCTCACCGAGGGCGAGGTCCTGTCGTCGCTGGGTGTGCCTGTCAATTACACCGAGTCGGCGGGTGCCGTAGGCAGGGGCTTCAGCCAGACCTTTGGTAAGAAAGCCCCCATTTCCTTGGGCGGGGAGACTAGGTACTATAAACGAACAGCAGTATGCTGAGAAGGTTCTAGATATGGTCCTGGGCGGGTTCAGCGAGTCGATTGGGTACCTCCTCGATAAAGGAGTCAAGGTTCATATGATGTGTGAGTCGGCCCCCGCTGTGTGGTTTTCCATGGTAGTTCTGCAGCCCGTCCGCTCCAAACTAACTCGGCGGTGTAGACGGCGACCGCGACTATGCCTGCAACTGGGTGGGGGGTGAGAAAGCTAGCCTGGCGATCCCATACAGCCGGTCGCTTGACTTTGCCAACGCCGGATACGCGCCCCTCGTCACGCCGGACGGGGTGACGGGGATGACGCGTCAGTTCGGCAACTACAGCTTCTCGCGGGTCTACCAGGCCGGACACGAGGTGCCGTCGTACCAGCCCGTCACGGCGTACGAGATCTTTATGCGCGCGACGTTCAACCGGGACATCGCGACGGGACTGATCCCCGTGACGGACGAGCTGTCGACCGTCGGGGTGAAGGACACATGGCACATCAAGAACGTCCCGCCGCCGCAGCCGGACCCGATCTGCTACGTGCTGAAGCCAGCGACGTGCCGTCCCGAGGTCTGGGACAGGGTCGCCAACGGCACCGCGCTGGTCAGGAACTGGTACGTTGTTGAGGACGCGGCTGGTGACGTCGTGGCTTCTGCACAGCCCGGTGGTGGTGGTGGTGGTGGTGGTGGTGGTGAAGGCGGTGGTGCAGATCAACCGGTTTCCGAGGAGCTGTGAAAGGGGCACTCCCCCGCCCGCGCGTTGCGTCTGGCGCAAATGACGGTTCGGCAGCCGGCATCGCAAGTTTGAGAACCTGCGAGGCAGCGGACTGAGGGACCGTCGGACAAGTGTGTTTCAGTGATTGGAACGCACGAAGAGATGCAGGTCTGGTAGCAACAGTCCTACGCCCTAGCGTCGGTGTCTGGTGTGTTATAGTTGCGAACCGCCCGCTCTAGTTCAAGGCGTGTGTCCCCTGGGCCTTGGAGATCCAATGAACCAAATAAACCAAAGGTTAGGTTTTACCTCGTGTTTGCAGATTCCATGCCCTGCGTCTGTGTGTGTGTGTGTATGTATGACGTTAGCCTACCACAGCGAGCTGATGATCCTCAACCCGTCTAAAAGTTTCCCACCAGCCGATCGGAGGGGAAGCCTTCATCGGCAAGACAGACGACCCGCCCATCTGGCGGCATTTCATCCGATCCCGAAAGCCTAGAAAACCTTTGCGGGAGGATGTTGCGCCGGCGGCAGAACAGCACAGCACAGCACAGCACAGCACAGCACAGCACAGCACAGCACAGCACAGCACAGCACAGCACAGCACAGCACAGCACAGCACAGCACAGCACAGCACAGCACAGCACAGCACAGCACAGCACAGCACAGCACAGCACAGCACAGCACAGCACAGCACAGCACAGCACAGCACAGGCCTCCCCGGGAGACGCAGCGCCGAGTGCGTGAGCTGAACAGGGGGGGTTGGCTGAGGCTATGCCTGTCAGACGGGAAACAGGACACAGGACAGAGGTGTTATTGGACGTGCTAGAGTTCCTCTTGTGGGGGATGAGGGATGATAGCGGCGGCCAACGCGGCGAGTAGCATCGAAGGCGGAGGCTCCAGACGCTTGGGAAACGACCAATGTTGCTGTACACAACTATCACATGCTAGTCTCGTCTGACGAAGAGGGTGGGGGGGGGGAGTTCGAGATCGTGTCAAAAAGACCCTGTTTCCCCAGCCATTTCCTCGACAGTAGAGGGTCTCGAATGGACTCTGCACCCTGATATACACCCAGCTCTGAACCGTGCTGTGCTTTGCCGTGGTGTTTCTTCTTTGCTTGGTACCAAAACTCCACCGATCGACCGTAGCATTTTGGACGTGTTCAAGTGTTGGCTGAAACAGAGCTGAAACCCCCCATCTCCTGGAAGAGACGAGACATTCGAACCCTTTTTTTTTTTGAAAAGAAAGGCCTGCTGCCATAGAATAACATCAGATTCCGCCGGGTCCAGAATCGAGACAAAAAGCCCTGTCAACTATTGGAAAACCCATAAGACACTCGAAGGGGGAACCGACAGGACATCGAGAGAAATCAACACCAGATACCCACGGCATCGAGAGGAACACAGAACCAGAACGAAAATATGGACGGCAAATCATTTTCATCACGCATCAGCGACCTGGTCAAAGTAAGCAGCAGCTGCATTGGTGTCCCCCCCCCCCTCCTCAGAGGGCGGCTCATTAGCGCATGATGTACGGAGACACACCGCTAACGAAATGTGACGGCTTTTTAGTTTCTATCATCCGTTCAAGGCGACTTGTCCAATGTCACCGCACCCCCCTCGTTTCTGGCGCCGTCGTCCGTTGTCGAGGTCGGCCACTGCTGGTGCCAGCGGCCCGGGGTCTTCGTGGCCCCGGCGCTGGAACCCGATCCGGAGAAGCGCAGCCTGAAGGTACTGCGCATGATCCTCATCGCCATGCGCAGCCAGTTCTACGTCGCCGGCGCGCCCAACGTCAGCATCAAGAAGCCCCTCAACGCCTTCCTGGGCGAGCTGTTCCTCGCCTCCTGGACCGACTCGGACCGCAAGGCCAGGACGGAGCTCATCGCCGAGCAGGTCAGCCACCACCCTCCCATCACGGCCATGCACATGGGCAGCAAGGAGCACGGCATCCGCGCCGACGGCTACGCCCGCGTCGAGATGACCTTCTCGAGCAGCGTCAACATCCGCCAGATCGGCCACGCCATCATGCACATCGACCGCTACGACGAGGACTATCTCATCCCCCTGCCCGAGGTCAAGGTCCGCGGCTTCCTCAACGCCTGCCTGTACCCCGAGGTCCTGGGGACGTACTACATCGTCTCCAACACGGGGTACGTCTCCGAGATCAAGTTCTCTGGGAGCGGCGTCTTCCGCGGGAAGAAGAACTCGTTCGAGGCGCGCATGTATCACAAAAACGACAAGAAGAACACAATCTACGAGCTGCAAGGGTGCTGGAGCGAGGGCTGGACCGTCAAGGACGGCAGGACGGGCGAGATCCTGGAGAAGTACGAGGTTGACGCACTCGAGAACCTCCCCGCGCCCATGGAGATCGAGCCGGTTCAGAACCAGGACCCGTGGGAGTCGAGGCGGGCGTGGAACGGCGTCATCGAAGGGCTGAGCAAGAACGACTTCCGGGAGACGGTGAACGCCAAGAGCAAGGTGGAGGAGGCGCAACGGCGCATGAGGGCCGAGGAGAAGAAGAAGGGCGAGAGCTGGGAGCCGCTGTTCTTCAAGAGCATCCCCGGAGACGAGCACGAGGTGTTCCATCGGTTGGCCAAAGGCGTTGATTGGCAGTTGCATGATAAGCATACCAAGGGCGTTTGGAAGATCGACGACGCGAAGAGGGACTCGGTCCAAAGGCCGTTCAGGGGAGATTTGACTCCCTTGGGCTAGACCTCTAGGAGGGGTTTTTTTTTGGCGGATTCAATATTACGTGTTAATGTGTTATGACCAACCAAGCGGCGTACGGCTCGGCTACAAAGATGCGCCTTTTTATCATCATGTACATAATCAGAAGACTATAGGCGCAGAACCAATTTTCCAACTTGCCTGCCTTCCCAGAGGTAGCGGATTGCTTCTTCGGCTTGTTCAAACTCAAAGACGGCATCGATGATGTCGTCGAATCTGAGTTTCGTTGCGGATATCGCGGCACAGAGGTCCTCCAAATCTAGTCTCGATCCCGCATTGATGCCTCTGGAAATAAGAATAAGCTTCATGTCGGCACCGATGATGCATCATCATGATCTTTACCTGACGTTGACTCTTCTGTCGATAATGGTCGACACAAAATCCCTTAGGTGGACTGGGTTCTGCTCGCCGAGATACACGACTTGGCTGACGACGCCGCCACGGCGTGTGCACTTCACGCTCTGCACGAGCGACGAGGTCCCTCCGTTCTCGACCACCAGGTCGACGCCCACGCCACCTGTCAGTTCGAGCACATCAGCGTGCCAGTCGGGATTCGCGCGGTAATTGACGCCGTATATAGGCGCGGAGGGGAACCTTTTCCGAATCGCCTCGATCTTTGCGTCGCTCGAGGAACTGAGGATGACCTTGAGCCCGGAAGCTTGCGCGAGTTTGAGTGCAAACATGGCGACGCCCCCCGTGCCTATTTCACTCGTCAGCTCTTCAGGCCGGGTAGGGAGCAAAGAGTCATATCGTCGCTACCTTGGATAAGGACACTTTTGGCCAATTGACAAGCCCTTGAGCGCAGACCAAGCCGTTGTGCCGGCGCACGGGATGATGCTGCAGTTGACCCAGTCGAGATGCGGAGGGAGCTTCGCCACCAGCGTCTCGTCGAACACGATGTGGTCTGCAAGCACGCCGTCCTCGTCCGCGGCAAGCCACGACCGCCCCGGCTCGCGGCCGGTCACGAACTCGGTGTCGATGACGGGCGCCACGCGATCGCCCACGACCAAGGACGCCACCTTGTCGCCCGCGGCTATGACCTCGCCTGCGGCATCGTTGCCCAGGATGCCGTGGGGCAGCACGGGACAGGGGTTGCCGCCGTTGGCGATATTGGCGTCGCGGTAGTTGAGGGCGACGGCGTGGACTTTGATGAGGACCTGCGTGGGGGATAGCGGCAAGGGGAGCGGCTTGACGACGAGCTTGACTTTGGGCGCGCTGGGTGTGAAGTCATCGGTGCAGTCTATTCGACGGGCTACGGAGATTGAGGCATCCAGCCCGGATCGAGATGGCATGGGCCGACGCCATCTGCATCAATCAAGGCGACAACAATGAGAAAGCCTACCAAGTCAATCTTATGGGTCTCATCTATGACAAAGCCACAGAGGTCGTTGTTTGGCTGGGCCAGGACTCGAACAACTCGGCAGACGCGGCTTTCGAAGGATTCCAGACGACCAATGCAGCGATCCAAAATGGGACACACATGACCGAGGGTGTGGTCCCGGGGGCATTCATGACACTGGGAAATGGAGCTTCGTATCCAGTCAGTCAGAGGAAGAACAATCTGGGGCAAATTTTGAAGCCGCAACATCTCACGGCGATCAAGGAGCTCTTCCTACTTCCGTGGTTCACGCGCGTATGGGTGCTTCAAGAAGTTGGATTGGCGACTGAAGCAACGGCTTTCTGGGGAGACTCCCACATTGCCTTCAGAGAGATTGCCATGTTTATTCACTTTTCCATGACTGAGGAAAACCTGAACATCACCCTTGGGCAGGACATCAAGGACATCATCTCAGGGCCTCCCTATTACGCCTTCTGGAGCGTGTGGTCAACCTACAACAAGAAGGATTCTTGGGCAGCCCGATGCGCCCCGCTCCAGCAGTTCTCTAATCAACAAGCGGTCGAGTGCCAGATCGACTTCCTCGTGGTTCTTGAGGCGTCTAGACGATTCAGCGCAACGAATGCCCTGGACCACGTATTCGCCTTTCTGGGCCATCCAAAGGCCCTGGTAGCAACAACCAACAAACCGCTTGTCCAGGCGGACTACAACATCACACTGGAGGATCTCCATGTTGTCGTGGCAAGCCGCTTGGCCGAGCAGTCTCTCAACTTTCTCGTCCAGGTCCAGAATCAATCAGTAAACTTGGACCCGGACTGCAACGTCCCATCATGGGTCCCCCAATGGAACGTCAACCGCGACGACGCCCCCAATTCTTTCTGGGAAGCCTGGGATGCTAGCCTCCGCGTTACAGCACGACCCTCTTTCAGCTCCAGGCTGTCTGGGTCCAGGCTTCATGTGTCTGCGCTGCTGTTCGACACGGTTGCCGACTACACCGACGTCATGGAGAAGGCGGACTTTGATCGGTCGTCGTCAGGGCCCGGCAAACTGATTGAGAACTGCTGGGACCTTACCGAGAAGGCGGCAAAGACGAGGCCGCACGTGTATGGCGATGATGAGCTGCTTTCCTTTGCTCTCACGCTCATTTGCCACTACAGAAGCAGACACACGGACAGGTATGAATACGAACAATTGCTCGCGTTGTTCGTTCGATTCTGCTCGCTCTACAGTGGGACGTTATGGAAGAAGCTGGAAAGGTTCGGGATCTCGTTCAGGCATGTGCATCGCGACGGAAACGTGGTGACCAAGTTTCAACATTACGGAACGAACAGGAGGTTCTTTGTAAGCGATCGAGGATACTGGGGCCTTGGCCCCTCCCTCATGCGGAAAGGAGACGTATGCGCGATCCTGTTTGGGGCCGACGTTCCTATTATACTCAGACCCTGCGGTGGACGAGGACAGTACAGGTTGGTTGGTCAGGCTTACATGAACGGGGTCATGTATGGTGAGATTGTTGGGAAATGGGACGAGGGCGATGCGGCTTGTAAAAAGGAGGAAATCTGCCTGATATGAGCTTTCCATTGATGTGAAGCCCGGCATTTGTCAACGAAACAGAATGAAACATCCGACCCTATCTTTCTGTGCTGTTGGGACTGTAAAGCCGATATACAAGCTGTCCCCTCCGCGCCAGGTATCCGATTTACGTCCAGATTACCGTGCCTATGGCATCTTTTGCAGCTTTCCTGCATGAACCTCGGTGTATTCGATTGGACTTCGAATAAAAAGTACCCGCTTGGCTCGCTCTTGATCTTGTCGTGACACATGCGCGGCACCCGGGTTCCTGGAACCTCTACATACCCGCAAACCCTCCGAGTCTCGGCTGAGGCTCCTGCAACCATGGGCCGATTTGCAACTTGTACCAGACATCTCGAAATACCAGATGAAATCTCTCGCGGTGTATATAAGCCTGAGCCACGCGGTCTGAGATACCGTCCACAGCCTCGACCTCGTCTGAATCCAACACACAGACCAGCGCATATGAATGCGCAACAACATGGACGACGTGTTTGCTAAGCTTAACAACTAAAGACTTCTAGTTATATCTGGCTTTGTTGTCGGGAGGTGGAAGTGCGGCCATAATGGCAAGACGTTCTCCATCTACGGACCTTCTAGTGTGACTGTTCTGCAAGCGTGAGCCAAATTGAGCTGACAAGGCTTCGTTTATGCGATCAACAGCGCCAAGCTGGGATCTCGCAAGTTTCACAAGTGAAAACGAGGCGCATTACTTCGTCAATGGTACGATTTGGCCATTGCCAACGATGTACGTTGATCATTAGTCGAACGTACGCAAAGTCGAAGAATGTGTGAACTGCCTTTTTGCTCATGATTCCGCGGTGGCTTCGATTCTGTCATTCCAGAGCGGCAAGGCCTTTTTCTGAGGCGAAGGGCGAGGCGGTTTACGGCGTCGCTTTCATCTCATGCTTTGCCAAAGGGGCTACACCATCCCGTCATCGTACACCAGCACCGCGGTCTTGACGTTCAAACAGCCGGTGAGCGTCTGCGTCATCATCACCCTCTGGAACTTTCCAGCCGCTATGTTCACCCGCAAGAACGCGACCCCATTTTGCCGCAGGATGCTCAGTCATTATCAAGCCCCCAAGCGAAACTCCCTTCGGCGCTCTGGCGCTGGCCAAAATGGCCCTGGCTGCCGGAATTCCTTTAGACATTATCAATGTGTTGCCGACTAAGGACATGGAGACTTCTATTGGCCTTACCAGTAACCCCCGTTGTGAAGAAGTCCAGCTTCACCGCCTCTACGGGCGTCGGGAAGAGGCTTACTAAGACTGCTGCCGGTACCATGAAGGAACTGGGAGCAAATGCGTCGTTGATTGTGTTTGGCTATGCCTGGATTAACCAGGTGGCTGAGGATACATTAACTTGCGGGTTTAGTTGCTCTAGTCGAACCTGCGTGGTAAGCATGAATGTCTTTCTGTATTCCTCTGTATTCGATTGGCACACAGGTGAAAGCGTGCCAACAGGTTGCTGGTTCATGAAAGGTCCAAGACGAGTTTGTCAAGAAGCTCGCCCAGCGCGTGAAACAGTCCAAGCAAGGGCACCACACAAGGTCCTCTTGTCGTCCTCGCATCAACGCCGCCGCCGTCCAGAAGATTGACGCCCGCGCGAAAGGACGCGCTGAAGAGAGCAGCCGGTCTCACACGGGCGGTATTTCCAAGAAGGTTTCAAAGGATACTTCCACGAGCCCACAGTCATCAGCGGGGTCACGGCCGAGATGGAAGCTGCGCACGACAAGACCTTTGGCCCCCTGGCTGCCACCATGCCCTTCGGGACCGAGGCCAAAGTGGTCAAGCTGGTCATCGCGACAAAGTACGGACTTTCCGGGTGTTTGACATCTCCTGGGTCATGCGCGTGGCACGAGGCATAGAGCACGGGATGTTAGGGGTCAACACCACCCTCATGAGCACGGAATCGCCGTATGGTGGTGTGAAGGAAAGTGAACTCGCTCGTGGGGGCAGCCAGTACGGTCTGGCAGAGGATCAGAACATCAAGTCTCTGACTATGGGCAGCTTTTGGTTTCAACTGAGGGTGACGCCTCCAACATGAAGGTTTGAGATGGCGGGGAAACGGCTGAGATCATTGGCGTTCTTGTGTGGGTATGGGTAGAATGAAGCCAAACAAGAGTCGAGTTTCTAAGCCAAGGTTGTCCCATATCGACAATCTGGGGAAACCTGTGTGATGACGTCCGTGTCGCAAATTCCTCAACGCTGATATCCATGCAAAGACGAAGCTAGAGTCTGTTTCCGTGTGCCGATGCCACACGAAAGCTTGAAGTGTTCGAATATTGGAATTACGCTCCCTGCGAGCGGGTAAATTGAAACCGGTGAATCTATTAACCCCCCCTCCTCCTCTCCCCCGTAACTCTGCCCGAAACTCCAGGTGTCCCAATCCTAGCCATGCCCCTCCCAAAGAAACAAAAGACCCTGTAAACCAATAACGCCGATCCCAGTACCCCGAGTCTAACATGCGGTGACAAAACCGGTCTTTTGAGATTGCTTTTCAAGGTATGTGCGATGCTCCGGTTGAATGACGACCAACTCCTTTTTCGTTTCTGCTGCTGCCAGCGCGCCCTTGGCCAACTCCTCTTCTATGCGCTTCAAACACTGGTTGGTGGGTGACGGTCGGTGGACCGTCAGTAGCTTGACGGCGCCTGTGGCCTTTTCCAACGACAAGATGTTGCCTCTGTAGAACTCGCACGGGTTGGGCAAGGTGATGTCCACCTTGCCCTTTCCGAGGCACCGGACCAGGGACCCGAGGAGCATGCTGTTGCACTCCTCGGCGTCCGGGGAGCTGTGGTAGTACCCCTGCATGTAGCGGCATCCCTCCTTGAGGCACCTGTACAAGATGACGAAGTGATCCAAGTTCGCCGAGATGAGTGCCTGTCGGTGCTTGGCGATGGTTTCTGCCGGGTGTACTGTTAGCCTCGTGCCTTTTGGCAAGTTGCAATAAAAGCCTGCGCAACTCACCGAATACTCCTGGGGGCCGCAGGTAGACAATCTTGTCAATGGGAAAGTTGTAACCCTCGGGCCCTGGCTTCCAGATCCGTGCCGCGTGTCCAAACACCAACCGCCCTTGCAAGTCGATCATCGACTCGAACGTCATCTTCTTGAACATGGTCTGGAACACCTCCGCGTCGCCGAGCTCCCACGCGACGCAGAGCAGGTGTGCGTCGTCGGTTTGGTGCTTGACGGCCTGCATCCACGAGCGGGACCACGGTCGGATAATGACCGTCATGTCGTACTTCTCCGTGATGGTGAGGACCTCGTAGAGCCGCATCAGAGAAAGCTTGTCGGGAATGAGGTGGAAATGGCCGTGGACGATGTTGAGCACGATTTCCATTGCCTGCGTCGAGTCCTCGGGCAGGTCGACGCTCCATTCTCCGCCGGCCTGACACGGACGGGACTCGGCGAACCCACCGAACAACATAGCCTTCAGGACCGGCGAGCTCCGCCCGAGTGCTCGCGAGCAAACAACAAAGTCTTGCGGGTTCTCGTCAACGTCGGCGCCGACGCAGAGCCTCAGGTCGCCGTTGTCGTCGAGGTAGATGGTTGGCGACGAGATGGGCTCCGTCGCCTCCGGGCTCACCACCTCCGTCACCTCCTCCGTCACCACCATCGTGCAGCTGGGCATCTTGCCGCCGAGGACCGTCTTCTGGTCGATGGGCCTATGCGGCAACGATTCAAAGGAGAAGGTCGGACCGCCAAAGAGGCTCTCCTGGGCGGTAGTTGAACACATGGCGGGCACGTTATCTCTCCGTCTGATGACTGTCAGACTTTCTGCTCACAACATGGCACGAAAAAAGTCGGGCGCTCGCGGTTGGTAAATATGCCGGAGTGACCAACGCGGGAGCCGTCGACAAACGGACCGGGATGTCGTGTGCCCCCCCCTTTGGGAAGCATAAAGGGGACTTGCAGATCACAGCCTGGTGTTCCGATGTCATGACTAGTCTCTGTCGGGTATCGGTCCCCCCCTCTTTCTAACTTTAGGCGAAAACGGGGGACCTCGAAATTGGGACGGAGTGTATTTCAGACTACCTATGCGGTATACCGAGCCTCCCTCCTCGCCTGTTGGTCCCAACAACATCTGACCTGTTTGTTGCACAAACGGTATGAACCGGCGGAGCGAATGGGCAAGGAGCGTCCGTAACGGGAGTGCCCCAAAACCCGTACCACCCTGGGCCTTGGAAGCACCGATGCATTCACGTTGAGAAATCCGGGTTCTGTGTGGGTGCAAACAAGGAAGACGGTGGAACCGGCGGGCGGGAGCAGAAAAATCAGGGCAGTAAACGAAGAAAAAAACCGGCGATCGGACACCCTTGCTGGCCTGGGATGGCCGCCCTTGTGCTCCGTTACGCAGGGCGGCTGCGAGAGGTGTTGTGTGTGTGTGTGTGTGTTGGTTGATGGGTAACACCGGCCACAAACAAAACATGTGATGAAACAAAAGACGGTGGTGGTACCTGACTCATAAGTCAATCGCGAACCAGACTTGCTTGCAACACGGCTGGGAATTGTGACGGTGAGCCAGGTTTGTTCGCTGCCAGACTATTAAGCTCTCCGTTGCCGGATGCAAAACACTGCTGTCGTCATTTCCCGTCTCCCTCGTAAACCCTAACGGCCGAATACCATTCTGAACTTCTCGGCATACAACCATGAATCGCTGATCAAGATACTGGGTGTGGACTGGCTTGGAGACCACTTGCTGTGGCACAACATCTCAACTTGGGCCCAGGAATGCCCTTGATCAGTCGTCAAGGAGGTCCAGCTCTGGGAGTCGAGCTGGTTAGTCCCCGCAACTCCCTGCCCCCGCCTTCAGGGTCCTACACCAGGATCGTACACACACCATGGGGGGCTGCAGGGCAGACGGTATGTTTTTCTTTTTCCCGGTTCGATTCCGCGCCCCCTGCGCAAGTGCCGTCCATCTTAAGGCACGCGGGGACCGTAACGCTGAAAAGCCGCCTTGGCAACTAGCGGCCTCGGCGGGGACGGTATTGCTGTGGGTGATAAATTTTTCGGAACCAGTTATTCACGATGTGACCTTCGACGGAGGCTCTGCTGCCAAGGTTCTCTGCGCCTTCTCCGCTGGTATCGGGCAGAGCCAGCCTGATGAGCTGAACACCATCCGCGTTCCCTGCTTGTTATGTTGGGCTAGCATGACAGAACCTCCATGGCCCCCCACAATACGCACGACATTTTGCCTTTCCACATGATTAAGGCTCTGGTTTATTCTGCATGGTGTGTGCGGTGTAGGTAGGGATTGTTGATGTCCCGAGATAGAGTCGTGGCGGAAAATACGAAAGGGGGCAGTTATGCCATAGTAGTAGGAGTTATCACTTACTGTGCACAGACAAGTGACGGTACTTCACCCTCTCTCTTCCGCAAGGCGGAGGAGAGAGTAAGTAGAGCGGCTTCTCTTCAGATGACCACGGCAGCTTCTCCTCCTTTTTCGTCCACAGCAAGATCGGACGTTTCCCGGGTCCGCACAGTTCACACTCACTGTCTTGTGCATGCCGTGAATGCAGCCATACCGAGCGAGGCCTTCGTATATGAGGCAAAGAAAAGAGTGGGTTAGTTGTCTGCTTACAATGTTTCGACGCGCGGTCGTGTCCACCCCCATCCGGAACCACGAAGCTGCAAACCGTGCTTTGCCCATCGAGTCCAGGGCGTCTACCAAACCCGGAGTGATCGCCGGCCCAATGGTTGCAAAAGGCGCCGCTACCACCAAACGCTGTTGCGTATTGGAATTGTGTCTGTCATGGCAAAAACCAATTGTACGATGTACTTTGGGGCCCCGAAAACCATCCCCTGTCAAGGTTAAACCCTGCAGAATACTCCCGAGGCCTTCGCAGTGTTTTGGTAACGGAGTTGACTCCGAAGGGAACGGTTGGAAATGACGGCCAAATTGTGTCACTACCGTATTGGCCTTTGATCTTGTTCGGAAAATGAATTGTTTATTTCCTTTTGTCTTCACGCCGGACTTATCAAAAGATCGCTGCCTACTCAGACCCTCGAGACTTGAAGAGTAACAAAGTTTACCTCTTCTTGGCTTGCTTAATGCTTAATATAGATGACTCCCCTTCACATGAGTAGCCTCGCGAGTTCAGGGCTAAGGTGAATCCAGCATATGTTCGGTTGCTCAACAATCATGTGATCCTGGTTAAGGTTGACGATCTTATTCCTGCTGAACAATATCGTCTTGACAGTCTAGAAAGGGGGGGGGGCGTCATGCGGCTCGATACTACAGTCGCTTCCGAATTGGATCAATAATACACGCCATTCGGGACAGATACCCGTGATGGGTCTCCATGAAGCTCCCCGTGTACCACGGGTGATCGACCGCCAGGAGTAAAGCCATGGATAGACGGCTCTCTGCAGCAGCCAGGGGTCAAGAAATATATTGAGCCTTGCAAGGTAACATCCCACGGGTCTGTCCGGTCAGCGGAGCCTGGTACTGTCGGTAAAAATGCGACTGATGAACCTGGTTGTATTCTTCTTTGTCTTGTACTACATGAAAACCAGTTTGATTTTCGAGCAGTGGTAGTTTACAGTAGTGCAGATGTATCAAGGAGAGTTAGATGTATTGCTGCAAAGCTATGGACAGTTCAAGACAGAAGCTCACTGCATCGGGCAGAAAGCAACATAACCGCCTACGGTGCTAGTTGCTAGCCATCTTTCAGGATTTGAAGTGAGGTGTACTGCCGCATGAAGCGGAGAATAATCCTAAGCATGCTGTAGGCAGGATTCTTTGCGGTTGTCGAATTCGTGCCCGGCTCCAAGGCCAAACATGGCAATGTTCTCAGCGAAAGGATCGCTCGTGTGCTCGAGCGATGAACAGCGGATTCTGTATCACCCCGAAATGAGACCACTCTCTAAGCCATGGCGTTACAGGCCCACTCCATAGATAAAACGGTGTCAAAGACCTACGGCATGGTCACTCAGTACTCCGAGTGTAATGTCAGCACGAGTTCTGTAGCATTACTGGTCACGTTGAGTCAATGCAGAATCACAAACGGTAAAGAAACTATTGCACATGAGTCGGCGTACTCTTGCCCAAGGTCCCGAGTTGTGCATCCGTAATCTGAAAATGGTACCTACTTGAGTCTGCCCAAAGTTTATAAACTATCCCCCCCTCCCAGTAGCCAGCATACCCTTTGACTTTGGCTTGTGTCAACGCCATAGAATTTGTCTCCATCGAACAAACATTGGAGGAAAAAGAGGGTACCGTAAATCGGAAAGAAAACTGAACAAGAAAAAAAAACAAAAAAACAAGTGCCATGTCAGTTGGCGATTAAGTTAAAACTCTACAGCATAGTTGGCCGAACAATGCATGGTCCAAGGCTGCTGACTATAGACCAATCGGAGACCCAAGACCTACTGGTACAATTTTTATGAAAGATCATCGGATTTTGAACAAAGTCTAAGTCGTACGGCTCGTCGATGGAATGAACGGGGTTAGCAATTCCCGCACACGGCCGTGAGGGTTGGAGAGATTCCATCTCACACACCGTCAGGCGCGTCGAACCAAGCGTAGCGGGCGATGATGTCACGATATGAGATGAATCCGGAATCGCCCGGATACATTGATTGAAGCATGTGTATAAGCAGTAACGCGTGTAAACCATTGGAGTCTCTTATTGTAGTCCCGTCGGGCGCCACGGGCTATAACGCCAAGTCATCGGAGCCGGTGCTGTTATCAAGCAACCGAGCTACTGAGTCGCGCCAACTGACACATTGGACGGCCTCGTTGCAGTCAAGGCCCGCTCCTGAAGCTGGATGAATAGGTAGACAAATGATGATGGTGGCCCGCGATTTGTCGGGCTGCGCATCCGGGTGACGATACCCATACCCCACTGGATAAAGTCGGTTTGCCCAGGGAGTTGGTATTCGGAAATAATGGTAGAAAGCTGCCTGTTAAGGATGGGGAATTCCGCCGTCATGCTACGACGTTCCTGCATGCTCAATTTATCCAGAATCGAAAAAAATTCTCCTCATCTGCAACCCTAGGTTCGACCCGCCCCAATGATGTCCTCTCGTTTTCGACGATCTAGTCTATCTCCCCGCATAGCAAATGCCGAGGAGAGACAATTAGCCAGCAGCTCATTCTTTTCCAAGACAATGGCATGATCCTCTCTAGACGGAGCTCCCTATATATCCCGCGAGAAATCCACGGGCGTCTTTTGCTAGATGAGCAGCCGGTGATCTGTGAAGACTTTGTCCGAAAACTTCGGTATCTGCATACTGCGATTCAAGATGAAGTCCACTTGGCTTATTGTCCTTGGTGCTGTGACGTCCGTCGTCGTTGCGCAGGATGAAGATCCCGAATCTCGACGGCAGAAGTACCCCAACTGCCTCAATGGAACCCTGGCGCAGAATAAGGTCTGTGACCGCACGCTGTCTCCTCCTGAGCGTGCGGCGGCTCTTGTGGAGGCCTTGACCGTCGAGGAGAAGCTGCAGAATCTCGTGAGGTACGTTGTAGAAGCAAAACAGTGATTGACTTTTTATTTTCATTTTTTTTTTTTTTTTTTGCTCTTGTTTTTACGGGAGTTGGATGCAAGAACTGACGCCTCGTGAAGCAAGGCGAAGGGAGCTCCCCGCATCGGCTTGCCTGCGTACAACTGGTGGAGTGAGGCGCTTCACGGCGTGGCTTACGCCCCCGGGACGTATTTCACCGAGGGCGACGCCGAGTTCAACTCGTCGACGTCGTACCCGATGCCGCTCTTGATGGCGGCGGCCTTCGATGACGAGCTGATTGAGCGGATCGGCACCGCCATTGGCACCGAATCCCGGGCTTGGGGCAACTCGGGCTGGGGCGGGCTCGACTGGTGGACGCCCAACGTCAACCCGTTCAAGGACCCGCGCTGGGGCCGCGGGTCGGAAACGCCCGGGGAGGACGTGCTCCGGGTCAAGCGCTACGCCGAGTACATGACGCGGGGCCTCGACGGGCCCGTCCCCGGCGAGCAGCGCCGGATCATCTCGACCTGCAAGCACTACGCCGGCAACGACTTCGAGGACTGGAACGGCACCAGCAGGCACGACTTTGACGCCAAGATCACGCTGCAGGACCTCGCCGAGTACTACATGATGCCCTTCCAGCAGTGCGCCCGGGACTCCAAGGTCGGCTCCATCATGTGCGCCTACAACGCCGTCAACGGCGTGCCGTCGTGCGCCAACACGTACCTTCTCCAGACCATCCTGCGGGAGCACTGGAACTGGACGGAACACAACAACTACGTCACGAGCGACTGCGAGGCCGTGCTCGACGTGTCCGCGAACCACAAGTATGCGCCCACCAATGCCGCCGGCACCGCCCTCTGCTTCGAGGCCGGCACGGACACCAGCTGCGAGTACGAGGGCTCGTCGGATATCCCGGGCGCCTGGTCGCAGGGCTTGCTCAAGGAAGAGACCGTCGACAGGGCGCTTCTCCGGCTGTACGAGGGCCTTGTTCGGGCGGGCTACTTTGACGGGCACGAGGCTGTCTACGCCGCGCTGGGTTGGGAGGACGTCAACTCCCCCGAAGCCCAGAGCCTCGCGCTCCAGGCCGCCGTGGAGGGGATCGTCCTGCTGAAGAATCATAACGGCACTCTGCCTTTGCACCTGAAGCCCTCCCACAAGGTGGCCATGGTTGGCTTCTGGGCCGACGCCCCGGACAAGTTGCAGGGCGGGTACAGCGGGAGAGCCGCGCACCTCCACACCCCCGCGTACGCCGCCCGACAGCTCGGCCTGGACATCGCCGTGGAGTCGGGGCCCGTTCTGCAGAGGAACAACGCGAGCGACAACTGGACGGCGGCCGCGTTGGAGGCGGTCGAGGGGGCGGACTACATCCTCTACTTTGGCGGGTTGGACACCTCGGCGGCGGGCGAGACGCTCGACCGCACGAACCTCGAGTGGCCGGAGGCGCAGCTGACGCTGATCAAGAAGCTGAGCGGGCTGGGGAAGCCGCTCGTGGTCAACCTGCTCGGCGACCAGCTGGACGACACGCCCCTGCTGGAACTGGACGAGGTCAACTCCATCCTGTGGGCCAACTGGCCGGGCCAAGACGGCGGGGTGGCCATCATGAAGCTCATCACGGGCGAGAAGAGCCCGGCCGGCCGCCTGCCGGTCACGCAGTACCCGTCGAGTTACACGGACCTGATCCCGATGACGGACATGCACCTCCGGCCGACGTGCAAGTACCCGGGACGCACGTACCGGTGGTACGACAAGCCGATCAAGCGCTTCGGGTTCGGCCTGCACTACACAACGTTCGAGGCGGAGGTCGGGGCGGCGTTCCCCAAGACGCTCAAGATCGCGGACCTCGTCGGCGGCTGCGCCAACGAGCACCCGGACACGTGCCCAGCCCCGCCCCTGCCGGTCAGCGTAACCAACACGGGCGACCGCGCGTCGGACTACGTGGTCCTCGCGTACCTGTCGGGCGAGTACGGGCCGCGGCCGTACCCCATCAAGACGCTCTCGGCCTACAAGCGGCTGCGCGACGTGGGGCCCGGGGAGACGGCGACGGTGGACCTCGCGTGGACGCTCGGCGACATTGCGCGCCACGACGAGGAGGGCAATACCGTGCTCTACCCCGGCGAGTATACCATCACGATCGACGAGCCGACGTTGACGACGGCCACGTTCACTTTCGAGGGCGAGGAAGCGGTGCTGGACAAGTGGCCAGCTCCGCCCAGCTAATGGGGTCGGGGTTACTTACATGGGATATAATTGGCATGTGTCTGTAATGCTCCATGATCAAAAACCACATATAGTCGATGTTGAGCCTGTTATTGACTCAAGAGCACGATAAAAGATGATACACTCCATCTCTAGACCGCGGTGTATCGAAAGCCACTCACAATAATGTGAATCAAACCCCGAGGAGATGATCTGCCCTAAAGGGTATGCATTTGATGCTACTTGTATTATTGTATCCTGACTCGATGTGGCGCTACAAGAAAACTAAGTGGTTTGCTGGGCGTTCCCGGACGAAGTCGACTCTTTGATCAGCCTTAAGCCAACGGCTGCTGCAGAGGAGGGAGTTCACCACCTCGGTCCAGCCAGAGCTGCTCATGGTCACCACATTGAGGCCAATTAGTAACCTCAGCTGATGCATTGGCGATCCCCGAGGCAGACACAACTGTTCGAGAGTCGCGTCGCTCAGTCTATCCGATACATTCTACTAGATACAGTACGCAGAGGAGAGACGAGTGAGTGGTGCCTGGCGGAGGCAACCGTCGGACCGGCGATGTGGGGCGCATCTGGACCCACATATTTGATCCATCGTGAATGGTCCAATCCATCAAGCGAGAAAATAGAGGGACCCCATATTAAATGGCCCGTGCATGTGTACGTACCAGCTGCCGGCAGTGACGTTGGGGCTGGCTGAGGGTACGTACCTTTTGGTTCCCGTTGTCACTTTGTCACACTCTTCTTCCATCGTACTCCAATATATCTATCTATCCATTCCTCGCCCGCCTACACCAGGCCATGGAATTCGATGACCAAATATATGATGACACGAGAGATAAGCAGACGCCAAACAATCAGAAATCGAGTTCGTCCCGTCATACGATCCTATCGTCCTTGACCAGCCGTCATTGCGCAACCTGACAGCCCGGCTGCGCTGCCCCGGCCGCCATGGCGTGCGTGGCTTGCTCTTTGGTCGCTTTTTGACTCACCGGCATCCGGGGCCGAGTCCTGCGTTTACGATGATGGCCTTGGGGGGAAAAGCCACTAGGACTTCCCGCCTCGGCCGCCTCACGGGTCGCCAACCAACCTGTCCTGTCTTGTCCTGAACCCTATGAGCGGGCGCCGGCCGCCGTGGCTTCGCCGCATCAAGGCTGCCGCTTCAGGCGCATGGGAACAGGCATCCATCTACATATGAGCATTTCTTCGTCTGTTGTTTGCTTTCGTACTCAATTCAATCCCACAGCATCCCTTCTTCTTCTTTTTCACCTGAGCGTCACACCAAACCTCTCAGTGCCAATTGGAAGTCGTCTCAAACGATTGGGTTGCCACGATGCGTATCAGTGATGTCTTTGACAAGGAGGCCTTCTCCGAGAAAGCATGGCAGCTGCGCTGCAAAATACTGCCTGGCAAGGAAGACGCCGGCCGGTCCATCCAAGACATCGAAGGCAGCGTCTCGGACGAGGACCCCAAGAAGCAGCCGGCTAGGAACCCGACGTTCGGCGTCGATGCCACCGTCAAGACCCTCTACGAGGGCAAGAACAGCTGCGGAGGCATCTACGACTGGGTCGACTTCCCCCCCAAGCAGATGAGCAAGAAAGCCGCCGAGAGCCAGGACCGACCCGCCATCAAGGTCTACAAGATCAAGGACCTCGAGAAGCCCATCCTCGGGGGCCGCTTCTCCTTGACGTATCACCAGATCAGCATCCAAAACCCGACCCTCGTCGCCGCGCTGGAGCCGATACTCAAGAAGGAGAATTTCCACATAGATCCCAACGACGCGGCAACCTTCGAGGCCCCCTTCCGTCCCTTGTTCTTTTGCTACGACGACATCCTGGACTTGTATAGGACGACCGACGACAGCTCGCTCAAGGGCTATCTGCAGCTCCTCATCCGGACCCTGGACGACGTGCTCGGCGAGACGCGCGAGAAGAAGCGCAAGCTGCAGTCGAGCGGCCTCATCAACTTCAAGATGGCCTGGACCTACTTCCCGAGAGGCTCCGTCGTCTACAGCAATGCCTCCAACACGGAGATGCTGTGCAAGGTGGAGGATACGGCATACGAGAGGGCCGACGGCACCGTGTTCCTGAGCATCAACTGCAAGATCCTCACATTCAACGGCGAGAGCTTCGTCTGGGCCGACCACAAGCTCCAGATCCCCAAATTCGCCGGCAACAGGCCGATCCGCGACCTCGACCACTACCCCCTGCAGTTCCACGAGGACAAGGAGGGCATGCTGCGGCGGGCGCTCGCCCGGGGCAGCAGGGTCCTGGACCTCCAGGGGCTGACGTACTGCACCTACACCGGCGTTGCCGTGGGCAAGAAGAGCAAGTACAACGTCGAGGGGAGGATCCTCGTCGACGTCGTGGGGTTCAACAAGTACGAGCGCACCCAGGGCAAGAGAGAGCAGGACGATGCGAAGACGCGGCGGAACCGCCTCGTCGCCCAGGAACAAATCTGCCTGTCCGTCGAGGGCACTGACGAGACGAAAGACGCCGAACCCACCAAGACGGAGACTCGTAGCGGCAAGCATCTCGGCGCGAAGGAGCAGCAGAGGAACAAGGAAGAGATGCTCGCGCGGCAAGATGACTTGGTCTTTATGTCTCCTCTGATTGAAGGTTTCGCTCTGAAGAACAAGCTCTGGCGTACGTGGTTCCCCACCCCCCCTTCCCCCTCCTATTCAATCAAAAACGGCGTCTGACATGAACAGTCGCCTTTTATGTGGAAGACATTGGGCCGATTGTCTGGAACGACACGGCCTACGACCACCTGGTGTACGACGAGCAGCAAAAGGACCTCGTCCTGTCGTTCGTGGAGAATCACGGCCTCGGCGGCAGGAACGCGATGGAGGATTTCATCGTGGGCAAGGGGCAGGGGCTCATCATCCTCCTCAGCGGGCCGCCGGGGACGGGCAAGACGCTCACGGCGGAGGCGGTGGCGGACCGGACGCACCGGCCGCTCTTCTACCTGCAGGCCGAGGACCTGGGCATCAACCCGTCGACGCTGGGCGAGAAGGTGAAGCGGGTATTCGAGATGGCGACCGAGTGGGACGCCGTCGTGCTGCTGGACGAGGCCGACGTCTTCATGGCCGAGCGCAACCCCAACGACATTGCGCGCAACGAGCTCGTGTCCATCTTCCTGCGCGAGCTCGAGTACTTCCGCGGCATCATCTTCCTCACGACGAACCTGCACAACACCATCGACACGGCCTTCCGCAGCCGCGTGAGCCTGCACCTGCTCTTCAAGGCGCTGAGCCCGGACGCGCGCGGGCTCATCTGGCGCAAGTTCCTGGGCAGGCTGGCAGGGGGGAGCGGAGCGGCGGCGGCGGCGGCGGCGGCGGCGACGGCGGGGCCGCTTTCGGACGAGGACATCGAGGAGCTGGCGCAATGGCAGCTGAACGGGCGCGAGATCAAGACGGCGGTCAAGATGGTGTCCAAGTGGTGCGACCACAAGGGCTACGAGATGAACCTGGCGAGGCTGGAGAACGGCATCAGGGTGACGAGTCCTCACGCGTCCAAGCAGAAACACTCGGAGGACGATGACGATTTGTACAACTGATGCTCCGGGTATGTCTGCTGGAGTATGTCTGTTGGCTGGGGGGCAGGGCTTTTTTTCAATAGTTTTTTTATCGGAACAAGTCATTGGTTTTTTTTTTTTTTTTTTTTTTTTTTTGCAAATCCAGCATGCTCCGCGACGCTATTCAACCCTTTTCCGCAGGTGATGCAGAACCTGAATACCTAGAGTTGACTGACCGAATGCGGACAAGAGTGTGAACCGACCCGGCTAGCTAACACTGCGCCTCGATCGGGGTGGCTACGAGGCACTGGACTCCAAGGTCGTTGGCTTAGAAATCTCGGGCATCAGATGGTAGTGTTCTCGTCAAACGAATCCCCTTCTTATAGAGGGGGATTGCCACGGTGCCGATCATTTTCGAGCCAAAACTCCAACCCAGCTCGAAAAAGAAAAGAAAAAAAAAATGCGACTCGGTTCATGCGGCTGTTTTGCCACATCCGTCCCGGTTCCACGCGGACGAGACCGGCTGCTTTACTGCGACTTGCCCAGCTTGGACAGTGTCTTCCTGCGCTGCTTGATCATGTAAGTGTACATGATGTACGATCCTGTCGGGTGGGTCAGCTTCCTGAGCGGGGCAGATTCTTTGAAGAATGGGAAACGACGAGATGAAGATTCCAAGTCCCCCTTGGACGCATACCTGGGACGTAGAGACAGAGGCAGAAGTAGAAGAGGGGAGGCAGGACGGGGCTGACGCGGCGGGCGGGCTCGACGGCGAGGTACAGCAGCCAGAACTCGGAGGCGATGCCGACGGGGTAGAGGGGGTAGAACATGGTGTACCTGTGATTCGTCAGCTTTCTTGTCTTTGGAGTCTTCTTGTCGACGTCCTCCTTCTCGGGACAGGAAAAGGGTGTTTTCCATTGACATGGGGGATTGAAGGACTCACCGCAGCCAGATGAGGGCGCTGGACGCCTTGCCGTGAAGGTTCAGGGCCAGGTAGGCGTAGCGGACGGCGTCGGCGGTGGCCCACGACAGCAGCAGGGCGACGTAGGCGGGGGAGGAAGCCGTGGTGGTGGGGAAGCTGTAGCAGACCATCCAAACGATGATGGTGCGGGCGATGACCTGCAGGGCGGTGGTGCCGACGGGGGACCTAACGAGGCCTGTCGAGTTTTCCGGGGTTAGCGGTGTCTCGGATGGTGTCTCTCATCGGGGCCCAAGTCCGGCTCCGGACCGGCCATCCGCATAGAGGGGGAGGGGGAACGGCTCACCAACGGCAGAGTGCACGACTTCGAGGAGGGTAAGGGTCTGGACCCATCGCGAACGGGCCTCGACGGCTTCGTAGACGGCTGGTGCGCCGCCCGAGACGGCGGCGACGGCGACGGTGAAGAGGATGGAGGCCCAGAGGGAGGCGAAGAGGGCGTTGTACAGCGTCAGGTACACGATGCGCACGCCGCCGCTCCCTGAGAGTTGCTTTCCGGCCATTGCTTGGTTCTGGTCGGGGTATTGGGGGGGGGGATTCGCTCTTTAGACTTATTGATTCACTCTGCCAAAGCTCTGAATGCCTTCAACTTGCAGTGTCGCATTCGAAAAGAGGAGCTTGGGCCACACCGTTACTTTTTTTTTTCCTTGTCCCGTTTGATAGCGAATTCTAGAGGTCCACGCTTTACCTCGACTGCTTAGCTCAGCATTTCCCGGCCGAGGCATGCTGACTAACATACTCAGAACCTAAGAAAAAAAAAGAAGAAAAAAAAAAAAAATAAAGAGGACCAAACGAGAATTCAAACTCCACCCGCGGTAGAAACACAACCAAATCACCTACATAGTTAGGTCCCCATCATCAAACGGACACGAACTGGCATCCGTTCTTGGGTAGCCAGGCACTCCATAGCTACGTACGGGGCAATCCACACTACGGATACCTCGTGCGAGCGACGGGACGGTGACTGGTTGCACATCGGGGGGAGAAGCCGAAACCCCCTGCCGCGACGCGGTACGTACCTCCCGTGCTGTCATGGTTCGTCCCAATTGTCCAATGGTGGCGTGGCCTTTGGCAAAAGCTGTGGGGGGACGCTGTGGAGCCCACTCAAAGCCGGGACAGAGAAGCACCTCGTTCCCGCGGCACGGAGACGGGACGCTTCCGATTTCTTCCCAATGTTTCCCTTGGAAACGTAGACGGTGTTGCCGGGTCTGACGCCGCTTTTAGGGGGAAGGGCCAAGCTGGCTGGGGTATGTCGCGATGGTACGGGGGGGGGATGCTATCTTGGCGGCAGGACCCGTGTGTCGAGTAACAGTCAGTTTGAGCGTGTTTGGTGACCTTGTATGAATAGAACGGCGGGAGGTAATGGGTCTGTATGGTGGTCAGAGAGCTGGTGATGCCTTTGCTTGAGCTTCAGTACTAACTACTGCGCATGGCTGTAAGCTTCTACCCTAGCCATTCTCATCCTCGACAGGGGCCGAAAGTCACGATCTCTTCAGCCCAGAACTTCGAAAGATCCCTTTCAAACGCATACGGATGGAGTAGTATCCTAAAAAATGATGCATGGCATTGGCTTCAATTGACGATTACAATGCTTTGCATACCTTGCTTCAACACCTGCAGTAGGAGGCGCACTCTCCAAGCATTGAATGAAGTTGGGACAAGGACTAGATAGTTTTGCCGGAACATGTCTTACCAAATTCCCATTTTTGGCAAACCTCACAACCCGTTCATCATTTGCCGGCGGGACGCACCCATGAAATCCCCTGGCAGAAAAGGCCGTCCGTCCACGACACGCAATGGGAAAGACGGAGCAAGGCGACCAAGACCCAAAGCACGAATAAGGGGGGCGCCTCGGTGGGTTAAAGCGGCAACCGTTTCTGTCGCGCACCCAAGAAGCTCCGACGTCAATTTTCCCTCGACATTTTCCCACTCGTTTTCCTGTCTCTCGTCCTCGAACAAACCAACCAACATCTTGAGACTCTTGCTCGGCATCACCAGTCTCTCCCGATCGATAAGGTCGCCTCTCAACACCTTTCTTCCTTCCTTCCCCCCCTCCTCGGTACTTAGACAAACCGCAACCATGATGCGCCCCCAGATCCAAACCGTAGGCCGCATGGCCAGGCCCTCGACGAGACTCGCCTCCGCCGCCCGATCCCACATGGCCAACGCCGCCACGATAGCGTCGTCGACCCGGTTCCTCGTCACCGCGACACGGTCCGTCCCCAGCGCCTACTCTGCCTTCGCCGCCGCGTCCTCCTCCCGGTATCGCTCCTTCAGCACGACGCGCATCCAGCACGGCGAGGTCATCATCACCGTGCCCCAGATGGCCGAGTCCATCAACGAGGGCACCGTCGCCTCCCTCGGCAAGCAGGTCGGCGACCGCGTCGAGGCCGACGAGGAGGTCGCCAGCATCGAGACGGACAAGATCGACGTCGCCGTCAACGCCCCCGAAGAGGGCACCATCCTCGAGCTCTTCGTCGCCGAGGGCGACACCGTCGAGGTCGGTCAGAAGCTCGCCCGCATGGAGACCGGCGGCGCCCCCGCCGATGGCGCCGACAAGCCCAACAAGGACGACGCCAAGCCCGAGAAGACGGAGGAGAAGAAGCCCGAACCCGCCGCCCCGGCGCAAGAGCAAAAGAAGGAACCCGAGCCCGCGCCGGCCGCCGCTCCCCCCAAGCAGGAGTCCAAGCCCGCGGCCCCCAAGCCCGCGCCCACCGCCGCCTCTGAGCAGCCCCAGGTGCCCTTCGGCGCGACCGGCGCCTTCTCCCGCGGCGAGCGCGTCGAGAAGCTCTCGCGCATGCGCAAGACCATCGCCAGCAAGCTCAAGCAGTCGCAGAACGCGACGGCCTCGCTGACCACCATCAACGAGGTCGACATGTCGGCCCTCATGGCCTGGCGCGCCCAGAACAAGGAGGCCGTCATGAAGCGCCACGGCGTCCGCCTCGGCTACATGGGCGCCTTCACAAAGGCCACCTGCCTCGCCGCCCAGCAGGTGCCCCAGCTCAACGCCGCCATCGACACGGAAAAGGAGATCATCACCTACCGCGACTACGTCGACATCAGCATCGCCGTCAGCGCCCCCAAGGGCCTCGTCACCCCCGTCCTGCGCAACGTCGACACCCTCGACATCATCGGCATCGAGCGCGGCGTCGCCGAGCTGGCCGCCAAGGTGAGTTTTTCCGTCTTTCCCCTCTTATCCCCCCACCTGAAATATCCAAGGCGAGCCATGCTGACACTCTTCTCCACAGGCCCGCGATGGCAAGCTCTCCATGGCCGACCTCGAGGGCGGCAACTTCTCCATCAGCAACCCCGGCATCTTCGGCTCCATGTTCGGCACCCCCGTCATCAACTACCCCCAGGCCGCCGTCTTCAACATGAACGGCATCAAGGACCGCCCCGTCGTCGTCAACGGCAAGCTCGAGATCCGCCCCATGATGTACATCACCGTCACCTACGACCACCGCCTCATCGACGGCCGCGAGGCCGTCACCTTCCTCAACCTCGTCAAGAGCTACATCGAGGACCCCGCCAGGCTCCTGCTGGCCTAATTCCGTTTCAGGCTACTAGAGAGAGAGAGAGAGAGAGAGAGAGAGAGAGAGAGAGAGAGAGAGAGAGAGAGAGAGAGAGAGAGAGAGAGAGAGAGAGAGAGAGAGAGAGACGGAGGGAGAGCACATACTCATATACACACACGCACACAAACAAATGCATAGATGGATAGATGGATAGAGTGTGGAGGGAGCGCCATAGGGCTGCCGCAGATGAGCCATTCGGCGGCTAGACAAACCTAGAGGATCTGTATTTTACTTTGTAAATGGGAGGGAACGGGCTGATAGCATGGCCTTGCGGGCATTGGAGGGGCGCAAACTGCAGCATCTTGGTGGATTGCCATGATACATAATAGAGACGGGGGGGAGAGAGAGTCTAGCATTCGGTGTCCTTTTTCCCGGTGACAATACTGACCCGTGTAACCGACAGCACAGCCTCACGCCTGGCGCCGTATGGTTTCTGGGTTAGGAATGCAATATCAAGGCTTGCAGCTGTAGGCGTGGCTACCTCACTTGTCCCATGGATTGATGGGAGCCTCACTGAAAAATGCTGTCTCCGTTTTGGTATATGTGCAGCATGCAACGACGCACAAACATGGATGCGATAGTGATGTACGTTATTATAGGCCGATTCGAATTGATACATTTGATAAGGGCTGTAATGCACTGCATATCGACGCGTCGAGCAAATACATGTCGCAGGGAAGGGTGTGAGACGCCACGCGACGTCCACGCACATTCATTTGTCTTGCAAATGGCGGCGATTACCCTGGACGAACTCCCTCAATACTTCATGAGAGCGCCGCTTCTGTTTATCTCGACCCTTCTTGTTTTTGTTCTACTTGGAAGTTGTCTTTCCGTTCTCAATTGCTTCACTGCCATTTCTGATAATCAGACTTACTCATATGTAGCTCTTTTGCTATGTAGCTACCTTGACCTGCGACGATGTGGCATTGCGTTCTTCTCGTCATCTTGGCTTGTCTCAATGATGCCCAGGCCCAGAATCTGACCAGCGAAACCAACAAATGTCCAAACGTGCCAGGCTTTTTCTACCGAGATGATTGCAGATTGCTATGCCAGAGAGCCAAGTGGACGGATGTCATGATGTTTAACCACATATCATCGATAGACTGTATGTAGCATGTCTGATTTGATTGTCTGTCGTCATGCCAGCAAGGAACTTTATCGGATCCGAGAGCTTTAAACACAATAGACAACTTCTGAAAGCTCTCGTAACGACTGAACGGAGCGCCACGCTGGCGTCCCCCGATGTTCTTGAAGTCACCAGAGTTCGTGGTCATGTAGGCCTCCAATGTCCTCTGAAAGGAGGGTTTGGTGCGGAAAACAATACTGTTGCAGCTGTGAATGTTGTCTAGGAAGATGGAGTTGATGGTGTTAACATGACTTGTGTTGAGTTGCCAAAAGCGAAAGTCGAACAAATCATTCCGCCTCGCCTTGCCAGCATACCCTGGTGCTGTCTCTAGCCGGCCGTTGACAACCCTTACGCAACTGTTTGTAGCTTTGCTTACTGGTAAGTCAGCGAGAATTGACTTAACATCCTTTGCATTCGGAAATTGTGCCGCTGCCGCTGCTAATATTCTCTCTCGATCCATCTTTGTCTTCGGGTCTGCGTCTTCCAGTGACTGTGGTAGTAGGGAACTTTGGAGCACGATTATGAGACGGCCTGAGATAGGGCCAAACTCATGAAAGCACAGATACAAGGAACCGAGGTTTTCAGGAGTTTCGACAGAGTAGCTTTCGCAGGTTGGACCCTCAAAAATATTGTAGACTTGATCAGTGAGGATGAACTCAACATTCTTGTCGCTTGGTGTGCAGAATGCCATATATGAGTGCTGGACGTGGATCATGAACATGGTCGCATCGGGAGGAAACATGAGCGTCGGTAACTTTTCTACCCATTCGCCCTCTGCGTCCATATCCAAGTCGAGGATGGCACTCAAGTTGTCAAGCCAGACCTCTCTTGGATCGCGAAACCCTTTTTGCGCCATGTAGGCTCGAAGAAGGTTTTTGTCTTCCCATTGATAGATTTTCTCGTCCCCCGAGAGGTACTTATCGTGAAATCTAGGCCCACAGTACTTCATGATGAATAAAAACTTGCGCAGCTGGTCTTCTTCCCGTCGTTCAAGACGGATGTGCGTTTGGCCCCTCTCATGGGCTTTCTTGATTCTCTGAATGACAATTGCACTCTGCGGCTCGAGCCTGCCCAGCTTGTCTTCAATTTGTTTCTGGCCTTTGATAGCATCGGCGGCGTCCTCGTACATGTTTACTCGCCCAAACCATCGAGACACAGGCGCTTCGCGGATCTGGGGCTCTTCTGAAGCAAGATGCACAACGTTGAGCACATTCTCACCCCTTCTTAGCCGTCCAGGTTCTGACTTGTGCCGGTTTCGCGCTCGTTTCCCTCCAAGGGGTTTGTAAGGATGGGAGAAGTTTCGGAGGATGAACTGGGGGAAGTAATGTTGATACTGCACTTGTGGTTGCATGTTGATTGTTTTCAAAGTTGCGTGTTCTGGGGTCTGAGATGGGAGGTCTTGATATTGAGATTTTGTCTTAGCAAGTTATTCTTTCAGTCAGCTTCTCAGGCCGGCTTACTATGATACCCATCTTTATATTGCTTGTTGTATACTTTTGTCGTTAGTCCCTGAGATCCGATCAATAAGCCGGTTGAGGCCAAAAGCTCTAACCCGCTGGCGATTGGTTAGGCTGAAGCACACTGTCCAGAGATGCAAACCAACTGTTGGACAGGTATTGGGCAGATGCTGGATTTTGCAATTATGCAGAGGGATCATCCAGTAAGAAGGAAAAGCGTGTCGCGGGTTTGACCGGTGACTCTGCCTGTCTAATCGAGGGCATTGGCCTAGGCACTCAGGAGCCGAAAGCGATACGCCGAGAGGGGTCGCAGGCCAGAGAGCAAGATACATGCAAAGTACCAACATTCATTTTTCCTTCTGAAGCAGGCTCTAGGACTAGACGCACCAACATGTAACAAGGGCTAGATGGTGTGTGGCTTGTGAGTGCACTTGCAGGGGCCTTTATCTGTCCTCCTCGCAGTAGCTAGAGAAGGTTGACAGAATTTGATTTGTCCCAGGATAGGATAATATGGAAGCACTCACCAACATCCTGGACAGGTGGGTGTTGCAATGACCTGTCGACGATGTTTTGCAGCCTGCAAAAACATGTGGCTGGCCGTTTGCCCTTGTCGAGAGCAAGGAGTGGCAACTATGGGTTATCAGAGCCAGGCAGCAACCGGACCTACGGGATGCTAGGGGCCCAAGATCACGAAACCGCCGCTATTCCAATTCATAAGACCTTCAAGGCAACGGCTAGCGGGTAGAGGCCATTCCTATACGAGAGAACCAGCGTGTGATGCGCCGAGGCAGCAAGGCAAACTCTCTTCAGGGTGCATCGCCAAGATGGGCCTCTTTTGTGACAGAACGTGTGCTATCTATGTACATACTAAAGAGGTAGAGGATGGGTTGCATCCTGCCCACAAGCCTCAGCGGCATATGCACTATTGCCCGTATGCATCTCATCATTGGCTATCTTCAGTCTCAAATAGCTTGGCCGCTATGTACAAGGCAGAGAATCTAGGCAGCGGGGATATAGCCAGGTTTCGCAACAAGAACCAACTCGTGTGTTGGTGGACGTTATGACTAGGCAAAGTGGACCAATGACTGGCACCATGAAGTTCCAACCCACCTTGCGGGACATCCGACTCGTTGATGATGACTACGGAGGGCCCAGGTCGAATTAAGAGTACATGGCGCCTGTTGAATACCGTTGTCACACACCAACTTCCTTCAGTACTTCTGACGGCCAAGTCCTTTACCTGTGCCTACCACAGGACGCTGTTTGAGATGGCTAGGTAAGCAGTCTGGCAGTGACATAGGATTGATTGCGCCGGCGTATCAATCGAGCGGACAATAAACCGTATTTTGTGGCTGTTGGATGACAATAAAGGGCAATAGATCGTCTCGGAACGTTTCTTGGATGCTTATGATAATCATGCACCCGTCCCATGGTGTTTGAGCCTGCACTTGTAGCCTGAGGAGCCAACCCCGCTGGTAACCAACAGGCCACACTACATGCAATTCTTCTTTTGCAAAGCAGCCCACCGATAAGCCCTTGTTACCATACATGTAAGGTGTGATTGAGCTGCAGGTGAACTGTTAGGAACACATGCTTTGACGCTGACGTGTCAAGCTCGAAAACGGCGATAACGTTGTCACATTGCTCTAGGCGAACTCGAACCACCAAGCTCATTGCCTCTCATCAATCAATGATGTATTGGCTGTGCCAGATATAAGCTGCAGTAGACCGAAGGTACATTTGCCAAACCTCATATCAAGGCCACACTTGCAACCAATAGTAGGCCTTGTATCATTAACATCTCCTGTTATGATACGTCCCGTTGGCTCCCTGTGGGAGGTTTTGGGGCAAAGCAGCTCAATCGCGCCATGTTGGCGCTTCCGCGCCAACAACATTATCAAATGCTGGCTTCCCCGCTCGTAACTACATTTGTGCTGGATAAGGAAATAGTGGAAAGAAAATCGGTCGATTATTCACAGCACCATTTGATTTTAAATATAACGCAGCGAGCCAAACGTTTCCCCGTCTTTCTCTTCTCTTGACCATACCAGTAGCTAGAAGCTTCCTGTATCAGCATGTCGCCCGTCACGCAATCCACAAACCACAAATGCAATGAATGCCAAAAACGCTTCCAAAGCGAGTCTGCAAAAAATCAACATTCTCAAATGAAACACCCTCCCAAGGCTGCCCGGCCAAGAACTAGGCCCAGTAAGCCGCCTTCGTCCGCATCGGTACACGCACTGAAATATCGAGATATTGTATACTCAACCCTTTCTGCCGCCGAACGAAGTGCCGTCGGAGGTCGACTCTCAGCGCTTTGCCATTCAGAACAGCGCCTACTAAAAGAAGGCTATATACTGCCTGTCAGTACTGAGACGCAGAACGAGCCCCGTCCAACACCCAGAACGGATCTCCCATGTCCTGACATAAACCCGTCTGCTCCCAAAACTGCGGCTATCGTACTTGATTGCGAGATGGCTGGTGCTGTCGGGGGAGAAAATGAGCTTATTCAAATAACGATGCTCGACTTCCTGTCAGGCAGGATATTACTGAGCTGCCTCGTCAACCCGTCAAAGCACATCGTAGACTGGCGTGAGGATATCACTGGTATCAACGCCGTCAGTATGCAGGAGGCTGTCGCAGGAAACAAGGCCCTGCACGGCTGGGAGGCCGCTCGTGCTGAGCTTTGGCGATTCGCTGACAAGGAGACAATTCTCATCGGACAATCAGTCCACAACGACCTAAAGGTTCTGCACACCTCCCACTCAAGAATCATCGACTCGGCTGTCGTTACTGCCGATGCGGCCCTGGGAAAGAGTTCGAAAATTCGGAAGAGATGGGGCCTGGAGACACTTTGCTACGAAATCTTGGGCATCCAAATTCGTAAGCCCTCCCAGACCGGCGGGCGAGGGGTTCATGATGCTTTGGAAGATGCTTTTGCAACGAGGGAACTGGTGCTGCTTTGTGCCCGAGAGCCAAATAAGCTTAAACGCTGGGGTGAGGCAGCGAGGGCGGCTTTCTTCAAGGGAAATAGCAGCAAGCGGAAGCCCCAAGGAGCAAGGAGAAGCCAGACTAAAAGGACTTTTCAAAGCAGTCCTATCGTGGAAGAAACTGATAGCACGGACGATGAAAGGTTGCGGTGGGAGGATGTAGTAGACCCGGAGGTTTGGCCGAAATCGCCTCCAGGCTCAGACTAGATCTGTGCCAAAAACTGGTCCTCCTGCCTTTGCAGCAGGATATACCTTTTTCACTTACATAGCAACTTTGCAATACTCTTCCACTTATCACAACGAGATAATAGCTCACAAGTTAACACAAATCGTCAATCATTTCTAGCTTATATTGGTAACTAATACACGTCACCCGAGACTCAGGAGTTGCGTTTTCCCTCCTCCTACTCTAACTGAGGCATCTCTATGTCTATAAGGCAAGCTCGAAAACGTGCCAAATGTTTCTCCAGAGGCGGGTCCCGATGGTAGAGGGCGGAGGAGACGGAATACGACCATGACTTCGGCTTCGCCATCTGAGGTCACATTGAAGACTTGCGTAAAGACTGGACCAATGGTCTCCAGAAACCTATCCACCTCTTTCCTAGCTCAGGCATTAGATCACTCAAGCCTTCTGACAGCCACTTCTCCCATAGGGGCAGTATACTCCACTCATAATTAAGCCTAGGTTGTAGGGGTTTTTCTAGGACTAGTAATAGGTACTCAACACTATGACTTGGATAATTGAGGAAAACGCATTGTAGTTGGGCATAGAAGCCTTACCTTGGTGGGGGGGGCTCCCTCGGCCTGTAGCCAGATAAATGGTTTTAAACAGGTTGTTGATAGTGGCTCTTGTTCACACGCATGATTCGGCAAGGTGATAAACAACCTTTAATTCGACAATTCCACTAAAGAATTTTCACTCTAAACAAAACCAAAATCAAAGAATGCATCATTTTTCTCTGCAACGTGACTAATGGATTTGATCCAAGTTCACCCTGGAACAACTGACCACGAGTCTCCTGTGAATTTCAAACGACCAGCCAGCCTCAGCGCCTCTGGGTCAACGTAGACTTTGAGGCCTATGTTCTCCTGCCCAAGATTGTACACCCGGAAAATCACATACAATGTGTCGCTGTCTTCTGCGATGACATTGTCTCTCATCTTTGGCATATTAGCACCTTTTCTCGGCTTGATGTAGGTAACTATAGGATAGCGTGTAGACTTACTCTCTGGTATTGAGCTTTGCTCATATAAAATGCCGTTTCGCAAGACATTGTTGTTGTCTTAACTTCTATAAAGTACTTGGGGCCACGAGATCGCGAAAGCCACCGCTCCCTTGCAAGGTAGCCTTTGTCAACTAGCAAGGACGTCAGCCTGCTGCTAACGTCTTCGTACACTATATCCGAAGTCTCCCGGCCGCTCCACGGTTCCATTGTCGCATAGTCTGGATGCACTGTCACGTATTTGCGGATATTGCTTTGCCAGTTAGTTCTGGAAAAGCCAGACAATGGGGGCAAGGGGGCCTCATTTTCGGATAGGTGAGATAGTAACTCGAAGACCTGATGCGGGTCCAGTTAGTCGTCGAGAACAGTCATAAGCCAGAGCAAGTACTTACATAGAGCTCGCCTGCGGCGCCGATTTTGCAGTCCCTTTCTAGTTGACTCGAATACTGCAGGTTGAGTGCTGTGTTGCCTCTGTCGGCTTCAAGACCAGTATGCAACTGGCTAAGATCAAAAGCCCCACAAAATGGCAATGCATTTGCCCTTCTTCTTCGACCTGCGGTGATCACCTTGCCCAAAAGTGCGGTGTAGGGACCCTGGCTGTTGGCCTCATTCCGAGGACCTCGAAACAAGGGAGTCTCGGAACTTTGTGAGACGGAGGTACCTGACGTCAAGGCCGAGCTCCGTGCAAAAAACGAGCGATAAACTACTGAGTCATTCGTAGCACCCTGATTTGTTGACGGGCTGGCTGAAATTGGTATGGGTGTCTCCGGGTCCTCTGACCCATCTTCACTCGGATCATCCGCGTCGTCATCTGTGCTCCCTTGTGAAGCTGATATCGGCAGTTCTGATGGAGCCGTGTCCAGAGCGGTAAAGCCGTCGACGTTCGGAACTTCAACCTTCGCTATGCCATTATCCTCTAGGGCTCGATGGAGCATCGTAAGCGGTGCCAAAACAATGTTTTTCGTCGCGTTTATGGCGACTTTTGTGACATTTTGAGATACTTGTGTGACGGGATGTCTCATCATCCAATCGAGAAGCTTATCTGGCAAGAAGTTGGTGAACATATACTCCTGATCATCTCTGTCTCGCGGCACGTATATCTTAAGACCGGATGGGGTCTCGTCGATGTGCAGGCTTGTTTTCGCGCCCTCAACAGTAAATGAAGTCCCGCCTTGCGAAAGACAGAGACCAGAAGAGATGGCGTTGGTTTCATATATTCGTGCTGATTTCAGCACAACGTAGAATGAGTCCATTTCTTGTCTATTTTGGGCTCGAGGGCTGTCGAAGTGTGCCGCAACTCTTCTCACCGAATCAGCATGAGTTCGTGCAATCTTCAAATGAATTATAGTACCAACCTGAGAAGGGCATGGGCCCGGTTTCGAATCTGTCGCTGAGGATTTGCTGTGAGAGTGGCCGCTCCGCCTTGGAAGGAGGTAATCTCCTTCACACAGCGTGAAAGGTATCTATCCTCCAATTGCGTCCACTCAATAAATGGACGTAGCCGGGTAACTTGTTCCAGGGTAAAGTCGAAAAATTTCGCTTTATTCTCAAAAGATGACCTCAGAGATTCGCGGTCGATGATGCAAAATTCCGTCGCCACGGTTTCAACCGTGACTTTACTGTCCGGGTGCGCGATGGGGAATATCCGAGACTTCATTATGTCTCGAGAGCTTGGAGGATTTGGCACAGAAGAAAGTAGCGAGTTGACTACCCATATCGAATCCTTGATCTCCGAGGACGTTGTGGACGCTCTCGTTGCGATATGCTTCAGGTCTTCGATGGCCATCGAGAGATCCAGTGGTTTGACACCGAGGAAGTTGACAAAAAAAACTTCCAAATCTTCGTATTCATTGTGGAGGGAGACTCTTCCGATCAATTTAGTTGTGGTTGACCACACACACTCAGATGGTTTATGCCACTCTAGCTTTCCACCATCTGATGGGACACATATTAAAGCTTCCTCCTCGAAGGGTGACCTAGAGTAAGAAAGTCAATAACCATACGAAGGGCAACTTCAATCAGCGTGGAAATTCGTACTTTGACTTATCATCTTGAATGACTGATTGACCTTTGCATAAAGCATCCAAGGCTTTGTAAATCGTTTCAGGCCGACCTGAGTTGTCGCATTTCGAGGTCTTGAGTTCCCTCAACTCGTCAATGAGAACTTCCCACGTGCAATCATCTATGCCGATCATGCTTCTAAACAGGTTCACATGGATGGTGCCGTTTTCGTTGTTGGGCCCAAGCCAAGGTTGGTAAAGCCGCTCCAAAGCGAATTTAGTTCTCGTGACCAGTGGTGCCGTCCAGACACATTCATTAGGCAGAGCCCATTTGGAATTCCCATTTTCTAGCGGAACCAAAATGCATGGTCACATTCGAAACGTGTTTCTATAGTTGTTAGCGATCTGCTTGGATTTGATTCGACCATCTCATACCTGATCTGTTCTGCAGCATCGGCTCGATCGTCACTTTCATGGTACTGTACATAGATGTGTTGATACAATTTGAACAGTCGCCATGTCCTTGTGGGATTCATGTAAAAGGCGTAAGCACTTTTAAACCAGTTGAGTATGACCAGAGCAAACTCTAGATCGTTATTGGGCTGACCCACAGCAAGCTTTGACAGCAGAAGCCCCCATTCCAGTGGAATAGTCTCGTGAACTTCCCGGCTTTCAAGCCACAGCCAGGGGAAAAACGCGTCTTCCTCCATGAAACGCGCCACGCGATCTGTGAGTCTGCGAACGGGAAAGTAGGTTTCTTTCAGAGCAAGTTTACGCTTGCCTTGGCATTGAACCTCCGAAGTCTGTAGACAAAAAATCTCGCGATCATCGAGTTGTCCTGGGCGTGCGAGCAAGTACCACTGCACAACGCAACCCATAAACTTGTCTGGTCTGCTCGTCCAGATGTAATGCGATTCCTCAGCAAGGGAAAAGCTCAAGTTAAACAAGTTGGGACAAAACCGGATGTCGATGTGTGTCTTGACCCCAAGTCTTCTGCCGAACCACGCACGCCACGACATCGTCTGGCCTTTCGGAGCTGCTGGTTCGTCTTCAAAGTATTCACTGTTGACAAAAGCAACGGTGTAACCAATTGCACCGTCTCCGGGGTTTGTACCCGGACTTGTCGCTTTGAAGACTTCCTTGGCGCCGTGGGTGTCGTCCGTCGCCAAGTACATGGTTCGCTGACGGGGCCTCTGAAATTTCCCATTGTGGTTGAAAATAGCTAGGTCTTCGTATGGAAACACTTCTCCAGCCAGATTTTCTGTCATGTAGAGAAACTTGAGGTGGTCTTTGGAAGCCTCGATGGTGAAATTTGGATGTGTGTTTGTCTTGTAACTTTGCAGAATATGCCGGCGGACCATTCGTGGCCGAGCTGTGGTGACACCCAAAGACTTGAATAAAATGATCCTCTGCTTATTCGTCACGCTTCTCGAAACAATTCGCAGCCCGATTTCAGCGGGGACGTTCAAGCCGTTGGCCTGAGCAAAGTAGATTGGTCCCGACGAAGCAGACGCCCACGATCCATCCTCGAGAGGAATAATATCCAACTTGACAAGTTCTGCGGTAACAGAATGCAGTTCCCTGACAAATGCTGCACTCAAAAACTTTGCTGTTCGCTCGTGCCAGCTTTCTGAAGTGTTTGGTGACTTCATCCGAGACCATGTCGGATTCCTCAAATCCTCCTTTAGCCAGCCAACAATTCGCTGGTAACTGGCAGTTTGCAGCCCGTAGTCTGCAAGAATCTCTATTCCCGTCTGTCCGTACTGTTTTGAAATAATCTGTGCTGGCTTGCCGGAGTCGAACAATGAGTTCCCGTGCTCGTCTGAGCAATCATACGACACGCAGAAAAGATCTTCTTTCGTTCTTGGCTTAGAGTTGCCCTTGTGATCAAAAAGCACAGGGCAAGATCTCAAGAGGGTGGCGATTGTTTCAACTAAGCCAAGCCAAAACCTATCCCAAGTGCCATTCTGCCTGTCTGGTAGGAACTGGACCCATTGATATTTCAATGATTCATGTGCGTGGAACTGGGTTACGGCGGTAATAAATGCTCTGCCAACTGCGCGCAGCAGAGCGGCGTTACCTCGCGCGTACCGACCTCCCACTCCAGGTCTGCGTCTACCCATCTTACAACATTCACGACCCCGTCGATGAACCTGCTGTGCTGCTGGTGTCGTACACTTGGGGCCAGGAGGCTCAGCGTATCGCAAGTCTGATATCATCCGACACGCCCAGCGGGGAGGAGGAGCTCAAGAAGGTGCTTCTTCATAACCTGGCGATGCTGCACTCTAGCAAGGCGAGCTCCTACGAAGACACACTCTGCTACATCACCGGGCTCTACGACACCCACCACGCGTACGACTGGTATCGGGACCCCCACATGGCGGGCGCGTTCGCGTACTTTGGACCGGGTCAGTTCTGGGACCTCTACCCGGCCATCACGAAGCCGAACGCCTTTGGACAGCTGTACTTCGTGGGCGAGGCGGCCTCCGCGCACCATGCCTGGGTCGTTGGCGCCCTGGAAAGCGTCGTCCGCGCGGCCTGGAACATGTTCAACCTCCTCCACCAGGGAAGCCTGAAAGAGCTTGGCGGGAAAGGCTACGAGCCATACATCAAGGCAATGGATTTGCTGCAAGGTGATGTTGAAGACGAAGGACTCCCATTTTACCCACTGCCTACGGAGCTGCCCATGCGTCGTAAGAAAGACAAAGACAACACGGATGAGTTGAAAGACCACCCCGACTATCATAATGGAAAGGGGGCCCCGATGAAGTTTGGCGCCGCCCTATGCATTCTCAGCATCATTGAGTCATTTATCGAGGAGTACGATAGGATGGAGGGAGGACAGTCGTTGATGCAAGCTCTATAAGTCGATGCGCCCATCAGAAATCCAGAAATATGCCTAGGTCTTTTAATAATGGAGTATTGAGCTTTGATTTTAGATTGAAAATACAGCGTAAATGACTACTGTTGCGATTACTCAACTGTACAGCCGGATAGAAAGCCTATCTGTGATGTGGCATTGGCTTGCAAGGGTCTGTTACAAGGGCTCGTCAAGACAATATGCATTGCACCGGAGAAACATGGGCTACACTTTGATCGATGTACTATGCTTGTTCTCGTATTACGACGTCGACGATTGTCTGGATCCATGTGCGGTAGGAAGATGGATCAATTTGTAACCTACTCGGGCTGATGCTCGGGTGTCCCTAATATGACAATCTCTTGCGTTAGCATCGTTAGAAGGTCGCTCTCGGCCTGTATGCTAGAAACACTAACAAAAATATCAGCTCAACTATCATAGGATAGAAGTGATAATATACATAGAGCGTGATGAGTAAATTGGATATAACTTGCACAAGAATTACACAAGGTCAGGGTTGGCCGAGTTAACTGCCAATGAAAGTCTGAGTATATAGATGTACTGCTAGGACCCTGGCCACTATTGCCTACTACTGCCCGCCAGTATTACGCAGTATTACCCATCGCTAGACAACCCAGCGATAGGCAACAGTAATGCTTAGCAATAGGGAATAGTGATAGTAGTAATAGGCCGCGAACAATTAAATAGTATCACGTGAGGCTTGGTAATAGTCTAGAAATTTATTAAAGAATATGTCGTGAAGCTGTAATAGCTTCGTGTGGTTAGCATGAACTAGTTGCGATCCACTATGGATGTGGCTCACCAGACGCACTAACCATATCAATTTGGTATTGCTACAGTACGTACCTGATACTGTTCCATATACAGACTCTAGATATAATAACTACTTTTCACTTTACTGAACACACACTGCGATGCACCACAGAGTCCACGTAAGAAAAGAGAAGAGACCTAATTCTAGCAGTAGAAAGTTCTTCTTGTCTAATCATGCAGCTGATACTTCAAAAACACAGAGTTAAACAGTATAAAACTATGATCATGATATACCCTCCCGTTTTTAGCGGAGTGTGACTCGATTTAATTTCGAAGGATAGTTCTAGCTATCTAAGTTCATAAACTTTGTTTATCTGACGCTTGAACGTTGTCCAAATTGCTCGTCACGCCCATATTAATACTACAAGGTAATATTGAACTCAGCCCCGCCAGCCTATGGTTCCACAACCGGCAACGCCGTAGCTACTGGCAAATGTCGTCCTATAGCTGGGATCTAATGGCCCTCTCATCTGGCCCTTGACATAAGTACTGGTAGGCTTCCGCTCACTCCTGGGCCCAACTCAACACCACACACAATCGCACAGCCGTGTACATACGCGACATACACTTGCTTATATCGGTTCTTACTTTAGTCACTCATTACCTTCACTATCAACTACACTCACTATCAACTACACTCACTATCAACTACACTCACTATCAACTACACTCACTATCAACTACACTCACTATCAACTACACTTACCACTAACTATACTCATTATGCACGCCATCACCTCGTCCCTACTGGCTGCGCTGCTTGCTGCTGCGCCGGCCACTGCTGCGCCGGGCACTGTGCCCCTCCACCACTTCGCCCAGGAGTACAACCTGGTTGACGGGATCCCGTGCGCACAGCAACCGAACAACACCTTCGCTTGCTCAGAGGACAACATAAATTCTGTTGTTTTCATGCAGGCGAACGCTCCGGGCACGATCGTGATCCATAGTCCAACAGCAACAGCCCTCATGGGATACAAGGTTGAATGCGGTGGTCCTGAAGCCTTCACATTTTTTACGGAGGCAGAATTTTTTACGGAGGCAGGGGCTAGTGGACGCTTTGAAGTCGATCCCTGTGTAGGGAAGAACATCACTTCAGTCATGACCGTCAAGGCTAAGAATCAATTCAAGATTCCATCCTATGGCCAGGAGCTATCATTTACGGACGCGGACCCTTGTACCCAAAACGCCGACGGTGCATTTACCTGTGGCGGTGGTACTACAATTGGTCCTGTAGCCGGCAGCGAGGGCATCAACATAACGCTTGCGCAGGGGGCCGGTGACACAGCCATCAGGGCGACCTGCAGTGCTGGCAGTTCTGTATTCTTTGTGTCTGCAGGCAGCGGGCAGGCCCTCTTCAATACGCCTAGTGTCTGCGGAGACGGTAAAATTACTGCGGCAGTCAACGTCAGGTCACGCGTTGCCATTGTGTATCCCGATGGGTGCACCAATGATAAGCCACTTTGTTACGACCTGCAATTATATTAATATAAATCCACTTCCCTTAATGTAAAGCATCATACTTAATAGACCATGTCAATAACCCTTCCTTGGTTATGGTACCCACTACACTGGGCGAATCGGTCCCGTTGTACGGAGGAGCCCGTATTTCAGGCTGTGTTGTGCGTTTCGGCTCCGAAGCTGTTAATACCGCAAAGTCCGGGGCATAATTATTTAAGTCTTTCGCCATCTCGCAACAACAGCTAATTATTTCGACAGCATGCTTTTCCAATATCGATAGACTGGATCCCCATCTTGTTTTCACTGCTCACGTCGGGGCTGCTTCGTCATGGCCAAATCCGCTTTCATCGCCCTGGACATCCAGAATGGCGCCGTGGGCTTTCTCAGCAACACCATGGACGCCGATGCCTACTTGGAAGCCTTCTCGGAAACCATAAAGGCCGCCCGCCGAGCATCCATTCCCGTAATCTACGTCACGGGCAGCTTTCGTGATGGCTATCCAGACATCTCGTCCCGCAATATCACAGCAACGAGGATTGACAAGTCTTCCGGGCATTGGACCGAATCCAGCCCTAGCGTCGGTGTTCCGGCGGGCATCCAACTAGAAGTGTCCGACATACGAATTGTGAAGCGCCGGGTGTCGGCTTTTCATGCTACAGACTTGGATCTCGTCCTTCGATCCCAGGGTGTTGAGTCTATCGTCGTTGCGGGCCTGACGACCAGCGGCGCCGTGCTATCGACGGTGGGCCATGGCGCTGATCTTGACTACTCCATCACCATCCTGGAGGACCTCTGCGCAGACCGCGACAAGGATGTGCATACAGTTTTGATGGAAAAGGTGTTTCCTAGACAGGGGAGAGTCATGTCATCGAGCGACTGGGTGGCGGAGACCAGAGCCGAAGAGCAGCCACACAGCTAGGAGTCTCAGGTTCGTGCATCTTTTACTAGAAAAGTTGGAAACTGGCTAACTTAAATCTACTGTAGTACATCCACAGCAGCACACAAAAAGGTCACGGAGATATTCCTACGTAAGATGATTAAGAACCTAGAATGTATCTAGCTGCATAAGCCCCCAAGGGTAAATCTAGTAGCAACACCAGAAAAATGTGTCATCGTTAGACGGTCAGGTTTTTTTTTTTTTTTTTTTTTCGATATCCAGGCGCTGAAAAAGGCGTTCAACAAAGTGGAGGCCATTTTCATCCCTGCACTTTTCTCATTCTGTGCCTTACGTTAATGCGGGGTGTAGTGCTCAAAATCTATCCGCTCTACAGGCGTGATGTCACCGACTTCAGAATCTGATAGTTTTGCAATGGCCAACCCTATTTGATGTGCGAATTTCGCCTCTTGCATAGATCCCCCATGGTTCATTAGACCACGTGTATGCCACATAACCTAAGATAAAGTAATATTAAGTTAGCAGATCAGAATCGCACAAGCTTGTCTGAATACGTATCAACTTACCTGTACAGGACAGTTACTGCAGATAAGCGCCGCTATGTTACACATTTGAGTTTCGATTGGATTGAGAATGGCGTCCTCTGAAATATAGTATTCATAGTGCAACTGGGTGTTGAGGTAGTCTGCAGCGATTAGGTCAGTTCTAAGACTAATCACGAGACAAAGCATGAGTGACATACATAGATCAGGGTGGTGGTATTTGAAATTGTGTTCCCTGTTGGCCTGCGCAACTTTCGGCGTCAAGATAGTATCGAAATACGATCGCGCCTTTTCATAACGTGCCTTCTCACACTTCCAAAGCAGCTGAGCCTTCTGCTTGGGAAGCTTCCCATCTAGTAATACAATAGGTCAGGTGGCCAAGGAATTGAGTGGCAAGACAACAGGACAAGCTTACCGTGGACCATAGTGATCAATCTCATCATCATTAAGGGACTTAAACACGGGTAACAGCGCTTGCAATGACCTTGGGATACCGTAGAGGGCGCTCGTCTTGAGAATGGCTTCCTTAACTCGGCGTTGAACAAGCTTCTGGGCATCTAGGCTTAGACCCCGTGTCACCTTTTTATAAACTTTGGTCACGTCTGGGCCAGCGGAGGCTGCTGTGAGCGCAACTGCCTGTCAGAATTAGTTAACACCGGCAAGGCCCTGGTGAGACAAGTAGAGCGGAGAATAGTTACCGCTATAATATACCACCTAGCCTTGGTGATGTCTGCAGCTTGCTCCTGCGACTCGAGTTTCTCGAGAATATCGTCTAAACGCATCGTCTCCATTGCTTCGAGCTCTTAAAGCACCTACACACATTTGCCCTCTGTCCTGAAAGTCAAGGAGGAATCGGGATTAAATACTAGATGGCCTGTCCAGCCTTACTAGCCCTCGGCTACGGGTTTGAACTCAGCCCTTGTGAACATTATGTCATTGGGCATCAATTAGTAAATATTCAGATAATACGGCTTTCTGGTAAGCGCGATACCGAAACCTTAGTTCTTGGTGGACGCTAAAGATCGCCATCCCCTTGACCCATGCGTCTCAAAGAGTTTTAAGTTAATCAACAGCCATTTAACAACTCAAGATCCAGTACTATAAAGGGCGGGACACTGACGGTAAGTGGACGCTAACTAGATGGGTGCCGATCAGTGACAACCGCTTAATAAGCGCTGGAAGCGGAGGGCACACGAGCCATACTGGGGGAGGCCTTCTTGCAGGTCGTACCGGGGGCCTCCTCGTGAGCCGTACGGAACATTCTTGTGGCCCGAAGTAGCGAGTACGCGAGAAAGACGTAAAGACGTGAGGATCTTGATGTATAAAAGAAGGAAACCAACTCAGCAACGGGGAAGATAGAGGAAGGGTCAGTTCAGTAGCCTCTATCTCTATCAGTTGACTGATTCTACACTACACATTTGCTGCTTGATCGCTATATACAATTATTCACACGGCTTATCTCCAAGAACCCCAGCATCATTCACCATGGCCAGCAAACTTCCACCTTCTCCGGTATCACTCAGCCCGGGCAGAACCTCACGGAGCACGAGGCTATCGCTGATACTCTCTACCGGCTGACCGAGTCGGTCGACAACTCAGATGCCGTACTCCTCGACAGCGCCATTTATGAGGATACAGAATGGGACGTTGGCGGATTAACGTTCCTGGAGAAAAATTATGGTATCCTGCGTGGGAAAGCAGAGATAGCGAAATGGCAAATGACTGGTCCAGCTCCTGTGCTGTCCACGCACATGGTCACAAACGTCCGATCTCACGTCACGGTGCACGATGACGGCTCAAAGACGGCCACAGCGACGGCATTTGTGCTCGCACAGCACCTGCCCGAGGGAACTCGACATGACAAGCTCTCTACCTGGGACAAAGACCTGTTTCTTGCGACAAACAGACTCATTGGCGAGTTGAAACATGACGGGGAACGCTGGCGATTTACCAGCTTCGCCCTCCGGACTATCTGGTCAGTTGGCAACAACGGCTTCATTGTGAAGGCTAGGCCGCAGTAAAGTAAAGCACTCAACTTGGAAATAGTAAAACAACAGGGCACTAAGTCCTAGTTATATAGACTAAGGGTCTCTAGGATATCCATATCCAAGGAATAGAAATCAATACAGATGTAGAGAGTTGAAGGCTTATAGAGTTCTAAGACACGGGTGCACGATTTACGCTGACATTTCTAAATGGGAGAAAGAAAGCGTATCGCAGGATCGAAACGTGTACTGGTCTTGAACCGTTCGGCGTGGGAAACAATTTGGGGCATCGCAGTCAAAATTCAGTATGCCGTCTAATCAAGAGCTAGATTGTGTCTGTCACGACGGCGATTCCCATTTGATTTTCTTGGCATCGCGGTTCTTTCTTTCATCACCTCTCTGTGGGCATACTATTGTGTGTATTCTTGATCAGCTTGAAAACAGCCAGGAATCAGATCCGTTCCTCTCGGCCGAGAACAGAGTTGGCCGAGCAAGTCGTGCAGGAAAGACAGACACATCGGTCTTGGTAGCTTGGTGTGGTCTCGGAACCGAATTTTAACAAAACCCGGATGATCAGCAATCGGTTGAAACTGCTTATCCAGGTGCCAATCCTCATCGAGGCAAGCTCTGGGTACAATCCATGCCGCTGTCAGACAGTGCATCACAGCCATTGGCTACATTTGATGAGCCTATATTACACTGCATTGGACCGAATGATATGACATTCGATCGTGTCATATCAAAACTTAACCGCGAATTAGGTTGCCGTATGGGCGTTGCTTGGAACCGAGCTACAGAGGATGACTGCAGGCGATCCTAGTAGCGCATGCAACACGACTATGCTCATACCACGTTCCTCTTGCGCCTTGGTGCGCGCCGGAATGATTCACAAAAGTCCTTATGGAAAAAGCCTTTTGTTGTTCAAAAAGTCGCCGCGCTCTTTGATACTGTGAAAGGCTCCTCAATTCTCCCTCTCATCGACCGCCGAACATGGCGTTATCAACAGCGGCTTCCAGCCAAGGCGATGACAAGGCCCAATCTAAGACAATTACACATGATCGAGGCGACGACGAAAAGTGTACGCAACTAGGATAGGTCCCACGACAAGGAAAGTAGAGTCTCCTGCTAAACACATTGGGCAACAGTTGCCTCGATCGATACCACGAGCGACGAAGACGCAGAGCTCAATCGACTCGGCCTCGAATCACCAGCAAAGCGAGATATCGGGCTGCTGGGGATCGTCGGTCTGGGATGGAACATCAGCAATAGCTGGGCGGCGATAGCTGCAACACTCGTCATATCCATCACTTCGGGTGGGCCGGTGACTTTGCTCTACGGCATCATACTCATCTTTGTGCTTGGGGGCGCCTGCGCTCTGAGCATGGCCGAGATCGCCTCCGTTTACCCGACTGCTGGTGGCCAGTACCATTGGACAAGCATCTTGGCACCAAGGCGTCTCAGTCGCGGTCTTGTGAGTGATGGCTTACAACCTCGTGGCGATGCGCTTGGGTGAACGAAAGCACGATAGTAACGACTTTGTAGAGCTACTGCTGCGGGTCCACCAACTTTCTCGGCTGGATCGCGAACGGGGCCGGCTTCATGATCCAGATGCCGGTCATCGTTCTCTCTCTCGCGGCCTATCTCGACCCGACGTACGTGCCCGAGACCTGGCACATTTTCCTCGTCTTTCAGGCCTTCAACGTTGCTTTCACAGCGTACAACATTTTCCTCATGAAGCGCACCGCTTGGATCCACGATATTGGATGTAGGTTGTGACGGATCCAACACCCGCGCCGGGCTGACCAAAACTGGCAGTCTTCCTGTCGCTCGCCGGCTTCTTCGTCATCACCGTTACCTGCCTGGCGCGTTCGGAGCACAAGCAGGACGATGCCTTCGTCTGGACCGCTTTTGTCAACGAGAGCGGCTGGTCCTCGCGCGGAATAGTCTTCTTGACTGGGCTGCTCAACCCCAACTTCATCTACTCCGGTCTCGATGGCGCTATTCATCTGGCGGAAGAGTGCACGAACGCGTCCTCCGCGATACCGCGGGCCCTGATCTCAACAGTCACAATCGGCTTTGTGTCGGCCTTTACATTTAGCGTGGCCATGCTGTATAGCTTCACTGATCTCGAGCCTGTGTTGTCATCTCCGTAAGACAGTTTCATCTCCGGTTCATGCTCAGTTCTGCGAATACGTCGATATCATCATGCAGGAACTCTGAACACCGTGCGCGTCCTCGGGGAGTCGTGCTGACCTCGATTCTTCACAGACTCCCTATCCTCGAGATGTGGTCTCAGGCGACTGGTTCAAGCGCGGCAGCAACTGCATTTGTCGTTATTCTATCTGTGTGCGGCTGCTTTGCATGCACGGGCGCCTTGCAGACCGCCAGTCGGCTGACGTGGTCATTCGCTCGCGATGATGCGATCATCTTCTCGTCTTTTCTGCGAGAGATGCATCCCACACTGGACGTCCCCGTCAACGCGCTGATCGTCAACTTCGTTCTCGTTTTCGCCCTCGGCTGCGTCTTCCTCGGATCCTCAACGGCGTTCAACGCCCTCGTCGCAACGGGCCTCATCCTTCAGCAGGTCAGCTTCACGTTCCCTGCGGCATTGGCCCTTTATCATCGGTCCAGGGGGCCAGCGGCATTCGAAAAAGTGCTGCCGCGCCGGAGGTTCGGACTGCCGGGCGTTTTCGGGTTCCTCGCCAATTTCCTGACGATTGTCCATGGTCTTTTGGCACTGGTGTTTTACGTCTTCCCTGCGGTTATGCCGGTCTCTGCATCCAACATGAGTACGCATCATCCTTTGCTTCCCTACACCGCTTAGATCCTGGCTGATTTAGTCAACAGATTACGCAATCGTTGTACTAGGTGTGATGGTACTCTTTTCCGTGGCAAACTGGTTTGGTTACGCGAACAAGAAATACAAGGGGCCTCGACTTGATTAGACGCGAGGAAATGAGGTGAACCCATCCACTAAGCCAATGAAACCAACTTGGAAGTCTTAAACCCCATTTACAATCCTACCAAGCGCTGATGGCCACAGTACACGCAGCAAAATGGAAACAAAAGGCTTCGTCAAGGGTATTTCGATTCTGCTATAGCAACAAACCTCAATGTGGGCCAGAGTCCGTTCGATCCAGCGGATGTCGCATGAAAGCCCTGGGCTTGTCTTGGTGTAGCAAAATATTGGTTGAATCAGCACGGAACCACGGCTCGGAATCTTGTTAGCGAGAAGCTGGGTCCGTACACAGCAAAAGATTGGGTGTCGCCGTGATGATAGGGGGTGATGCCGGCTACCCCTCGACAATGCTCAGTACCAGAGCCAGCGTGGATACGATATAGCAGTTGAAATGATGTAACACTGCCGTCTCAATGCCAAATTCGTTTAAGCATAACCATTAGGATATCGAAACAAGTGCTTGTGAATGGGCGATGTTCGGCTTCTCCCGCTCCGAAGAAATATACGTCAAGCATGACTGACAGCTCTGACTGTCCCTTCACCCTGAACATCATTTATTGATAAATATTATTCAAGTCAATTTCGTTACAGTGTTACACTTCGCCTAGCAGGACGGGTACCAACGCTGATCTAGGTTGCATTGGGTCGAGAGGGGCGGCATACCTGAAGTCATCAAGAGTTCCCGCTTGGGATCCTACTCCAGACGCCCGCATCGGCCGATCATCTCAACACGGTCAGGTTCGTTTGCGCTCGTGCACACGTTAAGACGAACCTCGAGACACGGTGCAAAAAATCTCGGCCCATCTCCCCAAGCCGACATCCGAGATGACAGGTAGATCATGCTACGTGAGGGAGAATGGTGTGGACGACGGCCTACCCTTACGCTACATGATTCACCCTGTGCCGTTCAACGTATCCCGCGGCTACCGACTCTCAATGCAGCCAAGGGATGATACCCAAGGGTGGCTCAGGCCGCATGGGTATTGGTGCGTCTGAAGTCTCTGATCCTCTGAAACCGTAGATCTCAAGGCAGGCATCATCAGCTGTAGATCCACTCGCAGTGCGCGCATGACCCTGTACAGAACCATTGCCGCTGCGCCTTGGGCGGACCCGTTGCATCGGTAAGTACGAGTTTATGATTTACGTGGCGCATGGATGAGACTGCGGATGCCCTGCCTCAATTCTGAGCTGCGTCTAGAGGAATACCAGAACAAACTGGCCGTCAGCACTCCATGTTTTCTGGCTCGCAGCTACGATGGCACCGCAATGGAATACGAACATCATCTGGGGTATGTCCGCGAGCAAAATATGGAGGCTGGCAGACCAGGGGCTAGTTACAGCAAAAATCATGATTCGGCGCGAGATGCCGAAGCAGATGAGCTTGTTGTCCCCAGGACACAGTTCCTGGGGTAGCGAAACTCTTTTGAGGTACAGTTCGTCAGCCAAAGATGCAGGAAAATCGGCCATTCTAGACATGTGCGGCGAAGATGGACCCCCTGGGCTAAGCCTTAAAGAAATGAAAAGTGACCCCTTACCCACCGCGGTCAAACGGCATCCTCGCGATCCGGAGACGGCCAGAGGCCTTCCATTGGTCTCTTGAGCAGCTAAGCATTTTTGCCGTGGGGCGTCTACCGGAATGTCGGTTGGGATAAGCACATTTGACCCTTGTTCCCCAACCCAAAACGCAAACGCCCTCATCCTTGGCGAAACTGGGCGCACGACGACAACCTGCGGCTGGATATGTGTGATCATCGTGCTCATCCTTTCCTTCACATCGTCTTGTTAGGCCTGATCTTGTAGCCGGCCTGCCGAAAACCACCCACACGACTGGTTCGTAACACAGTCGAAGCACAGTCGAAAGTTTGCTGAATACGCCAGCTACGCCATACCGCAATGATTGACGCAGGGGCTGTTGAAGCCACACGATGCCCTGCTGGATTTGAGTCAGTCGATACGCCAATGACAACACGCCCCCGTCTGGATTTGCCTCGTGAGTGGTTGACCTGACCACGAAAAGGTGACCCGTTACGGTAGTACCTCAACCCCGGCGGCATGCCAGACCACGCCTTCGGGTTCACCAACTTCCTGGACCTGGTAATATCCCCAGGCCGGTTCAACCGACTCAAACCGTCTCAAGTTGCCTCGTGCGACTCGACCCCCCGGCCGCTCACCTCCGGAGAAGAAGGGGGCCTAGGTGTCGGTAGCGAATGCTGGTTGGATCAACAGGCTTGTGCTCTGGACCGTCCAAAGTTCAATGATGTGCCAGGGGTTTGCTCTGGTGATGTTTGTTGTCCGTTCTTTTCCCATATAAACCGGACTAATCTCCCTGCCATCAACACGTCTTTCTCTCTTGCTCATCGGCTCACACCATTACACAACCTTCTCTTCGTTTGATTCATTCTTTTCGACTCCGAGTTCTGTGAACTCTTCCATTCTTTGCATTGCTTGCAATCGACCTTTTTTTTTTTTCCAACTTACCTTCTTCTAGCCACTTTCCAGCAATATCCTTTTTGCTCAACAGCAGACAGAAGACCAAAGTCTTTCTTTGTTCCCCAAACCACTTTCTCAGTCAAGATGAAGTACCAAACTGTTGCTTTTGCCTCCTCGGCTCTGCTCGGCCTCGTGACGGCCGCTCCTCAGCACCGTCGCCACATCCAGCGCGTCGCCAAGCGCGAGGTTCCCCAGGAGCACTCGCACGAGATCTTCTTGGACATCACGCGCGAGATGCTGGCCAAGAACAACCCCAAGGGCATCGACGACCCCGTCTTCGGCCTCCTCGGCGACGCCGCGGCCGCCAAGGGCGCCGGCCAGGTCACCAACCTCGCCTGCCTGCAGCAGGAGACGGCCGACCAGGCCTTCACCAACGCCAAGGCCGCCAACGACATCCGTGGCATGTCCGCCGCCCTGGCCTACCAGGCCATCGAGCGCAACACGGCCGGCGTCGGCAAGGCCAGCGCGCCCTGCACCGACAAGGCTGTCAACCCCGAGATCGCGGCCCTGGTCAACAAGCACCAGGACCCGGCCTCGGACGGCGCGGCCGCCAACAACAAGGCCGTCACCCTCGCTCTCGCGAAGCAGCTGGCCTCCATCGGCGGCGACCCCATGCTCGCCCTCATGAGCGGCACCTTCGCTCCCGGCGACAAGTCCGACACGACCGGAAAGGGCAACTCGTGCGACGACCAAAACGACCCGAAGGGCTGCATCTTCACCCAGAAGAAGCTCGTCCTCGACGCCACGCCCGACGAGATCAACTCCGCCGTCAAGGGCATTACCCCGACCATCACCGGAGGCACGGGCTCTCTGAAGGCAGCCGACGTCGCCGATATCTCCCAGTTCAAGGTTGCCAGCGGTGCCTCAGCCGGCGGTGCCTCAGCCGGCGGTGCCTCAGCCAGCGCTCCCGCTCCTGCAGCCAGCAACCCCGCCAACCAAAAGGACGACGCCTCTTGCCCGGCCAAGAACAACGGTACCGCCGGTAACACCGGTAACAACGCCTCCGCCGGAGCTGGTGCTGATGCCGGTGCTGCCGCGGCCGGCACCAACATCCAGACCTTCACCGGCTCTCTCGGCGGTCTTCCTCCCCCGGTCATCCAGGGCTCCGGTGACCGTCCCTTTTCCGTGAACGGTGACACTTTCGTCGGCAAGGCCGCCGCTCTCGGCCGATCCTGCGACGTCCAGCACAACGCCTGCGCCAACGCCGCCAACAGTGGCAAGATCTCCGGCGGTGTTCAGCAGTGCGACGCGCAAGACGCTCAATGCCGCAGCCAGGCTGGTCTGACCAAGCGTGCCGGCGGTAACAACGTCCAGACCTTCACCGGCACCCTTGGCGGCCTTCCTCCCCCTGTCATTGAGAGCTCTGGTGACCGTCCTTTCTCCGTCAACGGCGACACCTTCGTCGGCAAGGCTGCTGCTCTCGGCCGATCTTGTGATGTCCAGCACAACGCCTGCGCCCGTGAGGCCAACAGTGGCAAGCTCTCCGGCGGCGTCCAGCAGTGTGATGCTCAGAACACAAAGTGCCGCGCCCAGGCCGGCTTGAACAAGCGCGCCGGCGGCAACAACGTCCAGACCTTCACCGGCACCCTGGGCGGCCTTCCTCCCCCAGTCATTGAGAGCTCTGGTGACCGTCCTTTCTCCGTCAACGGCGACACCTTCGTCGGCAAGGCCGCCGCCCTCGGCCGGTCCTGCGACGTCCAGCACAACGCCTGCGCCCGCGAGGCCAACAGCGGCAAGCTCTCCGGCGGCGTCCAGCAGTGCGACGCCCAGAACACAAAGTGCCGCGCGCAGGCCGGCCTGAACAAGCGCCAGGCCGCCGGCGGTGACTTCGGCTCCTGCAGCGACCCCACCATTGCCTTCAAGAACAACCTCGCCGACCGCCAGGGGGAGTCGGCCTTCATCGCCAACAACCAGAAGGACTTCAGCCACGGCTCGGCGCTGAACATTGGCGTCATCGCCGACTTCATCTGCCAGCGCCTCCAGGACAGCTGCAAGGCCTCCGCCGCCACCGTCGCTAGCTGCAACCAGGCCTCGACGGCCGCCAAGGCCGCCACCCAAGACCAGACCGCCGCCGACGTGTTCAACAGCAAGCTCGTCGGTGCCGGTGCTGGCGGCAACGGAGCCAAGGCCGGCAATGATGGAGCCAAGGCCGACGATTGCGCCAACGGCGAACAGTAGAGAACAGAAACTATATTTGGGAGGTGACGATTAGGAGTCATTTGGTTATAGGACATGGGGGGTTTCTAGGTCGCATTACGGGGTGTATCGGTCCTGGTGGCATTACTTTTTTTTTTTTTATAGCAGATATCCTATGTATGATCAAATACCACGGTTGGTTTCAGATCCTCTTAAGCCTTGTCTTTCTGGTGTCCGAATTCACATAAATGTTATGCACATAGTCACCCTTGTTCTCGCGATCTCATTTATATAAGTGAAACTTGGGTGTATTGTTATGGGTTGGGGTCCGTTTCGGTTTCGTCCGGGCCATAGGGGAAAAAGGCAGTGTCATATAGATCAAGAAACTATAGCACAATCTGTGACAAGGGACCCATCGTAAGGTGAGCAGAATGCGGTGCTCGATTTCGTCTGAACATCTTTATTAAGTGATAGGGAGGAGAACAGATTATGCAAAAAAGCCATCCATTAATTCGACGTCTATCGACGCACTCAAAGAGGGTTGTACGTGAGGTACTCCCTGGTGGCCGTGTCGTGAGTCAGGTTCGTCGAGACGACCTTGCCGTTCTTCAAGCTGCCGCTCTCGGCAACACCCCCGGCGACGACGGAGCCGCCGTCCCACCGATGCAGCCTGTTCTCGCCCGCCAGGACGGTGAAGTTGGCGAGGGAGATCTCGTGGCCCTGCATGACGCGGGTGGTGGGGATGCCGAAGAAGGACGCGTTGACGGCGTCGTAGCCGATGCTGAGCTCGTAGTAGCCGCGGTAGTACAGGTCCTGCCACTGCAGCTCGCGGTTCGCGGCCGTCAGCCAGGCCGAGGCGGCGGTGGCCGCTGCGAGCGAGGTGTTCTGGCCGATCGAGCAGGAAGAGCTGACGGCCGAGCCGGCGAACTCGACGCCGACGGAACCGGCGCCGGTGGCCTGGTCGTAGTCGTGCTCGTCGAGCCAGACGAGGTCCGAGACCCACGACGCGTGCGAGTCGCCGGCGAGGAAGATGTTGTTGTCGACGCCGTCGCCGTACAGCACCTCGAAGGTGCGGTTACGGTTCGCCTGGTACCCGTCCCAGGCGTCGTAGTTGAGCGGGTTCTCGTCGCCCAGCGCCGCGCTCTCGTTCATCCGGCTGAAGACGATCTGGTTGCCGACCACGCGCCACGCCGTGCCGCGGGAGGAGCTGTCGCGGAGCGTCTTGTAGAACCACGCCTCCTGGCGGGGGCCCATCAGCGAGCGGCTGGCGTCGTTGGAGATGGCGTGGATGTAGTCGGTGTTGGTATAGACGTCCGTAATCTGGAGAATCTCCGGTCAGGGATATGTTCCTCACTCCCAAAAAGCACTCAGAGATTTGGGGGGGGGGGGGGGGGGGCTATTCGACTTACCGCGCGGTCATACTGACGGGTGTCGAGCATCACCAGGTCAAACAGATCGCCAAAGTTGAACTCTCTCCAGATTCGGAGGTTGTCGTCCATGTCGACCTGGCGGATGGGCACTTGGGAGCTGTCAGTGGGCGTGGGAACGCGACCAGCATGCCATACTTACTCCATTCGAAATAGGCGCGCACGGCGTTCATCTTGCGCTGGTCGACCGAAACACCCCCGTCGGCGATGAACGAGTTCTCGGTGTTATTGAGCTCGGCAGCACCGTCTCTCCACGTGTTGTCCGCCATCCCTATTCCGAGTCAGCACCAGCCCCCGAGGAGCGGTCCTGGTTCGACACCTGCCGTGATCGTCCCAAACGGGGATCCAAGGGAAGTTCTGGTGGCTGGCAATCAAGTCCAGGTCGGTCCTGTAAGTTGCGAGACGCTTGCGGTAGTCGTACAACCTGCAAGTCGGTCAGAAACAGCCATGGTCGAAGGGGAGCACTTACGTGTAGATCTCACGATCAGGAAGAGGGATGCGCGCAAGAGAATTTCCCCAGCCATATTTTCCATTTTGGTACTCAGAGGTAATCTCCGAGGTGTATTACGTAGTCTACCGAGTCCTTTCGAACGGAATTTCCGTAGGCGTTGAAGAATCCAAAGGCTTATCAAGACAGGGTCAGTTCAGGGGTCTCCCGCACAACAACGACAGCAACAGCGACATACGGTAGTTACTGCAGGAGTACACGGCAAGCTTGACGGGCGTGTCGACCTTGGAGCCCTTGGCCGGGATTGTCTTGGTGCGGCCGACGGGCGACGTGTTGTTGGAGTTGCACACGCTGAACTGGTAGTCTGCATCGTGCGCGTCAGCGTTCCGCACACACGGGCGGGCGAGGGACCTGGGACGCAGGGCCGACTCACAGTACACAGTAAAGGGCGCCAGCTTCCTGGCCTCGACCTTGACCGTGTAGTCGACGTCGGAGCTGGTGTAGACGGCACCCGCGCCCACGACGGGGTCGAGCGTCGTGCTCGCGCTGATCTTCCAGTCGACGCAGACGGGCGAGTCGCTCTTCTCGACGTAGGGCTCGCTGCTGTGGTCGTACAGGGGCACGTAGCCGCTGACGGTCACGTTGCTCCGGTCGTTGTCGGCCGACGGCGCCGCGCGGGTCCAGAGGATGACGCTGTCCTCGAGCGGGTCGCCCGAGGCCACGCCGTGGGTGAAGTTGAGCCGAGCCGGGTCCCAGTGCGAGTTGGCGTACGTGCGCTTGGCCACCTTGTTGATGGACACGCCGAGCGACGCGTGGTGTTTGGACGGCGAGAAGTAGTTGAGGTTGCCGGTGAAGGCCCCCGACGCCGCGGCGGCCAGGGCCAGGACGGCGAAGAGTGGCTGGACCATGGTGAGATCGGGGCTCGTTTTTTTACTCTTACGGTGCCTGGTGCAAGCAGACTTCGAGTGAAGTGTCGTCGAGACCTTGTCGAGGGAGTGGGCTACACATGTTCGTTGTCAACGGCAGAATCATTCATTCCCCTTTATGAGTCCTCACCCCCCCCGTAATGAAACACCGCGTAAGAGTTCCGGAGCGCCTTCCGAAGCTTCCATCGCATCTCTCGTCTCTTTTTCCTTTTTTTTTCTATACGAAATCCAAGCCCGTGGGTAATTGTTAACATTGTGATTGGCCGTCGAGGAAGCCATAGAGAGACGTCACAGCGTTAGTTTCCAACGATGACGGAATACCCAGTGGCACACTGCAGAACGAACAGGGCAAACCCCTCTTCTTATCGGCCGCTAGTTTTCAAATGGACATTGGCCCCTGGGAGTGTTTCCATAGATCGAAAGTCTCGATGGAGATCTTCCGAGATCCCCGCCACACGTGGGTGTAAACCCTACGATAATTGGCGGCCCCAACATGGGTTGCGTCTGTTCGGCTCTCCGGCATAGCTTTTTCGGCCGGGGGGCTGTTACCGGCGGCCCGGGGTGTAGAACCATGTTGAACGATAGACAGGATATATATCACACTCAGTTTTACGCTTGTCTGGTTGCAAGAGGATGGTTAGGTAGCTTTCCCATGCTGGCGGAAATAAGCCTCTCCGATCAGGTAACGTCATAGAGCCATCATGTTCAGGGGCCCGGACCATCAGTTGGGTTGACGAACTCGTGCCCAATCCTGTATTCAAAAGATTAGCGTCAGTGACCTTAGTATGCTGCATCCTTATTCGGAGTATGCCGTGATCCTATAAGCCGTGATTTTGCAATGGTAATTCACTTTTGTCATTGCAGTTTGGATGCTCTGGTATTATTTGATCTATTTTATTGTTGGTTAACGAGCTCTGTCTCCCAGGCTGAAAACCCTACCGCCGACACCATTATTTCCCAAGGTCGCTGGCTGCCAAAAGCAACCATCAAAGGTTGTCGTGAACAAAAACGCTCCTCATATAGCAGTCCAGGTGCCTAAAGGTGGCCAATCTGCCACAGGCAAAGCCATGAAGCCCGTCTCGAGCACCATTCCTCTCACCGGGTGGGGTGAAATCGACCTCTCACCTCATCGAAGAGATATCAAGCCTATCTTTACGGTGGACGCTCAACCCTTCAACGACTTAGTCACCCAAGTCTGGATGTCTATCCGGCTACATCACTCCACTGGTGGAAAGCACATCCCCTTCGGTCTCTTCCGATACTACTGCATGACAATGTGGTGGTACCGCGCACTCTTCTTGCAAAAGTCAAACGGCAACGTCCTTACGACTGAGCAGGAGAACTGTTTGGACATCATCAGCGCCGGCGATGGATACCAAATGCCTAGCCACATTGCTCAATATCTCGCTAACATGGGCAACTTTCACCAAGGCGGTGAAACGTTCTGCTTCCGTCTGCAGCCTCACACGCTACTCTCTCGAGAGTCGGAGACTGTCCCAACCGGCTGGTTCACAAACGATACACACGTAAACGATCAAAGCAACTGGTAGAAATACGCACAGCTCCCTTCTCCTGGCGTGTACACGATGTACGCTTGTAATGAAGCGGACAGCGCGTTGGATGGTAGCAACCAAAATACACTCGACAGCATCGCTCCGGATCTCCCTGGGACAACTGCCATTTCTACAGAAAACATCGTTGGTTGGTCAAATACACATCAGATATATCACAACTCTTGGAGCTCGACATACTCCAGCCTCGGTTGGTCGGGGACCGGTTTACCCCCGGATCTTCAAACCCAATTCAACCTTTCTACTTCTACTTTGAGGTGGATGTCTGATCGCCTGAGTGCGATGAAAGACCTCAAGGTCCACTCCTCGAAGCAACTTACCCTCTCGGCACACGGCAATCCTCTGCAGGCTTGTTACCTGTGGCAAGACAACCCGCGACTCGCGACGGACTTGTGCCCTCCTGCCGCCGACGCCGTCGGTAATGCTCTTCGTGCCGCTTATCAATATGAGTTGGCCTTGGCATCCCGATTCTCTCTTGACCCGAAGACCCTCGCCCCGTCCTTTTCGTTTGGCTACCGCCTCGAACGACGTCGTATCTTTCGTGATATACACAACGGACACCCACGCACACTGAGCAACTCGTGCTTCCAGCCTTGGCTCTTCGCCAACGGCGATAACCAGTACGCCGCGGTCGGTGAAGCTTGGTTCAGCGACATGAATCTTCCGCTCGAATTTGCCTCCGGCACGTTCCTCAACGCCGCTCGATTTGGAACAGACTCTTTGCTGAGATCTGCTGCTCTGAGTTCCGCCCTTGTCTTCAGAAACATGGAGTAACGCTTCCTCGATTTCCATTTCAAGGCCAACTTTCTTCGGTCTTCACTCCCCGGTCTCTGGTAAACCTAAACTGCTTTTCTGTTGAACACAGCTGCAACCCTTCCGCTTGCATTTGATAAGTCATGATAGCTCAATGCTGGTTCATTACAGATCGACTTTTGTCATTATAGAGTGTATTGATCGTTGCATATCATAAACCCTGGCGTTAACACGACATAATTACACACAACCACACCACATTTATTGGCCCTCAACTTCTTGGACAACCTTCTTGACAACCTCGTCCAGGTCTTCCTCCGCAATACCGAGCTTACTCAGGTCGCCGACCTTGGCGTTGTAATCGCCGCCCCAGCCCTCGCGCATGTGGTTCACGTAGAACGCGACCATCATGCCGCCCACGTCGCCCTGCTTGGCCTTCTCCTCATTTTCGGCGACCACCGCCGCGGCGTCCGGGACCTCGACCTTCCAGTCCTTCTCCTCGGTGCCCGTGGCGCGCAGGACGCTGTCAAACACCTCGCGCTGCGTGACGTGGAACGACTTGAGGTACACCGGCCTGTTGCGGAACGCCTCGAGCTCGGCGTCAGGCAGGCTCAGCACGCCCGCGGCGCCCCTGGCCGTGTTGCCGATCGTCGTCGTGACGAACTTGGTCGCGCCGCCGTCGAACAGCCGCGCCGAGCGGTTCGCGATGTCGATGCCCCAGAGGCCCCGCGCGAGCGACCAGTCGAACCAGGGGTTGCTGACGATGGCGACCCAGCTCACGCCCAGCTCCTCGGCCAGGTCGCGGAACTGCTTCTTGGCCCCGAGCATGGGGCTGGCGGCCAGCAGCTTGGACGGCACCGGGTCGGAGCCGAACTCGGTCGGGAGGATCCACTTGACGCCGGCCTTGGCCGCCGCGCGGATGAGCGGCGCCTGGCCGGTGAGGAAGCTGTCGAAGCTGAGCTGGAGGACGACGGCGTCCTGGCCCCGGAATGCGGAGACGAGAAATTCCTCGTCGGCGTAGTCGCCCGCCTTGACGATCACGTCGGCGGGGAAGGTCGCCGACGAGGCGGCGCGGGTGACGGCGGTGAGGGTGTGGATGTTCTTCTCGCGCAGGGCGTCGAGGGTGAGGCCGCCGATGGTGCCGCTGGCGCCGACGATGGCGATCTTGCGTCCCTGTTGTTTCGACATTGCGTTGCTGGTTCTGTGCGTGTTTGCTCCTTTGATTTGAGGAGCGGTTGCTGGGCTGCTTAAGATGCACGTACGCAGTGAGGGGAGTATTGCAATGTGAGTCGTATCGGTGTTGCTGATGCTGATGTTATTCAACTTGGTGTATTGTCATCTTCGTATCCGTTTGGGGCGGCGATGACGTCTATTTAATGGCCGACACAGATAAGCATTTCCCAGTAGATCCATTGAGACATCAATCCCTGGCCGTTAAGCCAAGCTGTGCAAACACAACTTTGCTTCCGGCATCGAACTATCCTGTCAGCTTCTAGTGGCTTCTGTCAAGTAGTGCATCATATAACGTTACTAGATAGGGGGACGATTTATAATCTAGCCGTAAAGGATCCGAACCCCGTCCTGGCATATTGCAGCGGATCGACGCCCGTTGCCCGGCTCGGAGGTAAAAAAGTACCGCTTTGGGATCGATGAGGGCTTGGCATGGTGTGGTTCCAAAGGGCTTTTGACATGCCTGATTCAAGCCACTGCCGATCTCTGCATCCGTGACGCCTCTGTGGACTTTTGAGTAAGCAGGTTATTTCCAAGCAGAGACTTGCGGTTCGTATGGCGCCATTGCTACGATGCGTATGTTGGTTTGTATTTCACCGAGATTATCAAAGCACCCGCGCAATCCATGAAAACTAGTCGATTCGTATGCGGTAACACCTACACGCGTTCTATCCATGTGTATTGTACTTGAGTTTCCAATACGAAATTCAGGTACGTAGGAATAGGGAAGCTTTTGGAAACGGTTTTCAGTCGAGCCCTTTGCTAAGCCTCTACTCTCGCAATGCTCATACGTCTCTCCCTCAGCCTTCTTGGTATTCCTTCGTCCACCCTTTATTCTCTTCTCCTTCTTCCATACGCGATTGCTCATTCAGTCTTCTTTATGACCTCTTCACTAGCCGTGTGTTTGGACGAGGGGGAGGGAGGTAGAGACGACATAGGTTGACAAATAAGAACAACTGCAACAAATAGCAAAGACGCACAGAACCCTTGAAGCAGTTCCCAAGTCAAGGAGAAGGGGGAGACAAGATCTTCTCGCCGCCATCAAAGATGTCCACCTCGGTGCTCTCAAACTCCCTGGTCGGAACGTTGTTGTGGAAGAGGTAGTCCAGCTCCTCGAACGTGCGCCCCTTGGTCTCGGGCAGCCGGAAGTAGGCCCAGACGAAGATGACGAACGCCGAGCCGCCCCAGACAAACCCCGTCGTTCCCTTGAGGTTCCAGGCGGTCGGGTTCATCAGGTACGGCTGGAAGCTGCTGGCCAGCAGGCCGGCGATGTAGTACGTGAAGCGCGCGACGCAGATGGTCTTCTGACGGAGCCGCGTCGAACCGACCTCGGCGGGGATGGCCCACCCGAGCTGGCCCACGGACAGCTGGAACGTGAAGGTCCAGACGAGGGTGAGGCACGCCTGGACCCAGCCGATAGACGGTGCCGCCGCCGCCGCCGCCGCCGCGCCCGGCGCGCGCGCGATCTGGTCGAGGACGCCGATGACGAACAAGATGCCGGCCAGGCTGGCCATGCCCCAGAGGTAGATGCGGCGCCGGCCGAAATACGGCATCAGCGCCACCCAGTTGACGACGGTCCCGACCAGTGCCAGCGCCGTCCCGCCCACGTTGAGGTCGTAGTCGTCCTGCGGCTTCAGGCCGGCCTGCTGGAAGAAGTAGACCGAATTGTACGCGAAGGTCGAGCCCGAGAGGATCTGCCCCGCGAAGGCGACGCAGGCGATCTCCGTCCGGCGCCGCTCGACGCCCCGGAAGCAGTCCCAGTAGCTGGTCCCCGTCTGGTGGGCCTGCTCCAGCCGGTCCGTCTCGACGATCTCCCGCAGTCGCGCCTTGGCGTCCAGGCGGCTCGCCTCTCGCCTCTGCAGGCGGGACAGCGCCTGCTTTGCCTCGTCCAGCCGACCCGTCCGCACGAGGTGCCACGGGGACTCGGGGGCGAACAGCAGCACCGGGACGAGGAGCACCGGCCAGGACCACTGCAGCGCGAAGGGGATGCGGAAGGACCACTCGTCCCGGCGGGGGAGCAGGCCGGCGAGGACGGCGGCGGACATGAGCTGGCCGATGATGAAGCACATGTTGGTCCAGGTGGTCAGGTAGACGCGCAGGGCGAGCGGGAGGACCTCGGACGCGTAGGCCGGGGCCGACGAGGCGAAGACGCCCCAGGGCAGGCCGCAGGCGAGTTGGCCCATCATGAGCATGACCTTGTTGACGGCGAAGAAGGTGATGAAGATGCAGCCGGACAGCACGCACAGGGAGCCGATGAGGGCGACCTTTTGCCCGTGCCGCTCGACGATGAAGCCGTTGGCGATGACGCCGAAGATGCAGCCGACGGTGCTGCTGTTCCCGAGGATCGCCTGCCACAGGGGGGACAGCTGGTCGCGGCCTTGGCTGTCTTTCCCGTCGCCATACTTGTGAGCGAACTCGGGGTGGGCGAAGAAGCTGCTGATGAGGATCGTGTCGTAGCCTTGTGTTGTGAGGTTAGTTATACGCTATCACATTTCGCCGTCTTCATTCATGGTGCATGAACCTGGCTGGCTTATCATTCGCCATACAGTTCGGATGATGAACAAGAACCCGCAAATGCGACTGACGTGCATATAGGGAAGATAGTGAGTGGGATGAAGACGAGGAGTGAGACAGCGCGATGGGCGCGATGAACGAGATGGACATACCCTCCATGATCACACACAAAGATACCACCAGACTCCAAAAGATGGCCATAGGATATGCACGGATGGCTTCCCGGCGTGTGAGGCTTCGCTCAACGTTGATCACATCCTGGATCTGTCCTTCGCCTTTATGAAGGCCGTGGGTGTGGCCCGGCCGATGGGGTCCTACGCTGGAGGAAGAACGACGGTTACCAACCAAGCCGAGGTCGGACATCTCAATGTCGTCGTGGTCAGACAGCGAGAAGGCATCCTCGGAAAGGAGGGCAAAGGCCTCGTCGTCATCGTTGTCGTCGGCATCGCGCGGGCCGGCCGACGCACGATGAGAGTCGAGGGACGATTTCGACGAGCTCCGCCCGGAGGCGAGTTTCTCGAAGCGGACGCCGTCGTGCGAGGGGGGGGCCATCGTGTGCTCAAGTCACCATTTCCTCTGTTGCGGCGAACCCAAGCGGTCTTTGAAAGTGAAGCGGGTTTAAGTGACGCTTTCTTGCAAACTATATTCAGGAGCGATGAGAATGTTAATCCGATAATTATACTTTGGAACCCCCCCCCCGAGTCATGGGATTGTGGCTTTACAGAGCTGTGATGCGCCACAGACGCAGCACCGAAGCATGCGTTGCTCCACGAGGTTTGTCTTGAATGATGGCAAAGACGCGCTCTATGGAAGCCTATCTTTGCAGCATCTACGTTTCTCGGTGACCAAGAGACAAGTTTGGCGGACTCTTCGATGATCAGACGCATCCGTAGTGCGACAGCCGGATGAGCTGGAAGCATGTGCGTTTCACACGAACCTGGCAGGCAGATCGGCCTGGGTGCCCCTCAACGGTACCGCCTGTGTGCCCTAGACCTTTTTGGGCAATCAGTCTCTCATTGGTCCGCGGCCCTGATCATCGAGGCTTTACACAACACGCGCCCTCTGTTGGGAGTCATGATGGCAGAATCTGTACATGATGGGTATGGCTTGTTGCTCAACTCGGCCGGAGATTGGAATAGTAGGGGTCCGAGTGACGGCGAGGCCTGCTAACGCCGAGGAGCTCAGGGGATGCATCCAGCTGTGTTCAATATCCAAGCGATATAAAGGGTGCAGTGCGTAGCCACGTCGAGCGTCCTCTATACATTCATTCGGTACACACACAACAACAGTTGAAAATAAACGAATCATCCACTCTATAACCCATTCCCTCCTTGTAAGTATGGATGTCACCGGGTTCGTAAGGGCCCAGCTCCGGAATCTCCCCATCGTGCCAGATAGAGAGACCTGCGCAGGGGGCACGTACATCGTCACTGGCTCAAACGCAGGCATTGGCTTCGAGACCGTCAAGCACCTCATCAGCCTAGGCGCCTCCCGCGTTATAATTGCGCTAAGGTCCTTGAAGAAGGGCGAGGATGCCAAGTCCCGGATCGAGGCCGCCACCGGCATCAAGGGGGTTGCCGAGGTATGGCATCTCGACATGGCTTCCATCGACTCCATCAAAGCCTTTTCTGTGAGAGCAATGGCTGAGCTAGGCGCCATCGACGCCCTCGTCGCAAACTCAACGGCTACACTTGATTCGTGGTCCACCTCCGAGGGCATGGAGACCTCCGTCATGGTCAATGTCGTGGGCACCCTTCTCCTCGTCCTATTGCTCCTACCGAAGATGCGAGATGGTGCCAAAACAACAAAATCCGCGCCTCACGTTGTAGTGGTCACTTCCGGTGCCGGGTTCTCCGAGCGAGACGCGCTGAAGCTTGTGGAGGACGACGTCTTTGAAGCGCTGAACGAGGAGGGGAGGTCGCACATACACAAAAGGTAAGCAAGCGGCCCCCCCGGAAAAAAGACACTTTTTACAAGCCATCCCGACCAACATCGTGTAGATACGCTGTGACGAAGCTTCTTCAAATCTTTGCTATTCGCCAGTTGGCAGCGCAACTGCCCGCTTCCCGGACCGGCGTCGTCGTCAACCTTCTCAGCCCCGGGCTCTGCAACACGGGCCTGGCGCGATACGGGCGCATGTCCTTCCGCCTTTACTTTTACCTCTTCAACTTGGTGCTCGGAAGGACCCCTGAGATGGGGAGTCGGACCATGCTGCACGCGCTCTCCGCTGGCGTCGACAGTCACGGCCAGTACCTCTCCGACTGCGAGATCAAAGAGTAAGTGTTCGAATCCAAGACGGCCGGAAACACTGCTGACTCGACTTTTACAGCCACTGGGTGCCGGGCTGGGTCAAGGACGCTAGTGGTCAGAAGTATCAGAGACAGATCTGGGATCAGCTGGTTGCGAGGCTGGAGAAGATTGAACCGGGTGTAGCCCGTAGGGTTCTTGACAGCTGATCAGGAGGAGAGAATGTCTATTGTGGTGCCGGGCGACTTTTCATTCCCGAAATTTTCCTTCAAGTCTATTCCATAGTGTCTAACTGGTATCGTTGAACCCTCTCCCACACTCGCTCACCCTGCCCGTCGTGAATGGAGCCTATCCAAGGATACTCCTTCAATCCCTTGCACGTCTCCTCCCAGCCCTTTAGCCCCGCCATCCCAGATACACGAGCTAGAGCAGGTAAAAGCCAGACGTCCTCTTCCTTTTCCAACACGGAGATGGCGCCTATCATCAGCAACCACATGATCGTAGATGGTAAGCGCGGATGACGGCACCCGGATATAAGCCCATCAACGGACGCTTTCAGTTGGCAAGATAATGTAGCATATACCAGATGTCGCTGACGACCCAGCTGGAGTAAGAGACTGGAGTAAAAGCACATTAATCCCAAGAGGCAGGCATCCTGCATGGCGTCGAGGTTTTGGAGCCCTTGGTCGCGAACCTGTAATAGGCGGTAGCCGAGAGACAAGATAGTCGCCGAATACTCGTGGGCTGTAAGCTTCCACTTGCGCCCGCCGCTGGCAAACAGGACACTGATATCATCTAGCTCACGCACCATGTGCCGTGTCGAAGGCTCTGCGGTACAGAAAATGGTGGACAATGGTCGTTGCGAGTGGGTTTCCGTCTGAGAGACCTGCCGTCTGACGCGTTGCGGCACGGAATCATAATTGTAACGTGGCGGGGTCTCTGTGTGAAGGGCGTACTGGATATCGGCCCTGGCGGATATAGTGAGCAGCCCTGTTTTACTCGGAATTTCCAGGGACAGCTCACCGGCATATCTTGTGGATAACATCGTCCTTCTCTTCCAGTACGTGTATGCCGCCTCGCAGCTCGACGATCCGTGCGAGACCGAGGAGATGGGTCTTGTACCTCTCGAGATCCCCTCGTATGGACTCCTGACAAACGAGCATGCAGATGAGCGCGATCGTCTGGTCTGATGTGCCTTCCGGGTTCGAGAGCCTCTGGTTCACTAGGGCAAAGGCCTGCGTCATGTGAGCGATGGCAGCGGGTGATTCGTGCTCCTTGTACTCGAAGAAGTCGAGCCATGCTGCCGTCATGGAGAGAGAAACATGCAAGACTTGAAATAATCAGCGATTCGAATTGAATGCGCGACTCTTTTCGGCTTTGAAGCACTCACAGGCCTTGTCTGTGAGGAGATACCCGAACCACACAGATGTCATGGGGTCTTGGGAATGACAGAGCTCGGGAGGATACAAGGCCTGGCCGACGGCACAGAAATCTGCAGAGGTGTCAGTCAAACCCACCCCAATATGTCTGGGAATGTTGCATGGTCTGCTTGCGCTGGTGAAATAGTAGGCGAGTATGAGGCGGCAACTCGGCGCCTGGGGAGTATGTCGATAGGTCATTCCCGACCATGCGGCGGAGCGTAGTGATCATGTCCCGGGACGGCAGGACGGGCTCGTCCCGGGCTCCTTGCTTTCTCCTCGTTTGACCCCGAGAAACGTGTGTCTTCCCAGAGTTTTTTCCCTTCATGACATGGCTTCGGATGATCTTGCGGTTGTTTGAGCCGCCAGGGCTGTGGTTGACAAAACGAAACTCCATCTGAGGCAAAAAGCCAATGCATACATGTATTCACACATGGGCAGGTCACGAGTTCTGGCCGTGTGAGAGCGTCGCAAGAGAGATCATAACATATTCCGTACCCAAGGACGATAGCCTTGGTGGTGAAGAGTGAAGGTAAGCTGACGTTAGGCGGAGGACGATAGTAACAGCTATAATCCGGAGATAACGGGAGCAACGTCGTGCAGTCTTACTGGTCACGCTGGCCTGTACATTCTCGAATTCATTGTGTTTTTTTTTTTTTTTTTTTTTTTTTTTTTTTTTTTTTTTTGGCTAATAAAGCGCTCGTGTTCTCTTCACTTGTCTAACATGCGTGTTCTCTTCACTTGTCTAACATGGCTAATATCTTACCCACTACATCCTCCAAAACCTGATCTCAGAGACTTTGTCGGACCTCATATCTTGAGCAAGAGTAGCCAGTACATGTATCGATGAAGGCTAAAATAGGACTCCAAGCACAGACCGGCAACGCCTCCTGTTGACCCGACGAGTTTCACGCAAAACCAGACCGTCACTTATCTGGTGTTTGGGTTCATAGCTCGGCGAGACTGGAATTCCCCCGCACAACCCACCTTCACTCTCCACTGGCTGATCAGAAACACTACCTACAAGGACGAGAGACCCCGCAGCGGCCAAGCTGTTCAGAGAAGACGCTACTGGAAGGGTTACCCCAACCAGTGGACCATGCCATGGGAGCTTGACACGTTGGCCGTGCGGGAAGATTGACCTCGGCGTCGATATGTAGGTAATAGTTAGCGGCTATGCAGGTCGACGCAGCGGCGGGGAGAGCGGCTTGCTTCGGTTGTTACATTACATGGTGCCGGCGCCGGGATCGTGATAAGGGACCAACACACAATGCGGGGGAAAAAGCTACGTGATTCACCAAACCTGCATCTTTTCCAACTTCTTCATCTAGAACTATTGGTGTTCTTGGCTATCCCTCATTCCACGCATGCATTGATCTCTCCAAGAACCTGTCAGCCACCTCCAATCCCGTTTGTTCGCTGGCTCGGCTTGCCCTTCTAGCACCACACTTGCTCTCACCCTGTCGAGCACAATCGGGATTCCTATTGAAGCAGTTCCGCTGCCGATCTGGAGCTCAGAGACCCCCGCCAGCTGGCGAATAGGATCGTGTAAACGGAGATTCACTTGCTCACGCTTCACCGAGGTTCATCGTCAACAACACCCATCATGGCCACGATTGTGGAGAAGCGGGGTGGCCAGACTATCTATCGGTCTCCCGATACGATTGACATCCCCAGCGTTGACCTGCTTACGTTCCTCTTCGGTGAGTGTGCCACAGCCACACAAACTGGTTCTCACCGCACATTCAGTTTATGTGATCTGCGGCGCTGACCGACGTAGACTCACCGAACGAGAGGCTCCGCGATGACGCGATTCTTCACGCCGACGCGGCCGACCCGTCTCGGTTCATCACAAAGTCGCGCCTCATGAAGACCCTCAAGCAGCTCGCCCACACCCTGCGGCACCGCTACGGCATCCGCAAGGGCGACGTCGTCCAAGTCATCTTCACCGGCCACTACATGGCCCCGGCCGTCTTCTACGGCATCATGGCCGCGGGGGGCTCCGTCGCCGCCTCCTCCCCGTCCTCTTCCGAGCCTGAAGTCGCCCGGCAGATGAACCTGACGGAGAGCAAGATGGTCATCTGCAGCCCCGACCTCAAAGCACTCGCCGCTGCCGGGGGCACAAAAGCCGGGTTACCAGGCGACCGCATCCTCTACATCGGCGACAGCCAAGACTTGCAGCTGTTCGAGGCAACCTCCGACAAGCAGGTGTCCCTGTCGAGGGAGGAGCTCGAGTGGGAACGCGTCACGGACCGGACGACGCTGGAAAACACCGTCGCGTGCTTCATCTACAGCAGCGGCACCACGGGCATGCCCAAGGCGGTCAAGATTTCCCCCCGCAACATGATTGCGCAAGCCTTGTGCATCACGACGCCGACGATCAAGTACTACGAGAACCGGCCCGGGATGAAGTTCATCACCCTCGCCCATCTGCCCGCGGCCCACATCTCGGGCCTCCAGGCCTACATCGTCAACCAGATGTACATGGGAGGGGTGGTCTACTGGATGAAGAAATTCAACTTTGCCGACTTCATCGACAACTTTAGAAAGTACAAGGTGAACTACTTCTTCAGCGTGCCGCCCATCTACCTCATGATCGCAAAGTCCCCGCTCGTCACGGACCACTTGGACAGCGTCGAGCTCGCGCTGACGGGGGGCGCCGCGCTGGGGCGGGAGACCCAGGCGGAGGCGCAGAGGAAGATGGGCCGGGGCAAGGCGGTCATCGCCCAGACCTGGGGCCTCAGCGAGACGACGGCCGGCTTCACCCTCCTGCCCCGCCACCTCTCGGACGACACGGGCAGCGTCGGCATGGTCGTGGCCAACTGCGAGGCCCGGCTGGTCGACGACAAGGGCAGGGACGTCGAGGTCGGGCAGCCCGGCGAGATGTGGTGCCGCGGCCCCATCGTCACCAAGGGGTACTACAAGAACGACAAGGCCAACCAGGAGGCGTTTGTCGACGGCTGGTTCTGCACTGGTGACAGACTATCCTTCAAGGACGGCAAGTTCCACTTTGTGGATCGCAAAAAGGTTTGTCTTTATCCTTTCTGTGGCGGGGGGGGGGGGGGGGGGGGGGGGGGAAGATCCTACGTAACTAACGCGCCATAGGAGCTCATCAAATACAAGGGCATCCAAGTGGCCCCGGCCGAGCTCGAGGCTCTGCTGGTCACGCATGCCAAGATTCAGGATGCCGCAGTCATCGGCGTGGACGGCGAAGGCACCGAGCTTCCAAGGTACGGAGAAGAAGAAGAAAGAGAAAAAAGAATTGCCGCGTCCCCCCGTGCTGACACTGCAAATAGGGCGTACGTCGTCGCCGATAAGACGCAGATTTCCGCCGAGGAAATCCAAAAGTGGGTGGCCGACCAGGTTGCGAGCTACAAGAAGCTGCGCGGAGGCGTCATCTTCATCGACGCCATCCCCAAAAGCCCGTCCGGCAAGATTCTTCGTAAAGACCTCAGAGCACTGGTGAAGCGTGAGGCCGGTGCTAAGCTGTGAGGCAAGGGATTGGTGGGGTAACCGTATGTTACCATCAGATACGTCTTTGCCGTCTGGACAGGAGATATCGACACGTCTGTTCAGTTCAAAGACGTGGAAACTACCAGTGATGCCCAGAATTGCATTCAGAGTATCAAATTAGAGGCGAATAGCCACATCCTTTCCTTCGCTTCCTAGTCGAGTCAAGGTAATAGGAACCCCTGGCTGGCTCTCTACGGGGGACGTTGGTGACATGATGATGATGCGTGTGTCAAGGGTTCTGGGACTGCCACCCAGTGAATAATCGGGTGGCCAGCCCATTAAGCTTCAAACTCAAAGCAACGAGAGCTAGCGTACCGGTGATGAAGTGCAACGCCCATGGCCCGGCGTGAACTCAAAACTCACTTCGCGCCACCTCTGTGAATCACTGCCTATCTCCGAAAAGGGGGCCTTATAAAGGCGGTCACCCCTGATGAAATACCTCTGGCCAAAATTCTTCCTATCATCGTGTTTGGCTCAAGCAATTTGGGAATCAACAGCAGCGAACATTACACTCACAACGGCATTCCTCTATCTCAAGGCATCTGCCTACTCTCTTGCGGCTCTACCTTGCCCCTTTATTAACCCCGGCAAGGCGGTGATTATGGGTTTGTGTGAAGCGCTCCGTGGGCTTGTCTCGAAGCACGACGACTGCCGATTTGAACAATCCACCGCGTGCTGCAGCAATGACAGCAACTTCACTACTCCAATGGCTAGAGTATACTGTGGTGAAGCCAGGGTCTCCGAAAATCAACCAGAAAGCTCTTCCAAGGGCAAATTCGTGTCCCCGCCAGCTTCCACGGCAAGAAGAACCACGTCGACATACTCGTCTGTACCTCGTCATAGCGAAGCCAACGCGCGATACACCGAGAACGGATACACTTTGGCAGAAATGTCTGCTCGGATGGCCTACACCAACCGTTACGGCAACCGAAAACCGCAGACTCACGCCTCTTCAACCACACCCAGTCGCTCCCCCAAGGCCAAGCCTGTGGTCATCGTCAAGCGGAAGCCTCTTCCAAACGAATCAAAATCGGCCCAAGGGAGCAGAACACCCAGCCCTTTGCGGAGCACAGACGAGCCTCGCTCGGACCCGCCAACCTACTTGACTCACGAAGGCGGCGAGAGGAGCCAGAGTGCTGCACGGAAAGCCGATATCCCGATGCCTCCGGCGCTCTGTCACGATGACATCCACCGCCGAGTTACACACTGGGCCTCCAACACCGCCGTGAGCAAACCTCTCATTGAGGAGCCGCCGGACATGATCTGCGACGAAGCGCCTAGTGCAACTATGGCGTCTCCGGTGTGTAAACCCACCAAGCGCCAAAGGAAGGGAAAGAAGAACACCGTCGCCACGAGTCATCTAGCGAGGGGATCTATGCGATCACAGGACTGAGCAGATGAGCGCAACATGGACGAGACATAAGTTGGAGGATCGGATCTCTCCTGGCACAGAAACTTTGAGAGGTTTGCGTTACAATATCAAGTTAGACTCAATCTCTAGAGCGTCGTTGGTTTTTCTCGTCAGCATTCAAGACAAGACACAGAAGTTGGCGTTTCGATGGTTAAGTCTCAGCAACATTCCATTCTATAGTCGACAGGAAGTGAACTGGCTTGGTCGAAGTACAACGTTCCATCATTTGACCGTGACAGATAATTGGTCTTTTTTTTTTTTTTTTTCGTTACTTGTATTGGGTAGCACATCCGCTCCGGAATGAATCCTACAGAAACGACATGTCGCATGATGACCAGCGAAATGTATTCCAAAAACTGCATAGTCCGCTCTCCAGGACCAGCCTGCGTGGTTTAGCCAGGATATGAAATTGTGTGTGCATCGTACCCCCATTACGCAGCCTTCATCGTCAGGCAGACAGACTATGTCAGACAAAACCTTCACCGGCTCACAATCTGATTCGGCATCATTCGGCAATATCGCGGCCAGAACCCACATGTTGGGAAGCACTACCCTCAAGGATTGTAAGCTGCGTAGCCCATCAGCAAGAGCCTGGACGCGGTTCAATCAGATGAACACATCCACCCACACACGCATATCACGATCAACCCTGAGCCCACCCTTGTGCGGTTCCCTTTAGAGACAAACGCTACCTAAACCTCCAATATTACTGACCGGTGAGCTCCTGGTGGTCAGATCCATTCCAGGGGGGCCACCTACTCTGACGTGAGAAACCACGAGGACTGCGCGCAACCCCCCCCTGCCAGAGGAGTCGGGACCGTCCGTTAAGGGAGCTCCCGCCGCAGTTTCAATCTCGATGACAAGGGTCACGGTCAGATGCAGCAACGTCGCCATCGCGGAATCCTTCGATGGCACGCAGACCCATTCTCGTGAAGTAGTTCGTCATCCCGGCGCCTGTCGTCATTGCATCGAGACCATCTAGAATGTCTTGCCCGGCCGCCTCGCAATGGTGTTGACTCTCGTGGCAATTTGCGGGCGGGCTAGCCTTCACAAAGGGCTGCCTTCCTGGAAGCTGGTATCGAGTGGAATTCTAACGGCGATCCAGTCGAAGGGAGGCTACGGTCTCGGTGTTCGCGTGACAGCGCCACATCCGTGAACTTAAAAAATTCTAGCCTCAAAGATACTTGGAATATACCGGGCTTGGCTGCTCAAATGATTTTAAAGGGTAGCCAAAGGCCCTGCAGCTGGAAATGCCACCCGGTGGTTGGGGACACGCACATCACATTGCCCAGTTCGTGAGTGATTTTCCCTCCCTTGAGCAAGGCTGCGCGACCCCTTCTGTCCATCCGAAAGTCTGGAAAAATTCCATTCGCCTCTTCGCATGCCCTTGCGTTCCTTCGACAAGGTCTAGATCCATGATGCAGGCTGTCGAAGAAGCTGCAGCGAAGCGAGGTCTAGGCAGCGGCGCTTCCTTGGGACCGATCATGGGGTTGTGATGTGTGCAGGGTATCGCATCCTAAAGTTCTTACGATGTATAGTGGTGCTGAGAAGTCGTACATTTATAAGTGATGCCCGTCTTTGCAATTTCCAAGGAATCTAATATACCAGTCACTTCATATCAGATAATCAACAGCCAAGCTGGGATTATTATTCAACATTCGCCATGAGGCCCTCGTTCTTCACATCTGCGATCCTCGCATCCACTCCGGCTTTTGCCTTGGTCCGCTCGCCCCAGCCGTCTGGGACCAATGGCCAATACGTTGTTGGAGGTTACAGTTACGCCAACCGAGCCATCTTCGACTTTGCGGGCAGAACCAGCCTTCCCGACGGCTTGTATGCCAGCACCTGGCCCATTGGCTCCGACTACAAGTACGATGCCTCCAACGTCGTTGTTGGCGGAGGCTACCTCAACTTGAAGGTTCCGGGTGGCCAGACCGCAAAGCCTTACAGCTGCGCGGAGGTGAGCACAACCTTTAGCAACATCAAGTACGCTTCCGTTCGTACGGTTGCCATATTTAGCGAGCCCGCTGGCGTCTGCAACGGTAAGCATCAATATTTCTTGGCCTCGCCGAAACTTTGCAAGGGGACCGTGGTCTGATAACGAGCTAGGTCTCTTCTTTTACAAAAACGACACCCAGGAGACGGATATTGAATGGCTTTCTGACCCTGCGTCCCTGAGCAACTCGGGTACCCGCCAGGTCTGGTTCACCAACCAGGATGCTGACCGTAACGGCGTCAAGACATATAAGACCTTTTCGCCCCCCGACAGCCCTACCACGGCCGAGCACGAGTACCGCCTGGACTGGACGCCAAACCGTGTTCAGTGGTTTATTGACGGCGTCGAAAAGTGGTCCACCACCAGCGATGTTCCCAACACCATTGGTTCCTGGGTCTTCAACAACTGGTCCAACGGCGACAAAGGCTGGAGTGCCGGCCCTCCTGCCACCCAGGCCGACTTTAAGATCAAGGATATTTACATGTACTACAACACCGCTGCCGCTTGAGTCAGAAAGGAAAGTTGAGATACCTGATGGTACATGTAACAGCGTCGGACTAATGGTAGTGTTGATAACAGAATGTACGAAGTCTGTGGTTATGATCTATATTTCTGTGGCAATAGCGTCTTTTGTAGCTGATGTAGCTATTTTTGATTCCTCCAAAAGGGCAGAAAAACGATATATTTATGCTTCTTTCAATGACTCGCTGCCGCTCCCATTGTTTTTTAGTTGTTAGGTGTACCGCATTGAATAATTCTGAACTCATCACTGGCTTCCATAGCTCAGCAGACCTTCGCTGATTATGTGTATTAACAGATTGGCAACTTTCATAATTCAAAAATGAGTCGTGATAAGAACTCAAAGTCTCGAGACAAGTAAATGGCCGAGAACACTCAAGAAAAGAAAAAGAAAAAGAAAAAGAAACCCATACCAAATACAAAATGAACTACCACGGGGTTTGGGCAATTCAAAGTGACGGGAATGTGTCCCCTCTGGAGGACGTAGGATAGTTATGAAGAAGCCTGTTGAGAGTGCAAGAGGCTTCGTACACTTTGAAACCACCTATAAACTCTTATAATACCCACTAGCAAGCATTCATTCATGGATAATGATATGGCATCATAATCATAGAGTATCAGTTGACGCTCGTGACGGGCTTGAACCACGCAACCAGGTTCCGCCAGCCAACTATAGTGAAATGGCTATTGTTCCCCAAACTCGATTTGATGTTGTGTCTGGCGCATAGCAAGAATGGAAGACACCATACTTAGACCACCATCACTACAACATGATTGCGCTAGGGTAATCCTGTGATGAAGCGTGAAAGGACCTCGCCAGACTACAGCAATCTTCATAATAAAAGGCCTGGAGACTTCCTACCAATCATGCGACTCTTTTAGACAAGTACAACCAGCTCTACTTCTCATATGTTCCTGATTTCGGTATCCAGAACAGATCGGCCGCCCACTTCTCTGACTTTGAATCGGCTCTACTGGTCCAAGGTACTTCTTGTCGCTTTCCAGACGTCAAGCCCACAGTGGCTACCGTCAACTCAGCGACCGGACTGGGATCGGTTTTCGTGGCATGATGATCAAAAATGCGTCTTGGAAGTTGAAGCTACCATAACAGCATTCAAACAAATTCCATAGTTAAGGCCTCGAGCTTCTTTAGCTCGTGAGCAGGGCAGCAGAGGGCAAACCGGGAGGGTCCTATATTGATGGCCGCTGAAATATCTTCCGTGTGTGCTTCGAGCTACTGGATGATCCAGAAAAGCTGTAAAAGTGTTTTTCGAGTACCGGCCGAAGCGTTGATAGGATCTGAGACAAGGTGCACGAAAGGTGCTGAAGGAGGCCGATCCCAGACTTGAGCGCGAAGACGTTCGCAGACAACGAGCAAATCGTCAACTTCAACACCACCATAATTCTTCCCCGCGCTGAAGGTTTGGCGATTGTTCACTATATGCCATAGTGTCGATTCATAATGAATACATCACATCGTCAATTATATCAACTAGTCTTTCGTGACCGTCTACAGTGGTCCGAGACTGCAGGTCATCTAATCTATGTACTTCAGTCTTTCTACTAGAAAACCCACCCCTTCCCCTTTTCAGCAACGTGTCATCCCGGTAATTCAGCAATGCGCCCCATCGGACTCGTCACCGTCGCCTGGAACTGGGCATGGTTGAACCCGTACCGTACGACCTGCGTGTTGTCCAGCTCCGACCTGGGCCGCGCCGCGGTCGAATCCAGCTCGGCCGTCTGCTCCGTCCTCGCGCTCGACCTGCGCGAGCCCGTCTTCCACCCCAAGAGGCCGGGGCCGCCCGTCCCCTTCATCTCGGCGTGTTCCCGCTCCGCCTGCACTCTGCCCTGCTTCTTCCACCGCTTCTGGGCCAAGTACAGGTAGATGATGACGGAGAATAGGAAAATGCATCCGCAGGCGGCTCCGATGCCGATGCCGACCCAGCCGCCCGTGGTCGGCCCGGCGTTTGCGCCGCCTGGTATCGTCCCTGTGTCCGTCGCTTGCGGCCGTGAGCTCGATTCCAGTGTCGTCGTAGTCATCGTTGTCGTCGTCGGCGGCATCGGGGTCATGATCGTCGTCATTGTCGTCATTGTCATCGAGGTGGCCGTTGGCGGGGCCTCTTCGCTCGGCTGCGTCGGCATCGGAACGAAGCCGGGCTGCCATATGACGCTGCCGCCCAGCACCGTCGGTAGCTGGACGACGTTGCGGAGCGTCGCCGCGTCGGTGAAGGCAACGGTGCGGGACGTCTGTGGGCACCAGCACGCGTCGGCCGACGTGAGCGTCGTCGGCCGCGCCGACTGCTCGCATGCAACCCATTCTTCTGACGTGCCGTTGCAGTACACCAGGCCGGCCCACGGTTGATCTAAAGCGTCGTGCCCCTTTCGTCAGCTAACCCGGGTCTAGAGAAACGTCTCCCTCCCCCCCCCCCCCCCCCTTCACTCCCCCTTCCTCACCACGACAAAACATACCGCTGAATGCGCCCTTATCGGGACAGCTCGGGTGACGGTACTCAGGGTCGCTGCAACCGGCGAGGTACGTGATTCCGAAGCGGCCATTGTAGCAAGCCCGGCTCGACAGGCACATGTCGCCGCCCTGGCAGCAGGACTTGTCCCCGAGCACGGCGTTGCCGCAGGGAAACCATTCGTCTACCGCCTTTCCGGGCCCGTGAAAGCAGGTTCCGTTCGCGATGAAGGGGTTCGGCGCGCTCATGATGTTTCGTCGTCCCGCATCGTCCCTCCGCAACGAGCGTCGAATGTATCTATCCTCTTTCTTTGATTGGCTTAGCGAGGTTCTTGTGAATCGTGACGATGGAAAACGATCGGGAAACGTGACGTTTCAAGCCTGTGTTGTCGCAAAAGTACGATGGCTGGGCACAGAGTCAACGGAGGGGGGAGGGAGCCGGGAGGGGCGCGTGAATAAGTATCTATCCCTTACACCATGATCATGATGGCGTGGGTCGGTGTCTTATACTGGAATGTTTGCCGGGACACATCGCCAAGGGCCAAGGCTAGGGTGTCGCGAGATTCCAACCGGTCCCGTGCAGGAACATCTTTCTCATCGACCCCGAAGAAGAAACTGATGGACGTTCCCCCCCCCCCCCCCCCCTTGAGCTGACTTTCATCAAAGGTTGAGACAATCCGATACGAGCTTGGCGATTTGATAAACCGATTTAGCTCCTGGACCACATCCCTTTTCTTTAGAAGAGCATACCTCTCCGGAACCTATCCCATGATGTCAAACGCCGTTTTCGACATTGGGGACCAGCCATCTCCTTCTGGCATCACCGATAGCGGTTTCGAACAGAAACCATGGTTTTTTCCACCGACTGCACGCGGGTACCCGTAATTACGCCGACCAGGGCGTGCGTCTGGGGTTCTGCATTACCCTGTTGTTTGCTCTCTGTCTCTCCATGTTACCTCTTGGTCCGTCCTACCCCTCGACATTCCAACGACAGACCAATCACCGCAAAGCTCCTGCATGCTGTTTCGAACCAAAAGCTGTTATTCTTTGGGAGGAATGCTCATCGGCGGTCGTTTACATGGTGGCTTGGGGGTGGTTGCGCACTAAGACAATGCGGCACAGTAGCTGGATTGGCACCAACCCAGTGAGGTCATATTGCCAAGTTTATAACCCTGTATCTGACATTTCCAGTGTTCGTAACAGATGATATCCAAGAAAAATGTCTTTAGGGTGACGGTTTGTAACGCGCCTAGGGCATCTTATCTGCACACGAAAAAGAAAACATACTGCCACGACTCGCGGAACTGTACGTATTGGAGGGTCAAAGATCACGTGGAAATATATGCCGGCATCTCCCACACACCGCCAGACACATCAGGGTGTCCTGATGGCACGGCAATCTTGATGACTTCATCTCTTCTGTCACGCACAGTCGATTCGGGATACCGACTGTCCATCGCCTATAAACGCAAACTGCTTCTTCGACACATTCAAAGGTCATCCTCCCTGACAACCCAGGACAAAAGCTTCCTTTTATCAACGACTCATCGTGTTGACCCCGCCTTGCAAACCGTCGATATGGAGTCTCGACCGGATTTTCGCTTTGATCCGTCTTCGACTGACATGGACTGGCCTGATGATATGTCCGACTTGGACTTTTCCAGCATGAATTTCTCGGACCCCTCCGTCGTCTCCAAGATCTTTGGCAAGGAAGTCCCGCACATGACGCTGGCCGAGCTCCGTCGCACCAGCCAGAGACTGTCCGCCTCCATCTCCTCCAGCTATGAGACCCTTCGCGCCATCCTTGCGCGCCACGAGCTCACGATACAGCAGCGCTGGTCCAAGAAGAAGAGGCATCAGAGGATCGGTATTCTCACGAGCGCCTGGGGAGGCGATATGCCGGCCGCCCACCGTCCCGATTTCGAGGCCTTCCGCAAGCAGTCGGGCCAGCTGACGGACACGGCTGGCAAGTACAAGGACCACTATGTCTGGCCCTTCATCAACCAGGAGGATCTCCTCAAGCCCAAGAATCTGCTGCTGCTTCTCAACGCGCGAGGCCGCCACCACCCTTGCGAGTTTGCTGCGGCCGACAACGAAGCGATGCACCTCGGCCTTGTCACGAAGAAGATTGTTCCCGTGTTCCTCAACGGTCACGCCATGGTTATGAACGGGGCGTACGACGCCGAGTCCTATGGCAAGCTGTTGGCCTGGGAAGATCACCCGGACTGCTTTGACTGGATGCACACCCGCCGACAGTTCCTCCCGGGCGAGGGTCTCTTGGTCCTGGAATCCCAGGAAAGGACGCTCGGCTTCCTCGTCAAGTGCTGCGAGAGCATCCTGCACGACATACCGCCCGCCACGCTGACCACGGATGCCTTTCCCGTGGTGGAAGAGCCCCGTCTCGCCGGCGAAACGCCCAAGGACGGCTTCGCGTCGTTGACGGTGATGGCGGAAGAAGCCCCTTATCGGGTGCCGGCGCGCCTCGACGTCGACAGAATCGAGTCGCTCCTCCAGGCCAAGGCCTCCGCGGCGGCGGATCACGTGTGGTCGCTGCGCGAGGATCCGGGATACTTTGCCGAGCAGCTGGCCGAGGTCTCGGAGCATCGCCAGGAGATGCTCAAGGACACCAACGGCCATCTTCACCCCGCCCTCAAACGCGGGAAAGAGCACTTGTTCCTGACCCGCGCACTGCGCGAGACAGTGATCAACTCGTATCTCGAACTCGAGGTCTTCTCTGAGCTCCATCGCCAAGCAAAGGAGCTGCGGTCGCTCCATGCCCGGTATGCCACGTCGCTCTCGCCCACGGGGGACCTACCAGAGGAGCTGTTACACACCATCCTCAAGTTCCGCCACTACCTCGACCAAGCAGCCAAGGGACCGCTCACGATGCTCAAGCAGAGCGTAGTCGCGTCGCCGCCGATGCGAAAGTTCTTCTGCCGCCTACCGCCGGTGGACGGCGATCCCGTTCGAATCAACGTCATGTCCAAAAGCGGCGTCAAGATGAACAAGGTCGAGGCCCAACTCGTCTGGCTCCTCAGAACGCTATGGGAAGACGGTGAGCACTTGTACTTCATACGACTGCCCCTGGTCCTGGATGAGCTGGACCGGCTCCTGGAAGCCGAGCCGCAGGCCAAGGAGCTCGTCAGCGCGCACGTCGCCGCCATGATTGGCAACCTCGCCGTCCTATCGCAGTGCATCAACCAGATCGATCTGTTCCAGCCGTGGGCGCGGGGGTACGAAGCGGCACTGGTCGACCGGGAAGCCGGTATCAAGGACGAATTCGCCAGGCGGACGGCGCCGTGGGCCGAGATGTTGAACGCGCTGGAAGGCGACGCCATCACCCAAGCGAAGCTCGGGGACCCTTCTGACAATCGATTCAGCTACCCGTCGGAGAAGCGTCGTACACAGGCGACCACGGCCGCCATGATCTCGGCCGAGCGAAGCCTGGACGCCTTTTGGGCGTACGTCGACCGCCGCATGCGCGCGAGGATCACCGACGTACAAAGCACCGCGGTGTGGCGCCTCATATCCCAGGATCGCGCGTTGCAGCGCACTCCCGAGTGGGTAGAAGAACCGACCACGGCGACCATCGAGAGAAAACAAACACGTCCATCACACGATCCCTCGCCCACGACACCCTTCGGAGGCTACGGGGACAGTCGGAAAGACACGGATCGCACCACACAAACCCCAAAGGCCAAGGTGAAGACGAGGGGAGCACCGTCGCAAGAACCGCTCGGGGACGCCGCGCCCGTGCCGCCCGCCGATGTCGCGGCCCGGGGTGACGGTGTGGCTTTGGTCCACGTGGACGCGCGCTCGCTCAAGGTGATGCGGACGCTCTTCTTCGACCCGACCGTCACCTCCCATCCCGGCGAGATCGCGTGGAAGGACTTCCTCCACGCCCTGACGTCTACCGGCTGGTTCACGGCCGAGAAGCTCTACGGGTCGGTGTGGCAGTTCCAGAGAGTGAACGGGCCCGACCAGAGCCGGGTTCAGTTTCACGAGCCTCACCCCCACGGCAAGATCCCGTTCACCACGGCAAGGAGACATGGCCGGAGGTTGAACCGCCACTACGGATGGACGAGAGACATGTTTGTGCTGAAGCAATCTCCTTAATACCAGGGGGAAATAAGCTACAGGGGGTGTGTTCGCGTTTGTCCGGTAGAGGAGAGGGCCTTGATCTGTCTTCGCGACTTGCGTATTGGAAAGTAGGTATCGTCTCCGTCCATGTGAGTGGCCTTCTCTCGTGTGTGGCACGGCTTCGTATTTAACCATTCCTCCAGGATGATAGGTAGGTGTGCTCATTATAAAACAAGCTATGCTGTGCAATATGCTCTGATTCCGGCTATCTATCTGGCGTAGGATTTTTTTTGGTTTCTTTTTTTTTTTTTTTTTTTTTTTTTTTTGCAACTTGACGCGGTAATAAATACACAAAATATCATCCCGAGAGTCATGCAGATACCTTCAAACACTTCCTCTTTGTAACAGTACTGTGCTCTCCAAAACAAGAACATAACGATATCTTGGGGAGGACATCAGTCTACGAAATGATGACCGTCAGATGATGGCGACGATATGGTCCCAGATTCCCCAAGCTTGTAGTTGGCTAGTGTCGGATGCCGTCCAACTTAACACGCCCACCAGCAGGCAGCGATAGACGATGATATCATCCACATCTTTTATTCTGTTTTCCTTGGCTTCTACAGTCCTGCTGGTAGCATTTGTGTTGTTTCATTCACCAGCGAGATGTATTCCCACAATCGCGTGTCACCTTGTTACAATGTAGGTACGTTGCATCTTGAGCAAGGGACGGTCGTCTGACCGATATACGTCTACGGGACCGAAAAGAGTACCTTCAATCTCTCTTTATAACTTCCTGAATCTGCCTGGGCTCATGCAAAAAAGCCATCTTTGGTGTTTTTATTGATCTTGATGACTAGTTTCAATGATTGTAGCATGCGGTTGACGACCACTGGCGGCAGAGCCCGATGAAGTGCTGGTCGTAGTAGTACCATCTATGGATAGTTTGATTCCCTAATCTATAAAACGACCCGTTTCTTTCGACATGGTCGCTTTCATCTCTCAAGTTCACAGGGCTAGTGACGTGAGCTCAGCATACACTTTCATTCGACTTCACATATGGCCCGGGTACCTGGAAAGAAAGTTATGCCGGAAGCTGTCCTGTCCTATCGTACAACAATGACTTGCCAACATTCCATCATCTCATAAAGAATGTTGATCTAAGAAAAAGGCCGTAACTCGAGTATCCCGAGCCTCGCCACAGGCCCAACGATACGCCCCCCCACCCCCTCTACATTATCTGGTCTTCTTCTCCTCGCCGACCTCCTTCTTCTCACTACACCCCTTCAGCGCCTCGACATCCCGCTCCCAAACGACAGCCAAGGCAGCGCCGCAGGGCCCGACGACGGGGCTCCACATGGCCAGCTTCCCCAAGTCCGCGGCGGCGCCCCTTGCGCCCTTGCGCCGGTACGCCACGTAGACGACCCAGGTCCACATGGCCAGGGACGCGCAGTACATGTCCCACTGCAGGAACCCGAGGATCCCCTTCTCGAGCGACGCCATCTTGGCCCTGGAGAAGGGCGACGGCGGCACGAACATCTGCTTCAGCATCTCGACCGCAGGCGCCGGGGCCCCGCGCGCGGCCCAGAAGACGACGTAGCCGAACACGCCGTACGAGACGAGGGCGACGACGGGCAGCACGGAGACGTAGACCCTGTTCAGCTCTTTGCTGGTGCGGGCCCACGCCGCCGTCGGGGTCTCGGCGCGGGGCACGAGGCCCAGGAAGGCGATGGTCCGGGAGGAGGCGAGCTGCGCGATGCCGGTCCACAGCGGGAAGGCCTGCCAGGCGGCGAGGAAGATCTCGGAGGTGCGCGGGGCGATGACGCGCGGGGGCGGCAGGGCGGCCAGCAGCGTCGGCAGGCCGGTGCCGAGGGCCACGGACCAGAGCACGGCGCGGGTCTGCACCGGGTCGACGGAGATGGCGGCCGCGAAGGCTTTCGGGCCGACGGCGTCCGGGATGGCGGACGTGTAGATGTAGAGGAGGAAGTACAAGGGCAATGTGATGCCGACGGTGCAGAGCTGCCACCCGAAGCCCCAATACGTCGTGCTGCGGGATGTAAGTCTCATATGTTCAATCATTCGGGGGGTTAAAAATAATATAAAAAATGGAGTATAGAAAAAAAAAAAAAAACTCACTATGAGATCAGCTTCCCCTTGTTACCGGCCCTTAGTCCCTCCAGCTGGATGAGAACCTGCACGGCCAAGACCTGGCCGGCGAAGAAGGCGCAGAAGAGGGTGAGAGCAGGGTCCTTGCCGGTAATGATGGGCTGGAAGAAGCGCACGAGCATGGTCAACATGCCGTCCATGGCCTTGGAGGAGGTGAAGGGGATCGGCTTCCCGTGGAGCTGCTTCTTGATGACGCCGGTAAGGCCATTGGCGATGGAGCGGTCGTTGATGGCGACCTTTGCGACGTAGAAGATGGACGCGAACACGGTCGTGAACAGGGCTTGAGACATGTTTGCCTATGGAGCGAGCATACGGAGATGATGCTTATCCGTGGTTGTCCTGAAGGGAACGAAGAGTGAGCTGAGGCGTAATAAGAGTCGGAACAACGTCGCCTCTCGCGTTTCCTTGTCGCGTACGACGGTGACTAAGTGGGGAGAGGGGGGGTTGCCCCCGGTTGGAAACGAGTTTCACCGTGTCGATCAGCTGATTCAAACCACCTTCATCTGATGATGTGACCGTAAACATCCTCCGGTAACGAGTGAGAAGCCGTTGATGAGTGGAGAGAGAGGGGAGAGGAGGATCGAGAAACATCCGCGCGTTCTTTGAATACGCAACGCAAACTCTGCCCTCCTATTGGGACTTTCGGCTGGCCACAAAGCAGGGATGGATAATGTTTTTTACGGGATGATATCTGATGGGTATGAACGTTGAAACTATAAACATGAAGTCTTTTTGGTGGTATTCCCCGCCCGCCCGCCCACCCCAACAACGCCTTGTTTTATATCTCTTATTTTTTTTTTTAAAAATGTAACTCCAAAGTATGATGCAGTACAGTAGACATCGCAGTGCATTGTCACCTCACGATCGTAACTCATGCAGCCGTCCCCCGCCTCCCTGTCGCCCGACGGGACTCTATGCGCCGGATATACTCGGATACCCGGCGATGCGGGTGATGATGTAGTACAGAGGGGCCGTCTTGGCTAGTCAGCTCATGGTCTTGCTCTCGGGCAGCGGCTGGGGCGCCTCGAGCCAGCCGCGCGACGCGGCGTCCTTGATGCTGGCGAACCAGACGTTGGCCATCTTGACGTAGCCCGCGTCGTCCGGGTGCGTGCCGTCGACGAGGTCGCTCGCCAGCGGGCCCTGGTCCGAGTGCATGTCGGCGAGGACGATCTTCCTGGACAGCGCCTGCTGCTGGGCGATGAGCGACTTGTACTGGCCGTTGACGCGCAGGACGCACGCCTCGGTGGTGGCGTTGCCGTTGGGGAGGAGGGTGGAGAGCACGATGGTGGCCCGGGTGGAGATCATCCAGAGGTAGTCGAGCATCTCGAGCATGCGGGCGCTGGCGTTGTCCGTGTCGTAGTCTTGCACGCAGTCGTTGGTGCCGGCGTTGATGAGGACGAGGTTCGGCAGCGTCACGGGCACCGAGATCTGGGCCTTGGCCTGGACCTGGTCGATGCGGAAGCCCGGCCAGCCCTCGTTCTGGTTGTTGACCATGGTACCGTTGGGGTGGAAGCCCACCATCTCGACGGGGTTCCCGTCGGCGACGAGCATGTTGCGCAGGGCCTCCCGGTAGCCGTTGCCGTCCGTGGACTTCTCACCGAACGTGATGGAGGCGCCGAGGGGCATGATGCGGAGGGAGACGTTGCCGCCGACGAGGATGTTGAAGTCGGCCCTCGGGCGCATGGCCGGGGGGTGCCAGGCGGGGACGGCGCACACTTTCTTGTGGGTTACTAACTCTCGAATCGTTGGTGGACGGCGGAGAGTAACATACCGGCAGTGGCCGAGGCCAAGAGCGTGGCGGCCCAGCAGAGGAGAGCGCCGTTGGAGTGCATGACGGAGTTGCAGCGGTGGGGGTGCTGGTGTCGTCGAGTGGCGCGCGGCTTCGGACGGCGGGAGAGGCGAGAGACAGACCGGTACGGGGCTTTGACAGAGATGGAGGGGACAGCTCAGGATGGAAGCTTCACGACAGGACATCTGGGCAGCGGCAGATGTTAAATACAAGGCCCCCCCGAGGGTGGTCACTGGGGGGGGGGGACACACGAACATAGGTTCGTGGCTGGGAAACGGGATCTCATGGCGTCAGGGACGCCCCTTGCACGGCAGTTCTTGATGGCACTTCTTTGCACTGCTTGCAGTGTGCTCAAGGGAAGCCCCTTCAGAAGGATCGGACGGGGCTCATTAGGATGTACATTGGGCATGACACCAAGCTGCGCAAGGACGCGGGGTGGTTAGACAGGGGTGACACGGTAGTGCATCCTACATTACATAGGTAGTACGGATATAGATGACATATATGGCATGGCATGTCATGGCCAGGATGGACCATGGGGAGGCCGGACAAGGGCGAGGTCGAAGGAGCGGAACTACGCAGTGGAGCGAGAGGATCGTCGAGTCAGCGGATAAGGGCGGTGCTCTTCTCATTGTATATGTATAGTATGTCGGGTCGGGTCTCACCACATGAGACATTGATAGATCTCTGATGAGAAGGGCTGCGGAGAGCGGAACTTGGGTGGAGGATCGCAGGGCAGAATCGAGATTTCTCCACGTCGCTGCCCGCATATCGGCGGCCATCAAATCGGGGAAAACCCCTTGATGGCTGGCCCATGACGAACTCCCCTCTGGGAAGCGCACACAATAGAGCACACGCAAGCAATGCGACATTGAAAAGGCTCGATATACGTAAGCTGTCTAGACACCTACGTAGTAGTTCTCTGTCCCCCTGGGCCCCCCGGGTGTGACCGAACTCACCACCAAAGGGGGGCAAAAGAGGTCCCCAACTGATCAATCCATCGCAGGGAAAAGGAGACCTTTGTTCCCGCATTGGCAACCTACCAGCGGTTTCAGCACCCCTGTTGTGTCTCCCACCTCGCTCGCTTCTCTCGAGTCACGGCGATACGATAGTATACCTGCTCCTCCGTCTTCTACTGAACACGGCCGGGTCCTCGCTGGCTTCCGGTGAGTTTCTTACTTGGGACCTCTGCGGCTCCTGTAATCCTTTCTGTAGGATGCCACTAGAAATACGAGAAACCCATAATAGAGGGAAGCGGCTTGGGTGGAAACCGGTGATGAGGCTAACGGATGGGGGAGAGCCCCGTGAGTGAGATTTTGGTGCCCCTGTAGCGAAGGAATCTGGCAAACCCTTCCGTAGTTTTGTCTGCAAGGCTGCAAAGACAGGAATCCTCGTGGTATTTTTTGGCGTCATTCTGCCGGGCTTCCCATAAGAAACTCCCCATGCCTGGCGCCTCACCTTCGATCACCTTTGCGGGTTTGCTGGGTCATGGCCTGTATGCAGCACGTATGTTTCCTCCGAACTCTTGGTCCCAGCAATAAGTTCCCGATGGCCCCTCGGTTTCACCTTTAGTAGACACAGCCGTAGTTCTCCAGCCTCCGCCGCTGTCCCCTGATCAACTCCTACCGACTCCTACTGACTCTCACCAATAACTCCTACGAGCCGCTGTGTGTTGATGGGTGACTCGGACTGCTCTTCTTCGAGACTCCTGCGTCAGTGTGCGTGTGTGCATAATGCCCGGTTCCTGCATCGCCCACCCATCGTATTCCGTTGCGCTGTTCGGATTCCCGTGTCCGAGGCCCGCCGCTGCTGGACGGAAGGATTCCCACCCCCCCCCCCCCCCAAAAGCCGGCGTTTGTTCATTCGGTCCATCATCATACGACATCGCGCAGCGGAAGAGGTTTCGACGCGTCCAAGTTCCCTTGCGATGGCTGCCTGACGCCACGATCGACAGCGCCAGCAAAGTGACGCACGAACGGTTTTTCCCGTTGAGTTCGGGTGAGGAGAGAGAGGAATGTGTATGTGTACCTCGTGTTCGCTCTCACCCATCGACAATGCGCACTGAATAGAAGAATAGAACACATGAACAAGGAGATCCAGCCATCGCCCTTGAGCGAAACTCGTCCACGGTATGCGCGTCTCCCGGAACTGCAACCTCGCGATCCAAGCTTTCCACGCGAAGACGCCGTGAAACCAAACGCTCTGTGCCATGTGTGACAGCAGTCTGCGTCCAACGGCGTGTCAAAGGGACCGTTCTTGGTATCGTCTGTCTCGCCTGTCCACACACACACACACACACACATACACACACATCGGTCAAGCCCACCGAAGAAGCTCAACTTCACCAAGTCCACACGCCCGAGTTCCTCTCTCGCCCACGGCCCTCAATCATCCCAAGGTGTGTCTCAGCAGCCTTTTGGTTTCCTCATCCCGCCCGCCCGCGTCATCTGATGAAATCCAGGGCAACGCCTCTCCCGCCACGTGTGACCGGCGGTGACAAGTGACGGGTTGGTCTCATCTTGGGCTTGTTATTTTATCTACGGCCAATGGCCAACTCCGCCGTTACACCCTCCAGCGGCCCGCTGCAGCGCGCCGTGCTAGTGCACACACTTTGGTCTTGACTTATTTACTGGAAATAATTCACACCAACACCGCCGGCGTGATCGGTCCTTATCGCTTCCCGGCATCAGAACCCAGCATCAAGAAGTCTGATGAGCGCGGTTCATATGACCCGGGTGGCCCATCGTGATGGCCTCGAGTCTGCAGACATGTCGCCGGTCGTAACCTCGGGGGAGGCCTGCACCCATCTTCAATGCATGGTAAAGAAATCATGATAAAGGATACGCTACGCCCGGGGAGGCGTACGAAATCACTCTGCCGTTGCCGAATATCCGGAAAGACAACGTCGACGACGCGTACCACACTGCCTTTGCGTTACGTTACGTCTTCACTGCCGAGACGAACTGCCGTACGAGAGCAACCATGTCGAAACCCCTCCCTCCCCGCCCCAGCGACGAACGCTCCCCGCTGCTCCCCCTCGACGACCCAGACCCCTCCAACCTCGCCCTCTTCCGCCGCGCCGTGGGGATCAACGCCCGCCCCAGCATCAGCAACGACGACGGCGACAACGACGACGATGGCGCCCTGGAATCCGCCCGCGCCGCGCCCCCCCTCGGCATCTACGCCGCCGCCATCGCCGCCCACCGCCGCTTCCGGACCCTCCGCGTCGCCGCCACCGTCGCCGTGTACGCCTGCCACGCCGCCCACCTCGTCGTCGGCGCCACGCTGACCTCCCTCGGCCCGTCCGCCGGCACCCACCGCGTCAGCATCACCGTCCTGGGCGCCGTCAACACCGTCGTCGCCGGCCTGCTGACCTGGGCCAAGGGCCGCGGCCTGCCGGACAGCCTGCGCCGGCGCGAGGCCGAGTTCCGTCGCCTTCGGGACTGGATCGAGGAGACGGAGGCCCTGCTGGCCCTCGGGGTCGTCGGCGGCTCCCGCGACGAGGTCGGCGCGCTCATTGATGAGGCGTTCGGGCGGTGGCACCTCGCCAACGAGCGCGGGGAGGACGGCAGGTTCGAGTCGTTCCATGACGAGGAAGACGACGAGCGGAGGAAGGGCAAGGGGCTCACGGCGAGATGGTTGCGAGGGCGGTGAAGCGTCGTCGTCGTCGCGCGCAGTGCACGTTGTGTTGTTCACAGATACCCTAGTCTTTCATGCATCCGGATTGGCAAATACCCCCATCATAGAATAGTCCCGTTACAATCTAATCATCATCTCGTTACGATCTAGCCATAGTCTCCTTCAGCCCCCCCCCCCCGTGAATCCTCTTGGGACGGTTGGTCACCCTTCTTCTCACAGCTTGGCCCTCGCCATTGAACTATTCTCCCCGCTCCGCTGATTCCTCTTCCCCCTCCTCAACAACGGAATGACGTCCGTCACGCCGGGGATCTCGTTCTCGCACCACTCATGCCCGCCCAGCCCGTTGACCAGAGCCCCCGCGAACCCGCCGTCCCCTCCTCCGCCCGGCGCCCGGCGCTCCCCGATCAGCATCTCCTCATCGAGCGACCCGACGCAGATGCTGGCCCGGTCCTCCCCCTCGACGCGGTAGTACAGCCACGAGCTGCATCGGTCGCAGAACCCGCGCTTCGCCACCGGCGTCACGCTGTACTCCCGCAGCGTCGGGGTCCCGGCTGCGGCGGCGGACCACTGCAGCGGCCACGGGACGACGTGGAACGCGACGAAGAGGGCGCCCGACTGCTTGCGGCACTGCGTGCACTGGCACGTCAGCGCGCCGGCCGCGAAGTCGTGCGAGGCCGGGAAGGTGACGGTGTACCGGAGGGCGCCGCAGAGGCAGCCCCCGGTTACGGTCTTGGGCTTGGGTCCCAGGTCTGCAGAGGACATGTTTGGGCGGTTTTTTTTTTTTTTTTTTTCCTCTCTTCTTGGGGATGAATTTGCTCGGGTTGACGAGGATATTCGTTGAGTCAGGGTAAAGAAGCTTGGACGGCTTGTGAGTGTAAGACCAACGTCGGAGTTCGACAATGGAGATGTTTGTGGAAGTGGAAGCTTTCAAACGAGTTTTGCTGGATCAACTTGAAAAGAAAGAGAGAGAAGTTGAAGCCGTAGCCGATCCGTTGCCAACTGATTTATACTATACTTGTGTGGCAAGATGCTACGTCAGAGTTGTTGTCATCACCACGCCCTTTGGCGCGGGGGTAGAAGTCGAGGTTGCTGCCAAGCCGTTGATACGTTATCAAGGAAATCGTTACAAGTATCACAAGACTGCGGTACGCCAGGCGTCTTGCAATACAGTAGATGGAAGGGGAAAGTATTGTACAAGTAATTCTCATTCTGGTGGGTGTCTCTACATCGGCCGTCATATCCGCGTCTCCAAAGCTCCCGTGTTTCCGACCTCGTCCCGGTTGGGTTGCAGATTCTTCATATATGTGCCCGTCTAATGTGTCATTCCATCTTCATCCCTCCCCTCCCCTCGATCCACAGCACCCGTTCACGCCCACAGCTCACCGGTCCTCCTCGTCCTCGGCGACCCAGTACGCCTCCACCTCGGCGATGCACGTCCGCGCCGGCACCGTCACGGCGATGGGGAACCCGCCGTAGTCCGGGTCGTCGTTGGGCATGATGAGGAACCCGCCGCTGCGCGTCTCGTCGCCGTTGAGCACCCTCAGCGTCCGCAACGTCCCGTCCTCCGCCGCCGCCTCCTTCTCCGCCGCCGCGAGGATGCCCGTGAACGTCGCCTCCGGCCGCACGCTCCGGAACCGGACGTTGAAGCCGCGCCCGACGGCGAGGAACCGCGTGCCGCCGCCGCCGAGGTGGATGACGAGCCCGCCGCCGGGTCCCGGCTTACCAAAAACGAAGGCGCGCTCGACCGTGACCTCGACGTCTCCGAACACCCGCGTCCACTTCTCGCCCCGCCCCGCCGGGTCGACCGCCTCGTCGAAGAAGAAGCCCATGCGGTCCTCGGGCCGCGCGGCCAGCAGGTACGGCGCCACCTGCGCGAGCAGCTTGAACTCGCGTCCGATGACCTCCGGGCCCGTGTCGATGCCGAAGGGGCTCGCGCCCAGCGCCCCGTACGTCCCGTACGACAGCCACACCCGCCGCGCGCCGTTCTCGTCGCGCCGCTGCTCCGGGATGAAGAGCGGGTTCCCCTGCGCCGTGTAGTCCCGGCACACGGTCTCGTAGTCGTGGAAGTACAGGTCCGGCGACAAAAAGTCGAGCGCCTTGTCCTTGGAGAAGATCGTGTTGTACCGCCAGATGTCAAGGACGTGGGGGCAGGGCCCACCCGAGGGGTACACGCCCGGCTGGGCGCCGCCGCCGCCGACGACAACGACGAGGGGGACGCCGCGGAGGTCGAGCTCGGACGGGTCGTCAGAGTTGAGCCACGTGTTGGTGTACATTGGGATGTCGTACTCCCTCCGGCCCGCGGCGGCCACGCGGCCAACGTACGAGGAGATGTGGTAGGCCATGAAGGCCTCGTCGGCCGCCGGGCCGGCGCCAAAGATGTCGTTCCACGAGTGCGCGCTCCCCAACGCGGGGACCTCGGCAAAGCGCGCCTTGAACTTGGGGTGCAGGTCGGCCCACCGCCGGCGTAGGTGGCCGAGCAGGCCCTCCGGCACAGGGTCCGCAAAGGCCCTGTCGGCGCGGCGGGAGCGGTCGCGCGAGTCACCCAGCAGGCCGGTCTCGTTCTCGACCTGGATCATGAGGACGGTGTTGTGCTCGGCGTCGACCCGCGCCAGGTGGCGACACAGCTCGGCGAAGGCGCGGGAGTCGGCCTTGCACCCTTCCTCGCTGAACGGGGTGACCATCTCGCCGGAGCGCTTGACGCCGCCGGCCTCGAGGCACTGCACGCGTGGGAAGCGCTTTGTGTCGCGCTTGACCCAGGGCGGGGCGTACGTCGAGATGCCGTTCTTGTAGGTGCCGAACCAGAGGAGCACAAGGTGCATGTCGTGCTCCCGCGCGCCGGCCAGCACGGCGTCGAGCTCCGAGAAGTCGAACTGGCCCTCGGCCGGCTCGATGCTCTCCCAGGCCACGGCGCCGAGAAGGGTGTTGATGTGGTTGGCCTTCATCGCGGGCCACACCCTGGACATGAAGCGCGCCGAGGACATGGACGAGTTGTGCAGCTCCGCCGGGAGCATGAGGAAGGGCTTGCCCTTGAGGATGAGCTGGGTGTTGCCATTGCTGCGGCGGAGGTGGGGGAGCTGCGATTCCGAGCATCTCTCGAAGGCCGTCATAATGGGCGAGGGACCGGCAGTTTTGTGGAAGAGCAGCGTGAAGGGAGAAGAGACGAAGAGAGAAGGGGTGCGTGAGGGAGAGAGACAGAGGAAAAAGGTAAGGATGGGGGGATAGATAAACTAGAGACGGTCGATGGCGAACCCTCTCGTTGCATGCCGTCTGGTTGGAAATAAGTTCACATGGCCTTCGAGTAAGCATTATACTGAGCTACCTCTACGTCATCCAACTGCTTCAAGATCATCCCGTCAGCACAAGCTCTGCCCTTCACTTCCGACGATGACTTACTGCGGATGCACCCCCCTCCATGAGGGATCCGCTCCGAGTGGGCGAGCGGCCGCCACTCGTTCACTTCGGATCGAGATACACTCTTTTAACCGCAAGATCGACAGATGGGCTGAACCGGCCCGGCCCCTCCTTCGGCTATATTCTTCGCAAGACCAACAAGTCCATGCGTGCACCGGTACGTATGCGGACCCGGGCCGGGTCTTGCCAGAGACATGAAAACAGCTATTGAGTTCGGCGTGTCAACGTTTCTCGGTCAACATCATGCCATGCGCCCCAATTTAAGTGAGGAAGAGAGAGCTCCCCCTGTCCGGGCCTTGTAAGTTGGAGGGAGCTGCCGAGCCCCGGTGTGCCACATCACGTCGGAAATACTTCGCATCTATGGAAGTTTCCGGGTTCCCCTCATAATCCACAATGATACCCGTCTCCGGAACCGTTGGAGAAGAGCCCCCGCCGTACGGATACCATTCGGGTGGATGCGTGGAGTCAAGGTTTCGCTCGGGTGGCCATCCCGGGAATAGTGGCCGCCCTCGAACAGGAAACATCATGGCTGGTTCATGCCAACGAGCGAGCCGTTGTAAATCGGGTCCGGCGCTGGGCGGTTCGAGTTGTCATATTCTACAGTACCATGTTTCTATTCATAAATCGCTTGTTGTTCAGACTGTCAAGCATGATAAGCATACTACTTAGACTGTGTCATTGCATCATGATATCCTCATACGACCAACTCTAAAAGAGACCTGTCTTGGATACGATGCGTATATCAGTGACTCGACCGCGTCTTGCTTCGATTCCTCTCTCACTCACACGTACACACACACACACACACACACACACACACACACTTTCTCTTCTTCATCTATGGCCTGCTACTCTGTGAGGTCTCGCCCACGGGGAGCCCCGGCCAGCAGTCAATGTCGTCCAGTTTCCTCAGCAGCTTCTCCAGCTTGGCGCTCGCGCTCTCGCTCACCAGCCTCTGCGGGGACCCCTCGCCGCCCATGTTCATCTGCTCCATGTACGCCGCCCCGCAGTCCCTCAGCTTCGGGATCAGGCTGTTCCCGTTCTGCTCCAGCACGTGTTGCGGCACGTGGTACAGGATCTCCAGCAGGTCGTCGACGATGCGCTGGTGCTCGAGCGCGCATGTCTTGACGGGCGACCCGAACTTCTGCAGCAGGTTGGACCGGATGTTGAGGCTCGTGATGAGCAGGTTGGCGATCTGCGTGTCGTGGCCCTCCGTCACGTGCGGCTGCCGGGATAGACCCCCGCGCCAGCGCAGCTCGGGGGGGAAGCTGTCGATGATGGCCTGCACCCTCGACAGGAAGTGCTCCAGGGCCTCTTCCTGCCCGCCGTAGAGGCTGATGGGCGCCGTCTGCGCCTCGTACCACGTCAGGAAGAGGTCGCTGAGATGGTTCAGCCCCGGCACGTAGGACGTCGTGTCGCCGTGCCACGGCGGTAGGTCCGCGGCCGAAAGCTGCGGGCCCGTGTCGAGTTGGGAATCCGTCAGGGGTAAGGGGCGCAGTTGGGCGCGGTTCTCCTGGTGGGAGACGAGGCTCACGGATAGTTTTCCGAATATGTCCGCACTGCTGCACATGGTCATTAGGGTTCACCATGAACCGAGAGCTTTTCTCTCATCTCATACACCGTTTTCCACGGGTGGGACACGTATATGGGCATGTATGTGAGAGGGAGAAGAGGGGGGAGCGGAGGGGAATGAGGGCAGGGCACACAGCTCAGCTCCCATCGTCTTCTTACCAATACGCCGCAAATATCAGCCAAAAGAGCCGCTTCAGCAACTGCTGCTCCGACATGTCCAGGTCCGCCATGCGGTAGTAGACCAGGTACCTCACCCCCGCCCCCGCCTCAGACATGCCGTGGAACGACCCCATGTCCCCGAGCCCTTCCTCGTTCATCGAGCTGGCCGAGGTGCCAATGTTGTACATGGCGATACACCAGTCCAGCGAGTACGACGGCTTCCTTATCCCGTGTTCAAGGAGGTGATGCCCCTCGATGAAGTCCAGGCACCACTCCACCGTCACGTGGCCGTAGTCGGCCCGCCGCAGCGTGGCTGCAGTGGCGGCGCAGACGGTCACCACCAGCGCGCAGAACGTGCGGTCCGTGTTGGCCTCGCCGGCCCTGAGGCGGTGCATGAACCGCCGACGGTGCAGCACCGGCGCGAGCGCGTGGACCTTCTCGAACCAGTCGTGCAGCTTGCGGTGAATGAGCTCCTCGGGTGCGAAGAGGGAGAGCCGGTCGCTGTGTTGGCTCGCGTTGGGACTCGGCAGGCCTATGATGACACTCAGGTCCGCCGCCGAGTGGGTGGTGGCGGCGATGACGTGAGACTGATGGCGAGTGCGGAACTGAGGTGACTGGGCGAGGCTAGAGGATGTGGGCGCGATCTGGTAGGCGAAACATTGGTCCGGCGAGGTGATATCTGATGCGGACGCCGGCGGGCTTTCAAAACTGGTGGTGGATGCCGTGGCAGAGCCTTGCTGCTGCTGCGGCTGCGGCTGCAGCTCCAGCCGGCGGTGCTGCTCTACATGTCTGCGATACTTGGTCAGTCTATGTCATAAAGCCGGGCGGCACCCGGCGACGCAGGGCCCGGAGTAGTTGGACGAAACCTGTTCGGCGGTCCTCTCCGCTTCCGCGGCCGGTCATGAGTGCAACGGAGGTCGAGAAAAATGCACCCCTGGCACCGGTCTTCTCCCGCTCCGTACAGGCACTGCCAATCATGTTAGTCCCGACCCGGGTAGTTCTTTACAGCTTTGTTGAAGAAACGGTGATCCAAGTCATAACCACCCGACGTATGCTCCATTTTAGTATGAGAGCAAGCAACTACTGCTAGGATGGGGAAAAAAGGAAAAGACGGTGGTATCACAGGGGTATCCGTTCGATTATGTGGTAAACTCTAGTTGGATCGAGTCGTTGCTAGTTGTTGAATAGGAGAAAATATCACCACTGGCTGCCAGCAGAGTCGTGGATAGGGAGAACGCCACTTCGAGATGGACCCTGTGACACGGGACGTGACCCGGAGCGGCTCCTCTACCCTCCGGGGATGCTCTGCATGCTGACAAAAAGAAAAAGGAAGAATAGGCGTGTAAGAGATCCGATGACTTTACTGACTCACCCGGACTTTTCTATCCCGGCACTGATCCCAAGCATTCTGATTTCTGGTGATCTTGGCCCTCGGCCTATTACTACTGCTGGCGGGCGAGATGAGATCCGCTGACAATGGGGAAAGAGGATTGGTTGTACCCTGCGGCTGTGCTGCTCTGTTCTCCATGGCTCTCGGATCCCCCTTCTGGCAGTCTCAGAACTCAAAGGGTGGGTACCAATACTATCAGGTCACATCTGACCAGGCCAAGCCGGGGCCGATGTGCCCCCAGCTTCCCGCGATGGAGAAGAGCAGCTCAGCTTCACCTGGCGTATCAGTCCAGCCGACGTGTGAAGCTCGAGCTGCCCGTTGTGGCCTGCCGATGGTAGGTCGAATCGGCCGTATCGCTGGGAGAATTGATTTTGCTAAGAGGGTGCCGTAGGCCACAACTGTTCCGGTGATATCCCCCCCTCCCCCGCATGTGCTGTCTACAAGCTCAAGACCAACGAAGACGGGATAAATGAGGGGTTGGAGAGAGGGCTGTTGGAGAGGAATTGTCACGAGAGAGAGCATGCTTGAAACAAACAGGTTGATCCGAGGAGAAATATCGGGACATGCCTAGGTATGAAGGCATCACTGCACCACCGTCGATCGCATTTGCAGGGGAAAGCCCTGCACCCAGGCGATACGGGTCGAGTCAAGTCCAGGCCCCGAAAGGCATAGCTCCAGACCGACCAAGAACTCTATTGTTGCCGCTGATCCGTTCCGGACGGTGTAAGTATATGTATGTGCGCGTTCTCGATCATCATGGATGCAACTGGGTTCTGCGTGCTGCTTGCTGTTTGGACCGTCTTCTTCACTCCAGACAATCCATCCTTCGCCGTCCCGGGGTCGTTAGGATGTCCACTCGTCCCTCGACTACCCAGTGTACATACACATTCTGCGGAGTAATGCAGCAAGTCGTGTCTCTATAACTCTATCCAACCGATCACGCCACTCCATCCCCTGCATAGTTACACGACCAACACAAAAAGAGACCACGGGAGTAACGTTCCCCGGAACTTAATGCGGGGAACTCGTTGTTGGATCCGGTCCGTCAGGTTTCGCTCCATTTATATTCTCGCCTCTATATTCTTGCTTCCCATCGTTAGGCAGACCGGTCAGCCCAATAACTGTCAAGCCTTGAAGTTTTCAGCTGGGCGAGCTTGAACCGGCTTGATGACACGTCGTAGGGAATAAGTAGTAGTCTTCACTCTTCGAATCGACTAATCTTATTTGCTCGGCTCCTTTGGCCCATTATCGGGTGCAGGCACCTCGGCCTTCACTGTCGCAGCGGTGGACTGTAAAAGGCTGTATAAAAGGCTGGGATTCCTTAGTACACATCGAGCGAAATCGACATTCCAGGCCCTAGAAACAGTCTTGGGCTTGGCATAAGTATACTGGTCAGCCTCGATGTCGAAGATCATGGGACGAACAGCCCGCTGCCCCGGTAGCAACAAGCAAACAACTCTCTCTGTCTGTTCAGTCTTCAGTTGCGATCCCTTTCCGTAAATCTTGAGAGTTCGTAAAGGGACAGAGCCCCCCAAAAATGAACCTCATGCACAAAGAAAGCGGCGACGCTGGCCATATCGCCAATGTCGAGATGAACGACGCCCATCTGCAACCCCCCAAGGCGACAACGGTACCGTGGTACAGGCAGACCCAACTCAGGAAGCTTTACTTCAACATGGTCTTCCTCTTTCTCGGCTCTACAACCCTTGGGTACGATGCCAGCTTGCTGAACGGCCTCCAGACGATGCAATCATGGCAGAGCTGTAAGTGGATTAGCAACCCCCTTGTTGGCGGATTAGTTGTTATCCAAATTGGTTTCCTTTTCTACTTACTATGGCGAGAACATGGTCGCAAAGTTGCCCCACTAGTTGTGCTAACCAATATCTCGCGTGCAGACTTTGACCGTCCCTCCGGGAGTCGACTCGGAATCTTTGGCGCCATGCCCGGCTTCGGCGGTCTCTTCGTCCTGCTCTTCGCTCCCTACATCGCCGACGGTCTCGGCCGCAAACGGGGCACGGCTATCGGCTGCATCGTCGTCATATTCGGCTCCCTGCTGCAGTGCTTTCCCGGCGGCGCTGGCTCCAGGAGAGATTCCATATACCTCGTCGGCCGCTTCATCATGGGAGCCGGCTCCAACATCTCCAACGCCACCTGCCCCCTCCTCATCACCGAGGTCGCGCACCCGCGGCACCGGGGCAAAGTCACGACCCTGTACAACACCCTCTGGTACCTCGGCAGCATCATCTCGGCATGGACTTGCTTCGGCACCCTCACGAATCAGTCCGGGAACATCCAGTGGACGCTCCCCACGGGTCTGCAGTGCCTGATGCCGGGCATCCAGCTGTTGTCCATCTGGTTTCTCCCCGAGAGCCCGAGATGGCTGATCAGCCAGGGGAAAGAGGTTGAGGCTAAGCGCGTCCTCGTCAAGTATCACGGCAATGACAACAAGAGCGACGAGTTCGTGCACTGGGAACTGGCCGAGATCTCGACTACTCTGAGGCTGGAGGAGGAGGCTTCCTCGCAGAGCGGATGGATGGAGCTGGTCCGCACCCCGGGCAATCGCAGGCGCTGCGGTCTCATCATTGCGACGGCTATCTTCAGCCAGTGCAGTGGGAATGGTTTGGTGTCGTACTACGTGTGTGATCCGAAATGTGTCGACGTTCGTGTGCAGGCATCTGCTGACTCGGCCTTTTCAAGCTTTCCGTCATCCTCGGTACCATCGGAATCAAGGAGTAAGCCGTACCGTCCATACCGCTATAGTTGCTATACCCGAAACCTAACTGAATGTATCTTCCAGTTCGATCACTCAGGCATACATCAACGGTGGCATTACAATCTGGTCCTGGCTTGCCTCGCTTACTGCAGCCTTCTTCGTCGACCGAGTCGGACGCCGCGTGCTCTTCCTCTTCGCTGGCGTGGGCATGTTGATATCCTTCTCCATCTGGACAGCCTGCAGCGCTGTATACGCTCAGACTTGGTCGTCCTCGGCGGGTATCGCCGTGGTTGCCATGATTTTTGTCTTCTACGGTGTCGCCGGCGCCGCCTGGCCCGGTCTCACCGTGTCGTACACGGTCGAGATCCTGCCCTTCAACATCCGGGCCAAGGGCCTCAACCTGTGCTTCTGCTTCACTGCGCTCAGCGGCGTCTTCAACCAATGGGTCAACCCTCTGGGGCTTGAGAAGTTGCAGTGGCGGTTCTATTTTGTTTACATTGCTGTGTAGGTTTTTTTTTTTTTTCTTTTTTCTCTTTTTGGCCTCGCTCTGTACGGAGAAAACGGCTGATAAGTCTTCTGTGCAGCTTGGTTATTGAATGCCTGGTCATCTACTTTTTCTTCGTCGAAACCAAAGGTCCGACGCTGGAAGAGATTTCCATGATCTTCGATGGAAAGGACTCCGCGGCTGGGGTCGCCAGAGCTCACGCGCAGGCAAATATTGAAGAAGCCGAAAAGAAGGCGGTGGCAGGAGTGCCGTAATCAGAAGGCGTTAGTTGACAATACATAAAGAGCGCTTGAGTGTGTAAGAGAGGGCAGCTTCACCGACAGGGCCATTGTAACTATGGAAACCACAACATTCCATATAGAATAGGATTTTCCTCCGTTCTATAGACATTTTGTCATGGAGCAAGTGGGTGAAATATAGGTCAGAAATCTAGCGTGGTCAAAAGATCATACAAGCAGGCTCCTCTCAAGATGTAGCCATGCAAGTATTGTGCTAGCAAGCTGCCCGTTAAACGCTTTATATTTCTTAGGGACAGAGCTTTTCAGCTTGTGTTTTATCAAGACTGCTTATACAGCATGAAATACGTCTAAGCGGCCTGAGCCCCGTTCTCCTAAACTGATAACGTCATCCATCGGCTTTGGAAGCTCTACCACGTCAGGTAAGTCTACGACTTGGGTCAAGTAGATAATCATGAGTTGCCATGTCGGCAAAGCAAATTTCTAGGGCAGACTCCCTTTTCTTGCGTTAGATCTGCCGAAATAGTTAGTGTATTTAGATGATACCCCGGCCTTTGGAGAGTTTGAGTGACTTTATAAGATTGGGCCTATGTTTGTACATATCTTAAGAGTGTTTCCCGACTAGAATCTTTTGGTCAAATTTGTTCTGTGCCATGAATGGTTGGCTTCTTCGTCAAAATTGGCTGCCACTATAACACGCAGTAGACTTATGATGTTGCTCCGATCTCATCCTCCGTGAGCGAAGTGATAGTTTCCCCTCTCTACGTAAACCAACATCATGCATTTGGACTTTTGCTAGCATGTATTCTGACCTCTTTACACAATAGTATGAATACATACGCGTCCCAATCCATATCACATGAAATATCTTGGCTAGAGGTTCAACTAGAGATGGGCGGTGTCAGATAAAATGCGGCCTAGAATTAGGTTTTATTTTATTTAAAGGGGAACCAAGTGTCAACAACGTAAATCCCTCATCAGAAAATCTCTGTTGGGGTTTCCCAAAGTCGGTCCAAGATTCCGCAGTGTACAGCATTAATATGTACGCTTGATTATAACCGCTTCCAGCTCAGCGAGATGAGCCATCGCGTTTGTAGCACTCTCGAACTAGACAAACAGTCCACGAGTACTAATCTATTTGCAGACAGGAACCTGGAGGACCTGGCCGATGGCGATGTCATCCGCCTTGACATTCGGGTTAGCAGCCTCCAGGGCCTTGACGTCGAGACCAAGCTTCGAGGCGATGATGAAGAAAGTCTGGCCTTCCGTAACCGTCCAGGTAGAGGGAGCATTCTGAACACACTGGGCGGTTCCGGGCTTGGTCAAGCAGGAGGTGTTGTCGGGCTCGCAGAGGCTGGTCGGGACAAGGAGGGTCTGGTTGAGGGCGATGGAGTTGGGGTCGGCGAGGTTGCTGAGCATAGCGATATCGCAGATGCCAGACACGAGGGCGTCGGAGATCCTGGTCAGAGTGTCGCCGCTCTGCACAATGTATTTGACAGTCGGGCCCGGGCAGACGTCACAACCTGTACCCTGTTCAATTCGTCAATACAGTGTTCCTTATTATCGCCTCAATGCGTCTGTTTCAGACGTTCATGGCGTGGAAGACTTATTGGGCCAAGACGGCAAGATGGGTTGAGCTTACAGTAGGAGCCGCGGCCACAGCACCAACGACGGCGAGGACGGAGAAGATGGCCGAGATCTGCATTTTGATTGGGGGAAGGGTTGGACGTGATTTACTAATGAGAGTTGAACGGGTGAATAATAGTTGGTATTGGAACGAATGTGGGTTATTAATGAGTGACTGGATCGAAGAGCTGGAGGCTGATGCTGATGCTGATTCAAGAAGCTTTCCATGATGCCGGCGACCATCCCACTACTTATACCAATCTTCTCCTGGCACTGAGGAAAGACGGAAACCGGCGCCATGGATACTTCACGGTAGCATTCCCGAGATTGCCCGTTTGACTCGCGCCGACTCTAAAGTTTGGGGGATCCTTGTGATGCTGTTTGCCGTAATCGGAAAATTGGGGCAACTTTTTACTTTCCTGTAAGTTTAATGGACATGCACATCTTCATTTGAAACTAAGGTTTACACGGTGACCAGGTCGCCCTTTAGTCCGTCCATATAATATCGCAATCCCGCCTAAGGCAAGCAATTAATGGCAGCAGAAACCACATTACACACCGGATATTTTCCAAGAGACGAGAGAACCCCGGTAATTAGCTTCGTCCACCTGCCGGATACGGAGGCCGAGATAAACAGAACAGCACGGCATATCCGTGTAGAGTAATCAATCTAGGTTTTGATTTTAATTTCACTCAACGCCCCACATCAACCTGCAGGCGGTTGGTTGTCTGTGTCATCCCACATTTGGCGGGGGCAGAGGAGAGGATTTACATGTGTTCTCGTTATCGGAATAGGAGTCTTCCTTGTTCATCTGACTTTTAAGTCGCAGTCTTATTACCAAATATAGAACAAAGACCTAGTACTTTCTCGAAGCTATGTAAGGCAGCTATCGAAGGGTGCCTGACCCAACCGAATTATCATGTCTTAGCTTGGCCTACAACTAGAAATACCGTATTATTCCATTGTGCAAACTGATCCAACTACCTATATCTTACCCCAAACCGACCTTATCCACTAAAACTTACTTCAGGCTAGTGGTTATGTCGGCCTATGGTCGAGTCAGGTTAACCTAAGTGCCCACCAAGGGTCGCCTTGAATACATATAGACTCTACTATCTGCTTGTATTTCCATCAACAATACGGAGTAGATTAAGATTATCTGAACTTAAGGCCTCGTAGAATTCCCGAGCATTCCGACCAGCTCGTAGTTTGCAGTACACAAGGCAGTGCCTACCTTCCCTGGAACCACATGTCCAATAGTTTAAATTGCTCAGGACAATGAGCCCCAAAAAGGAATGTCGCCATGTCTTGTGACATCATATGGAGATCGGAACGAACTCAACTTCCGTAATCAGCATCTAGAGCTCATGTTTATTGTTGTCGTGGTGCCCCAACCTCAGAGGCGTGTTGCTTTTCAGAGGGCATTCATGATGTTGCTGCCTTTACAGATTCATAGAATTGGCCGTGCGAATGGGGGACTGTACTGATTAACAGTCTATGCTTCTATTATTATTCTATTTACTGTCAATTCTGAGGCGATGTGTTGTACCATCTCGTATAGGCACGGGCACCTTGGACTGTGTTTCCTCACTAGTCAGTCATACGCTGTTGTTCGCCCATCTGTTGCGTCAATTGCTCCATCCCGCTGGGATTGTAGCTGTTCACCCAGGACGAAAGAGCCACTTCGACGCTCAAACTTGAGTTTCACCGAGAAAAAATACTTTCAAGGCGAAAACGGCAGTGGATGAGACGATAATTTCAATCCAGGAGTCTTGGCCTGACTCACGCCCCATGTAGTGAGTTGTACGTCGGCAATCTTGCCCCATCAAAAACATCGCGCTCGAGCACCACGGCTCCAGCTATGTTCTTGGCTCTCCCCTCGCCGGTTGAAGACGAATGTGCCGAGTTCGTTGCCAGGCACCTGCTGCTGCTGCCGCTCCCATCACCGCGGCCTCGGGTATCAGTGCCGTCGCCGGAGCCACCAAACATCATGCACATCTGTTCACACTCATCATCTGTTTCTTTTCAATTGTTATGTTGTCCCTCCTCTCCCTAGATGTTACCAACGAGATGGGCGCTCCAAAGCGGGAAAAGTGCATCGATCAATGCAGAATCTGCGTGATCCAACAACCATGACAACCAAATTCAAGCATTTGGATAAAGTTAGTGGTCATGTCTAGTCAGATTTCTCAAGTGCAACTGCATCACCTAGCTTCTCATGTGGCTCTGGATGTCTCAGTCGTTTTTCGGGAGGTATAGGTGTGCTCTTACATTTCAATTAAGAGTGCCGTCTACATGTATTCTTGTTGAGGCTTCCAAATCGCTTGGTCCCCATGACCGCAAGCATCTATGCCGCGAGCGCTGCCATGATTTTGAGTTTAAATTATTGCCAAATGAATAGACAGGTATCGTCTTCGTTCGGACCTCTGCGCCGGCGTATTTTGTCCCTACGTCACGGCAAGAGGAGGGGCCTGACAGCATCTCGCTGAATTCATATTGATGCCGGAACTAAGTCCGGACCAATAACCAACGGTCTCAAAGACCAAAAGCTGGGTCATCGAAATACACACTAGGTAGCTGCAGGCTCAGACATCTTGACCCAGGCAATAGAGGCTCATGTCAAAATGGACTCAAATACAATTACGTCTCTTTTGAGACCATCGCCTGTGGCATGAACTCGTTCTTTTGTTTTCGTCTGATTGAAGCCAGGCAGTACTGTCATATTCGGCTGGATAGCGGCCTGCCTTCGGATGCTCAAAGTTGCTGATAAGATACTACAACAAGCGCAAGATTATTTGACAAGCAAATATCAATCAAGGCCTTGACATTACGGCCAAATCTAATCCCACAGATAGTCAAGTTAAAGTGACACACAGCTAAGCTTTTGATCTACACACCAACAGCTCGCTCGCCCTAAGCCACAGAATACAGCCGCAACTACACAACGAAGTAAAGTTGAGGCTCGACACAAAGGATTGCTAATAAGTGTATATCCAACTGCCGACTCCTCAGCTTCCCCGCACGATGCGGGAGAAACCCCGTCATTTCTCGCTTCATCGGCTGTATTCCCGGAACTCCACCTTTAACCGCCTCAGATCGAACCCCAACCCAGAGTGTTGCGCACCAATTGGAACCCGTCTCCGAACCGGGCTTCTCGCTCACGAGAGCACCTTATTTGTGCGCAAGTGAATGGGCAACTTGGCGCCAAGGTAATAGTTCGTTCTTGTGTATTGATGTTGATGAGGAGCGCGAGCCCGGGAAAATCGCTGTGGGTCGATCATGACATCAATTCGGGGCAGTCTGGCGAGTATAAAGGTGATATGAGCTAATGCCATCCAAATGAATTGGGGGTGTAGCCATCTGCCCGGTATTACGGAAACCCAACATGAAGCTTCCATTATTATCGGTGCTACTGGCGGTTATCGCCACGGCCGTGGCGCAGGCCACCTTCTCAAATCCAGTGCTGTGGCAGGATCTTGCCGACATCGAAGTCATACGCGTCAACGACACATACTACTACACGGCTTCCACCATGCACTACTCTCCCGGCGCCCCCGTGCTGAAGAGCTACAACCTGGTCGACTGGGAGTTCGTCGGCAACTCCGTCCCCGAGCTCATCTTCGGCGACGAGTATTACCTGAACGGCACCTCTCGTGCCTACGTCGGGGGCATCTGGGCGAGCAGTCTGCAGTACCGCGAGAGCAACGGACTCTTTTACTGGTACGGATGTATCCAATCGGGAGAGAGGAAGACATGGATATTCACCGCCAGCGACCCGGCCGGACCGTGGACCGCGCAACCGCCCATCGACGAGTGCTTCTACGACTTGGGAGTCCTGATCGACGACGACGACACCATGTACGTCGCGTACGGGAGGTACAACATCAGCGTCGCCCAGCTTTCCCCCGACGGGCTGAAGCCGGTGAGGAAGGAGGTGAGCGTCCACTCTCCGCCGAGAGCCCGTTGGAAATCATTGCTGATCCATGACTAGGTTGTTTGGGAAGATTCAGTACGGTATCTGGAAGGATCTCGGTTCTATCACATCAACTCAAGTTACTACATCTGGTTAACCAGGCCCGCTGATGGTCAGTTTGTTCTGAAATCAGACAGCCCATGGGGGCCGTACACCGACCACACAGTCCTCGACAGGATGGCATCCCCGATTCCGCACTCCGGAACGCCGCATCAGGGCGGGATCGTCGACACTCCCAACGGCGACTGGTGGTACATGTCTTTTCTGGACGCGTATCCTATCGGACGCATCCCTGCTCTCGCGCCGCTGACGTGGGACGAGGATGGGTTACCGCACGTCGTGACGGACGAAGCCGGCGGCTGGGGCAAGACATACCCGGTGCCCGTCAAGACCTGCAAGAAGGTCAACGCGGCCGGCGAGTACACCGACACCTTTGACGGCTCCGCGCTCTCCCCCCAATGGGCTTTCAACCACAATCCCGACAACTCGGCCTGGGAGCTGGGCGCCGAAGGGCTCACGCTCCATACGGCGACGGTCACCGACGACCTCTACAGCGCGCGCAACACCCTCGCTCACCGGATCTTGGGGCCCAAGAGCAGCGGCACGTTCCGCCTCAACCTCGGCGGCATGGCCGACGGCGACGTGGCCGGCTTTTCCATCTTCCGCGACGAGTCGGCCTACATCGGCTTCCGGAAGGAAGGCGACTCCCTCAAGCTCATCGCCGTGCACGATATCATCGCCTCCCAGAGCGCCGGCTGGCAGACCACCTCCAACGGCACTGTCGTGGCCACGGCAACCGCGTCAGACGTTGACTTGTCCGGCGTCGCCGATGGGACGGCCGACATCTACCTCCGGATCGTCGCCGACTTGCACCCCACGTTCGGGGTCGCCGCGAACAATCCGGCCCAGCTGTTGTACTCGGTCGACGGAGAGAACTTCACACAGCTGGGCCCCGATTACTGGTGCCACAATAGGTGGCAGTACTTCCTGGCCTTCCGATTCGCCATCTTCAACTACGCGACGAAGGCGCTGGGTGGTTCGGTGCTGGTGAAGGAGTTCACTCTTGAGCTGGTCGAGTAGGTTCTCTAAGATAATATCAAGATGTTTGGCCCGGCCATGGAACTACCCTTCTCGGGCAGAAGTTTACCCATGTGCAGTGAGATCACTTTGATTAACGTTCATATGGGCTTGGAGCAGGTTGGACTCGATCCTAGTAGCAAACATCCCCTTTCCATCTATGGACCTCAACAGTTGCTGCTTCAGCCTGAGCTGGTTTGGGCCAGGGCCAAGGAATACTAGTGATTGATCTGGTTGCCTTGGTTGGATTCGATGTAGACTGTAACCCAGATGCAGAGGGGAGGGGATACAGACATGTCTGCGGCCCATCGTAAATCAGCCGCTATAAACTTAGTATTGGCAGCATATTTCAAACTCACTACTGACTTTACCCGGGGTTGTTGATCCGAACTTAGCAGCCCCCGGGTGATTTCATGCGGACTTGGAGACCAATGGAAACGTGTGGCCAAAACAGTCTATCTGAAAGTTAACGCATGCATTCACCCAGATCAAGCAACTTCACGGTAAAAAATGGGTTTTTCATACTCTGCGACCTTCAGCAGGAGACCATTTAATTCGCAGATCTATCTAGCTTCACAGGCAGAAGATCCTTAGGTTAAACTTCAAGAAATGGCGTGGCATCAGGCTTAAAAGCTTATAACTGCAGAAAACTTTCAATGAGCCATCTGAAATGGGTGACTCCTCGCTTCTGACATTGATATAACCCGCAGGGCAATGCCACGCCAACCTGCAGATGCATTTCGAATAAGCACGTCTTACCGATCTCAGATAACCTCATGAGCGTCTAAGCCTTAAAGTGCTCTAGAGCCGTCTCTGACAGTCCTACAGGTGAAGCCTACACCTACACCACATCTTTAAGAGCCATGGCCGAAGTATTCGATCTCGATGCCTACAAGTGCGATTTTCTTCCAAGTCGCTTCTGGGTAGCAATCCGCTCAGAATCACAGTCCCAACGAGAGTTTCCTACTGGGGATCTTGTCGCAGCAGACAACACCTTCGCGATCACGACAAAGTCGAGCTTGAAGCAGGCAGCTCAGTCCCACTTTGACTGGTGGTGCCGGTCGCCGAGCTGTTTCCTATCCGTATTGAGCAGCGAGAAGCATGCTCACAGGTGGGCGAAGCAGCGAGAAAAAGCTCAAAGCTCCCGCTTCTCGGTCTACCTTCTGGAGATTGACACATCCAAGCTGCCAGTCACTACATATGTGTTTAATGCAGAATCTCTTGCAGAAAAGCTAGGAATACGTCGCCCATATTCTGCCGACGAATTCCTCTTTCTCCATCGTATTCCAGGGAGGTCAATCGTGAAAAAACGAAGCCTGGGAGAAATCGAAAGCTTGGGAGACTTCGAAGAACAAGGTAGGCATGGTACCAATAACAAAGTTGCAGCGAATTCCGCTTAAATGTGATGAAGAAGCAGATGCCCGTCATTTTGCCGCTCGTCCATTCAACCCACACTACCACTGGGTCGACGACCTTTTTGGATGGTATGACAGCGATGAGGAGTGCGAGGAGCATAACCTTGGAGATGATCTCATGGAAATGTTGGAAGGAGACTGGTATTAAGCTAAGGGAGGTAAATGTTGAAGAATGAGTCATAATTTGTCTCAATGATTGATCGACTATCTATTCAGTTAACGGCGGCGGGGTGAAGTTTTCCTCCATACGGACAGAGAACTCATTTTCCAGAGATACTGCGAGCTAGACTTGGGATACTAGTCGTCTCGAGTATGGATCCGATGTCCCCTAAGTCAGAGTTCAAGTTGTCGTGAACGGCAACAAGAGCAAAAGTCCTCCTCAAAAAGGCCGGCTTAAAATGCGAGCTTCGAGACCTAGAACACCAGCTTTTCTCTTCCGGGTGCCTATTCCTGTTTCTCTATTGATTTGAGAGCCATGTCCTGAAGAAAGCTTTTCCGTTGAAGGTGGCTTTTCCTCTTTTGACTGCAACGACCATAGTATCGTTGAGCGCCGACTTCTCGGCATTTCGAGGGCTGACGACGGTCCATCCGTGGTCTCAGAGCCAACAGCTCCGGACAAGGGTCACCGATAAGGTTGCAAATGTATGGCCTTGGCCATAAACACATCTTTCACTATCAGGTATGTCAGACCGGCGAGGTTGGACACAACTCGATCGACGCCAGCGCTTCCGCGTCCCGGAGAGACAAACCGGACGTCAGTCGCGTCGAAAGTCCCCTTGCGAGATCTTGACCCGATGGCTCGCAGATGTCCCCAGTCACGTATCGTATGTTCCTATCGGGGTACGGCGGAGGAAAAGAGCACACACGACGTCGAGGCTGACGAGCGGGGCGGAAGGCGACAGATCCCTTTCCCAGGTCGCGAAGCAGAGTTCCCGATACTCTGCGAGCCTCTGTGTGTGCGTCAGGGTGGAAGTGAGAAGGGCATAGCGTCAGCAAACCCAACATCAGAGACTCTTCAGCCCGGCAGGCTGAGGTTCATGGAGAGGCAAAGATGATATCGCTTCCCACGCAGAGTTGGAGCCACGCAGGCTGGTTTCGCAGCCTTTCGACTTTGTGGCTGGCTGCCACGGAAGTTGGCGAGTTTGGTGAAGTCTGGTTGGTTACCTACCGTCTCTTGGCGAAGGGCGGGTTACATCATAATCGACTATCCCACCATGTTATGCTGCTACCTACCGCGTGAGAATGTCTCAAATTAAAAGCAGAAAATGTCTCCAAGACGGAAACGGATAGCGAAAATAATATTAGTGACGACATCGGCATCCATTCAGGAACAATTACTGACTTGCTCATACACTGGGAGCCAAGATGCCATGATGTTTCTTCTGTAGTATCAGCCGTCCGCGAAATATCGGGGTGATCCTTCAATGATTTCATGCCGGCCATTTCGGGCACCTGAAATATCTGCTTCTCGGCATATCCAGGAAGCATCCGCACTGGCGGAATGTGTGTCTGTCATAAGCCGGAGTAATATGTGACCACGCAGTTCCAAATAGACAGGCAGGCAACATGCCTGCTGAATCAACGAAAACATGCGAAATACATACGGGAAAAACATTTGGTTCTAGAACCCTAAAGGTATGTATATAAGTAGTGTTGTATACTGAGACCTAGCTTGCTTAATAAGGACATGTCGGCTTATTATAGGGAACGAGGAACTTGGCAGGAAGTTGAAAATGGGCTCAAAGTCGCAGGTCAGCTACTAGAAGCGCAAGCAGCAGCAATGACGACCCTCCTCCCCCCCCCCCCCGGGCCCCTAGCCTGATCATATCGAAATATCCCGATGACGGCCCCTTCTCAGTGGATAACGACCCGATGTTGCTGGTTACATGATACCGGCCGACAGGGCGAAAAGTCTTTGTTGATCTTGCTAGGCCACATGGAGACGCATGCAGGCATCATTCCGTGTGCAGCCCACGCCCCGCATTCGTAGGTAGCTTCACCTGGCACGGAACGAGGCACAGGGTTCCTTATTGGACCTTTGGGTAATCTCATTCCCTCGAATTCTTTTCGCTTTCATGGGCCGTGTCCACGTTGATGTTGGCAACTACAAGTCTGTGAGGCAGGAAACAGCAGCATGACGCGCATCGAGGCGGCTCGGCATCGAGGCGGCTCGGCATCGAGGCAGAGTCGACCTCAAGCGAAACTGTTACCCTCACTTGTAGGTGCTTCACAACGGCCGACAATGTTTGGATCGGAATGAGCCGCGTCTCTTGTCTCTCCAACGCCCTCGGACTTTTCGCCTGTCTCACATCCGCCAAGAGTCCAGGGCATCGGATCGCGCCCAAGACGTGCCAAGTGAGTCGGATCCGGTTCTCATACCCAGCCCTGCACGCCCGCCGTCTGGATTACCCGGTGGCTGGACCAGCAACGCCTCATAAGGCATGCCCCAAGGTTTGGCGTGATCGGATCTGCGTCGACTTTCTCCCCTTTGCTTGCCCCACGAAAGCGGATACACAAAATGTTGAGGTGAGGTGTGGGCACGTGACCCCACCTCACCTCCAGTGGGGCAGCCTCAGAGCCCACATCTGGCTCCCGCCAGCCTATAGTAGGCTTGGTGGTTTCTCTTTTCCTCACCTACGTCAGTTAGTAATAATACGATATTGTTGCCTTACTTTGTTACGTCTCTTTACTCTATAGGTTATAAGCTCTAGGCTATAATTTTTCTTTTAATTAAGCTAGTAGTATCTACCTCTCTTTTTAACCTCTTAATTACCTTATAATAGCTATAAGAATTACCCTTATTACCCTTATTAATTACCTTATAATTAATATATTAAGTAATAGTAACTTTACCTGTAACTAACTCTAATAGTTACCTTAGATCCTTATATATTAATATATATCTAACCTTTTTAACTAATATAAATTTCTTACTAATATAGTAAGATTCTTCCCTCTTTTATTTATATTACTAATTTTTTACTTTATAGATTATTAATTAATTAAGTATCTATTAAAGGGTAGTAATCTATAAAATGTTTATATATACCTTCTATCCTATAGAAAAAACGCCTAGGTTTATTATATTATTAGGCTACCTATAGCTTAATTAATTCTTTATATCTTTAGTAATATCTTAGTACTACCCTTATATAAGGCACCCTAACTTTATTATAGTAGATACTTATAATTACTAATTAGTATTATTAAAGATCCTAACCCTTAAGGGTAAATCTAACTAGTCTTTATAGTTAGTACTTATTAACTCTATCCTCTATATAAACTATATTAAGAAATATGTTAATAGTAATATCCTTAAGCCTACTAATCTAGCTAAAAGAGTATTATAGGAAAATAATTATAATATTATATATAACCTCCTTATCTTATTATATAATATGTTAATTAATAAGCTTCTTAATATAGGTTAAGAAGATAATAGTAACTTATTTATACTTATAAGAGCCCTTAAGAGATATATCCCTAAAGTCTCTAAGGATACTATTAGAGCTCTTATTACTAAATTTAGTAAGGGTAATACCTATAACTATAAGACTCTTTATAACACCCTTAAATATATCTAATACCTCTATACCTATATTACTAGTCTTTATAATAAAAACTCTAATTACTATTAGGCTATTCTTCTACTTAACTACTTTAAAGTATACTTACCTAATATATATAAAAGATATACTAATAACTTTAAGAAACCTACTTAGACTAATATTATTAAGACTATCTATACCCTTACTTAAGATAAAGAGTAGAAGATAGGCCTTACCTTATACTATAAATCTACTACTTCTAATATAGCTACTTTCTTTAGTATTAATTTAGTACTAGCTAATCCTACTAAGAAGAAGGATTACCTTACTTACCCTTATTATAGTAAGGGTTATACTACTATAAAGTATTAGACTACCTATTTAGATTTAATCCCTATAGATTATATATACTATAATAACCTTCTTACCTATACTATAAAGTATATCTATAATAAAGATTATAAAGAGACTTTAACTAATAGTAATAGTAATAGTAATAGATCTTTTATATTTATTAAAGGCGCCTTTAGTATAATTAGTAGTTCTTTAGTTAGTAGACTTACCCTAAAGAAATCTATAATAATACTTAATAAGGCTATCTATATAGTAGTTAATAATAATACTATTATAAGCTCTAATATTATTATAGATTTAGGTTACTTTAACCCTATCTTTAATAATCTTACCTTTTTTATATCCTATACTATTTATAATAATCTTTAACCCTTTATAGCTACTAATAGTAAGAAAGTTAAGCCCCTTAGATTTAGTATAGTTTTTTTCTAGGTTAAGGATCTAAATAACTCCTTACGTACTATTAACTAGACTATTAAAGACGTTAAGTATAGCCCCCTTAGCCCTATAAATCTCCTTAGCCCTAGTAAGCTTTATAAGAGCTATATTAAATATAACTATACTACTATAAGCCTTATTAATACTTAGTTATATAAGGGACTTACTAAAGTCTGCTAGATATCTAATATATATATTATTAATATTATTAATAGTACTATAATCCCTATAGATATAGTACTTAGCCTAGTAAGTATTAAGATAAAGTTACGCCTTATATTAGATCTTATATACTACTACCTTATTTATACCTATCCTTCTTATATTATTAAGGCCTACTATTAAGTAGGTATTTAATTTACCTAAGATAAGATTAACTCTTTCTATTAACGTAGTTCACAAGTGAGTGAGCCACACAAGTGAGTGAGCTACTCCTTATCGCTAGAAAAACCTTAATTTCTAACTATTTCTTAAAAAGTAAATTCTTAGCTAAAAAAGGTCTAGTTTTAAGATTAAAGCTTTTTAACTAGTTATATAACACTAGATAATATTATAAAAAGTCCTATCTAACCCTAACCCTATATAACCCTTATCTATGCTCTTAGATAAGAGTATTTTCTTAGTATCTAAGAGTTAGGGTTAGGAGATAATTTCTATAGTATTATTTTAGGTTATATAACTAGTTAAAAAACCTAAATCTAAAAACTAGATCTTTTTTAGCTAAGAATTCGCTTTTTAAGAAATAGTTAGAAATTAAGGTTTTTCTAGCGATAAGGAGTGGCTCACTCACTTATGTAGCTCACTCACTTGTGAACTACGTTATAAGGTATGTTATTTTATAAAATCTATAGAGATAATTAGCTATAATACTCCCCTTCTACTTACCCTTATAGGTAAAGAGATATATCTTAATCTTATTAAAGTTAAGCTACTCTTAATCCTTAGTAACTAATATGCCCTTTACTTTCTTAATTACTATAGTAAATATTACTAGCTTACTCTACTTAAGACCTATTACTATAATAATATTCTCCCTATAATTAAGTAATTTAGTACTACCTTTATAAATATAACTACTCTAAATATTAAGAGTTAGTTATATAATAATACGCCTAAGTTAAAGAAGGTTCTTTATAATCCTTTCTTTAAAGGTACTTAACTTAACCTTACTATGCTATATACTCCTTTAATAAATAGTACTATTAAACATATAGGCTATACTATTATTAAGGCTATATATACTATACTTATTAATAATAGTCTACTAGAAGAGCTCTAGGACTATATTATTAATACTATAATCTAAGTACTTAATCTCCTCCCTTAACCTAATAAGGGTAAGATAAGTACCTATAAGATTATTATATAGGAGCTTAACCTTACTAAAGATTATAAGCTGCCTTATATTAAGTATATTTATACCTTTAGTTATATAGTATATATATATAAGAAAGGTAGTAAGTACCTACCTTATTCTACTAAGATAGAGCCCTATGCTATAAAAGGTATTCTAGTTAGATATAGCTCTCTATATAGCTATATCTACTATATATATATCCCTAATTAGAAGAAAGTTCTTTACTACTAAGATGTTTATTTCTATAAGGGCCTAGAGAAGATAGTCCTCTACCTCTTAGATAAAGATACTATCCCTACTAAGATTATGTAACGATATCCCTGGGCCGAGGGGCGGGATGCCCATGGATCGATCGGCGGGCCCTCGGCGATACGTCGGCCCGGCCATTAGTCATCAGCACACACATAGAAAACCCTCACGCTGGAGCAACCAGTCAGGAGTGGTTAAGTTGAATTCTACATTGTTACCTATACCTATTATCGCGATATCCTCTATTGCTTTCCCTGACTACTGCCCCCTAGGCAATCCCCTTACAATTATTCAACTTCAACCTCCCAGAGGCAGTCAGCCCGAGTAATGGACGAAGGGACTTCGCAACCATCGTCGCGATTGACGCGTTCTTCAGCGACTGCTCGCCGATCAATTGACGCAGATCCATTATTATCAAACCCATCCCTATCCAACCCATCAATAATTGAGCTAATGTGGGTTATTTAGGAGCAAAATGCGACGCTTTTACAGCTGCTTGCCAATCGTCTGGCGACAGTAAAGCAATACGAACGCCCTCTAGCATACGCATATGGCATCTTACTAGAAAACAGCACGCCAGAGCAAGTGTCAGACTGGCTGGCAGCGATACAGGCTGGCAATCGGCTGCGGCCCACTGCCTCAGAAAGCCACTATATTGAATAGGCTCTTACGAAGGTGATAATGTAAGCCTGTGGGCTACGTTTGAAGCGTTTGTTTGCCGATCGCACGTCAACCCAGAGCTCCAGGAGCGTCGCCTTTATGGCCAGCTTCACGAGGCCTGTCAGGCTGAGACTGGGCAATCGCCTCTGCGATTCTTTGCCGAATGGTTGGCGATCCATTAGGCCTTAGGTACTAAGGACCTGGAAGAGAATCGGCCGCTGGCCTTCTTATTCTTCTACTGTCTGCAACCAGGGTTGTAGAGGGTACTAATACGTCAGAAGCACGCCTTGTAGCGACTAAGAGACGTTGCCCTAGTAGCGGAGCGACTATAGGAGCTCCGCGCTGACCAAGACTGATCCTGGAGCGCCTTAGAGCGGACTTCTGAGACGCCGGATCGCGTATTTGTCGCCAAGCCGTTAGCAAAGAGGATGTGTGTCTAGATATAAGAACCTACTATTATAAAGCTATTAGCAAAGTAACGCCTAGATAAGTTAGACCAGTACTATACTATCTATCTTAAGAAAGGTCATAATATAGATGATTGTTATTATGATAAGATATGTAATAAGTATAATAAAAAGGGGTATATTATATTAGTCTGCTGCGTGCTAAGAGTAACTATAGTAACTATAATAGTAAATGTAGTAATAGCTAGGTTCCCTACATATTAGATTAAAGTAGACTTATTAGATAAAGGATAGTAATCTACTAGGCCTTAGTAATAGACTGCTGAGTAGTTAGTGATATACTGCTGAAGTGGTAATAAGGTTTAATTCCTTATGAGAGGATACAAAAGAGTAATTAATAGATATAGTTAATAGTATCTAACGTAGTAATAGTAAAGGCACCTAATATAGCAATAGCAGAAGAAAGCACCTACATATAGCTATAACTAGAGTATCTACCTGCAGTAATAGCCTATTAAGCACCTAGCAATTAACTAATTACCCTCTAGATACATATTATAAGTTAAGTCTATAGGTTGAAATCCCTTTACCTGTTAATAAGTAAAAGCTTAAAGAGTACCTATCTGACAAATATAACAAACAAACAAATACTTCACAATTGGCAACAGCTTGCAGAGCGCCCAGCAGAACAACAGTTCAAATCTAACAGTAAGTAATAATAAGAATCCATCCATACCTACGATCGGTAACAGCCAAAGAGCACCTGACGATAGGAGTACAGCCTGGGGACCAGCCCTTTAAAAAGGGGGGGCAATTGTAACGATATCCCTGGGCTGAGGGGCGGGATGCCCATGGATCGATCGGCGGGCCCTCGGCGATACGTCGGCCCGGCCATTAGTCATCAGCACACACATAGAAAACCCTCACGCTAGAGCAACCAGTCAGAAGTGGTTAAGTTGAATTCTACATCGTTACCCATACCTATTATCGCGATATCCTCCATTGCTTTCCCTGACTACTACCCCCTAGGCAATCCCCTTACAGATTAATTATAATATACTCTTTAATAAACCTAACTTATAGATCTAATATCCTAACTAGATCCCTTCTTTTAACTAGCCTAGTATAGATAATATATCTACTAAGGATACCTAGCCAGCTTAACCTAAGGATACTTATAATTAGAGTATAAATACTATAGATTATATAACTCCTCTACCTAATAATTATACTACTATATATATATCTTACCTAACTAATAATACTAATTTAGGTAATAATAATAATAACTTTACTAATACTATTTAATACTAGGAAGCTAATTACCTTAATCCTAATCTAGATCCTCTTTCTATTAATACCCTAGATATAGAGGATTCTTTTATTACTATAAGTAGCTACCTATATTAATCTACTACTATTAAACCACCTAGTTACTACTAAGAAATAGCTAGTACTTAATAATATAATAAGAAGGCTAGGTCTAGCCTAAATTATAAGATTATTAATAATCTTTATCCTTAATATACTACTACTAATAAGAAGGCTAGGAAGGCCTACCTTATAGCTAATATCTATATTAATAAGGATACCCTATATATTATTAGTACTCTAGCTACTATAGCTATATTTAAGATCCTTCTACCTAGATACTCTATTTTATATACTATTAACTAGGCTAAATAGAGCCCTTATTAGTAATAGTATTAGAAACCTACTTATAATATAGAGATTTAGTAGATAGTTAATAAACATACCTTTAATTTAGTTAATCTACCTACTAGCATAAAGTTACTATTAGGTATATAGGTATTTAATATTAAAACTAACTCTACTAATAAAGTTATTTAATTTAAGGCCTAATAGGTAGTCTATAGTAACTATAAAAAAAGTAAATAGTCCTCTTAAGAGGTATATACTACTATTACTACTACTACTATAATCTACCTTTTCTTTATAATTATTACCCTTTATAGACTTTACTATAAGATATATAACTTTAATACTACCTTTTTTACTACCTTAGTCCCTAATAGAGTATATATATATATCTACTAGCCTACTAAATACTCTAATAGTACTAGTAAGGTCTAGTTATTACATAAGGTACTCTATAGATTATATAAGTCCTCTCTATAGTAGTTTTAGCTTATTAAGTTAGAGATAAAAAAGCTTAGATTTATACTAGTTAAGGGGGAGATTTACCTCTTTATTAATACCTTATTAGATATATACACCCTTATATATATTAATAATAATATAGTAGCTACTACTAATAAGGAGACTATTAAGAAGGTCTATAATATACTAAAGTTAGTATACCTATTAAAGGACCTTAGTATTATTACTTAATTTCTTAGCTTTTAGATATACTAATCTATTACTAAGATCTTCCTCTTATAGTATAAGTATACTAAGAGTATCCTCTAGTAATTTAGATACTATAATCTTTACCCTATTAAGACCCTATTACCTACTTATAAGGATCTACCTATTACTTAGGTAAAAGATAAGTACTCTACTAATAATTATTAGACTTATATTAAATAGACTAGTTACCTTAATTAGCTTACTACTAGTACTAGACTAAATAGTACCCTTACTATAAATAAGCTTTACTATACTAACTTAGGCCCCTTAATTACCTATTAGTATATAATTAAGTATTACTTTTAATACCTTAAAGGTACTACTAGTTATAGTATTATATTTAGAAGTATAGATCCTTATATAGATAAGTAACTTTTACTCTATATTATAGCTAATACTATATTTATAGATAACTATCCCTTATATATATCTACTACTAAATATATTATCTTCTTTACTAGTACCCTAATTATATAGAAGTTAAAGAAATAGACCTTTATTACTTTAAGCTTTATAGAGGTAGAGTTTATTAACCTTACTCCTATTAAGATTACCCTTATATAGATTTAATAATATATTAAATAGCTCCTTTAATAATAGATTAGTATACCTATAATCCTCTTTACTAATAGTATAAATACCTTTATTAATATAATAAATCCTCTTAATAAGGCGTATACCTATAGTATTAATATTAGATATAAGTAGATTATATAGGAGGTTAATACTAATAATACTATTACCTTAAAGCTTATTAAGGGTACTAAAATAGCTATAAATAGTCTTATAAAGTTACTTAATATAATTAAGTATATAGAGTTTATTAGGATACTAAGTATAATAGATAGATTAGATTAATAGATATAAATAGATATAGGATTATATAGAGGATTTATATTAGGACTTTAGTATATTAGCTCTAGATTAATTAGGCTAATTAGTAAATTAGCTAACCTTTTACTAAAGTATTTAATACTTTAAAAACTCCTTAGATTTAGAGGATTTAAGATTAGGCTGTTATTTTACCTATTTTACCTTATATAATAGATATATAACTACTAGCTAAGTCTATAGGGGAGTATTAAGGTGAGGTGTGGGCATGTAACCCTACCTCACCTCTAGTAGGGCAGCCTTAGAGCCTACATCTGGCTCCCGCCAGCCCATAGTGGGCTTGGTAGTTTCTCTTTTCCTCACCTACGTCAGTTAGCAACAATACGATATTGTTGCCTCACTTCGTTACGTCTCTTCGCTCCACACAAAATGACGATTCGGAACAGAAATGGGGAATCCTTTAAAGAGCGGTTTGCCCAGCCTGCCGGGCCGGGCTGCCCTTCTTAAGAGGCTCCACTGCCCAGCGTCTGGGTCCGGTCTGATATACAGGGACCGGCCAAAAGAATTTGCCACGACCAAAGTATTCTTTCTTGTTTTTGGAGCGAGGCTCTCTAGTTGTGAAGTAAACATGGGCCAACTGACAGCGGAGGGACTGCTTGTATGTACATGCGGTTCGGTTTTTTTCGGCTTATATCCGCATCTCGAAACTAACCTTGCCGCGTTCTCACACGCCATATAGGCCATCGAGTGGACGCTCATCGCCATCGCCCTCTGCCTCATCCTCGCGCGGATCAACCTCCGGCTCTTTCACATGAAGTCGGGATTCGTCCTCAGCGACGCCTTCATCGCCGTGGCTTTCGCCGCCGGCATCTCGTTGAACGCGGTCGACGTCACGCTGTACCACCGCGGCATCTACGAGCCGTCCATCAACTTCAGGATGACCACCTGGGTGGCGCCAGAGGAGGAGTTGGTTCGCGTCCGTAGGGTACGTTGGTGTGTGGTTTGCAATCATTCCCGCGCATAGTTCCTTGAGAGCTGAAGGCGCGCAATCTGACATGTTTCCGTGTCCGCAGACGTTCTATCTCATGTATTTCCCATTCTACATCGAACAGTACTGCAACAAGGGGACGCTCATTGCCCTGTATTATGAGATTATCGGCAACGGCTCTACCAGGACCAGGATCTCGCTCGCCTTCATCGCGGTGTACTGCGCCGCCGGCTTTATCACGACCATCTGCATGATATTGTTCCTCTGCAGGTGGGGTTGCTACTGGTAATATACCGTCTCCCCTCCACTGGGTCATTCGTGTACGTGGTTCGCTAATCACTTGTCGTAGGTCCTATACCAACAGCTGCCCCTTCCGGTGTCGGCAAATAAACAACAATCTCGGATGGGCTTTCCATTTTACCTCGGAAATTCTCAGTGAGTATCGTACTAACAGAATCCCCACACAATCTCTCGCCTCTCCAGCTCACGAGTCAACTCCGTCCAGTCTTTGTCTTTCCGCTCGTCTGCATCAGCAGGCTGAACATGTCGAAAGCGCAAAAGATCAGCGCTGCCGTCACCTTTGCCATCGGGCTGGTCAACATCTCCGTCACCATCGCGCGATGGTTCGTGGTCCAAGCTGTGTTCACGCCAGTGCCCGCTCTCAACACCGGCGGTACGTCGTCGGCTCTGTCATTTCTCGGTGTCTGATTGTGTTCTTCCGAAAGCTGACTAAAAGTTGTAGCGGCTCTGGCGGTCGCAGACGGGCACATTGGCCTGATAGTGAGCACCTTGCCGTCCCTGCGCCCCTACCTGCGCATCTGGCGGAAAAGTGCGGAGTCGTGGCGAAGTAGATTTAGCAGCGCATCCGAGCACAGCTCCAAGGGTGTATCTTTGTCGACATCTCAAGGCGAGCCCACTGCCAGGACATCCAGCAGTGAGGCGAAAGGAACGGAAAATGCTTAAAGTTCTGCCTTTGATCGCTCCCACTGTTGTGTTTGAACGAGAATATTCACGTGGGTAAATAGTGTGTGGTATATATAGTGTATCTATGGTCTACGTATTGCCAATTCTCAGGCTGCCTGGAATAATGGTTTCTGAGGCTTGAGCGTCCAAGCCATGTTAAGGCCCTGATCTGCTTCTCGTCATTCGCGAATCGCCAGGGGTAGGTACAAAGCCACTGACTCCGCTACTAAGCTAGACGTTGAAGTACTGCCTTTTGGTAACAGGTTCTGATGACTGGCAATAGGTTTCTAGGACGCCGGAATGTATAGCAGGAAGCTATCAATAGCTAGAGTTTATACCTATTCCAGCCTGTCTTGGCCACTCATCTAGAAATCTACTTACATATTACCTCTAGCTTAGAAAGGGAGTCAGCCAGACTTGATGTAGTAGCTCGGAAAAGCGCCCAGAGCAGAAATCTAGTAGATTTGTATATACATTGCTGATATCAGCTTTGGCATGGGCGATTGGCGACTGGCGACGAGCAGACCAGGGCTCAAGATGTAGTCCGGAAGTAGACAATATGTGCGTGCAGCGTACCTATAACTGATTACCCACATGAGTCCTCCCCGATGCAGACGGTATTTTGGACCACCGATGGGCAGCCATCCTGCCGACGGCGAGGTCCAAGACAAGCGTCTCGGGTCGCGTTCCGACGTGTACTTTCAGGCCCTCTTTGTCTTGCAGCTGGAGGAACCCGTCGGACAGCAGGATTGACCAGAGTCCGTCCAGCGGGCGTTTGCGCAAGCCACCACAGTGGTTGCCCGGGCCTCACAATTGACCTTCCAATCGGGCATCGCTGGCTCAAAACCCTGGCATCGTCCGGGGGAATCTTGTGTAATTTCCTCTGCTGGGCCGGTCGGCGCACGCACTGGTCCTAGTCGGTCCGGATGCGCATGCTCATTGAATGGACAACAACGGGAGAGGGTCCTTATCCGATTGCTGGACCTTGAAAGAAATCCGGAGAGAAAACCCGAGTGCCGTAATCAGCTAGTTGCAGCCAGCAATACGTACATCGGCCCGTCGCCGGTTGCGGCCAACGTTGCTCACGTATGCAGCCGTGGTTGAAGTGATTTGGTAGTTGGTTGCTCTGTGTTATTGGATATCTAACACTGTCACGAGTTAGAGCACACAGCAGGGCATTGGAGAATTGATGTGTAAAAGGCTTAATTCTATGCAAGTGAAGATGCTTAACGTGAAGTCCTGTATATAGGGAAACGAACGTGAAACACCACGTGATGTGGCACATGACAATGCAGTTACAGAGGGTGGAAAGAATGAAGCTATCGTGACAAATACTGCTTTAAGAGACTTAGAGATGGCGCAGGCTAAAGGTGCCCTGCCCGTATTGGGTTATTACGTGTTGAAATTCATGTACTGGGTTAAGTGCTCTAGACCACTTATGGGGGTTTAGAGCAACATTATTCATCAATACATACATGAACCGGTTCACCTAGTCCACAGGGGAGGATGGCTGCCTGCTGTATACATACATACATACATCACGGACTTCTCTCGTCAACTTTGTCACCAGATCATCGGCCCAGTGACGAAGAAAAAGTCCTAGTGAAGTAAAATCTTCAATCATAGGCCATCAGAACTCGAAAAGGGGCAAAAAATATGAGGACGGCCCGACTCGAACGGACAACCTTCTGGACTGGAATCAGAAGCGCTACCATTGCGCCACGTCCCCTGCTCGTTGCTGTTGCCGGGGCCCCACTTGATTGAATAGGGACATGGAGAGGAAGTGAGGCTGTTGCAAGACGTGTCGGGAGGCGTGCAGTTCTTGTTTGTTGTTTGTTGTTGGTTGAAGAGAGCGTTTGCGTGAAGTCGTGAACAAAACCGGGGGAAACTGACCGAGCTCACCGACGGGTGGTGGGTCGTGCATGGGGGGGCTGCGTACTATTTCCGGAAGATTTTGCCGCCGGGACGAGTCGGTCCCCCTTCACCGAGGTGAACGAGCCGCTTTGCATTGCGCGAATCCCCAAAGCTTCCATCGCATTTTCCACCACCTACCGAAACCACACACACACACACGCGCGCGCGAACATCCCCCTTTCTAATCAACAAATAGCCTTTCTCGATCGAACACAAAACCAACGAACCAAGAAAACAAAGGTGTAGCAGGGCGAAAAAAAAAAACCACCACCACGATGGACTACCAGAACCGCGCCGGCTCCAAGTTTGGCGGCGGCGGCGTCGCCTCCTACTCGGCCACCAACGCCGACCGCCGCGAGCGCCTGCGCAAGCTCGCCCTCGAGACCATCGACCTCGACAAGGACCCCTACTTCTTCAAGAACCACGTCGGCTCCTTCGAGTGCCGCCTCTGCCTCACCGTCCACCAGAACGACGGCTCCTACCTCGCCCACACCCAGGGCAAGAAGCACCAGACCAACCTCGCCCGCCGCGCCGCCCGCGAGCAGAAGGAGGGGAAGCAGAACATCGACCCGGCCACCGGCCTTCCCGTCGGCGTCGTCGGCGCGGGCTTCGGCGCCGCCAACGCCCAGCGTCGCAACCTCATCAAGATCGGCCGCCCCGGCTACAAGATCACAAAGGTCCGCGACCCCGTCACCCGCCAGCAGGGCCTCCTCTTCCAGCTCCAGTACCCCGACGTCGCCCCCGACGCCGAGCCCAAGTGGCAGGTCATGAACGCCTTCACCCAGCGCGTCGAGGAGCCCGACAAGAACTTCCAGTACCTCCTCGTCGCCGCCGAGCCCTACGAGACGTGCGCCTTCAAGATCCCTGCCCGCGAGCTCGACAAGCGCGAGGGCAAGCAGTTCAGCTACTGGGACCCCGACGCCAAGGAGTACTGGCTCCAGGTCATGTTCATGTCCGAGCGCGAGGAGCGCTACGTCGCCGCCCCGGGCACGAGGAGGTGAGAAGAAGTTGCGCGTGCCGCGTTTTACAACAGGGCGAATTGAGAGGGGGGGGGGGACGAGTAACGCATTTTTGTTATATTTTGGGTGGTTCAGGGGGAACGTGTATAATCATTCAGCGTGCGCAGACACTGCAGGGGCACCCCACAACAAGATATCACGGCGTTCGGCGCAGGTCAAGGAGGGGGAAAAAAATGTAAGGATGCTTTATGCTCTGCTCATCATTCCTCATGGGATACACACGGGCTAACATCAAGTTCCTGAAAAAAAAAAGTTGTACACATGATAACAATCACAATACCAGACCAGACATCAACCATGGTTTGTCTTATTCTCAAATGCATCACCTCGATGGCATCCGTTGCCAGCCGCCGCCCAAGTGTCTCCTGAATTCCACAACGGCATCCATGACTTTGTTTCTAGATCCTGCATTTCCACTAGATCTGACTCTCATCCCACTCTCGTCCACGGCCTTTCCCCTGTCTGGTTTCGCCTCCTACCCATGCTTCTCGTGAGAATGTATGCTCCAGGCATCCGCAGCTTGTCTCAATGAAAGCCACCAGAGAAACACCCCCCTCAGTCCGCCGTTTTCCATCTACATGATGTGTGCGATTTTTGTATCTTGATGCGTATCAACGCCCTTTATGCAGTGATTGAAACTTTAAAATAAAAAAAATAAAAAAAACAATGGTAAATGCAAGTCTTGGTAACAAGAATCCGGGCTTGTGTTTGGACCGGCCGTTAAGCAAAAAATGCAGTAACCAGCAAGACATTGGACTGCCTTGTGCTCATCCGTTCCCCATTTTTTTTTTCAACTCAGCCAAACAGACGCTCCTTCCAAGCAAGGAGCCAATAACGCCGAGTTGAGCCGCCAGAGTGATGTGGATGCGACGCTTATCGGAAGTTGTTGTCGAAACGCTTGAACGTGTAGCCAATAAAGGGCAGGCTCATCTCGGGAGACTCCTCGACCACCGCAGGCACACCCGAGCGGGCCTGCTGGACGGCTTGCGCCTTGAGGATGGTGGCGTTATCGGTCTGGTCAATCTCGTCGGTGGGGAAGTAGGTGGTATCGATGGCCGAGGTCAAACGAGGTTCGAAGGGTGCCCTGATGCGGCGCAGGCTGTCGAACTCGACTCCCCTAAAGAACGAGTGCTGCTTGATTTCGTGCGCGCCACCGCGACCCAGACGGTTCTCCGTGTTGCAAATCAAGCTACGCCATATGTCAGTCGAGGAGCCCAGCAACAGGGGGGGGGGGAGGGGGCGCGCGCGCCTGACTTACCTTCTGATGAGGTTCTCGGCCTCTACACCGAGCTGGATGTCGTCGGGGAAGTACAACGTCTGTCTCCAGTTGACAATCTTGCGGTACGTGTCGTGGCTGTCCTCGGCGCAGAAAGGAGGCCATCCGACCAAGCACTCGAACATGATGGTGCCCAGAGACCACCAATCGCAGTCGAACGTGTAGCCATGCCCCGTAAAGATCTCGGGGGCAATGTAGTCGGGCGTTCCGACCGTTGAGTAGGCCATCAGTCTCCTCGACCGACGCCAGTCGTTGATCTGGGATCGGTTGCTGACAGTGAGGTTGATCTGGTCAATGGCGACAGAGTTACGGTCGCGCGGCTTGTTCGACCGACCCTGCAGCAGTTGTTGGTAATAGTTGTTGTCGTGCAGACGGTTGAAACCGGTCGACAAGCCGAAATCGGTCAGCTTGACGTGGCCCCCGCGATCCAACAGGATGTTGTCGGGCTTGATATCACTGAGGAAGGCGTGTCAGCTTCCGGCACTCGTTCATGGCCGGCCGGCCTGCCTGCCTGCCTAGACCCTGGAACTTACCGATGGATGAAGCCCAACTTGTGGACAGCCTCGATTGCAAGCACAATTTCGGCAATGTAAAAGCGCGTAATGTCCTCGGAGAAGATTTCGTACTTGATAAGCATGGTCATCAAGTCACCTCCGGGCAAGAACTCCATCAGCATGTACAAAAAGTACGAGTCCTGGAAAGTCGTGTAGAGCTTGACGACCCAGGGACTGTCGGACTCGGCCAGGATATCTCTCTCGGAGCGGACGTGGGCGAGCTGGTCCTTCTTGAACATCTCCGTCTTGATCAGGGACTTCATGGCGTAGACCTTGCCGTCGTTCTTCTTCTGCACCAGCTTGACCTCGCCAAAGGCACCCTTTCCGATGATCTTGATGGTGTTGTAGTTCTCGGGCTTGTCCTTGGTTCGCAGGAATCGCAGGTATTGGCCCTCCTTGCGGCCGGCCGTGGACCAGATCTGCTCGCGTCTTTGCTGGCTCTGGCCGGGCTCGGAGAGCTTGACCTCCATCTCGCTTTGTCTGCAGTGCGGGCATGGTCAGTAATTGCACGTCCATCATCGCGGGTGGGCGGACGTCGTTGTCGTCGTCGTCTTCTTCCTCCTCCTCCTCCTCCTCCTCCTCCTCGTCATCACTTACCTCTGGTTGCGCTCTCTCGCGCGCTTGACGCTGTCTTTGAAAAAGTCGGAAGCCAGTTGGGTACATTTCTTCTGGTTGTTGTTGGCGTTGGGGCCGTACTTCTCGTAGAGGCGCTCGGGGGGCGGGCCGAATAAGTCGACAGTGGTCGACTGGTTGGGCATTGGGGGCGTCGCATACTGACCGTAACCCGAGGACGGCTGACCTGGGGCTCCGGCGGTGCGAGGTCGCTGGGCTGGGGAGGGGCCGCGAGAGCCGTATGGTGATGCGCGGGCAGCGCCGCCTAGGTTCTGGTGGGAGAATTGGTGAGCGAGGCCGACGTTGGGGTCGTTGGTGCCGGGCGTGTTGGAACGAGGCTGGTAAGCGGCGTTGTTGTAGTCTCCATGACCCTGGGGAGGGTACTGGCCCTGCTGTTGGTTGGGCATGAAGTAGCCAGAGGGGCCGTACCCAGCGGCATACTGCTGCTGCTGGGACGGGTGTTGTTGTTGCTGCTGATGCTGCATACCGGCCTGCTGATGTTGCTGCTGACCCTGATGGGGGAAGACGGGCTGGGGAAAGGTGGAGGGGGTAGTGGGATACTGTCGGTCGGCACCAGGAGCCAAGCGGTCGTTGTTGTTCCCGATGTTGAGGTAGAGGCGGTTATTATTGCCCTCCATTGTGGAGGTTTCGTCTTGACTCGGGGGAGGGTCACGGCGTGTGCAGATAGGGGGGGGGGGGGGGGGGGGGAAGGTTGCGAGGACTGTGCGGGCGACCACAGTTTTAATTGACAGCGGGCGTGCTTTGGCCAAGCCGAAGATGGAGGTGAGGCAGTAGCTCGAGTGCTACTATGGCTGCTATTACTTGCCACTAGTCGAAGGCGGGGGGAGGCGACAATGGAGGAAAGGTTGCAGCCGCGGTGCGCAGGGTCAAGGAAAAGGTGGTTGGATGAATTCGGGGCGTCCCCCGGTGCGGTCGAGGGAGCAATAGATTGCGGTGGGCGGTGGAGTAGATGAGAGTTCGTCGCAACCCAATGAGGCTTGATGATGAGGAGTCGTCAGTACATTACCCCGATTGAAAGACGAAGAAGAGACGGAGGGCTATAGAAACAACAGGGTAGGGGACGCTGTAAAGGAGGATTCGTACCTTTTGATGTCAAGGGGTGAGCGAGATGGGCGGGAAAAGGGTGGTGGTGGTGGTAGTGGTGGTTTTCCCAACCCAACGAAAGGGGGGGTGCGAGGGACAAGGAGCTGTCGATGAGGCGCAAAGGTGGCGTAGAGGGGGGGCCTGATTATGCTCCGGGTGCCAACGTCGGAGGAAAAGGAGACGGACTAGCTAGTCTGGAGTGGTGACTTCGTACGACGAGCTGAGACGAAGCTAGGCGGATGGGAGGCAAGATGGCTGCTAGCTGTCTGTCAGGGAGGGAGGAGTCGGGATCTGAGGCGGCGGGATGAGGCACCTCGTGGCTTGAGCAAGACGAGAGGGGGGGGGGAGAGAAAAAAAAGGGCAGAGCTGAGGTTGAGGCAAGGCAAGCAAGCAAAGCAGGTCGAGGTCACGAGACCGGGTCGTGCTGACTGACGACGGACCAGATACGTAGTAGAGAGCTGCTCACCGTTGACACGAGCGGCGGAACAGGAGGCGGTTGAGGGGTGGGAGGATTCGAACTTGTGACCTGGCGGGGACAAGACAAGACAGAATCAGGACAGGATACTTGGCACATAGTGCTTACTGTACCTACTACATACTGCGTGCTACACTACCGGTAGGTAAGATAGGGGAGAAGGGCACAGAGCGATCCAATGACACAAGTACTGTACATACAAGTACCGATGTACCCTTCCAACGTAGGTAGGTAGAGCAATTGGGTTTGGTGTCATCCAGTCAGCCAGTTCCTTGGTATACGTACGTAGTAGGTACACATGTGTCCAGTCAACTGCCTTTACGGGAGACTCCTGTTTCTCTCTCAAAGCGCTCTACTGGCTACCTAGGTTCGCAGTGCAAATATTCGGACATCGATCGTACTACCGTTCCCAGACAGGACGGGGCCGCTCAGGAGATGCTGAAGCAGAAACGTGGATCTGGGTGGCCTTGGAGGTTGGAGGGGCTCCCCTCCCCTTGTCGGACCCCAGCGACCCCTGAGATTCGAGGGAAAAAGATGGCGGGCGGTGATTGGTTAGTCCGTCGGAGCCGTATCCACTGACACGTCCTGCACGCTGCATCTCGACTTCTTCTTGGCCCAGCCGGCCCTATGAGATGGACAGGAGAAGGAGAGAAAAAAAAAAAAAACGGTTTGTACACTACACTAGACCGTTACGTGGTGCGGCCGAGTTGTTCCTTTTCTTCTTGTTCTCCAGGGTCCATATGTCAAATGCATAATATGGATGCTAAGCATCTGCCAACGTGGACCTGTATTGCAGGTAAGTAACCTGAATATTCTTCAACGTCTTTCGTTCTTTTTTGTTTTCTTCTGCCTTTCCTTCCTACATCACCGTCACCGCTGCTGCTGCTGCTGCTGCTGCTGCTTCTGCCCGATCGGACCCATAAAACGTGCGGGGCGGCAGGTTAATAACGAGGAAGGAGGGGCGGGACGACTATGCTAAGCATCGGTAGGGTAGCTCAGGTAGGTACAGGGCAGGCAGGTACCTCGCCAGCGTAAATTCTGTGTGCTTGTACATGCCTTGGTAGTCAAAGTACCTATGTTTCTGCAGTCCTATCTACCTAGGTAGTGTAGTGTAAACAATATGAGAGAGACTGAAGCAAGAGCGATGCCTCGGTGTAGGGCCGCACATCTCGCTTAATTCGACCTCCTGCTGCGACAGAATCAGCCCCTTCCTTCCTCACCGACTGTTCACCCTTGAATCTTGATTATGTAAGTCGTGGAATTCATCAGTCGCCACGCCAGGCTCTATTTCAACCCGCCCGACTATGTACTGCGTAGTGACAATGTTCCCCCCTACCCTACCCAACCAGAAGCAAGCCTACCCTTGACTACAAACATCGTATGCCGTCGGCAGCCGCCGCGGGACACGCACTTGGCATGAATAGCTAGCTCTTGGTGCTACCGTTTCACACACGCCGTTCACGACCGAACACGGCCGTCATACCCGTCGTCGCCCGCACAAAGTTTCCAGTCTCGTCCGTCCCCTTGGCACATGGCACCGTTGCACACTCTCTGGTCTCGCCTCTTCTGTGTTGTGCATGCATGGCATTCTAGCTTTTCGAGGCTGTACCACGTTGCCGCTCACCTGAAATTCCGATCCGTCCAGCTGCATCTGTCCATCCGTGAGGTGTCACACACCAATGCTTCTAGCTGGCAGGCATGACAAGGCTCGCGCTTCGAGGCGGCCTTCGGCTTAAAGAACGCCCTGTGCTTGTGTCGGATTTTGCCCAGTGATCCATCGACCGTTCCATGCTGGCTGTCATCATTCCCCAATGACGAAACACAGGACAAGCAAACGCCAAATTGCCTGCCATTTTAACGTACTCTTGTCCTTCTGCTGGAGACGATCATGCGTCCAGATCTGCTGTCAAATCTGGAGATCGCCAGGCCGGGCGACCCCCCATGCGAATCTCGGCCGAGAGAGTCAGGCCTTCCACATACACACAGTGGAATGAAGAAGAAACATCAAGTCGCTCTAGGCATCCCCGGGCCCTCGTCATGGCGCTTCACTGCTGAACTTCCCCATGCATCCATTCGACCTAGAAAGAATTCTAAAAAAATTAAAAACAAAATTATAAAAAAAAAAAAATTTAAAAAAAAATAAATAAAAAAACCCGCATGTTGAAGATCAAGCGCACTGCCGCTGATGCTGCTGCTGTGCCACATCTCTTGATGAGCACGGACTCTTGCCGTATAGAGAAAGCGGTCGGATGACAAAGCCGCGCTATGCCGCTTTGGGACCACCAGATGCGATAACCCGAAGCTCTTATCGCGCGCCCAAGCGGTAAAATTTCCATTAGCCTCATTCCCGATCCCCGGCTTCGAGGTACACGCCATACGAGGCATTGCGAGCCCACCGGTTTCTTCGACCGCATCCTTTTTCTGTGATGCCCTCATTGGCGTTCTCCGACTCTCTATAACAACTCATAAACCTTCCCGCCCGGCCCTGTACCCTGCCTGAGCCATGGCGGACTCTAAGCCCACGCCGCCCGAGGTGAGCAAAAGCCCCGATCCCGTCAGATCGTCATCTATTTTTCTTTTGTGCTCCCTTTGCCACGAGGCTAACGTTGCCCCCTCTCTCACTAGGCAGCCGCAGCCCCGAACCCGGCCCCCTCGACCACTACCGCGAACACGACTGCAGCCTCGGCCGCTGAGGGCTACAAAGCCGCGAAACCGAACCCCGTATGGCAGATGATGGGCCTCCGCGGGCCCCCCAAGCGCCTCCCCTCCCGCAACTGGCTCATCTTCCTCTCCCTGACGGGTGCCTTCTCCGCCGCCATCATCTACGATAAGCGCGAGAAGAACCGCGCCACCGCCCGCTGGGCCCGCGCCGTCGCGCCCCTCGCCCGGGAGCCCATCGGCAGCCCCTCCCAGCTGCCGCGCAAGCTCACCGTACTTCTCGAGGCGCCCCCCGGCGACGGCCTGCGCATCGCCCAGGACCACTTCCTCGAATACGTCAAGCCCATCCTCGCCGCCTCCGGCCTCGATTGGGAGTTCGTCCAGGGCCGCCAGCAGGGCGACGTCCGCGCCGCCGTCGCCGAGAAGATCCGCCGCCGCCGTTCCCGCGAAGAGCGCCCCGACCTCGAGCTGTTGCCCACCGAGGAGAACATCCGCGACGCCGTGCGCCAGAAGAACGGCATACCCGAGTACGACGGCCCCGCCGGTGACATCGTCATCGGCCGCCACACCTGGAAGGAGTACGTCCGCGGCCTACACGAGGGCTGGCTCGGCCCTCTCGACCCGCCCCCCAAGCCCGAAGAACCCCCCAAACCCGAGGCCCCCGAGGCCACCACCGAAGAAAAGAAGGATGACGAACCCCCCAAGGAGGAGGAAAAGAAGCCAGACCGCCCGCCCCAGCCGGTCCCCCACAACACCCCCCTCGACTACCCGGCCTCCCACCTGCCTCCGCACATCCCCGACGTTTTCTCCCCCTCGGACGCCATCCCCTTCCCGCACCTCCTCGGCTTCGCCGGCACCTTCACCCGCCTGCAGCGCTTCCTCACCCGCCGCCGCCTCGCTGACGACATTGGCCGCCAGGTCGCCGCCGCCTGCTTCGCCGCCTCGCGCGAGTGGCGCGAGGACGGCGCCGCGCACCCGGACCAGCCATACGAGCAGCAGCGCGTCCTCGAGCACGAGGAGGCCAACTGGGTCAAGAGCGTGTGGAAGGAGGCCGCCGAGGCGCCCGAGTCGGCCGACGAGGCGGAGCGCACCAAGGAGCGCGTCTGGACGAACCCCATCGTCGTCGACCCGCGCATCGCCGGCCGCATGCGCCGGTTCGAGATACGCCCAGAGGACGAGGAGCGCGCGCGGCAGATCGTCGTGCCCGAGGAGGAGGTCGAGGGCTGGATCAAGGGAAGCCTGCGGTCGCTGGCCCGCTGGAGCCGGGACGCCGTCAGCGGGGACCGGCGCAAGGGACCCAACGTTGGTGATATTGACGAGTGAGCTCCCGGTCGAAGAGGGTAGGAGGAGAAATGGGGGATGGAGAGAGAGAGAGATAGATGTATGACTAAATATACCCCGGTCGCCGGGGGACGCAGCTGGCGCGAAAGCCATATTGTAATTCTAGCTTGTAGTTTTCATCATGTTGCTGCTGCATTGGACGGGGGGGGGAGGGGGGGGCGCGCGCGTGGATGGATGGATGGCAGGGCATTATAGACTTGGTTTTTGTCGGGCAGAGGAACCAAAAAAAGGCCTCGCCCGGCCGGGCCGCTCGATACAACGAATATTACTGTACACTCCTCTTTTTTTCCCGTTAATCCAGCGTTTTGTCGTCCGTCTCCGTCATGATCATTCGTGACTGCCTACCCCCCCCCCCCCCCCCCAACCGTGTACATTCTTGATTCTCTGGAAATGAACCGTCACCGATGCCCATCCCTTCGTCAATCGTCGTCCGAGTCCGAGCCGTACGCCACGAGCCCCAGCTTCCCCTTGGTCGGCGGCGCGGGCGGGCTTCCCTTTGCGTCCTCCTCCTCCTCCTCCTTCTTCTCAACACCGCCCTGGGCCGCCGCCGCCTTCACAACCTTCTCTCCAGCCGGCGTCTTCCCTCCCGCCGCCGCCGCCGCCGCCGCCGCTTCCTTCTCCTCGATCTTCTTCACCCCGAACCCTCCCCTCTCCCTCTTCCTCCGCTTCCTCGGCCCGACGGCCCACTCCTCCTCCGCGCCCGCGCCGTCGTCCCGCGCCCCGGACACACCCACCCCAACGGCGGCTCCTCCTTCGGGCGCGTCGTCGTCGTCATCACCGTCACCGTCACCTGACCTCTTCTGGCCCTGCTGGCCCTGCGCCCTCCGGAACGCCGCGAGCCCTTCCTCCGTCTCCCGCCGCACCCGCTCCTCCTCGGCGCGCTTCGCCTCGCGCACCTCGTCCAGGAATTCGATCTCGTCGTCGTCGAGCGCGCGGAACTGGTTCCGGATCTTGTTGGCCTCCTCGAACGCGGCCTGCTTGGCGGCTGTTGGTTCCCCCTGGTGTCAGTCGGGTGCCACTCAACAACAACTCGCCCCCCCCCCCCCCCCCCCCCCCAACGCCCCCGTTCAAATATAACGCCCGTTGCATAAACAGCAGAGACGGGAACAGAGTGTGCTATAGTGCGGGAGACAATGAAGACAACGACAGGGTGTGAGAGAGGGCGCGACTCACCCTTGTTCGCCTGCAACACGTCGTACAAGCTCCTCTCCCCGCCCTCAACGCTCTTGAGCCGTGCCTCCTCCCTCCGCTTCCTCTCGGCCTCGAGCTCCCTCTGCACAATCTCCCACTCGGCGTTCTTCTTCGGCTCCACGGCGGCGGCGGCAGCGCCGTTCCCGTTCTTCGTCTCCTCGACGACGACGGCCTCGCCCGTCTTGGCGTTGATTGCGCCCGCCGACACGAAACGCGACATTTTTTTTTTTTTGTTGCCTGATTCTCCTCTCCTCAAAAGCCTTACCGGGTCTCTTGATCCTCAAACGTCTTCTTTCTTTGCGCCTCTTTTCCCCTAAACCCCCTTCAAAGACGAGAGGCTCTTGATAACCCCCCCCTCCCAGTGCCTCCCGGCGGGTGAGAAGCCAAAGGGTTGTGAGAGGCGTGACGGAGGCAGCGGCAACAAAAGCCCTCGGCTCAAAACTTTGCTAACCCTTTGCACAATGCGACCGTCCGAGGTCTTGAACTCGCAGGTTTGATCAGTTGGAATGAGGTTCCCCAAATCGGTAAACTCTCCGGTCGCACGGATGGTCCAAGAGATATGTCTGTGAGTGCGAACCGCAGGCTTGGGCTCGGTCAGCGAACACCTACCTACCTACCTAGGGACCCACAAGTACACTTAAGTAGGTAGCGATATACTATAAGCTGTAGGATTACGTAACGATTTACCGTCTCGAAAGAGAGGGAAAAAAAGAAAAAGAAGAAATAGTCCATTACTATTCCTGTATTTAACAGCTTAAAAAAATTTATGTGACTGTTATTTATATAAACTTCCTAGATTCCCATTTTCTTTGATATAGAATTTGCTACATTAAAGTTCCTGTCGTCTTATTCGTCCTCACTTGTCGATTTAGACTTCTCGTGTAGTAGCCCAGCCGGCCCACGAGCTGGCCGGACAGCGTGCTCGCGACCACGAGGGAGATGACGAGCGGGAGCGTGGCGATGCCGGATTGCACGGCGCTCTTGGCCTGTATGACCTGGAACCAGATGGGGAGGTAGTAGATGAGGAGTAGCATCGTCGACGCGAGGCAAAACATGTACCACATGGCCGAGATGACGGTGCGGTTCTTGATCACCTCCAGCTGGATGGTCGCATGTTCTTGTCTCATCACTTCTGCCACGATAAAGGCGACTAGGCAGAGAGCAAAGATAACGAGGAGGAGAATAACGCGCCAGCTGTTCCAGTCGTAGGTGATGCCCCCCCACTGGAGCGCAAGCAGCAGACAGACGAGCGAGAGGAAAAGAAAGAGCTCGCCCAAGAGGTCCAATTTCGCTAGCTGCTGCCGGATCGTGAGCCCTGGGACTGCCGCCGGGGTGGGCTTCAAAGCGAAGAAGATGACGACCATGGCCGCGGCTGACTTTCCAAAGAAACAAGCAACACGGCTAAAAGTGGATTGGGGCAGATTATCGCAACGGGCTTCAAAAGGTAACAAACAGCACAGATACAGCCCGTCTGTTCATCACGTTGCCAAATTCTATTGGCGGCGTGCCAACCTGCCACGGAACAGCCATCCATCCACCTTCCAAATCCAGATTCGTTGCCCGCTACCGGCAATCATGCCAGAAAGCCCAACCACAGCAGCCCCTGTCAGCTGGAACTGGGACATCGTCAGATGTAACAGGCTCCGCCTTCTTAGCAGGCCCTCGCCCGTTTTTGCGATCCCGCCCACTGATTGGCTCCTGTCATGGAGCTCGAAGAGAATGTTGTTGGTCCTGTCCATAAAGACCCACGTAAACGGGATCATAGCCACCGTGATGGCCCCTGCAAGCGCATACGCGACCCACGAGCGTCCCGCGGCCCGATTCAACGCACCGGCAAAGGTGTATACTGCGTAGAGCCGGTGTGCTGAGGAAAGCCCAGAGAGCACGAGATGGCTCAATTGGTAGAGGCAGACCCATTGATGGACGAGCTGAGGGGGGACGGCCACCAACGATAGGCTTACCATGGCACCTGGGGGGGGTCATTAGGCAAGGAAAAGAAGGGGTTAGAAATGCAGAGGTTTTTCGCTGGAGAGAAACGAGCCGGTGAATTCGGCTACAGCGTTAGGGGAACGAACTGTTTGGTCATGATGGTTTGGATTTCTTCAAAGAATGTTAATTTGTAAAGCATGATGGATTCTGCCCAGAGGCCGGTGGAGTCGAGTCGAGACATGGCCTTTTTTTAAGTAGGCTTTCATGCCGGCCTTACTTTAAGATCTGTGGAATGTATGATTGAGCCGGACTTAGGCATCCGGACTCGGATGTTTGCAGTGTAACAATGTACCCTGTCCATATTTTTAGATTAGATGTCGCGACACTGGAGGAAAAGAACCATGGGTCTGTCTCGTAGTTGACGGGGATGCCACATGGGATGCGTGTCAAAACATAGGGGGTTATAGGCATAGTCGTGCCTGGTGTCACGTTACTCTTCCTGATGATGCATCTCGGACTCATTATTGGCCAAAGGTAAGACAAACCAGCTGACCCTATACTTACAATCACTTACAAGTATTGTAGAAATGTATCGTCCCCAGACTCGCCCACTGTAGTGACGAAGAGCCAGAGTTCTAATTGTAGGCTAAATGTGGTGGGACAGGCTGGCCCATGCAGCAAAAGAGGCCAGGAAGGGGGAAGACCTTCGAGTATAAGTAGGAGGGAACATCACAGTCGTAACATAAGTCAGCAGCTTAATCTAGAGTATATATATAGTTGTTACTACTACCTATTGCTTCATATAAATCACTATTTTTACAATATCTTTAATAGTCTTTGGTCTAATAATCCTGTATAATCATACACGTTTTGTATGAGTAAGAAGAGGAAAGGTTAGAGTGATTTTCCCTTCTGTTTCTTCCTCCTTATGCCACCGATAATTTCGGCTTTGCTCGCCCCGCTGTCTCATGCGTCACCCTTAACGAGGAATTTCCACCCTCGCTCACCCTCACTCACCCACTGCCTCATTCTTGAAACAGCGTAACTGAGTAAGCCTCAGGAGAGCGTTGGACGCAGGATCCCATGTGGTATACTCTGCCATCCAGTCTACCTTCCAGATCCAGATTCCATCCGTCGCCGGTCACCCGCCAACGATGCCCAGAAAGCCCAACAACGACCCCTGTTGGCGGAAAGGGGACTTGACCTCGTTACATGTTTGGATAACAGGCTCGGCCTTCTTAGCAAGTCCTCGTCCATTCTCGCGATCCCTCCCGCCTGATTGACTCCTGTCGTGGAGTTCGAAGAGCATGTTGTTGGTCCCCGGACCATAAGGACCCCCCCCCCACCCCCATGTAGTTAGCATCATAACCACCGTGATGGCCCCGCCTGCAAGCGTGTACACGGCTCACGGAGCGTCGAGCGGCCCGATTCAGCGCGCCGGCAAAGACGTATAGAGCCAGGTGCTCCCTCGCATAGCCCCGAGTTCGATTCTACATTCACCAGGGGACCGCCTTGCATCGGTACTTCATTATAAAGCCAGTTTATCCCGAGGGAATGGCTACGGTATCAGACCAAAAGTTTGATTTCCACCTCGTCCCGTAAATGTGCCCGTGCTTCTTCGATCATCTGAGCGACAGGTTTGTGCACGTATCCAAGCACAAAAGTCTAATCAGCGAGAGTCTCTACCTATGTGGCGTCGCAACTCCAAAATACTTATTAGGGAGTGTCACGTAGCCCATCATACCATGATACCACACGCGGTGGCCGGAGTGGTAGAGGCGGATCCCCTTGGTGGAAGAAGCCGATGGAATTTGCCTGTCTCGTCCACGAGGACGGGGCCGGCCCGCTAAGGAGAGGCTCATGGGGCACCTGAGGGGAACAAACAAACGAAAGAAGAGGGGGAGGTTGGAACTTAGAATTGTGGAGGCAGTTTCACAGGAGAGAAAGGAGTCGGTGAGCACGGCGATCAGGGTGATAAGTTATCTAGTCATGATATGTTTAGTTTGTTCAAAGAATGCCGATATCTCAAAAGTATAACGAGATGTAAGGTTTTAGTTACTGCCCTTAACTGACGGCGTCTTTCTGTTCCTTGATAGTTATAAGACCAGCTGTTGTGCTACGAATAGCACATACAAGGTAGTAACTAACGCGCTGAAGACTTAGAAAACCATAGGTTTCATTCCTATAAATTGGTATAGGACACAGGATAGAGCGGGCCCCTGGGCGTTTTCAAACGCCTAGTGGAACCTACTAGCGTGGCTACCTAGACTTTGGTGACATGTACCTAATCAAAAGGTTTATAAAGTTAAGTTACTTCTCCGCTAAACCGGTGCGAAACGGGGGGTTGGGGGGTTGTCACGAGATATAAAGCGATAGTTGCTACCTGTAACCAGCTAACTGGTCCGTTCTGTTACGTGACATGAGGCACGCTGCCCAGCATCTTGGTCCTCCAAGTCGTCCTTCATGTCGGTTTTACGTTTGAATCTTGTGGGATCCCAAAACCGAGTCTGAGTTTGGTCGAAATCTAGTTTCTACTGGCCTCACAATCCCTCTTGCAGCCAACCTTGTCCGCTTCGTATATTTGTACCAAAAGGCAGACATGCCGTTTCTTCCTCCCTCCCCCCCGGGTTTCCTGGTATTAGGTACGGGTTACAAGGCTGTCCCCCGTAGGTATCGGCTCTCCCCGAGATTGCGCGCCTCCCTAAGAGACTTCTAGACTCCTACCTAGGTAGTACTTTATATTCCTGTTACCCTTGAAATTTAATGTTTGACTTAACGAACTGGTGCTACAGCATAAATACTAGTATTAGTCCAGGGTTTCATCTATGCGATACATTACTCGATGCGTCGTACTCCATAGTACACGACTCAGTCCATCACTTTAAGGGGTGATTGAGAATGTAACCCGTCTTCGCAAGCAAGTCAATCGCTCTCGGAACCATCTACATATATAAAGCCCTTCCATTCTCCAACCTATCTGATGTAGCCAAGTTGGAACTCGCATCTCTTCTCATGACCAATTCCCTTTTACAAAACCTCTTCACCTCAGTCAAAACTTTTACTTAGACATACACATCCGTCATTATGTACTCTTCCAAGTTGATCCTCAGTGTTTTCACTGCCCTTTTGATACCCCGCCTTGGTGTCTATGCCCAGATACCTAAGGGCTGCCGGGGAGTGTCTTCAAGTGAGCGCTCGACCCCCCCCCCCCCCCCCCCCCCCAAATTCCTTTCCCCCCTTTCATATCATATATATTCACTTTCAAGTCACTGGCATAGGAATTTTGGTCTTGCTAACTATCAGAAGGTGAGATTCCTCAGAACAGCTGCGGGTCGGGCGAGAAGTTCTGTGGTGGCGTTCCCAATGGTGGTCTCGCATGGATTTGCTGCCCGTCAAGCGCTTCTTGCTAAGCAGTTTGGTCAAGACAAAAGAAGGGGTGGAGGATGTTCATCTTTTTTTTATCCTTTTTAAAAAGAAGAGAATTCCAAGATACACCAAACCCTGAGTCCTATGGCTGTTCATTTTGGAGCTGGCTCGTGTCGCTTATCAGGGACACCAATCTCAGTTCACTAGATCTACGGCACACTTCCAGATTTATTAGCCAATGCCCAAATACCAAGCGCTTTTTACGCCATCTACTTCAAAGATTCGGCATTCAGATTTTATATTCTCATTGACGAGCGGAAGAAGGTGTGACAGCAAAAGTGGGATTACGATGGACAGCAATTGCGTCTATCTCTCGTGACAGAAGTTGCGATGTTTCCTTATACTATCACCTGTTCATTGTGTTATGCTGCGTTACTGACGTCCCTTCATTCTCTCACGTCTCTCAATGTCCATGTGTTACTGCAAACAGTGAGGCAAGCAAAATGGTCATCTTAATGTGTTTTGTGTATTTTTTGTCTGGTTATCTAGGATTGCCCACCTTTCCCAGTACTTGATAGGTGCCATCAGTCACCTTGTGAGCATGCCGTTTGTATCCTTGCTTTTCCTTCCCAGTAATCTCATTCTTCCCATAAAAAAATCCCTTATCCAAGCCATCCCTACGACTGATGGTTCGCAAGCTGCCCTTGGCATGGCGGTTATGCTCTTTTACCAGGAATGCTGGTGTACCTTGGTCAAGGCTGGCGCCCATCCTAAATGAACCCTTTCTCGTCGTAAACATGCAAACCCACACAATCCATCGCCGCCTACCAAAGAATAAGCCTGCGCTATCCGTCTCCTCCATCAAAGTCTCAACTCCTTTGTCCTTTGACTCTTGACAGAATGCCAACTTTGACACCAAGGGAAGATAAAAAATAAACGTCTAAGAATATCATGAACAGTAAAGTGGGGTAAAACAGTGGCATTTCCACCTTCTTCGCCGTCAGTGGCAAAGGCAGGAGAAAACGAAACTGCCAACCGAATAGGAGATGCAAAAAAAAAAAAAAAAAAAAAAAAAGAAGAAGAAGAAGAAAAACCGAAGAGAGTAAAACTCCAAGCCGTTTGTTTCATGGAGGAATAATTGCCTCCAACTTGTGCAATCAACATGATGCAGAACACCTCTCCGTGGGAGTCCATCTTTTTTTTTTTTCCATTCTCGCGAAACAAACACATGCCCGCGCATAGCCAGCCAAGTAAACACATGATCCGCAAGTAGCCTTTGCTCATGTGCCATGCCAATTCTTTTTCTTTTCCGCCTCGTACCAACACAGCAGACCGGTGTCTTCTCCAGACTATATCGGCCTTACCGGTCTAGTCCACACTGAATCGATCTGATCCTACTCTGAGCTGGAGTAGGTAAAGCAGTGAGTGCTGTGCCGGGAACGAGTTATAGTTACAAACAGAAGGGTTCTGTGACGTGCCACAAAAGAAATGGTGGAATGTAGGTGGGCAGGCTTTGTCGGACATTTCTCGCTGGTTTGGTCCACAGTCGGGTATACCCCGAGGTGATGAGGTGTTTTTGGCAGCATGTACTCTTTGTTGCCGGCCCGATTGTGGTGAACCGACTGATGTCCGAATTGTTTCGCCGACCAAGGCGTGTCTCGCCCCATGACCGGAACAATCTAGACGGAAGCGAAAGCTCTAACAGCCCACCCCCACATATCCACAGCAAAACACACCGCCACAAACTTTATCGAGAAAATTCCGAAGGGGGGGGGGGGAGTCGGGAGGGATAACCTTCTAACGCCAGTGATGAATTTATCCGTATACCAAGGGGAAAGAGAATTAAAGAAATATGTCATTAAGGGCCGCAGCCAGAGAATCGATAGACCGTCCAGCTCCCGACGCGACAAAGCTCGAGATTCTCAAGAGGAATCCGTAGCCGAAGTTGGGTGCGTACAGGAGAACAGCGGCGTCGAAACCAAGCCGTGTGCCCATGTTGTCGTAAAGTCGAATGCCGACGTGGAGACCATTCGGTCAAATAACCGCTTCTTTTCGGTTTCTCGTCGTGAGAGGGTATCTGAAGAATGCAAATGTATCGTCATGCCAGAAAAGAAAAAGAAAAAAAGTAAAAAAAAAACAAAAGCCCGCGTCTCCGGTGACGCTAGACCTCCCAAACTTTTCCGATAGCAAAAATCCCTTCCAGTTTCATAGGGCGTCGATAGCCCGACCAGGGATCGCGATGAATTCAACCCATGACGGGCTGACCGAAGCTGGGGTGCGCAAAATAGGCGGACGGCTTCGCGACAGGACCGACGCAGTTCGCACAACTACACTCTGCAACACCGTGCTCCCACATGTTTTGTGGATAGTTATAGTGTCCAGAAAAGGCCTGCTGGTTGTGGCGATGACCGTAGTAGTTGTGAGACGGCTGCTGGTAACGAGTGTTCCACTGGCCGCTTGCAGCTGCCTGGGAGAACCAGTCGTTGTAACGGGCATTAGCCGATGTCGCGGAGTTGATGTACTCGGGAGTGCCGTAGCCAGAGTCCGGTGGGGTGAGCGGGGCGGATGGCCAGTTCCAGCTGCCGTACTGGTGGCACGCCATCTCGTTGCGCTTGATGGCCTCGTAACGCTCGTATTCAGCCGCCTGCTGCTGAACAAACGTATGATACGCGGATCGTCCGCCGTACCGGTTGATGCTGGTGTCGATGGCAGGCACAAGCCTCTCACGGCTGGCTCTGGCAGTAGCCTGATCCTTGAGGACCTTCCAGTCATCCCAACTGGTGAGCCAAGCCTTGTAGTCGGCGCTGTAATCCAGGTTGACGTAGAGGCACCAGCTAGACTGCTCCAGCCACTCATGTTCCAGAGCGTTGAGCTCGGCTACGGGGATACCGCTCACCTCAGACCATGAACGATTCTGGAAGGTGTTGTCGTCCAAGAACTTGCTGCCGAGCAGCAGCGAGACCGTCAACATACGCCAGACCTGACCCTCGGGTACCGTGTACGAAGGGTTGTTCTGCTTGAGCGTGTTGACCCGCTTCGCAAGGTAGTTCATTCCGAGAAGAATGGTGCTCTTGGGCAGTCTCGTGGAAGACAAGATCTGCGAGACGAACTTGCGGAAGGGGGGCGTGACGGCGGTCGTCGACAAGGGCATGACCACGCGAGTGGCCATCTCGGCGACGAACTCGGCCATTTGGTCGACCTCGTAATCGAGGACGGCACAGACACCTCCGGGCATGATGGCGGTGATGGTGGAGGGGGACCGACGAAGATCGTCAAAAGACCTTTGTCGGCAAGGATAGGTTGCTCGAGGCACTCGGAGGGAACACTTGGCAAGCGGGAAAAGAGGAACCGCGACGTGCTAGCGGTGATGTCCAAGGCCGAAGGAGACGAGGTGCCGGATCGGTGAACGGGTGGAAGACGAGCCCCTAGTAACTGCGAATAGCCATCAAGTGTGATCGTATCAACAGTGGAAGGCAGGCGTCTGAAGGAGTCGAGGCTAAAGGAATGGGGCTGGGGAATCGGCGATGGTTTACAGCTCAAAACGGCCCAGATGAAGAATCTTTGCGTGGAAAAAGGATGACGCGATGGCTGACTCGGAATGAATGCTTAAACGGAGGATAATCGTCGGGGCGTCAGAGAAGAACCAAGGGCCGCTAGACACGGGACGAAGAAAGTCGTGCAAAGGGGGAAAAGTGTGAGGTAAGCTGTATCCTATGGGTCGAGAATGGTCAGCAAGAGTGTGCTGGAAAGCAGGAAAACTTTGACCATCTGTGCCTGAGTCTGACACATAAGCTTCGTCGAATGATGCGTCAAGTATGGGCGGGCCAGTGTTGGAGTGAGATGCGGCGAGGCGACGAGGGCAGTTCCGGCAGAGAAGGGTGTTCCCTGTAGAGAGGCAATGCAGCATGTGCTAGGTTGGTCCAGCACACCGGGCACAGAGGAAACAACCTGGGCACTGCTGTTGGACGGTCGGTGGCCGAAGACGCAGCGAAGGCGATGACTTGAAAGACTGGGTTGCTAATCTCATCGAGAATTAGGGTGTACCGCGTCACGGTCGTGACATGTGTCGGTAGGGCGGAGTGATTCGAAGGCAGGACTCGCGAGAGATGGTCGGTTGAAGCTCGTGTGCAGACTCTGGCAGGACATGTTTGGGTTTTGGGACCCGGGCAACGTAGAAAAACTTACCTCGAGAAAGAAAAACAAAAGAGAAAGTTGAGAGGGAGGCGTAAGGCGGAGGAGGAATGGAGCTGTGTATAGCCGATTCGGACGGTGAGCGCTCGCGCGGTAACGGCGATGGTCTTTTATTCTTGGTGTTCTGTCGAACCAAACGAGCAGGGAATCGACTCGGCTTGTCAGAAGTGGTCGAACTGGGTGAATCGGACGATGGTCGAATCGAATCGGCTTGACGTCGCGAGGGAGATGGAGAGGGAGAGAGAATTGGGGGGACGAGAACCTGAATCCTGGGTTGTCGACGACTTGGATGAGAGTATCGTGCAAAAGTCGCAGACGAAGGATTTCGTCGGGATGCGGCGGATTCGAGGGTAGAGAGGGAAGAGAGGATATGGAGGATGGGAAGGAGGGGAGGAGAGGAAAGGAAAGGATTAAAGTCGGAGAAGAAGAATTTCGAGGAGTGAAATGGATGGATGGGATGGGTTGGGATGGACGGGATGGAGATGGGGGGGGAGAAGCACTGGGGACCGGGGGGGGTAGAGGATGTAAAGTGGAGAGGAATGATGGCGGCGTGCGTGAATGGAGGCGAGAGAGAGGAGACCGGGAGGGCGAAGTGAGTGAGGAAATGGGGTGGGGACGAGTAACAGCGGTTCGTAACGTAGGTGAGGTAGGCAGGCAGGTACGAATGGGTAGGTATGTATCTATCTATCTGTATTAGGCAGTGGACGGAGAGGTGGACCAAAGTAGCGGGTAAGGTACCTTTCAGGGCCGAGCCAGGTACCGATACGGGAACAATGGAGGAGGCCGGTACTTTCCAGCGACAAGACAGAACAGGGCAGGGCAGCAGCAGGGCAGGAAAAGTGGGGTTCGCGCTGGGCTGGTCGGGAAACTTGGGGGCAAGGAAAGGAAAGGACGCAGACCAGACACAGACGCAGAAGGCAGAAAGGAAGGGACTCTACCCGGTAGCAGAAATACGAATACCTCAACATCTCACACACTCGCACACACCACACCACACCACACACACCTTTCGACTCCTCTCTTACTCTGTACGCTGCAGCAGGACCAGCACCCACCGTTTGGGACCCCGGGGGCGGAGGGAAGAAGAATGGGCCAATACCAGCCAGCACATAATAGGCACAGCACATACAGACATCAATACAATCAAGATATTGGTACTCTGACAGCCTTTTCCCCTGAACCGAGCAGCCGCTGTCCCTGTCTCTCAAGGTATTTGTGCATTGACTAACGGCGAGACGGATGAGAGAGAGAACAAGATGGCGGATCAAACAAGGTACAGATAGATAGGTATTCGGATTACTCGAGTGAAGAACCAGTAGTGGTAGTGGTAGCAGTAGTAGTAGTCGTACCACAGGAATAGCACGCCGTCCTCTGGGCTGGATGGATGGTTTCCTTCTTGGTTGTCCCTCTAATTGCATCGTAGACTGCGCTGGGGGAGTCGGGACTGACGGACTGGGCTGGGCTGTGCTGGGATGGGGATATGGACAAGGATGAGGGGAGGGAGTGGAGGAGAGGGGGGCGCCTGGTGCAACAAGTTGTGTCGGTCGGTTCTGACTGGGCACTGTGGTCGTCGTCACACCCCCCAGCTTAGCATTGGCCTGGTCGTCGGCGTTGGCTTGGGACTGGCAGAAGGGGGGCACAAGAGAGAGAGAGAGAGAGAAAAAAAAAACATTGAAAAAAAAAAAAAAATACAGAATGAACCTCGAGAAAAAAAGAAAAAAAAAAAAGACATGCGGGTCCTGCGCTGGACGTGGAGACGACAGGGTGACTGGCTCCGACGGGACCACGCGCTAAAAGAAGGTACGGAGATACTTCGTCATCGCGTCGAGTACGTACCTCCAGGGTAGACTCACTTTGTAAAGTATTTGTGTCCGCGGACCTGTTTTGGGACAAGGCGGTATGGGAGAATTAAGTGTGTGGGTTTCAATCCAGTGCCTTCAGATTGGATATTGAGGTACGGGACGCTGTAGGTAGGTAGGTACAGTAGGTAGTCAAAGAGGGGAATGGGGGTGCCCCCTCTCTCCCCTTCCTGTGTCCTTCCAAACCCACTCCCTCGACACCGCCGCGAAAGTGTAATAATAATAAAAAAACCAAAAAAAAAAAATCCATCACAGGCTGAGAGTTTGCCTCTCATTGGCTCTGCTGTTTGTAATGGCTCATGGAAGATGCTGCCTGGGTGGGTGGACCATTGAAGGAAGTCCACGCGCACACACAACACACACACACACCACCTCTCTCATCTCACATTGACACTGGACTCATCAGTAGTCACCAGTTTCGAGTGCTGATGGCCGGTCCATTGGACGGATGGACCAGTGGGATGGATGTGTATGGCTGCCGGTGGAGGGAAAGGAACTTTCTTTCGCAGGCACCGACACCGACACCACCCGACGCGACAAACACAGTCACACACACACGCACTCACACACACACACACACGGGGGTAAGGTACCACTACTGTGAAGATACCTAGCCTAAGCCTTGATTGGCATCTAGACAAAGTTGATGCACTGAACAAAATAATTCGCGTGCGGGCTGAGGGTGTGTCTCAACATCAGAAACCAAGTGCCGGCTAGAAGCTTAGGAACGGCAGGTAGGAGCAGGAGCAGGAGCAGGAGCAGGAACAGGAGCTCCTTCCACATCTAGTAGTAGAGAGACATGGCAAGTAAGCAGGTAGGCGGGCGGGAGGGCGGGTGGACGGGCAGGCGCGGGAGACGAAGGAAGGAGAGAATGGAAGGACCACACCAAGGCATAGTAAGTCAGGAGGGAAAGAAGGAGGCAGGAGGCAGGCAGGAGGCAGGAGCAGGAGCAGAAGCAGGAGCAGGAGGCAGGGGTAGATTAAACCCGCAGCATCGCATCTGCACCCACCCTTAGCGCTGCAGGCGCTGCTCTGCTCTGCTCTGCTCTGCTGCTGTCGCTGTCTCCGTCTCTGCTCCTGCTCTGTTGTGGTCCGTTATGCTATGCTATGCTATGCTATGCTCGCCGCGTTCCGGCTGCCTTTGCGAGCTTCATGGTCTTGCTGGTCTTGCTTGGTGGGTGTGGGTGCGGGTGTGGGCGTATGTGTGTGTGTGTGTCTGCTGCCTTCCTTCCCTTTACTTGCTCCCCCTTCCCAATCAAATGAGTCCATTGTGGGTCCCGACGCAGAGTCACCGTCGAAACCTTGATTGGTCGGATGTTGGTCGAGTAAAACCCAGCGCTAAAACCCAACCATAACACTCCCGGAGAGAGGGAAGGTAAAAAAAAAAAAAAAAAAAACTTGTCACAGACAAGGGCGACGATGCCACCGGAGAATAAAGACCGGCATCAAGAGAGTGACTAACTCTGAGACAGACACTTGCCCGACCTGGCAGGGACGACGATGACAACGACAGACCTGGCGTGCCTTGCCGTATGATTACACTACAACACAACACTTCTTTGCTTTGCGCCATCCATCCGCTGAAGGCGAGACAAAAACCTCTCCTCCGTCGTGGCAGCAATGGAGACCCGGAGAATACCTACTGCAAGTCAGGTGGATGACAGAGACATTAATTGGGAGGGAGGGGAGGGAGGGACCACTACAGGCACGCCGAAAAGCAACGCTGACACACTTCGATAACAACAACAATGACAGCTCACCGCGGTCCCTGTGGTCCGTTGTCTCTGGACATCATCCGGCCATCCACTACGACTGAACAAAGAACCCATACCTACGGAGGAGTATCGGGATACCTATGGCCACTATGCAGTATACCTACCTACCTCTGCTGTCTGTGGCCGCCTCCTATCCATCTACACAGAATCTCCACTCTACAACAACTTCCGTATCATCCTTGTCGAACACGCTCGGGCGTCCGAGGGAAACATTAAGAACAAGGAGAACAAGGAGAAGAAGGAGAAGAAGAAGAAGGAGAAGAAGAAGAAGAAGAAGAAGAAGAAAAACAAATCGTTAGTGACGGTTTCGGCTCTGGCAGTTGGGATGACCCAGTCTCTCGAGGCTTCTAGATGTACTCGAGAGTATTGGGCTAGCCTTGTGCAATTTGTGCCAGAGTGGCCTGTACCTTGCATACGGGCCAGGGAGGCTGGTTTTGTCGCGGGCAGAGCAGCCAAGGCACCGGTAGATACTCGTATCAACCCGCCTTACCGAGGCAACCTGCCTGGTACCGTTTTTTTTTTCTTTTTTTTTTCTTCTCTCTCTCTCTTCTCTTTCTCAATGTCCTCCCCTCCCTCATCCATGACCAATGACCATAGATGGGCGCGCTTGCTTCACTGCTGACCGCCTCCGCAGAGCAGCCTCTCCCGTCTCCATCCTCAGCGGCGTCTGCATTGCCCTTGGTCTCCCAGTTCAGTTTTCTACTACCGAGTACTATGACTACATAGTATACCTATGTATGCGCATCGCATCTCATCCTGGCGGGGGGGTGCCTGCCAGGCAGCCCAGCCCAGACCACGGACCAGACTAGACCAGATCAGATCAAACAGGGCCAAACCAGGACCAGGCTTGGACTTTGCAGCGCTCACCCACACGCACCAAAGCACACCCTGGCACCACAGTAACACTGGGCCGGGGCAAGGGGGGGGGGCAAGCCCTTTCTCTTCTCCCTCGGCGCCTTTGACTACTGGGCTCTGCTTATTTCGGGGCTCGGCGAGCGACACTCCAGCGCACAACGAACCGCCTCCCTCCCCCCTGGGTCAGGTCACGCACCCGTTGCCTGCAATTCCGACTGCAAAGGGCAAAGGACAGTCTGTGTCGGTGGACTGTGCCCATCATCCGATCTGCTGGGTGATCACTGCCCAGTCACCACTCAAGGGTGGTCTCACTCCGTCTTTGGCCCTGTCCGCGCCGAAAGCCCCCCCCGTCCCAGCGAAGCAAATCCCCAGCCGATGACGACGGGGTGCACCCAAAGGCACCCACTCACCGTCACCATACCGACCACTAAATGCGTTGTGCCGTGGTGGTTAGTGCCTGACGGATATCGACCGTAATGAGGCAGGCAGTGACGCCTTGATCGTATGTATGTATTTGCCTCACCTTCGCCCCGGTACTGTTGGCTTCGACAACCGAGGACCAGAATGTCATCGAGAGATCATCACAGTTGATTCCACCAGCCCACGATCGTTGGTTGGGTTCGCCATCCAACACTGCACCCTGCCACCGTTGTTGTCATCCTATTCTGCCTCCCTCAGTCCTCAGGGTAACGTCAGTGTGCTACCGCTCCGTTTGTTGCCTCCTCTTCAAGACGAAGCAGCCTCATGACCGAGTAGTGTACTCGGCCATCCCTGATTACCTACACTCCCTCAGCCAATGTGGCAGCCAAGGACCAAGCCATTTCCGGCCACAACGACCCGGGCCAGATTCATGTCCTAAAATACAAGCGCGGCACTTTGGCAGGCAACTTCATTAGAGAAAAATTCCTTCCTGCACTCGAAGCACTCGAGATGAAAATGACTGGCTCGGGAACCCGACGTCTACTACTGGTCAAGCGCGGCATTGTGCCATTTGTTGTTCCCACGACAAGACTCAGCAAAAAGCCGCAATGGAAACCAGAGGGTACATACTGTACACGCATCTAAATATCCATCGTGTCAACCTGGAAGTTGGGTGAGATTGCGGTAGCATTAACAGAAATACCGCGTGCCCCATAACCCGGGACACCGTGCCATTTACGGTGCTCAGATGGATGTCCGCCATGGATTCTACCATCACCCCCTTCGAAGGGGGGGGGGGTGGGTTTGACGGCGGGAAGGGTCCCCCACTGGCCAAACATGACTGGTACACCGGGGAGAAAGAAGGGGGAAACCCCAATCTCACACGCGCGCGCACATGGCCAGACGACACACATACGCGCAACGACAGCTAGCAACCAGCTGTTGGCTCGCTTGCCATTCTCCTACGCTGTTCACACACAAACCAAAACATTGACAGCCTTCGCCACGGCGATCTCGCTTGCCCCCCCCCCCCCCCCCCCCCCCCCTTTAGCTTAACGTTGGCCCGGGCGGTATTTCCCCTCGCACTCGCGGTTCACGGCTCGCCTCCGGTGTGAGGCACATGTTTTCTTCTGGCACATCACCGAGAGCCAGGCTAGGTATATCCAAATACCTGTCAACTGGAGCTGCACATCCGGTGTATCACACGGATGATGCCCGGTCAGTCAATCACCGGCCTAGTGGTAGTGGTCTCAACCTGCTCCCTTGGGCACCGGCCTTGCACAGAATTTGCCCGTGTTTTGCTGAGCGACGCGCCCATCCTCGAACTTTCCGAATGGTGGCGACCCTCTTTTTTTTTTCGGGGGGGGGGGTTTCGCTTTTCGCCGCAAACTAGACAAACAGAACGCCCACATGATGCAGGGAACTGCCATGGCACGGTGCTCTTCTCGTTCATGCCCTTCAACCGTACGAATACTCAACCAACTCAACCCTCCCGGACTATGTAATATCCAGGGGTGGCAAAAGCTAAAGCACCCGTGCCACTAGGTTGGTGCACCGAAGCACTGCCGGACACGGAGGAGCATTCAAGAATCGAATCCACTTCGATTGAGATCTGTTGACGTCGATGCTGAGCTGACCAGTCAACTTCGTCGTTTGCGCATCAAATACCATGATCACGTGAGTGCCGCTCTGGAGGTGACACTCGGTCTCGTATCGAGGACTGGGGCGACAGGGCTGCATCGCCAGCAAGTCAATCAAACCGCCATGCTTTTCCGGTGAGACATACTATGTATATATTCGATCTACGGATACGGCGGCTGGTGCTCCCTTTGGAAGGCATTATTTCCAATTGGCGCGAGGCATCGAGGCATCGACATGGAAATTAGAAATCCCACCAGCCCTGGCAGTAGTTGCCGTTGGCGACAATGCCAAATCCCCGGGCACTAGTAGACCAAATGGGTTGGAGACATTAAATGTCCAGTCTCTGATTGGATGAGACTCCTGCCCCCCCCCCCCCCGACCTTGTCAGCCAGGTAGGCGGTCTGCATAGCCGAACCTGCGCCTCAAAGCCATCTACGAACTCCCAGCCCTGCATGGGAAACGGCTTCACCGTTGCATCAGGGGTGATGAAGAAACCACTTGGATGCCTTCTATTCGGTTGTTGGCCAGGGTATGGCTTGTGGTGAGATGAGGACTTGGCAGTTATGAGGCTACGTTGGCCTGCACAGAACAGCTATGGGCTTGTCTAGATGATGGTGAGCGGCTCATTGGCACGCGTTCCTTGAACAAAGACTGTTCCTCAATACAGGTTTATTCCCGGTCGCCGGCAGCGGCATTCACCAAGAGACTAATAACTCTCTGGCCTTACAGGTCTGATCGACCTCGAAGCTTGGAAGGCGGCGGCGCGTCCACTGCGAGTCAGGCCAAACTTGATGGACAATAAAAAAGAAAGAAGAAAAAAAAAAGAAAAAAAAAGCAAAAACGGACGTAGGGAAACTTAACATGGCGACTTTGGTGTGGCATTCTCTCACCCAGCTCAGCCTATCAGATGGGTTCGATCCGAGCAGACATGCAGCCGGTTGGCCCGGCGGGTCGCAGCTACACCCCAGGCGTGCGTCAAGAGGGACACAGTGCTTCCGCGGATGTTGTCGAAATGAGTATGGCCGGCAGCACCCAGACACGCTTGGAAATAGGGTGTCTCGTCTCGGTCACTGCCTCGTGTCGAACACACACGCGTGGACCGCCGTAACCCTAGAGAGAGGTTCTGGCGCAGAATACCTTGGTATATCAAGACTCCATCACCATGCAGGACGTGACACATGGAGCGATTCTCAAGCGCAGCCACTTGGATTGAGAGATATTTCACCAGGGAGCCGGAGTTGGTCATCTACATCTTCCAGTCTGAGTCGTTCAACAAGGTGGTTTGAGTCAACGAGCCGAACCCGAAAGCATGAGATGATTTGAGGATGAATGGCATTGTGAAGCAAAAACAGGGTCAGAGGAAAGGAAAGGTCGTAACTTGGTTCCAAGGATAGAGAGAGAGGCACGCACGGCTGCACCGAACGAGGACGCAACACCAACGGCGGGCCAGCAAAACCGGGCTGGCCTCTTTGGGTCTCGCTGACACCTGAGCCATCCTCCCTTTCCTCCTCAGGCACAAGGCCGGCCTGTTTCTATGAATATCTCCCTTTTCTCAACTGCGCCTTCAGGCGGCTACAACGCTACGAGCCACTAGGGCGATTGGACCCTGAGAACGGAGTCTCACGAGGCCTGACAGCTTGCTTGCCTTGGACACGAAGGAATGTTCACGCTTGAAGCTCTAGAGTGAATGACAGCTCATCTCCCGACCCAGTGACCCTCGGTCGCTTGGATCTAGTGCCTAGGGTCTCCCATACTAAGGTACTGATACAAGGCGGTCCGGACACACATACACGCATCAGGACATACAACACTACAGTCTACGAGATTTTTTTTTTTCGAGACCCACGCCACGATGTTCTCTCGTGCCTACCTCCAAGGGTCCAACTCCACCGTTCCCATCAGGGCTCTGCCAAGTGGATGTTCTCTTGACTTGGGGCCAGCTCAAAAGGGCTCGTGCCGAATTTTGGTTAATTTTGGGACCATTTTCCAAGTCTTGTTCTTGGCCTTTTTCACCATGGGTTCCCCTCTTTTTCCAACGTGCCAACAGCCACCTTCAACCGGATCACCTGCATATTGGGCACTCTTCACCGCAACTAATTATCGAAGAGGGGGGGGGCAGCTCCAAATCCGATCAGAAACCCCCCCCCTCATGGCCATTCCCGATACCACGAAAGTTCCTGGTTCATGGGTACACTGTATCTGGAGTGTAATAATGAGCCATTTCGAGAACGTACCAACCGCAATTGCCAACAGCGTCCATGTTCGAATGAAACGTGCAAAACCCTGTGATGATTCATTGTGCCGGCCAAAAGCTTCGAGATCATCGTTGGATGGATTGACCAGCGGCTCGAATCAAGGGACCACCACTAGGCCGGCACCTTGTCCATGCTTCGGATATTGCTACTAACAACAACGAAAGACGAGATGTACTTGACGAGGAGTCTAAATTTTTTTGTAATTTTCTTCATTCACTTTTTTTTCACTTTTATGTTTTTTATCTTTTTTTTTTTCGGGCTTAGTTTGAGTGTTTTTTGTTTTTGTTTTTTTTCCTCTCATATTCTTTCCCGGTTCAAGGGAAAGCCTTGACGCCACTGGAAAATTGTGGTCTGCGTGGGCTAATCACGGTTCAACTCTCGTCATGGTTGAACAGTGATCTTCTCAAGCCTATCCCTTCTCGAACACGATCTACCACTTTTTGATATACGCCAACCGGAGAAAGGCCTGTCATCCGTTATGAGTTATTTCTCGGCGGACACAAGAGCAGCTTCGTCATGCCGCGTTCTACTTGTCCTCCGGATGCCTGTTATGGCCTCCGTTCTAGCCCTCTCCGTCCACTCTCAAGAGGATTGAGATCTGCTGGCTGGAAGAGCAATCCATCCATGCCACTGTCGGTAAAATCTCACAATACATACTGCCGCGGTCACTAGCACCCAACGCTAGACCGGTCCAGTTGAGTCTCGTGTACCTCACCAGCCGCCTAGCGAATGCACGAAAGGACGAGAGCCTGGTGTACCTACATGGTTCGACGGTTAGGCTACCAATGCCGCGGCATGTCTGCCAGCATACGACACGCAGCCATCTCACCCCACCTGAGGCCGATGGCTCCGTGTGGTCAAATGCAGCTATCCTCGGGGGGGACGTCTCACGAGGGCCCTCTAACAGATTGATGAATCCTGAATAAAGCAAGAGCTGGCTTTTCTGCCTGTCTGAGGACTGGCTTGCTACCACCAGCACCAGCACCACCAGCCTTGTTGTCGCCGGGACTACACAGCTGACATCCTCATATGGTACCACTGCATGCATGCATGCATTGACCGGGACGCACACGCATCTGGCCTACATGCGATCGTACCGGGTCAACGTGCGGGCGTTGGTCGCGGTACATCAACGCACCATTTATCTCTGGACGTATATCTCGAAAGCCATGAAGAAACCCACTCAGCTTGACCGACAGTTGGAGTTGACTCCTGACTTTGCATTTATCCCCCCCCCCCCGCAGACGAAACCTCAAAGTAGGTAGTGTGGAAACTCTTTGGTGCCATTTTTGGTGACATCGTCGGCGCCCCCGTTTCCAACCTCTCCTCTTCCCCCGCCGCAGAAACATCGTGGCCCCATGGCGGCGTCCAAGTCACGACGAACTGCTTAGAGATGCCTTGTCGGGGCATGTGTGCGGCCGTTCACTGGCCGGGCTTCTGGAACCGATGGAGCGGACGATGTGCACCGCCGCTATCCCGGTGGAGACGGTCAATGTGAAAGAGGGAGAGAGAGAGAGAGAGAAAATGCCGCGCTCCTTCGGGTCCGTCGAGCGTTGCAGTCCAGTCGTTGCAACTTGGAACCATCCTATATGCGGACGGATAGGCGACGGGGGCGCGTCGGCGCCTGGAGAGACAGAGAGAGAGCCACGGGGGGGTCCAAACAGAGGTCCAGGAGGCATGTCATACGGGTCCCCTGGGTAGACATCGGCCCTAGCTCGCCCGCCTCGTTCCGCACGACTACACCCAGTCGGGACGGGCGAAGCGTTCGGCGGAGCGCATCGCCATCCACCACCATTTCGTTGGTGCTGGGTGGTGTAACCCTCTTGACGTAGTCTTGTTTGCCACAGCCCTCAGCCCGTGAACCCCTTCTTCAGCTTAGACTCTTCCTCCTCCTCATCCTTTTTTTTTTTTTTTTTTCCTCCTCCCGATCCGCCATGCGACCAAAGCACCCCCTCTCCAAAGTTCGAGCTAGCCCGTCTCCCCCCCCCCCCCCCACCCATAAGACAGGGTAAGGGCAATAGGACACGAAATGCACGTAAGTGAGGGTCAGCCAAGGGCTTTCCAGAGCCAGGCAGGCGGGCGGCAACGGGGCTAGGTAATGCTAGATGATGGTCGCCCGTTTCGATGCTCTTCTTTCGCCCACCCACCGGCTCTTACGTCGACGACGAACATGGCTGCGCGATCCCCTTGACCCTCCCCCAAAGCGGTGGTAGGGTGGCGAGGTTGAACCTGCTATGATGCACCCCGCGGCCGCCGTCACTTGTACTAACAAAAGCGACATCTAGCTCTCCCACGCCAGCCCCCCCCCCCCCGCTGAAGCTGCGTTACGCCCCAGATCAAAGTCCCCGGACGCCGGGCGCCGACGCCGACGCTGATGGTTGGGTGGGTAGACTCGGGCCTCATGTCTCGTCGCCTCAGTGGCCCCGGAACAAGGACACGCGCTTTCTAGAGTGCTTGCAGTAGTGCCCCCCTCCCATTCCCCCCTCAACATCCTGCGACGGAAGAAAGCGGCAGTGATGGACGGGAGAAGGGTCTCGCGCGACCCCATCCTCCCGGGTTCCCTTGGGTATAGAGGATGCGATGCATGCCCTTGTAATGACTTTCTCGGGGTGTGAGCATCGTGCCTCGTCTTCCTTTGGGAGGGGAGTTAACTGCATTCAGGAATCAGGCTGTCGAGTCAGTAGTTTCTGATGGTGAGAATCTTGGCAAAAAGCATCGTACAAAATGCTGCGATATCCCCTTTTGGTCAGCGGGAGAACTGTCGTCATCCACCTTCCCATCCGCCTACCCGTCTCCCATTGAAGTGCTTACCACATTCCCCTCTAGATGAGCACTTAACCCCATGATCCCCCCCCCCCCCCTCTTGGCGTCGGGAGGAGCTGTCAATGACAAGACGGTGGTTTTCCGGCTGACAACAACGTTGGCTTGCTGGGACAACTTTCACCGCAGCCCGTCGTGGTGATGGCAGTTCGCCACCATGAGTGGGCATCATCCCATCATCCATCCAAATTCCGAAATGCGGTCCGCTCTTTTTTATTCTTTACTGTGCGCAGCTGCGCAAAGAAAGGAAGGATACTGCTATTTGGTCGTCCGCCACGCCCCTCCGCCGCCAAGCGTGCAACAGCCCATCCGGCGTCACGTATGTACAGTACCTCGTCAAAAGAAAATAAGTCGACGTAGTTGAATCCACGATTTACCCCCCCCCCCCTTTATTGTTGGCGGCGGCGCTGTCGACAGACGATGACACATGCAATCCCGATTTTGCCGGGAGCGACCATGTAAGCGGTGAGCAACAAGAAGAAAAAAGGGGATCTACGCCACTGCACGACCCAAAAGCGGAGGGCCTCATTTTTCGATCACGGGTTGTTCTTTTGCCTTTTTTTTTTTATTTTTTTTTTGGTGTTGGCTCAGCTTCCTCCCCTCGCTCGCTCGAGCTGCTATTTTTTTTTTATTTTTCTTCCGCAGGGAAACTCTTACTTCTTGTGGTCTGGCGTTTTTTGTCTCGGCAGAGAAAATGATAGGAGAGAGAGAGAAAAAAAATAAACGCTAAGAAAGGGCAGAAGCGAGGACAAAGGTCGGGTTGTTCATAGAACTTATTAGACGCTCGTTCGTGTTTTGGATGACCTCTCTGCTCCCTGCCCTTCCCTTACCCCCGCGGCGCGCCGAGGCCAAGGGAAGACGAGAAGGGCGGGAGGGCGCGTGATCTTGCACTCACCACGACATACGTACGCACCCACACGCCCACGCACACGCACGCTGGGCTGCGAGCGGGTTGATGGGATCTGGGTGTGGTTGTACTGCGCTGCGCTGCGCTATGCGTGCTTGCGCTGTGTGCTAGGCCGCCGTGGTGTTGGTGTGATGTGGAGTGTGGTGGTGTGGCTCGGTTTGCTTTGCGTTTGGCTGGGTGAGGTCCAGGGTGGCGAGGGAGGGCGAGAGATGGTTAGAGCCGTGTGTGGCTGCTGCATCCCTCCCTCCCCCTCCCCCTCTCCCCATGTGTGTGTCTCGATGACAGAGAGGCGTATCTATGCCCATCCTTGCCGGATCGTGCCGTTGGTTTGGACGTCCGGACATGGCTCTTTCTTGGAAGACAGATGGGACGGACCGGGTTGGATGAGGGTGACTAAGCCTGTGCTTTTTTGGGTTCGACGCTTCGTCTACGTCACGACTGTTTGTAAGGGAAGCCTGCCTTGCCTGCATTTGTGTCTCGTGACCGGCTTGCACTCGTAACTAGAAGAACACTATAGACGCCGAAGGAGGGGAGCAAGATGTCTTTGACGGGTCAGGTATTGGTTCTACAGACCATGTACAGGTAAACATATATAGATATCTACATGGAACATGTATGTTTATGGATACAAAAAGACTGCGCCATGCAAACGACCTGTCAGCGCGCTCGAATGTTGTGTGTTTGCGCCGTTTATTCCAACCCCAACGGCAAAGCACGGTAAACCACACAATGCAGGGCTCCCGCCTGCACGATGGGTTCCCGCATTGCTCGACTTCTCGAGTCGAGTCTCCGTTGATCAGAGAGAGAAGAGGGGCTGCCAAGAGAGGCCGGAACCACCCTCCTCCCGTGTGAGAAGAGGGCAAGTCGTTTTCGGTCATTGGCATTTCCTCACGTCGCTCAGGCCAGCCCGCGATCCGCTCTCTTACCACCACCACCACCGTCACCCGCCGACCCGAGTCGTTCGTTGCGGCTGCGGCTGCCGGCGGGGCTCTTCTGAAGGCCGACCGGGCTCGTCTGCATGCAAAGCGTGTGGTCCGTGACGAGGCCCCGATCTATTCCTGGAACGAAGGGGGGGCGGGAAGGAATAAGAAAAGAGAGGAAACACAATGATGTTTGGCTAACAAATGCCCTCCCTCACCTAACGAGGGTTCCCCCCCCCCCTTATTTTTTCGTCGCGGCGGTGTTCTTGGGAGACACAGTCAGTCAGTCAGTCACCAGTTCATGGAACATAATTACACGTAACCTGGCTATGACTGTGACTGTGACTTGCGGGCTGTGACTGACAGCGACGGACCTCCACCGGCTGTTGACGCGTTGCAGTGCCCCCCCTGCGGCTACGCAAGGTTTTTGTTTTTTACGAGGCTCTTGGGTATTTGTCACCCCGGAAGCCTGGATGATGCTGTTGCTGCTGCTGCTGCGCGCCTGCGCGTCCGCGGGCTCGGGTTTTTGGGGAACGGCCGGGCTTCTCCTTCCCCTTCCCCTTTCTGTGTTCTTCGGACGAAATCTGGTGCTGCGCTGCGCGCTGGGTGTTGTCGGGTCGAAGGGGTTGGTGTCTGTGTGCTTTGACGGACTCGAGGATTTTTTGTCCTTCTTTTCCCCTTCTTCTTCCTCGTCTTTCCCTGTGACGACGGCCCGAGGCGTCAGCCGGGAACGGGGGGGGGGGGGGCGGAGGCTCATGGCCTCACGAGGTTTGTCTGGACTGAGGGAGACAAAGTATGGGGAACTGGAGACTGGGGTGCATGTCTGTAAGTGTGGTTGGTCATCTTGATTCTTTTCTTACCTTGCTTCCCCTTGGATTAGCAGCTGGTGAATCAGGGTCTAGGGACCTTGATCTTTTTTTGTCCTCTTTCTTTTCTTTTTCTTCTTCATCTTTTTTTAGGCCACGGGAGAGAGCGGGCGAGCAAGTGTTCTCTGCTTGTGTGTGATTGGACGAAGGGGCGGCCGGTGATTTGGCCTCTTAGACCTCTGGTGATGGACGGGGGCGAGATGGTCGAGTCGGGTCATGAATGGGGGGGGGGGTTCATTTCTGTTGTTATTTCGTACCTTATCCGATGAGGATGGGTTGTGCGAGGAGGGAGAGGGGGCGAGATGGAGAGATGGTGCCTGGAAGGATAAGATGAGATGCTGAAGGGGTTTGTGATAGCTTCCCGCGGCGGGAGAGCTGGTCACTGGTGTGACGGCGATACCCACGGTCTTGAGTATCGGTTCCGGAGTAGTGGAATGAAATTCTATGACTGCTTATAGCCATGAACCAGCTGATACGCCCGGCTCCGGGTCGCCTTTGCCCAGCCCGACTTGCCATCTACTTTGTTTATTCTCGACTCTAATTCATCATGATTGTCCTGTGGCGATTCCAGGATATCAAAGAAATACTGCTGAACGGACCGTACATGTGCCGCAGCCCTCAAGAGCTGGGCGAAGGCTCACCCGTGTCGGAATGTGTTCTCGTACAAGTCATGTGTTCTTAGTTACACTTCAATGTAAAGTAAAGCCTTCTATCTAACAAGTCTGCGATACAGTTCTCGTATCGAATACAAAAAAAGAGGACACCGAAGCCATCCGGAGAAGTGAGAGGAGGACAGCACCTTGTACATTAGCAGAACAGACCGAGATGCCTGTGTGGCGTTTTCCTATGCCACTCATCACCTTATTCCCGATGTTCCACTTACCAGGATGCGGCGAAGACATTGTCGGAGACCTTAGGTTGGCGGAGGGAGCGAGGATGGGGTTGGAGCTCCTGTCAATGCGAGGTTGCGAGAAGAGAATATTCTCGAGGAAACAACACAATATACATACAGTCACCAAAGGTCATCAAGCCTATGGGGGAGGAACGTGTCCTTTCAGCACGCGATTCCGGTGATTTTCAAATCATGATGAAGACGGATCGAAGCAGTGACAGAAAGGATCGTTTGGGCATCTTGCCTGCCCCAAACTGCAAGAAAGCCGGCTCTTGCAAATGGAGACCGACTTGTCACGCTCGATCAACAATGGCTGGGCAAATCAGACGAGGCACCTCTGGATATGGTCGCTTTCCCTGATTTTGGACAGCTTGTCACAGTGCCATCGACAAAACTAGAGCTGTCTGAATGCGTTCTTTGCTACTGGCTTGTGTGTGTGTGTGTGTGTGGATAAGGGTCATCATCGCAGAGAAAAGAGCACGGCGGTGCGAAATAGGTTTCAACCCCCCATCTATCGGTGAAGGAATGAGGCCTTGACCCACGAGCGAGGGGAGGTTCACGGCGGCAGAGTTCCTTCGAGAGCGTAACAAACATCCCGGAGTCATGCATTCTTGGAATGGAACAGCTGGTTCGGTTCTGCGTGCCGAGTAGGCTATCCACCACTGCATATCAAGAGAACTCAACGCCAGTGCGGTCCGGTGATAATGAAGAGTCCGGCCGGGCGCAGCAGTCCTTCTTGTACGAAACACCTGGTCGAAACTACCAGCCGGGCATCGTCAGGTGCCCCGTCCTCTACCTCGTAGATGATTTCTACTCTACCCCAGCCGTGGAACCGGATTGTTAAGGGGTAGTAGGATGGAAGCTTCGCGACACTTCTCTTATAGTTTCTCCTGTGGTTAGACGGGAGAAAACCGGTTGTGGTGAAGGACGCACGACGCTCTTGCGGCTCTGCTCGACAACACGAATGCAAAAAGCACGCAAGCCCATCATTATCAAAAAAAGACCAACCCCCATCAGGCCCCCGATCCGCTAGGGCCCCCTTGCCAGTGACTCTGTCCCCGAGAGAACATGTTTTCTCACTCCTGGTTCACGTTCGCAGTCGAGAAACCTCTATCGCCCCCCGCTGACATCGATAAAACACCGACCCCGCCTTACGGGTTGGATATACCGGAGGGGCGTGGCCAGCGCGGCGCAGTTCATCAGCGAGCGAGCGGTGGTCCCAGCAACACGTACTTCGGGCGCTGTACAATCTCGAAATCCATCCATAGATCTCACCATCTTCGACATCAAACCCACACCCTTCACGCGTTCACCCCATCTCGAAAAAGAAAAAGAACAGGGATGAAAAAAGGCAGGCAATCACTCGTGAGCCCATTCATGAATCGTCCTAGTCCTACATGACACCTCAGAACTCATCTCAGCCCCCCCCCCCCCCCCCCCCCCCCTCCTGCACCACACCCTCCCCCTTTTTGACTCTTTCCACAAGAGGAGGCTCCGAGGGCGGGCAAAGACAATTAACACCAGTAGACGGATCATGTTTTTTAACCGCCGTCTCTTCCAGTTTGGAAACCTTGAACCTACTAAAGCAAGCCCACCACAGACCCCTCCACCAAAACGCCGGGCCAACGAAAGATGAAGATAAAAAAAATAAAAAAAAACCCAGACCCTATGCCCTCCCCGCAGGTAGAAGAAGAAACCTGTTGTGACGCGCCGGAGCGTCACGACCCGCCCGGCATCACCGTGTTCCCGTGAAACTCGGGCCTGACGATCAACCAGGTCTCCTCCCTCTTGCGCTTGCCCCGAGGGGAGCCGGACAGCATCACCTTCCCCTGGGCGGCAACGTCCGATACGACCCTCTGATGAGATGGCTCGGCCCTGACAGCTCCCCCTTTCGCCTGGACTGCCTCCGCCTTGGGCGCCTTGGCCGGGGTCGGCAGCCCCTCGGCCTGCTTGACGCTAAAGGCCTCGTAGAACGAGGATCCCAGCTCGGCCCCGTGTCCGCACTCTTGAATCCTGCGGCCGCAGAAGTTGCAGCCGCGGGCCGTCATGGACGACTCGGTGCGGCCGTCGGGGGTGCCCCGCGCGCCGCCGTGCGCCCGGACTAGCTCGTCGTTCTACGAGTGCCGGCCCTGAGGCACGACCGACTTATCGATCCGCAGTCGGCCCCGCGCCATCGCGTCTTTCTCGTCGCCGAAGCGCGCCTCGAACTCCCGCTGCTCGGCCTGGTGGGCCTCGAGCGACGCGCGGCACGACGGCGGCAGCATCGCCTTGAGGTCGTCTCCGATGGCCAGGATGCCGTTGAACGGCTTCAGGAAGTCGGGCACCTCGGCCGGCCGGCGACCGGCGGACTGGACCCGCACGCGCGGCGTCTCGTAGACGACGTCCACGACGTTGAAGTTGCGCGCCACTGCCGACGGCACGGCCGGGAAGGCGCTGTTGGGCTCGCTGGCGGTGCCCGGGGGCACGATCTCGACCCGCGCGCGCGTCGGTTGCGTGTTGACCGGCATATGCATCAGGTTGGTGTGGATGTCGTACGCGCCGTGGCGCACCGTTGCCATGCGGATGGCGTTGACGCGGCTGTTGAATTCGCTGGGCATGCGTGTTAGTCCGAGATGCCGTGTCTTGTGTGAATGGGTGAAAGGGCTCCCTTACCTGGCCGCGCGGGCGTGCTCCAACTGCCAGTTAGTGTCATTCACGTTGACTCGCTTCTTCTTGACCTCGGTCAGGCCGGCAAGGGGGTCCGAGGCGGCAGGCGTCTGGTTGGTGTGGTACACGGCACTGGCGCCGAACCAGGCGACGTACTGGTTCGAGTTATACGGCTGGTTAGGGTCAAAGACGTCCGAGGGGTCCGCGATGGCGCCTTCGACGACGCCGGCCGCGCGCATGTCGGCGACACGGTAGTCGTCGATGATGTTGCGGCCGCCGACAATGATGCGCGCGCCGAACTCGACAAAGACGGAGCGGGCCGTGACGATTCCTATGGCGCGGCCCTTGTAAGAGTGGGGGATGATGTTGCGCTCGATCATGTCCATCTTTTCGTCGTCGCTCACGATGATCTTGTAAAGCTTCGGGTGCTTGTTGAAGAAGAGGTAGCTATCGCGGAAGCCGACACAGCGGGCGGGCTCCGTCGACAGCATGTACTGGCGCTCGCCGCGGCCCTTGACGGTGAAGGTTCTGCAGCGGTACTGGCGGCCGCCCTGGAGGTTGCCGAGCTTGTCGACCTTGGTCTCGCCTTCGGAATCCTCGGGCAGGACGCACTCGTCGTCGACAATGTCGACCTCGGTGCCCTCCTTGTCGATCACCTGCCTGAGCTTCGGGGGGGCCTGCCCGGGTGCGGGCCGACGACCGCCGCGGCCGCGCCATCCGCCACGGCCTCTTCTGCGCGGGGTGTCGGCCTCAGACGCGGGTACAGTGATCATGTTGTCCCAGCCAGGTGGCTTGTTTTTCGGGGGCCGTCCGAGGCGCTTCCTACGGATCACGGGCTCGGTGGGAGGGGTCGGTTCCTTGGCCGAGGGCTCCGAGTCCTCCGCCTCGTCGTTGGCGGGCTCCTCCTCGCCGTCGTCTTCGCCACCTTCCTCTTCACCCGACTCATTTGGCTTCTCCTCTTCCTCCTCGTCATCGTCATCTTCGGGCTGCGCCTCTTGCTCGTGCTCGGGTTCGGACTCGACAGCTTCGGCGACGGGTTCGTCGTCATCAATGCCCTCGAAGGATCGGGGAGTGCTTTCTAGAGGCCAAATGTAGTTAGTAATGCGTTCGCGCTACTGTTTTCGTGACTGAAAAGTTGTTGCGAAACGAAGTATCCCATCCGAGGGGTAGGTATTTGTTGAAGGAGGGGGCACGGGGGGGACGTTGGGGTCTGTGGGAGATGCCTTGTCGTCGTTGGAAAAGCCAAGAGCATCTCGCCTCCAAAACAATACCCAACATCAACTGATGCGCTCAGCCGTGCGGACAGTCACCGCAAGCAATCCAATCCCCAAAGCTTCAATGTGCGACAAACAAGGGAACACGGGAAAGAAAAAAGCTTGTACGTACGGAGTGCAGCAGAGGCGCGCTTGGCCGCGGCCCTGCCTGAACGGGAACGGCGTCCAGACATTATGGGTCGACAGAGTTCGGGAGAGTTTGCGATCAGTGCCGGAGTTGCAATGCGGTTTTGTAGGTGCGGTGCGCAGGATCGTGGATGTGCGAGCCTAATGGCGAATGGCGCTGGTTGAGATGGAGTCGCGACGCGAAGGACAAGCAAGTCTCGGCATGTGTCCCTGGAGCGGGAAAAGATACATAATTATAATTATGGGGACAGTCCCCCCAACTTGGTTTTGATTGGATGACTAATACGTATAAGAACAAGTTGGCACTGGCTCAATACACACTGTGCATTTATGTCGCGATAATGCATGAATGGATGGATGCACTGAATCAAGGGAATGTAATTGATACACACGGTTTCACGACATAACGTACGTAGTGCTTGATGGCATCAAAACAAAGCATGAGATTTTATTATACTTCTGTCTTCCATCTAAAGTGTGTTTTCTTGGGGCGAGGCAACCCAAGTAGCAGTCTGGGAATATTATGCAATGAAGCCGCCTCTCAAGAAGTTCTGTCCTAGTAATTTTCCCCTCAGAAAATCATATTAGTCCACGCCAAGCAAGCCCGTAAGCAAATTCCGTCTGTCCGCGATCGACCTCTTACGCTCTGATCTTCCAAGAGCTGCGAGAATGCGCCATTCCAGGCGACTAGAACCGATCCGAATCAGGACGGTGGGCACAGGGAAACCACCCCTAAACGCCCGAAAGGAACAATTGGTACGCCGCAGTCGTCATTGCCAATCAGGCATGTGTTGTAGCAGGCAGTAAAAGACCACTGAGTCCTCATCATCGTTGCCGTCAGAGACGTATTGCGGCAACGAAAAAGACGATGGCGTCTCGGTGTCGGCTCACTCTTCACTCTGGAAAATGATGCCGTCAGCCGTGAATGTGTGACGGCAGTGCGTGTCAGAGCAATTGTAGGGACAGCCCGGCACCTTCTAGTTAACCGGGAGGCCGTCGATTGCCTTCTGATCAGCACCCCACTCCTTCTCGATCAGCCTGTCGCGGGCCTGATACAAGAAGCGATAGGCCGTCTTGATGGTGCCATCGCTGACACCGGCCACCGAGGCGATCTCCTTGGATGTCCTGACCTCCTTCATAAGATGAGACGCCATGTAGATACACGCGGCGGCGACGGACAGCGGCGAACGACCGGCCAGCTCCGAGACGCTCGACGTCTTGCGTGCGAGAGCCCGCGAGACGTTTTCAATCTTTTGGGCGTTGCGGAAGTTGAGGTTGGAGCAGAAGCGAGTGCAGAGGTCCTCGGCGCTGGTGGAGGCACTGGCCTTGTAGCCGTCCAGATTGGACAGAGAGCCTGCACCACTGGGGTTCTCCTCCTTGATCTTCTGTAGGAACGACTCGAGCTGCTTGAAGACCCTTCCGATTTCCTTCTTGGACACGTGAGTGACCTGGAAGATCTCGCGAAAGGTACGGCCGACACCCGTCTGACGACAGGCGATGAAGATGCAGCCTGCGATGACAGCCTCCTGAGGCTTGCCCTTCATGAAGTTGTGGTCGTATGTGAGCTTGAAGATGTGTTTGGCGGCGTCGGAGACGTTCTTGCCGAGGTTGATACTATCACAGAAGGCACCAATCTCCTTGTAGGCCTGCATGAGCGACTTGCTGGCCTTGTCGTTCTGAGACTTATTCTGGAGACGGGCAAGTTGCTTCGAGTCTCTGCCGTCGCCGAAGGCGATGGTGGTCTCGAGCTGAGAGCCGTTCAGCAGGGGGTTCACGGCGTCTCCGACACGGGAGGGGTCGTCGTTCCCCTGGTCGTCGTTGGCGAATGTACGCCATTCAGAGCGTGTGTCGATGATTCGCTCGCCCACGACCAAGCCGCACGAACCACAAACCATGTCACCAGAGGAAAATTCCTCCACCAAATGCGGAGGATATTCCTTGCAGTCAGGACACATCACGACCATGTTCAGGTCGTCCTTGAAGCCGGAGGCCTCCATGTTGGGCGTTGATGGTTTGGCAGTGTAGATGTTGTTTGTTTTGTCGAAAACCTTGCAGCGACGCTTCAGTTCTTTCCTCCTTCGCCGGAGCTGCTTGCGCTTGCTGAGTACGGCCTTATGGGTCGCGGGGTCTTCTTTGCTCGAGTTGTTTGTTCGTGTCCAAAGGAGATTGGTGGCAAGCTGAACGAAGAGCGGCGAATACAGCTTGGCGGTGGTTGCGACCGGCTACTTTCGTTCAAGAAGAGGAGGCGACGAAGGCGCTCGGGGAAAGTTACCCTAACTAGGCAAAGAAAAAAAGGTGAGCCATGACTTCCTGACCTGTGGCAGGAATATCCTCTCTCACCAATAAAGCGAGCCTTTCAACACAAGGCGCGAAAGATGAGAGGGGAGAGGAAGAGTAGACGAGAAAGGAGAGAGAGAGAGAGAGGCTCTCGTTTTGCAGCCAGCCGACCGATTCTACCAGTGAAGGCGTCCGAGAATGGCGAACAAAGACAAAAAAAGATGCGAGTGCCAGGGTCGCGGAGCAGCCGGCTCGAAGAGAAGCTCGTGTGCGACAGTCGCAAAAGGTACTCAGAAAAAGTCGATGGACTGATTTTTCGAGGGTTCGTTGCGACAGAGGCAGACGATTTCTTCGTACGCGGCGAGCGAGTGACGTGGAAAGAGGTGGGTTGTAGGGGGGAAAACGCCCAGGCTGAGTTTCGGATTCCGGATGAGGACTTTGACTTGCTGAGGGGGGATAATTAGGCAGACAGACGTATCAGAAGGATAGTGAGATGACTCAGCAAATCGGAGCCGAAGGCCGAAAGCCGCACGAGTACAGTGCAAAATACCGGTACAAGACGGGGCCGCCTTAGGGCCGCATAGGGATGTGTACAAGTACCTAGAGTGCGAAAGGCACCTATAACCAGGTACGTAGTAGGCAGATAGGTAAGGTGGAGACGCGGGTGTTATGGATACGCAGGTACGTACCGGAGCCTGCATCATGAACAAGTGGGGGGGCTCCTTCACTTTTTGGTCTATCATCCAAGCTTCCATCAAGGCCTTCATCTGATGCTGGCTGATGCTCACATAGGGGGGCGGCCTGAGGCAAGCAAGTAGTGTGTTATATGTAATGCAAATTGAATAAGTAGGAGACGGTTCCATAGGTAGGAAGTTGCTCTATATGTTTCTTGATATATAAGTGTTGTTTTCAGCCGTGGTCGAGTTCGTGGTCGTGGGTATCAATACAAAAGGAAAATAGATAAAGAAGGTACATGAACTTTTCACAGGGGGCATTCGGAAACCCCGCTTGCGTACCCCGTTTCCACGTTGCTGATCATAAGGTCTTTGTCGTCATTACATTATCCCGCCCCGCACCTCCGTGCCTTGGTCATCTTCTTCAAGACAGGTGCACGGGGGCATCCGAAGGCTTCGAGAGTCCCGGCGAGGGCATCTCTTCCATCTCCCATACGGCTGGCGGCGGAACCACCAGCCTGACCCGCGGCGTACGGATCGGCGACGGCGACGGCGACCTCGAGTGCGGCGTCAGGGTGGCATCGACCTCGATGCCGGGATGGGGCTCCGGGTAGTAAGGGTGCTGCAATGTCGTCGACGACGACGACGACGACGACGACGAAGCGGACGACGACGACGACGACAGCTCCGACGCCGACCTCATCCGCGGCATCCAGACCGACACGGGGCGGCCCCCGTGGCGGTACTCCTGCTGGAGCCGGTGCTGGAGCAGCTGTTGGTGCTGCTGGTGCTCCTGCTGCAGCCTCGCGAGGTTGAAGTCCTCGTAGCTGTTGCGCCTCGAGGGCTCGCGGCTGGCGAGCGACTTGCGGATCATGATGCTGCGCTGCGCCTCCTCCTCCTGGAGCCGCTCGAGGGCGCTGAGCTTGCGCCGCCGCAGGAACTCCTTGCGCGTGAGGTAGGGGTCCCGCTTGCACGCCTCGCGGAACTGGGCGTGCTTCTTGCGGTCGAAGAGGTAGAACAGTGCTGCTGACATGACGACTGCCGCGACACAGAGGACGACGACGACGATGATGAGGGTGGTGGTGGTGCTGACGTTGACGGTCGACGGCGAGCGCTTCTCGCCCGCGGTGATTCCCGATGACGGCGGCGAGCCGCTGAGGCTGGAGTATGCGTCTACGGGCGTCGGTGTGGGTGTAGATGATGATGATGTTGTTGTTGTTGTTGTTGTTGTTGTTGTTGTTGTTGCTGTTGGTGCTCGTTGTGCTCTCCCGAGAATGGCAGGTGCCATGTCTTGGGCGGTGGTATTTATATTGACGTGCGTGTGTGGCCTCGAGGATGTTTTGTTTATTGACAGCGGGGCTAGCACGATTCCCCAAGTCCGCCCGTGAACCCTTCTCGTCCGGTCTTGCCCCTCGGGGGTCGTAGCTGAAAAGGAAGAGTTGGGTGATGAGCTTTGGTGCCGTGATAGCTTTATGTGGCGTGGGAACGGTGCCGGCCGCCGGTAATGCCAGTAGACGGTTAAGGCGGGTTGGAGTAGAAGGGGGTGCGTGCGGTAGGTCAAGGATGGTCCGGACGACTGCACCCAAGCGTGGCTTGTACAACAACGTCTTTAGGTATGTTGGAGCTCTGGAGGGTTGTATACGTGCGCAGAAGAGAGTGATAACCTGTGTGCTTCCGAGAGACCGTGTGTAAATGAGGACGAGGAGGGACCAGAGGTGTCCTTTATGACATGCCCCGACCCTCATACTGTACCAGGCAGCATCCATTTCGAAGAGCAGAAATTCGTGCACAGCTCCCAATGTAACCGCACCTTACGATGTAGTCCTTGAGTGAGTATCTGTTGCGAGGCAGATCGGGCGACTCTTCCTCTCTGCAGGGTGTACAGGGGGTGGGGTGGGGGTGGGCGGCGGCGGCGTAGTACTTACCTAGGTAGGTGATAGACTACTAGATGTAGATACACACTTGCAGTTGGTGTGCGTCGTTGCACACGGTCGTTTGGGGCGTCTATTATTGGCTCTGTGTCTATATCTGCATCCCGGAAACGCAAGGAAACACTACCCGTCTTACCACAGCCCGGGTTGTGGGGGGAGCCAATGAGCGAGTGTCTGAGAGGGATCGACTTTAGGGTAGGATCCTTTGTCTACGCAGACAGAGTACCTCGGTGGTGCAATCCAGAGATGCCATGCCCCTCCTCCCCTCCCCCCCCTGGCGTGTTGTGTCTGTTGCCTGGTGCCTCAGTTAGATCATGGACATGTACAAGTGGCCTCCAACCCTACCTCTCTTCTGCCTTGGGGGCCATGTGTAGTACGCTCCCAATGTGGACCGTCGAATCCGCCTGTGAGGTTTGTGTTGTGTGGCTTTCGCCTTAGATAAAACCAACATAGAAAAAGGCGTGTGTCTAAGTGCAACTGTATCCGTAACGTCCGAGTCTCTGGAACAGTCCATGTGCCTTGCTTAGCTTCACTAGCGGCGATCTTCGCGCTCTAACCACCATTTATTGTAGCTACGCGCCGCTTCTTTTCGCCGACCAACACCGGCAGCACCAAGAGGCGTTGCATTCCTCCCCCCAAAGACACCTAGGGTCCTTGTGAGGCGGATCTGAGGCTCCCCCCAAATGGACGCCGTGCGACCCCCGATGGGTGTTGTTAGTGTGATTCCGCCGTGGCCTCGGCATCCGTGCTGCGGGGCGCATCGGCGAGCGATAGCGAGCCATACTCCATGTTTGGTTCATGTTGGACCGTCTATCCGTAGATAGGTAGTCCTGGATAAGCAACACCACCTCGACAGACGCCAAGCCCGGTCGTCCAATGCCCTCTGAGTCTGGTACCTGAGTGGCACCACCTCACTTTGTTCCCTCAAGATACTCTTCCTCCACCATTCTTCCCCCCCCCCTTTTTTCTTGCCTCGCTTCCTCCCAAACATCTATTGGACTCGCACGCACAAAGAGAACGATAGAGGCGTGCAGCAGCCAACAGCCCAACAGGTTATACGGCGTTGGTCCCGAACCTGAACCACGTGTTGGAAACCGCCCCCCTGTCCGCTCCAGCGGGAAACGGGGTTTTCAGCTCGACTCGCCGCTGTCTCGTGGCCCCCCTCCCCTGTGTTTGTTCAAACAGCCGTTTTCTTTGATGCGACGAGACCCGCGCGCCTGCTTCGGCCGAAGACACCACGTGTAATGAAGATTGAGATAGATTAGGGTTTTTGTTTTTGTTTTACTTTACCCTTTTTCTTTTTCTTCCCAGCAAACTCTGAAGTGGGGGACGGAAACAAAACCGTCTTCTCTTCCCTGCACACCCGCACTGATCATCCCAGCGCACTTCTCCAGTGCGTCGTTTCAGCGCTGCAGGCCCTCTTCCCGCTCCCCCTGGTTCTCAGGTGAAGTGAAGTGGTATTAAAGTGAAAGGGGGACGACGATGCCCCGATGCCCCAGCGATGATTTTCTCCCAGGTCGTTCATTGCCAATGTAATTTGAAACATGGCAGCAGTGACTCTGCACCCGCACTGGGCACCATTCGATGGAACGCATCTCGGACCCCGGACGAGAGGAGACGGGACAGAAAGGGTGGTCCTGCCGTCTGAACAGGACGAGAGAGGTGGCGACGGATGGGAAGCCGTGCTCGTCCTGATGGCCGCCACCGCCGTCATCGTCTTTGTTACTGTAGCCTGTTGTTGCTGACATGCGCAGCCATCCTGAGAGCTGTGCGAGTTGTGGCCGCTGCGACTATACATCCTGAAAGTACAGTCTCGCGGACAAGTGCTGGGTATGATTGAGACGGCCTGCGGCATGCTTTCGAGGTCTTATTGAAGATACAGATGCAAGTAAGAGTAATTGTCTCTGAATAGAGCCCCAATCAGCACCGGCTCGCGCTGTGCCGCACACTCGTCGACTTGCCAGAACGAACGTCGAGTGAGCCGAGTCGGGAGGATTTCATCCCCTCTTCCAAGCCGCCACGGACGGCACCCAAACAAACCGACCGTGCTTGCTGGCCAGACCCAACAAAGGACATGATACTGCGTGCGCTGCATAGTGGAAGCAAGAGAGACGGGGCCAGACACAGCACACGGCCTCTATTCGTCGACGACTCGGGTCGGTCCTGGTGAAACGCTGCTCACCGGCCGTTAGCATCGCATCCCTTAGTCTGTTCGTCGTATCCTGTGCATCGCATGGGCATCGCACCTCATGTTCGGACGGGACCCCTTTGCAAACCCTGATTTTGAAATAGAACAAAAAGAACAACGCTGAGGAATCCTTGCCCATCAGCCAACTGAGAGAGACAGACAGACAGAGAGAGAGAAAGAAGAGAGAGATCAAGGCATGCCGTCTCACATGCAGTCAGCGTAATATCGTGCTGACACACGATGGGTGATCTTCCCGCCTTTCGTCAGCCCCTGGTGAACCACCCACCCGACCCCCGTCTCTTGATCCTCCCGCGACGCCACCCGGGGGCCGAACTCGGTTGACACGAACACCAGGTCGCGGGGTTGGCGCTTACTATGTGTCACCCTCTTCAATAACATGGAACACATATACCTGATCCCCACACTGTAGCCGGTCCAGGAATGGATCACCGCCGCAACCACAATCGTTCGCCGGTGCGTCCCCTCCTGACGTACGGCTCACCATCGCGGGCTGTGAATATCTCTCGATGACGAAGACGAAAGAAACAAGAAGCTCCCCCCACAACCGCCCAAACCGCCTTGGTGCCCGAATATACAAACCATGGTTCCCCTTCCCCACCCCGTCATCTCTGATGAAGGCCCCCCCCCGTTATTAAGGACCTTCCTGTCTCGGCCTCTGGAGCCATAAAAAGACACAACATGCGCGCCGTACCGCTGCTGAGGGGCACAGCACAGCGGAGCGACCTTGCCCCAAAAGGACCGGGGGAAAGGGAAGAAGAAGAGAAGACTTTTCCACCCATTCTTCAGCGCTTCCCCACGCATCCCAACCTCTGTCGCCCCCCCCCCAAACGATCTGCGTGCACAGCGGTTCCTTCAACCCCACCAGCTCAGCCACCGCCGGGGAGGACGGACGACTGCGTGCGCCGCGGCACTCCCGCCCGCGTACCGCCTTGCCCTGCCCTGCCTTGTTGTGTCTTGTCTTGTCTTGTCTTGCTCGTTCCCTGCGTGCCTCTCGACTTGCTCTCGTCGCCGCAGTTTGGTGATGATGGGACGGTGTGCGTACGTGCCGTCCCGTCCCGTGCCGTGCTGCCCGCTGGGGAGAAAGCCATTGCGTCGCCTTTCTCATTTCCCGCAGGGATCGGAGCGGGCTGCTACGGGCTCGGGATGGAGGGGGTTTGATTCATGGTGATGGGGTCTCGTGAGATGATCTTGTGAGACGAACCCTGTGATGGTGTGAGCCCATGGCGAGAGAGAGACAGAGAGAGAGACACTGTCCACGGATGGGGGGGCGATTAATCACCAGTGTTTGGGCTAAGGAGGGCGGCGGCTGGGCATTGCCGTCTTACTGAGCTCAGTCATCCTCGAAACCCAAATAATACACTGGCGAATCCGTCTCGACTTGGCCTCTCAAGGAAAAGGACGAAGACGTCTGTTTACAAGAGTCGAATACAAACAGCGTTTCAACCCATCTATTAACTGCGTCTTTGGGAGAATTAAAAATACATAACTAGTTAACGGCGCCCCCTATCCCCGCCCGCTCGCCCATCTTCAGGTCGAGCGGAAAAAGAAATAAAAAGAAAAAGAAGGGGGAGAAATAAATGAACAGAAAAAAAAGATTTACAATCAGAACGAAAAACCCCTTCAGATGAGCCCCCCGCCTGATAGGTGATAGGGCGCGTTCGTCCGCATGAGGTATATCTCCCCGACCAGGACGGTGCAGCCGACGATCATGGCGATGGTGATGATGGGCACGTTCTCCCGCGCAAACTCCATCCGCCCGATGCGGATGTGCTTCCGCCCGAGTATGTCGCGCCACAGCAGGCCGGCCAGCGACGCGCTGAAGGCGGTGCTGAAGGCGCCGTAGTTGACGCCCAGCGCCATGCTGTACACGGTGCCCCAGAACATCCGGTCGCTGATGGCCACCCCCGACTCCCGCCGGATCTGCTCCCACGCCTGGATCACCCGCGAGAGCAGGATCGTGGTGCCGATGTTGGTGCCCGCGAACTGGAAACGGATCGTGTTAGCTTGTCGTTTCTTCTCGACTCATGGGATCAGGTAACACAAAGAATAAAAATAAAAATAAAAAGACAGGGAGGGTCGCTTGCTTACATTGCACAGAATCACCGATAGGAAGCCCATGCCGCCGATGGCGCCGATGATGCCCGTCTTCTCGACCCAGTGGTCCCACCCGTACGCGAAAACCGGGACCCAGCCCTTGGTGACCAGCGCCTGGACCAGGACGAACATGGCGAAGGCGAAGGGCACGAGCGGGAACGGGAGATGCGAGATGACCGCCATGACGGTTGGAAACGTCTCCTGCATCCACCGGTACCAGTCCCGCCACAACGACACGAGCGTTCGCGGAGGCGCCGACGGTGGCGTCTGATCCCGGGGCGACGCTCGACTCTCGCCGACGTCCTCCCCGCCCTTCTCGTTGCCCGAGAACCCCGCGGATGATGATTGCAAGGCCCCCTGCGATGGCGGCGGCGGCGGCGCAGCCGAGACCGCCGATGGCGATATCTCACGACTCTCTTTGCACTCGCCGGTGCCGGCGCCGTCCTTGGAGGTCTGAGTTGCCGAGGGAAAGGCGACGGCGGGCGGTGCGCTGGAACTGGGCGTGTCCGTGTCGACGTCGCGGCATACCGGCGACACGCCGTCCTCGGCGAGACGCATCTTTTCCTTTTCTGACGGCTCCGGCGCCGTCTCGACGTGGATATGTGGCCGGGTTTGCGACGTGGGTGCTGGCGTTACGGCCATCATCTCCGTCCCGGGAGCCTTGCCGTGCTCGAGGTCTGTATGTTCGGGGCTGGCCTCGTCGCGTTGGATGCCCCTGGCGATGGCCCGCGTCTCCTTGCGGCGCAGCCAGCCGAAGCAGAGGTCCCAGGACAGCATGACGCAGGCAGCTGGCAGGGTAACCCAGTAGACCTGGAAGCGCTGGCCGTGGGTGGCCTTGACGCCGGCGGCGTTGATGGTCAGCACGGTGATGAGGGTGGCGGACATGACGACGGCGCCGAAGGCGGCGCCGCCCCTGTCGAGCCAGGGGTTCATGATCTCCTCGATGAGCTGGTCCGTGTTCTCGTCCTCGAGGCTCTCGTCGTGGGCGGGAGCGCCGCGGGCGTTGGGGATGTTGGGGTTGATGGGCCTGGACATTGTCGACTCGGGAGCCTCACGCATCTTGATGGAAATGGGGATGAGGCCCTCGTTGTTGAAGACGACGTAGAGGAGGAAGGGGAACAGTACGATGGCAGTGACGACGACGGGGACGACCATGTTGGCGGTATACTCGATGAACTTGACGCGGAAGGCGCCGGCCAGGACGAGGTTGGTGGGGTTGGATGAGACGAGGATGGCGGAGGCGATGTTGGCGATGGAGAACTGGGTGAAGATCCAGGCCTTGGGGTGCTTGATGTTGGTGGAGACGCGGGTCATGTAGGCGAGGAAGGCGGTGCCGGAGAGGATGATAGGATCGTTGCCGATGAAGGTTCCGAGGCAGAAGAAGAAGGCGTAGAGGTAGAAGAAGAGGCGGTGGCCGACCTCGCCTCCCCACTGGAGGACCTTGAGTGCCAGGTAGCGGATGAGACCGGAGGCGTCGATGGAGATGGCGATGTAGGCGAGGGAGATGAAGAAGACCATGATGTCGATGGGGAAGATGCCGCTGGTACCGATGGTGCCGTCGTGGACCTCCTGCCTGCCGATGGCCAGGATGGCTAGGAGGAAGAGGTCGGCGATCAGGGGGGCCGTGACCGAGTTCACGGGGAAGCTGAGCGGCACGAATCGCCTGCGTCCCGCGGCTTGAGCATCCTGATGGTCATGATGATAGTCCTTGTCCCTGGGGGTAATCACTCTCAGTCCAGCGAGGCCGTCCAAGGTCACGTGAACAACCCATACGGGCACAGGAATTGGGACATGGAATGGGAAGAGGACTGCAAGGTCTGTTGCACCCGAGGTGGGTTGATTAGCCAAAGGGAACATACAGATTCGGGGTCCCCGTAGGGAGACGGGCAGATGAGATATACGACGTACTTGCGAGGACGAATGCAATCAGAGTAATGATGGACCTCCAGTCCTTGATCTGATCCGTCTCTGTGCTGATAGTGACGGTACTCGTTTCGGAAGCCATGATAGGCGGATGTATCTGCAAGGGCCCATTCAACCGCTGCGGTGGTTAAGGCGGGCACTAGTGGTTTGTACGATGCGTCGTTGCCCAAAGTACACAAGCAGTATATCGCGATGATCCTTTCTTTTTTGTGTATATCGTATATGCGTGTGTATATGTGAGTGAGTGTGTGTGGATGTGTGTATGTATGTGTGTCGGTATGTGTTTTGTAATGTACTTTGTACGCCCTCTTTTTGGGGAATAATCATGGAAAAGGGAAGAGGGAAAAAAAAAAAAAAAAGGGCGGGGCTTATCACGATACAATACTACCTATACCAATTCCACCATACATAGCAACCACACCGCATACCGGTCCGTCTCAGCATTTTAGGGCGATTATCCATGCCGTTCATCTGTCTGTAATTATTCTGCAGCTAACAATAGTCGACACTGCGAACACCTACCAAGGCATTAGGTAGGGTGGGTAGTGTAGAGACTACGAATAGTACACACTACGCTAACTGGGTACATACGTGTAGCAAAGTACGCTGCAGATTGCTGCCATACCCCGCTGATTGGCCAGCTGCCCTCTTTTGGGATTAACGTTGCGTCGAATCGACGTTTCTTTCGTGTGCCGCCGTCAGCGAATCCTTCGCAGAAGCACATCACCCATCACTTCGTCAACCCGACCCTCCAAACACACGTCAGCACACCCTCTGACGCCCGACAGTGGTTACGTCCTCTCTCTGTCTCTCTCTCTCTTTCTCTTTCTCTCTCCGCTTGACTCTTGCTTCCCCCGCCTAGACTACCTAGGTAAGCCGTTGCAATGCGCGCTGCCCTGCTTGCGACAGCCTCATGCCGAGGCATTTGCTGAATGCGTCGGGAACCGCCGTCATGGAACACTCTCACCGGACTAGCTGTCTTGACCCACAAGTCTCACATTTTACCTACGATTCTGTCAAAATGCGACCTCTCCAAATCAAAGTGGGACATGTTCGCCCGGGCAAGGAGATCTCCCACCCTCCCTCCCCCCGGAGCCGCATCACGCGACCAACTTCTCACCCTGGTCTTTTGTCTTTGAAAAGGGACGAGGGATGACGGGAAGAACCTCCGCTTGCTTCGCACATCTTTTCTCGAGGGGTGTGCCACATCCGCAACTTCTTCTCACGACACGTTTTTGAACTCTCTGCTCACACCCACAGAGAGAGAAAGAGAAAGACACACTCGGAAATAACTTTGATTGACGTTCCTTGTCCCGCCATCCCGCAGCCTAAACTATCCAACCATCCATTGCCGGCATTCTCGCCCTCACCTCCACCTCCTAACCTTTGGCGTCGACCCATATTAATCCAATCGGTCGAACAAGGGTGGGCGGCAGTCCAGTGGCCTCCGGAGAGAGAGACCGGCGACCCGGGCCTCGGGCTTGATGGCACCTTTTCCTCTGATCTCGCTGGTGCACGTAATCGCCGGCCGAGGCGCGTCCGCCGACGCCTCGTCCTCCTGTGCGGGCTCCGTTGGCGAGCCCTGCGTCCAGGTCATCTGCTCGTGGCCATTGTCGGGACAGTATGGCATCGGCCAGAGGGTTCTGTAAGTCGACATGCCGCGCAAGCTTGACAAGGTTTCTCCACATACGCGCGTGTTTTAATGGAGCTTGTCTTGCCTCCAGCAGTCTTGGCACGAATACTTACCTGTGCTCCCTCCCCCTGTCCCCAGTCCCGGCAATCAAGCTTTTTCTTAGTGCTGCGAACTAACATCGACATTTGTTTCACCCAGCTATTACGCCCTCGTAGCGACTTGCGTCCTCGCCAGGAAGGCCGAGTGGATCAGAAACGTCGGTCTCGCCGCTGCGCTTATTCTGCCCGCCGTCGCGGCTGTGCATGGCATCGTAATCGCCGCGTTGCACGTTGACGGTGAGTTGGTCCAAACCTTTACCTTGTAACCTGCAGGGATCTCAAACCTAATCTTGCCTGCGCCTACAGGGGCCATCGATCTCGACGTCTACGGCGCGCTGCAGTACTGCTCCGTAGGCATCCTGGCCGGGCCCGTCACCGTGAAGCTATCCTCGACCTACTCCCACCAACGAGGACGCAACATCATCTTCCTGTGGACCGGCCTGATCCTCGCTGGTAAGAGCAACGCCATGACACACCGCCTGGCCCCCGCGAACAACGTGTGTTAACGTCCCTGCCAAGGTCTCCTGAGCTTGGCCGTCGAGTTTTACCGCGCTAACCCGACGCCATGCTTTTCCGACAACGCCGGTGGCCCCATCTCTCAGAACCCGGCCCGCTTCCCCTACGGCAGCGCCATGTGCGGGCTCATGTGCTCGCAGCAGCAAGGTCCATCATCACTTCTGCGGACCAAGGCCGCTAACGAAATATTCGTCGTGCCCGTACCCACCACGCTTCCGCTAGGCACCTCCATGTTCCTCGCCGCCGCCGAGTGCGTGCCCGCCATCCTCTCCCTGGTGTCCTTGTTGGTCAAGATCAGGAACAACCCAGACGATGAGGAGGAGCATTCCAACATTCCCATCCCGGGGGCCAACGGGGCGACGTTCGGCAACATGAAGAGCGTCAACGCGAGCATTAGGGGTTTTCTTAACGCAGTCGAGATACCCGTTTTTGCCGGCGCCGTCGTCGCTATCATCGTCATTGGGGAAATCAACTTCTCTGGCCCTCAGATGGACTACCATACCGAGCCCATCGGTAGTATTGGTGTGCCTCTATTCCTTCCCGACGCCTGGGTATTTCCGAGTTGAGCTAACGTGCAGATCCCTCGATAGGTCAATGGGGCACCATTCTCGCAACAGGCATGGCTGCCCTGGGCTCCTTATACATCTATCTCGCCGGTCAAGTCGTGACGAGCACAGGCGAAATGGTCCCAGGGGAACCGAATAGCCCGAACCACCTGACCCGCAAAAGAACCAATGACCCTGACGTAGAGATGGTTGACGCCCGGAATGATTCTCTTGTCAGGTCCATCTCTGGCACAACCGCCTCTGACCAAGACCAGGGCTACAGACGCACAGTCTCCAACGCTCTCATTAAAATCAACGGGTTCTTCGGTAACAATATGCAACGGCCGCTAGTGCCTAACGAGTTTGGTATCGGCGTGTGGCCTCAGATACCGGGGGAAAGGGAACGCAACGATAACTTGACCCGCACGATCGACCAGTTCAGTACGCGTAACCTCCGCCTGTCCATGAGCCGAGACTCGAACGAGTTCCCTTCGGGAAGTGAAGGTGACTCAACGACACCGACTCCAGCGTCACCCACGTCGAGAGAGGGGTCTGTGGTGGCGGCTTCATCGCAACAAAAGCCCAAGGGCAGACGGTATACCGAGCCATCTGGATCGCGTTCCTTTGGGCAGCATGAGGATAGCACGCCATCTTCGCCCACGGACCCTGAGAGGATTCACAGAAAGACACGAAGTGCAACGCTGCAGGTGCCAACATTGCGCCGTTCCTGAGACGTGCGCTTATCCAGTCTTGGGAGGAAGCAAACAGGACTTACCTGGCCGCAAACCCTACGGACAACAAGTAGACCAGCGGGAATTGCTTGGAAGATAGAGATGGATAACGGACGGTATCTTCAACGCAGTTCTGTAGCAGTATACATATAGATATGAATTACAACAATGACGAACAATTCAGGAATGGGTCCGTTGTAACACTGACATGATTTCACAAAGGTAGCGGCTCTCGACTGGACCGTGCATTGAACTTACGTAATACACATTCAGTGGTACAAGGATAATGCCGAGGCCTATCCGACGGCATCCCCGCCAACCGGGCCGGAGCTAGACCGGGGTCGGAGCTGGGGAAGATCCAAGTCGTGCGTTCTCGACGAATACCGGACCTCAAACCCCCAACATACCTTCCCCGCAACGGCTGTCATCAGTCGTCCGAACGCCACAGCATGGGCAATCTATCGCTTGGAGTTTCGTTTCGCCTGGCATCGCGGGCCGCGCGATGCTGTGCCCCGCCGTCGCGCCTGGCTGGCGCATGGCGACACTACTCGTCGGTGCCGAGCACCAAGCTGCCGCTTGATGGTTATCGAGTTTTGGACATGACGAGAGTCTTGGCCGGGGTAAATAAAATTGATTGAGGTCTCTTAACCAAGGAAGACTTCGTGCTGACATGAACCCACAGCCTTATTGCACGCAGATTCTGGGTGACCTCGGGTTTGTTTTCATTGTTGTCCATACAAAGAGGGGGTGAAGCGTCCATCTCACTGACATTATCGAAGCGCCGAGGTGATCAAGGTTGAACATCCCGTACGGGGCGACGATACTCGAGCATGGGGACCGCCTTACGCGACCTACAAGGCCGGCTCATCCAAGGAAGGACCCGGCGAGTCCGCATACTTTCTTGCCGTAAGCTTCCTGGTGTCCCCTCTCCCACCCTCCCTCCCTCACATCTCACGGGAACCAGACTGAACCGCGCACCAGGTCAACCGCAACAAAAAGTCGCTGGGGCTGAACTTCCAACACCCCGACGGGACGGAGATTCTCCACAAGCTTGCCGCCAAGTGCGACATCCTGGTCGAGAACTATCTCCCCGGGACGCTGGCCAAGTACAAGATGGACTACGAGACGCTCCGCGCCATTAACCCGGGCCTTATCTACGCCTCCATCACGGGCTACGGGCAGACGGGCCCCTACTCGGACCGCGCCGGGTACGACGTCATGGTCGAGGCTGAGTTCGGCCTCATGCACATCACCGGTAGCCGTGACGGCGAGCCCGTCAAGGTCGGCGTTGCCGTGACGGACCTGACGACGGGCTTGTACACGAGCAACAGTATCATGGCCGCGCTGCTGGCGCGCGCGCGGACCGGCAGGGGCCAGCACATTGACGTGGCCCTGAGCGACTGCCAAACGGCCACGCTGACCAACATTGCCAGCAGCTGCCTGATCAGCGGCAAGAAGGACTCAGGCCGGTGGGGCACCGCGCACCGTGAGTTTTTGTTCCACCCCGCACTTGGGGTGTAACCCCTCCTCCCAGTCAAGGAAAAACCTAACCCCGGTGATAATCTAGCGTCCATCGTGCCGTACAAGTCCTTCAAGACCAAGGACGGCGACATCCTCTTTGGCGGCGGCAACGACCGCCTCTACGGCATCCTTTGCGAGGGCCTGGGCCGGCCAGAGTGGCGCGACGACGCCAAGTACAAGACCAACGCGCAGAGGGTCGCCAATCGAGTCGAGCTCGAGGCGCTCATCGAGGCCGTCACGGTGACACGGACGACGGCCGAGTGGCTCGCCGTGTTCGAGGGCCGTGGCATGCCGTACGCGGCGGTCAACGACGTCCAGGGTACGTTGAACCATGAGCACACTCTGGCGAGGAACATGGTAGTGGAGATGGAGCACGACGAGTGCGGGCCGATCAGAATGGTCAACACGCCCGTCAAGTACTCGGAGAGCAAGCCGAAGATCCGGACGGCGCCGCCCACGCTCGGGCAGCACACAGGCGAGGTGCTGGCGGAGCACCTGGGGCTGTCAGAGGAGCAGATACGGTCGCTGAGAGGCAGCGGTGTGGTTGGGTAGGGGGAATTGATTGCGGGGGAATGGCAATGCAGACTTTCGATGAGCATGACTTTTTTGGCGTTGCCTTGGCATTTTCTTTTCTGTGTCTGGATCCAAGTGTTTTCTTGCTAGGATATGTAGCGCCAAGAAGATTATATAAAATAGAGAGTAAAATGACTGAGCTGCCATACTGTATAGAGTCAATATGCTCCTTGTTGGCATTCTCAAGATGTTGTGCCTACACCGACGCTGACCGAAAACCCGCAAAACGGTGGGACCAGGTCAGCGCTCGGTGTGGCTCACGTGACCTTCAAACGCGACTTCGCGTCTTGCACTGCATTTCTGCGTTTTACCTTGTTCCTCTTGTCTCTGGTGAAAGCCACCTGTAATCGATTTTCGAAAGGTAAAAACCGCAGAATTTCCTTCTCTCTGAAGAATATTTTTTTCTCGTATTTCTCCGATCAAAATCCGGCGTGTGTGCATTAGCATCTGATCATCATTGACTTTCGTGGTGCCACATCGGACCTGCTAGGCTCATTCGTCGCAATACACCACACCACACACAAACGCTCATCTCGACCACCACCCATACTGCAGTGCGTCCTGCGCCATTCATATCTCAGGATGCTCGAGCCACTGCGGCCATCGCCGATGGTGTTCAAACCTGAACGGAAAGATGAGACTAGGACGGTCGAAAATGAGACCCAAGGTGAGATGGAAGTCATCCCTCAGCACGCAGCTCGAGATACGCAAACAACGGCGATCGGCGCCGCCCCAGTCCAGCCGCCACCCGCCCCGGTAGAGCCTCAGCGCCCTCTGTTCGGAATCGAGAAGGCGAAACAGCCGACTCCTGCACCATCTTCTTACAAACGCCAGTTTTCTCCGGCAACCTCGCGATACGTCCTGGGCCGTCTCCAACAGGCGGGGGACAGCAAACCGTCCTCATCCGCTCTCAGCGCACCAGCAGTCGAACAGCTCCCTACGGTGCCCGCTGCTGCCGAAGAGCTTCCTCTGCACTGCCCTGTGGACCTGTCTACTCTGCCTCGCACGCTCTACTTGCCCGACACGACGTCCGCCGCCGCCCGCTCAGCAACCATACTCGGCCCGCCGCCCCCCACCGGAACGAAGCGCAAGCGTGCGGCCGAACACGAAGACCCACGGAGACCCGCCAACCTCTCCCCCGCCTACCCGGAACCCGAGATCCTCCGTCGGCCCATGCCCAGGCCGCCCATAAAGAGGAAGCGGACCAAGGACGACGGCAACGGCAACCCAATGTGCGCCAGGTGCAAGCGCACGTCCTGGACCGACGCCAACCTCATCGTCGCCTGCGCCTCCTGCGGCGAGGCCTGGCACCAGCTCTGCTACGAGCAGCCCAGCATCGTCGGCGGGTTCCGGTGTGCCACGTGCGAGGAAGAGGATCAGGAGCAGGCCGAGTACCAGCGCCAGCTCGTGCAGTACCGCGAAGCAAAGCAGGCGCAGGTCGAGTGGCGGAGGCGGCAGAACGACGTCGAGCGCAGGCGGGAGAAGCGCCTCGCCACGCTACCCGAGTTCCCCGACTCAAGAATCATCGGCTTCGAGGGCGGCGACGCGAGCCGTGACGAGGTACGTTTTTTTATTTTATTTTTTATGGCGGAGCGCGTAAATAAGACCCCTTTGCTAATTCTTGTTCTGTTGTGTTTTCACAGAGAAGAGAGTACTTTGAAAACCTGAAGAAGACCGATCTCGTCAACTTGCTCATCTTCAGCAATGACATCTACCCGGGTCTCCTCGTCGACCTGCTCGTATCCGTCTCCAAGAAGCACCCGGACCTGCCAATCTTTGGGTCCCCCAACTGGGTGAAGCCAAAAGCCGTATGCTCCTCCTTCCCTTCGTTCCTTTCTCCCCCCCCCCCGCCGATGGGAAACAAACACTGACCACATCGAACCAGCCCCGACAAGAGCCGCAGCGCCAGCGCCAGGGTAACCACGCCCGCCTCAAGGCCCCCAAGCAGCGCTCCAAGACGGGCGGCGTGCGCAAGATCCTCAAGACGGCCCCCGTGGCGCCCGCCCCGGCGGCCACCGTCGCCGGGGTCCCCGGGGCCGAAGGCGGGCCGCAGCAGCAGCAGCAGCAGCAGCAGCCGCAGCAACAACAGGAAGAGTACGACGACGATGGCGACGACGACGCCCTTCCCGAGTCGTGGCCCAAGGCCGGCCATGGTCTCTACGCCAAACTGAAGCCCGAAAGGGAGGACCCGCTGCTCTTTGACGACAACGACGAGGAGGCGTTTAGCCACTTCATGGTTGACGAGCAGGGGAGGCAGGTCGTGGAGCTGCTCGCGGTGTGAAAAGGGGTTGGCGGAGAGACACTAGGAACACACATTTGAACGTCACGGACCTCTCTCTGTATGTAATCTTACATGCTTTGCGTCCAAGGACCGAAGTCAACAACCAACAGCCCACACACACACACACACACACACACACACACACTCAGACGGGATGGGATCCCCCTTGGCTACCTACTACTCCGATAACCGCCAGAGAAAAACAGAGAAAAAGATGCTGGCCGAGATACGGGAATGATTACCGGTATTACAAAATTGTTGTAGGGAGGCCGTTACGGACTGCCGACACGGACGGCCGGTAGCTTTTTGTTATTTTTCTTTTTTTTCTGTAGAGTTTGATACCCACGGCTTCCCCACGGCTTCCCCCATCCCCTCCTTTGCTGCCCACCTTAAAAATCATAAAAGCCTGTTGTATATCGCGCCCCCTTCTCTTACATACTACACCGTGTGCATTGCATTGCCCGCGCGTGTCGTTTCCCCCCCCCCCCTTTCCCCTTCTCTCCGAAGGGGGGCGGCACAGTAATATACTCGACACATCCCCCCCCCCGCCGGCTCGGGCGGTGAACTTCCGGCGTTTTGGGATAATGGGGGTGTAGGGGTTGCTGTCTTTGCCTTTTTCTGTCAATCCATCCGACGACGACAACGACGACGAGGAGGAGGAAGGGGAAAAGAGTGGAAGGGGAGCACTGTCGCGACAAAAGTCCAGGCTTTGCCTATGCGTCGCATCGCCAGCGTGGCCCTCCCATCCGCCCACTCCATTTCCCCGTCAGCCAGCCGGTATACGATGGATTGTTCTTTAGTATTATCATTGATTATCATTATATAATACACGTAATTTTTGTCTCCACGTCTATAAGTGCTGCCCCCTGGGCGGTCCCCCCCCCATAATCGTCATGCCGGTCTCATGAAGACGGGCGGGGGCGGCGACGCACTCCTCATGACGGTCTCGGTTCCCATGACCGTCCCCGTCCCGCTCATAGCGACAGAGTGTACGCTCATGTTGGTGCTGTTCTTGACCTTCCTCACGCCCATCCGCGAGGGTAAGCTCGCCCTCCCGCCGCCGCCGCCGCCGCCGCCTGCGTCCTCGTTGACGGTCCGCGCGGCCTCGACGTCCATGGCGACGACCCGATTCGGCGGCTCCTCCGTCGCGCTGACCAGCCGGTGGGCGCTGACGCCGGGCGACATGATCCCCTCGCGCTGGTCACGGATAACCTGCCGCGCGCGGCCCCCGTAGCGCTTGACCTCTTGCCCGAGCCAGTGCCGGCACAGCACGACGAACAGCAGGTCCCAGAGGCCGATGCCCCAGAGGAACATGTAGGCCAGCACGCGCCCGTACATCTCGGACATTCCCCAGTAGGTGAAGCCGGGGGCGAAGACATCGCCGAGGGCGATGTAGACCCAGAAGATGGCGATGGCCGAGGCGCCGATGACCAGGCGGAGGAGCAGGGCCCAGCCGGGCCAGGCTTCGTGGGCGTGGACGATGGAGCGGGCGTCGAGGAGGACGTCGGCGGAGAGGATCACGAGGAGGGTGACCGCGGCGGGGCTGCGGTGTTGCTGTTAGTGAATGATGTTTGACGAACGCGGGTAGACGGAGGAGGCGGGGAGGCGACGACTTACCCAGTGCGCTTTGCAAGAGGGAGCGGCACGTTGTATAGAAACCAGGACATGATCCATAGCAGAATCGAGGCGCCGACGACGTGGGCGACGTCATTCGCGATCTGGGCGCGGAGGAGCCATAGCTTGAACTGACGCGCCTGTCGGGGGTCGGGACGGCGAGGGCGTCGGACCCGAGTTCGCGTTCGGGCTGGCGGGGGGATCGTGAGCGGCGGAGGACGGTGGGGACGTTCCATCGTCGTGGTGGTTGGTAGTGGTGATGGTAGTGTTGCCGCCGGGGCAGAACAGGCTGAGTCTTCTTCCAGGCCTCGAACAGCGAAGGGGGGAAATGGACAGCCAAGCGGGAGAGAGATATCTTGATCAACGACCGGCGGGATGGCAAGATGAAGATTGGGGGCCCGGGCGGACGGCCTTGAGCATGGTCCTTTCAGTTGTGTTTGGATGGTTTTTCTTTTCTTTTTTTCCTCTCTCGTTTCCTTCCCTTCTCTTTTGCGGTTGGTGGTGTGGTGTGTCTTCCTCTCTTAGGCTTTCAGTTGGAGATTGTCCGGCATGCCAGTGACGTTTGCTGTTGTGAGGGACGGGGAAACAAGAGGAGATTAAAGATGCAAGCAAGAAAAAGAAGCATAGACAAGGGGGGAAAAAGTCAAATGAATAGACCTGGCACTAGTAACCGAGGCGGCGGCTGTCTCAGACGGGAAGTTAAAAAGGTGAAGACAGCGAAAAAAAGAGCGTAGGGCAGGATGATACAAGGGAGGTGTGTGGTATTGGACCAAGACGAACGTCAGCGTCCTGGAACGGGGTTGAGGTGACACACGGTGTCTTTTTTGGGAATCGATACGACCGAATCCGAAGGATTGAAGATGAGAGATGGGGATACGCGCAACACAACAGACTCGAGGTGGTCGTTGTTGTTGTTGTTGTTGTTGGCGGTGGTGGTGGTGGTGTCGATACGATCCTGGTTTGGGTATCGGCTCCGCTTGAAGATTGTCCGGATCTGAAAAAGTGGACGTCCGCTTTCAGTCGGGCCGATGATCATTCATGGGAGGAATGCAATGAAGCGCTGGGCGGGAGACACGGGCTGGCCGGTGTGATAGTCGTGAGCAGGAGGTCCTCGACACCGTGACGAGCGACTGACAACAGGGGTGCCTAGGTGAGGAAGCGGGATAAGAGACGAGAACTCGCGGATGGCAGGACGATCGCCGGGGATGAGTGGAAGACGACACCAGACGAAAAATCCAATGAACCTGAAATGCCGAAGAAAAAGCAATGAAGCAGACGAAGGATGATGAACTCAAACGTTGCCCGGGGGGCTTCTTCTACGAGCGAGACGTCTCATTTTTGAGAGCTGCGCAATGGGCTGCAAGAGGCACGTTGGGTTTCTTACTCCGGGGTGGCTGGCTTGCTCTTGGAGCGCGTTCTGATGTGGTAATAGAGCATCAGCATCAGTATCGCGTCCGGACCCGAACACATGCAGCTTTCCCAAGGCCTCGTTCTCCGTCCTCAGTCCTCTCAGGGCATGCATCGTCCAATGAACCCTGCGCGGATCATACCCATGCGCCCTTGCATCGCAACTCAACGCCGCCCGGTGCAGTAGTGCAGCCCGGTTTTCAGGAGACTGCGTGCGACGTGACACAACAAAGGGGGTAGCCATTTCAACACCTCAGCGGGGCCGCGCGACGGACTGGGCTGCAGTTGAGGCCCCCCCCTTGACTCCACTTCCTCCAGAATAACCCCCTGTCGGTCGCTGTGGCCGGAGGAGATCTGAAGACGCCAGGCACATCATCCATCGTGGGGTTGTTTGTTGCAGGGAGGGCCTTGACCGTCGGCCGGTCACCCGCAAGTTTTTTGGTGGGTTCGGGGCTCGGACGAGTCTCAGACCAGATGAACGGCGAGAGCAATGCGCCTGGACGATGACATTCTCGGAACCCCCAACTACCTAATCTGTCCGAGAGGCGTCTGGCGCCGCGTTGCCCGGGAACTCGAGACTCCACGATTTCCACTCACTTCGGCCCGGCACAGCAGGAGGAAAAAGAAAAGAAGGATGAACAAGGGAGAGGGTGTCATCGATACTGCTTTGTCGTGTCTCAATATCGCACCATGAATGTAGCCATTCGACACTCTAGAAAAATACCTGAAACTCGCTGTCATTGAATGGGCTTTCTGGGGCCGTTGTGTTGGCTTGCCTCCCTCCCCCCACAGACAACCCCCGGCGCCGTGCAAGATGGGTAGTCCTTGCCAACGGTCCATGACATTCGACGGAAGCCATTTTGATCCCATCTTTCCAACAGCATGGAACCTGAAAACGAACCGCAGCCCACCATGCCGTGTGGAAAGAAAACCCTTGGCCCCAGCGAGTTCCGAAATCATAGTGTGTATGCTATTGTAACCATCTCAACTGCATCACAGGGTGGCAGCCGTGGGTTGCCTTGCGTGGGGTCGCTTCCCCTTGGATGATGCGTGGCAACTGCCCGTACTGGACCAGGTAACCTTGACGTCCATAATGCTTTCTCGGTTCTACAACTTTCGGCGTCTTCTGGGCTATTCTTTTTCTTCTTCTTTTTCTTCTCGGTATGCGATCCCGTTAGCGCGGACGTCCCGTCTTTTCGGGACGGTTGATACTGTCAAAGAGGCGCTGACCCAGATGCATGTGGGCTGGTCTCAGCGGTTTTGGCGAACTAGAAAACTCGTCAAAGTCCTTCGAAAATTCCGCTTTTCGTCGTCTTCGGACGTTCTCTTGAAAGGCTGTCGCCTAGTGCTCTATTGGGGGGGGGAGGGGGAGGTTGAACCTCGGCGGGCGATGGTTCGAGATGCCTTGCCCTTTTTGCCAGCGGACTTTTCATTTGCGTGCGCACTTACTCTCGAGCTCTGCAGACAGACCTTGAGGCGCGCCCACCTCGATGATGCACTCGCATGGCTTTGGCTCATAGACCCTCTTTGCAGGGACAACCCGTCTGGGACGCCGACTTGCAGCCGTATCTTTTGGTTTTGATCCGATCCGCTCTCTCGGTAGCACGAGGACTATTGCTGGGCTTGGCTTTGTTTCTCGTGAGGATTGTAGGACTGACGTAGATCTTGTCGCTGCCAAGCTCGTCAGTCCATTGTCACACTGTTTCCCGTGACATCATGCGGAGCAATCGGGGCCGAAGGCAATCCACTCATGCAATCTTTGGTCTGAGGTTCGGGGCTGCTTTGGTGCCCACCGGAAAGCTAGAGTCTGTTTTCTCTTGTCTTGGTCAAAGTTCCTCTGCAGCCCCGCCAGTGTGTTTCCACCATCCCGAGACTGGGACTGACCACCATCACAGCACCAACCCTGTTTTTGTTTCCGGCTTCATATGCTGCATGTGGTAGAATGTTCGTGCCTCCAAGCGGTGTGATGGCTTCTGGGTCGTCAACGAAAGTTATCGCTGTGACGCGGTCGAAGAAGGACTGCGGGAGTGAAGCGGTGCGACCAAAAGGCTTTGATTCGATGCCATGCCGGTGGAAAAGAAGGGGGAAAGGAGAGAGGTCAGTGTACCTTCCCTAAACCTACCTACGAGCACTAAGGTACGTACCCACTACCTAAAGGCACTTAAGGTATCTACATCGTACATCAGGTAGGCATGGAAGGCGCAGGTGCAGGTCCAAGTGCTCGGCAGGAGTGGAGGTCCTGTATCGCACCTGCCACCGGCCGCCTGGGGGCGGAGTCGTCGGACCAAAGCTCCGATGGAAGCTCAGCGATGCCTTCAGAGAATCACCGGACATGGCCATGGCCGTATCGTGTCAACTGCCTGTCTAAGCACTGAATGGTGGAAGAGCCGGCCGACTGATCATGTCACCTGCAAGGAATGCTAGTTGCCGTTCCACAACCCCTTATTTGTAATGCTCCAAGAAAACGCGCCATCACTCATATCCGCGGGCCACATCACAGACGAAGACCAGGCATCAAGGAAGTACGGTACTCTCGTGAGAAGAAAGCACGCCCGCCCATCTCTATTTTGGTTGTATGATATAAGATATATACTACGTCCGAGCCGGATGGACTGCAAAACAACACACAAAAATGTAGACCCTAACAACACAGCCGGCCTTCATCAATCGTTGATGCTGTGATACGGATCCAGTGACTTGCGAAACTGGGCGCGGGGAACGCCTAGACCTCTCAGCGCGCCTCCTCCGCGATCCGGCTCGCGACGAACTCGCTAGACGTCTCGCTCGTCAACCCCTTATCGCCAGAATGCTCGTGCTGCAACGCCGGCTGGCCGTGTCGTAGAGTCGTCTCCGAGAGCCCGGAACGGCCTCCGGACTTTTTCGGCGTCTGGGCTGACGAGCGGGACGGCCGTAGCCTCCAGTCGTATGACAGATAGGGCCGCAGCGGCGGTAGACATGCGATGACGAGGCCGATGTTCATGTCGAGGCCGCTCCAGAGCTCTGGTCCCGGGTTTGTTAGCACTCGTGGAGGGTAGGGTAAATGGGACACCTTGAAGGGAAAGAGGCAGGCGGGGGCGAGGAAAGGGTTTGCGAAGAAATAATGCCTTCAACGTACCGATGGTGGTGAAGGACCGTAGGTACCCATGCGACGGTGACAGCTGGATGCCCAAGAATCGTGCCAGCGTGACTCCCAGGTTGACGAGCCCTACCAGAAAGGTACAATAGACGCTGATCTTGACGCTCGGCTTCAACTGTAGTCGGTATAGCACGAGAAAAGGAAGGCAGAAGACTAGGGAGGAAAGCCGACTGTTAGGAAACACGCACACTTGGACCATCTTTGCCAGGGCGAGGGGGGAGATTTCGTTCGAGACTCACCTGCAATGTCCGCAGTGAAGTTCAACGCCCACGCGATTTCGAAGAGCCGGAAAAACACCTCCACAGGACAGGCTACTGCCGGGTCGGTAACCCTTTGGAGACAACCAAGTTAGAAGGGTGTGCTCCCCAGAGAAGAAGGTAGGATACGACCGGGGCCAGCGGAGGGGAGCCTTACCAGTTTCCTTTCAGCGGTCTGCAGATGAAGAACGTCCCTAGGATGGTCGCGGTGTACGCGCAGCCGCAGAATACTATCGTGGCCCACAGGATCCTCCGCCGTGTCTTCATAAAGGCCGGGAAGAAACGAGCGTACAGCGTCAAGAGCGCCGCCTTGCACAGGTAAAACGCTGTGAAGAAGGGGAACTGGCTAGCCCATTGCAACTGCCCGAAGAAGCCACGGGTTAGCATGCCAATACCAAAACAGCCCCTCTCCGTGCTCTTCTATCGGGCCGGGCTTGGTGTGTGTGTGTGTGTGTCTGGGCACTCGCTCACCTTCCAGACAAACTCGATCTTGGCGGACGTGCCGTTATACCCCTGCAGTGTGAAAGCGAGGTCGGGGCGTAGCACGTCGAACTTGAGATGTACAATGTCGAAGGCAGCAAACGCCGCGCAGGCGATCCATGAGGCGCATATGATCAGGTCGCTCGCGATGAGCGGGAGGCCCTGGAGGCCGATGCGCAGGTATATCCGGGCGGCGATCAGGACGGCTGCGATTCCGATCAGAGTGAACTCGCTTGCCTAGGTACTTCAGAATTAGCCCGGGGAAAGACCACGGAACTGGGGATGCGATTGAAAGAGGTTTCCGTCTTCAGTGTTGGAAAACTATCAAAAAGAAACGGCGAACGGGTCGGAGACTTACGATAATAGCGGCCGCAGGCGGTCCGTTAAAGTCCAAGGTATTGTTAGGCGCCGAACTCATTTTGACGTGGAGACCTCCAAAACACTTCCTTTTTGCATGTCAAGACATGATCCTATGCGTTCCCAAGCGGAACCAACCAGCCTTTTAGGAAGAATATGTTCTTTATGCCCTAAAGTCCCAAAGCTCTTGACGAGATATTCTCCGGGCGTACTTTTTGTTCTCGTTTTCTTCATTCTGACGGCCCTTGTGTAGCGAAAATGGCCGCAAACAGCTGTAGTCCCGGCGGCCCAGTGTCTCAACACCCGATGCCGATCCGCTACAGCCGCCACGTTCCAGACCGTCTAACTGCAAGGGTTGTTGGTCATCCGGAAATGGCGGTAGCCTATCCCCCACCCCAAAGAAGCCGGAGCTTCGCCGCCGGCGCACACACACCACACACAACGTTGTGACATGGAAGGCTTGTTTGCGAACATGCCGGGTTTGGTAAGGCCCCGAGTGCAACAACTGAATACATGTCGGTTGAATCGACTGAACCAGAGTTCGAGTTGTACGATTAAGCGCCTCCCGGAACCCACTAACAAACGTCGTTTGTTACTTCAAACGAGGACTACTCCATGTCGCGCTGGACTCTTTGAGCCTTGTATCGGTCCCAGACTGGCGGGGGGTGCCTCTCTCCGCCACTTACCTTTTGCTAGAAGCCAAGCTTCCAGCCGCGGTCCGTCATACCCAGCCGCCAGGCTATCCCAGGGCCTCTCTCGACGACCTCATCGACCTCCCGCTGATGACGCTGCTGCGCGAGAGAGATCTCCAACGCCTGCTTATCCTTGGCGTTGATGGCCACAAACGCCTGCAGCGTGCAACTCTTCACAACGCCCAGTCCCGCCCGCTTGGTCCCCACGATGGCGGTGGCCAGCAGGGCCATCGAGAGGGCCACCTGAGAGGATATGAAAGCGAGCCAGGGCCACCGGACCTGGACGAACGTCTCGGCGGCCAGGGCCTCGCCCGTGATGTTGGTGGTGTCTTTGGTAATCCTGGGCGCGGCTTCGTGGTCAGTCATTTTCCGGTTCTGAGGAGCACAAGAAGAAGAATAGACGGAAGGCGTTAACGCTATGCATGCAAGGTATAGTAGCAGCAAACGCGGCGTATTCATCCCACGAAAACCAAGTTGGGGTAGAGCAAGCACCGCAGAGAATGGAGCCTTACCGGTTCGACAAGCTCCTCGCAATGTTATTTGTAATGTTCGCAATCGACTCATTGATGACCGTCTCTCGCGAGACGTTCGGCCGCCCCTGCGACTCGAGGGTCTCGGCCCCGTACTGCAGCGCGGCCAGGTACCGCGCCGGCGCCAGCCCGAGCGTGCTCTGGTCGCCGCTCAAGTCCGCGTACGAGCCATTGAGGGCGTTCGCCAGGCTCTCCGTCATCGCCGCGAACCCCGTCCCGCCGAACGGGAAGTTCCCGGTGCCGAGGGGGTCCCGGATGGCTGGCAGCTCGCGCCGCCTTTCCGTGCCGGGCAGCGCCACCGACCCCTGCTCCACCTCGGCCGCGACGCCCGCGACCGCTCTTGACTCGACATTGTCGGTGAAGGCGATGTCGTACGTTTTGGCGCAGAAGTAGAGCACCGCCTCCGCGGCGCCGACTATCTCGGGGGGGCTGTCTCGCAGCGAGTACAGGACGGTGAAGTTGAGTATGGACGCCTCCGGGTGGACGTCGGAGGCGAGGGGCCGGCTCGTGCCCTGCAGGACGACCATGCCCTGGTAGTTGCCGGTCAGGTTGGCGGAGACCCCGTTCGGGAGCTTGGCGAGGACCGACGACGGCGGCGTGGGCCTCTTCCTGACGGTGACGTTGAGCGAGTCGGTGACGTTCCAAAACTTGGTGCAGACGCTCAGCGAGCTGTACGTATCCCACCTGCACTCGCTCGTGGGGCAGCGCGCCGGGCTGAGCGGGAACTCCTGCGTGTGGCTATAGCTCAAGCCCTCGAAGATGGACTGCTCGGTATAGTGTTGCTGGGTAACTACAAGAAATCGAGTAAGCGAGAAGAGTCCGTTGAGTCAGAGCAGGTGAACCTTACCACCGGCAAAGACGTTGGCGGTGCTGAAGTAGAACGAAGTCGAGCGGGACACGACGGCGGTCCCCTCGACGCGCGTGAGGCGGACCGGATACGTCACGGCGGACTGCGTCAACGTGGAGGTGAAGATGGCCGTGACAAAGACCACCGCCGAGATGACACTGGGAGACCTGTTTCCGAGAGTCAGCACGACACAAACTGCGCCCCCCTAACCCCTCCCGTCAGAAACAGGGATAGCAATAGCGTACCATCCCCTCGTCGTCTTCAGCAGCTGCAAACTCCCCCACGGCCCCCGGCTGGCCGCGTCAAAGTCCTGAAAGTCCTTGAGGGGCCGCGGCGCCCCGCGGTACCAGAGCCACTTCAGCTGCGAGATGCTCTCGGAGACGGGGATGACGAAGGAGGCCCGCGCCAGGGTCGCGAGGAAGGCGATCAGGGTGTTGAGCGTCAGCCCAAGAGGCCAGCGCGGCAGCGGCCGGTTGTCGAACCGGCTCAGGACGCCGGCGAGGGCGGCCACCGAGGCGACGCTCACCACGCACCAGAGGAGCTCCGGCAGCCACCCCAGTAGCGACGTGGTCCATGGCTGCTGCTGCGCCGTGTGGGCGAGCGGGGTTTCCTTGTGGGACAGATGGGGTTTGGTTTCCGCTGTTCCTGGCGCGTAATCCCATCCGGAAGAGGGCGGCGACTCGGCTGAGGCGCGTTCCGTGTTGGAGAGTGGGTTGTAAGAGGCGTCAGAGCCGCCCCGGGGGTGAGTCGGCGGCGGTGTGGGCGCCCTGCCGCGTTGGGGTGGATACGCCGTACCGGCGTCCATGGAACCCATCATGATTGCGGGCTGCCCAGATTGCCCCATTCCGGATCGGTCTTCTGCCAAGTCGGGTTGCATAAGCGGCCTTCGGTCATTGGTAAATGAATCGAATTGTTGCGTGCCGTATGGACGAGACCTTTCATGGTCCGGTGGTGACCGGGTATCTTGGAACCTATCCATCACTGAGGACACGGTGGGGAGAAGCTTCTGATCGGGAGGCAGGCATTAATCAGTCTGCTGGTCCAAGTTGCCGTGGCAGTTGCAACTGACGATGCAAAATTCAAGACGAAGACGAGGGTTCAGTCTAAAGCACTCATTTTTCAAAGAGACAAGAGCGGATACAGACTTGTTTTGTGGGCTGATGTCAAGGCAGCAGCATAAGGGATCACGCAGGCATAGGGATAGACAGCCATGGATGCCCCACCAGACAAGCCCTCACAGGTCAATCAATCATGTCAGGCAGGCGATAGGGGGCTCAGCTTAGCGTAGCTAAGCGACGCAGCCAAGCCGGGATCAAGACGTGTTAGTGGTACTGTTGTACTATAAGGCACACACACACTGCAGACAGTGAGGGGAAACGGGGCGCGGTTAGCCTAAGCGATGCCTAGTGGCAGTAGGATCAGCAGGATCATCGTCGTTCTATAAATGGTGGCACGCGACTTCGGAAACCAGACTCGGCGAATAGGTCCATGCCATCAACAGGCGAGTATTGCCATCTGGACTTGGGGTACGTTCTTCATGGCTATGTCTAGAATGGTAGAATATCAGCCTTCTCTATCTACGGAGCCGCCTCCGGCAGTTCGACTCTGCTCTGGCTCAGACTTGCCTTTACGGCGTCATTGCTAACGGTCTTGTTTGAAGCCCGACTGCCTGCGGCGAGCAAAGGGTTACTGCAAAGCAGAAACACACAGTTGCTCGCAGCAGCCTTCGGGCGACCGCCAACTCGGAAGTATCTGTGTATCATCACCGCCAGCCTCGGGAAGCACTAGCAACCCGAGGGTCGAGCTCAAGGAGCAATGAGCGTTGTCCCTTTTGTCTTGCTGCTCTCCATCTTGGCTGTTCTCGAGCCGAATTGAATCTGTGGGACTGGTTAGCTACCGAGGGCTCCGCGATAACAAAAATCGGCCAGCTTCTTACCGCTCTCTTCTTCTCCCGCGCGACTGATGTCATGCCGAGCGCTTCAGCGAGCAGCCGCAACACCCTCTTCCCGGGCTCAATCTCTGCCTCTGCCTTGGTAATGCCGAAATCGCACTTGGCCCAGACCGGAGTTTCGATCGACCACTTGACGAACTCCTCATCGAGGTAAGGGAACCGCACCTCGCGGCCCCAGTGAGCCATGGCCCTGTCGTCGCGACCCAGGTTGCGCTTCCCAAGTCGACCGACGTCCAGTTTGAGCTCATCCAGCAGACCCGCGTGGCCTCTCCTCGAGAAGGCGGTGGCATGCCGCACGTAGCCGCCAAAGAGTTCGTCAGCACCGAGACCGGAGAGAAGAACTCGCGCCGGCGTAGCGTAGTGGGTGGCAACATCTGATGGATGGCTTTGCGCCATGCCCACGCCGCGGGCGGCAAAGTAGAGGGCGTATGCAATTGAAAGATCCATCTCGGTATTATGGGGGTACATCAAGGAGATCACTTGGCTCCGATGAATGAGCACTTCCTCGTAGGGAACGTCCACCTGTGAGGGGTTAGCAGAGGACTGGTCGACGATATGGTGGAGAGAACCTACGGCAACGAACCTCCAACGGCGGGCAGGGCAAACAGCGGCCAATTCGGCGAATGACTTCCTGCCAGTGATCCTGTCAGGACACGCCTCATACAAGCTCAGGCTAGCGGGAGACTGCTCTGCTTTGGCTGCCAGACGAGGATTCTCAAAGGCGACATTGATCAAGTCGATGCCCTGTTCAGAGGGCAGAAGATCGCTTGCCATGCGCGCGAGAACCGTGCAGTCTAGCCCGCCGGAAAATAGGACCGCCACCCGCGTGTCGCTGTGCGCCTCATGTGCCGGTGGTTCAGGGACGTTCAAGACGCGAAGCTTGAGCGACTCTGTCAACTGCTCCCGTACGGCATGGACTGACGGTGACGACGCCGACAGCGGTTGAGTGTCCGGTGGCGGCAGAGTCATGTTAAAGACCCCGATGTTCAGAACCTAACATCGTAAGTAGCAAAAACGAGTCATTATTCGCGAGAATCGTCCGCCTTACCATTTCCTCCTCACCTGGTGTCCATGAACGAGGGGGAGATGGGCTGCTCGGGCCCCGACTCCATTCTGCCAAGTCCAGCACGTAGATGCCATCGGCCTCCACCTCAGCCCATTCCGGTGATGTGCGCTCAGCAATGCTGGACAGCCGTAGACCCTCGTCTTGATTTAGTAGCAAAGACCGTCGACCGAGGCGGTCGCGACCGTAGTAGATGCGGGACGCGATCGCGTCGAAGTAGACAAACGCGAAAGGCCCCTCGATGCTGCGCAAGACGTTCAGAACCGCGTTCTCGTTGGCGTCGCGGCCACTAGCCGCTGTGAGCAGTGAGAATATCGCCTCGCCATCGTTGCCTTGAACGGGTACGCCCGCAATTTTCCAAGCTTCACCGTTCCAGCAGAGGACGGACTTGGAAGAAGCGTCGCGAAATGGCTGCTTGGTGACGTGGTCACCGCGCAAGGCCAGGACGGTCGAGGTAAAGTTCAAGAAGACAGGCTTTGCATCAGGGACCGAGGTACTTGTCTGGAACTGAACCTCGCCGAGATGATCCGGACCGCGGTTACACAGACAGGTCCCGGTAGCCGCTGGCAGTGACTGGAAGCTGTCACGGGAAATGCTGACGTGGATCCCACACATCACTGACGTCTTTAGTCGGGATCAAGATGATGTTGGACGAGAGCCCTCTGCGCATTTTCGTCAGTGCCCAAGACGAATGGGCCGGCAGAATTTGTTCGGGAAGGATAATGCTGGATTAACCGCCTTCTACTATTAGCCTAGCGCAACCGAGCAGACTAGCTTTATCAGGTTAGCTTAAAGAAAAGTGGATTATCTGTTTATCAAGTATCTCCAGATAACTAGTTATCCGTCCAGTATTTTTATATTCATCTGAATCTTCTCTATCCGTACATGCAGTGTACCGAAGTACGATGCAATCAGGTAGTACAAAGATAACAAGTAGCTGCTCATTGGTTGATGTTAGACCCCCTGTGTTGGCTGTGATGCGTGATTCGACGATGCTTGAGGTGGCTGCATCTGATCCATGATTGCTTCAGTGTGTGCCAATTAGAGATACAAGCGACTGCTGACATTCTTCTATTTGGCTCGCCTAGAGTAAGCAATAGAGGTGATCGTTTAGGATGCATTCTAGTTGTGCGACCTAGGCATTTCAGCTAGTCTCGAAGGGTGGCGAAGGTATAATAGGAGGGCTTCTCCCCTTTTCACTATGTGGAATTCTCATATGCATCAATTCTTGACGCAGTCAATTCAATATGGATCCTTCTCTAGAACAAACATACCAACTCCTCCGCTACCCCTCCACTCACCCTTCTGTCAGCACGGACAACCCTATAGCATATGCAGAACCAGAACAGGCCTCTACAAGACAAGACAGCTACGCATCCAGCTTAGAAAGCCTACGCCTGAGGGCAGCCCGCCCATCAACCGTCATTTCAGAAGCCTCTTTATCTGCAACTAACATACAAGAAACGAACATCAATCTTGCCGAAAACAGAAAGTTCTCCAAAGAACCCTTGTCTACTACAATGCTTCCAACAGAAAATTCTCCAGCAGTCACGAGATGGAGCGGCTTGCCATGGTATCGATGTCTTGGTGACATTCTCAGTATTATTCTGGCCGTCTGCTTTATAGGTTTGCTGCTCTCCAGATTGAAACTAAAACAAAAAGAATTTTGGTGTTGTTGCATTGTATCGACATCTAATGGGAACAATAGCGCTTGGTTTATGCATGGTTCGTCTGAAAGGGCAACCAGAATCGCCGTGGTCTCGGAGGGTATTCGAGGCTACACAGCTGGCCCCTTCATTGTGGCCTGTCATTTTCTCAGGCATTGTGGGAAACTCCCTAAAAACTTGCGCAAGCTGGCGAGCAGAACATGGTATACAGTTAAAGGTAGGTTTGCGAAGCATGATTTGTTAGCGCGGAGTCTTATGCATTGATAGTCTTTAGAGCAGCTGCTCGGGTCGCTCACAATGGCGAACACGGTTCTATCCGCATACACGCTTTCCCTTTTCAACACCTGGACAATCCTCTTGTTGATTGTCTGGACTTTCAATCCACTTGGGTCCCAATCCTCTCTTAGAAGCTTATATCTCCAGGACCGGTCGACGTTTCAAACCGGTCTATTGAGCTACATTGGCGAGTCTCTGTCTTTGGGTCCGTCAGAGGCCCCCACCCCCGAGAATGTGTACATTGGTGCCCTAAGCAATGCTGCAATTGGCACACAGTATTGCAATGGTACTTGTGACGGTTTTGAAGATCTAATAGGAAGACTTGGTGGGCGAACAGCGGCTGCTGCACAAATTTCAACAGACCCATGGGGGAGCCCAAAGATCCCTAGGCTTAGATACGTACCCGGTTTTGATTCATCGCAACCACAGAATTGGCTCTCTGTGCCGTGGAAAGAACGTGTCTTGGAATACAGCAGCTTCATCGGAAAACGCATACACGGCTTAGACCCGGGCTTTATCGGAAATGTCACATTCACCATTGTGACAAGCTATATCGAAGTAACCAACGTAAGTTTTACTTTTACCCACAAAAAATAGATTAAAATATTAACAGAGGCACCGAAGTGTTCGCAGTGTGGTAACGTGAATGGCTCCGATGTTAGTGGAACAGCGCTGTTGCTCACACAAATTGCGTTTTTCAACTTCGCCCAACGACTAACGATCATAGGTTTCTTCTCACTCGGCTTGGTTCTCGGAGAACTACAAATCATTCACCAACTACAATCCCGAACTTGATAAACCACCGCACTCAGAAGCTGTTAAGCGCATCTACAACTTTTACGAAGTGGGCATGGATGATTATGCCCCCCTACCGCTTGTTCTGGACTTCAACGCGACCTTGAACAAGGTCTTTGTCGGAATGGATCCCTATTGTTGTTTTACTTCTTGCATGTATGAGAGGGTTTACGTTGATTCTGAAATCTTCTGTGAGTACCTGGGCGGTTCCGCCCAGTCCCGATGTGGCGTCAATCGAATAAGGCAAACGCCTTATCCACCGCCCCAGGACCCTGATTATCTTTACGGAGTACTTGGTGTGGGCACCAAATATTTGCTGCCCCGCTTTCTCAGGGTGGGCATTGAACGCGATTCGGGACCCGGTTCCTCAAGTGCCAGGTTCATTCGGAACCCCCTAAATGCTCTCAACAGCAAGTCCGAGATGTCTTCGACTACTACAATGTGTGACATCTCCATGGATTTATTCGAGAATCGCCTCAGCCTACTTTTGAATACATTTGCCGACTCTGCGAGCAAGCCCTTCGACATAATAGGGGCCGAATCTGGGGCTTCCGAGGCTCCTGATAGACGTTTACTGAATGTCTCGTCAAGGATAGACATACCGCTTTCCGCTGCGTACGACCTCAATACCTTTTGGGTTACCATATACTTTCTTTCGACAGCCGTAATGCTCCTAGCTGCATTCAGTAGCTTTTTTATGCACTGGTATACTTCATCACCACAGGTTCTGGGTTTTGTCGGCAGTCTCATAAGAGACTCACCCTACTTTTCCCATGTTAACCATGCTGGAAGTTCTACAGAAAGTGGAGAAGAGATTTCAAAGCGCCTTGGGCATTTGAAGGTTGGGGTGTTTGATGTTCAAGCTGATGACGACTTGGGGAAAATTGCGTTTGCTCCGGCTGAGATGGGAAGTAAAGTGCAGAAGGGTAGGTGGTACCAGTAACAGGCAGAAGAAAAACCCGAGTAGCCACCAGTCATGACTAAAAGCCGTTATTGAAAGCGCTGATGTAGACCCCACACAGTACTAGATCAGTGTGGACACAATCGCTGCGTCCTGTTAATACAGATAGGTATATGAACTTGAGTGGAATGTCTGTCCTCGGTAATGTGGTGTCTTTGGTTGGGATGCAAGACAATGTTGGTCGAGAGCTCTCTGCACAATCTTGTCAGTGCCCAAGATAAATTGACCGGCGGCATCTGTTTGGGGAGCAAAATTATGGTGGGAGATTGGGGTGATTCAGGGTGAGCATCAGTGATCAAGGGTAGCCTGAGCAATAGTTGCATTGCTAACTAAGCCTATACGTGGGAGGCCGACGACTGAAACTTCCAGAAAGTAAGGTAATAGGGTACATTGTTATTGGATGGCTAATCTGCTACAGCAATTTCAAAAGGGTATAATTACTGGAAATAACAGCAGTGATGCCATTTACCTAATTACATTAGTTCCTTGTTCATAGCATGTTCTACTAGGCTCTATTAGGATTTGGCAGGTCCCATCTTGAACGCCAAGTCTCTTCCGTGTTTGTGTCCTTTTTTTCCTTCCTTTGCAGAAATTTCCACGGATACCACAGCCTTCTTGCTGTGCTCGAAGGCCTTGTTGACGGTTTTGAAGAATGGCGTGTTTTTAAATTCTTTCCAAGCCGGATCCGACGATTGGACGGCGAGTTTCTCTGGCATCTTGGCCTTTTTGGAGTCGGATTGTTGTTTCTTCCAATCCTCATAGGACTTGTGAATGGCTTTTTCCGTCCGTTTGCCTCTAATGTTTCGAACGACTACCGTGTTAATTGTTGAGAGCGGCCTCTTCGCGTGCTTGTCTGATGCTACGGCCTCCATTATGTCGGATAAAGGCAACCGTTTGCTACCAGTGTGTTTCTTTTCCTTGACGTTGAGAGCCTTGGTAACAACAATCTCGTCCTTCTTGTCGCTTGGGAATAGCAACTCTGTAACTGGCGCTTTGCCGTCTCTATAATAGGGCGAGAATACAAGGTACTTGTCACCTTTGACAGCAACAGTATAAGTGTCCTTATCATCCCGAAGGGGCTTTTTGTCGAGGTGGTCCGCGACGGGACCGGTTGGGTTTGGCGGGGCTGCAGATGCAGATGTAGCCGGAGCCGGAACCGGATCCGGGGCTTGGGGCGGGACCGGGGAGGCAAAGGTGCAGGATAGCGACCCAAGAACAACGAGGAGCGGGTATACGGAGCGCATGCTGAAGATTAAATTTTAAGGATTGAGGTTCTGAGATAGCATTCAATGAGTGACAATAGACGACAGGCAGGTCGATGCTGGTGTAGTTTGATTTATCGCTGAGGGAATAGGCTTGAGTCCAAAGGGATTTCTGAGATAATATATACTATCGCGTGAAGTTTAACTCTACACAATTCACCAGTAGTTAATTAGAATGCTCGGCGAGACCTACGGAATCGGACTACCCGGTAAGTGGGATTAAGATTAGCAACAACAACCTCACGCGCGCAGAATATTAATCTAAATTGAAGGCCAGCTTTGCTTTAATCCCATAATTGCATACCTTACTCATCGGTACTCACGCACCCCGAGACTACGTTCATTAAACCGCCGATCCTTAAGCACTTGAAGCACTAAGTAGGAAAGCTCAGCTACAGCACGGTAGCAGTTCTTTAGCCTCGGGGGTTGATTAACGATAACTTTGTAAAGCATCATGTCAAGGGGTCTGCATATTAACGTAATTAACATGGGTATATTATTTACTGATAGGCTTGGCCCTAGTCCACCTTACGTAGTACACTCACTACCAATAGGTTTGAAAAACATTGTGGGTAGTGATAATGCGGTGCATCTTACATGCAGGGTATCCACACTTTTTTTGGTGTTTACTGTATCACGGATCGGCGAGCCCGCGGCGCAGGGGGCGCAGGGTGGGACGAGGCCCATGAGTAAGTGCCTACACACAGGGCAGGCTTAGCCGGATTGGCCGAAGTTAACCTATTTATTATACGCAGGGTGGATCGAAATACTTGACACCCTCCTGGTTTTCAAGCGTGTACTACCTAGGCATACAGTTGCCATAATCCTTGTTTAAATGTTTGTGCGTATGGTGTACTAGCTCTACTCCATACAGTTCATCTAATGTTTCCTTAAGATCATAAACAACGGTAATCATCAAGAAGCTTGTTTAAGGAGCATTGTGATTAGCCTTATTGTAACCTTTCCATGTCGGCTATACGGCACCCGTCGAAGGGAATGCATGAGCCGACAGATTGAATACTGGTAAAGCCATTTCACACAACTGCCATTTCCAGTTCACTAATTCTTACCCCCTATGTAGTTTTGGGATAGGGTTAATTTGAACTGGTTCCAAATCGATGATTCTTTTCTCTCCTACTCAAGTTAGTTCTCAACATGACCCGCCTGGATCGCAAAGGTTCGGGATCCGTCCCGATGTCATATCGCGCAACGTGTGACCCCGATCAATCAATCAATCATTACGAAAGAAGCATGATTGCGTGAGAGTCAGATTGCTATCTAGTTGGGTCGGTGGAGTACCTGATGTTGCATGTTTTGGTTTTTCCATCGTCTTTTCCTTTGCTTCAATTGTGAGGCCCTGAGACATGGTATGCAAGGCGGTCCCAGATTGTAATAAGTTAACTTGATACATTGGACTTGTGGCGGTAAGCGTCGCCGTCCATCAGCCCCAACTCATGAAGGACCATGCGCCAATCAATTCGGGCGTGATAGAAGGAACACTCACTCTCAGTACCTTTTCTTTCATCCCAGGTCCATAATGCACCAGTATCGATCACTGGTACCACGAGGAATATGAACCGTCCCTACGAGTGATGCCAAAGACATTCACTCCCCATGGACAGCGATGACTTGTAATTTGAACTCCGTCTGTGACTATCTCCAATGGCCCTGCTCCCCAACGGCCTTTCATTCATTCCAACACTCATCACACGTCGAGTCTCCCTATGCATAACCCGCCATCAAGAACCACACGGTGGATGACGTGGAGAAGCGGGGTTTGCGGGTTTGGGCGGCATCAGTGCAAGTAATCATGTTGTTGCGGGGAGATCTGGAGAAGTTTCCCCCAGTTGCGTGATGCAACTTGGCCACCATGGTCAGCCCAGCGTTGGCCGACTAACATCACGCCGCTCCCCCGGACCGTCCCCATCATGCGACATTGCCATCATCACCGGCTCAGCGGTCGAAACCATGGCGACGGCATAAAATGGACCCGTTTCCTTGGGTGGAGGAAAGACGCTCACATCTGGCAAGTCAACATGGCATCCAAAAGAATCTGTCAACTATGGCGCACTCATCCCGCCCGAAACGCTATCATGAGCAGAAACGCCACATGCCCTGGCATGATGGCTAGACCACTCCTATCGACGGCAGCGATATTCACCTCCAGACCCCCATTTGCAACCCCATGCCACCAACCAAGTTTTTCCTCATCTCCGTATCAAACTCGCCAATACTCAAGCCACTCTCCCGAGACACCCACGCCTGTCGTAACTCCAAAATGGACGCCGCCCGATGACCCCACATCTCGACCGGTGGTCATCCTCGGTGCGGGGGTCCTCGGCCGACGTCTCGCCGTCATGTGGGCCTCGACCGGACGGCCCGTCGTCCTCCACGATGTCGATCAGGGAGCCCTAACCTCGGCCATCGTCTACATCGCCGACGCCCTTGCCGCCGTCTGCGCGGCGCGCGAGACGCATCCCGGGCGCGTCACGACCAGCACCGTTCTTGAGGATGCCTGCGGCGCACACCCCTGGATGGTCATCGAAGCGCTCCCAGAGGACCCGGAGATCAAGCGCGCCATGCTCGGTAGGGTCGACGCGCTCGTGCCCGAAGATTGCATCCTGGCATCCAACAGCTCGACATGGCCTACGTCGGCCCTGAGGAACCTCGTCACCCGCCCGGAGCGTCTGCTCAACACACACTACCACCTCCCGCCCCGCAACACCTACGTTGAGCTCATGACCTGCGGCGCCACCGACAAGGACATCGTGCCTTTTCTGGAAACACAGATGCGCAGCGTGGGTTTCACCCCTCTGGCGCTGCCCCGCGAGTCCGTTGGCTTCGTCTTCAACCGCATCTGGTCCGCCCTCAAGGAGGACACGCTGCGCATCCTGCAAGCGGGGCTAGCGTCTCCCAAGGACGTTGACGCCCTCTTCCGTGACTTCTTTCACGCTGAGAAGGGGCCCTGCGAGAAGATGGACGAGGTCGGGTTGGACACGGTGTGGCAGGTCGAGAGGAACCGGATGAGCATGGACGCCCTGGATCCGGCCAATGCAGGATACACGGACTGGCTGGAGGAGAATTACGTTTCGAGGGGCAGACTGGGAGAGAAGACGGGAGACGGGCTGTACTCGGCCAAGGAGAGGAGCTTGCTTGCGGAGAAGAGGGCACTGTCAAAGCCCTCATATTTGAAGCGCGTTAGGAGTTAGCACTGCAATCAGAATTCCAAACATTGTTTACCCCTCGCCTTATCCTAGATGCCGGCGCACATGTTGATGGATGTAAGCTTGTTAACGTAAACGAGTTGGTCGATTGTCATGGTCATTTGGTCAATCACCGAACCTGTTCTTTCTGCCGTCTGTTGTACAATCCACTCGACACGACCCAGCGAATGAATGTTGGGCGGCTTTCTAGTGATGATCATCTTGGATATTCTCAGACAAGCCCCTAGATATCCACCTCCCAGCAACCAAGAAGCAGCTCTGTGTGGCACAGAACAGGCCTCACATTCCAGCCGCCAAGATCACGCCTGCGTCAGGAACCGCATCCGTGCGACAACCCAAATTGAACACTGCTGATCAGGGGGCTGAAGCGGACATGCAGTAAATATCGCAACAAAGACATTAAGAAAACCGTCTCATACAATCTATCGTCAACAATATCAATCTACCCTGCCTTTAGGGTACATATACTATCTCCGAGCTAGAGGAGCAACTTCATGTAGGGTTATCGGGGATGGTCTGGCAATCCTGATGGTGGCGTCGACGTCGCTGATGATGACATCAAAGGGCTTTTTCGCATCCTGGTGCAATGATTATGCGCACTGGTTCGACCGATACACGAAGGATTTCGAGGCCTAGGGGTGCTATTAAGTGCCGGTGACGAGGTTTTCCCCGGACCTGGTAGAGCGGCACGCCTGGAATATTGAGGGTGCGTTGTTGGATGCGTGACCGATTCTGCAGGATGGCGTTCACTAATTACAGTATGAATGGTTAGAAGGGTAACGGCAACTACCAGTTTTATAGTTCTGAGCCGGATGGAGGCGAAGCAATCTTGGGTCAGTTCGTCCAGTATGTAAAGGGGGATGAGAGTCTACTATATGATGGTTGAAAATTGAGAAGATTCTAGCTCTAGACTAATTAGGACCCAGTAATGGTAACCCTGTCATTGGATATAACTGAACCTATTGCCGTCCTCGCTGTCACATTGCAGCTTGTTGGGCTAGGGAGCCAACGACGCATGGCCTATCACATCATGAGGCGAAATATGATAGGCTCCTCGCTGCCTGTTAGGCTGACTGAGAAGCGCAGCAGATTCGGCCCTCGGCAAACATACATAGCCTCCAGAATCTCCTGTAAAAATTTGAAAACCTTTCACCGTAGCCTCGTTCCCTTCCAGAACTCAATCCCCAATGGAGGTGGGCGCAAGTCTCGTCGCCTTCATCGGCTTCGGGCTCACATCCATCAAAAACTTTCACAATTTCGTTACAAGTATCAGAGATGGGCCCCAAAAGCTGCAAGACCTCGCACGAGCGCTTGACAGCCTGCGGGCGGCATACGAGCGAACCCAGGCCCTTCAGGACTTGCCTGGCATCCTAGAGTCCAGTCCTTCTTTGCTGAAGCAGCTCAAACAGTGTAATGAAGACGTCGACAGATTCAGTGAAGCCCTCGTCCAGATGCAGATACAGGCGGGCGACAGGCTGTACAGCACGCTGCGGAAAAAGTTCAAGCTGCCGCTTTGCGAAGACGAAATCAGAGTTATGCTCGGCATCTTTTCAGGGCATGTAAACAGCTTCACGCTAGAAATCAGCATTCTCGATATGTACGTGTTATGCATCGTCTTTAGCTCACAGCCGTCTAATGAGTCGCAGCCGAATCTCGCAGAGTAACTCTTCTGGAATCTCGCAAGTCATTACAAGGAACGAGCATCAATCCAATATGATAAAGCAACATCACAAAAGTCTCCAGGACGTCAAGGAGGATGTGATTCGTTCCAACACGAAGATCGAACAAGTCCAGAATGTTGTTGACGCTCTGGCACTGAAAGTCGAAGGCTTGCCAGCCGTGTCCACCCAGCAGTCTGCGCTAATTCTGGATAAGTTTGCCAAACTCGAGGAGAAATTCAACGAATCGGCATTGCGAGAAAGGACGATATTAGATAATACCCCGAGACTTGTCAGCACATTCGACATCGCCCCTGCTCAGGAACATAATGCCGAGAGCGGCAATGATAGGGTGGCGAACAGCATTCACCGATTATCTACCCTACTTGACGAAAAAAACAGAGTTGCCGAATCCGATGAAGCTCAAGACATCATTGATGGTCTCGAAACACTTGTTCAGCAGATGGACACAGCTATCGAACATATGGAATGGGAGGAGCTATCAAGTCGTCGTACCGACTTTTGTAGCGTGGAACAGGAGCATCGCAAGGACATGAAGCGGGCTCTTGGGGTCTTGAGATGCAGCCCGAAGCTCACTCTCAACCCTCAAGGCTGGAGTAAGTGAATGGGACTGCGCCCCGCAGTTCGTTATGTACTAAATCGGGATTATAGGCCGACGTTATCCACTCGGTGGAAGAGTAACGAGAAGAAAAAATAACACCGCGCGGTATCTAAGTCAACTTGGTGACTGGTTGGTCTCAACAAGAACACAATGGCGTATCTGCGAGACCAAGGCAGGGGATGAAGAACACCAGGAATACACCGCCACCATAGCATTCAAGTCAACAGCCCGTGGTGGCTCGCACTTTATCAAAGTATCCGTACAACAACTGCAGCAAGCGAATGGCTTCCATACATTTACACCGGTTGTGTCAATTGGACGGATACGGCCTAACGACTCCCGTGTCTTTCAATGCATCAAGTTGGGACTATTTGATGAGTTCCTTCGGCTGCTCGCGACAGGGGAAGCCTCTTTGCAAGACCGAAACGAGCAAGGGACGCCACTGCTTCACGTAAGTGCTCTCACATAATTATTACCTAGAGTGAAGTCGACCAACTGAAATCTTTTAGCGATGACGGGCCTTGTATCCCTCTGTGGCTCGCCTGTCGTAATGCACTGAGCACTTTCAACTGTTTGCTTGCTGCAGGTGCTGATCCAAGACTTCCTTACAACCCACCCCATGAAAATCAGCTATGCTTCAATGTCGCTGCTGATCAGCATGATGTGAGTAAGACTCTCGATAACAGGATATTCAGTAGTTCTGACTATACACGAGGGAGAATTCGAAGATATACTCAGCCTTGGCGGAGTATTCTTCAGCGTCAACGATCAAGACCCAGACGGAAACACCTTGATGCACGAATCCGCTTATAACTGCGTTACACAGCATATGAGAGCCTTGATTAAGCGTGGAGCAGATCCTAACATAAGAAACTTCTCCGGAGAGAACTGTTTGCAATTCTTCGTGTCAGGAATGCGGATGATAGAGATTCTGACGATGACTTTGCCGCGCTTGATATTTTGCTGGACGCAGGCGCCAACATCTTCTCTCGAGATAACGAAGGCCGCTCGATCTGGGAAACAGCCAATGAGAACCGAAAGAGAGGAAGTTATGCCAGAGATGTATTGGACAGAGTACTGGTTTCCTATGGTTACCACGCGGAAGTTGTTGAGTTTGCGTGGAAGGTACCTCGATATGGGGCATATGGGGTATATAGGGCATATGGAAGAAAATGATACTGGTACACCCGGTATCATTTCAACCTGATGTGGAAGGGGAACGAAAACCTTTGCCCATATTACGACGATGAAACTCTCGGTCTTGATTTGGCAAGTTGCACATATTCGGATCATTCGTCCAACACGGAAGAGTTCGTCGAGGATGATTCTGATGAAATTGGGAATGAGGACAACGAGAAATATTTATGTAGAGACTGCGGGGAGTCCAGGAGGCAGCAAACCAAGCTGTGTGAAGCCGCCGAGCCTGTGGGGAATTCACTTACCGGACACGCGAATGTAGTGGACAGCGAGCCAGACAGTACGACAGGTTCCGAAAACCTGGGTTCTCGCAACGGAGAGCCTCACGAAGCGCTCGGGCTAAATGGACCACAGGAGCCTCTCTATGCCTCTGTAGGCAACTGGCTGGCGACGACCCAATCTCAGGGGGAAGCTGTGTTGGACAATGCCTCAACATGGGGTAATGAAATGCTCGGGCCGCTTACCTATGGTTCCAATGCCGAGCATGCCGATGAAGTCTTCTATAACCCTTGGATGGAAGGTTGACGGTCATGAAAGGGGATGTGTGCGCGCGTGCGTGTTCATTCCCAGTCTTCAAATACAATACGACAAAGATTACAAGAAGAAATACCCGTATCAGAAGTGAAAATTATCAATCTTTAACCATGTATTCCATTCCGGATGACTCGTGGCGGCTAATGCTGGCCTCGGCAGTCTTGAGCAGGATTTTGGGATCTGGCACTTGCGGAAAACAACGCCGGATTCTACCCGAGACATGACCATGCACCAGGAAGAAAAGAAGACATAAAGTCGTAAAGTTGTAACTTTCGAAATATGTACTGAAGGTAATTTCTACTTGTTTCTCCTTAGAGCGTAGTCACAAGCCAGGGGGGCCGTCCTCTCGCATCGTCTGAACGTCACCGTTGCTTCGACTCGTATCCAATAATCTGATGATAATTGTGATGAAACCATAAAGTCTGTGACTTAGCTATGAAAAATTGTTTTCCGCAGTCCGCGAGCCCAATCAATCATAATCAGCAAATTTGAGCTGGGGAATACAAGATCACCAAGTCAGCTTCCGCTTATGCACAACCCCAGAGTCGTCTGCCTGCCCGGCAATGCGTATTTCAAACATAATCCCCCTCCTCCCCTCCCCCCCCCCCCCCCTTTTTTTTTTATCCTAGATTTCAGCATCCATGTTGATGGAGACAAGGTTGTTGGCGCAATCAAGCTGGTCGGTTACCAAGATCGTTTGGCAAGCCGTTGTCTCTTACTCCCCCAAACGACGCCACTGGTGCACCGAAAGAAGACCGTTTTCAATCAATTTCATACCACCCTGAGATTTTAGCTCGTCTCTCGAAGTATTCTTGCTGGCTGAGGCTCAGCGTCACAGAAGCATCGCCGAAGGCTCTCATTGTGTCTGTCTTGATGTCGGCCATTGGGTTGCAGCTATCATGGTCTGGAATGTTGCTGCATTTCATCAGTTGGATTGCCCAACAAAAGTTGTTGACGGAGTGAGGATAGGTGGGCAGTGGTTCTGTCAAACAGCTAACCAAGCCCGGATCGATGCCAACCGAACGGCAACCTCTGTTCAACGTAGTAAACAATGAGTTGCCACAGCTCTCCCTCTCGCGGAGACGGTCGTATCTTTTGCATGCTTTCTCATCAAAAGCTTGCCTCGTCGCTTCTCGTAGCGGTTTCAGGACGCTCTTAAATAAGCTCTTTTGCGTTGCGATGGCCGTATCTTGTAATAGTCAGCTTCATCTTATCCTTTCCCGTGAGTCGTCTGCGTTGCACTGCAAGGAACTCACCTATAATGTCAGAGACTCTGATATGAGTGTCGAAGCTTGAGCCATCGTCTTTGGTCCCGTTAAAGAAGCCAACTCTGCCCTCCTTAGGGTAAAAGTCGGTGTTAGGGTAGTGCTTGGCAATTTCAATAATCGCCTTCTCGAAGAGCTCTTTTGCTCCTAGATTGCTGGCAATCCACGCGAGAAGCAACGTATCTTCGCCAAAGTCGACATCCTCGGTCTGGGGAACCCACTTACGAAGGTAGTGGCGTAAGTGGTGCGTCATGTCGTACTTGTCGCCCAAAATCAGAAGCTCAAAGAGCTCGGAGATGGTAACACTATCTGGGACCATTTTGTGGCAACAGTGGGCGATGGCGAGGATGGTGGTCATTGGCTCAATGTTGTCTTCGGGTAGCTCAATAACCCACTCTTTGTCCTCCTTCTGGGACTCCTTGAAGGGGCCGAAGAGCATCTTTTCGAAGACGTCTGAAGCGCGCGCCATGGTTCTGGAGCAGACACGCAGGTCTTTTGTTAGAGAGGCACCGAACCTCAAGATCAGATCGCCTCGCTTGTCGAGGTCGGTGATATTGCTATCCATTTTCTATGGACGATATTGGGGATGATTCTTCCAGAGTCGATATGAAAGTCAATGAAGGGTAAGTCTTCCGAAGTTGCACTGAGCTGAATGTAGTACAGTAAAATAACGGGAGAGTCAAAATATTAGCTGAAGTTGATCTTTTCGGTTGGGTATGATTGAAAATGAGAGAGACAAAAACCTAGGCACGCAGGTGAGCTAGCAATCATTATACAGCCCTGGATGGCTATATCTCCGAAATGGGTTGCCTCGCCGTAAGGTTTGGAACCTCAATGGTTACGGCTTGGTTGAAGCTATCTCCGATCTTAGTAGAGTACACATGTGCAATGTTATTGTGATACATAAACAAGATACCTCACTTAAGTTTCTGGTAAGGTTATGGAGCAAAGTATCATTGTTTTATTTTCGCGTTCATACTGCACTTTGTCTTGTCTTGTCCCCCTTCAGAACGTGTCTGCACCTCCCTCATAGCCAACTCTAGTCATTTGTCGTCTCTTCTAGTCTTTAAGAAGACTGTTATGTCTCAGAGATGACCAAGAAGAAGCATAGACGACGTCTTCTTAGGCAGGATTGCTGTTCATCTTATATAGATAAGACTCGAGATGATTCTTCCAGAGTAGATTTGAATTCCTGTCTGAGATTTCATGCAATGAAGGGCAAGTCTTACCAGATTGGACTTGATCAACGTGTCGTCGTTGTCTCTTCCCATCCAAGAGCGTGCTCTGGCATGTTCATCATAGTCTGCGCTTGGGAGCTTTTCCGCTCTCATCCGTTTCCACAGGTCTCTTCTTGTCAAGGCCTGTCTTCTTGCCTTGTTTCTGCAAGTGTTCGACTTCGGTGTTCGATACAGGAGAAGAGACTTCTTGCACTACCTTGCTAACTCTCGTCCTAAAGGCAGGCAAAGGGTCGCATCGTGGGTGCAAAACGTTACAGGCGAAGGCTTTGTAATTGATCGATGATACCAAGCTATTAATACTGCCGAGGTATAGAGGTGTTGTCATGTGTGTAGGATTCAAGTGTTCAAAGTTGAGGGCTTTGATGTATCGCATCAATAGCCCAAGGGTCATGGCGCTGCACTCATGGCCTCCCATGTGACGGTGTTCTTCAATGGCTTTGCGTTTAGTTCTGGGATATTTGGGTGATAAACAGCCTTGACCTTCAAGGCTCGCACGCATCGTTTTACGGAGCAAGAAGCCAATCTTCTGGATAGTATCTTCACGTGTCTGGGCTATTCGTTCTGTAGACTCCCTGTTAGCGATCAACAGAAACACACAAATTCGGGGAGATAGGGGGCGAAATTTTAATTACCAAGGATACCAGAAGGAACCAGGGGTCTGTGCTTGTTGAAGAGGTTTCCGTTCCCGTCGAGAAGTTGTCCGTGTTTGTTGACTTTCGAGTCAAGCACAAGTTGGAGAGCAAGATGTTCAAATGTTTTCTTGTCACCCAGTCCCCAAGCGATCCACAGGAAGATTTCATTTCCCACGACAGTGATGGCGTCTTTGTGTGGTTGGTACCATGTCGACACCATGGGCTTTAAGGTATGGATCATGTCGTACTTGTCCGCGACAACGAGCAGCTCGTACAGCTCTTCGGGCTTCAACATGTTTGGGACCGACACAAAGTTGCCGTGAATAATGGTGAGAAGTAGAAGGGTAGGGTAAAATGCATCATCGGGAAGGTCGACAGTCCAGGTAGACTCTCCTTCCGGCTTGGATTCTGCGAAGCCGGTGAATAGCATCGCTCTGAAGACGGTAGACGATCGGGCAACTGTTCTGGAGCATACGAGGATGTCCTTCTGGTCGACGCGGAAAGTCAGGTCGCCTCTGGGATCGCATGTTAGCAGTGGCATGGAAGACTTGAGGCAGTCCCAGATGGAGGGTGTGTGTCACGAGTTAGAGCACACAGTAGGGCATAGAGGAATCGAGGTCTAAAAGACTTGTTCTGTCTAAGTGAAAGTATGAAAGTAAACCTCTATATATATACAGGTAAAGTGTACGAGTAATGAGTGAAACGCCACGTGATAAAGCACATGACAAAGCAGCTGCCGATGGCTGAAGCTATCGTGACAGTGTGGCTGCGTCGTTGGTACCAGAAGCCATGGCTGCTGGAGTTTTGTAACCTTTGATGTGAGGAAAGGAAATTAGAGAACCAATTGAAAGTGAAGTCAATCATAAGGCTAAAAAAAAAAAGAGGTTCGTTGAAATGGCATAAAAGGCGTAACAGGCAGGTACGCTTGGTAGGCCGCTCAAAGGAGGCAGGCAGGTAGGTACCTACCTGTCTTAGCTGTGGGCCTGCGAATTGAGGATGGGATGGATACCTTTTTGCAGTTGCAATAAATAGTTGACTTCTCACATAGCAACAAAGTGGTGAGTATTAACGCAGAGTACGGATTATCTTTTAGGTTGACGAGACTTTCAATTACTTAAGTTAGCTTAAGCATTTCTTCTCGATTGTAAGGTCTAGTCACCTTGCCCCTGTCATTCGTCACCCTTACGGCCTACCTTACATTGTGATCCCAACAGGGACACTTCAGATATTGACCTGAAGGTAGTTTTGTAGTCAACTGAGTACCCGACCGGCCAACCAACCAGTCTTCCAACTTTAGTTCAACATCACCTGACCCCAAGCCATGGACAAAACAACATCCTGTCCTAGGCGACCCAGACATTCTTCTCTTTTATTACTGCTCGCTTTTGTCACTTGTAGGCAAGTTTACAATCTCGTTGATGTACCCGGAGCACTCGTTTTTTATGTTTTCAATCTCTTACACTACTTCTTTAGCAAGGTTACCTGATCAAAGGACAAAGCCTGGGATTTGAAAAGCAGCCTGGACTGAGACGTTCGCGATTATCCAGAAACATCATGTCTGCGTCAACCGAAAACAACACCTCGCGCGTGGACAATGAAGGGGAACAATCATGTTCATCGCTCACCCCTGCACTTGGAGACACCGAGATGATCGTCGTCTTGCACCCGCAGGGCGACCTTACCCTCAGGATCGGCGCCGAGCAAGACGACAGTCTCAGCAGCAGCGCGGACGTCACGACTAACGGGGGACCCTCGATCGGATTCGTCGTCTGCTCAAGTAGCCTGGCCCAGGCCTCCCCTTTCTTCAATGCCCTGCTCTTTGGAAAATTCGCAGAGGCGCAGCATGAACCCGGCAGCAGCTGGATCGTCGACTTGCACGAAGACTGCCCGGAATCAATGCACATTCTTCTCGCCATTGTCCACGGCCGCACCGGCGATATTCCCTCAACCCTGTCGATCGCGGAGCTGGAAGTCGTTATTGTCCAGGCGGACAAGTACGACATGATGTCACTCCTGGGCCCATGGATGCCAAAGTGGCTCGATCCGAACATGGACATTCGCTCCTGCGACGATAAATGGCGACTTGCCTGGATAGCATGGAAGACTGGCGCCGTCACCCTGTTTAAGAAGTTGGCAGGCCACCCGGGCAAGAGATGCCGGCGGAATGACGAGGGAGGACTGGTAGAAGTCAAAGGGTTCCCCCCAGAATGGGATGAACTCGAAATAATACATGAAAATGGGGAATGCATGGACATGTACTTTAAGTTGGCCAAAGATCTGAACAAGAGATACCGGTTGCACGACGAAGGAGGACTAGTAGAAGTCGAAGGTCCCCTCGCAGAATGGGACGAACTCGATGATACGGGCTTTGCCGGTGAGTCCCCTCTTGAGTCAAGGCTAACTCCTGCTAAGCTGACACGTTCGCAGAATCAGTGAAGCAGGTCAGGCGTAAGCTAATCGAAGTTCTCTTTGAGATTTTGAGAAATCGCGCCCGAGACTCATGCTGCCCAATGTGGTGCAAGCATAATAAAGTGCCTCCAAGGGTCAGCCGCGAACTCCTATGCAACCCGATCCTGAATAGGGCAATTTTAGATGCCTGTCGTCATCATCACTTGGTTGAGCCCGGCCCTCAGAACATGAACTTCGAGTTCACAATGGACCCCAGGTCGTATCAGGGCAGTGCTCAGGAGCTGGCCGAAATTTTCTGGTCCATCCTTCCATACAATGGTAAGGGTTATGGCGACGGCGGGTCGGAGCCTTGTGCCATGCGGTACGGCGTAGAATCATGGTTCGGTCGCCCTTGCTCTTGTTTGACTAGCCTGACAGAGGAACAAGAAGAGCAGTTCCGGAAACGGGCACGAGCTATAGGATGGAGTCCTTGAGGGGTGTACTTGTTTGCCCTGGTCCAAAACAAATGGCAGGTGATGAAGTGGGAGGACATACCTAATAAACTGCAACGAAGAAGGTTGTGAAATGGAATGAGGTCAAAGGGAAGTTGAATTTGAAGCCAAAATCTCGACGTTGGTATTTCAAAAGTGGAATTGTTGTCTTCCTGTGCGCCATCAATGTCATTTACGGCTCAGATGCAAATGCAGATGTAAATGGGCGGGAGGAGGACTAGAGTCAACGCCAGCAAACGAACGCCAGCAGTGCAACAGAGAACTAGAAAGGTAGGAACTAGAAATTTAATGATATTCCCTAGTGTCATACTCATGCGCCGTCTTCCGAAATTACCTCCATCGCGTCAAGCCATTCCATGACGAAAGCCGTCACAATCCTGGTCCAGTCCCTCACCGTGGGCATGTCGAGGTGCTCGCCGTCGTCCTCTATCTTGTGCCACCAGTAAGGGAAGGGTGAGGGGATCATGTGCAGGACGTTGACACCCTTCATCATGAAGGGGACATGGTCGTCGCCGATGCCGCTGTTGCCGAACATGCTTGAGGCCTTGGCCACGTCGTTGAGGAACGGGATTATGGGCTTGGTCTCCAGGATGCCGAGGTCGCGCATGCGCTTCTCAATTGCGGCCATGGCCTTGTAGGCCCAGTGGGTGGACTGAAAGTAGGACGGGATCCTGGGCTCTGGGGAGCCCAGGAGGTCTAGCAGGACAAAGAGGCTGATCTGCTCAAGAGGGTTCTTGTAATGCGACATGGCGGGGTTAAAAGTGTTTTCCCACTCTTGCGACAGAGACCTGCATGAGTGTCAGTCCGATGACGTCCAAAAAGGGTGAAGCGGTTCGACTCACCTCGCACCGTACAGAGAGTCAGTGTCCGTCCACGTCTTGAAGGCTTCTTCGCCATCCAAGAAGAGGATCTGAAGACCCATGTCCTGGGGAACGGTGCCCCCGTTCTCACCAAGCGCAACCATCTCATCGTACATCTGAGTCAGATACGGGTCCAAAGCCTTGGCGACGTGCAACAGCATGGCACATGGGGCCGCGCTGTCAGTGGCGCCGATGAAGCCGGCGGGCTCGATCTTGCTGTCGTAGTGCGCCACGAGGGTGAGATAATTGGCCTGGCCCGGCTTGGTCCAGGGCGGCTCACGCCTGATGATGAGGTTCTGGAACGGGATATCTCTGTCGCCAGTGGCGGGCGTCTTCCCCGTCGAGTTCTGCCACTGCACGGTCCATTTGGGCAGCGACTTGAAGAAGTTGACAAAGTGCTGCTGCGTCTTGACCTGCCCTTCCGTGCCGGGCACCCGGGGGATGAGGATAGGGGCGAGGAGCGGGCCGTTATGGATGTCAAAGTCGGCCTCGGAGACGGTGACGTTGCGAAGCGCAGCCTCGGAGAGCGGGGTGTAGGCGCAAACCGTGGCCGCGAGGAGCAGGTGAAGTATCGCGATCCAGAGCCCGCGAACCTGCCCTCTCACGGGAGGGAGGCCGATGAGGGCCATGACGAGGCTGTGGTAAGGGGCAGCGGGTGCAGGATGAGGCCTCCTTCAATCAAGAACTCATACTGTTCTTTCACGGAGCCGATATCGAGAGCGTCAGGATGGATGGACTAATGGACGTTGATAAGTTCGCGGTGGAGCTCCGTAGTGAGTGATTGAAGAGCCAGCGGCGATGTTGAAGAGGTGTCAACTTTTTTGGGACGTTCTCCCCCCACGGAGGGATGGGAACGGCTAGAACGGGTTAGACCGAAACTATCCTGCAACATGCGCAGCACTTCCCCCTGGATGGAACTGTTTTGGAGAAGTGGAGACCAGGGCGGATTAGCTAAGCTCCACAAGGGTGGTGGGGTTCTCCGCACGGCCCGAGAGTGCGCGGTCCACCACGTGACTACCGGGACGTGTCTTGCCACTCACTCACTCACTGCTGCCCTTACCTCATCTCAGGAGTGAGCTCACCTTCATGAGTCCCAACTTCTTTGAGTGAACAATCGCTGGCCGGACTCAGGCTCATGTGACCGACCTCCTTCTCACACCCAGGTCAATTAGCACCAGGAGGGAGACAGCGTCAACGGCAATTACCTAGTCACCTCCGGTCTCATACATATGATTTGAAGTTTTCCTGAAATGATTCTGATGGGAATATGTCGACAAACAGTGCCTTGTCTGATTGCTTTCTTTTTGAAAAGGCTGGGCAATTTTGGCTTCCTTGGGTACCTTTGACTAACTAACAATGGTAGCCTGTGTTTAAGAGAATGCCCGAAACCGCACGGAAGCAGGCAGAGAATTCAAGATCGACTATAACTATACATGTAGACGATAACATGGCAGCAGGAAGACACATGCTAACCCATCTCACATTCTATTTACGCCCTGGCAGGTACCCACGCTCCTCAACCACCGCCAACAGCGACCTTCATGAACAAGCGCTCCCTCTTCATCAGCACGCTGCAGACCAGAACAAGGCTTCCGGCAGTGATGAGCAGGATGTACGGCAGGTTCAGCGCCTCGACGATGGCCTCGAGGACCTCCTGCTGCATCTGCGGGGGCAGACTCGTGACAAAATCCGCCTCGACGCCGGCGATAGCGAGGTGGATCTGGTCCTCCGTGACATTGTCTGGGAGGATTTCCGCCAGTCGCGTCTCCGCCCTGTTGAGGAACACGGCGTTGCTCACGGCAAGGGCGATGTTGATCCCGCTCGCCTGCGCCAGCGCCATCAGCGACGACGCGACGGCCGCCATGTCCTCCGGCACGCTGGCCTGGGCGATGGAGAAGCCCGCCTGCGTGTACGTGCCGACGCCGGCGCCGAGCATAGCCGAGGCCCCGTAGACCCACGCCGTGCTGGTGTCGGTCTCGACGACGTACATGAGCGTCGCGGCCGTGAGGGTGATGGCGCCGCCGACGGTGAACCAGGGCATGTACAAGCCGAACTTGCCTGACGGATGCGACAGCATGCCGCCCTGCGCCAGAGTGACGACGACCATGACCAGAATGAAGGGCAGAAGTCGCACGGCGGCGTCGATGGCGCTGTCGCCGCGCGTGAACTGGAAGAAGATCGGGATGAAGTACACCGGGATGAAGATCGCGCAGCCCCCCGAGGCGGTCACGCAGAACATCAGGATGATGGTCCGGTAATACTTGCGGGAGCTGATGAGCTCCACAGGGAAGAGGCGATACTCTTTCGTTGTGGCGATGCAGTACGCCTGCTGCACCCCGAAGACGATGAACAAGACCCCGGCCACGACGAAGAGGGCGATCTCCTGGCCAGAGTTCCACTCGTACATTATACCGCCGAAGCTGATGGCCATGGTGAAGGTGACGACGGCGCCGAGCATGAGCACAGCGCCGACCCAGTCGATATCGGCCAGGCGCTTGACGATTGATGCACCCGGTTGCGGATCTGGAGACGGCAACATGAAGATATAGACAGGTGCTGCCAAACCGCCGATCGGCAGGTTGATGTAAAAGGCCCAACTTAAAGACGTCAGTCATTGTTTCCTTTCCTTGTAACTCTGATATGAACTCACCGCCATGTCGCATCAGACTCAGCAAACGCTGCTCAAGGTCAGCTTCTCTTCTGTTATTTTCAAGACGAAGGCGGGAGTTGGTGACCTACCTCCTCCAACCAGGGGCCCAAGGATCGTGCCAAGTCCCCACGTCAACCCAATGCATGCTAGATACATCGGCCTCTCCTGGATCGTCGTCGTCGCGGCGATGAGGACCATGACCCCGAGATACATACCCATGCCGCCGAGGCCGCAGAGCGCACGCCCGACGATGAGGCTGTCCATGTTTGGGGCCGCGCCGCAGAGGGCGCTGCCGGCCTCGAAGAGGACGACGCTCCCGATGTACAGCCACTTGGGCTTCAGGTGCGAGTACAGCTGGCCGAAGAGGAGGTTCACCGCCGTCGCGGCCATGATGAAGGCGACGCCCAGCCACGCAATGTCGCTGATGGCGTCGAACTGGAGCACGATCTGGGGCTGCACGTCGGCGACGACGGTGTTGTCGAGGGCGAAGAGGAAGGTCGAGGAGAGGATGGCGAAGACGATGAGGTACCATCGGAAGCCCGTGACGGTGCGTACGGGATCCGAGGCGGCGAGCTCCTTGCCGCGCTCATTGTCGGTGTTCTCTCCTGAGAGAGGCCCCTTGGTGGAGGAAGAGTCGGCCTGCTCTGTCTTCTCGAGCACTCCGCCGGTCTGGGATTGGGGCTGGGCCTCGGCCTGGGCTGTCATGGTTGCTTTCCTGGAGACAGACAGATATGATAACAAAGAGTGCTTGTTGTTATCAGGCAGTCAGTCTCTTCCCTCAACGGGCCTTCAAAGGAGACCGGCCCTCTCAAATACCTCGTTGTTCCGAGGACTCGTCACCATTTCCTACGACAACAAACCATAAGCTTAAATCTCACAGCCAGGCGAACGCTAATGGAAGAGAAGTACGCCTCATCATGCAGTCACCCATACATCTAGCCATTCTGCTCATACTTCAGGTAGCTTTGGTGGCTTAGCCAGCCCAACTTTCAACCCTACCGCTCCAAGCATCTGTTCCAGCGAACGCCAACCTGAAGGTAGCCCGTAGGCTGTGTTCAAAGTATTGTTCAGTCACCGCGGGTCACCCCCTAAAGTCCTTTGACTTCACAAAGAACCGCGCGGATAAGGGAGTGGACCTCCAACAAGCGGCAAAAGCTTTGCCCGATAAGCCTCATGGTCAGGTCAGGCAGGCCGAAATGCTAGGCATGCATTGCATACCGCTACTCTCCAGCTCTTTGGGATATGTTCATCCTATCAATGCCGCCATAGGTCCGGGTCGACCTGTCTGACCGGCTGCCTGCTGACACGACATGGAATTAGCCTGCAAGCCTTGGCGGAGTAAGAGCCGACCTACCGCATGTCAAAAACGCCACAAAATAATGAAGCTTGACGCACGTCAGATCCTCTGGCGTATCAGATGCAACCCTGCTAATCAATCCACCCGTCGTAATGGGTTTTCCGTTTCCCATCTAAACGAGCTGATACCGTGGCCCAATGGCAAGTTTGGGCTCTTTGACGCTGAGATAAGCTTGAGCGAGGACAGCGCATAGTCGATGTGGGTGAGACGCGTTGCCCACCTTGTGTGTGTTGATAAGACACGTCCGATCATGGTCACGGGAAGCTGGCAGTTACGTTGGTGTAGGAGCCATTGCTGTTCCCTTGTGATGTTAGTGCAAGGCCATGACGATTGATATTCCCGCAGACCTGCTACATATGCAAGTTGTCACGTTCCATGGCCGTAGCTGAAACAGCCCATTTCCAGCGGTCTTTTCTTGAGCCCATTCGATTCTGGTACCAGGCTGCGTGATACGTATATGAGACTTGCTCAGAAGTCGTATTTTTATTATTTCACTTTGGGCAAGTCCAATTGAAAATCCTAGGTTCCTGTATTAACTGCAACTTCATTGTAAAAAGGGGTGGAACGAAAGATAGCCAACCCATGGCCAACCCGCCGCCCACCAACGTCATGAACAATCTTCTCTGATGATCCGTGGGTGACAAAAGTTTCCTCCTTTCTTCTATCCAAACCCGTTCATAAGCCCAAGCTCTCATCCTTCCGCTGCCTGCCAACGTCTGAACTATCTTTTCTCCAATGATCCATGAGTGACAGAAGTTACCTCCTTTCGTTCATCCAGACTCGTGCTGGCGCCTCAACCTATTATCCTTCTCGATCATGTTATCAAGGAGAAAGAGATCTCTTCGGCTTCACGTCGTCTCCCTCCGTGTCAAAAATCACGGACACATTCTTGGCGCCGACGCGCTTGCCGTCATGGCTAACTGAGAAGTCGATACTCGCCCCAGCGCAAACCATTTCGATGGTGTAGTTGAGCTTGTGGAAAACTTTACCAAGAGAGTTGACATGGCGCGGCAGAGATTCGAAGTCAATCTTTTTGTTCCAAGTGATTTCGCACAGCTCCTTGACCGAGCTATCCATCTCCGATGGCGGAGGCCAGGCTGAACTGACATGCAGGGAATCGGAAACCTCAGAAGGGGCTGAAGCATACAAGCGGTAAAAGTCCTCATGGACAGGATTTGTGCTCGAGACATCAGTGCCCTATTTTGAAAAGCTGTAGTCAGCGGTTTGGATGCTGACACGGAAGTTTGAAACAGACTCACTTGCTTGAGAAACCAATTCATCTGGTTATAAGCCATCCATTTACGTTCTTCTTCGCACCACTTCTTGGACAGAGCACTATGCTTCTTTTTGTCAAAGTCGGTGCGAAACGTGACTCCATAACTGGCTCGAGCGATTCTGGACTTGACACTGACGGAGAGGCCAGGAGACAAGTTTTGCTGAGCGAGCCCCTGAATTACTGCGCCACGGCAAATAGCAGTCCAGCTGTATCTTGTCAGTAAAGATGACTTGAAGTCAGGTAACTGTACTTACGGCTTTGTTCCTGTCGATTGGAGAAGCACAATGTCTTTGTCAATGGCCGACCGAAGATGGCTCCGAAGGTAGCGACATCTACCAAAACCGCCAACAAGAATGACGTTCTAGCATACTTTTAGCAACCCAACCGAAGGAAGCTTAATCCAAACAAGCCAGCCCAAATTTCATTCAGACACGTCCTTTCCAACTTACCTTGGGATGTTTGCCTGACTTGATACGGACGCCATCAATCTGTTTTTGGACCAGAGCAGCGATCTTCTTGGCAAGGGGATCAAAGACAGGAAGTAAGTCTTGAAGATTGAGCATCAAGTTGCGCTTCCGCTTGATGCCTCGCTGAGGTGTTCCCTTGGGCTGGCATTCAGGAGGCAATTTTATGTGCCAGTCTCGGGCCTGACCGTCAAACTGTTGCTTAATGCCATGTTCCCAGTCCCCATTGAGAACGCTCGCGGCTTCGTCTGTGGGAACTTTGTCCCAGGCCTGCGGAGTGACTTTGTTCTTGATAAGGCTGACGAATGCCTCATCGAGAAAAAATCCACCGCATAGGTCCCCATCTCCTTTAATCACCTCTCGCACAACCATGGGCTTCAGGCTCATCACTTCGTAGCTGATGAGGTCGACGGTACCGCCACCGGCATCACAAACAACGAAGTGGTCTCCAACCTGCATCCATATCAGAACGTGTCTTCATGCGTGAGTGGAAGGGGGTTTTACCTTGATGTTGGGACGTCCTGCAAGATCTCTCATCGTGGCCAAAGCTGCAGCTTCAGGCTCTGAAATGAATTCCAGCGTTGTCTCTCCGGCGGGGCGCTCCCCAAGGATTCCAGCATTCTCAGCAGCACGGCGCATGCGAGCTTTGGCATAATCAGGCCAGATGGCAGGCAGAGTGATGACGACGTGGAATCTGCACATGTTGACAAGTTCATCTCCAGCTGAGATACCGATGCACTCGATTGAGTGGTTCCATAGGTGGCGGATGTAGCTGCTGATGACCTCGACAGGGTCTTTGTTTACGTCCTTTACTGCCTTCCTAGCCGTAGATATCTGGCAAGAGGTTCGAAGTTTTTCGGGAAGGTCCGCCTCATCAACAAGAAGTAGCTTGAACCAACGCATCGCGGCTGAGATGTCCTCGGTCGGAATGTCGTAACCCCAGGAAACGGCGCCTTGAGCACCACGATAGAGAATTGCCGTTGGAACTTTCTCGGTGTCGGATGCAAAGTTCAGCTCTGCTTCCCATCTAGTGATAACTTCAATGTCGTTTGGCTGGCCAGAAAAGGCCCAGCTGACGCCGGAGAAACTGGGAACGTGGCCCATTAGCTTAGAAATGAATGACGAAGTGAGCCTGACTTACGTGGTTCCAAAGTCAATACCAATTACTATGGCATCACCGGTGTCTGCCATGGTGAAGACAAAGCCTGAATCGTCTTGTTTAGTGAGGTTGTTTGCTTCTGTGAGACGTATTAGTTTTGATGATACTCAATGATTTGGAGGAAATTTGAATGGAAAGAAATGAATAATCTCATGACTCTCAAGTGAAGTCGATAAAAACATACAATGAGGTAATTAGTCTCCAGTAACGGCTGGCGATTCGGGCGTTGGGTGAAGTTGCAACTAAAATGAGAGAAAGGAAAACGGGGAGGAAGATGGTGGAGCAGGAGTAAAAGATTCCCAAAAAGGAAGGGCATGAATCCGGCCAAGTCAGGAAAGCGCAATACAAAAAGATGGTGTTTCCTTCCTCTTCTGTCTTTTTTTATGAACAATAAAACCTCTTTGCTCCGCCTGCCTACCTAGGTATCCACCAGATTTATTTAGCTACCTTCCCCCTACCTGCTTACTTGAGTATCCGATTACTTGGCTTCTCACCTACTTGATTACTCGACTACCTGACTTTATCTCAACAGGCTGCATTGTTCATCACTGCAGCCTTCCCCTCCTTGAAGCCAGTGCGTATCTGGTTTCTCTGCTGTGGCACAGGTTCTATCAACTCCAGGTGTCTTTCTTTCACAACTTGGGAAACGACATTTCTCCTCTATAACCTCACATCCGTGTTCGCTGCCTCAACCCGTCTCATCATGCCGCCGATTACGCGGTCTCACATGGGCAACGAGACTCCTCCCGTAAGTAGAACCATCTGTTGAAAGCATATACTTCTATCGAAAACTAAATTCTTCTAGAACAATCTTGAGGATGTCGATATGACTCCCGTTTCAGCCCAGCCTTCACAACTACAGAAAATCAGCGGCGAAAACGGAGAAGAGCACGAAACCGAGATTTCTTTTGACATGAACAGCTCCAAGGTACAGTTCAGTCAAGAACATCAGCTTCTTCACGATCTCCCATCAGAACTGTGCGACCAAGGCCTTCAGAGTTTGGACACCGCGATGGACATGGAGGCATTCGATCCTACGCCCGAGACACAAGCTAGCGAGCTAGATGTCATTGATGCTTCATCTCACTATCAGAAAAACCGGACCCAAGATGATACTCAGTTCTTGCAGTATGATACCGCAACTCGACGTCTTGTAGATCAGGTCGTGCAACTACAAACCCAGCTCGGGGAGTACGAGAGTGAGATCCTCAAGCTCAGACATCGCAATGCCCGTGTCGAAAATATGACCAAGGATTCTCAATGCCAGCTAGCCGTGGAGAAAAAACTTCACCTGCGCCGTGCTTCTGAGCGTGAGGCATACATCGACAGGCTTCATGGGAAGATTCATCGTCTCAAAGTGAAAATTGCATCCAACCAGGCAGTCAACTCTCAAGATAAGGCTATTGCCAACTCGCGAAAAGTTTCAGACGACGCCATCAAAGCCAGCTGGAAAACAATGACATACAACATCGAAAGCCTTGTTGCCTCCGTCCTCACCGGCTGCCCCTCTGAGCAGGATCTGAATCATCATGAGCACAAGGACAAAGATGAGTCATGTGCCGTCTGTCAAATTGATGCACGTCAAATTTCGCTTCTCCAAAACGACGACATGAGAGAATACATGGTTCAGAAGCTTGTTTGGGACGCCATCACTCGACGTATACTCCCTCACGACGGAGGTCGTTTTGGCAAAAGTTGGGCTGGGGCTCCGGGCCAGTTACTGTCAGCTCTCTTCAATGAGTTGGTTGGTAAGTTCCCTCGAGTATCTGTTCGAATTATGGGATTTTGTCACTAATCATGTACCTTCAGAAGTCCCCGAGATCACAAAGAACGCTGTCATGCTACTTCGATGGAAGGCTGAGAGCGCCGCCATGATAGACAAGGCCCTAGGCGTTGACAACATCGAACTAAAATATGCTGTCGATGAGGAACACCTGGGCCTCTGCAGCTTTATCCCCATCGACTGCCCTGACATCACGGCCGCGCGTCATAGCCTTTATCAGGGACTCCAAAAAATCTTCAAGGAAGCGATAGAGATATACAGAATTCTGATGCAATCCCGTGCTCACTTTTATCTCGATCCAGTTAAAACTCAGGAGGTTGTTACCTACAACCCAGAGTTTCACGAAGCCGAGGCATATGATAAAAGGCTGAGCGAACAGAGCATCGTCTTGCTAGGCATTTCGCCGAGTCTGGTCAAGATCGGAAATGCAGACGGCGGCAACTACAACAAGAGCAACCGGCTGGTCAAGGCATCGGTAATCTGCGACTAGGGGGCATTGAGGAAGCAGCATCATTTTTTTTTTTCGATGGTAGGGGGGAGGAGACACTGTCTGCAATGCCGAAAGAAACCCGGAAAGGAAAGGAAATGTTTTGTGTGTTGCTAAAGGTGAGGGAGGCCAAAAGCTTGCAATCGGCCCTCCGTTATCTTGCACCGCCATGGCTTTAGGTAGGCAGTGCACACAGAGTAGAATGACAACGCATTAGAGACAGAGTTTGAGTCGCACACTTTGACCAGATGATGATGAGTAATATAACAGAAAGAGCCTCTGCATCGCTGAGAAGAATTGCGGATCAATAATCGCCTGGTAAGTTTAGAAGTTTGAACGGGCTGCATAAGAAAAAAAAGGCAAAAGATATATAGCACAACCTGGTTTCGATCCAGGGACCTCTGGGTTATGAGCCCAGCGCTCTACCCCTGAGCTATTGTGCTTGCTGTGTCAAGATGGCAGATTTGTGGTCCCATGTACTGCTAGACAGTGCAGGTACCCCCACCCTGTGACCTCCCAACACCCATACAGCTCGCACGTCCATGATAACAAAGCCGACTTGGCCAAAGACGCTGTCTTTTTTTGATTGCATGCAGTGCCGTCTTTGACACCCTGACCGGCTCCCAGACCACGGAGGCCGAGTATCGGAACACACATCCACCAACAACCGCGTCTCACATGGGGCCCCCTTCGTGCCGAGTCGGTGCCGGCCGACGGTCGTTTCGATAAGACTACTACGTAGACTCAACACCACACCCCTGGTCTCGCGCCATCGCAGGTCACCAGGGCGGTTGACCGGCTTATCTCCGTGACAAATAGCCCCCCGGTAATCGGTAGTACGACCAGCGCGACCCATGAACCGCTCGTCATAGACAAGAAAAAATGTCGGAATGACCATAATTGCTTCCTCTTTGACGTGACATATTGTTATTGTGAAGCGTTGCAGCACGAATTGCATAGACATTGTCAGAGGATAGCATTTGTTTATTCGATTTCACATGGTCGTCGAGAACACTAGGTCCGAATACACACAGCGCACCCAACCAGCTGCCATCAAAGCGATGACTTCATCATCGTCACTAGCCCAGTAGCCTCGACGGACGCCCGCGCAGACGATAAGAACGGGAATTAATCAAGCACAAGTAGCTGATTTTTGTTTTTGATTTTCATGCGGCAGACTTTCTCGAAAACACCAGGTTTTGCGCAGCGAGGCGGGACTTGTTGCAAACCCCAGGTTCTGAGAACAAAGAGAGAGGACAAGAATCACGATGTCGGAGAGACGAAACTCTGGGGGCGACGGCAAAATCGTCAGGGACAGGGGCGCCGCGCCCGCGGAAGCGGCCGCAGAACAAACTTCCAGCCCGCAAGTCGCAGCCCCGAACTCTATTCTGGGTGGCTCCGGCGAGGAGACGAGATCGCCAACGCCGTCGCCGTCAAACTCGGATTGCGAATCGCACAGGGCTAAAAGGCGCGGCGGGATCGTCGATTGGGTTGTGCGGACGCTCACCTGGACGCCGCGGAAGCTGCGCTACGATGCCGAGAACCCTCCACAGTTTACACTCGCGCTGAACTTTGTGTTTGCGGTGGTAAGTTTCTGGCCCCCCTCCCCACTACGATCGGACGAACGAGCGCGTGCAGGGATGGATGCTGAGCGGACGGCGTGTAGGCGGCGACGTTTACCGTGGCCAACCTCTACTACAACCAGCCGGTGCTGAATAGGATCGCTGAGACGTTCGACGTCAGCTTCGAGAGCGCGTCGTCGGTGGCGACGCTGATGCAGGCCGGGTATGCGGCGGGGCTGCTGTTCATCTGCCCGCTGGGCGACATGGTGCGGCGGCGGCCGTTCATCTTGGGCCTCATCTGGGTGACGGCCATGCTGGTAAGTTGTTCCGAGAGAGAACCAAGCTGGAAGTGGTATTCAGCTAACAATCCTCCAGTGGCTCGGGCTCTGTGTGACAAACTCATTCGCGGCCTTCCTCGCCCTCTCCTTCCTCGTCGGCGCCACGACGGTAACGCCGCAGCTCATGCTCCCACTCGTGGCCGACATGGCGCCTGCGCACCGGAAGGCCAGCTCGCTCTCCATCACGACGTCGGGGCTGATGCTCGGCATGCTCATCGCGCGGCTGCTGTCGGGCATCGTGGCCAACTACACGTCGTGGCGCAACATTTACTGGATCGGCTTCGGGGCGCAGTACGTCATCTTGGTGCTGCTCTTCTTCTTCCTGCCGGACTACCCGTCCAAGAACCCGGACGGGCTAAACTACTTGCGGGCGCTGTGGACGATCGTGACTATGCTGTTCACGGAGCCGGTGCTCGTGCAGGCGTGCTCGATTGGCTTTTGTATCAGCGCCATCTTCACGTCGTTCTGGACGACGTTGACGTTCCTGTTGGCGTCGCCGCCGTACGAGTACCCTTCTGTCACGATCGGGCTGTTCTCGCTCATCGGCATCGCAGCCATCTGCGGCGGGCCGGTGTACGGGCGGCTTGTCATGGACCGGTACGTGCCGTTCCTGTCGTCCGTGGTAGGCCAGGTCGTTATCCTCGCGGGGTGCATCGTGGGCGCGTTCACGGGCGAGTTCACGGTGGCGGGGCCGGTGATCCAGGCAATCTGCATCGACGTGGGCATACAGACTGCGCAGACTGCCAACAGGACGTCGATTTACACCATCAACGCAAAGGCGAGGAATCGCGTCAACACGGCGTACATGGTGTGCGTGTTCTGCGGGCAGCTGACGGGCACGGCAGTGGGAAATCGGTTGTATGCGCAGGGCGGGTGGAAATACAGCGGAGGCGCCTCAAGTAAGTCACGTCGTCTGCCATCATTGCGTCTGGTGCGAATGCTGATGCTGTTCTCTAGTTGGTTTCATCGGGCTATCCTTGATCCTCACAATGCTCAAGGGCCCAAGGGAGAAGAGGTGGATCGGCTGGGGCGGCGGATTCAAGCTGCGCAGGGACGAGGTTCTGAAGGCGGAGCCTGCGTCGCCAGAAGATGGACAGGAGGCAGGAAAGGCGGAAGAGGAGCGAACCGGAGAGAAGCAGACGGAGACCGGCGCCGGTGGCAAGGAGATTCGGCGGTGACCGGGGTCCGTGTGCGAAGGGTCCTCAAGGTCTGGCCAGCAGGTAACCTTTCCGTAGGCTGGTCCCCATGTCTTCGGAAGAAGCTTATTATTCAACAAGAACCGGATCAAAACGTCGCAAGTGATCAAGGTCGATGCATCCCAATTTCACCTTGAGTTGAAACTGCGTCGAATACCTATCCAAGACTGGGGTGAAGGGAATGCCGTACCGGTACGTACTCCTTGCCTGAGGCACCCAGGTACCAAGACGAACGCAGATAGGTACCTTCGGTGCTTCAGTAGTTACCAAGCGATGCAGCTCAAGTCGGTTTTCCTCGTTGCCTTTCCTGGGGTGTCTGAGTACCTATGTGTGAATGTGTATTTGCCTCTTCCTTCACGGCACGGAGACCCGCGAGTGTCGCCCGCCAAGATGCATACTGAGGCCGTCCTGGACATGACAGTGGCGGAGCATCCGGGGCCACCTTGGCGGGGGGTTGCAAGCCACTGGAGGATGTCACTGGCGGCCGTTGAAGGATCGCTTCGGCGGGTGTTGTAGCCTAGCGCCTCCTGCCATCAGCGGCGACCACGCGGTTCCAATTGACGGGAACAACCAAGCACCCCCCGCAAGCAAGCAATCCCTCGCGAAGCCCCACCAAAATCACGCTTCCGGGAGGGGAGGAGGGGGTGGAGGGGCCAGGCTCACCCTGGACACCGCTGGAACGGTACGACGTGCGACCCGAACCAACCACCGCCGACGGCCAAGATCGGCAAGGCAAACGAGCGAGCAGTAAAAAAATAAAATAAAGAGAACAACGGACGATTAAAACCCACCCATGTCCCGGGTCTGGAAGACGGAAGCTTAAGCTTGCGCCTGGGATGGACATGACGGCCGTCTCACCTTCACCCTCACCTTTGCCCTTATTCTTCGCCCCGTCATACTGCTTCTCATCCTTGTTGACGGCGACGGCGACGGCGACGACGACGACGCTACCGCTCACCTCAACTCGGTCATGTTGAGCTGCAATCTGCGAGGCATCAGCGACAACCCACCAAAATCGCCCTGATGACCCGCTTCCAGGGACTTGACTCGTCCGACCTGTTCCGTTTCGATACCCTCGCCCTGCGCGACGACATCCTGCTTGCCGACGGTACCTCCGCCTCCAAGGTCGAATACGACGAGTACGTCGTCTTCAAGAGGGCCAATGGCATCCCTTCGGGCATGAGAACGGAGCTGGACGGCGACCAGGACATCAGTTTTCAGCTCCAGCACAAGGACGAGACGCCCGGCTACCACAGCCTTGATCTCGCCTTTCGCCAGGGATACTCCATTGACCACAATGTGAGCTTCCTCCCCGTCAATTGGTTATCCAAGTTGCAAGAGGCCATGCTGACCGCTGCGACAGGGAATCTTTACGCAGGAACCAGCACGGCATCCAGAGCTGGTACTCGATGGGCGGGTTCGCCGAGTGTGAGCGCTTGCCCACCATCTTTCGTTCCACTTCCGAAGCTTACATTCGCAGTATCTGCTTCCGCCGCAACAAGTCTTTCGACCGCCGGGAGGACGGCATTACCATGACCCCCCAAGATCTCGACGCTATGGACCTGCACCCGGCCACCCTGCAATACTCTCGAAGAGTCACCAACGAGTCCCGCTTCTGGTCCCTCGACCGCTCCAAGCTGAGTAAGTTTCTCGGCCGCTGCCCTCACTACCATGCGCCCCACTAATCCCGCCAGGCCTCATCCTCTCTTTCTCCAATAATCCGAGGACCCCCTACGACTTCTTGTCCTTGACCTACGACGTCCGCAACCGCACCTCCTCCGTTCTCGTCAGGCAGTCCTACCACCCGCGCCAGCACAGCCTCGAGAACCTCGACGAGTATGACCAGCGCCTCGAGGCTTGCCGCGCCCACTGGGCTCACCCCTTCATCACCCCCGTCGTCCTGCTCCAGGTCCAGTTCATGCGCACAGAGGAGGCCGTCATGGAGAACATCAACCACGTGAAGGCTCTCGAGTGGGAGGTTGGCAGCATCGCCGGCTTCGAGGCCTTTGAGATGGAGCGCGAGCGCCGGTCTAAGTTGATGCGCCGCCTGACCTTTGGCGCCCAAAACGACAAGGCAGCCCCCCATGGGCCTATGGGCATGGCGAACCTGATGAAGAGCGCCCATGATGTACTAAAGGAGTCCATCAAGCTTCTGGACACCGTCCGTTGGATGGAGAGGGTCGTGAGGCTGATGCTGCAGGCTGGCGGTGAGCTGGCTGAGCGCATGTCGACCGGAGAGCTCAACATTCGTCTCGACAACATCAACATCGGCGACTCGGACGCAACCCAGCGTGAACAGCAAGAACAGCAAGGCCTGCCAGACGAGGCCCCGACGGGTCCGCCTTCGCGCTCATCAGCTAGCACACGGCGACAATCGTTACCGTTACCCCCCGCCTCCGATCCTCTGGCCGACCCCCTTGGAAACCATTGGCACGAGATCCGGCAATATCTCGAAGGCCTGCAGAGGATGTGCATGGGCCTCGAAACAGACCGCCGCATGTCAGAAGCCCGGTGCCGCGCCCAAATCGATATTGTGAGTCACACAGCCACCCCCGCCATCACCTGAAATCCCCCCAATCCCCCTTCTGACACGCCCTAGATCTACAGTAAGATGGCCCAAGAAGACAACGTCCTCAATGCCCGCATGGCCGTTGCCTCTTCTCGCGACTCGTCCTCCATGAAAGCCCTCGCCGTCATCACCGCCGTCTTCCTCCCTGGCGAGTTCCTCGGCACCCTCTTCGGCATGTCCATGTTCGACTGGCAGGCCTCAGGCGAGGACGCTGCGGGCGACAACGCCGCGCAAAACTCGGGGTCAGGCACCGCGACGGGCACCAAGGATCCGATCCCCGTGCTGAGCCACCTGTTCTGGGTCTACTGGGCGACGGTGATCCCCCTGACCGTTGGCATCCTCGCCGCCTGGCGCGCGTGGTGGGTCAGCCAGGACCGGTACTTCCGGCGGCACCTGTCGCGCGAGCTGTCCGAGGAGCGGTACTGGACCTCCGACGGCAAGCCGCGCGAGCTGGAGCACTCGTTCTGGTGGGACTTTTTCTACCTGTCGGTGCGGCGGGACGAGCGGCCGGCCCCGGTGAGCGATCCGTACAGCATGCTCGACCTGACTTCCAGCATGTCGCAGGACAAGGACGAGCTGCGGTCGCCACGGGGCGAGGCGACGACGGTGCGGAGGGGCCAGATCTCGTTCCTCCGGTCGCAGAGCATGAGGCAGCGGAACGCCGTCACCGTGTGAACGGCTGTACATATACACGCGTATTTAAGACATTGGTTGAGTGGTCTTTGCTTGCTTGCGCTTCTGCTCGGTATGTGCGGTCTTTTCTAGCGAGCGATTCGTGGGTGTTTTGATACATATGTTTTTGCCCCATGAGCATCTGATGTTGACGATGGGCTGTGTGGCGCCAGATCCCTGCTCGCAAGAGACTTAAAGGTGTATAAAAAGATATAATGAAACCTATTCAGATGATATCTTCCGAAGCAACTGCCAGTGCTCCACGTGTAGGATGTAACTCCTTCATCCACCTATCATTGGCGTTGCGACAGCATATGGAGAGTTTACGGGAGTACTCGATGGGGCAGCCGGCTACATTACCGAGGCATTGCTTGACCAGCCGGATGATGGTAGACATCCCAGCCACGTTTTGCACCAAGATGATCGACCGTCTTACCCTTCCTTCGTTGGTCAGCATCTACTTCAGCAAGGCCTGAGCTTCAGGATATGGCAATTTTGCCCATATAATCCATTCGGTTCTGCAGCTTAGGCAGGTTGTTTCACGTTTCTTTGTGATTCCCGAGGCAAATGTTTGCCTGTCCATTGTGCTGCACACCGTTAATCTTCATGAGACCTCACCAACCCTGACTACGCGCCGAGTGAGGCATCTCTGCCCTTCATGTATTTCGTTCTACTTGGGTCTGAACCATCTCAGCCCCTACAGTAGTATGGCACGCTTTCTAAGGGAAGAAAGCCACTTTCAACTACCTGGATATGGCGGTGTTACACACTGTGTGTCCTGGACCACCCAGCCAAGCAAGCCAATGGAGTGACAAGCTCAACCAACAGTCGAGAAAATAAGTTGAAATCTGAATTTTTCTATCTCATTCTTTGTTCTTTAGATATATCTTGGGCCATACTATATAAGAGCCAAGAAGAGTCGGTAGTTGGGTAGTGTTAGACCTACAGGGTGCATCTAAGAGGATATGCCGCCACACGCAGCTGATAAGCAGCATCCCTACAAATCACAGACTCTCCCCATATGACTTCCTTACCACAGGCAACGCGTTTTCTCTTCCATCATGGTTGTACGTGAGTGGAACCATGCACGTTTGTGCGGGGTTGCCTTTGTTGCTGCTGTTGCTTGGGTTCCCTTGGATCTGACCACTGTACAACAGCACAACAGCACGCCGACCTGCAAAGCTTGGCCTCGCTCCAACACCGATATGTTTTTTCTGTCTTCTCAAAACTCCCTCATAATGGTTCTGATTTTATTTGTTCTTTGCAATAAGCCAGTTGTGTAGAGGTATAATATTGAAGTCTGACAAGGTGATAGGTATTACACACCAACTAGATTATACATGTAGTCATCTAGAACCCTTACTTTCTGTCGGTCTGATAAGCAATTTTGTCTCAAGTCACTAGTACAAAGAATATATTAGGCCATATACTAACTTTTTCCGGAGAATCATCCTTCCTTGCGGTGTGCTTTCTCTGACCTACCCACCTTGTGATGTACAGGCATGCTCTTGGGCTACTTCTTCCAAGACTGTGGCTGTCTCCTTGATCACACAAACTTCTGAAAATTATGCCCTTCGGCAATCGAGACTATTACCAGACTGGCTTGTATCGCGAATGACTCCCCAAGTACTTGTGCTAAGCCTGATTTGAGGAGGAACTTTGGGCTTTTCTAACTTCCCCTCTGCCTTGGTATGAGCTCCTGTCTCCACTTGATGAGGTGGTTGTGGAATATCAAAGTCTTTTCTCAAGTCCCCCTATTCATCTCTCAGCTTGATTGCCGTCCCCAGGCCGGTCAATCTCTCATTCTTCTCTAAAATCATATAAACCCTCTGTCCCTCCCTTCAGTCTTCTCCTCTTCGTCCCAGTCCACCCAGAACACCAATTACTCTTCTTCAGGATACCTAGTCTATCCGAAACAGATCTCTTCTTTTGCTTTCATTCAGTATATTCTCTCTGTCGTGTCTGGCACAGTCGCTTTACAAACTCCACTCCCTTCACACAACAGCACCAGTCGAAATGTTTGCAAAGACCATCATCACCGCTGCCGTTGCCGGCCTCACCGCCGTGGGAGCCTACGCGTCGCCCCTCACAACCGACCAGACTCGGGCCCTGAAGACCATCAACGATGCCCGCATTGATTTTGGCGTTCACGCCCTCGACTGGAACACCACCCTCCAGGAGGACGCCACCGCCTGGGCTGAGAAGATTGCCGCCGCCGGCTACCTCGAGCGCGCCCCCATCTCGCTGCGCAATGGTGCCGGCGAGGTCGTGGCTTTCATCCAGGCCCTCGACGCAGACGATGCTGCCCTTTGTCATCCCCTCTCCGAGGCCGCCAGGCTCTGGCTGAACTCTGGCAACATGGCTATGGCTGGAACCGTTATCCGTCAGGAGGCGTTCAGCAAGACTGGTAAGTTCAGTTCCCTCCTCTAGTCAAGATGTGTGCTTTTACGGACTCCATCTCGCAGAACAGCTCTTATCCCTCAGGGAAACTGTCACGAGATATATAAGCGTTAGTTACTGCCTAAGTCACTAACGGTATCGTTTTGTGACGTGACAGTTATAAGCCCAGCTTCTACCTGCTTAGTGCCATAATAGTACTAGTACTCCCTCATAGTAACAAGCTTAAAGTCTTATGTAAACACTATAGGTTTAATTCCTATAAGGGGCCCTTAGCTAAAATCCTAGAGAGTCTAAGGGAGCGTACGGTCTGTACTACCTACGTTTAGGTCTCTTATAACAAAAGGGTGTAGATCTGACTCGTAACGTGTACTAGGTTAAATCTAGGGGGTGTGTCACGAGATATATAAGCGTTAGTTACTACCTAAGTCACTAACAGTATCGTTTTGTGACGTGACAGAAACCAATATTAACTGTGCCACCGCCTACGGCACTCTCGACAATGGTGCCAAGGATCCTCTTCGCGTCTACGCTGTGTGCCGCATCTTCAAGGATATTACTGAGTAAGGTTTTTACCTCTCACCGATTTTTTTTATATCCTCGCCTGTTTTGCAAATTCTAATGCCAAGAGCGTCTCCAGGCACGTCAAGCTTTTGGCCCGCCAGGACCTCAACTCCGGCCCTTTTTGGGGCGACATCACCTTCTTCAACCCCGGTCTCGGCGCCTGCGGTAGGGTCGACGGCGATGGCTCCATGATTGTCGCCCTCTCACACCTCAAGATGGGCTCTCAGTCCAACGGCAATCCCCTCTGCGGTCGTCAGGCTCTTATCAGGGGCCCTAGGGGAGAGGCCGTCGTTACAGTCACCGACAAGTGCATGGGATGCGCCGTCCATGACATTGACGTCAGCCCCGCTGTCTTTGAGAGGGTTGCTGGCAGCCAGGGTCTGGGTCGGGTCGGGAACATTGAGTGGTCTCTCATCTGAGTTACCTGATTAACATTTCTATGCTGCTTCACAACCCTCCTGTAAGTTGTCTGCAACGGATTCTTGTGGAAAGGAAATTCAGGATTTGGAATTACCTCCCAAAGGGGAAGTGTTCTTATCAGCTTGGCCAGTCTTGACTTTCGAGCAGCAATTGCAATATAGTACAATTCATCTGAAACTGTCTCTTATGTTACTTTTGTGTCACTTGTCTTTTAATTGATTGTCTTGTATGTTTATTGTGCTGGTTCTCCCTTGTTGTGTAAGACATCCTTAACTAATCTTTGACACAGCTCATTGGGAGTTGTGTCGTACTAATCACAAACTGCAGCTTGCATTACTTGTTTGTGATGGACAGTTTTCTCTTTACTCTTTATGCGTCCTGGATGGTTCTAACCTTGTGTTACTGCTGTTCTATCATACAAAAGACGCATCAGGGGACCCATGCTGGTATTTTCTGTGCCTCCCTTAAAGGATGCTTCTCGCCCGTTCCAAACTATCATCATCAACCGCAGGAACTCTAGTAATGGTCTGCTTATACCAATGGCGCAAGCACGCATCTTTCTCGACATCAGTGAGAGGCAGCCCCATGTCCACTTTGTACTGCCACTGCTCCTTGTCTGCCCCGCCTTCCACCTCTTGCTCGTCATCCGTCTCTGCCAATCCCATGTTCCTCTCGGCAACCTTGCTCCAGAAGGGAACATCATCTTCCATCCCCAGTGCGGTCAGAAAGCCGGCAAGCCTTCTACTATCGTTATAGTAGTATTCTTTGAGGACCTTCTTCATCATGTGAAAGTACTCGACCGGCTCAGACTGCGTTCCCCGTTCCACAATGCTCAGCACCAGCTTTGTCCACTGCTTAATGAGCTCTGGATCCAGCGTCCCCCCAAGCAGCCGGAACTTAACCGTGCCCCTGTAGTTTGGCTTCTCTGCGCCACACTGCTTCTCAATGTCGCTTCGGATGGAGAGGAAGGAGACACCGCCCTTGCAGTCTTGATCGGGTTGGAGAAGACGAACGAGGCCATACTCACTCGTGACCGACCAGATTTGGAGAATCTCGTCTCGAAGACGCTGGGGGGTAATGTCCATGGGTACGTGCATTTCTATCTCGTGTGACAGCCTCATCGCTTCCATCTGGGCCTCTTTGGTGTCCGGATTCTGCAGATCAAAGGTGGTGGTGTACTCTGGCAGGTCTTCGGTGCAGGCGAGGGTCGAGCCTTTGCCGAGGGGCACGGTCATGATGTTCGATTCCCGCGAGGGGTGGACGCAGCCGTAGAGTACCAGCTCCGTAATCCAGACGAGAGTGGCGATCTTCTTGAGGCTGCGGAGAGAGAAGCCGCGGATGTCACCTACATGCACGTGGAAGCCGCAGCTGGAGTCTAGCATTGGGCGTACGCCTCCGCGAAGCACCTTCAGCACGTCAAAGATCTTGTCAAAGTCCGCGGGGCAGGCGCGGAGGATTGGACTGGATACCTCGACGCCGACGTGGCCCGCGAATCCGGGCTCGCCGCGGTGGAAGCTAGAGAGGGACAGATCACGATGGATGTGCCAGATCTGGTAACGGGGATCGAGCCCCTCGAGGAAGTATATGGGAGGATTTCCAGCCTTGTTGATTATGCTCTCGAGCGCTGATGCGGGAATTACGAAGTCGCTTGGATCCGCGTCATCGGCGATGGTGTCGAATGTCGCGCTGAGATGGCCTGCAGACATGAGAAGGCTGACGAGATAGTTCGCGTTCGCGGCGTAGACTTGTTTGCCTAAAGCCTTGGCCTTGATGAATTTCGTTTCCCAAGACGTGGATCGCAGGGCCTGGCGCCTTCCATCATCGTTGTATTCATCCTTGAAGATCGACTTACTAGACGCTGGAAATGAAGGATCATGACGATAGATCCAGCGGGGGTCGTCTCGGTCGGGGTCGTTAGCGCCGACCAGGGAGTACGGCATAAGAAATTCCAGTTCGACCCCGAAAGTGTACGGGGCAACCCCTTCCGTCTCATCGATGTTAACAGTTGGGGTCCAACGGCGGCGGGAGACGAGCTCAGGGGCAGAGAGATTCGGATCGAGAGTTGTGTAGTATGCTGCTTGAGATGGAAGCTCAAGATCGTCGAGAAGGTCGAGAACGGTGTACAGACGAGATGGAGAAGTTCGTATGGAAGGATCGAGATTGGACGGAAGGTTTAGTCGCTTCTTGACGCACTCCAGACTCTCGCTGGCTGCATTCAGACAGAAATCGACGATACCGCAACAGACCCGTGCCCAGTTGTCGATAGCCTCGGGATCCAGCGTCCCGGCGTGTTGGTTGAAACGGATAAATCCCTTGTGAGGCTCAAGGAGGCTCGAAAAGTCGTACACACCCTGGACTATTCTCTCCTTGCAATTAAGGTCCCACAAGTGAGCGTTCGTCCCTTCTACCAGCCATTGCATGTCATCTGATACCTCGATGGCACGAATCATTGTCTTCTCGCGCAGAGAACCGCGAACGTTAAAAACGTCATCGAGAATGTTGACCTTGCCCCCGCTGAGGGGATAAACAAGATCGACAGGGTTGAAAAGTCGAGAAAACTCGAGGCCAGGGGCATCGGGCGACCTGGGGCCATAATCTCCTGAGTGAAGAGTGTCAATGCGCTGAGAGGCGGACCACAGAAATAGCAGAGTTCGCCGGACTTCGGTAATGCTGAACGCTGAAGTCTCTGGTTTGATCTCAACTCGGAGGCGTGGAAGGTAGTTCAGTCCGATGGTGAGGCTTTCATTATGTCGGATGGCGTCACAGACGGAAGCAATGGTAGACGTGAGCTGCGGGGTGAGATGGACGAAGGGTGAACGAACGTGAGCGAGGTGCCACTCTGACCCGTCAAGTTGAAAAATTCTCTCGTTGACTTTGGTGGTCCATGTGGCGTCCGATATGTCATGAGCGTCTTCATCTCGTTTTTGGTCAGCGCCTGCCTCGTTTGGAGTGGACAGTCTCATTTGCCGAAACCAATTCACAAGGTAATCTTGATGGCTTTGACCTTCAGAAGTTTCCTCCATCCTTCCAACGGTTGTACACAAAGGCAAGGCTGCCAAAGTCGACCGCAAGAATGAGATCTCGGAGTCGGATCGAATGAAAAACCTGAGGTGGATCCGAAGTTTTATCTTTCGATTGCCAGCAGTTTGATAGTTGGCTTCATCCATTGTCATTGTGAGTTTGTTGCTTTTGGATGAGAATGACCATGCGTCGTGACCGACGGGTCTGTCTTCTGCCATGGCGGGTGACGCGTTTGAGCGGGATGCTGTACTTTGGTGTCGTGGAAGAGCTCACAGTCAGTTCATCAGGCTGGAGAGCATTTGCGTGATATGTAGGAGGGGGATGTAGAGGTGAAAGATAAATCATATGAGGAATGGATTGTAAGATCTTGAGGTGAAGCGTTGGCTTTTGTTTGGCGGAAACAAACTGAGGGGTAATTTGTAAGGGGGAAGGAGGCTACCTGTTAGAAGTCGTCCAAGATGAGAGCTCCTTCCTCAAGTTTGCTCACTACTTATTGCATCTTGCTTCTTTGAATGTCGAGTCGATGAAAACGCCGGCTTAGGATTGGGAAGGAATGAGGTGGATTGTGATTTCATTGTCGAATCATGCGCCTTCGTATTCATATACCTGAGCTCTGGTTATGTGCTGACGTTTGGTCACTTTGCCCTATATATTGTACGTGGAACATCTGGATGCTTTGGTCATGTCGATTTAATATGAGATGAAACGAACCCCTTGCCTCGCCGCTTTTACAATCACCGTGAAGCTAAGGCCTAGGGCAGCTAGGACAAAGGAATCGTGACAGAGACTATACAACAATCAAGAAGTGTCGATTTGATAAGCCTTGTTTGAGACAACTTGAAATGGGGAGAATAGCAAGATCACATCGCCTTTCTCTTTATCCGTTTTGCATCCATGCTGTCTCAAGTCCACGTGGCACCTAGTACGCGACTGATTTATGACAAACGTGCCTGAGAATCATGCCAGAGGTGGTTGGAAAACACAAAAACTGGTTCAATCGGGTTGATGAGTATAATCGCTTCCACATGAAGTCTCATGAATGTCGCCCGAAAAGTGATGAACTGGACCACGACTGAGCACGCGAATACTGAGACAAATTAGCCTAAGTCGCTCGTTGGCACCTATAAAGCCAAGTAAATGCTGCATGGTTTCGAGTAATATGAAAAGGCCACAACAAAGCATATGACACTCACTGAAGAATGTTGCAGTGTTCTGTCGTCGGTGAACCCGGTGAGCTCGGTGTAGGGTGAGGTAGTGGGGTCTCATCACACGCTAGTCCCTTTCGGGGGATGGTTCTGGCGCAAGGCCCAAGCAAGGGTAGCGGCAAACGCCGACTGGATTTTTCTGACGCGCCTCGCTGCTCCTCCAATGCATTTCCAACGCGATCCACATCTCACAATCGGCGGTGCATCGCTCCCCTTCCGCACTCACCACTAACGCCAATCCATCGGCGCGCAAATCACCATCCGGCGATACAGCTCGACGCACACCCGGCATTAGTCGCCAGCGTCATACGGATCGTCAATTCGTGCTTGCGCATGCGCAACGACCACCAGCCACCACTGCGCCATTCCGTCTTCCTCGACGTGTCCCCCCTCTCCACCCTTGCGTTGCGACAACCTGCAATGACCCATTGGGTCTCATAACATTCATCCCACCATGGACACCCGATCGAAGCCACAGGCCTTCCTGTCCACATATGCGCCGCGCATTCGAACTTACAACAACTCTCTTCTCACACCAGTCCTGGCCAGCGCCCCCACCGGCCCAATCTCCCGAGTAACGAAGCGCGGAACCACCATCATCAACTACGCCGAGGATGGCTACGACGACATCGACGACGATGACGATAATAGCCGTCGCCGCCCGACTGGCCTGCGAAGTGGAAGGAGGGAAGAGCTCGCCAACATACAGGATCTGTCAGACAAGGCAGGGAAGGACACGAACGAGCCCGTCGAAGTCCAGGGCATCTGGAGAGACTGGTTTGGTAAGGGGCGGCAGGTTCGAAGCGACCAACAGAACTCTGCACAGGCTGAACTGCCCCTGACCCTCATTCCTATCCGAATCGAGCTCGACATCCCGGCCTTTGTGCCCCAAGTTCCGTTTCCTTCGGCGCCGCACACTGTCGATACCACCTTGCCCCAGTACCGGCCGCAAGAGATGACGCCGCCCTACCGGCTTCGCGATACATTTCTCTGGAACTTGCACGAGACCGTTATCACCACCGAGCAGTTTGCGCAAACATACGTCCAGGACCTGGACCTGCCGAACCGCCACAACACAATGCTCGAAATCGCCAAGCAGATTCGCACACAGCTTGAGGAATATGCTGGTGTCGCCCTGCACCCGTTGTTCCACGCACAGTCGCAGTCGCAAAACGCCGGCAATAATGACGCCACCAAGGCCAGCTCGGTACTCAACCGCGACGATTCTCCCACTCCCGCCACCAGAGCCATCAGCCGCTCCGATACCCCCATGCAAAACGGCGGTTTTGGGACGCCGTCGAGGATCAGGGACCTTACCTCGGCGCCAGATGTCACCGCTAATGCAAGCCCTGCACCCGTTGACGCCGAGGAATACGACCATGACGATGCCTACCGATGTATCATCACCCTCAACATTAACCTGCAGTCAACTCTGTACACGGACAAGTTTGAATGGTCTCTGTTGCATCCGCCAGGAATGCCAGAGGCCTTTGCAAGCCAGACATGCCAGGACCTTGGTCTTACGGGAGAGTGGGTCCCTGCCATCACGCACGCCATTTATGAAGCGGTTCTGCGTCTAAAGAAGGAGGCCTGCGAAGCAGGCGGCCTCGTGATGGGATGGAACGGAGCCCGCGAGTTCCCCAACGAAGCCACGGCCGGAGCTGACGCCGGATGGCGTTACGACCCAGAAAACCTGGCCGACCCCTGGGAGCCAAAGGTGGAGATTCTGAGCAAGGAGGAGATGGAAAAGCGCGAAGGAGACAGGGAGCGCCAGATCCGCCGCCTGCGCCGCGAAACCGCCCGATTCAGCTCAACTACCGGGTTGGTCGGCGGCGTGCCGTTCTCTGGATTTGGCAACGTCGTCGAGGCCCCGGAAGAGGAACGCATGGGCAGAGGCGAACGGTCTAAGAAGAAACGTCGGTTCCGCAGTCTGAGTCCCCTGGGCCGGTCCGGGACTCCCGGCGGACGCGGAACGCCGGATATGGGGTCCGGATACGGGGCGGGAAGCGGACTGACGGACCAAGAGCGCTTGTCCTGGCGATGTTGGCACTGTGCTCTGTGGGGATCGAGTGTGTGGGCGGTGAGACCTGGCCCTGCAGGACCTAGGGTGAGTTGCCGAACCTTCCCTTCTGATGATGATGCATTTACTAAACGCAAAGCAGTCACTGTGCCAGAATTGCGGTTTGATCTACGAGCGCGACGGCAAGCTGCCTCGTCAAACGAAGAACATGCACCTCACTGTAATTCGGACGGCATGAGATCAAATCAGTCTGGCGGTTCAATCTTTCGTGGAAGTCGACGACCGAAGAGGAGGAAGTGGTACCTCGTGGCCCATGTGCATTGGATGAGCTCGGAGTCCAAGCTCTTTCATGTGTACATGGTGCGCAGATGGCGGGTCTGGCAGGCGTTTACTTTAGGGATAATCAGGCCCTTGGGCCGAAAGAGGGAAGACAAAGATTCAAAGGAGTCCGGACGGCTGAGAGCAGGTTTGCGCGATATTCCAGATGCTTTCGGGGTAATGAGGGTCGAGGATCCGCCTCGCTCGCTCGAGGTGGCCACATTGTAGACTATTTGTAGGAGGGCCAATATTCGCACAGACAAGTATTCTAGGACAGCTATCTCTGAAGTGAGTTGCGCAAGCCGAGGTTGATTTCTTGCACTGTCTCTTTCATCACATATTTGCTGTCACACATCATCGTCTGCAACATTGTGGTTTCCTCGTCTCTCTTCGAATTTTGAATGCGTAACCTACAGAAGACATGGAGGATGGAATAGGAACAGAAAAGTGGCATGCATACGTTAAGGTGTTCAAGCAGTCATTCTCCTCCCAAAGTCTTACCTAATCACGACTCGCTCTCATGTACTGTGTGCAGTGCACCGTTTCGGCTGCCTATGTACACTGTATCCCGACCGTATTCCATGCCGCATCTTGTTTCCAAACAGCCCATTAACTTCCCACCTCACCTCACCACGGTGCGTATGACCATATGATTACATTTCATTTCACGAGCGGCATCTATCAAATAACTCAATCCTTCTCATTTCAGGCACCAGGCCACGCAGCCTGTTCTAGTTTTGGCGTTTGGCGTTATCCCCTTGCCCCTACCACGGCTTACAGTACCACGTCATGGCAAGACACGCCGAATCGGGACAAGAAAACCACGGAGCCTTGATGTCGACCCTCCGCGTTTTACCCACGCCCGATGCTTTTTCCTTTGCGGGAACGTCACCGGTTAAATCTGAACGACGAGGATCCCTCCCCCCCCTTTTCCCTCCCCGCCACCTCTGCTCTCGACCAAGCATTAACCCTACTAGACTAGACTATGAGGCGAGAATCAGACGGGCTCGCTGGGTGTTTTCGGGACGGCAACTGTTCTCACGATCTGAGAGGCTCCCACCGTCGCCTCTCCTATGCGCCAGAATGCCCTGGGGCAGGCGGTGGAGCATTTCGGCGTTCGCTTCTGCACCCATACCGAAAAACTCGGGGCGAGAATATGCGTAGGAGTCAAGTGGCTCTTGCATATCCGCCCCATGGCTGTGTCCGTCGAAAGCCACATGTTGGAGACGAGTCAGGGAGATGACGGTCAGCCAGCTAAGTTGGACCAGAACTTGTCACCCTTCATTTTGTGCCCGCACGTATACCTTCCGGCATACAACGGGGCCCGAATGCAGAAGAGATAACATGGACTGCAGCGAAGAGTGTGTGATGGCCCTGGCTGTCCGCGAATTTCAGCCGACAGCGCTTAAGCTGACGTTAACTGGGGCCATTTCATCGACCCATTGAGCTACGATCCGCAATTCTGGGCTGCACCTGAGGCGTTCGATATCCAGCTCGGGTCTCGCCGTTGGGGGAAAAGCACAGATTCGTGTCCGAGGGACCGTCATTTTCCCGCCGACCTACGCGGCGGTTCGGAGTCCGCTCTACTAGTTGGACCGATTCGCGTTTTTCTCACCATAAGCGTTCACCTTCTCGCCCGCACGACGCGTCCTTGCTTCGGGCGTCGATCGTCCCCCTTCCGTCATCCTCCAGTCAGAGGAAGCACGACGATATTACAGCCCACACTATCACGTCGCCCCGCAGACATTCTCTGTCATATCCCGTTCCTTTCCGGGGCTTTTTCGCTCTGGTGTTGGCTCGCACTGCGGCTGGCTGCTGCCACACGAGGGTGAGGCTTTACGTCTCTTGGGCCTCGACACGACGGCGTAGGTGCAGTAGCCGTATCGAATAGAAATTTTTCAGCCCGTTGTCGTGTGTACCTACCCGATATGGGGACAATACGAGTCCAGGAACGTGGACCCGAGATGCAGGTCAGTTCTGGCAGACGCATGCAGCCCCGTGATGTGCTGTATGGACGCAGTGACGCTTGTTCAGACTGCCACGGCTTTCCTTCCCTTCTTGCCGACAGCTACTCGGCTCGCTCTCCGGTGGGGCTATCAATTAAGCTCGCGGGAGCTTCTCCGCATTAACGACCGCCATCTGATTAACAACACCCCCCCCCCCCCCCCCCCCTTTTCCAAGGAACCCCGCGGGCTGACTTATCCCCCCTGAGGCCACTATTCAACGCCCGGGACTGTCAACCACAAGTTGCGTAGGTGGGTTCCGTAATATGCAGTCATCTGGGTTCACCAGAGAGCAACGTGAAGATGGTCACTGAGATCCACAAGGCCGGGCTCACTGATTCGGCCATTTGCAGTTGGAGAACAGCAATGCCCGGTATTCCGTGCTCGCTTCTTGCGGCCACCCTGTTGCCCATTGTGGGATGATCCGTCTGATCTTGTCTCACATGCAGTTCCTCGGAAACCCAGGCTCCAGAAGCGGAATTCTTTCATCTTCAGCTCGGCTCAACACCAAGCAGGATTAATCCCATGTTCCCCCGGCCGTGTCGCAAGACTCAACAAAGGAAATTGATCTGATAGAGGAATACACGCTTTCAATCCTCGGTTGTTGTCGCGGTGCCCTTTTTTGCCGATCACATCCCGTGCTCGGCTCGAGCTCTGGGCTCTGCCATGGCCGGAGGCTGAGCTCAAGCTTCTCGACCCTCGTTTGCCCAGAGAGCCTAGTTTTCTTGGTTTATCACGGGTAAATCGGAAGTGCCCTTGGCAAGTTGCAATGGGAGAACGTTAAAGTCCGACGATAGGCTCATTCTGCGCGAGATCCCTTACCAGCTAAGGACAGGATGCAGAGCATGGGTCATCGCACAGTCACATCGCACCGTGATGGGCACACAGACTGGCTTCTCACAATACCGCACAGAGTGTAGTACAGAGTGTAGCACAGCGTGTAATGTGACCAAGCCGCCGATAGTGGTGTGGTGGGCAGCCTGGCCACCCTGCCCTTAATGGCATGCGTTATGGGGGAGTTGTTCCGCCGCCAGATTGGACCAAGGGTTCCCTTCGACTCTGTGCAAGGACTTCTTGGCATTCATGGTTTCTCGAGTCCAGTTAATAACCTAACTTTGTAGCCAAGCTGGCCGAGAGCATTGGCATTCAGAGCCGCTTCTCTTGTCAAAAGCTTGACGACGTCCGGGTTTAAGATATTAGTTTTGCTGTACGTCGCTAGGTACGAAGTTCCCAGAAGGTTTGACAAAAAAACAAAAAGAAATACCATGGAGGAGTCTGCCGGTGCCCCAATGGGCCTAGCGCGACCGGCACACATGGAGAACATGGCGTCCTGCCCCCAAACAAGCAAGGAACCAGGACGAGCGGCATGGCAGTTAGTGCCGGGTGGCCTAGTGGGCGCTGTGCGGGGGGAGGAAGGGAGGGAGAGAGGGAGGAGACAGCTCGTCCCGCCGCCATGTGCGACGAGGGTTGGGCGGAACGAACCCTTGCAAAATGCGGGGAGCAAGTCTGCTCCCCTCTCCAAGGGCGGAAGACTAACGTATTTCATGACTGACGAAGGGGCTGTTTTGGAGGGGTTCCTAACTGCACCGGCTGGTGCTCACGATGATGGTGCGTGTGTATGGTGATAGCTCGCCGTCCAGGGGCACTCGCGAGCAAGATACGTTCGGTTCAGGCCAGACCAGCCGCGAGCCGTGGCGGGATCTTCGGGAAGTGATCACGGTCACAAGGACATGCCAATCTTCCTTTCCATTTTTCCCTGTTGCCCATGCAAGATGTATCTCACGATGCGCGCCCTCTCGCCCATTGAGAGAGCAAGGTAAAGAATGAAAAGGGTCCAGGGCCGCGCAACCTTGACAAATCCGAGGCCGGTAGCACTCGGCGCATGCCCTCCGCGGTAGACACAGGGGGGGCGGGAAGTCGCTCCAATGAGGAAGGCCGGGGTGGACGATGTGCCCTTCGGACGACCTTATTGTCTGGCCCCCTCTGCTCTCTCTCTGAGTGTGTGTGTGACCAGCCGCATGGACAGAGGGTCACATCGCGCGGTCGACGCGTCCGGGACAGAGGTCGAGATGAACTCGCGCGTATGGGTTTGAATGCTGCCCACCCCTTGTTCTCCAAGTTCAAGTGGTGCAGATTCTCCAATTCCCTATTCGGGCAAGCAGGCGAGAAACTTTGGCTCGACGACGAAGCATCGTGGCTCATGGTTAAACGGTTCCTGGCACTTACATCGCTCGCCTATGCACCCCCCCTTTGCACGCTGTCGCCGTCACCGCCGACGCCTCTCCCTCCCTGAGCTACCACTATGGAAGCCGGGGAGTTGCCAAAACGTGCCTGGATCTCGCCTCTCTACTGTTCCCTCCCTCTCCTCGATACCGTCAAGCTGGCGTTGCCCTGGATAAGGGTCGATTGCGGCGGCCCGGTTGCCGTAAGCTGTCGGATCCTCGCTCCCCTTCATCACGACCTAGTCGATCATGAGGTCGTGCTTGGCCTGAGCTCGATGAGCGGCACGCGGGATCTGTGGCGAGCTTTCCCCGTGAAGCTTCATGGGTTAGCACAGCCAGCCGGGATCCGAATATCACGGGTATTCTGTATCCAGAAGAAGAAAAAAGTCTCTATATAAACTGTTCCCATCCTCGTCGTCGGGATCCTGTTTTTTCTTTCTCATCTCATCCGCATCTCTTCCAATTCATACCTTCCACTTTCCTTTCCCCCCATCCGCCCTCCCTCTCGCTTTCTCAGCCCAGAACCCGAGTGGCCCGTCTCGTCCTCCCACCAAGATGCAGACCAAGTTCGCCGCTCTCCTGGCCCTTGCGGCTGCCGCCCGCGCCCAGGAGGTCTGCACACTCACGGCCGAGACGCACCCGTCGCTCCAGTGGCAGAAGTGCGCCGCTGGCGGCTCTTGCACCAACGTCGCTGGCTCCGTCGTCCTCGACTCCAACTGGCGATGGGCACACACCGTCCAAGGCTACACCAACTGCTACACGGGCAACAGCTGGAACAACGACTACTGCGCCTCGGGCAAGGGCGCCGACTGCGCTTCCAAGTGCTGCATCGACGGCGCCGACTACGCCGGCACTTACGGCATCACCACCAGCGGCAACGAGCTGAACCTCAAGTTCGTCACCACCACGGGCACCGGCAAGAACATCGGCAGCCGTGTCTACCTCATGAAGGACGCCTCCACCTACGAGATGTTCACGCTGCTCGGCAATGAGTTCACCTTTGACATCGACGTCTCCAACGTTGGCTGCGGCCTCAACGGCGCCCTGTACTTCGTCTCCATGGACGCCGACGGTGGCCTCTCCAAGTTCTCCTCCAACAAGGCTGGCGCCAAGTACGGCACCGGATACTGTGACTCGCAGTGCCCCCGCGACGTCAAGTTCATCAACGGCATTGTAAGTGTTCCTCGAGGCTTCTTGGTGAACCATACGATATCGGAAAGAAACTGATCAGTGCTCCCCTTTCAGGCCAACGTCGACGGCTGGAACCCCAGCAGCAACGACCAGAACGGTGGTGTCGGCAGCCTCGGTGCCTGCTGCGCTGAGATGGACATCTGGGGTAAGAAAAACGATTCCACCACTCCCATCACTCACCCGCCTAACACCCCCCCCCCCCCTTTGATACCTATATGGAGTGTAAACGGAGGGCTAACTCACCTGCGACACAGAGGCCAACCAGATCTCCACGGCCTACACCCCCCACCCGTGCCTGAACAACGCCTACCACTCCTGCACGGGCAACGAGTGCGGCGGCACCTACTCGAGCGACCGCTACGCCGGCGACTGCGACCCCGACGGCTGCGACTTCAACTCGTACCGCCAGGGCAACAAGTCCTTCTACGGCCCCGGCTCCGGCTTCACCCTCGACACGACCAAGAAGCTCACCGTCGTCACCCAGTTCCTCAAGGGCGCCGACGGCACCCTCTCCGAGATCAAGCGCTTCTACGTCCAGAACGGCAACGTCGTGCCCAACTCCCAGTCCACCATCGCCAGCAACCCGGGCAACTCGCTCACCCCGGACTTCTGCAAGGCCCAGAAGACGGCCTTTGGCGACCAGGACATCTTCAACCTCCGCGGCGGCTTCGAGCGCACCAACGACGCCGTCTCCAAGCCCATGGTCCTCGTCCTCTCCCTCTGGGACGACCACAACTCCAACATGCTCTGGCTCGACTCCACCTTCCCCGCCACCGCCACCCCGGGCTCCCCCGGCGCCGACCGCGGCTCCTGCCCCACCACCTCGGGCGTCCCCGCCGACCTCGAGGCCAACGTCCCCAACTCCAACGTCAAGTTCTCCAACATCAAGTTCGGCCCCATCAACTCCACCTTCAACAGCGGCGGCGTCGTCAACCCCCCGCCCCCCGCCGGCTCCTCCTCCGTCCGTCCCGGCACCACCACCTCCACCACCCGCCCCGGCACCACCGTCACCACCTCTACCCGCGCCGCCACCCCCACCGGCGCCGTCGCTCCCAAGTACGGCCAGTGCGGCGGTCAGGGCTGGGGCGGTCCCTTCGCCTGCGCCGCCGGCAGCACCTGCACCGTCGTCAACCAGTGGTACAGCCAGTGTCTCTAGATACCTGCTGGCGCCTCCTTCTCCCACCGGCGGCGGCGGCGGCGACGATACGAACGAGACGACGAACAATACAGGCAGATGGACTAAAGATTGCGTTTCTTTCCTTCTCCTTCTTCTGCTTCTTCTTCCTGAGACAGGCGGGAGTAAAAAGGGGAGCCGATGAAGCCCAGTGGGCACATCTCCTCCTACCAAACGACTACAGACGGACATCTTCATGTACATATTCTTTAAACTTTTCCACGCGCCGGTGCGCTTCTCGCGCCGCCGTTCTCAGTATATAAACAATCATTTGCTTGCTGAACTTACCCTGGCCCTGCAGTGATTGGATTCAATGCCCCCCCATGTCACACAGAGGCTGAGCAATGCACATTTCATATGGAAAAACACTCGACGAACTCGAGGTGTCTCAATAGGTTAATCATGTGCATAGCGAACACGCATGTCACGACCAGTGTGGCGATATCACATACATGAACCTGTGTGAAGGAAGAGAATTCTGCTATGGATACCGACTGAAGCAAACCATTTACTCAGTGAAAGAACCCGGAAAGTCTGAGTGGTCAATCTTTCCGGCCAGACGGCTAACTAGTCCAAATTTTCCTCCGTAAAGCATCGAAAGCCTGAGGTGCCAGTGTCCATGACTGACGGGAGAAGCGGGCCAGATTGTTCTCCCCCTTCGTGCCCGTATCAAGTGGTGAGGTGCTTGAAGATGATGTGGTGTATGAGGAATTGTGTATTTCTCGGCGTGGCGCGAAGGCAGTTTTCAATCTTGCCCAGGATTGTCTTCGCTGGTTCCATCCCGACCCCATCGCATTGCTGGTGCTGTGTCTTGCGGTTTGTGATGAGTGTTCCCCCACTCGAGATGCCCATTCGACCTGATCTCCACCAACAGGCTGACTAATCGGCGTTACGAGGGTTTCTGGACGTGTAATGAAGGAGACAAGAACTCAAGGACATGCTGCCCGCTGCTGAAGAACGGCATGGTGCCAAGCGTACCAACTACTTCAGGTTGCAATGCGTTGGGCAGTTTAACGTCGAGGTCGGGATGGAAAAGGGGTTGTTTCCCCGGTAGTACCCAGGACCTACCAGAGTCGCTAGGATAAGGCTGACTTGACTTGACATGCCTCCCCAGTCCCTGAGAATAAAGGAATGGGTCCAAGCAGGAGTTGTTCATGTCAGTGACTTGAGTTGCCGCTCACAGGACCATGTTGACTGCGTCTTGGCTGTTGAGTGAAGGTTGCGGATCACCGTCTGTCTTAGACGTAGAACTGTCGAGTGTTTTTAGAAGCCGTGACAGACGCGCAGAAGGCGGTATTGAAGACTCTGCCCTAGATCAAGATCTAGATCGAAGGCCGTCATGGCTCATATAGTGGCGATGAGCTGTCAGTCATCAAAACACAAGGCGGCGTGCGTGATGTATTTGTCGGTGCTTCATTGGATCTCCAGTAGTTTGTAGGAAGAACCTACCAAGTTACCGGAAACCAAAGGGCACAATGCCGATTGCTGTCAGTCATCCGTGTGGTGTATGTGCTACATCTGTTATGCTTCGTTGCCAGTCACCCGTAGGAAGCACCTGCTATGTAACTGGGGAAACACCAAGAGATTAATGTGAGGGTGTTTTGTTTCCAGCCATCTGCAGGAATCACCTGTTGATAACTGGGAAAACACCAAGAGTTCGTGATGAGAGGGCGCAGTTCGAGGACATGCTGCCAAAGGCTGAGAACCAATGGGTATGGAGCCAAGTACTGGGCTCCCACCTGAGAACTTGTGCTGAGGCTTGAACGCCAATCAAGGAAAGATTGTATCATGTTGAATTGATGCGACGCGTCACTGGGATAGCACCATTGGTCGGGCAGCTTCAAGTCGTACCAAGGATCATGGAGTTTCGATGCGGGTGAAGCCTAAGTAGCCTTTGGCCTCCCTGTTAACGAATGCGTCAGAAACGAGTCGTTGGAGGAAGGTGATGATGAGCAACGACCTACCTGAACTTTGGTACACGCGTAGATCAAGAGAGACCCCCAGAGGGTTTTCCACCCAGAAGCTCTTGTCGGACCTCTCAGAGCCGAGACATCTAGCCTCGGGCATGCTCCCTGCGATACCCACGACGTGATGCTGTGGAGATGCCCCTACCCACCCCAAAGGGCGAGAAGGGTCGACGGAAGCGAAGCGAGATGTGATGTGGTGATGTTGTGGTTTCTGAGACGTGAAGTGTGAAGAGGTTGAAGAAGAAGTGGAAGAAAGGGTGAGGGAAAAGGTGGGGAAAATTGGAAGTGGGCAAAGGCACCCAGAGGTAGCGGAGGGAAAGAGCGGCAAAACTCTATACGTCCCATCGTTCCTGCCTCTCCCTACCTACCTTAGGTATGTTGGTGCATCGCTGGGTGTAATAACGGAAGGAGCAGTCAGGCTCCTTCCTATAGGGAGGCTGCCCATGATGGCCATGCAATATTCGACCGCAATAGCCGATTAAAACGAGGCAGATGGAACTGGTCGTACGTAAGACAAGTAGTACCTAGTTGACACTGAGCGGGCATGGTACACAATCTCGTAAACCGGGTTCGCTTTGTAACGTAAGTGCATTAACAATACTGTCCTTACTATATCGAGCGGTAGGTGCTGTCCGCAAATCCCATACACCAGTTATCGCTCCATCGCCCATGACTCCGTGGTATATACATACAGAACCCATACCCAAGGCCGAAATCACAATGTAAAAGGCCTAAAAAAAAAAAAAAAAGAAGAAGCAAAATCCCTTATAGCTACTAGCGCTCCTCCTGCTTCCAAAAAACCCCATCTACTTCATGCCTGAGCCCAATTGCTGCCCCCGTTTGGGACGCCGTTCATACCCATGAGGAGGGCGTCAATGTCGCTCATGCCCTCGTTCTCAAGAGTATGCATCAGCTCAATCTGCTGCTGCTGGCTAAGACTACCCTGCCGCTCCTGCGACCAGTTGAACGATTGACCACCAAAATGGTCAAGTCCTAGGCTAGAACTGTGCGGGTGTAAGCCGTTAACCTGTAGAGAATCTCCAAAGAAGTTGTTGCCCATGGAGCTAAAGGTATCAGGGTTAAGGAAGGGCGGAGGCGCGTTGAACCAGTCCGGACCTGAGTTATAATTGGGCAGAGGCCGTTGGGGGCCGGCCGGGTTCGACGTTGGGGGAGCGGCAAAGTTCCGCGCCCTAACCCCTGGACCCGGCCCGGGCGGTGGGGGCGGTGACATGTTTGTGCTGTGTTGGGCCATGTTTGGTGTGCCGTGCTGGAGGCCGAGAGGTGACGACGAGTGCGACATTGCAGGGGTCCCCATCGGCGGGGGCGATATGGTCGAACTTGTCGGTGTTCCGACATGCGGGCCCATCGAGTCTGGAGGAGTAGGCATCGCATTGTTGATGGTACTGGGCGGCGATGACGACGATGTATAGGCCGGTGTGGTTGTCGCCGGCGGGGTGGAATCCTCGAATGGTGAGTCAGGAGGGTACGTGGACAGGCGACGTCCCGTGTTTTCGTGGGACGAGTTGTCCCCCCAGATTGAGTTGGATCGGAAAGTGGGGTGAGGAGGGAAGTTGGGATCCCATTGATATGTGTTCATGGATTCAGGCGTTGCGTCAAAAACAAGGTTGAACTGAGGCGGGTTGTGCGGCGGGTTGACCTTGAATGACGGTACACCGCCAGGTCCTGTCGAGGCCGACATTTCGGAGCCCGGCGGCGAGTTGCCGTCGAACACCGATGGCGGAGTGGTAAAGGTGCTGGACGGTTGCATTTGGGGGGTGTCCCTGGCTTCGTAGCTCTGCAGGCAGGCCTTCACAAAGATAGAGTACAATTGCACAGCCTGGGCGGTTCCTGGCCACCGCTCCGTGCACTGTTCCAAGATGTCCAGTGTCTGGTCGCCCAGTTCCTCTACTTCCTCTCGGGGGTGAGCTTGCCTGATCTCGGGGTAGGACACGGTCCATAGCAGCGTGTTGAGAGACATGTACAGGTTCAGGAGGAAGACCCAGGTGATGTCAACAGCCGCCTTCTCCATCTGCTGCTTCGAAAGATTGATGATGTAGGACGCGCTCTCAAAGCAAAGGCCAGCGGCTCGTGCGGATGGTCTGGGTACCTGTGGGGATGGGCGGTAGAGGAAGATGCGCATCTGATGGTATCGCCCGGTGAACCTGAAGGTGGAGATTAGCTTGGCACCCGGCGAACAACACCAGCCCTGTTCTACTTACCATGGTCTACACCACGCTGGGTCCTGCGGCGAAGAATCGACCCAGTTCTGAATGTCTCTTTCCATCTTGGCAAACCATGGGTGGTTCTCGTCCCTGGGCTCGTCGCGCTTCTTCTCGTAGAGCACCCTCCTGATCTCGGCCTGCTCCATGCGCATCTTGAAGAAGTGCAAAGCGACCAATTTCTTCTCGCTGGGAGGGCCCTGACCGATGCCGTCGGCCGTTATGTACTCGTCGTCGACGGTAGCAAACGGCTCGACATCCATGCGGTCGTCCACCTTTGAGAACCCGTTCGGCCGGCCCATGCTGTGCGCCAGACCGGCCTCCATGGACGTGATGATGTAGGCCAGGCGACGGCGCATATCGAGGGTCAGCGGATCTAGCGAGTAGCCCGCAGAGATGGTCTTCTCATCCGTGAGGCCCTCGGCCTGGCATACGCGGGTGGCGAGACCCACCATGTAGTACACCGCGGTTCTGGTCGGCGTAAGGAGGGAGTATTGGCCGATCATTGCGAGACTCTGGAGGGACTTAAGATCCTTTGGCCTGACGACCTCCTCAAAGTGCTCCATGGCGGCCAAGTAGTAACTATCTGCGAGACCAGCGTACTGGGGGTCCAATTTCTGCAGGCTGATGGCAAAGACCATCCGGACAATCAGATTCTTGTAGGGGTCTTGATCTCCCGCATATACAGCCTCGAGATCCTCCAGGAATTGCTTCTCGTGCAACGTGGGCCAAAACACTTGGGCTATAACAGCGTTAGTCGGCTCAGTTGCGGACGACAGACGGAAAGTCACTTACACCGCTGACAAAAAACATCCACAAGCTTGTTTGCGACTGGCCTGTTGGGCAAGGCCTGGGCAGGGTGGGCGCTGATCAAGGGATAGCTCTTCTTCCTGTCCCTCGTCATAACGATGGACTGCATGCGCGTCATCCGCCTCGCGCGGACTTCGGGTATCAACTCGGATATTCGCTTCGAGTCGGTGAAGAGCTTCGCGCCTTGGACGAGCAACCGGGTCATTGCGATGCCGCTACTCGGGCCCAGGTAACGAGGCGTCTCGTCGGTGTCGTTCAAGCGAACCAGCCCCCCGGGGCGCACAATTTCTTCGTCGATGTGGGAGAATTCGCTGTCGTCATCGTCGGTGTACTGGCGCAGCTCGGCCTCAAGGGCGCGCACCTTTTCCTGGAGCTTGATGACATAGTTACGGTTGATCTTCTTTCCTTTGGTCGTGTCATAGTATTCGCAGACAGAGCCAGCACGCTCGCAAGGCAGACAACGGGGAAGAGTAGGATCACATCTCGTCTTGCGCTACGAGGGAGAGAAAGTTAGCACTGATTTGGGTCCAGGAGCGGCATCGCGTCATATGGTGGGTGGGACGGCTCAAGAAGGAGCGGACGTGCGAGAGGCAGGATTTTACATACCTGGCGACAACGACAGCAAGCCGTCAAAGTATGTGCAATACGATTGGAGGTGGCGTCACTTTCGGGATCTTCGCGACCGGCCGTAGGAGGGCGCGGGCCGACCGGATAGAGTTGCGGAGGAGGGTTAGGAGGCGGATGGTGATGGTATGGCGGCGGGTTTCGCGGCATCATGTTGCCCAGGTCATGGCGGAAGACAGCTGCGGCGTCCATGGGCCTGGTCGAAGACTGAGACTATTGCCCAGTCCAGATGACGGGTTTAGAAAAAGACCTAACGAGGAGGAGGTCGGCAGGTTCGGGCTCTTCGTTCCCTGTTGTTTTCTCTCTATCTCTCGCTCTACACGTTGGAAAGGCGTCTGGAAAGGTCGGGGCGTGCAGAGGGGTCGGAAGCAGTGAGGTTTATGATGCGACGGTGTACGTTGGTGAGGATATCGGGTAGGCGCAAGAGCAAGAAGAAATTCTCATGATCAACTGGCGAAGGTCAATCGAGAGTCGAGGGTATCGTGTACTATAGGGAGCGGCTACGTCGTCGCGTTGACTCGGCAGTGATTGATTGATTCTCTGGGACATCCAAGAGGAGACGAGGGACAGGAAGTGGAGGATCCACATTTGGGTCAAGTAGGTAGGTTAGTAGGTAGGGTAGGGCCCGAAAGGCACGGTACGTACTGCACCAGTGCCCGCCCAGGGAGGTACCTGTACATCCGGTATCCCTAATTAAGAGACACATTCCTGCCCCAGTTGGCAGTTGTAGTAAGTTGACAGGCCCGCTGCTGTGCAGGGCCGCAGTCGGCTACAGACTGTGCTGTGCTTCCCTACCTAGGTAGCTTTGGGGGAGAGAAGGTACATGATCAGCAGAGGCGAAACAGTATGGACGGAAGTATCTTTGGCAGCGGAAACAGGGAGCGTAGCCCACGTTGACTGGTAAATGCCATATCGTAGCTGTTCATATCGCTAATCAGGGAAACCGGACTGAGCGACCGCCAGGGTTCACAGGTGCCAGGAGGCAGTACGAGCGTTTCAGGACCATTTCGGCGGGGACCCCACCTCCTTAGCAGAGCTACGCTAAGACTGGACGACACATCCATCATGGATGTCTTGTCTAATTGTTTGTAGGAAGTGTACATTGCAAATACATTCTGCGCCCGCACAGCTCTCCTCAAACTCACTTGCTTCATCCTCAATGGTACTGTACCTGTTCTTGTCCATCATACAAGCACGGACCATGGCACCGCCGCCTAGGTTCAAGTACTGTAGGTAGGTAGACAGAGGTAGGCATTTATGGGACCAAAGATAGGCCAACTCATCACAGTAACAGTTGTGGATAAGTGAATGACAACGGATCGCCCTACCTAGGTACACTAGGACGACAGGGAGGCATTATTTGGGGTCCGCCAGGTCTTGACAGAGTCGGAGGGGACTGTTGGTTGTCGCGCACGTATAAATAAGCATGCGTGATATGAACAATACTCGGTATACTACATAGTAGGTAGAATACGTCGTATCTGTATGAGTGTGGACGGCCTTGGCAGGCGAGGGATGGTTCTGCCTTTACATGGTAAATGTAAGCAATATACACGACTGTCGAAAGATGACTGGTCATATGGAACCGCCGGCCTTCTCTGTGCTTTACATTGCTCTGCTTGACATTGCTCTGCTTTCTCTCGTTTTGCCCTAACAACCGGACAAGGTGTGTCCAAGTCGACGTCCTGTTCAGCTCCGAAATTCCCCGGCTACGGAGCGAATGCAATGTCATGCCCTCCTTTCCTTTCCTTTCCTTTCCTTTACTTTACTTTACTTTCTTTCTCCTTTCCTCTCCACACCTCTCCATCTGTGCAGCAGGTGTGTTGCTTCCTCGCCAGGGCTCTACTGTAGCACGTGTACGGTGTGTCTGGTCCTGCCCCATATCATCCTTCCATGCCCCTTCCGTGCCCCTTCCATGCCCCGCCTTGCCCGATAATCTGATCATTTGATTCGTCGAGGTCCCTCCTCCCCACTCAGATACCCAGTCTGAGCCTTCCCCACCGGTACCGAGATAGAAAGAGAGGGGAGGGAAGAGGGCTGCTGACTGGAGGAGGATGCGAGCAAGAGTCATGGTTGGCATCATGATCCCCGTCCCTTGCCGTCTGGCATTCGCATCTCATATTTCACATCCATCTATGGCATCTCGTATTGTCGGTTTCCCATGAACTTTCTTGTTCCCGCCACCGCCCGCCGCCCGCCATCCTTCTCGACTGATGCGTGTCTGTCACGTCACATGCCATTGACAGCCCCGTGTGCTACCAAACGCTCTCCATCCATGCCTTCATATATTGCTTTTCGCTCCTGTTTTCGATTCCGAATTAGTGTTCTGGGAAGCCGTCGTACGAGATGCGACGAACCCCTTAGAGCGGAACCATCACATCCACCTCAAGGCGCCTCCCATGATTGACTCATGACTACTGCCCGCCTGCCGTCTGCCATGCGTCTATGTAGCATTCTTCTGTGGAACGAGGGAAGAAGGGTTGAGAAAAAGTCCGCCCGTCATCACACCGTCTCTTGACCCACGCCTACTAGTCGACGTCCACATTCGAGCTCAAGTCAATGAGCGATGCAGTTGCCCATTCGCGGCTCTATCCACCTACACGTACCTAGGTATGCTACTAGGTACCTAGGTAGGTATCTGGTTACAACACCCACTATCTATCTACCTACTGGCGGCCGCCCCGCCCTAAACCTCGCTCTACACAATTGCCGGTACGAGAGCTTTTTCTGGACAGAGCCCTGGTTTTTGTCTACAAGTAGACTAGCTCGAAGCGACATTGCCCCTTTCGCAAGTTGACAGTCAGCCTTGTCAGCTCCGATCTCAACCAATGTACGGATATCCTTAAACTAAAAAGTGCATCCGTAAACTAAAAGATTGAATGTTGCGTCGATTAACTTCAACCCCACCGGAGGCTGTCAGGGCCATCCTCACCACGCGCTGCTTACTTCGCGATATCTCGCGGATGATCTTTACCGCTAGAGGAAAGGAAAAGAAGAAGAAAACAACGCAAAAGACTGCCGGAATTTCGCGAAAATAAACAGCGCCTTACAAAGCTGCAGTATACTATATAGCCTTGGGGGCGGAAACAGCGTCGTGCCCTGCATGGGATGCCATTTTCATGGACTTCTCCAGGTTGTGGGTGGGGATATATAACTTGGCGAGTATGCCGCAATATGGATCTTAACGCATCACCTGGGCTTCGTTCACGCCATGATTGCGATGATAATTTTTTTCTTCCTTCCCTGAGGGTTTTGTTTCCTCGCCTCTTTTTCCCTCCCCCCTTTTCAACCTGGGGGGGGTTTTTTTTTTCCCCTCGTCTGGACCACGATGACGTGTACTCTTCTCGGTCCGCATGAACCGACGACTGTCTCATTTATTTTTGGGATGCCCTGGAATGCCCGCCTCTCTTGGCCAAACAATTGTTGGGTCGGGCGTTGTCCACCAAGGTGTGGACCTCTGTCTCCCAAACGGCGCCGACCTGGCCAGCCAGCAGCCATCCGCGCTTTTCCTTGGAGGTGACAGGCGCCCTTCCAGCCACCGAGATAACCGGGAAGATGGCTTTACAGAAGCTGCCGCCACATGATGGTGTAAGTTGAGGAAGATCAAGGCGCCAGGTCCACGCCTCCTCCATCTTGTTACGGCGGTTGGCCTGTGCGAACTCGGCCACCAGACATACTCAGCAGAGTTCGCCTTGGCTCGCTCTCGACTGCTGTTGTCGTCTCCCATCGTCTGAGTTGACAACCGTGGATATAGGACGTGTCAGATGGTGACCGGCAGAAGGGAGTTGATTATTGACACGGTGGATGTTGTGCATTCGCGCCGGCAAGTCATCTAGTAACATGAGGGGGGGGGGGGGGCTTAACCAGACACGCTGTCGTGATGCGATGGGGACAACATGACATAATCCTTCCAGCACAGCATACATAGTAGTGTCCTTAACAAAGCAAAGGCGGCGGCGTATTTGATAGGGGCCAGTGCACCACACCTCGAGAGTTCGACATCAAGGTCGGGACGGGGCAGCAAGCACAGTGGGGAGCCGTCTGGAATGCGAGACAAGACGAGACGGGTCCGAAGAGAACCTTATCACGTTGACGAGCACCCCCTGCTTGCTGGTCCTGGCCCTCTCCCCATGCTGTCTTCACCCCCCGTTCGCGTTGACCTTCTATTTTTGTTCCAGAATATGGCATCTGCCGGCTTCCATTCAGCATCGATGGCGCGATGTATCCCAATTTCTCGTCCAAAGTCGGAGGGGCCGAACGACGGCTTAACGTGCTGACGGCAATCGCCCATGCGGCAGAGCACCAGAACTACAGAGATAGATCCCTGAACCCCCTGGTGGCTCAATATCCATCAACAAGCAAGTGGCACCACCCGTCCAAGGGGGCTGTTGGAGGGGTGGAGGGGTCGAACTGGGGGGGCTTTATCTGACAAGGCAGCAGCAGGGGCCAGGGGCGTTTTGCACCCACTAAAAGGCCACCCACCTAAGGTAGGTAGTGTATACTACATCACCTAACGCAACCTTTCTTTGGTCGGGCAAACTGAGCCCAAGGCGGGCTAAGCCTTGACGTTCAGTCGGTCGCACAAGAGAGGGGAAGGGGGGAAATGTGGTGCCAATGTGCGCGCGCGCGAGTGTGAGTGTGAGTGTGCGTGTGTGAGCGCTCGACTGTGCCGTTGATCCCCCAACAGTAATACACGTGTACGGATAGGTAGGTACCTAGGTAGGTGCAGGTAGTAGTGTAATGCACTAGAGGTATAGGTAGGTACCTCCCGCAGTACGTACCTGTACATCCACTCACCTACCTACGATGAACCTGCCCCGTACGCACTCCGGTGCCGGTTGGGCGCACACTTTCACTTTCACAATCGGCGACTGATGGCAGCTCGACTAACCGTTAGTTACCGCGGCATACTTACCAACCCTAAACCAGATCGTCGCTTGCCCTTCCTTGCCCTTTTCCTTGTCTCGTCTTTTGCCTGGTTTGGTCTGGCCTTACCTTGCCTTGCCTCATCCTCCACAGTTACAGGTCACCTTACCATACATACAGGTTACAGGCCCCGTACGGATGCTCGCCGCCGACATTGCGGCAACGCGCTTGCTAGACCTCGAACAAGGGCAGTCGGGTTGTGAGCGACTCGCGCGCGCGCGCCCTCTCGTCTCGGATGGTTGATCTGGGCCTTGATACAGATACCAATCAGGCCGTGTCCCTCCTGGTTGCGACGCCATCTTCTGTTGCATTTCTGCACCACAGATCAACTCGTCACGTTTTGATCTTCCGACAGCCGCAACTGCTGCCACGCACTCGCCATTATTGCGACTCATCTGAACACGCCCATCCGTTCATCCATCTAGCTGGAAAGCCCGCGCTTAGTTAGCACCGTCCATCTGTTTGCACACGTGGGCTCTCTCGCCTATCCGACCCCGACGCCTTTCACAAAGTCTCATCAACCGCGGCCCGCCCCAAGGCCCGCCCGTAGGCCCGCCCGTATTGACTGATATCAACGAGACATAGTCCATCTTTCCGCCCCGGTCATCGTGTTACTCGCTACACGGGATCCTGCCATTTGAACAGACGAGCACTACATATAGTAGACATTTAGGGCTTGTTTCGCTTACCAGCGGCGGACCAGACATCAAGCTGCTCGCTCTCGAGTCCGACGCCGTGCATCCCCCAGGGTCCGCCATCAACCTCATAAAAGAAGACCAGCTAGATAGCGCGGCCTCAAGACACGGCACCTAGGATTCCCCATCGCCTTCGACCGCTCCAATGACGCGATCTAGTTTCTCCGATAACCCCTTGTTGCGGGTATCGAGACCTGTCTCTGCCTGCTCGCGATGTGAGTCGTCATGGTCGCGGCTGACTGCTTCTATTTCATGCGAGGCTAATCTTGCCCCACAGGTCGAGCTGCCAAAGTAAAGGTAATTATATTTCCTCGGCTCCTTCAGCCTTGATGCATCACATTAGGCTCTTGCTGATGCATTCCCTGCTGCCTTAGTGTGATGGAAAGCTCCCTGCCTGCACTGCTTGTGAGAAGGCTGGCCGTGAGAATGAGTGCTCCAGCGCCAACGACCAGTTCGCCAGAGGCAAAGAGAGAAGGTTAGTCGATATGCTCCCGAGCTCTCTCGGCTTGCATTCAACTAACAGCATGTCAGTTACGTCGCAGCCCTGGAGCTCAGAGTCGAAAAGCTGGAGAAACGATTGGCATTCGCCAGGTCGCGTAAGGCGTCGGTCAGCCTTCATGATGTCGATGAGACGGCCGCAGCCCCCACTGACCGAAAGGACTCCCTCGCCAACATCCGAGCTGCCATCCATCGCAAGGCTGCCCGTAAGAGGGAGGACTCTGATGTCAACTCGCTCGTGTCTGACTTTGGCTTCTTGTACGCCAGCCACACTTGAGGGACTTGCCGTTCCATCAGCGCTGACATCTGCCAGGTCCGTCAATGCAACCACTCGTGATTTTGAGCCATCGGTGAGCGGCATGACATTTGCTCGGCTGGTGCTGGCCGCCGCAACAAACGATGAGGTCCCCGACCCCACCGAAGACAGTTTCCCGCCAAGGGCTGAGGCCTTCACCACCGTCCAATACTACATGGCTAACATCTACACATTATTTCCTTGCTTCTCTGAGACGCATCTGCTCACAGTTCTTGACGATGTCTACCAGCAAGACGAGAGGGTCAAGGAGCGTCTTAAAGATGCAGATTTCTGGCTGCTGTACATGGTTCTCGCTATTGGATATATCGCCCAAAGCAGGGACAAGCAAGACGAGTTCTACCGTCGCGGACTTGACTTCGTCGCCCGCGCGCTCCCCTTTGCCGATAAGGCCTTGATGCCGGGTTATCCTACCCAAATCCAGTCACTCATTCTTTTCACGCAACTCTCAATGCTCGACCCCAGCCACTTTGACAGTTGGTACTTGATTGGGTTCGCAAGTCGGGCGGTGGTCGATCTAGGGTTCCATCAGGACCCGACGCAGCTGCAAGTCCCTGACAAGGCTGCGCTTGATCTTAGGAGGAGGATGTTTTACAGCGTCTACGCTCTCGACAGGTAAGTCTCCGCCAGCAAAACGCCAATGGTCTTTGACAGTACTCTGATGTTGCTCGCAGAACTATTAGTATGATTCGTACCAGGTCATTTTCCTTTACCGATGACTCGATCAATGTCGAGTATCCCAGCAACTCCGGCTTGTCTGCAGGGCCCATCACCGGTCCCCAGTCAGCAGACTCGGCTTTGGCGCTGTTCCAGCTCCGGCGCCTTCAATCAGAATGGTACCAGATACTCTTTCAGGCAGACTCGGCGCCACACCCCGATGCCGCCTCTTTCATTTGGCAGATGTGTCTCGAGATGAGGGAATGGCACGAGTCGTTACCAGACAATCTTCCGCCGGGTGTTCGTGAACTCTTCGAGCTCGAGCTGAGATACAGCTACATTTACTGTCTCACACCTAGTGATCGGTCACCCCACCTAACCGACTATGCTCGAAAGCTTATTTTCGAACACGCCATCGCGTACATGAACATCATCCACAACGTCGCGCACAATGCTACGAGTACGGCATTCTACACCTCGTTGGATGTTCTCAAGATCTACTTCGTGGCCATGCAGTTTCTCACTGTCTTGAATGCTGCCCGTGAGCTTCTCGTCTCTGAACAGAGAATCATCCCGCCCATTACTCGGCCAGGCACCGCGCCGCCCCCGCCCCTTCCCCACTGCCCTATTGGTGGCGAAGACAGCTTGGATAGAAGCATACGATGCCTGCAGCAGGTATTCGAGACGCTCGGTAGCTTTTCCCAGCGGTGGGATATCGCCTCTCAGCTCAAGACGACCTTTGAATCCATTTCTTCGGAAATGTTTTCCTGGCTGCAGGTTCGCCGACAGATGAGGGAACAGGGACAAGTACCGCAGCAACAACATCATCAGCAGCATCAACAGCAGCAGCATCAGCAACCGCAACCACAACCACAACAGCAGCATTACCCACAACACCAGCAGCCTCCCCCGATGCCCCAAGGACCCTCACCACCACATGCTCAACATCCATCCTACCCTCCTCACCCTCACGTCCTCGTGGGCCCACCTCAGATGCACATGCAAGGCATGATGCAGCCTCAACAGGGGCAACCCATGGTTCATTACAGATGGGTAGATGGGCCAGGGCCGACGATGCCTGGCCCTCCAGGACAGGGAGGTCCATCCATGTGAGCCGATGGAGATTTTCAAGTGAATGCTTTGAATTGCACATAGATAGATCAACAGCCCCCATGTATTCTTATGTCACCAGGCAGCCTTGCCTGCAAAAAGGATTAGGCTTAATTTCATGTCTTGTTTCTTTTGCCAAGGCCCAATCCTCTGGCATTTCTCTGGCGTTGATTCCCCGTATCCTGTTTTCTGGAGCACAGATAAACTCTCGCAAATGTCCTGAATGATTATACCCGGACTACAAGTAACAGGCCCAGTGAGGTTACGTTGTGAAAGCTCCCGACTCGGCCGTGTTCTGAGACCTTGATGATGTAAGGATCCGACCTCGTCCCCTCCCCTGGTCTCCTCTTCTCTCCTTCCATTGTCGCTCCGTTTGGACCACGAATACTTACAGATAAGTTGGAGATGATGCGAAGAAAATGGGGCTACGATGCGAGATGGATCAATCTTGGCTATGGCACAGCTTCGGTCCCTCAATCTAGGCTATGACTTTGTCGCAGCCAACAATGTTATCTTGGCCAGAATGCATTGATCTATATTGAATATCACGCGCTTTGTGGCTATAAACTCGGTAGCGTCCCTAAACGCCCTGCCTCGTCTCCGACTGCCGCACCTCAGCACCGCCTTTGTTCCCCGCAGCAGCGCTCGGCCCGTGGTGGTCGGCGCCGCCAGGTTTCTCGGCGCCCATCATCTGGCCGCCCTTCTCGGTGTGGTCGGCGCCGCCGAAGAGGGCGTCCATCCGCTCGAGCGGGACGCGCTTGGTCTCGGGGATGCAGAAGTAGACGAAGGCGCCGAGGACCACGTTCATGGCCATGAAGAAGAAGAGGCAGTTGAGGCCGGTGTTGGCGAGGAAGGTCGGGAAGAACTGCTGGAAGATTGTGTTGGCGACGTTTTGCATCTGCGAGCACATGCCTACGGCCTGCGCGCGGACGTTGACGGAGAAGATTTCGGCCGTCCACATCCAGGTCGTCGCGCCCCAGGTCGGCTTGTAGAAGAAGATGACTGCGGATGGGGCCGTGGTTAGCTTAATGGTGTTTCCTTTTCTTTCTTTTTCTCTTTGAAACGAGAGGGAATGGGCGGCTTACAGAGGAAGAGTAGGAAGACGATGGCGATGCCCACTGGCTCGCTTTTGGTGCCGTCTGCGGCCGTGGGCGTCTTCAAGCCAACAATGGGGACGATGAGCATGCAGACGGCCATGCCAGCGGCGCCGACGAGGAAGAGCCAGCGGCGGCCGAAGCGGTCAGCCGTCCACATGGCGTTGAGGGTGAAGAGGATGCCCATGGTGGCGTTGAGGGCGTTGATGAGGTTTATGGTGTCGGTTGAGGGCCAGACCTTCTTGTAGATGGCGGTTGAGTACGAGTTGAGGGTGCCTTGGCCGGTGAGCTGTTGGCCGACGTTGAGGGCGAAGGCGAGGTAGAGGCGCCTGCGGACGGAAGGGTCCCGGAAGAGGGCGGCGTAGCTGCTGCGGCCGATGGCCTCCTTCTCGTACTCGATGGCCTCGCGGATCTGGAGAAGCTCCTCCTCGACCTCCTGCTCGGTGTCGCGGATGCGCGCCAGGGCGGCGCGGGCCGCCTCGACGTCGCCGTGCTTCTGGATATACCAGCGCGGGCTCTCGGGCTGGAAGGGTAAGGCGGCGATGATGATGATGGGGACGAGCATCTGGAAGATGACGACCATGCGCCAGTCCCACTCGCCGAGCTGCTCGCGACGCTTGGAGCACGCGTCTGCAATCGGTCTGTTAGCTTCCTCCTCCTGGCGGCGTCACGAGCATATACATAATATGCAGCCATGCAAAGGGAAGGGTGGGGGCGCAGGGCTTGAGTTTATACGGACAGTTGATCCAGTAGGCGATGAAGCTGCCGACGGAGTAGAACATTTGCCAGCAGGCCATGATGTGGCCGCGGATCTCGGAGGGGGCGACCTCTCCGATATACACGGGTCCGGCGGTCAGGGCCATTCCCTGGCCGAGGCCGATGATGACGCGGCCGGCGATGAAGACGCCGATCTGGTGGCGCGGGGTAAAGGTCTGCATGAAGGTCGCGACGATGGTGACGATGCAGCCGATGGCCATGCCCCAGCGGCGCCCAAGGGAGTCGGCCTATGACGAAGCTTCTGTCAGCTGGGCCTTGCGGCTAGGGAAGGAAAAGGTCCACGACCGGCACGGGCTGGGACTCACGATGGGGCCGCCCATGAAGAAGCCGGCGACGATGGCGCCAATGGTGTAAGCCGTGTTAACGAGGCCCACGAGCTGGGCGTCCCTCTTGAGATCGACGTCGACCCAGGCGAGCCAGTTCTTGGACCCCTGGAGGGAGTTGAAGACGGACGCGTCGTACCCGTAAAGCACCATGCACATGGCGGCCACCAGGGAGATGTACCTGCATTTGGCGTTGTCAGCATTTCGCTCTCCGGAGCCTCAAAGAGGCGTTGGGGGATGGAGTTCAGAGGCCGACGCACCAGTTGTACACCCTTTTACCGGTGGGAGCCATCTTGTCGATCTTGCGGCAAGACGACCTATAGGGAAAGCTAGAGGGGGATGGGGGCACGGAAAGCAGAGTCTAAAGAGAGACGAAAGAAGTGGGATGGCAGTTCCAGCGGGAAAGTGAGGAACCGAAATCACGCAATCAGTCAAAGGGGGAGGATAGAGAGGTCGGGACGTTCATCTTTAAAGACTCAACAAAAGCGTCGGCCGGTCTCCATCAAAGTAAAGTAGCTCAGCTGTTGGATCCCCGCAAGAAACGCAATCACCGCTTTTCCCCCCCAGTCCCCATCTTCCCTCATTCCCCAGTCTGCGTTGACCACTTCTCCAGATACGATAAATGACTGAAGGGAGACGGTATGGGCCGGCGGCTCTCCATAATTATCGAGAGGGGAGGGGGTCTGTCTGGCCTGGCTAGCGTTGGCCTCGGGGGAGCGGAGATGGATGTCTGGCAGAAGAAGCACCGAGTATATACGTCGTACTTGCACTTCAAGGCTCCCCTTTGCCGAAGCTATCACCGGAAGAACATGTCGTCAGATCTGCTATCTTCGCATACCCATCCAAACCTAAGCGGGTGGCATGAGCCGAGCTGCGGGACAAGACGAACCTAAAGAGATGCGGCGACTGAAGCACGTCTCTCGGCATGGTACGGACTCTCCTCCTCGGCTCAACATCCTTGTCATTGTTCTCCCAACCGGGCGTCTGAAATGGCGGAGAAACCCCAGGTCTGACGTTCCACCAATCGCAATTCCGCCTGCCCTGCCAGTGGGCAGGGAATCCAAGTGAGCAACGAGCCAGTTAGATGTTATCTGAACACAGCGTGTGGTAGTCTGATCCGGGCTGGGCAAACGCTTGTTTTCCCAACATTAGGAGCCTGATCGGCACCGCCGATATCTTTTGACACTTCGAATAAGGACCGATAACACAGACCAAGCACCAGCCACAAGTACCGTTTGAACTCAAATCATGTCCCACTAGGCCAAAAACAGGAGGGTACATCATGATCACAGTTTAAGATTGCAGAACTCTAGATATTTTAAGAATGGCCACGTACCTTATGAAAAAATGACTTTCCTATCGGACTTTTAGGCAGTTTTTCCTTTTTCCCCATACAAATTCTTATTCCACCTCCAGACTTAGGTTGAAGTTCATATAAGGCCTGATAACAGTAAAAGTAGGTAATTAAGAACGTATATCTCTAACATTTATATAGTAGGTAATTATAAGCAACGTAACAGTAGGTAATTATAAGTAATAGTATGTAATTACTAGTAACAGTAGGTAATTACTAGCAGCTAGGCGCTAGCAGCTAGGCGCTAACAATAGTAGGCAATAGTAGGCAGGTACTATAGATATAGTAGGTAGGGGCCCTAGTAGTACATCTATTTAATTAGACTTTTACCTCACAGGAAACTCTTATTAACCCTAACCCTATGTATTTTCCTATCGGAGTACAGGAGTTATCGGACTGTTATCGAAGTTGCCGATCAGGCTCTAGGTCTTCCAGTCGACCCTTGCCCGCAAGAAGCTACCATGGTTTTGTTTGTGCGCTCGCAGAGCCATCGGCGGAGATGCTAGCGACTTCGAGAAGGAAAGATGCGTCCCTTCTTGTCACACATATTACCCGGGTGCGCTTCCGAGGGGACCTTGGCGTTGGTGATGGCGGTTGTTGCTGCATAACGCGCGTTCCCTTTCTAGGCCCAGCCGGTTCCCGTCTCTGGCTCCCTTGTGGGACGAGCGTCGAATCTTTCAGGTGTGGTTTGTGCAATTTGCGCCTGTCGATTCTCAAATCAATCAAATACTCAAGTGGGCTAGAATTGCTTGACGTGCACATCACTCCATGTTGACAGAACCGTCCAGGTTCGTTGCCGAAGAACGTCGCGCCTCCTTCGACTCTCTACAGTGTGACGCTGCACAGGAGACATGTCCCTCACGATGCTTGACACGTTATCTCGGGGACCCATCAACCCTGCAGCCGTCTCGTACAGACGGCCCAGTTCCAATGCGACCGTGACGGGCCCAGCCGCCATGGATCCGTAGCTCCCGTGGAAGAAAGCTGCTCGTGTCGAGATGCTTACGGAATTTTGGCTTCAGCTGCGTGTAATATGATACGGAGCGTGGGAGACTCACCATGGGATGGTACCAGTCCCCATGTCACGTAGGGCCAAGAGGCTCTACGTCAGTTACAAAAGGCCATCAGAGCAGGCAAACATGGCCGCTCGGCGCATCCCGTGTTGGCAATGCAAGCCACCCGATGCCCGCCAAGAGCCATGAGGTGTGTATGCACTTGATACTGCACTCGTTTTGCTCGTCATCCAACCCATTGTCACCGGCCTTCAGGCATCGTAACCGCTTGGTTGCATGTGTCTCCAGATGGTGGGCAGACGGCACTCCCTTGCCGTTGAGTTCCAGCAGTCTGGTAAGAAATCGCGAGCGTGCAATTTGCGCCGGAAGTGATGAACAGCACCATCGCTTCCAGGTCTTGACGGGGTGAGGTGTCTTCGCTGATGCTTGTCTCAAAATCCACACTGAATCCACAATGTTTCACCCACAATCCCAAACCATCCCAGTGACTCCTGGCATCGTGACCCCATAACTCCATCTCCCTGCCTCATTTTCCCCGGACCCCAGCGTCAGTGCCGCAGTCCGGAGAAGCAAGGTCGAGTCAGCGACATAAACCCCAAAGTCCAAGTGTGCCATGAGTGCCCCCGTTTGTCCAACTCACGGAGAACGAGATCGCGTCGAATCAAAATAAAAACGAATAAGTCCCCGAGCGAAGGCAAACGCGTACGAACTTAGGGGGGAAAGGTGATCGTCCTCACTCGCGCATGACACATGCTAGTTAATAATCCAGCCGCCGACCTCGCTGGGTTATGGAGACAGGCGGACACGCGTCTTCTCGGACAGGCGAGGACCCGAAGTCAGGAGGTTGCTCGATAGTGTCGTCAATGTCCCCCGCCATCCGCCTGGAAGTACACGGCCGAGAATTGGGCTCGGGAAACGGTCCCGGTCATACAAGGAACACTCTCACCTTCATTCCTGAGGAGACAAGGATGTTTTTGACCAGTCGTTTCCATCTCCGTTGACCTAGCGAGGCATGTTCATTGGCAATATGATGCAATCTGGTGTGCAGTTAGGCGGGCAAATAATGCTGGGGTCGACTTTCCATTACCCCAAGCCGCTCATCCATTATCTGTGGCCAATCGCTTGCGAGTCGTAAGAGGCAGTTCCCTTTTGGAAACAATGTCATAAACAGGCCTCTGGCACAACTAACTATCACTTTCGAGCGGGCGCGTCAACCGTCCGAGCAGCATCGCTGGCGGCCGGACTAACATTACCACCCGCTACACTCTCCGCCCCAGTGGTATCTTTCGTCTTTTTCTGGCCAGTCCTTTTCTTCCGCCTGGCAGTACCGAGGCTCACAGCCGGAGCCTCCAAGACCCATCTCGCGATCGCGGCAGCGCGCTCCGTCAAAATGGGATACTCTCTCCCATCGTCGACACTCCATCGGCGCAAAGCGGGAGACGTTGGTCCGCTTCCTCCGGACGCCAAAGTTCCATTCGAGCTGGTCTTCAGTTTGACGAGGTAATCGTGGTCCTCCTCGGCACGCTTTTGACGTGCAGTGATGGCCGCGCGGAGACTGGCCTCGTCGACAACCCTATCGTCGTCCAAGGAATCCATGATGGCCTGCTGACGTATTCTTTCCTTGCGCTGCTCTTCGCTCTCGCCCACGCCAGGCAACGTGCTCGTGTCTCTGGTAATGGCGGCGGCGGCGAGGGCGGCTGCTTTGGGGGATGGATGGGTCTTGCTCTGCTGCTCGGTAAGCGGTCCGTCGAAAGCCGGAAGGGGAGCAGGGGTGCAGAGCTGCTCCCAGGGCGCGGCCATCTGAATCCAGTTCTGGGCCCTCCGCAAGACCTCGATCCAGTCTGCCCTCGCTGGGGATCTACTGGCTTGGAAAATCGGGTACCCGTCAGCGAGACGGGCAAGTCGGGCCACCATGTACGCATGACGAAGAAGCTCCTTGGTGGACGTCTGGACCAAGCAGTGGCAAAGCAGCAAAGAATGGAGGGCGTCCGTCAGCAGCGGATGATAAGTGATGGCTTCAAAGCTAGCTGGTTGGACCGGGCCCGATGAGCTTGACACCTCCTGGGATGGGTAAGGTGGAATATCGGCAGGGGGGACAGCAGCAAACAGGTCGGAAAGAGGGTGTGTCTTGTAGGGTGGTGTGATTCCCGTGTCCGGGACGCGAGGGTGGCGGATGCCATTCGCGGCGAGGTTGACCTTCTCAGTAAACTCTTTCGCTACTTTCAGGGGCATATCTGGTGTATAGTCGAATCGAGACAAATAAGCCATGTAATCCCGAAGCGCTCTTTTGGCGTATGTCTTCACTAGCTTGCGTTTCTCCAACCGCCTGCTTGCTGCCTCCTTGTCCGCCGCTGTGGGTTCCCGGATCTTCTCATCAGTCACTGATCCATTCTCCGGCTCGGGTGCTCCATGCAGGTTGTTCGCCCACGCCATCTCTCCATTTGCAGGGGTCTCTGGCAAGCCGTCCACCACGTGCTGGCAGGCAATGGTCAGGTACACTCCGGCACGCTGAAACAGCAATTGCGTTTCCAGGCTACTGGGCTGCTGTTCCTCTGTTAGGATCACGTCCTGGCTTCTGCGAGATCCGTTCGTCAGCTGCAACTCCCGGGACGATGGCGCCTTGTACAGCGGCTGATGGAAACGTTGCACTTGCAGCGCGGCGCTCAGGTCCTGCGCGGCTCCCTCGTAATCGTCCTTGAACACTCGGACCGTAGCTCTGGTTCGCAGTGCCTCCCCCTCCGTCGGGCGCGCCGAGATGACCTCGTCCAGGGGCTGCAAACTGGTGCACTCGGCCATTTGTCGCGAGGGTATCTTTTCGTGAAAGAAATGAACGTATTTTGCATCCGGGTCGTCCTTGCTGCGCTGGAGCACAAGAGATCCAATCTCTTCAAGGGGCGAAGCGCCTTGCATGGTCGCAACACTACAAGCGATCTCGTCCAGACGGTATGCGCGGGAGAGCTTTTGGCTCGCTTGCTCTCTCATTCGAAATTTGCGCTCCTTGCTGAGCTTTGTACCATGACCGTTTCCCACCCCAAAGCCCAGCGATGACATGTGCCCATTGAGTCCACCATGGATATTTGTAAGCGTCGGCGAGGCGATATCGCTGGCCGCCCGAACGGCCAGGTTGGTGGCCTCGTCCACCAGCCGGCGGATTTTGAGGAGATCGAAGAATACAGCGGGGTCGATCGGGCGCGGTCGCGGGGTGTTGTAGTTGATATTCGCGATGGTTTCAAGTATCTCGATGGGCATCTGCAGCCATGGGCCGTGGAAGGAGGAAATGAAGCGCCAATGCCTGCAGCGCAGTCTCTGTTAATGACGGGTATCCTGTTGAGCGCTTCCTGTCCTAGCTGACGCCAACGGCGCATCGCCTAGGCGCCCACGGAGGAACCAAGTAACGATCCAAGGGGCATAATACGAACTTATTGCGACATATGATAAGCGCAGGGGCTGTATTGGCAATTGCGCTTGCAGCCTTCTTGGAAGCCGAGTCCTTGGCCGAGCCGGTCGAAAAGGCTTGCGATGCGCTTCCGCTCGGCACATCCTCGCCGAACTCGCCGAAGGCTGTCTGCTTGTTTTTCTTTTTGGCCATATTTGCGTGCAAAGTTGGTAGTGATTTCAAGTGGGATTTCGGATCAACAAATGGGGCCGCGGGAAGATCGTCAAGTTTCCTTAGAACGAACACGAACTCAAGGGACGGTGAAGGTGGGGGATTGATCGTCCACTTATTATTCAGCTCATGGTAGCAAATTGTTTGTTTCGACTAAGCTCGTTCCGTATGCGAAATGTCGAGAGCAAGAAAGCGACGATCCCGTTTCCAGCGTGCGCGCGACACATTCAGCTGCGAATCCCTCCCTCCCCCAACCCATCCTTGTAAGAAGACGATTGTTCGTCCTTTCGAGGCATCGAGGGGTAGTGGCAGAGGATCCACTCACGTGAATAGTCACGTGCCCTTCTGTACGGCATGTACGTACCTATATCAGTAAGTGGCATACATCTGGTTGGTCTGGAACGGAGGTAACATTTCTTTGAAGCTCCTCCATGAATTGCGTCCGAGAAGAATTGTGATTTGTATGCAGTTCAGTGTTGGATACAGCGAGTTCGGCGATTTGTGAGACAAGGCTGGTTTTTATATCACTTAGAGGTGCTTGCTTCCAACCGTCTCATACCAAATATACATAATACTGAGGCCATTCAGCATCTTGTCTGACTATCAACGATCGTGGCGCTCGCTGCACTTGCATGGTCAATCACTTTGTTATTCCTATCCACGTTGTTATTCTTTCTCAGTCTACAACAGAAAGCTGGATACCCAGGGGTAATTTTGGCTGCCTTGCACCTATTCTTAGGCAGTGCCAGCCTCCTTGGCACCGGTGTCGAAGTCTTTCAAAGGTTGCCCTCGGTTTTTGTCCCCTTCGTCATAAGGGTGACGGTACGTATGTAATATATCCTGCTATTACCAACGGATATAACTACGACTGGTCTGCCTTTTGTTGAGCAGCTGAGAGGCGGTGCTGGTATGGTCCAACATTTAGAGACTTGGGAAGCGACATCGTCCCCTGCCAGGTGAGAATTCCAGTACTACGAAACGTCCCAGAGATAGCCTGGCCTTCGGTTTGGTTTGCTTCCCAGGGCTCTGGGACTGTGGTTGCTCAACTGGCGCATATAAGAGACTCCTATCAATCACCTTGGCTCTCTCCCTTGGGGCCACACTAGCTTCGGTCTTTCCAAGCAGGGTCTCTTTCCGCGAGCCCCGTAGGCTTCATCGCACTACACACGCGCCGATTTTATCCTCCACGTCGTTGTCTGTACGCACTGGATCCGGGGCACCTACTGATGGCTGACAGCCGCGCACCACGTACGTAACGCTCACTTAGCCTCGGTGCTAGGCTGGTATTCGCTAGGCGATTGGGAGTCGCCACCCTTGTTTGGCTCCTTCTCAGATGCTTACAGCCTGCGGCTCTTTTGGGGCCTGTTCTGGCAGAGATTTCACGTAGTGCCCTTTTCAACTTTTACAACCCCCAGGTGCCCAAGAAACTCCAAGCACTGTAGGCCTTTTTGCTGTCGGCCTGCTGTAATGCTCTGACGAACTAGGCATTGTATCGTAGAGCGTGCGCGCTGTCTGCAGTACGCTTTTTCGTGTCGAATTGGATCGTGTGTTTGTTGGAAACGGTGTTTGGTCTGGATGACGGCAGGGCAGCCGTCAAGTCCGGCACAGCAATAGCTTCGTGGGGTCGGCGGATTATCGGTATTGGCTTCTTTGGACCTTTTTGTTTTGTACAGTCCCTGCTTGGCAATATCACTTGGTATTAGCCAGCTTCAAGGTTGTAAAACGAGCAAAATTTTCGGATATTGTAGAAACTTCTTTGCCTGAAGTGCGTGGGAGCAATAAGAGATAGGAAGATGAATTTGTATCTCTCAAAACCGGTTTAATATTGTTCTTCTCTGGAACCATGACGGGGCTGTTACTACAATGGCGGGAATCTGTTTCTGAATAGCCAAAGACTTTGACAACTTCTAACCGGCTTTTTTAACTTGTAGCCATTGAAAGGTTGAACTCTTTACCATCTTCAATCCTCGCCAGGTTGGCACTGCTCAGTATAATTGGGTAACTCTACCAATCATCAGCCAAGGTCAACCGCCCTGATGGAGACAATGCAATATTAATCGATTTATCTACTTGTATGAATACCTGCTAGGTCTCCTTCCCACCTGCGTTGTTCTAGAGTGTGAATATAAACCTGTCGATGAACCGCAATGATTGGAAATTCAAGCTGTTAAAAGAGGTACCCTGGCAAGAGGGTGACAAAATAGGACGCCGATCAACGTCAAGGAGGTCTACTTCTCATGATCTGTGCATATACCATTATCATAACTACCTTCTTACGTTAATAAAGGCATCTTCGCTGAGAAATAGATAAGATATGAATTTTGGATCAAGCGAGCTCATGTGGTCTGGCTTTTGGGGGTTAATTTGGGACGGGGGAGTTCCCTACATGATCCATTCTTGACCAGAATGGGTCATCACGATAAATCAACGACAATGATGGAAGTCTGGAGTCCGAACAACCCGTCCGTTGCGACCAAGCCGCCGTCCACAAGCTCCCAGGAAACGTTCCCCCAAAGAACCTCGACGACTTTGCCAACCTCGACACCCTCCGGAAGCACGACTCTGATATCTCCCTGGGTTCCTTCATAGCCAAGGTTCACGATACTGATCAATGCCTGCCTTTTTGTCCTGTCCACCCACACAGAGGCGTCCACCCTATCAGCTCCCTCGATCACAAGATTCTGTGTCCTTTGGGTTCCCAGCAAGAATTCGACCACGGTCTCATCCGTAAATAGCCCAGCCAAGGTACTCGTCACAGTCTCCAACTCATGCGTAGCCGGATAGTTCCACATGACAATACCCTTTGCGCCGTGGTTTACCGACAACACCGTCATAACAACCTCCTCATCCGCCGTCGGGTACCGCGCCCAAAAAGTCTCGTTGCCGAACGCCTGCGGGGCAAACCACTGTGTCTTTTGCCACCCCAGGATCTCATCACGACGATAAAACTCATCCAACCGTATCGCAATGTCCTCGAACTTGCCCTCGCAGTCGTCGCACCCGCAGCAACCGTACGTCGCGTTGCATTCCGTGCCGTAAACCGTCGAGAATGTTGCATTGATGGCCACCGGGTACACGTCGCTCATGACGATATCAGCGCCTGCAGCGTACTCGGCGTAGTGGAAGTCCCAGCAGTTTAGAGCGAGGGAGACAGGGTGATACGGGTCAATGGCTTTGATTCGCTCGTAGGCAAGCCCGGTAGAATTGGCGGGGTTTGCTTTACCGTCGGCCTCGTCGCTTTGATACCACAGCAGAATGGACGGATGGGTTCTCAGACGAGTAACTTGATCAACCATGTTTGTAAGGTTGGGCCAGGTCCACAGGACGTCGTAGCGAAGATAGAGACCTAACTCCTCGGCGCGCTGTAGATAGGGCTCGAATTCGTCCCAGGGAAATGGGATTTCACCAAGACTTCCTGTAGGAACAATGTGGATGACATTATATCCCATGGCCGCAAACTCATTGAGTGTGTCGACGCTGTCATTCCAATAAAGAGTCCATTGTGCTGAACCCAGTCAGTGAGGTATCCAAAAGAAAAAACGAAAAGGACATTTTTACTGTAGTAAGTGTATGGAAAGAGGACATCCCATGGTGCATCCTTTCCTCGCTGTGCCAAAAGCCCGCCATAAAGATTATCGATGCGCACTACGCTGCCGTAGTCTTCCGGATAAGGCAAATAAGAGAAGTCGGTCCAGTCTTCGTAGACATGCGTCGAGTCTAGCGTCGCGCGAACTGTGATATTGTAGGCCTCCATACGAGGGGCCAAGGAGCCTACTGAGAGAGGCACCTCATTGTCTCGTGACCCAAGAGAAATCTCTTGGGTGGTGAGCACTTCGTTTCCAAGTGATATTTCAATGGCCAGGGACTTCGGCGGAGAAATCGAAGAGTTTCGTTCAAATCCAAGAGGAAGCGGTGATCCGACTTGTTTTGAGATAGCGGCATCGATGAGGAGGCTCGCGTTCGAGTCGGTTTCCAGATAAATGCTGAGGCGCGGCCGTACATTGAGTCGCAACAGAGGAACATCGGAGATGGCGGGCTCAGGGAACCATCCGCCCGGATCGAACGAAGAGTTTCTATGGCTCAAGATGAGTTGATCTGAACTTATCAGGACAAGAGGTGAGGTAACCTACGTCGCACGATAGGCCTTGCCACACCATATGTCTACGCCCTCTGGATTGTTGAACCGGATAGCTTGTCCTTGAACAACGGAGAACAACACAGCCAAAGCTGCAATGGTTTCAGTGATCTTGAGATGTGTCATATTGACAAAACTATACCCTCAACTGTTTCGAAAAGCGTTCCGGGCGGATTCGCCATAATTCTAAGTGATAGGACTTATATGAGCGGGAATTTGGGCGGTTAACCCCAGTTCTGGATTGTTACTTCGAATGCAGCTGAGTGGGCCATGGTGTTCATTGACCGCGCACTGGCTACGAATGACCTGAAGTGCCTTTGCTCCCACGAAATTGCCGCTAACCCATCATCAATGGATGGAAATGCGCAAGGTGAGGGGTTCAGCATGAACGACCCAACGGCGACGTTACATCTCTCTAAATCCTCAAAGCCCACGACGTTAAGCTGTGAGTGGAGCCAAGAAAGATTCGGGTCCGATTATGCCGAGGCTGCTACGGAGTGTTATCAAACTATCCGTGTTCAACCAGTGAATGGCTGGGGTGCGGGGTGACGATTGTACGAATAGAGATAAGCAAGGGTCGTGGCGGTATCTTTTATCGCAAGCACGGTACATCACTCCGGTTTTCGGGTATATCAGATGTACGTATTGTGACGATTCGGTTGCTATGTCAGCAAAGCCCTTCGTGACGCGGTGAAAGAAGCTATGACTATCATCACTAACAGATCTGTCACCGAATGCTATGGATCAACGGCAAGTCACAAGAATTTAGGCCAGCTGGTGTAAGTTTATCAGCTACATGGGCTTTCTTTGCGATTTCGATTGGCAAAGTGACATGGTTGCTAAAGGACTGGATTATATCACAACAGTCAGAATTCGAGGCTTAGAACCGAGAATGAATGTGCTCAATTTGATTTACCTTACTGCAAAATAATCTATGTTTAAAATTTGGGCAACCAAAACCGCCTCAAAGGTACCCGAAAGAACACTCACATTCGTTAAGTTATAGGAATCTTGCTACATTCTTGAGCCTCCTCCCATTATGTCGAATATTATTTTTGCTGCAGCTCCCCTAGGAGGTTGATTTAGTCCTAGCATTTTGCGGAACACCACCACCGCCCCTCCCCAGAAACAGATAGTTTGGGAACTGATTGGCGGTGTAATTCTCTAGAAACCTCTCAGACTTTTTTGTGTACATGATAGATTGAAACATTTCCAGAACAGTGCGATGAGATCTAGACCCGGTTGCTATCGTGTAATAGTGCATTGGTCCTATGCGTGGAATCAAAATGGGTTGATAGAACAGAAGTAACCTGAGACACAAGGACTTGTGGGTTTGGCGACTATACACAGCTATTTATACTTTCGGCATTAGCTATACAGCATTCTCAGGGACATGAGCTACTTTGGTCGGGTTGCTTCGTCGTTTGAACGTGAGAGTTTGGTTCTGGGCGCTTCTGTACATACTACCAATGGGTTCGGTATTTGGAGCTATACCATTAAACTGGAAGGTTACCTGACGCTGAATCAACTTATATTGAGTTTTTCTGGATGATTTGGAATACCCATACGTTATATTTAACTGCAGAGTCACAGATTGAAGGTATATTATGCATGTTGTGTGGTGCTCACATAGGTCAGCAATCCTTGCACTCAAATCTCTAGGAAGGGTTTATGATGTTCAAGTTCTTCAAACCTCAAAGGTTACATCTATAAAATCCTCAACATAACAAAAGTGTTTGCGACATCATTTGAGCCATCTTGGACTCGAGATTGTTATACCGAAAGAACGTATTTGTGCACCATGGTTTTAGAACAGCAGTGTTTATAACGATTAATCTTGTACTGAGGACAAACATCGATTAGCTTCGAGTGAAGCAGGTTTCCGAGCCGCGACAAGAGGATACTGGGGTTTTGCCTTTTCTCTATGTAGTTTCAGTCATGTACAGTCAGTACTGATTCACTTGTGTCTGATCAATGATATCGCTATGTCTGTATATCCCCAAACGTTCTCTGGCATACATAGGTTTGATCATCATCGCGTGATATAAGCAGTTCTGACATCCGGTTTCCACAGGGATACAAGCAAAGGAGATCAAGGAAGCGGTTGACCAGGCTTTCAAGCCAAATTTAGCCACTTTTGCCACGTTGTGAAATGACATTTGAAGCAAAATGAAACTTCTGGTTGATTTAGAGTTGACACTGGCATCAAGTCAATAGCTTCAGTCTATGAAAGTTTGGCTGAAAAGATGTAAGTTAGGGAAAGAAAGCTTGGACTCACAAACTTTGTTTTCCAAAGAAACACCCAAATCTGCTGAGATGAAGTTAGCTTCCTGTCATTTCAAACTTGTTGCCTTCGGTTTCACTATTGGACTTCCAGTGTATTGTTTCAAAATTCTTACAAATCATTGCTTCGATACACCGGAGCTATAGCTGACAGAGCATCTGGGATGTTGATGCATGCTGATACCGGTTCAGTACTGTGCTTTGGTCTATGTTCTTCAAGATAAGGTTATAAAGCGGCATAGGATGAAAACTTAAGCTAGGAAGTTGGACGACGGCTGTAAGGGAGGGATGAGCTAATGACGGCACTGCAACATGATTTCACTTAGCCATGAAACCAAAATGGCACAATTGGACTGAAGGTCTTTGATATTAACTTGAATGGGGAATTCTTCTACTTCATATGGGGTACCGCCTTGTAACTACGCAGCGCTTCATTTAGACTAACTAACCTAACTTTAGCCCTAAAGTTGGTTGGTTAATATAAGGTTATTTATATAGTTGACTAGTTGGTTGTTTACTATTTTTTGCTATAGTTAGTTGGATTGGTTGTTTTGGTTGATTACTAATAGTGCTATATATATAATGCTATTCCCATACTATATAAAGGCATCCCCCATACCTATTATAGTATTTCTTTTTCTTCCCTAGAGCATATGGATGGTTGAGTCGTATAATGAGGTTAATTACTGCTATTGTTGTTAGGGGTCTATAAGGGCATTCATACTTCCTATCCCTATCCTCTATCTCTCCTCATCCCTATCCCGTATATCATCAAAAGCTTTATCCCACCCTTCATCCCATCCTTATATTATTAGAAGCTTTATCCTACCCTTTATCTAATCCTTTAGCAGTTTAATAGTCTTAATAGTCTCTATACCTATTAACTACCTCTATAAAGTTAGTAAAAGCTTTATAGAGCTAAACTCTCTTTTATAGTCTATAGCTATTACTAGGATAGTAAGGATGTCTAAAGTAAGCTAGCTTATAAGAGGATACTACTTATAATAATTAATCTACTATTACTCTAGTATATCTATCTTAACTATAGGTGCCTTAAACCACTTCTTTAGCTTATTATTAACCTAAGTAGAGTGCTAGAGTAGCTACTACTTTTGCCTAATAGTATTAAGATACTACTAGTATCTTAAGTCCTTAACTAGTAGTCTAGTAATTAGTATAATACTAGGGGTTAGGGCTAGTAATAGTAATAGTAATAATAATAATAATAATAATATAGAGCTCCCTTACCTATACTACTTATTAAAGTATTATATAATATCACCCTTTACCCTCCTTACCTATCTAGATTATTCCTTAGAGTCCTAGATAGCTTTAAGGTATAATAATCTATATAATAGATAAAAGATAATTAAGGCTAAGTATAAGGGAGACTTATAGAGTATTATATAGTACTTATTAAGTTTATCCTATGCTAGGAGAATAGATCTATATAAATAGGTCTAATAATCTAAGTCTAGATCTCTAAAGGAGGAGATTTCTTTAGCCTGACTTAGATACTTTCTATAAGTATATATAGGGAGGGTATCTGTTGGAATAGCAATCTCACATAACTGTACGGCAAACCCTTAAGTCATGCATAAACGACAAAGGGCATTAGATTAGATACTCAGACCTTAGGTATAAACCATAGTACGACTTAGACTGAACTGACTTAAGCCTCATGACTAAGTATATAACCACTATACAACAGCTATCTTATTGTTAGGAGAGATAGTTATAGATAATAGATCTTTAGTTTACCCTATATTTTGTTTACCCCCTTATACGTAAGGGACTCTTATAGATAGGAGAGAGTCTATTTAATACTAATTAGTAGTTACTTAGGTAATTATATGTAATTACTTTATGTAATTATAGATTAGTAAGAGTAAAGAGATAAGGACTTAGGAATCTAGGAGGATCACCTTATGCTAAGAGCCCTAATCTTACTATTATCGCCTAGTAAGTTAGAACTAGACAGTAAGGGTAGGGAAGACTAGATACTATTATATTATATAAGAAAGCATCCTATGTCTGCTCTAGTAAGTTAGAACTAGGTAGGAAACCTATTATATGCTTTACTAGTAGATAGTATGCACTATAGTATATTACATAACAATCTAATACCATATAAGATAAAATAGCTACTACCTAACTATAGCTTTAGCTTAAGAGATAGAAGCCTCTTAACTAGAAGAGGAAATCTAATAGAACGATAATAATATAGATGAATATTAGATTACATATAAAGATATAAGTAAGAGGAGTAGTATTCCTCTTAGTATCTAGAAGAAGTTAACTAACCTAAGATTCTAGATGTAAACACTAGATATTATAGCTACCCTAATAGAAGTAGAGCTTACTATATATATTAGGTATATTATAATAAATATAATTATTATAAGACTACTAAATAAGATCTTTATTAATTAACTATATAAAGATTTTAAGGACTAGTTACTATATTAATAGTTAAGGGTTAGTTATACGTACTAAGATAAGTTTGTCTGACTCCTTACTAAGTAAGGAATTTAGCTTCTAAAGGGTAAGGAAAGATTAGCATCTATATAAATCTCAAACTTTATTAAAGGGATCAATAAGGAAGACATAGAGGATACTACTATAACTACTCTATCCCATATAATTAATATACTAGTAACTACTATTAGGAACCCTAAGGCAGCCCCTTAATAGAACACAGCTAAGTAGCTAGTAGAGTTAATTAAACTCTAAGATATATTACTAGCTTAAGGGACTAAAAGGCCTAATATATAAATAACTCCTCTTAGGATAAGGTTTACATAAGAGGTAGAAAGTTTTCTAAGGCCCTAAAGTTAAAGTATACTCCTACTATAGAGAGATATCTATAACCTCCTGCCAAAACAAATCATTAGGAATAGTCTATATGAGCCCTATATAATCTTAGTCTTCTAGAAGGGATAGAGAAAAGATAGGAACTATACTAGGAAACTATATAATATACTTTATAATAAGGTAAAGGTTTTTATTAGTTTCTATTAGTGTCTCTAGATTATAGAGGATTAATACTATATAGTATTTCTAGATATCCTAGCTAAGTATATAGAAGAATTCTACCTATACTATATTAGCCCTATATAAAGATAAGATAAGATGTATAGCATACTAGACATATATTTTAATACTAGTATTAACTATAGTCTATATTAGACTAACTAGACTACTATATCCTTTATATAAGTTAAGAGGGAGAATCTAGATAAGACACCTATAGAGGTACTTAAAGTACTTCTAGATAAGCTACCCCTTATATAACAAGCACTTAGTAATAGTTTCTAAAGAGAGATTATGCTTTATATGTAGGTCACCTAGGCCTACTAGGGCATACTAGAACTTAAGATAGCACTTAGTAACCTTAAGGCATATCACATATATAAAGAGTTCTTCTCTAATCTTAGGGCTTCTTTATAAGTTACCTTAGATAGGAAGACTACCTTATATAATATATACTTTATAGATAGGAGATATATATCTAACTATAAAGACTAGTAGTAATAGTATTTATATAAGAAAGGTCTACTACGTTAACTATTCTATAAGGGTAGAGGCACTTAGAATAGTAGGCTAAGACCCTATTATATAAATAGACCTAAGAAATGTTTTATATGTTAAAAGGAGGGATGTTAGTTAACTAATTACTTAGATAGAGAATAGAATTATATAAAGAACTAGTACCTTTAAGTATGTAATATGCTTAACTAGGAACTATATAAAGATTTCTTACTATACCTCTTAGAGGTAGAAGGAGAAAACCCTATTAAGAAAGAAGGGGAGGAATTACATAATAAAGATAAATACTAGGAAGATTAGGATATCTCCTAATACCTCTTGTTAACATTATTCCTTTATTATATAATAGGAGAAGACATCTTCTCTAAATAGGTAATAGAAGAAGGGGAAATTTTTATATTATAAGACCTATATAGCACTATATACTAAGGAGAACTATAGGACATAGGGGTAGCTAAATTCTTAACTATTAGAAGGCTATAAGTTATAGTATACTTATAAGAGAACCTATATACAAAGGTAATATAGAAGCTAGGATCTACTAACATATAATTTAGAGGAGGTAAATCTATTATGTCTATAGGGATAATAGAGATAGATAACTAAATTAGATAAGTCACCTATTACATCCTAGATATACTAATACCATTCCTTTTCTTATTATATAATATAAATAGACTAGGAGCCTATTTTAATAATATATAAAATACTATTATTATAAAAGATAGTAAATAGATACCTATTATGTAAAAATAGGGATACCTATTCTTTAACCTAAGTTATATAGAAGCTAGGATATTCTTTACTAAACCCTAGCTAAGGCAACTTTATAGGAGGTTTAGACATCCTTATATAGATTGCCTACACCACCTCCTAAAGAAGGCTAGACATAAGGATATTAATTTTAACATTCTAGAAAAGATCTAGAAGTTCTGTCATTACTACTAATCACACGACCAGGCCCTAAGAAGATTTAAGTTCTTACTTAAGGATAAGAATTATTTTAACTATAAGATTATTATAGATGTTATATAACTAAGGGATAAGAATACCCTTTATGTTATTAATATAGAGACTAGCTTCTAGGGAGCTATATTTCTTAAGTTACTATCTATATAAGACACCTAGTACGTACTCCTAAAATACTAGATTAACATATATATAGGTCCTCTAGACCATATTATATACAACCTAGGCATAAACTTTACTTTAGAAGAATTTAGGAATAATACTAAGATTATAGGTATATTATGTAAAGAAATACTAGTTAAAGTATATTAGGCTATAGGTAAAGTTAAAAGGGTATATATACCCTTAAGATATATATATAAGATACTCTATAAGGAGTTAGGGTATAACATAGATAAAGAAGTTATTCTTTAGATAGTAATTAAGGCCCTAAATAATACTACTAGACTATATAGTATTATACTAACCCTACTAGTCTTTAGAATATATCTAAGGATTAACTAGGATTTACCTCTATTACATAACATCACCTAGTAAGCTAAGGCTATACAAAAGGCCATAAAGGTGCTCTAAGGTATTTAGGCTGAGGTAGAAGTTAATTATATAATTAACACATAGAATAGTCCTAACCTTTACTAGGTATTATTACTTTCTATCTAGAGTAAAGTCCTTATATAGAGAGAAAATAAGGGATAGACTAGACTATATAAGATCTAGGGAATAGAAGGACACACCATTACAGTCAATATAGTTAATAGTCCTACCTAGTTTTATACGACACACATTAAGCCCTATTATAGGGAGGAGACACTACTAGAGGATCCCTAGGATGTCACACAACTAACCCCTTAACAGCAACCTAAAAAGAGGGGAAGACCTAAAAAAGGGCAGAGAAAGGCCATATAATAATTACTAAGAGCCTTCCTATCCTAAAAGGAAAAGGACCACTATAAGCTAGCCCTAAAGTTAAGGCATAACAACATTATTACTACTCTAGGAGTACTATATAAAGAATCTAATAATATTAAGATTAACTCCCTTATTAATAAAGGAGTATTCTCCTTTATATATTATAAGCTAGATATATATAATTAAATATAGATCTATAAAATAAGGATGGTAAGAGAAGTTAAGAACCTACTTACTAAGCTATATAAGAAGTCTAGACTTATTATCTAAGGTTATAGAGATTAGGAGAAAGAGACGCTTCTTATATAAGCTCCTACTATCTAGAGGATAAGCTAGAGACTCCTCCTTACCCTTAGACCTACCCTTATATAATTATTTAGCTGTTAAGGAGAGCTTAGGGATATTACCTAGGCGTATACCTAATCTAATAACACCCTTACTAGGATAATTATTACATAACTCCTAAAAGAACTAGAGGATAGATATCCCCTAGACATACTCCTATACATTACTAAACTATTATATAGACTAGTAGAGTTAGGCCTCTATTAGTATAAGACCTACTCTAAGTACTATAAGGAGGACTTAGGTATAATAGAGTTAATATATAACCTATATCTCCTCTATATAGCTAAGGATATAGAAATAGAGACTTTTAGTATTATAGTAATATAGATAGATAACACCCTTACCTTCTATATAAAGGTATTCTCTAAGAAGGAGGAAGAAGTACTATAGACAAAAGGTCTTTATATAAAACTAAAGACAATACTTACTATTAATTAAGAAATTAGTTTTAATAGTAGAAGGATTTACTTATATAAAGATAATAGTATTATATTTACCCTAAAAGGGTAAGCTGCTAACCTCTAGTAAGTTAATACTAAAGCAGAGGACACATAGTAATAATATATATCCTAGAGAGTAAGAGGTGCCTATCTTACCTCTATTTACTAATTAGAAGTATTATACAACCTAGCTATTACTACCTAGGTTAAGGCCCTAGAAGAGAAAGATATTTAGGCCTTAAATATATAACTAAAATAGTAGATAGATAACTACTAAAGGGGACTTACCTATATCCTACTTAACCTTATATGTATAAAGATGTATATCTTTATAGATAGGTCTTTTATAAATAACATAGACCTATCCTTATAACTTAGATATATAATTATCCTTATAGAAGAAACTGCTTATATAAATAAGGACTTTAAGATTAAAGGCAATATACTATACTAGAGTTTAACTAAGTATAAGAGAGTTACATAAAGCATACTAGCTAGTAAGCTATATAGCATAACTACTAGTTTTAATAGTAGTATTACCTTAAGCATAATGCTTAACTAGATACTCTATATACTTTAGATACCTTATATACTAGTAGTAGTATACTCTAATTTATATTCCTTATATAAATGCCTTATATAACTAGGCATAACAGACAAAAAGAGGTTAATAATAGACATTATAAGCCTATATAAGTTATATAAGAAGAAAGAGATCTTAGAGGTAAGATGGATTAATAGATAAGACAACCCTATAGATATATTTACTAAGAAGTTACTAAATTTAGCACTCTAATAACTCATCTTGTATAATACACTTAAGATATATATTAAAGCATATGTAGATAGATTAGGAGAAGTAACTTCTAATTAACAATTATTTATATGCTTACCTATATAAATTAACTATCTACTTCTTAAAAGGAAATACTAATTAACCTAGGTATTATATAGAAACTAAAAACCCTAACTCTAAAGTATAACCAGGAGAAATTAACTTAATAAAAAGTATAGATAGGAACCTACCCTATACGCCCTATCCTACTATAACTATAATATATATAAGGATTAGATATACCCCTTACTCCTAATTAATAACGTATAGAGAAGAGTAGTTGTTAAGGTAGACAAGCTAGTAAGATGTGATATACTTATAAGTACTAGCCTTAGGAATAGGGAGAGCCTTCTTAGTAGAAGGAGCCTCTAAACTATCATCTAAACCACCTCTACTAGAACTAGAGCTAGAACTACTATTACTATTATTATCTTTATCTAAAGACTTATAACTATAATATATATAGGAAGTAGCCTTAGACTACTAGGCGTACTTAGCGTATACTCCACCTTAGAAGTCAGCTATATAACAACACTTATAGAAGCACTTCTAACTATAGGTAGAGCAGTAACTACATAGAGTAGTGTAGAGACGTCTATAGGACTAAACAATAATTCTAACTATATATAAAGACTATTATATAATTAAAGTAATAAACTCCTAGATAGATATTCTAGTAGTTATTTAGATCTTAATATTATAAGAAGGGTAATTAAGGGCATAATACTCCTTATCCTAGAAAAGATTATTAGCATATAAATAAGGCATAAAAAGGAAAAAGTAATATATATTAAGAGTAAGAGTAGCTATAAAGTTATAGTTACCTTAGGTTAATATTAGAATAGTTAACTAGTAAATACTACCCTTAGAGTAGATAGTAATATTACTAAGGGTAGAAGGCTGGTTATAGATAAGAGATATAATAATAGGCATATAATTAATCTATTAAAGTTAGTAGATTAATAGGTAAGAAGGGAAAGGAAGGAAACATATAAGAGATATAAAGAGAAGAAAAGAATAATAGTAAGGAAGGTAGGTAAAGTTATATATTAGAAGAATTAACAATATATATAAATATTATTAGTATATAAAAGTTTTAATATAGCATAAGGAAGAAAAGGGAAAAGGAGGAAAAAGGTAGGAAGAAGAGAGGCTTATATACTACTAGGGGGTAAGGGCTAATTAGCATCCTCTAGGTAGTAGTATAGGTAGAAGGTAAAGTTAAGGAAGGAGCTTATATATATACCTACTAAACTTATTTATAATAAGGAAGGTATGTATATAAAGAGTTTTTACCTTACCTATTATTTAGTTTAGAAAGGGTACGTTTAGAGTTTATTTTTTACCTAAGTAAACAACTTTATTATACGTTTAGTAGGTAGGACTAGCTAAAGGGAAGATAAAGCTATTTATAAGTTTGCTTTAAGGGATTTAATTAGATAAAAGGGCGTATAGTTATAAAAAGAAAAGTTATAAGTATTAGAATAGTAATCTTATATAACTATATAGTAAACCCTTAAGTTATGTATAAACAATAAAGGGTATTAGATTAGATACTTAGACCTTAGGTATGAACTATAGTACGACTTAGACTAAACTAACTTAAGCCTTATGACTAAGTATATAACCACTATACGACAGCCATCTTATTGTTAGGAGAGATAGTCATAGATAATAGATCTTTAGTTTACCCTATATTTTGTTTACCCCCTTACACGTAAGGGACTCTTATAGATAGGAGAGAGTCTATTTAATAGTATCCTTATTATACCTCCTCCTCCTTAACTATCTAACCCTAGCTAGCTCTTCTTTAATAATAGAAGGATTAATAGCATAAGTATAGAATATCTTTTAATCCTCTAGGTATTAGAGGAGATACTCTATTCCTATCTAGATCTTAAAGAGATAACTAGTCTAACTAGACTTCCTACTACCTTAGGTCCTTATAGTTATTATATATAGGGGCTCTAGTATACTCTTAATCTTAGCTAGGACTTTTTAGTTATCTAGGGATAGAGTGTCTTTAGCTAGGAGCTAGTAACCCTTCTTCTTATTAACCTAGCTCTAGTTAATAAATATTATAATCTCTAACTACTTTTAAAGAGCTTGTTAGATTATAAGGAAGGTAGAGTTTTATTAAGTATTATTATCTTAAAGAACCTAGAGCTTAACTATTAATTAGTAGTATAGGTGAAATCTATTACCCTCTACCTCCCTTACTAGCTTATAAAACTTCTGGCTTTGCTAGGGAGAGGATCTAATAAAGTAAATAGTGTTATAAAGCTTACTAATTACTCCTTTTTTCCTCTAGAGCTAGAGCTCCCTATTATACTCTCTAGCTAACCTATATATACTTACCTTAACGTTAAAGATATTATAGTCCTTACTATATATAAAGGTATAAGCTATAAGGTTAATAATATAGCTAAAGTAGTAAAGGTAGTACTCCTTATAGTCCTACTTATCTATTATTAGGTTAATAAGGGGATAGAGATACCTTATTATAAGGGGGCTATGTGCTAATAGGATATATGGCCTGATAGGAGTACTTTAGGTGTTCCTTAGCTAAGGGTTAGCTAAGCCTTACTAACTTAAGGCTTAAGGCTAAAGTTAGGAACTTAGAATCTTTAGCTTAAAGTCTTTATGCTTAAATAGACCTACCTTCTATACCCTTCTTAGTTATAGCCTATAGCTATACCCTTATAATTCTTTAAGCTCTATAGACTAGGATAACTAGTATAGGATAGAATATTAGGTTACTAGTTAGATAGTAAATATTTAGTAATCCTTAGGTAAGACAAAAGCTATAATAAGCTATAGCTACCTAAAACCTATAACCTAGTACTACTAACTACTCCTATAGGTAACTACTAGGTATTACCTCACCCCTATAATATAGATCTTAATAACCTTATTAGAGAGAGGTAGTAGGAAGCTAAATATAGGTTAACATATTAGTACTATAAACTAGTAAGGGATGTCTCTAGGGGTTATACCTAATACTAAACATATAGTAAAGGATTAGCATCCCTATTAGTAGAAAGAGGTTAAATATATAGGCTATAAGAGGACTTAGGATAGGAACTAAGTCTAGTTAGTATCCTATAAATATTCTAAATATAGTAGGCTAAAATATAATATTAGAATATAGAAATATAAAAATAGAATTAAGAACTACTCTAAATGCTTACTAAATATATATTAATAAAGGACTAACTAAAAGAATATAAAAAACCCCTAAACTATAATTATAAGGTACTTAATAAAGACGCTATAACAGCCTAAATAGATAATTAGATAAAGGCTATTAAGGAGGTAAATAATCTAAGGGTAGAAGCCTCTATAGGGTATAAGATTATATAGGCTTTATCTAAAGTAATAGTATTAATATAAACTTAATAGAGAAACTACTATATAGGCCTAAATAAGGATATAAATTAAGATAACTTCCTTATGTTTATCTACTAAATATATATTAACCCTATAGCCTAGGAAAGAGAATACTATTATACTCTTTTTAGCATAAGGAAGAAAATAGGAGATTCCCCTATAGTCTTCTTTATAGAATAGTTAGTAATTTATAGTATACTTAGGAATAAGATTAAGGAAGATAAAAAACAAGTATTTAACTTCTTCTTTAGACTTCCTATAGTACTCTAAGAAGAGCTAATCTATTAGAAGGTAGAAATTAAAACCCTACGTTAAGTAGTATAAGAAGCCTAAAGATATTAGGAGTTAAATTATAAGTCGCGTAGTAACCCTTTATAAAACAACTACTAGAAATAACTAAGAGAAGATATAGACACAAAACAACACCCTCTATTATTCTAGAGATTAATATCTTAAGTATATAGCTAGGCCTCCTCTACCTCTATATTATCCTTTAGGTTTAGTATATAGGGGGTATTAAGAGGTAGAGGATAAATAGCTAACTATAGAGTAAGCACCCTATAATAGGGTAATATTATAACTACCCCTAAATATTATAACTATAGGATACTAGGCTATATATTAACCTCTTGTAAGGAACTAAAGAATAGTAATAACACGCTAATTAGTTAGTAACTAGATGTCTTAAAGGTAAGAGTAAATACTATTCTTACTAGGATAAGAGTTTAAGAACTCTATAACATAAGAAATAAATAGGTAGGGTTAATACTCTAGATTACCCTACTAAGAAGAATATATAGTCCCTATTAGAGAAACTACTACTAGTAGAGTAATTATTCTATAAGGACATACTAAATATAAGGTTAGTATAGACATAGACACTTACGTATAAGTAGATATTATTAGCTTAAGCCTAGTAAGATAACTAGGCCTAAAAAAAGTAAATATATTATACCTAATACTTATAGGATTTAATAGAAAGGAAATAAAGCTAAAGGCAATATATTAGGTAATATTCTTCTTAATTAACTCCTATAGATAGCTATAAAAGATTTAGCGTCTATTTACTAAGTCTAAAAAGCCTAAAGGGTCTAGTAACTTACTATTATTATAGGAATCTATAGGGTAAGAGGGAATTATTATTAATATAACTACTAATACCTAGAAGTATAATTATATATTACTTACTAAACTAGAGTAGATTATAATAGAGATTATTAAGAATTATAAAAGGGTATATATTATATATATCTATAAAGCCACGCTAGAAAACAAACCTAATATTATCTCCTTAGGTAAGAAAGAAAAAGAAAGAAATCTATAAGCCCTACTTCCCCTAGAGTTAGAATCTAAGTAGGGAATATTTAATAAAGAAGTAGTAAAGATAATTAATCCCCTTCCTAACGCTAAATACTCTATTAATCTAGTAGAGGATAAGAAACCTCTATTTAGACTAATATACCTACTAAGTAAGTAATAACTTAAGGAACTATAGTCCTATATTACTAAGAACTTATTAAATAGTTATATAAAGCTATTAGTTAGTAAGGCTAGTACTTTAATCCTTTTTATCCTAAAGAAGGATAGGATAGTACGACTCTATATAGATTATAGAGGACTTAATAAAGTTATAATTAAGAATAGGTACCTATTACCCTTAATTAGTAAGCTCTTAGAAAGGCTTTACTAAGTAAAATAGATCTTAAAGATTAACCTAAGGGATGTATACTACTATATTTATATTAAGAAGACTAACTAGTAGAAGATAGCCTTTTATATAAGATATAAGCACTTTAAGTATACTATTATGCTATTTAGATTAACTAATATACCTATAACATTTTAGGCGTATATTTACTAAGCGCTTAGTAATTTAGTTAATATATACTACATTATATATATAGATAATATTATAGTTTATTTAGAAACTAGGGAATAGCATATAAAGGACCTTAAGAGGGTTCTTATAAAGCTCTATAAAGCATAGCTATACGTAAAACTTAGTAAGTATTAATTCTATATAAATAAAACTAAGTTTTTAGGATATGTTATTTTACTAGATAGCATCTTAATAGACCTAAATAGAGTATAAGTAGTTACTAAATAGAAGCTACTATAGTCTATTAGGGATATATAAGTATTCCTTAGGTTTTATAACTTCTATTAGAAATTTATACCTAAATACTTAGGAATTATATCTCCTATAATATCTATACTTAAGGGGAGTACCCCTAAGTAAAAACAAGAGTTTAATTAGACTCTAGAGGTATAAATAGTATTTAATAAGTTAAAGGTTGCCTTTTATTTAGTAACTATTCTATAATATTAGGACCCTATATAGGAGTCTAGGGTTAAGATAGATATATCCTAAAAAGCAATCTTAGGGATCCTATCCTAACTTTTAGATAGTTAATAGCAACTAATTACGTACTTTTTATAAAAGCTATCTAATATAGAGTAGAGATAGGTAATAGGATAGTAAGAGCTCCTTACTATAGTAGAAAGCCTAGACTACTAGGCATGCTATCTATAAGGGATATCTAAGGTCTTTATAGTACTAATAGACTATTAGGCCCTAAAGGGTGTTATTAACACCTTAGTATAAGACCTTTATAGAAGGCTTACTAGATAGGTCTACTACTTATTAGTATTTAACTTTAAAATATACTACTACTTAGGAGTAATAAACCCTATAGATAGACTATTAAGAAGACTAGATTATATAAAAGGTAAAGTAGCATATAATAATATACTCCTTACCCTCTTAAAGAAGTTAAGACTAGTAGAAGAACTCTTATTAAACAGCTGGCAAACTATTACCGCCCTAGAAGGGGGGAGTAAAATAGTAATTACTTTTATATAAGCTGTTAGAGCTACTATAAATAGGGAACATTCCTTACCCTAAAGTCCCTATAGGACTAGAGGGTCCTAAGGCACTACTATAAAAGTCGCAGCTATAGAAACCTATAGCTAAAAGGGCTAGGAAGAATTATAGAATACTTAGTAAACACCTAAAGAAGGGGAGGAAATACCTAAAGCTAGGATTATTATTCTAGAGTAGTACATCCTATATATAGTTACAAAAGAGCTTATAAAGTATAGAATAGTATTACTCTAATAGCTATTAGACACCCTAGAAGATTTTATCTAAGGACTATAGGCTAAGGATAGGAACTACTAGAAATAGGCAGTAAGGGCTTATAGATTAGCTAGGGAATAAAAGGGGTACTACCTTAATAAGAAGGGGACCCTATTCTATAAGATAAGACTAGTTATTCTAGATAAAGTATTATTACACTTAGCAATTATTTACTAATACTATAACAAGTTAATAATAGGCTATATAGGAGCAAACAAGACTTAAGAACTTATTTTAAGGTTATTCTACTAGCTAGATATCCTTTTAGACATATAGGATTATATCTAAATATACTAATAGTACTAAGGGGTTAGAATACCTAGGTATAAACCTTATAAGGAACTCTAGTTATTACTAATACTAGTATATCCTTTTAAGGAAATTAGTATAGACTTTATTATAGGCCTATCACTAAGTATTTAAGATACTAGTACTAAATATAATAGCATCCTTATTATTATAGATAGGATAATAAAGTTTGCTATATTTATTCTAATATAGAAGACTATTTTAGTAGTATAGCTTACCTAAATACTCTATAAAAAGGTAGAATATAGATTTAGCACCCCTAGGGGTATTATTAGCAATAGGGATAAACTCCTTATAAGTAAATTCTAGAAGGAATTTACTATAAAAAGAGAGATCTAAAGCTAACTATCTATAGCATACCACCCCTAAACAGATAGATAGATAGAGAGAACAATCTAGATACTTAAGAAGTATCTCTAAGTATATACTATAGGATTAGTAAGTTAATAGGTAGTCTAGCTCCCTAAAGTAGAGTTTATATATAATAATAGTCGCTATATAACTACTAGCCTATTACTAATAGAAGCCCTATATAGGTATAATCTAAGGTGTATTAAATATATCCCCTCTACTATAAGAGTTATAGTCTAGGGAGTTAAAGAGAGACTTATCTATATTAGTAAACTCTAGGCATACATATAGCTTAATTAGGAAAAAGTAATAGGTACCTAAGCATAGGGATATAATATAAGACATACCCCTAAGGAGTACTCTTATAGAGATATTATTAGACTATTAATAAAGAATTTTAGGTTTAAGAATAGAAAATTAGCACTAAGATTTATTTAAGTAGTAATCATAAAAAGGATTAGCCCCTAAGTATATAGAGTATACTTACCTAAGAAGTATTAGCATATACATAATATATTCTTAGTATCTATAATTAAACTATAGAATATCTAGTAAGGGTATAGTAATAGTTAACTAATCCTCCCTAACCTTAAAGACAAACTAGAAGAATAGGAGGTAGAGGAGATTATTACTAGCTAGGGTTTAGTAAAGGACTACTAATACCTTATTAAATAGGTAGGGTAGCCTATAGAATATAACACCTAGGAACTAAAGGAATACCTATATAATACATAATAGAAAGTCACTATATATAAGAAAGCTATAAGGAGGAAACATAAGAAATAGGATAATAAATAGTATAGAATTAGGTTATTATTACTAAGTACTTACCTAGCTATAGGCAAAAGGAATAGTCACCCCTATTAAATTAGGTTAGGGGCCTACCTAGGGTATCTTAATAAGAAAAACAAAAAAGTAAAAACTAACTAAGTAGAGAAGAATACTAAGTTAATAAAGCTATAGGTAAAGGGTTATAGAGTATATAGTAACTATTACTACTAACTAAATCTTAATATTATTATTACTAGTATCTCTACTACTATTTCTATTACCCTTATTATTATTATTATTACCCTCTACCTTAGAGTTTATAGGAGACTACTTATTACTAGTAGACTACTATTCTAACTTATAATTATATATAATATTATATATAATTTCCTTATCTTTATTATACTTATTAATAAAGGCTTAGTTAGTATTCTTTATATAGGGTATATATCTCTTAGCCTTTAGGTTATAGGTATTATACTCTTAGATTAATAACTACTTAGTAAGCTTTTAGTAAATAACATAAATATAGTTATAATAGTCTTTACTAAGGTTGTAAAACTTATAAAATATGTAAGGGATTACTAGAGGGTTAGTAACTTATTTGCCTTTACCTTTCTTCTTCTTAGCCTCTTCCTTATTCTAGTACTTCTTCTCTATAACCTCCTACTCCTTATAGATATAAATAGCTTCCTTACGTATAGCCTCCTCCTCCTTATGCTTCTTCTCTATAGCCTTTTTCTTCTTATATTAGTTCTAGACAGTAATTAGAGTAAGACTACTTAGTAAAGAATTATTATTAGTAGGGATATTAATATACTTATTATTATTACTATTATTATTACTACTTAAGATAGTAATAGTAACCTCCTTACCCTTACCCTTATTATAGTAATACTTCATAAAGTTAGTAGTAGCGCCTATAAGCTTATACTTCTTCTAAGGTATCTTAGTACTAGTTCTATAAGCAATTAGTACTAACCCTATAATACAAATAGCATATATAGGTATAAGGTTATCCTTATAATTATTAACCTTCTTATAGAACTTAGCCTACTTAGGGAAATATTTAAGTTCTCTCTTACTAACTAGCTTATTAAAGCGTTTACCCTAGTAACTATTAAGGTATTTAATAAGCATTTATAGACCCTTTGCCTTAGAGTTATTATAAATATATATAGGTTAAAGCTAGTTTAATTAATCTATAATATTATTAAGAGTAATAATACCTACCTAAAAAAATAAGTTAGCTAAAGTAAATACTTAGTAAAGAAACTATAATAAACCTAAACTTAAATTATTAAGCTTATATATTTATAATTAGATACTAACTCCTAAATAGTAATATATTAAAGCTAGAGTAGGTTTATACTATATAAAGGATTAGTAATATACTTACTAATTTTAGTCTAAGTATAGGTAACATACTAAAGAGACTAGTTAATATGCTAAAGTTTAAGAGGACTAAGTTAATACTTAGTAACTAATTAGTAAAGGTATATATAGTAATTCTAGGTGGATTATATAGTACCCTAGAGTTCCTTTAGAACCTAATAAAATAGATTAGAGATACTAAACTCTTAGTAAAGGACTAGTAAAAACTTATAGTAGAATACTTCTTCTTATTAATATAGTAGGTAAGATAGTTTATAATATAGTTAGCCTAGTAGTAAATAAACTTATTAAGGTTGTAATAAATCTATCTAAGACAGTTAATATAAGGAGTACCCCCCTTTAAGCTATTAAAACCCTTATTTAGGTTATATAGTATCTAAAGGACGCTAGTAACTTAGATAATAATACTTATAATTAGTAATAGGTTAGTAAGGGTATAATAAGAAGGGGAATAAGGAATAAAATAGATAAAAAAAAGAAAAGGAAATATAACAACTAATTAGTATATAGTTAATAAAGTAATAGTAAGAAAACAGGTAAAATAAGAAAAGTTATTAATAAAGAAGTATAGCAAAAGGTTAATAATAATATAGTACTAAGGAAAAAAAGAAGAGAAAAGGAAAATAAAAACCTCACCTTAGGGGAAGAAAAGAAAGATAAAAAACAAAAACAATAATACTACTATATAATAATAAGGGCTTAATAGATACTTACTAAAAGAAACAAAACTATTAGTATAATAATAATAAAGTAAGGCAAAGGTAAGGTAAGTATTATTATATTAAGCAAAGCTATATAATAAACTATTAGACTATAAATAGAAGTACCTAGTTTAAAAACAAATAGAGTTAAAGGAATTTTATTTTTAACTATAAAGGAATTATAGTAAAGGGAGGCTAAAGGCACACTAGGATTTATAATACTAGAATAGATCCTATTATCTAATAAAGAGGTTAATAAAACAGCTAGAGCGGAGGGCAATTAGTTAGTAACTACTCAGCACTTAACACTATAGTCTCTACTTATCCTTAGGGACTAAGGATATAAGGAGGGGGGTAATTATAAGGGGGCTATACGCTAATAGGATATATAGCCTAATAGGAGCACTTTAGGTATTCCTTAGCTAAGGGTTAGCCAAGCCTTACTAACTTAAGGCTTAAGGCTAAAGTTAGGAACTTAGAATCTTTAGCTTAAAGTCTTTATACTTAAATAGACCTACCTTCTATACCCTTCCTAGTTATAGCCTATAGCTATACCCTTATACTTATATAGGTATTATTACTAGGTATATTATTATAAATAATAGAACCTAGCCTTCTAGTAATCCCCTAGCTGTTAAGGACCTTAAAGATAGTACTAGTAAGATTCTTACTATTATAGGTACTAATCTACTCCTTTAGAGTAAGGAGGTGCTTCTAATAATACCCCTTAGGGTTAAGGAAGTATAAAGTAACTACTATAATAGCCTTATTATTAGGTAAGGTCTAGAGATTAAAGTAGATATAGATCTTAGAGATAGACTAATTTAACTACTACTAGATATTCTTTTTATATTACTAGTATAGCTATAAGATATACTACCTTATCTAAGTCCTACCTTATAATACCTTAGAGAATAATAATATATTATATTACTAGAGTAAGTTCTTTAGATATAGGTCCTTAAAGATGTTAATAGGGATATTATAGGACATAATAAAGGTAGTAGTAAGGTTCTAAATAGCCTTAACTTTAGCTATAGGGATAACACCTTATAAGAGCCTTAGTCTCTTATATTAATAGGCAGTATTATTATTACTATTACTATTATCCCTAATAGTAATAGAGCTATCCTTAGTAATCTTATGTGCCTTTAAAAGGTGCTCTATAGCTAAAGTTGTTAATATAATAGTAAAGATCTCTATATTCCCCCTCTAATTATAGAGTATATAGTACTAGAAGGATACCCTAGTAGTTAGGTTAGGTTATTAATAAATCTTAGTAAGGAAAACACTATGGTTCTTAATCTATAATGATTATCCCCTACCCTTCTTCCTTGCCAGCTAGTACTTAAGAACAAAGGCCCTATTACGCTACTTAATAATAGGAAGATTATTAATAGTAGGGTATGGTAGGAGGGTAGCTAGAGATGCGTTCCTTACTTAGGTGTGTATAGACTCTTAGGACTGTAAACGTGCTAGGGTATTATTTATAAGGGGAGTTAATATTATAAATAACCTTAAGAAAAGAAAAAGAGGTATAGAGAGAAGAAATAGAAGAAGAGAAAAGTAATAGTAGGAGGGGAAAAGTATAGGGAAAATAACTTATAGTATAGCACTTACTATATACCTATATCAACACTAGGAATAGCATTACAAGCAGGGATAAAGTGTAGGCTTTTAGCATCAGAAAAAGTATATGGCAGTGGAATATCTAGATAATCCGACTCCATTATTGTCAACCAACTAAGTCAACTTTGGCCTTGAAGTTGGTTGGTTGAAGTGAAGCTATTTGCAAAGTTGGTTGGTTGGTTGGGTAAGTTGGTTGGTTGGGTTGATCTGAATGAAGCGCTGTAACTACGTCAATGCACCCTTCTGTCGTCGAATTGCAGTGTTTGAAGTTGCAAATCTTTCGAAGCTTCTAGGCTCCTGACTTGTGCGGAACTAGCCCTCAATGAACTGAGAAACGATGGCAAACGTTAATTCGGCGAGTGGTTGGCTTACCCATGTCGTGAACATCTGCGTGATAAGACCGTCACATATATACGGTTTAAGGCTTATAGAATAAGTGTATCGATGAGCCGAGTACAGTTTCGGCCGTGGGACATCATCAGAACGGACGAAAACATAGCCCCATTATAAAAACTATATACCTAGCCGGCGAGCCGATTGCCCCATATCCCCGCAAGATATTAACACACCAGGGGGCCTTGCTCATTGAAACATCCAGGGCGACATTGAGAATCCTATACTGTGGCACAACTTTCTGCGGAAACTGCAATTCCGCGTGAGAGAAACAGGCCAAGAGAACGGAAAGACAAGGCATCACAGCTTCGACAGTTGCATCCTAGCCGAAATGGCACGATCAACAATCAGACGGCAATTATGGAAGATCAAATCAATCGGAAATAAGACATGGAAGAGATGCTTCACGTCTATGAGACCTTTTCCAAATTCTCCAATGTTTAATTAATGGTCCCCATATCCTCGTCCGGAATTTTGGATGATGATATTGGGCTAGACGCGCAAGCCAATCGCAACTCGGACTATAACGCGGAGATGATCTGCGAACGAGACGGCGGATTCTGCCGAGCGATCAAAGCGTTTCGAGGCGCCAGGGCGTGCAACCTACAGAATCCCTGAACCTAGAGGCTCAGTCTCAACGTTTCGTTTTCGATTTTCCAAACACCGCCCCAGGGATGCCTCCAGATCTCGGCTAGTTTCGGACGCAGAGTTAATAAAAGCTGTCCAATTATGTACTGGCCTTGTGACTCGCTACCTACTATAATATTCAACAGGGTTTTTGAACGACACACAAATAAGAAGATTTCACACCCTAGTGCCCTTGCAAGATAAATGGGATGATATGTTACAAAGAATGATTCTCACGTCAACACTAATTTCCACCAAGCCCCGAACTACCCCCGACTACAAGTCTCAAAACCCAAGTACCGAGGTAGCTGACAACGAGATCAAACTGGCGTCGAAATTTACAGGGACCTGCCGCACATGTCGACACAAGCTTTCTGCCATTCCATCAGCTTCCGTCTCAGTGAGCGGGATTTCTGCGACCGTTGTACCCAAGTCCGCGGTGAGGATCGGCTGTCGTTGAACTCTTGTCGTGAAGTTCTGCGCGAGCCGCCCCTGTCCGGGGAAAGGGCCCCCCCTCTTTGGCGAGTCATTGAGATTAGTTCTGCCCAGACGCTGGGGAACCCAGATTAGCGGGCTGTAGGCCAGAACCGTTGCGGCTTGGAGACTGCTGTGGTTGCTGTTGGGTCTGCCCCTGGCTCTGGCTGTTTCCGTTCCCGTTGCTGTTGTTCGAGTTGGAGTTGGGACTGGTATTAGAACCTAGTTTGGCGGGCTGTGGCCTGTTGTTTCCATTGTTTCCCTGAATTTGGTTCTGGTTCTGGCTCTGGTTCCCAGTGCCTGGAGTACGACCTTGGCTATTGGGGTTCTGAATTCCCTTGCCAATGTTGCCCTGGCTGTTACCTTGATTTTGGTTCTGGCTCTGGTTTCCGCTGTCTGAAGTCTGACCTTGACCATTGGGGTTCTGAATTCCCTTGCCAATGTTATCGCCCTGGTTGTTGCCCTGGTTGTTGCCTTGGTTGTCGCCTTGATTTGTGCCCTGGTTGTCACCTTGGTTGTTGCCCTGGTTATTTCCTTGGTTGTCGCCTTGATTTGTGCCCTGGTTGCCACCTTGGTTATCACCTTGGTTGTTGCCCTGGCTATTTCCCTGATTGTCACCTTGATTTGTGCCCTGGTTGCCACCTTGGTTGTTGCCTTGGTTGTTGCCTTGGTTGTTGCCTTGGGTTCCATTGGCTCCATTCCCAAGGTTTTGGCCGTTATTACCCGTGTTCGGCTTGTTATTCTGGCCGTTACCATTCTGAGTCTGACCATTGCCATTCTGTGTCTGACCATTGCCATTCTGTGTCTGACCATTGCCATTCTGTGTCTGACCATTGCCATTCTGTGTCTGACCATTGCCAGTCTGTTGACCATTGCCATTCCCTCTAGCAGGGGCGGGTGGTTGAGTGACTTGTGGCGCAGTGCCGCTATTGCTCGAGCCACTGCCGTTGTTCGAGCCACCATGTGCCGGGACGGGAGTGGCGTTGGAGCCTTCAACCTCTAAACATCCCGAAGGACGAATTGCCCGCATCTCAGGGGCACCAGCAGCTTCAAAGTACATGTCGATGTTGGGAAGTACATTGACACAACGATTTTGGTTGATAGTGTTGACGTCTTTTTGGGCGTTGTCGGGACCATTGTCGACCATGCTTCTCAAGACATCAACAACCTGTTGAAAGGTGCCCTGAGTATCAAGCACAGAGTTGGCTTGCGAAACTGTCTGCATCCCCTTGAGAGCGACATCAAGGACCTTCTTATGATTCAGCTCGTCAAGCTCGGCATTGAGAGCGATCGTAGCTTGCTTAGTGAATTCAGCGCCGGTAAACGATGTCGCAGTGTCAAGCCACTTTGAGACCTTCCCCGTATCTTGCATCCAGGACTCGACAGCGTTCATGATCTGAACCTCGCTGACGCCATTACGCCCTTGGCCCGTGTTGTTTTGGCCTTGTTTCGCGCCGGTCTGGCCTTGGGGTTGATTCTTTGGTCGCTCCTGGGAGCCGGCACGTTTGCCATCACGGGGGGCGAGTGATCGGCCATGGCCGCTACCAACGCCTTGCACTAGGCTAGCAGCTGGTAAGGCCAGACCGAGACCGGACAGGTAAGAGAAAAGGAAGAAAAGAACGAATGACGACTGCATTATGGTAATGTTGCTGATGCGGTTGATACCGAGACTAGCTCGAGTGGTTCAAGGAGTACAACAAGCCCAAAAGATGGTGTAAGAAAGGAGGTGCGAGGTAAGGTTGTAATTAGGAAAAGAATATCTTAAAGGACAGTGGTTAAATGGAAGGCCTTGCAAAGGCGTCCGACCATTTGTTGATCAAATGAAAGATTCAATTAGATGGAATGAGATGGGAGGAAATAGAAAGCGCGACTAATATCGGAAAGAGTTCATCGGCCCGCAAACATGGGGCTAATGAACAGGACGTCGAAGCCTTATATCAAATTTCCGCAAAAGGTAGGAGGTGGTGGAAAGTGGATGAGTTTGACACGTCTTGGACGAACAATAGACATTGGTCTCAAGGATACCCAAGGATAAGGGCCGTTGAGAGTTCAGCGCAACAACGGCTGGAGGGGTTGTGATGAATACGTTCGAAGCACTTTAGACGTCAGACCAAGAACATACTCTGTATGTTGCAACGCCAAGACATGAGTAACAAGCAAGGACCTAGGACGACAACATATCAGCTACCCCTAGAGCATTTCCAATAAAAGATTGAGATTGGTGATGAGGCTTGTGAAGAGACGAAACAAGCAGACGAAAAGGGGTCAAAGTGTTTGCCACGCATGGATCAGCTGGGGAGACCTGAAGGTTAGTGTAAAAAGTAGACTGTACCGGTAGTTAAGTAAAAAGGGAATACGAGGAGTATTATGTATGGGTTGAATAAGTTCAGGCCCCAGTTGAAGCATCAGGAAACTTCGTGGTCGGGTCGGATGCAGACTTCTAAACAGGGACGAATCGCTCGCCTCAGGGGAAGCGGCCTATCAGGCATCAAAACACGTTAGGCAATATATCCCAGATCTGAATGACTGAGTCAAAAATAGTTTACACAAAGCCCATTTTTTGGTTTGAAAAACGAAAAGGAAATTCTTGGTGGCTGCCATCTGTATCATACGAGTCGGATGGTGTAATGCAACCCAATAGCATCCAAACTTGGTCCATCGGCACGCTCCTGGCAGTTGGGGCCGTTGGAATATGTCTTCATTTCAATTGGAAATGATTCAGGAACCAGAGAACACCGAGTGGATGAAGAGTAACGGAAGAACTCAGAAATGTCTCATTCTCCCGGGTTTGAGAGTTTGCGCTACCGATATCATTTTGCCAGACACAACGTGACCGTGATTTCGAATGACTGGAAGATGCGGAGAGCGCCAACAAAGGCAAGTTGCTAATTATGTTCTAGACATTTTGATGGTGGTGTTAAAGTTCTGAGAGGCAGTGAAAGAAGGGGCATCGAGGGCCACATGGCATTGAGGATATCGGCTTGTTGAATGACATGAGAAACCAGGCGTTGGAAAGAGAATATCCAGTGGGTTGTAGGGAGAACCCAGCTCAGTGATATTACCAAAGAAAAGAGGCACGAGGTTGGAATACAAACAAAGAGTAGCCACGAGGTCAAGATCCAATCGTTCGCCTAGCTGCAAGCCAAGTCCACATCAGTTGTGACGAAACATAAACGTTTCCCGCCGGACTTGGCGAAGAAGATCAAAACAAAAAGACGGAACCCCGGGATTCAACGGTTATTGTGGTTCCTGTCGGTCCTCTGTGATTCCACGCCGTGTGTGCTTCTCAGGGTCTAGGGGAAGACGGGCTGGGGCAGTCTTGGGTTCTTGTGTAAGTCATGGCCACTCGCCCCCGCCTCCCCGCCCGGCCTCGTCCGATTGAGCCCCACGCGGCCGAGCTCGAAACGACGAAACTTGTCTCGTGTCAGCCGAATCGGTGAAGCCTACCTACATGTACCTTGCCTTATCTCTTGGACCCCTTGCCCCATCCTAGATGGGACGAGGGCAGCTACTTGTGGTGATGCTTGCTCCTTGCATCTGCATTCAGGCACCCGCAGGCCTCTGGCGATCGGAAGTTTCAAAGCCCGATGATTCAGCCCGATGCTGCCTTGGACCTACTTTCCATCAGTATCGACAGACTATGGGTTGTGCGGCCGGATGAGAATGGAGCGGCGTCTTGCAGAAAATCTCGTACCATGGCCAGTTCCGAATAGGACATCCGATTGGGGGATCGAGCTCTTTTCGGCTGGGCTCTGCTTTTCCGTGTCCGATCACCACATCGGGGTATGATACCGGTCAACTGCTGTAGCATGCTTTTCCGTCATTGCCTCAGTTTCTGGCCTGTCATATATCCAAGAAGCAGCCGCGTCCCCTCCCTTCCTGTTGTATTAACTTTACATGACCCCTCGTTAGATTGTTGTTGTCCCTCAATTTGGTTTTCCACCTCTATACAAACATCTTTGCCCGGACCCGTGGGTTTAGTAACGGCGTCTCTCCCTCCCTTACCATTATCTTCTTCTCCCTCTCTCATATAGTTTGTCTCAACAACCCTGGCGGTTGATCCTTGTTAATTATAATGGCGCTCATGAAGCTTTCTCAGCTTGCTTTGTTGATTTCCGGCTTTGTCGTCGTAAAGGGCCAACAGAATGTCCAATACAACCAGGTCATCAACCTCAACGGTGATGTGAGTTCCCGCTCTCATCGTACATTATTTGATTACCATATCGATGGACATGGGGAAGGATGTGGTAAGACGCAGCTCGCTCAGGGTATACTAACAAGTCTACCAGATGCAACTCAACAGCCTGGTATTTCCAGATGGCACGAAGATCGAAACATTCTCCCAGTCACAACGCCAGGTCATTGCCAACCAAAACCCCAACCCACTACCAGCAAGCCACGTCGTCGGATCGACGGGCCAACCCTTCGTTCAACTCTCGCGCAACTCCCTATCCATTCAGACTAATGGAGCCACCGATCTAGTGGGCGCTCAAATTGCGCTGCCCATTGACCAGGCCATGCTGGCGCAGGCTGGCGTGACCGCCGATAACACATATGTCGCAATGTTGTCGAAAGACCGCCAGGCGTGGATCATAATGGAGGGAATCAAGAGCGTCAACATCACGGATGCGAGTGTCCGCATGGTCAAGCTGAATCAGATCGACGGAGAGTTCGTGGCCGTGGGCCGCCAAACTAGCGAGCTTGGCGTTTCTTTGACCCCCTTCGGTCAGCCCGTCAACATTGCAGGGTCTGGTATCCAAGAGGCCGAGTTCCAGGACGGATTCCGGATGTCCATCAAAGCTAGCCAGCCGATGAGCATTCGCACCGATGTGGTCAACGGTATCAGCCCTGACATGGTCACCAACGGCATTATGTCCATCAGTGAGTGCCCCCAGGCGATCTCCGCCGCTTGTCAACGGAATACCACGCTAACACGATGTACATAGACAATTACCGCTACCTCGTTACCAGCAATCTTGCCGGTGTCGTGCCCACTCTCAACACTATGACCGCTGTGGTCCAGATGCCGCGTAAGTTTGCCCTTTTCGCAGCGTCGAATGCAACTTTTTCCGTATTTGAGAAGAGCACTGACCAGGCTTTGAAACATCAGTCAATGTCGAGCGACTCATGACCATGGCCATGCGTGCAGGTGCTCAACCGCAGTCGTCAATCACTCTCGGCATCGCTCAACGCCCGGTCCTCCAGAACCCTGGCGGTGCGACCGGTGGACTGCAGGCTCCTCGGATCAAGCGTCAAGAAGCAGGCAACAACACCGCTGGCGCTCAGCCTCCAGCAAATGGCGCTGGTAATACTGCTGGCAATGGCGCAGGAACCGCTGCTGGCAATGTTCCCGCCATCGCACCGCCTGCCGCCGGGGGAAACCCGACTTCTCCTCAAACCGGCCAGAATCCTCCAAACGCCGGACCAGCAATTCCTGCGGCTTCCCAGCTTCTCCTGGCTCAGACCTTTACCCCAATCAACGCCCAGATTCTCCTGGACAGAGAGAATGCTCGCATAGCCGTTCCAGTTAACCAGATCGATGGCGAGTTCATCCTCACCATGACGGTTGCTGGAACTCCCGTTGGCGCTCAGCCGCAACCCATTCCCCAGCAAGGTCAACCGCAACCTGTACAACCTGCCCAGCCTAACCAAACTGCTCCCCCTCAACAGGGACAGCCACAACCTGCTCCCCCCCAACAGGGACAACCACAGCCTGCCCCCCAACAAGGACAGCCACAGCAAGGCGGTGGTCTCGTAGAGCCTGCTCCACAACAAGGGGGTGGCATCACCGGTACACAGCCTGGTCTCGCGCCCGCTGGCGCCCCCCCGGCCGCTAGCCCTGCTGGCCGTCAAACGCGGGAAGATGAAGCCGCCACAATTCCCGCGGGCAGTTTCGAGATGAAGATGACTGACCTTATGGCCATGGCTCAGACGAGACGCAACGGAGGAATGATGCCTACCTGGGACATAATGGCCAAATTTGAGTCGCAAAAGTCCGAGCAGAAGAGGTCCGAGACCACGAGACGAAAGTCGCTCTTGATGAGACGACGTCTAGGCGCACATTTCTAGGCTGTAACTTTTAGTCAGCATGGCGGATATTATGGATGCGTGTCTATTTCATTATTATACCCTCATCGGGGTGCCTGCACGTAACACAGCAAGATATGATGGACGGGTATGAATATTCAAATCACACAGTTAGAAGTTCATTAACACTCACACTTCCTTTCACTCTCCCAACTTGAGGCCCTCTTCTAGCGGCCATTTCTGACGGCAAAGCGGCTGCCGAGATGCGTAAAAGTTCAGTTGTGTCAAAGAACAAAGCTTGTATATAGAGGTGACAATAAAGGAAAGTGGAGAACTTGTTTACGGACTGTTTCGACTCCACTGCCGGATCGCTCACCAGGTATGGCAAGGTTCTGCAAGAAACAAACAGTGGTTCCTGATCCGATGAGGAATCCTCCGCTCCGTGTTTCCAATCTCATCGGCAGCTTCAATGGCCTTGAAACAAATCAACTTGCCGAGATTTTGTGACTGGACATGGGATCCCAACCTCGGCGCGTCTGGCGTGATAATGGAGTGTTTTTCTTCCACCCTGCTCGATATTACCTGTTGATCCCGATCATGGTCCTTTTGTCTAATCTTTAACTTTCCCCTTGTACGCCGATGATCAGTCGAGGGCCCCAGTTTGAAACGGAGCCGAGGCTTGCATCAGCACATGGTGACGGATGCAATCGCTCAAATCAATCCGGGTCTTTCGCAATGCAGAAACAACCGCAATTTAATCACTACAGACTTCCTAAGATAAGGAGATAGATTCACAAGATGTTCAAGTTGATGAAGGAATGGCACGCCGACGTTGACGAGAGGATAACGTTTCTGCTCGCCACACACTGTCCCTGCTTTGATGTCCCTGTAAAAAAGGATTCAAGAGCATTAGGTAATGAACATAACCAAGCGAAACTTCATTTGATGAACTGCCAAAGGAGAGGGAGAAATTCAGATATAGCTAGTAGAAACGCTGAAGTTGCTCGGACAGTGGCCTGCGTCATTCTGGTTTGTGCTCTTGGTATCGTCATGATCTTTTCCAGGATCCTGAGGATGTGCATTGAAGTAAGGTCATTAATTCTATCAGGGACCATCTTCAGTGTAGGTTATTACGATCCCCTGATTTGTCCGCACTTACTACGGCTTTGCTGCAATTGCCCCTTGTTGCTCAGAGTAATCATTGCATGGACCTTCTATCTCTGCCCGGGTTTTAGTAATACCAACCAACCATTTGCTTACGAAACCTGTCACTAAATACTTTCCATATCCTTCAAAGGGAGACAGAAATCAACCGGTTGCAACGAGACAAGCGGATGATGGAGCAAAGTAGCCGATTTCGGGATCGACTAAGTAATTAGCGATAAGTTCCCTTGGGGAAGTGTTCCACTACTACGCATTAGATCCTGGACCCCCTGTCTTGATGACGTCCGGGGAAGTAGTGCTATCTCAAACATTCACCAATCTTATCAGTGGTGCCCCTCACCGCCAAGCAACCCAACCAGCCCCCCAAGAGATTGATGGTAACATGAATAGTGGGCATCTGATTTGAATGTTACCGTCTCATTTGGAGTCGATAGTAACGACTTATCAGGCAAATTGGGGAGACGGGCCATGGAAAAGATGGATCGTCCAAGTTCCCCGCCGCTTCGCCGCGGTTGGTAGTTAAGAGCAGTGGGTTCCTCTGCCTAGCAAGGCGCAGAGGGCAGAGGTATCGAGCCTTGGAAAGCCACGACACTCAGAATGAAGGGATTCAGTAACTTCAACTCTCTGTCGGTGCTCTGCTTGACCGGGATCGCTCTCGGGGCAGTGACCAATTCGTCTTCTCATGGAGTGAGCATCCCATTGGCAAGAAGCTTCACTGAAACTCTATTAACATCAATGCAACAGATTTCCGTTCCACTTGATCTGATCCCTCTCTTTAACAACAAAGGGTTTGGATCTCAGCCTGGGGAGGCATCATTCGACGCACTCAATCAGTCGTTTCCCGAACCTACGGTCGGCCCGGAGTTTGTCTCTCCTGATACAGGAATCCGTTACAGTTTCCCTGGGTACACTGGTCCGGCGGAACCCGACAATCTGATCTGTAATGGTCAAAAGGTTGCCGTCCCCCAAGAGAGCTACTTTTCGGCCTCCTTCCTCGTTGCTGGGGACGTGGAGGGTGCGACAGTCAGCGGCAATGTCTCCTTTGTCTATTCAGACAACACAACGTCGGAATTTGAGCTCCGCACACTCAATTGGTTCAGCTTCTTGACCATTAATCGCGGCGAGATCATTTTCCCGAGCAGATACACGGCCAATGGCTCCGACTTCAACACCTCACATATATTCGAGAGAACCACGGCGCTCCCGCCGGGAAAGAAGCTCACCTCCATTACCCTGCCCGTGAAGAACAATGCAACCGAGGGCAGGCTTCACGTCTTTGCTGTTTCCTTGTGGCAGCAATCACCTGATGTTAGCGTGCAGTCGGTCCGGCCAACGCAGAAGTGGGTGGGCAATGATACACAGATAGTGGAGGTTACCATCAACAATGCCGGGTCTTCGTGCGTGTCCGGCAACGGTCTCAACTTGACTATTCATGGGGACGGTTTCCACACTGTTAGTCCAGGACATCTAAAGCGGCTCTGCCCCGGCGACCAGAAGATTGTCGCTGTCGGCGTCAACGGAACTTCCGATGGTTTCGTTAGTGCATCCGTAGAGATTAGCAGTGGAAGCACCAAAAAGACGACATCGGTTGGAAATGTTCAAATTGGCTTGACTGAGTGGACGGCAGATTCCGACAGTCTTTCCAAGCATGAAAGTCCGGAATGGTTTGACGACGCCAAGTACGGTATCTTCATCCACTGGGGCCCGTATTCTGTCACCGGCTGGGGAAATTCGACGCCGTACGAAAGCTACTCGGAGTGGTTCTGGTGGTACTCTACGCATCATCCCGAAGGCGATCGATCCAACTTCTACGGACATCGGCTCGATACCTACGGCCCCGACTGGGCTTACGATGATACGTTTCCGGAATTCAACGCCTCCAGCTTCGATGCCAAAGAGTGGGTTGACTTGTTTGCAGATGCTGGTGCCAAGTACTTCGTTATCACGACAAAGCATCACGATGGCTTTGCTCTCTTTGACGCAGGCGAGACTTCGAACCGTTCCGCCATTCACTATGGTCCCAAACGTGACCTTCTCAAAGAACTATTTGATGCCGCCGAGACATATCAACCTTCTTTGAAGCGGGGAACGTATTTCTCTCTACCTGAGTGGTTCAACCCGGACTTTGGCCCGTACGGTTTCGTCCAGTTCCCGACTCCGTCAGCAGTCTCGTGGCCGGGCACATTGGCCCCTAACCCCTACACAGGCGAACCCGAGCCGTACACCGGACACGTGCCCGTCAATGACTTTATTGTCGATCTTATGATTCCTCAGATGGAGACTCTGGCTTATGACTATGGCACCGACATCATGTGGTGCGACTGTGGCGCCGCCAACGGCACGGCAGGCTTCGCAGCAGAGTGGTGGAACAAGGCCCGCGCCGAGGGCCGACAGGTCGCCATCAACTCACGCTGCGGCATTCCGGAGGCGGCCGACTTCGACACGCCCGAGTACCAGACCTTTGCGTCTGCTCAAAGCCGCAAGTGGGAGAGCAACCGTGGCATGGACCCATACAGCTACGGATATAATCGTGCAACGAAGCCTGAGGAGTACATGAACGCTACCACGATTATCTACTCCCTCGTCGATATGGTGTCAAAGAATGGCAACTTCCTGCTTGATATCGGACCCAAGGCAGACGGGACAATCGTGGAGGCAGAAATGAAAAACTTGCGGGAAGCTGGCAAATGGATCAAGAGCCACGAAGAAGCGATCTTCAACACGACATATTGGTTCATGCAAAGTGAGATTGTCGGAGGGCCAGATGTGAGGTTCACACAGACTGATGAGGCGTTTTATATCGTGTTCTTGGAGAAGCCACTCTCTATTGACGGGTGGGTAACTATCCGGGCCCCAATTCCCATTCTTCAGGGTGATTCTGTCAGTCTTCTCAGCGTCAACGGTGGTGAAGAGCTCGAATGGGAATCTCTTAACTCAGGATCTGAGCATGAGTTGAAGATCAAGGTGGACGAAGCATTGATCGAGGAGGATGAGTTCGGTTGGGTCTTTAAAGTCCTCTACAAGGCTTGATTATAGCACCCATCTGTTTTATCTTCAGATTATCATAAAGATATAACAGCATTCATAAATGTTACAGACCTCTTAGACGCGAAAGCGACCAACGCTCACCAAATACTGCAAAAAGAAATGATGCTTGTTATGGTGTAGAAGAAGAAATAGTAGGATATGCTGCGCCGAGGGGGGATCCAACCCCCGGCTCCCCGACGCTGCTGGATGATAACTGAGAATTTTCCCACTAAACCATCGGCGCTTTTTCAATATCGGACTTTGAAGAGGTTCACATCTCTATTGTTGCTGCTGAGCTTTTGGCCCTCTCCTGCTGACCGCTAGGTGTGAGATCAGGGGCTTGAACCACGCCAACCATCAGCTCGGAAGCATCGCCGTCAATAGGCTAGAACCCAGGTTTGGGTATCCGCATGAAGTAGCAGAAAACATTGTGCGTGGAAAAGCCAACGCAGTGCGAGTAAGTTTGGAGCTCATTGCCTAGAGCTATGATGGGCTGGACGTCGCCTCAACTTCCAGATGCTTGAATGACAATGTCGAGTTTGACATTGAGGGAAGGCCTTATCCGCGAAGTGCCGTGCTGCCTCGGAATATTTGATGGGGGATGGTCCTTGGGGTACTCAGGCGCAGCGGTCCCAAGTAACAGGGACCAAGCACAAATGATTGAAGGAAAAGGGTCTACAAGGCAAGAAACCAAAGTCATAATTAATGGTAACGTACTGATCTGTTGTGGGTAGTTAGGCTAAAGAAGTAGACCATTCTTTGCGAAGGAGTAGTTGTCGGGCGAATGTAGGCGAAAACCGGTGAATCGTACACAATCTATTACGTCACAAAACGATACCGTTAGTGACTAGGCAGTAACTAACGCTTATATGTCTCGTGACACAATCTGCCTGAAGACGCCATTTCTCTGAGTATTCCGATATTAGGTGAATGCAACATATTCTTTAACACCTTGCTACCCCTAGCCCCAAAACAAAATTCACTGGTCCTAATGTAATGACCACAACTACTAGGACAGGAGGGGGCCGAATTGCCCTTTTATTGCTAGTTCAGGTCCCATATTGCCAACCTGGCCAACTGAGGAACTCTCCGGTACAACATTTCGACACCGCTCATCCTTGAATCACCTTTACTTCTCTCCATAGCCACGAGCTTCAGGTGAACTAGTTTTCATAGCATAATTATGTTGCTCAACCCCATCTACTCTTTTATGTACGCACAACTGTCTTGATCTTGTAGCCGGTCATTATACTGCTCAATTTGATGCTTGACTGATGCCTCGCGCATGGGCGGCATGACGTTATTCGCCATGGAGCATGCCGTGCCAGTAGAGGCGCGGGCTCCCAATTCCACTACTGTCTACTCCACTACAGTTTCCTCAGAAGGAGCACTCTATCAGGATCAGGGTGGACCTGAAGCATGATGTTAGCGGGCCATGTTATCCTATTGACTTATGTTCTCAGAGAATATCACTTACCATTGCCCCAGATACAAAGTTGGGATATCTCTCCTTGACACCTTCTACGTTCTTCGCATCGTAGTTCAATAGCAATGTTGCCAGGATCATCTTAATCTCGTTGACGGCAAAGAAGCGACCTGGGCAAGCATGACGTCCATACCCAAAAGTCAAGCTTGTCTGACTCACACTGACGAACTGGGCATTAGCGACCACCTCAGCCTGCTTGGATCCTGTCGTCTGTTCCGTTTTCGATTGACGCATCTTATAAAATCGTAACGGATCGAACTTGTCTGCATCTGGGAAAAACTCATCGTCGTTGTAAATTCCGATAGCAGGTACCTCGATTATGCAACCCGCGGGGATAACCTGGCCGTTGGAGAGGGCAAAGGTCTTGAGAACCTTTCGCTGGAAAGACGCTATTGATAACGTCAGATGGAAAATTCAAGAGATCTCAGGATACTCACAAAATCCCATAGTATGATATCTCATGCATTCCTTGATGAAGCTATCTAACTTCTTCATATTCTGCATCGCACTGCTAGTGAAAACCCCGTTCGCACCAGCCAGAGCTTGTTGCACATCCTCACGAAGAACAGGAACGAATTCGGGCATGGCGGCTAGTGTATATAGCCTAGACGAGTGGGGTCAGCAGATCAAACGAAATAGAAAATATGAAGACTTACGTGTTGGTAGCTGTCAGTGACGTGGTGTGAATAGCGGCGAAGCTGATACCCAACTGATATCGGGCAAGCTTCTTGTCATCCTTGTCGCCGGAGTTCTCTTGCGCCTCTATCATCCACTGTAGCATGTCGTCAGGCTTTTGATAGTCTGGGTCTTCAGAAGCCTCTCGCCTGGACTTAACAATCGGCTTGAGAAAGTCAACTGCCTTGGCGACGCGCTGATGTACCCTCCGAACTTCAGGCCTGCGTGGCGCTAGAAGGGGGCGTATCCATGGTGGTATAGTAGAGACCTTACGGATTGCCTTCAAGATATCCACAGTGTAGTTGATAGCTGAATCGATGTAGTCTTCGTTCCGACATAGTTCAGGTCCAACAAAGACGCGGCCAGAAGCCATAGCGATAATGCGCATTAACTTATCCATGATCTTAACTTCAGTCCACTCACTCGATTGCGGTAGTTCCATCCGTATCGCCTCAGAAACCTCATCAGAAATGATAGGGTTAAGTCGAACTGGACAGTTGTAAGCAGCAGCTTCATAAACGCAAAGGTTGAGAAGTGAAACACACCAAGAGCTGGCGTTAGAGATGTCCTGACCAAGCGAGGAAGCATTTCGATATTTGTCTCGACGCCAGTGTATTTTGCTTGCATGGTCTATGATGGTGTTTTAGTCTTGATGTACTTTCAAAGCTCCCTCTTCGGGCTTTAGAACTAACTTCTTCTATAGCTCCGTTAAAGCTCAACACGTCATCAGGAAGCTTCCTAAGCTCGTCCATGAACTTCGGGGCCACAACGATATTCGTTGATTCTGTTTAAAAATTTAGCACTGAGCATCAATATTCTTCAATCGTGTGGATCAAATACTGACTCTTTGTTGTGGTGAGTTGAAAAGCTCGCTCCTTAAACTACAGGAATTGAATCATAAGTAATGCTCTTCACGAGCTCGCATTCATGTCAACCCACCTTCTTGTATCCGTCCAAATAGAGGTTCTTGGCACCCCCATCCACAAATTTCTTCCTTCTGCTCTCTTGTCCGCCATATTCGGCTCCGACAATGGGGATTTGTGACAAGGGATCGGGTTTAAAGACCGACTGCACAATGAAAGCAAAGGCAAAGGCAAGCAGTACCGTCGCCGCTACAGGCCATCTGTTTGCTGCCTCGATAAGAAGCTTGCTCTCCAGCGTCGTTTCTGCCGTGGAGTTCATGTTTGCGTCGAGGATCTTGAGACTGGTCATCAAATATTGGAGAGGTGGGGGTGAGGGTGTGCTTGAGCTGACGATTAGCCGGGAAAGGTAGAAGGGGTCCAGGGCTGTAATATACGCTGTATGGTATTGCTTCTACAGCATGACACTACGGATGTCCGTGACAGAAATTTCGCTATGTAATCCTATTTGCAGGGAGAGCCTCCGTATGAGCCAGAAATGTACCCGACGGATACGAACGGTTGGCAGTGTACGAAGCAAGAAGCCGGAGTGTCAGAAAATAGCGTAGGACCACCCTGCGTCGTGGCGGGGTTGGAAACGGTGAGCCGTGAGCACCCATCGTCGTTTGCCTATCACACATGCGGCAACCAACAGATCATAGATTGGGTTAATTCAGCAGGCACACGTGGCTTGAACGAGGCAGTGATATCGAGCAATAAGCAAGCAAAACGTCGGGTGTAAGGGTCCCGAAGCGGGAAGAGTGGGAGCAGGCGGGCTCCAAAAAAAACTCCGTGTCAAGGTTCATCGAGCGAGTCTCGCATGTAAACCGGCACACCGAGCGATCCCGGGCGGGGTAGGTTTCGTACTCGCGAGTCTGATCGTCATGAATTGAGCTGCGTGGCCAGGTGGCGTAATTAGTGACTCGACGTCGGCTACCTACTTTTTCTATGTAGCACTGATGCACACCCGAAACCTGATAGTATCAATAAAAGCCGGTACAGTCAATCAAGTTGTTCACTAGATAGTTCCTACATCTACCCTTACCTCAGGACGCCTCTCGGCTACTACTCAAAAAAACGAGAATATCATTCAGTCCTCTGCGTGCTGGTACCTGGGTTAGTCTTTCTCACTCGCTTCCACAAACACGTCCAGCTACTTCATGCAACATGGGTACACACATTACTGGAATGTGTTTCACAACTCTCTCTTTCCGACTTCCCGATACTAATGAGTGGTCAAAGCGTCACACCATGCAGGCAAAAGAAGTGACACGGCATTCCAAGATCGAAAGGATTCTTGATGACTATTTTCTTAATTAGGAATTGGGCAAGGTATACGGTTCCTCTCTGTTGTGAGGTGTTTTGTACGTCTTAAGGTAGTAGAGCATGGCACATGCCAGAGATACGACGTTTTGGGTTACACTAATTGTAATATTCCACTACCGGTGAACTGTGATAGACCAATCATGAATGCTAATATGGCAGGTTATATTATCAATTGCAGAAGTTTACAACTGAACACAAAGCCTGAGCTTTAGAATACTTGGGAGGTTGCTGACTTATGAAGAACAGCAGATATCAATTTTACTAAATGCTTTGCAACTTTCCATTGTCAATTCTTCATGTTACTTACCTGGACACAGTCCGCTATTCGATAAACTCCCAGTGGTCTGTAGCTACTCGTTTTTAAAAGGGATGAAATCAACCAACCATCTGAAGATTTTCTGAATTTTTGCAACGTTTTGAGGTGCAGCTCGGCAACTCACCTCTTCGCTGCAGGTGTGGTCGTTCCGTTGAAACCGTCTCATCTCCTTCCAGCGGCCTCGCGCCCGGCATGTTGGCTGAATTGATACGTGTTGACCCACTGAGTCTTGCCAGAAAGCAGTGCACCGATCAACGCCTTTTCGAGATGTTCAACTTTTGTGATTGGTTTGTTTTCATCTTATCAAAATATTAGTGGTGGAGTTTACCTAAATAAGCAGTCAAAGTACCTCGGTGGCAGCATGCAGCACGCTTATCACCGGATGCGATTTGACCCCGCACTCTCCAATTTCTTCACTCCAACACTCAATGATGAAATAACACACACACCAACGAGCTGAGCCTTCATCTTGACTGTTCAGCAGATTTCTTGTTGACATTACCGAGAATTTTCCAAAAGACTATATCGACTGTGAATCCCAAGTCACACACCCAACCTTAACCAAATGGCCTTTACATCCAAAGCCATCGTCGCCAGAGGCCCGTTTTCCGAAGGGAAATGGGCTATCGAGCCCGTAACTCTTCGAGAGCTTCGTGCAGATGAGGTTCTTGTTGAGATTGTTGCCTCTGGCATTTGCCATACAGACTTGCACTGTGGCGACACGGCCGAGGACAAAGGAGTCCCTGGCGTGTACTACCCGAGGGTTCTTGGACATGAAGGTATAGTGGCAAGCATTAAAAATAGGTTGTAGCACCGATAAAGTTTGAGTGCTGACTTCCCTTTCCAGGTTCCGGCTACGTGGTTCGGGTTGGAAGCGGCGTCACAAAGGTCAAGGCCGGCGATGCCGTCTTCCTCTCCTTCTCATACTGCGGATCGTGCCATGTTTGCAAAACCGGACCACCGTCTCACTGCACCAACTTTTTCGAGATCAACTTCATGGGCGAACCTGTGTTCTCTGACGGAATCGGCGGTCGCTTTTTTGGTCAGTCTAGTTTAGCCCACCACACCGTTGTGAGCGACAAGTCCGTCGTCAACGCCAACGGCCTTGGTCTTACTCGGGACGACCTGAGGATACTGGCACCCCTTGGTTGTGGCCTCCAAACCGGCAGCGGAACCGTCATCAACGTTGCGAAAGCCGGACCAGAGGACTGCATCGCCATCGCGGGCATGGGAGGGGTTGGTTTGGCAGCCGTCATCGCTGCGAAGAACCAAGGGTGCAAGACCATTATTGGCATAGACCGACTTGATTCGCGTCTCGCATTGGCGAAGTCACTCGGCGCAACGCATATTATCAACACAACCGGGCTAGAGATGACACAAGTTACGGAGAGGATCAAGGAGGCGGCAGATGGACTAGGAGCAACCATTTGTATCGACACAAGCGCGTATCCGCCACTTCTCAATGCCCAGATTCAAGGAACACGGTACATGGGCAAGATCATTCAGGTTGGAACAGGCATGCCAGAAGCTCATCTTCAGCTTCACATGCAGAGTTTTATGGTCAGCGGGAAGCAGTATTTCGGGGCTATTCAGGGCCACGTCAACACGTCGGATTACATTCCTCGGATGGTTCAGTGGTGGAGAGATGGGAAGTTTCCAGTTGAGAAGCTTATCAAGGTTTTCCAGTCTGCTGACTTTGGATCGGCCGTGGAAGCTATGAAACGTGGCGATGTGGTCAAACCCATAATTGCATGGTCATAAGCGGATGGATGGGCGAAAAGATGGATTTGGTTGGTAATAAGGAGTATGCGAGGGGGATGCCAATGTCAGCAGCCACTTTCACTCAAATTTTGATTGCTTGCGGGACCAACCACCACCACAGACGGGAACCTTCTGCGCAGATTGGCAGACCATTTTCTCGATATCCTTGCCGGCGATCTTTTTACAGGAACAGTATGATGAAGCATTGTCACCATGTAAATAGTGACCAATGATGATAGAAGCATATGGTTCTCGGTCAGCCCAGTTGGGGAGGTTCTTCCAGTGCAATTATCGACTTGTCAGACCGCATCTCAGTCTGATAGAAAATCCCCCCCCATCTAGACTACGACGTTCTAATTGGTTCGCGAATTACGAGCAACTAGATGACCAATCATGCGAGGTTCTGATAAGAGAAGGAGAAAATAATGTTGCATCTATTGCCATGCAAAAGCCCCGCAGTCCGGGGCCTCTGGTGGATACAATGTTTTCCCCCTACTGACGCGTTGCATTTATCCCCCAGACAAATCTTCCCCTGAGCGGCTGAGGTGAGCACTTTCTTCTGCTCTGTGAGATTTCTCCCTCATGAAAGCAGGAATCGCACCACTTCTCTCGCATAGCCAGCCAATCCAACCCGAGCCGCGCACAAGGCCCCAAAAAACAAATGGAGCAACACGGCCCAGACCTGGCCTCCAAAATCGGGCCGTGGATTTTGCCTAAGCCGCTCCAGGAGGCGTCTCCGGAAGCCACCCCTAGCGAACGGGTCTCGCAGACGGAGGAGACCAAGCGGCGGAGGGCGGGTGGACCGAAGGCCCGTACCGGCTGTGCCACCTGCAAGACACGCCATGTCAAGTGCGACGAGCGCAAGCCCACCTGTTTCCGATGCGAAAAGGTCGGCGTGCCGTGCGAGGGATACGTGGATCGCATCGACAGGAGGAGAAGAAGGCAAACGCAGAACGTTGTCCGTCGAACGGTGCCCCTACTCATCGCTCCCCGCTCCACGCCGTCTCAGGGTGAACCTTGCAGTTCCGCACTCGTCGAGTCCAAGACGCCCCAAATCCCTCGGTCTCTGTCGAATCTGCCAGAGGTTTATCGCAAAGATGGCATCTACTTCGATTATTTCCGCCATCAGGTCTCCACCAACCTGGCAGGTTACTATACCAGCCCAAACTGGTCTCACCTGGTCATTGGTGAAGGCCTACAAGATGACTGTATTCACCATTCCATACTTGCTGTCGGCGCCCTCATCCGTTCTTCACCGCAAGACACAAAACCAGGTATACATCGGAAAAGGATCTCGCCACCCTTTTCAGATGGCCAAGGTGCAACAGAACATCGCGAGGTTGCGCTGCGACATCATTTACAAGCAGTGAAGTCTCTAAGAGAACGGATGGAGTTGATCACGGCATCATCACCAACGACCATAGTCATCACTACTCTATTACTCGTCATTTACGAGCTGCTGCAAGGAGAGCCCAAGACGGCGGAGCTCCTCCTCAACTCGTGCCTAGGCGTATTAAAGGACTGCATCACCATGTTTGAGGGCGGCTCCGGCAATAGTGTAACACTGCCTCGAGACTCCGAGTTTGACGACATGGAGCATGTGCTGCCCTGCATAGCAGTAATGAGCCATGTCTCTCAATCACTCCAACCACTGCGTCGGCGTCCTCACCCATTCAAAATTGATCCCGGCTCAGACTTCCACAACCCCGAACACGATTCCATATCAAAATTCTTCATCTCATGGGGTAGGTTCTTCACCTTCGGCGTTGGCTTTGTCGGCAACTGTGCAGATGCGACAGCGGAAGGCGTCACACTAGAGACCCTTGGCCGCCTTACCGCTCACCAGCAAAACTTCCTCTCGCAACTGCAGAGATGGGAGGTCATAATTCAGTACTATATCCAGAGTCCGAAAATCGACACTGGAACTAAGAAGGGCCTGAGGATCGTGCAGATACACTGGCTTCTTCTTTATATAACCCTGACATGCTGTCTCGATCCGACCGAGATGGCTTATGACGCTTTCGAACAAGAGTTTCGGGATCTCACTATCCAGTGCGTCGATCTCTATCGCGACTGTGTATCTCAACCACGTCCAACGTCTGTATTACTCGGGCAAGGTCTCATTTTGCCCCTCTGCACGGTTGTGCGTGCCTGCAGGAATCACGATATCCGCATGACGGCACTTCAGGCCCTTGACGAAATTCCATCGTCCATGGTCTCCTGGGATGTAGTATCGAAGATGGATGGTATTCTGGGAGCCTTGATACTTGAGGAAACCGGCCGGGATGGGAATGGATTAGTACCACCAGACTCAAGGTGGTTCTGGTTGAAAGATGTCCCTGTGCAAGAGACGGGTCGGGTGCAAAAGATTTACCAGAGACTCTCACCGGCACATGACGGAAAACCTGTGTTCAGAAAACTGTCTCCTACCTCCAATATGCGTTCAGAGATTTGCAAGGTTGGCGGATGCAACAAATCACATTTTCTGGGCCCGGTTGTTGTAGAAGACTTTTAACACGGTCGAATCCAGCAATGGGATAAATTGACTCCTTGTGGTAGCACATGTAAACATTTCGAAAGTCAACGATCGATCACATGTCTGTCTTTGTAAGGGAAATTCAAACATGTCGTAATCAGCGGCCAATCAGGGTTTTTAGCTGCAGCATTGCCGTGAAGTAGTCCGACTGTGTTGTTTGTCGGCGTCGTGTCGTAATTATCAGCCAATCGGGATGTGTTGGCGGTAGTTGACCGATCAGATCTTGTAAGTGGCCCAATGCGTGCCTGTTTCGCACTCCACATGCCCCAAACGTTGCAACTCCCGACACTCGTAAGAACTACCCAATAACAAATCCATTCCAGGACGACACGGATAGGCGGGACATCGTGTTGCCTACAACCTTCCCTTTCAGAATTGATATATAAGGCTGGGTCGATTCAGAGTTCCTGTCGCGCAGACCTTCTTATACTCCTTATTCCCCTAGTTTTGGCATCGTAGAATCATCCACCAAGACCCGTGTTATTTCCGGCTTAGGAAACCATTCGACAGATCACAATGAGCGGGCCGGCTGTTAACGTCGCTCAACCAGTTGTAGTGTCACTCGCTGATTTGAAAGCGGGTATGTCCACGAACATGCATTCATCCTAGCTCCTTCTGACCACCATTTCAGGAAACGTTGCTTTTGAAAGGCTCGTTGAAGCTTTTGGGCCAGACTCTCTTGGAATCCTGGTAGTGAAAGATGTTCCTCCCGAGTTCCCTCAACTTCGGCGTCAGGCACTGTCTTATGCGTCATACCTTGGGAACCTCCCTGAAACGCAACTCGGTATAGTGCATTGCAATTCCAATTTCGGTGGTAGAAACTGACACATTCCCGCAGCCAAGATCGAAAATGCAGCCGCAAAGTACCTCACCGGCTGGTCTTTAGGCAAAGAGCAACTGAAGGACGGACAAGTGGACACCTTCAAGGGATCATTCTATGCCAACTGCGCTTTTTACACAGATCCCACACTGGATTGCGCGAAACCCACTGCCGAATTTTCTCCAGAGAACTTCCCAGAATACCTCTCACCCAACATCTGGCCCGGAGAAGACGTCCTACCCGGTTTCAAGAACAGCCTCGAAGATCTTTGCCGTCTTCTGATCGATACCGCTGTTCTGGTAGCGCGAGCCTGTGACCAATATGCCGAGCGGGAAATCGACGGCTACACAAAAGGCTACGTCGAGCACGTCGTCAGCACAAGCAACACCACCAAGGCTAGGCTGCTTCACTACTATCCACAATCTCAGGACAACTCAAGCGCCAACGAGGATGATTGGTGCGGTGTACATCTGGACCACTCCGTGTTGACGGCCTTGACGTCTGCCATGTTTGTCGACGAGCATACAACATTGACTGCAGCCTCTGCCCCCGAGGCTGGCTCGACACTTCCGCCGCTCGATGAGATGTCGGGGAGTCCAGATCCTTTGGCTGGCCTGTACATCAAATCTAGGACCGGCGAGACGGTTCAAGTCAAGATCCCGAGAGACTGTATTGCTTTCCAGACAGGCGAGGCGCTGGAGAGGATCACAAAGGGGAAGTTCAAGGCTGTTCCGCATTTCGTACGAGGCGTTCGACCCTCTATGAGTAATGGGAGGGTGGCGCGAAACACGCTTGCAGTATTCACACAACCTAACCTTGGAGAGGAGGTCGATACAGACCAGCACATAACTTTTGGGGAGTTTGCAAGGGGTGTGGTGAGCAAGAATACGGTCGAAGCCTAATCATAATAGCACTCTTTTGTTTTATTAAAAAGTACACACACACTGGCACAAACTGATATGCCCCGTAATTGCAAACAAAAAGCTGCTGTGGGCAAGCATCACAAGTAATTTTCCGAGACTACACAAGAAACGGTTAGTCACTAATGGTGGCGCCAGTGGCCTCACAATAAGATGGGTAATTGTTGGTATATCACCAGGTGGGTGATACGGTTAACCGTACGTATCAATAGGCAAGTGACGAATAATAGGGGTAAATACCGTGGTTCAATTATGCGTAACTAGAAGAGAATTATCGTGGGTTCTGCCACGAATGGTTGGGTGAATAACCCCTGAATCCATGGTGGATCTGCCGATAGATTAATGGTTGATCCGCAGCCGGTTATTGGGGTTACGCCCGATAAGTCTGATAGGATCTGTGATAGTTGATATTACAACACTAGCAACTTTCTCTTAAGGAGAAATTTGCTGTGGATTTGTAGCACTTTGCTAGTTGACTGCGAAGGGCCTAAAAACGCAATAAAAACAAAAATCTAAAAGTATTATATTCTTTTTTATATAATAAATCTATTACGTATATAAAACCTATCTATTTATCTGTATCCTTACTATGCTATTGCTAATAAGCTCCTCTAGCGCCTTATTAGGTAATAACTTTATAAATCTGTCTGCTAGGTTATTATTACTATAGATCTATTAAATCTTATGTATCTCCTAGCGCTTATATAACTACTGTAATACTATTATATTAATTATAAGGCGTTTCTCCTTTATAGTACTAAGTTTTATAAGATACTTATAGAGGGAGTAAGAGTTAGTATATATAACTATTAGGATCTATAGGTATTTAAGGCGGTTAGTAACTATTACTAGTATAGTAGTTATTATATAGGTAATGTTAGTACTAGCGACTATTATATAGATCTTAGAGGCTAACATGCTCTATATAACCCTCTTATACTTTGTTAAGCTAAAGTAGATAATATTCCCTTTAATAGTAAATTTACTAGTATTATTAGGGGTTTTTATAGTAGTATTATCTCTACTATATTACTTATTTATAAGAATAATAATAAATCTAAGCTATAAGGTAAGATTACTATTATTAGTAAATAATCTATTAATAAAGATAAAGAGCTTTATAGTTATAAGGTTAAGTAGTTAAAAATAAAGGCCTTAGTTAGGGTTCTTTATTTACTACTTAATTTATTAGTTAAGCTCTTTAATATTACTTATATCTAGTAATTAGTACTAGGTAGTAATAGAGTAGTTAAAGCACGCCTTAGGCTAGTAGATTAAGGTAATATATATACTATAGGCGTACTGCTTAATATACTACTAGTGTGATTCTAGTAAATTAGGGTTAATAGGCTATAGTTACTTACCTTATCCCTTCTAGTAGAGGTAAATATTACTATTATTATTAAGAGAAAGCACGCTACTATTAAAGGTAATAGGTTTACTAGGCTTAAGGAATTACTTTAGCTTTACTATAAAGGTTGCTTTTATTAGCTTAGTATCTTTATAGTTAGAAAATAATTTATCTATAAGGCTAATAGTATTATTAGTCTATATACTAATTAATATAAAATCTTTATTATTTTATACTAAAATAAGTAGGTAAGGGTTAAAGGTTAAAGTATCTATCTAGAGGGCTTTTTTATAATAGTTATTATAAGTTACCTACTAGTAGGTTCTAGCCTTAGGTATGCTATATAATAGTTACTTAACCTCTATTATTATGTTAGTATTATAAAGGTATTAGATCTTAATAGGTAGTCTTATAAGAATACTAAGAATTAAGAAGTAATATTCTTTAATTCTTAGGTATATAAATCTCTATATAACTCTATAACTAAAAGTCCTATAATTATATAAGTAATTTTTCTAGATTCCTCTTGAAAAATGAACTATAGAAGTATATACTTCTATATATAACTATACTAATGCAAACTAATGCAAACTACTGCAGACTACTATATGTAAACGCATATACCTCTAAGCATTACATATGTCAGCGCTTATACCTATGCTTATACCTACCTACATACATATACAGGCATATACAGGCATATATAAGATACATACTAAGCACCTCTTAGCACTTAGACATACGCTTAGATACTATATATATCTAAAGGACTTCCTATATAACTAAGAGTTATTCCTCTACTTAGACAGTCTTTTCTACTATAGACTTCTATATAGTTAATATATTAATATACCTTTTCTATCTACCTTTATCTATCTTCTCTACTTTCCTTATGACTATTCTAAATAACCCCTTGTTATTCTTACTGGTTATGAGCCTAGCTTAGTAGAGAAGGTTTCTCTTTATATACTTTATACCTTTACCTTCTACTCTAAGACTTTATATCTAAGTCTTTAATTATTTTTTTTTATAAAAAACTCAACCTTACTAGGGGACAAACCATATCAGCTAAGGGAATTTTACAGAATATAACTCTAAGGCGACTACACCCCATACCTAGTAATCTATATTCAACAGAATAGAGGGATTGGCTTACTAGGTAAGTTATACACCCTGCTATATTTAACGTTACTACAGCTCTGGATAATATATAATACTATAACACCTAATCTGTTGGTTAATTTTAGATCTAACCGACGAAGGATCTTTTCTTTTGCCTTGAGCTGGAATTGAACCCAAGACCTCTTAATTGGTAGTTAATTAATTAAGTTGATATAGTAGTTGACTAGACTACTAGACTAACTGGTCTGCTGTCTGGCTGGTGAGGGTTAGGGTATTGAATGCCTATATATATCTTTAAATTAATCTTCTACGTAACGAAAAGTCGTATACGATTAATCTTAACAAACTGACCTCCTATAAACATCTATTTTTTGATACGAATTCATCCGTATTAACCAAAGTCGACAAAAACCCTCCTATACCTCCTTTTCGACTGATACTAAAATAAATTAATACTATAGAAAAATCTATAACTATACCCTGCCTATCTGGCAGCCTTAACTATAATGTTTAGGCAACTAGATTTGAGGCTTTACATATTAGTAAAGATATTAACTCTAGTTTAGAAATACCTCTAACTATACCTTCTTAATAGAAGAGTAATAATAAAGTATTAGCTTATATTAAGCTATTTTGTAAGGATTCCCCTTTAAGGGTTATAAAAGACTCTAAAATAGGCTTTAAAGCTTAGAAGAAACTAAAGGATCTATATAAGCCTATAGGATTTACTAATAAATATCTTACCTATAAGGAGTTCTTTAATACTTTATTAGACTCTTTTAGATCTATAGAGGAATACCTTAATAAGGTAAAAGAGCTTATAGATAACCTATCTTCTAAAGATATGGCTTTACTAAAATAAGTTATTATAGCTTAGGTATTAAATAGTCTGGATAGTAGTTATAAAGGCTTTATAACTAATGTAACTTAAGCCTTTAGAAAGGATGTAGATTCTTATACTATAGAATCCCTTTTTGTAAATCTAATAGATAAAGCAAAAAGAAAAGGATCCTCTATAGTATTATATACTTCTACCTTTAGAAAAGGAACTAAAAAGCCTTGGAAAAAGATAAAGGGTGTTTACTATATATATTGTAAGTTAAAAAACTATATGGTTGAAGACTGTAACTTCCTATATCTAAATAAAGCCCCTAAAGGCTGGAAAAATAAGGATAAGGAAGAAGTCCTAAGGCAACAAAGGACTAATATAAAGAAGAATAAACTCTATAGGGCCTAAAAGGCCTTAATAGCTAAAAGAGCTATTATAGAGGAAGAAGATTTAAAAGAATCTGATAAATCTGATGTAGAAAATGCATATATAATGGTTATAGAAGACAACATGGTTATAGATAACCCTCTATATGAGGAAGAGAGTGAGATTGACTTAGATTTTGAAAATATAAGTCCTATAACCTCCTCTATAAAACCTATAACTAATAATAAAATAATAGGTAGTAATATAAGGAATAACCCTATATATATAACTATAAATAATAAATATACTCCTTTCTGCCTAGATACTACTGCTACTATTACTATAATATGTAATAAATCCCTATTTATAAAGACTACTTCTATAAATAAGTATGTTAACTGGGGAGATGCTGGGAAAAAGAAAGTCTCTTTATAAGGAGATATAGCTATCTCTTTTCCTAATAATAATAATAATATATATATCCTTAAAGACTATTACTATATGCCTAAGATAGGTATAAATCTTCTAAGTTAAAATAGACTAAGAAGACTAAAGATAGCCTCCCTTTTCTAGGATATAAAGGTATCTTTAATAAATATAATAAATAAAGAAACCCTTTATAAAGGGGAGATAAAAAACAGCCTATATTACCTATCTATAAAGGTATTAAATAAAGAGGATCTAAATAATAATAACAAATATATAAACACTATAAATATAAGAAGAAAACCATATAAATATAAGAAGGTTAAGGATAATAAGGAGATAAATAACTATAAAAAGTAGCATAATAGACTTAGACATGTAAGTAGAAAAGTCCTAATGCAACTTAAAGATAATATAAATATAACTAATAATATAATAGAAGAAGACTATACCTGTAGTACCTATATAAAGGCAAACTTTACTACTAAAGTTAATAAGAATTCTGATAACTATAATAAAGAATATAACTATATAGAAAAAGTCTCTTCTGATCTCTATAGACCTATAACACCTTCTACTTATAATAAATATTAATGGTTTATTATCTTCTTAGAAAGAAAATCTAGACTTATATCTATAAAATTACTAAGAACTAAAGAAGCAGAAGAAGTGAATTCTGCTGTTCTAGAGTATATAAATAAGAATAATATAAATAAAAATAAGATAAAAGACTTTAATATAGATGGTGGTCTAGAATTTAATAATAATACTATAAATTATACATATATTATTAAGGGAATAAATCATAATATAAAAGTTCCTTATACTTACGAACCTAACGGTATAATAGAAAGAGTAATAAGAACTATAACTAATAAAGTTAGAGCTATGCTTTTATAGGCAAATTTGCCTTTATATTTATGGGGTGAGGCTGCTTTAACTGTAGTAGATTTATATAATATAACTCCTTATAAAGCTCTTAACTATAAGACCCCTTATGAGATAGCAAATAATATAAAACCTAACTTAGATAATATAACAACCTTTGGATCTATATGCTATTATAAAAATAAGGATCCTAAGATAAAAAAGTTAGATAATAGAGTAATAAAAGCTATAGTACTTAACTATAAGAATAATATATATAAAATTTATGATTTTCAAAAGAAAACTTCCTTTTAGACTAGAGATATAGTTATTCTAGAAAATCAGTTTATACCTCCTACTATTAATAATATAAATAATAATAATATAACTCATCATAATAATAGTAGTAATAATATAACCCTACGTAACTATAAAAGTAGAAGGGAAGACTTAAATCTTAGAGGTATAAACATAAAGCCGATAAATAATAATAATAATAATAATAATATAAATAATATAAATAAATCTAAGATAATAGTAGAAATTCCTAAGTAGGATAACAATAAGCTTAAAGACTATAAATAGGTAGTAGACTAAGAAAGCGCTTTATATACTATAGAAGACTACCCTATAATTAAACTAATACTTTCTACTATAAATAATTATAATAATAAGATAAATAGGTTTAATAAAGCTATATATATCCTTACTATAATAACTAATAAAGACCCTACTACCTATAAAAAGGCTATACTTTTTGTGTTTAAGAAAGAATAGATTCAAGCAATGGTTATAGAGGTTAATAACTTACATAATATGAATACTTAGATAATACTTCCTTTACCTATAGGTATTAAACCCTTAGGAGGAAGATAGGTATATAAATTAAAGACGGATATAAATGATAACCTATTAAAATATAAAGCAAGGTGGGTAGTATAAGGATTTAATTAATATATAGGTATTAATTATCTAGAAACCTTTAGTACTACCTGTAAACCTAAAAACTATAGAGCTATATTTATTATAGGAATAAAATTAGGCTGGTCTTTTAGGCAATTTGATATCTCTAATGCTTTCTACCACGCCAATATAGATAAAGAGATATAGGTATAACTACCTATAGGTTTCTCTTATAACTATAAAACAAATACCCTAGAATATACTAATAATATAAATAAAAAAGCTTTATATTATAAGCTAAATAAGGCCCTATATGGTCTAAAACAGAGCCCTAGACTCTGGTATAAGTGGTTAAGATCTATACTATATAAATTAGGCTTTAAAGAATCTCCTTATAATAAGGGAATCTTTATAGCTAATAATAATAATATAAGAGCTATAATAGCCTATCACGTAGATAATATTATAATAGTAGCTCCTATAGATAAAGATATAGAATATTTCTATAATAATATAAATAAGGATTTATAAATATAGGACTTAGGAATTCCACATACGTTTTTAGGGAACAAAATATATATAAATAAAAAGGATAAGGTCTTATATATCTACTAAACCAAATATATAAATAATATACTAGAAAAGTATAATAAAAAGGATATTTATCCTTATAATACACCTATAGATCCTACTATTAAGTTAAGGAAAAATCTAGGGCAAGCAACAAAAGAAGAAATAACATAATACCAATAAGAGATAGGATCTCTCCTCTTTACTAGTCTTAAAACAAGACTAGATATAACATATCCAGTTAATATATGTGCTAGATATATAAGTAACCCCTCTAAAGAGCATTTTATAGCCCTTAATAGAATATAGGGATATCTTAATAAGTATCCTAATTTAGGATTAATATATAACTATAATATAGATTTATAGATAATAGCGTTTTCTAACTCTAATTAGGCTAGAGACCTAGACAATAGAATGTCTACTACTAGATATATAACTACCTTAGGGTACTATAATATTATAAGTTGGAATAGTATAAAACAGAAGACTATTACTTTATCTACTTGTAAAGCTGAATATATGGCTTTATGCGAAGCTATAAAGGAATCTATATATTTATATAACTCTTTTTCCTATATATATAACAACTTAGGATTAAATATAACGTTAAATAAGCCTATTATTCTAATAGATAATAAGGCAGCATAACATATAATAGAAAATCTAGAGCTTTATAAGAAATCTAAACATATAGATATAAAATATCACTTTTCTAGATAAGCTGTAAATAATAACTAAGTCTCTTTATATTATATATATATAAAGAATAATATAGCAGATATATTTACTAAGTCTGTTAATAAAGAAGTATTTAAATACTTTATAGAGACTATAAATCTTAATATAAAGGGGTTTTTACCTAAAGAAACTATAGATAATAAAGAAATACTCTCTAAAAAGAAAGTAGCATAGCTTAAATATTAGGTTTCCCCTATTTTCTTATTTTTTCCTATTTTTATATAATTAGGTTTTTAATAAGTTTTAACTATAATTATAACTATAACTTTCTTACTTTTTCCTTATATAAGGTTTTTTATAAGTTTTTATATAATAATAAGTAAGTTTTATCTATAACTTAGATATAACTTAAGGAGGAAACTAAGAATTAAGAAGTAATATTCTTTAATTCTTAGGTATATAAATCTCTATATAACTCTATAACTAAAAGTCCTATAATTATATAAGTAATTTTTCTAGATTCCTCTTGAAAAATGAACTATAGAAGTATATACTTCTATATATAACTATACTAATGCAAACTAATGCAAACTACTGCAGACTACTATATGTAAACGCATATACCTCTAAGCATTACATATGTCAGCGCTTATACCTATGCTTATACCTACCTACATACATATACAGGCATATACAGGCATATATAAGATACATACTAAGCACCTCTTAGCACTTAGACATACGCTTAGATACTATATATATCTAAAGGACTTCCTATATAACTAAGAGTTATTCCTCTACTTAGACAGTCTTTTCTACTATAGACTTCTATATAGTTAATATATTAATATACCTTTTCTATCTACCTTTATCTATCTTCTCTACTTTCCTTATAACTATTCTAAATAACCCCTTGTTATTCTTACTAGAATTATATAGTTAAGTAGTATTACTAATTACGTATATACCTATGTTATATTATATAGCTATAAAAGGTAGTTCTTACGTAATAATAATAGGGTAATAGTGAGAATTAACTGTTAGGCTATTTACTAGATAGTTAGTAACTAGGTAAGTATTACAGCCTTCTTATTATTAGCATACCCTTAAATAATAAGTCTTAACTTCTTATATAGGGTCTTATTTTTACCCTTAATTTTGCATACTAATTATAACTTAAATATATAGATACCTCTATAGTGTTTTTTATTATACTAGACGATATAGAATACACCCTAGGCTATTAATCCCTTAATCTCTTAGTAGTTAGATTATTTAAATAGTTTACTAGGCGTAGTTATTACGCCTTTCTTATAGAGTTTAATAGTAAGTATATAGTTAGCATCCTCTTTTACTATAAAGTAGTTAGCTATTAATAGATTAGTCTTAATAGTAAATATCTCTACTAGGTTTTTTTATAGGTAGCTATAGTACTATTACTATAGCTATTCTATAGTAACTATAATACCTTTACGTATTTTACCTCCTTACCTATTAAGAAGCTTAGAAGGTAGGGTAGTAGTATTAGTATCTTATGCTTATATAGTATTATTAGGATCCTCCTTATATTAGTAGTAGGGCTTTACTATAGTAATATAGAAATTCTATAGGCCTTATAGTAATTTAACTATATAAGTAGTGCTATTATTAGAGAGTAATTAGAATAGGCCCTACTAGCTATTCTTTTCTTACTATATATAGACTAGAGATTAAAGAGGTAGTATAGTAGTAGCTATAGTATCTAGGCTGTTACATATTACTAGTATGTTATTTACCTATCTCTTAGCATAAATTTACTATATTTCTTCTATAGCTTTTTATATTATCTCTACCCTTTTAATAGTTAATAGTACTAGTAGTAAATTATTATTAATTTATAGGTATGCTCTAAAGACTAATAGGGTTAGTATAAGGCTATTTAGGCTAGTAGTATTATTTACTACTTTTACTACTATTTAGAGCATAACTTTAGGTTTTATATTAGTTTCTATATAGAATATCTTATATACTTAGTAGAGTATAGTATAATAATATTTAACCTTTTTAATATTGTTATAGGCTTTAATAGGTATCTCCTTAATATTAATAGATAACATATAGGCGGCATGCTTAAACTTAGCCATATAGAAATTAAGGCCTATATTAGTAATAATCTAATCTAGTAGGCTAAGATATATGTTAATCTAGTATATTTATAGTGCTTCTTATATATATTTTATAGTAATAGCTTAGAGAAATCTTATAACATTAAAGGTAGTTACTATATCTATAACATATAAAACTAGCTTATTACTATTAAGATATATAATATTTATAATAATCTTATAGTTAAACTTATAATTATTATAAAGGGTAAATTTAAACCTTCCTAGTGCTTTTAAATTTAACTAGTAGCTATAGTAGAACTTATTAATCTCCTTAATATTAGAGATTACTATCTTATAGCTAGTATGTTAGAGTACCTTATAAAGGCGCTAAACTAAGGGGTGGCTAAATTAGTAGTATATTTACTATAATTTACTATTAGTTAGGTAGTATTAGGTAACAGTACGCTTAGGTTACTCTAGTAGTATCTATATGTAGCCCTATTTCTATATAATAGGTATAATTATATTGCCTTTTACTAGTATATTAGTAAGGTTGTTAAATTTTACTCTATAGCAATCTATATCCTTTAAGCAAAAGAGGAATAGGGTGTTAAAGTCTATTATATAGAAGGTGAGATTCCCTATAGGTATAGGGACTTCTATAGTACCTGTTAACTTAAAGTAATTACTACTACTAAAGTAAATTATTACTTTGTTAGTACGTAATGTATCTAGTAGAAGCTTATAGTTAAGGTGCCTTTTTAATATAGCGTATTACTACTAACTAACTATAAATACTCTTACTACCCCTATATTTAGTATAATACCCTAGAAAGTTATAGTAGAGTATTAATTATTAAAAGTAAATACCTTATTAGTAGTAGGTTTTTCCTTAGTAGTCTCCTCTTTATATAGATTATCCTTTATAATTATATAGAGTATAGCCTAGTTATATAGTTAAGTAAACACCTTCTATTACAGGCTAAAAGGGGCGTATAGCCTATAACACTAGATGGGTTGTAGCTAGTTATGTGCCTATAGGTATAAGTAGCTGTTAACTTAGGGAGTATTATAAGATGACTATAGAATACTACTTAGACCTAATTATACCTACCTTTTGTCTATACTATTATCGCCTTATACTTACTTGTTTGTTATCTATTACTACTTTACTATTCTGTTTTACTCTCTTGCTATGTATCTCTATAACGCTACTGTTTATTCTATCTAGTAGTACTAGTAGTCTATTTGCCTTATTAGATCTATAATAGCTGCTAGGAGGGCTATGTTAAGTAGTAGTATAACTACTTTAATCTAGATAACCTTAAATTTCTTTTCTTTGCAGCCAGACTGTGAAGGAACATACCTACCCTAAGGAGATCCTTAAGGAGTAGGTATATAACTTCTGTAGCTAGGCCATATTAAGGACCTCTAACGACTATTAACATGGCTATAGAAATACCTAACCTACCTACTAGCTACTAATATTATAAAATACCTTTATAAGGATATTAACTACCTCTACTGCGTTAAATTCCTTATAGATAAACCCTATTATAGCCTAGTTAACTAGTAGAAAGGGTTTAAACTTAAGCTAGGCGTGGAAAATAATAACTACTAGATAAAGTTATATATTTAGCTAGCAAAAAGGATTATTTAATCTATAAGGGAAAACCTAAAACTAGTAAGTAAACTTAGCTTAGCCCTAACACTAGAACCTTTATCTCAAACAAACTCCTAGATGTTATAGACCTTAAACCACCTAGTCATACTAGAGAGGACTATAGCAACCTAGGAGCCAAACCTACTATAGAAACCTTAAGACCCTTACCTACTAGACTAGAGTAGCATATTAAGTTAACTATTAGAAAAGGACATATTAGTAATTTCTCCTAAATCCTAGGGTGATCTACTAATAGAAGGCATAAGAAACTTAGAAACTACTAAAGGGAAGGAGGTCTAGAGCTAAGACCTGTTAGTAAAAATGAGCGACCTATAGCAGTAATTATACTATGCTAGAGGGGAGCCCTACTTTACCTAATAAGCTCTAAATAGCTTTATCCCTTAGACCTAATACCCCTACTCCTAATAATTCACCTAAGGGTAGTAATATAAGCCCTTATACTAGATGCCTAGATAATTCCCTAGCACCTAAGGGTATAGGCCTAGCCTATACTTAATAGGTCCTCTAGGCTTCTAACTAACCTAGGTAAGCCAACCTACCTAAGGGTAGCAATACAAGCCCTTACTCTAAGTACCTAGATAATTCCCTGGCACCTAAGGGTATAGGCCTAGCCTATACCTATTAGGCCCTCTAGGCTTTTAACCAACCCAGGCAAGCCAATTCACCTAAGGGTAGTTACCACCTTAGTTAGGTTAGATAGTATATATACTACTAAAACAAACTACCTAAGCCCCTGCCTAGGTAACTCTATCTGATAGGATGGTGCGGTATATACCGCCCTAAGGTACTAGACCTGCTGTACTGTAGATAGGCCTTATACCTCTACTAAACCTAACAGTATGGATAGGACTATCCCCTTAAGGATAACTACCTATAGGCCTACTAGTATGGTAAGGTCTACTACTAAATAGACTACTATAACTAGGCGTGCTAATAGGGTAGGGCTCCTCTCTAATAGACCTAATAATTAACACCCTATAGACATCCTAAGCAGACGTGCTAGTAGAGAACCTACTAAGGGTACTTATAGAGTGGCTGTTAAATACCGCCCTAGTAATAACAAATACCCTATTAATAGTAGCCTAGAACGTATTAGCTAAACCCTATATAGGTATGTTTTAGCCTAATATAGACGTAAAGAAGTACTCCTCTAAGCCTATTTTTTATAACTACTAAGCTACATACTATAGGGATGTTAAACTATAGATCTAAGTAGTAGAAAGCCTGCTACTAGACTAGGGGGCTGTTAATAAGGTTAGCTGGAATATCACGTAATACCTAAGGGGATCTATATAGAACTAGTGGGAATTTTAGCTATCTAATAGTAAAAGAATATAGTTAAAAACATAAGGGTAGGGAAAAATCATAAACTAGATAAAACTCTAGTTTAGCCTTACTATAAGAGATATATAGAAGTAGTTCTAGGAAAACTTCTTCTCTATAGAGAAGGTCTCTAGGGATAGTAATATCTACGCCTTTGCCTAAGAGTACTTTAAGTATACTTATGCCTAGGGAGATTACTCTAATAAATAGTTGCTTACCTGCTTATACTACTACCTTATGCTATAGCTATAATAGTTCCTCTATAAACCTATAGATAAGGACTCTCTAGATTCCTATATTACCCTTATAGAGGAATATAGGAAGGCTATAAGGGACGTAGTAGGAACCTCTAGATACAACCTAATATATGTTAATAATGCATGCTTCTAAGGGTAGGTAAATACTGCTATAGGGGATAACCTAATATATAGGCAAAGTAACTCCTATACATACTAATATATAGTATTTCCCTCCCTAAATGTCTTATTAAACTGGAATAATACACCCTAGGGATTAGGTAATGCTACTGATAATGCTTACTATGTTGGTAGTAATATAGCTCCTAATGTGTAATATGTTATAGGGAATGTACCCTATGTAGTAGGAAATGCTCCCTATATTTAGGGTAATATGCTCTATATAGGAATAAATACTCTCTATGTTCTATTAAATGTAACTAATATAATAGTAGATGCCCTATATGTTGTGATAAATGCTACCTAGATGGAGGTAAACTCCCCTTATGTCCTAGGAGATATACCTTATAACGACCTAGATGGAGTAGCGTACTAGTAAAATAGTGGCTAATTCCCTAACTAAGGAAGGTTTAACTAGAACCTAAGGGAAAACACCTAAGGGGGATGGGGAAGCCGTAAAGGGGACTAGCCCTACTAGAATGGCTAATAGAAGGAGATAGGGGGCGATCCTATTTAGTAAGTAAGAGACTACTAACCCTAGAGAGAAGGTTAATAGAATAGTAGGTAGAAATAGCAAGCCTGCTATGTCTAAAGGAACAACAACTCTAAGGATAACATCTAGTTTGTATGGGAAACCAACCTAAATATAGATGCTATTATTAACTAACTTGTTGATAAGGGCTTTATCCTTAATGAAGTTAATAAGATACCTACCGCCCTAGTAGACTTTACTAACTTTACTACCTAACTATAAGCTTATAATAGTAACCTACCTAAACTAGAGATAAAGGCCATCCTATAGGATAGGGAGGAAACTTTGCCCTAATAGAATAAGGTGGAGGAGTACCTTACCTAAGTAGAGGAGTCTATAGGAGATAAGGATATGCTCTAAGCCTAACCCCTATAGGATAAGTTAACTAAAGTACTAACTAATATAGATATAGTAAACTTTACCTTCTAGTAAGGAGAGGTTATTAAAGTAGTTATTAAGCCTAATAGAAAAAGGGAACGCTATAAGAGGACTTACCTCTAAGTTAAGGTGAGGGCTAATAAGGAATTAGAGGACTATACTATTTATATAGATATAGGTGTATTAGTTATCCTAGTAGACTAAAGCTAGGTGATAAGTTTTATGAAGAACCTATATTTCAATATGATAGAGCTGTAGATAATAGGGGTAGTTAGATTGTTATTTACCCTATAAGAAAAAGTCACCTTTAACCTATATATAGTAGGAATAGTAAAGGGAATAGAGATTAAGGTACATACTATAGTTATAGTAGGAGTAGTTAAAAATCTCCTAGCTAAGCTATTACTTAGTATACCCTTCTGTAATAACTATGGCATGATGGTGGACTTTAATAGAAAAACTGTAACCCTCTGCTCTATATATAATATAGTAATCCCTATGTTAATTAAACACTGTTTCCTAGTAATAAGAAGGTTAATAGTAAAGTATAATACTATTATATACCCTAGGTAAATATACTACCTACTAGTTAACTATCTTAACCTCCCTAAATAATTTAAGGAGGAAGGTATAAATAAGACCTACTAGGTTTACTCTACCTATATATATATCCTTAATATAGTAGTAGACTATAGGACCCTAAAGATAGTACTAGTATATAATAAGATAGTAGAGCCTATTATTATTAAGAAGGGTACTAAGGTTAGTTAAATTATACTAACATATAGGGAAGAAATAGTATAGTAGATTAGCTAAGAAACATTTGTGTAAATTACTAATAACGTAACTATAAACTTTACCAACCTAACTAAGGACTTTATAATAATATTAGAAACAGTAGAGGAGGAGATAGAGATAACAGATAAGGTCCTACTAATCCCTAAAGAGGTGTTAAACTATAGTATTAGTAAGCTAGATATCTACCTTATAATAACTAACCTTTATAGTATAGAGATCTATATAGACAACCTGAAATTTGCTAAAAAACTCTATAATCTTCTTAACTAATACTATATCTACTACAACTATAGGATAATACCTATCCTAGACAAGGAGAAGATAAGGATTAAGCTTATTAATAGCTAGTAGAACTAGAAGTCCTATATTAAGGTGTTTCTACTAGGACTTAAGGATATAGAGTTCCTTAATAAAGAAATAGAGAAACAACATAAGAAAGGGAAGGCTAGTTAGTAAATTAGCCTAATAGCCCTTATATGCCTAATCTTTATTGTCTAGAAGTATAAGGAGGATAGGATAAAGGGGAAAAGATGTATAGTAGTTGATATATACCCCCTTAATAAGTAGGCATCCCCTAATGTCTACCCCCTCCCTAACTAGGAAGATATTATATAGTTACTTTAAGGGAAAAAGCGTATAATAATGTTTAACACCTCTAGGTTCTTTTACTAGCTTGGTATGTATCCCTAGTATAGAAACTAAATAGTAATAATAAGTCCTTACAGACTTAAGTACTCTAATGTTATAATAATAGGGTATAAAAACTTACCTATATACGCCTAGTGGTTTATAGATTATTTGTTCTTCCTATATTATTACTTTGTTTATATATATATTAATAATATTATGGTCTTTAGTGATATAGATAAAGACTACCTCTAGCACCTTAAGATTATACTAAAGCTATTAGATAAATACTATATCTATATTAGAGTACTAAAGTTATTTACTAGCTTCCTATTAGTAAAACTCCTTAGCTATGTTATAGATAGTAATAGTATCTAGAAAATAGAGGACTATATCTAAGCCTTTTAGTAACTTACCTTTCTATATAGTCTATATGATCTAGAAATATATCTTAGGATAGGCGGCTAGCTACGTACTAGATTACCCTAGTTTAATATAATAGCTACCCCTCTTAACGATAGGAAGACAAGGCTGGCAGCAAGGCTGTAAAAAGATAACATACTTAAGCTAGGAACCTTATGCTAAGCCTAAGTAAAGATTATTACTAAGGAGACTTTTAACCCTATGCCTAAGGAACTTAATGCCTAGAAGATGCTATAAGAGAAACTCTACACCTAGGCTATGTGATTTTACTATAACCCTAAAAAGCCCCTCTTCTTTAAGATAGACGTATATATTAATAGCTTTAGGCTTATAGTCTTTTAACTAGATTATAACTAGGATAGTAAGAAACTACCTAGAATTAATATACTAAGGGAGTATATCTAGCTAATTCTATTCTTATTATATACTATAATAGTAGTAGAAAAATATTATAGCGTAACTAAGGTAGAGATTACTACTATTATATAGGCTGTAAAGAAACTCTAGAAACTTATATAGTCTAATAAGCATAAAGTTATTATCCTAATAGACTATATAGTAGTAAAGGGTATTATTACTTATATGTTACTAAGAATACTAGACCTTAATAAGGTAAACCTTAAGCTAGCTAATATAGTAAATTACCTATCCTAATTCTACCTAAAGATATTTTATATACCTAGGAAACTTAATATAGTACTAGATATACTCTTTTATCTCCTTATTACTTATCCTAATCTTAATAAGTATTTTCCCTATAAGGATAAACTTATGGATATTAATAATAAAGATAATATCCTAGACTCCTTTGCTAATATAGTAACATAGTATATAGGAGATAAACCCCTAGCTCTAGGGAAGGCTAACACTACTATAGTATAACTTAGTAGGGACTTTACGCATAATATTATTACTAGATACTAGGGTAATAAGAGGTTATATATCCTACTAAGACTAGTAAAGAAGGCACTCTCTAGTAGGATAGAGTATATTACACTAGATAAGGTAAAGGAGAACGCCTAGGGGCCCTAGGAAAAGCAATAGTACTGCTATGTACTCCTATGGGAAATTAATAAATAAGGCCTCCTATACTATATTAGTGTAGATAGTACTAGGAAACTCTATATACCTAAACTGGTAGTAGGATATATACTAGAACTTACCTATAATAGGAAGTTTTACTTTAGTATTAATAGAATACTAGTAGAGCTTAGAGGTATTTATATCTATAGGAAGAAGAAGATAGTTAAGAAGTATATTACCTATTACCTAGCTTACTAAGAAAACTAGATAGACTACTAGAAGGCTATAGGATCCCTCTAACCTATTATGACTCCTGGCGTACCCTATTACACCATATTAATGGATTTTATAATAGATATGCTACTAGTTCTAAGCTAAAGGACCTTTTAGGTGTTACCTAACTTTAACCTACTAGACTCCCTCTATACTATAACGTATAAGTTTAGTAAGAAGGTTATCCTTATCCTAGGGAATATTTAGTATAAAGCTTACTACTAGGCTTAGGTATTACTTTAGATACTTATAGTATGTAATTAGGGCCTACCTTAAGTAATTATTAGTAATTATAACCTAAAGTTTGTATTAGTAGTCTAGGTATTAATATTTAATACCCTTAAGGTAAAGCTCCTTATCTCTACTATATATTACCCCTAGACTAATAGATAAAGTAAAAGGATAAACTAGATAGTTGAAATTATAATCTACTTCTATATATATACTAACCTAGATATCCTATAGATAGATATAATCCTATTGTTATAATATATACTTAATAACTCCCTTATAGTAATAATTAGCTGCTTACTAAATAAAGTCGTACTTGGCTTCTAACCCTATATAGTGCTAGAATATGTTAGTAATAAGGTAATACCCTTTAAGTCCCTAGAAGTACTCTAGGAGACTTACCATGTAGAGGTACTGGCCCTTATTAACGCTATAGGAGTAATTTAGAAGGAGAGGTTTAATAATAAGTACTATAAGGTGGAATTTACTAAAGGAGATAAGGTATACCTCTACCTAGGTAAAGGATACTTACTACTAGGTAAGCCTAAGAAGAAATAGTTACTATAGCGTGTAGGACCTTTCTAAGTTGTTTATATAGTTAGACTAGGAGTATATAAACTTAACCTACTAAAATACTAGAAAGTCTACCTAGTGGTTTTAATAGTATAGCTCTAGAAGGTAGTATAAGGTAAAGACCCCTTTAGTAGAGAGGAAAAACCCCTAGAACTAGTAGAGGTTGATAGCGTACTAGAGTATAAGGTTAAGAGGCTTATTAATTAGAGGATTAAGTAGTAGAAGGGGCGGCCTATAGTAGAATATCTTATTAAGTAGAAGGGATATTTACTAGCTTTAAATATATAGGAACCCTGTGAGAATCTTAAGCTAAATGCTAGAGAGATAGTTACTTCCTATAAGAAGGAGCGACCTATTAATTAGGCAGCTAAAGAAGGAAGGAAGCAACCTAAGTAGCCTACCTATTAAAAGCTACCCTCCCTCTACTAACAACCTATTTACACCTTTCTTCTATTAATAACTACTACTATACTACGGTATATTATATATCTTTAATAACTACTATGAATATCTATATATTTATACCTTTTAATAAGAGCTTTATTATCCCCTAGCTACTATGTTTCTTTATGAATAACACCTATATAGGTGTGTTATTCCCTAGTATAAACAAACGTGTTGTTATTTTCTTAAAGGGAAGGTACCTACCTTCTACTTCCTTCCTTCTATAAAGCTAACTATTATTACTTCTGTTTTTTAATACCTATTATTTAGGGTATATTAACTTACCTACCTATACTACTTACTTTCTCTATTTTTTATACTCTTTAACTATAGTTATTTCCTCTTTCTATTAACCTAAAAATATTACTAGTATTATTACTAGTAACTTTACTCCTTAACTATAATAACTTATACTAGTACTACTGTTATTAATAGTATAGTTAGTATGGTAGATAACTTAGGAGATTACTAGTAGTATAACCTTAATAAGGGAGGCGTAAACTATAGTACTAATAATATAGGACTTAACTAGGATTAGTATAACTTTAACTAGTATATTAATCCTTAGCCTATTAATAAGATAGTTACTAACTAGGACTCTCCTTATAGGCTCCTTCTAAACTATGGCTTTTACCTTATTAACCCTATCCTTCCCCCCTCTACTATGCTAATCCCCCTGATCTGTGTTAGACTAGTAAACCTTAATGCTACTATAATGGAATAAGACAAGAACACTAAGATGACTAATACTAGCGCTGTCTAGCCCTAGTAGGATAAGGTATAGTACTTATAAGATGCCATAGTCTAGCCTTAGTTAACTAATAAAAACCCTATCGACCCTAATAACATGTTTAGGGAGCAACATAGAGAGACTAAGGATGATAATACTAAGAGTCTAGTCTTATTAGTCTATACTAAAGATATTAAGCTCCTAAAGGGTATAGATAATTCTAGTAATAAGTAGGAGGAGTATATTACTAAGAAGAAGGTTAAGGAATACCCCTATAAGGTTAAGGCGTATATAGTATACCTTAAGGAGTGTAATAAGGCTATAGATACTAGCTATAAGCCACCTAGCCTATAGATAGTAACAAAACATCTTAGGATAGCCAGACATAAGAAGGAGTAAGCTAAGCTTAAGGCGGTATAACCTAGGCCTATAGAGGGATAACATAAGTAGTAGGACTAGACCACCCTATAGACCCTAGTAACTATACTTTGCTATGCCTAGTTGATTTATATGTCTCCTAATAAGGATAAGGAGTATATTCCTACCTAGGCTAAGGCTCTTACCCGCCTTAAAGAGGACTTTAAGTACTACCCTAACTATCTCCTTAAAAAGGAGACCTAAGCCTAGCTAGAGGGTTTCTATAATGCTTACGCAAAAGTACACCCTAGTAAGTACTAGTCCCTTATATTAGACCCTACTCTTTACTATATACTAGATATAATAAATAAAGTCTATAACGCCTTTATAAAGAACAACCTATAGACTAAGTACCTCCCCCTATATGCCTACCTTTTAGGTATACTTTTTGTCTACTAAAAGGGTAATTATAGCACTAAGGTTCTTAGTACCCTTCTCCTTATCTAACATCTAGACATAATCTCTATTCTAGAGATATATTATACTAGTGTTAAGGGAAAAACCTTAAGGGCTATTACCTATATAGAAGATAAGATTGTTAATATAGGACTAAGAGTTAATAAAGCTATTACTAAGGCTAAGGGAATTAAGGCTATTACTAAGGCTATAAAGAAACACACTACTAACGCTAAAGATAGTACTAAAGATATAGCTAATAATATTAATACTATTATTAAGAACATACGCACTAAGGGTAATAAACTCATTAAGCTAAATAAGAAAATTAATAATATAGTTATTAAAGTTAATAGAGTAAATAAGCATATTAGCCTCCTTAAGCATAAGGCTGACAACCTAGATGCCCTTAATAAGTTTAAGGGCAATAAGTTTTACGCCTTAGCCTAGAAGGTTAATAATATTACCGCAAAGCTCGCTACATTCACTAATACTACTATTACCTTGCCTTACCCTACCCCTACGTCGCCAGCCGCAACTACTACCCTGCCGTGCCGCCCTGCTGTGGAGAAGAGTACTAAGCAAGCCGTAGAGCTCCTAGCTTACAACTCCACCCCTAAGAGATTACAAGTATTAATTAATAACAATAATAAGTAAGGGAACTACCAAAAGGATACAGGAGAATTAAGGAGTTATATAGAGATAGAGAGAAGTATAGACCTATATGTAGATATTTTATTCTTAGCACCCTAACAAGTACCTCTTTAAGGGGGGGCACTTATTACAGGCCAAAAGGGGCGCATAGCCTATAATACCAGATGGGTCGTAGCTAGTCATATGCCTATAGGTATAAGTAGCTATTAACTTAGGGAGTATTATAAGATAACTATAGAATACTACTTAGACCTAATTATACCTACCTTTTGTCTGTGCTATTATCGCCTCGTACTTGCTTGTTTGTTATCTATTACTGCTTTGCTGTTCTGTTTTACTCTCTTGCTATGTATCTCTATAACGCTGCTGTCTATTCCATCTGGCAGCACCAGCAGCCCATTTGCCCTATCAGATCTATAACAGCTGCTAGGAGGGCTGTGTTACCTTCTAGCTATTAATACTATCTTTACTATAAAAGGCTATAGATATAAAGAAGGTATTACTATTAAAGGGGCTATTACTATCCTCTAGCTTATATTTATCCTTAGCTCCTTTAAAGTTAATAGTACTCTTTATCCCCTTATAGTTAAGTAGAAAGTAGTTAAATATTAATAGTAAAATATCTATTAAGTATGTACCTTTATACTACTAGAAAGAAGACTAATATTCTTCTTTAGTATGCTTAGTTAACTAGTATCTAGGTTTCTTATAGATAAAGCACCTCTTTACTATAAAGTTACCCCTATTTCTTAGGTTTTTATATAATAGGTCTGTTTTTAGCTATAAGTAATAGTTATAGTTACTATTATACCTATAGTTAACCTAGTATTACTTATTATTACTAGGGTATTCTTTAGTATAGTACTAGGCCTATAGTTTATAGAAAAGTATAGTATTAGCTATGCTGTTATATAGCTATGTGTAAAGTATGTTATATATTATAGGTAGGCTAAGTAATACTATAGCATACTTAGGTACTCCTTAGTAATAGTTAATAAGGGTATTATAGTATTCCTTATCTTTTAGTATGCTGTTATAGGTTGTAGTATGTACTAGCTAGGTAACCTTCTTAATAAGTAGATTAAGGATTTTGTGTTTGCTTTTCCTAGGGTTGTTATACATAATAGATTTAAAGGTAATATAGCGTAACTCTATAATCTTAGTACTATAGACCTTATTATCTTTAAATTCTAATTTAATATTTACTATTAGTACGTTAAAATTACTAGTAAATCTATAGAGATTAATAGAGTAATACTCTTAGGCGTTACTACTTAGTATTATTATTACTATAGCCCTATACCTACTAGTAGGGATTCTAATATAGTTATAGAGCTTATAGAAGGTAGGAAGCTTTAAATTAATTATCTTATATTAACTACCTATATACTTTAATATAGGATTGTTAGAGTAGAGCTTAATAAGATTAGTTAATTATTATAAAGTTAGGCTGTTACTTAGTACTACTCTACTATTAAATTAAGTAGTTAGTATAGTAGATTTGTAGTCTTATAATCTCTTAACTATAACTATTATTAGGGTTAGGCTTGCTTAGGTAGAGCTTTTACTTAATAGTAGTAGTAACTTAAATAATAGGTTGTAATAAGAAGAAGCCTATTAAAGCTAGGTATCTTTATGCTATTTATATGTCTTAGGTCTAGCTATAGATTTAAGGTTAGTTAATAGTAGTTACCTTACCCTTAGCAATAGGTAGATTTTATAACCTAGTAACCTATTAATAAATCTAGGGTTTATAGTCCTTACTTTAAACCTTAGGTTAGTTCTAACTACTTTATTAATCTCTTCCTTAGTCTAAACATATATATTATTAGCCTCTAATACCTTATATATATAAGAAGTAACCTACCTTTAGTTTAATTTAATCTAAATACTATTATTAATTAGGAAGTTATAGAATTTAAGGAGGACTTCCTTATTAATACTATTATAGTCTTTAACCTTCTATTTATAGAGATAATTATAGGCCTATTACTATAGTTAATTAGCTATAAAATCTTTATGTTAGGCTTTTATTATAAAGTATATAATAGTGGTGTCTAACATATAGGCTCTATGTTTCTGCTTAATACTACTAGGCATCTTCTTAATATTGATGATGCCCTATAGCTATGGGTTGACGTACTTTATGTACGCCTATAGAATAGGGTATAGGTCTATAGTATCCTTAGCCTCTTATGTATCCCCCTGCTATATTATGTATATTCCCTCCTCTTTATATTAGCCTTCTTATAGTATTTCTTTAGCCTCTTTAGTAGATTAGCAGACTATATTAACTTCTTCTTCTAGTGTTATTGTTACTACCCTCTATTAGCCTAACTACCCCTTAAACATATATGTTTCTTCTAGTAGGCTGGAAGGCGTATCTATATGTTAGAGGATTTACTACTAGTAGTATAGGCAGTAAGGATTTATAGGGTATTTATAGTACTTTTATGTTAATTTATAACTTTACCTTAAACTTATAGTAGAAACTTATTACTTATTAAGGTAAGCCTTTATGTGATACTTATTGCTTATTAAAATAAGCCTTCTTTATATAGTATCTATATAGTATTTCTTAGCTGTTAGTATGTAAAGTAAGGTGTTTTTTATAGTTAAGTAGTAATTTCTTAATATATAATAAAATTAGGGTTGTTTATAGGATGGCTGTATATCTTAGGCGACCTTTTAGTTATGTTAGTTTATAACATACTTCTACTAGTAGCCTCTAATTAACTATGTAATATAGTAATAAGCATAAATAATTTACTATAAGGGCGGCAAAATTTGTCTCTTCTAGTTAGTACCTTACTGATCTATAGAGTTTATATATAGAAGTAGGAATTAGTTAAGATAACTACTATAGTAGTAAAAATCAACTACTAATTAGTATTAGTATATTACTAGGTGGGTGATATAGTTAACTATATGTATTAATAGGTAAGTAACGAATAATAGGGGTAAATACTGTAGTTTAATTATGCATAACTAGAAGAGAATTATTGTGGGTTCTGCTATGAATGGTTGGGTGAATAACCCCTGAATCTACGGTGGATCTGCCGACGGATCAATGGTTGATCTGCGGCCGGTTATCAGGGTTACGCCCGATAAGTCTGATGGGATCCGCAATAGTTGATATCGCAACAGTAATACTTATTGTTTGACAAAATGATGATAAAAACCATGCCTAGGACGGTCTGATGTTAATAGTTAACACCCCGTCGCAATACGATCGCTGGATAATCTTCCCTTTGAAAACCACAATCCAAACGTGGACGAGATTTCAGACAGTCCAAGTGTTAAAGATATTGCGTGGAATGAGTCATTGTCAAACAGCAGCGAAATTCCCTGAGTTGTACCTTGGCTTGATTGTCTTGAAAGACTGAGTATCGTCTAGACACATATTCCAATGACGTCAATAATACACTAGAAGAGGGTAAGTCTCGATATAGGGGATTAGATCTCTGAGTTTGTAGAATAGGCTGCCCTCGTTTCAGAGGCTCATGTCCTGAACCCTCATATGGCATGGAAAAGTCAATTAAATTAGAATGAGCGTTTCAGCTTGTAGAAAGCCGTTTTGGCTTCTCCTACTATTTTCACTCCGGCTTCCCATTTCACTCCCACTACCACTTATGAGCTCACTCTTGCCTTGGTTTTGGCTTTTTTCTCCACTGTAATGCACCCTCTCCATAAGCTCTCCGGACATGACACCAGGGACGTAGCACGGACTGACAAGCTGGTATGTTGAGCTTTCTTCCGCCTTGCGCAGAACGAACGGAAGCCGACTCCCGAACAGAACTGCGACGATGTTCCCTTCCCTGATTGACGAGAGGCCTTTGCCTAGGCATCCATCTACAGTGGAGAAAAGGTTTGTCAGGTGCCCATCTGTTGCCTCCTCGACTCTATTTATGTATTCCTCCCGAAGCCAATACAGAGCATCGGGATCTGTTTTTTGCAAATCACGGTACTCTCCGATGGCTTCCTCGAATATATCTGCCTCGTGAATACCCTGGAACGACGTTATATTCATATGTGTGCCTGTTACGGAGTGACGAGTTCGATAGAACTCATTGAAGTCATGAATGAATCCAAGCGCCAGACGCAATTTGTTCTCTTTCTGGGTCACCGTTATTTTTGTGGATGAATCTCCGTACATAGTGGCGTTGTAAAGAATCATTGTTTCAAAGAGAGCCTTGAAGGAATGGCGACGTGAGTGGCAACGGACCGGGTTGAACTTTTCCATGACCGAATTGCGCCTTGACTCCCCCTTTCCCAGGAATATTGTCTCACTGACCGTATCCAAGATGACTCCCTTGACTGTGAACGAGCCCCGATCTGAAAGCGATTGAGAAAGAGTATGGCTGTGGTCTTTACCTTTCCAAGCGTTGAAATGTTCCAAGTGACTAGCGGCTAGATGTCGTACATCAACGCCGTTCATGCCACGATAATCAGGTGTCCAGGAAGGCAGGCCGATGTCCGCCCCGTTGTCCGGGTTCCAAGGGCCCGCAGTGAGAAGGAGTTCCAGGTTTCTGTCTCTCTGTATGAGACTTCTTGTAAAATCCATGTAAATATCGCGGGCTGGCTTCGAGTAATCTGCCTTCAACAGATAGCTTATGTCGCTGACACCTATCAATGCGAACAGTTTGTCTCGGGGGTCCGTTGATAAGAGAGTCCTCGTTGAATGCAAAACATTGATTGTCTTCCTGGCGTCCGGTAGGCCAATGAAGAACTGGGAGATTCGGAAGACCGCCTTGCGAAGATCCGTGATCCATGTAATACGTGTTTCTGGCTTTTGCCACCACGTGGGATCACCTGTGACATCGTCCAAAGCACGCAGCGTTGACCATTCTGCCGAAAGCGAGCCGCAATGGATAGTTGCTCCTCTAGCAAGGACGATCTCTTGGAACACCCACATACGGGCCCAATATGGCCTTTGCAGAAGGAGTGTGAGTGCCCGGGTGGCATTTTCGTCGGCGACGATCCTGTGCACGATTTGCTTGGATGACCGGATTCCGTAAAAGCCTTGAAGCATTCGCATTGCTGTTTCTGACTTTTGCGACTCTGCACCCAGCCAAATTCTCACCCGGTTCGCTTTACTAAAAATTTTCCCCATTTGAGCCACTTGTTCGTTCCTTTCGTCTATGTTCTTTTGGTTGATACAAATATTATCAACCCAAAGTAATATATCTTTATCTTGTCGTCTAAGATGTTGCAAAGCCACTCGCAGATTTTTTGTTATGTTCAAAGAGTACCCGTTGGCGGTAATAGCATCGCTCTCCGTACCGTCACCCTAAGTGTAAGATAGCGCGTCATACCCAACGGTAGGTTTATCGAATTCGTGGATAAACATGTCGATGGTGATGGGGGATGCTGCGGAGGCGGCTCGATTTAGCCTCATAAGACGAAACTCGTTCGAACGAATCGGTAGTGATAGGTAAACTTGATTGATTCAGCGTTGCTTAACTCACGTATGGCCAAGTCGAGTGAATCAAAACGAAAACCCTTACGGTGATGAGAGCCGTTACTCGGCATAGTATTAGGAATCTGCTCCTTCGAAACCTGCTCTAACTTAGGAGTCATGGCCGAATCCTGGATGCATACATGGATAATAATGTAGATTATCTTGACCGGCTCAGCCCAACTTAGAGGCTCTGTTCAAATATCGTCCTAGAAATGGGGTTCTGCTCAGATAGCGAGGGAGAAATGAAGATTCATTCAGAGAGCGGCCAAGAACAGGAGGGCTTTCGCTGTGATCGGGACAAGTATAGCCGACAAGGATGGTGCGTTCTTTTACGGAATGTCCCGGCCTCCCATAGCCACTACAGCTATCGACAGCGTGCCTGTAATACAAGCAGCGGCAAGCACTGTAAAGCTCGACGATTTGGTGACACATCTGCAAAGATAGAAAGAAGAAGAAGAAGAAGAGAAAACCGGCAGAGGGGCTGACAGCGGGGCACAGAGTATCAAATTTTGAACCTCATTACTTATATTTACACCGAGTGCATTGTGTGGCAGTGGTCTTGCGGTTCCATGCACCCAATCGTAAACGCCTTAGAAATCTACTAGTCCAGATACTATTAGACGGCAGGCTTTCCAGTGGGCGTCCTGCGCCATGATACCATCCATGCCTGACTAATCGTACCTGTGTAATTGGCTGCTGATATTGGTTGCCTGATTTGTGGCGGCCTCTGTAAAGAGAGTGTGCCACAAGGAAATTCGTGGTGAAATTTCGGATATCCTCTCATATGCCAACGCCAGGTCAACATTTGACGTAGGCTCGCCAAGTCACCCGCCTCTTAAATGCCACGGGCTGCCGAAACACACTCGCAGGATACCTCTGGAGGAAGGTCTTGGGGGATTGCTCTCAGAACTGAAGTTGGCATCACTGAAAGGGAGACAAGCTCTTTATGTAGGCAGATATATAGCGCGCATAGAACCTACCTATACATCTTTGAGGCTCTCCTTCGCTGCCTAATCCAAAATTAGCACACGCAACAAAGCAGTACACACACATACCGCGCTTTCAAATTTACTCTTAGTAATCCTATTTTCTGTTTAATTGTCAAATTAAATAGCCTGAATATTACGCTCCGCTCAGAGTGGAAAACAGGCTGGGCTGAATAGCAGGCAGTAGTATCTCTGTCCGTGGATCCAGGTAATCCTGGTGCTTCAGCACTCGTTTGGCTCGGCCAGCAACGTAGACCTGATATTGTCTTCGCCGTATAGCCGTCCTAGACGAAGTGCGAGGCCCTTGCCGTACTTAATGGCGGCTCAGAACAAGTTGGTTCCCATCTTCGTTTGTTCGTTTCCCCGTTTCCGTATTACCTGCGACTGGAGGTAATGATATCCCAGCATTTGACAACAGTTCAAAGCAGTCAAGATGAAAATCCAAAATGCTGTACTTTTTGAGTTCATTATCTAGAGTACAGTCGGCAGGGAACTCTTAGCTCTTACTTCATGGTGATTGTATTGTGGAGTCGATTCCAGCAAGTATTGAAGTAACATTGGCCTCCGTGCATGGTGGTAACGTTAATGGTTGAAAGAAGCAATAGGAATCTCCAAGGGTTCTTCTGGCACAGCTAGGGATGATCTTATGAGCTTTGAGCCCCTTCTAAGACTATGTAACCTTTGTGCTTGCTAATCCCTTGCCAGGCATCCACAGCTTGAATCCAATGGCTTCACCAGGCCATATGATCATTGAGTGTAAATATCGGCTCCGATGGCGCATACAGAACCTCACCGCATCAAGTCTGCTCTTTCGTGTCCAGTATGTTGCATTAATCTTACATGTATTCTCTATATCCCATATCTCACTATTCTCGATTTTATAAAAACTACCCTGGCAAGGCTTGTCATGGTCCAGATCTAGACTGTAATGTGCTCGAAGAATATTATTCAGAACCGAGGCTTCAGTTTCAAAAGGATGCGGATGGATGCCGTTATTGGTATCGTATCAGTAGGTAAATCTTTTAGTTTTATGTTTGTCCATCACCTCCCGACCGCAAGATATGTAAGAATGCGGCTTGGCGGATGTGTTATGTGCAGTTAAGACCTTCAAGTTATGATATTACAATTGCTCATTGGGAAGGTCTTTCTATCCTCCAACAGCACCATGCTTCTTATCCGGAGTACAGCAAATTGTATTGTCTTACTCCAGCAGCCTTTTACGGCCCTGTAATAACGACAACCTCGGTTGGTACGATCAATGGTAACATCTTACCTTACAAATCAGCGGAGTAGCAACCCAGGCAAAGCAGCTCTCCACAGATGATTATTCTCCTTCCCCGCATCTGAACATCCACAAGCCACCTCTTTACCCCGCTCATCACTTAACCAATGTAAAATAATGTTATCCGCTAAAAGGATTTAAGAGCCTGGGGTTCGGGGTGGTGCTTTTGTAAACTACTTGATTTGGACCCAATGCCGAGGCCTGCTGAATTCCATCCTTGAATCCCCGTGCGTGCAGTTTAGCTATGCCATTTGAGGCCACCTTCTCGCCAAGATGACGAGGGACTGACTACCTAGCCAGGCACACCAGCTGGTCGGTGGACCCATGCAGCGATGAATGCAAAGTCTACACTATTGTCGGATGAATGTGCGGCATAGGGGATAGATGCGTTAATAAGTGTATGTGTGGTGCAATCTGGCACGAAGTGCCAGTATTGGTTGATCTTTTGGGCATATGCCTGAATGGTCTATGGACGGGCTTAGCACACCACCTAAGTTCCCTGGCAATGAACCACTGGATCAAGCACCTTACCTAGCATTGTTGAACACCAGCACAACAGGTATCTCTGTGTGACCGTATATGACACAGAAATGGCGGAATATCGATTGCGTATGCTATTGAGAGCTTGCTTCCTTCCCATTCGTTCGATTTGGGCCGCCTGGGATAACCCCTGACGATCCAACCACATTCATCATGCATTAGCCCTCCCCAACTCATCGAAGCATGCCGCTCCGGGCCGCGTCGCTCAACCTGGATGGTACGTGTAGAGAGTATTGGGCATGATACTTTCTTTTACCTTGTTTTTCTGACAGTGTTACTATCATTGTGTACCTGTGCGACCTCAAGAGGAACCGCCCTGTCTTAGTACCTCAACCGAGCCCGGATGAAGCGGCGATTGGTATGGTTCTGCTGTAGAGGAACGATTTGAGACCTTCCAGATGGGGAACCATTATTCTCTCCTTAGCTTCTTGGCGGTTATGATGGTCATTTTATAATACCTACAATGCGCCAGCTGATATTCGTTTAAATACCTCGCTCTTCCCTGGGCATGCTGCATGAAGCTTTAGGCCTGCGATTGCTACAGTTTCCTTTCTTTCTACGACTCAACCCTCGAACTTCCGCCCGGCGGCAGGCACAGCTTGCAAGACACAATCCATTGCCCCCCCCCCCCCCCCCAAACCCAAACTACAAAGATGAGGACCAGCACCGCCATTGCCGTCGCCGGCTTCTTTACCGCTAGCGCTTCGGCGCAGACGGCCACTTGTGCCACTGGCGTCCATGTCATTGCGGCCCGCGGCAGCAACGAGCCTGCCGGGGTCGGTAGGATTGGCACCGTCGCCAGAGGCGTTGTGGCTGCCATCCCGGGGTCGCAGATCGAGGCCCTCGACTACCCCGCAGCCTTTGACAACTACTCATCCTCGGTCGCAGCCGGTACCGAGGCCATGAAGACCGCCTTGACGCAGTACAACTCGCGGTGTCCGGACTCCAAAGTCACGCTGCTGGGCTACTCTCAGGTGAGTTTACCGAGTACGGGAGCGGTTGGATTCGAAATTCAATACGGGCTCGATTTAAATTTTCTAGCACCCCCTGCTAACATGCACGAACTCAGGGTGCGCAAGTTGTAGGCGATGCCTTGTGCGGCAACACAGAGGACGACAAGAGTGATAACTTGGACATTGACTTCAGCGTCACGACTCCCGTAGCGGCGTCTGTCGTAGACCAGAGTGGTGAGCTTATCACCTTTCCCTTGGATAAATGGGGGGGGGGGGGGGGGGGGGGGGGAGTTAAAAAAGAATCCGGGCTAACATGATCGAACTTGCAGTCATCGCCGTCATTCTCTTCGGGGACCCAACACACGACGCCTCAGCCTCCTGGAACAGGGGCACCAGCACGCGCAACGGGGTAAGTGGCTATTATGATTGATTTCCACGCTTGATTTGGGACCTTGGACCCCTGCTGACCAGGATTTTCTTCCAGCTTTTCCCTCGTGAGAACGTCACAGCGTGCGAGAGCTACGCTCCCAAAATCGAGTCCTACTGTGACAAGGGAGACATCTACTGCGATGTCGGAAACGACACCACTGTCCACGGGTCCTACTTTGGCAACTACACCAACGTCGCCGTCGACTTCATCGTCGCCCAGTTCAACGCGACAAAGAAGCCTTCGGCTAACGGTACGTCGCCCACGACCACCCCGAAGCCCGTGTCGGCATCTGGACCCGCCGTCCCTGTCCCCGTCACACTAATGTCCCTGTTTGGCCTATCGGTGCTTGCGAGTCACTTGCTGTGAGAACCAGGCGTGTTAGGCGTTTTATGACATATCATGTAGTACGATTTATGCACGCGCAGCTGCGCAGATTCCCCATAATGAAAGCCACGATTCAAGACTATGAAATTTGTTGTTTGGTTCTTACACGTCACGAGATCCTCGGTTCCTATTTTGCTGGGAACCGCCATAAGCGCCACTGCTGTACGAGAGCGTCCAAATGATGAGATGGTCTAACTTTGTCCGAACTCGTTGGTCCCCCTTGGAAAGCCCAAAACTTTGGCGGATCCTTGGTGCCAATCGACCCGTTGATGCTACTGTCGGTTGCGTTGATGCAATTAGCCCGGCCGAAACTCTAAAAAGAGTGACAAGCCGTATTTGCCGCGTCGCTGCGCTCTAGTGAAGCTTAAGAGCCTCAATACTGTTCATGATGATGTAAAATGGCTCCATGTCATGTGGGACATGCATGAGAGGCTGGTTCGACGAGCATCTCAACCCCTGCGATCAACTTCGCCAGGATGCGAATAGCGGTTCATCTGACAAGGTGTCTGCTTTTCGCTGTCCAAAGTGCCCTGTGATGTTTGAATGTTGCTCTGCGATCTGCTGTGAAGTCACTTATAGACGCTCGTAAAGCAGCACTGAGCTGGGTACAAAGACACAGGATAATTAATGGGTCCATTTAAGGCCGGCTGACGGGGTATCAAACTTCGTCCTGCGTCATAGCTACCGTTTAATATTTAGATTACATGTAAGAAAGGTATACGCGCAGAGTGTCCTTTGCCCTTGTGTCTAGGGTTCATATCCATCCTCTTCCATCACTGATTTCCTCTCCTGCCCACTTCACTTCATCATTACGTTCGCCGCATGAACCTCATCTTCATGGGGTGTGTCGGTGCGGCCGGCGCTGCTGGTGTGGCCGGCGTTGCGGCGGGCTCGTGAACGGGCATCGCCGCTGCAGGGGAAGAGTGGACGGGCATGGCCTCCGCGGGAGGTGTGTGGACTGGCATGGCCTCTGCGGGGGGCATTTGGTGAGCAGGAGGCGCGGCCTCCGCAGGAGGCATCATATGTACAGGTGCTGCCTCTGCTGGGGGCGGCATATGCGCTGGAAGGGCCGACGAGACTGGTGCCTGGTGGGCTGGCATTTCAGCTGGAGGGGTATGAGCCGCTGGCGGGGGAGTCTGAGCCGGGGGGGCGGGCATGTGAGGGTTGGCTGGCGCCATTGTCTCGTGCGCAGGCGGAGGGACCTGGTGAGCAGGAGGCGGGGCCGGCGCCGGATGGACAGCGGGGGGAGGAGACGGCTGATGACCCAGGACGGGAGCTGCTACAGTTGTAGCGCAATGGCTCACTGTTTGAGTGACATGGACGGTTTCCTTGACAACATGGGGGGGCAGAGTGACGTGAACTGTCTCCTTGACGATCTGAGGCGCTTGGGTATGCACCTGAGCCGGCTGAGTGACATGGACGGTCTCCTTGACAGTCTCCCTGACAGTTTGAGGAGGCAATGTAACATGCACTGTCTCCTTGACGATCTGAGGTGCTTGCGTGAGAACTTGGGCTGGCTCGGTGACATGGACAGTCTCCTTGATAATCTGGGGAGGCAGCGTAACGTGGACTGTCTCCTTGACAATCTGAGGTGCTTGCGTGAGAATTTGGGCTGGCTCAGTGACATGTACAGTCTCCTTGACAGTTTCCTTGACGATCTGAGGAGGCAGTGTAACATGCACTGTCTCCTTGACGATCTGAGGCGCTTGAGTGAGAACTTGGGCTGGCTCGGTGACATGGACAGTCTCCTTGATAATCTGAGGAGGCAACGTAACGTGGACTGTCTCCTTAACAACCTGTGGTGCTTGGGTGACAACCTGGGGAGGCTGAGTAACGTGAACCGTCTCCTTGATAACCTGAGGAGGCAGCGTAACGTGGACTGTCTCCTTGACAATTTGAGGCGCTTGGGTGACAACCTGAGGAGGCTGGGTGACATGGATTGTCTCCTTGACAATCTGGGGCGGCTGAGTAATATGGACTGTCTCTTTCACAGTCTGGGGAGGCAGTGTGACCTTAACAGTCTCCTTGACAACCTGGGGAGGCTGGGTGACGTGGACTGTCTCCTTAATGATCTGGGGCGGTTGAGTGACGTGAACTGTCTCCTTTATAACCTGGGGAGGCTGGGTGACATGGACTGTCTCCTTGATAACTTGAGGAGGCTGAGTGACGTGGACGGTCTCCTTGACGATTTGGGGGGGTTGAGTAACATGGACAGTCTGAGGAGGTAGCGTAACGTGGATCGTCTCCTTCACAGTCTGGGGAGGCTGGGTGACGTGAACTGTCTGAGGAGGCAGCGTAACGTGGACAGTCTCCTTCACGGGAGGTAATGTAACGTGGACCGTCTCCTTGACGGTCTTAGGCGGCTCAGTAATATGCACCGTCTCCTTCACGGGAGGCAACGTAACGTGGACTGTCTCCTTGACGGTCTTGGGCGGCTGCGTGACGTGAACTGTCTGAGGAGGCAATGTGACGTGGACGGTCTCCTTGACGGTCTGGGGCGGCTGGGTGACATGGACCGTCTCTTTAACGGTTTTCGGCGGTTCAGTTACGTGAACAGTCTCTTTGACGGTTGTCGCGACGGTTTGGTGGATGGTCTTGACCTCGCTGACCGTGACAGGTATAGTCTTGTGGATGGTGGTCGGAACCGTCACGTGAACTGTTTCCTTTTCCGCCGGGGCGGTGACATGGACGGTCTCGCGGATCGTGGTCGGGACGTGGACGGTCTCGGTGTGGACGACGGTCTCGGTTTTGGCCTCGCACTGCTGCTGTCCGGCCGGCGGAGGGTTGGCGGCGGCCAAAGTCGAGAGTGCGAGCAACGAAAGGACTCCGTATCGCGAAAGCATCGTGTCGATCTAGCAGGGACCGGGTGGCGTGGAAAGGTCGATAGTCGTTCGTAGTCGGTTGGAGAGAAGGAAGGTAAGGCACACAAGAAGGAATAAAGGAACGTATGAGGCTCGCCTCTAATCGAAGTCGAGATACCGGTCTCTGGAAGAACGAAACGAAATAAACAAACGGCAGCGAGCTGGGCGAGAATGGTCGCCAAGAGCTGCAGAAGAAACGAATGAATAAAGGAGGGAGCGTGTATGAATGGAAGAGGTCACAGTCCTGCTGGTCACCGCAGACTACGAGAGGAAGGGGGGAAAGTCATTATATCGGGAGAGACCTGGTTCGTCTTGGTCTTGGTCGTCTTGGCCGACCCGCATGGGCCGCATGGGCCAAAAAGGCCGGCACCCGGAAGATCGGATGGCACTGGCTAGGTGTGATCATGGCTATCCGGATCTGGCCTAGGACTAAGCCGGGCTGGGCAAGGGCGTGTTGGAGTCTGGTGTGAAGGGGACGTCGAAGTATCGTCATCCGTGGAGCGGCTCAAGTGGAGGTGTTTGAGAAGACTCCAAGTCCGACAATGTGTGAGTAACACTGCAGGCGAGATGGCGTGGCGAAAGTGGTAGCGAGGACGGGATACAAGGTCACTAACATGCTGCCTTGTGTCTCTGTCCAGGTCAGGGTGGGATCAAACATGGCGGTCCCATCTCGGGAGCGATGGCACGATTCTGGGAGAAGGGGTGAAGGGCTAGGAGCCGTCTGTCTGTTTTGGCATTGCGGCTCTTGTAGGGGATTCTAGCCAGGGCTGGATCTCAACTGGCAAGTAAGGTCGTGAGAAAGACAAGATGGCGAAGGTATTGAGGCCTAGCCCGCATGCTTGGGACACTTGGGACTGCCAGGGGTGGTCGTCTTGGCAGACAAGGGCCTCTTTGGGATGACAAGAGGTAGACCGGAACTGAGTCCTGCCGTCGGTCAGAAAGAACATTTTTGGTTCTGCCCGGGCTTAGGCTGGGACATGAAACTGGATACCGTCAGACGATTGGGGAGCTGGATGGCGGTTCGCCTGGTTGTTGTGGTGATCTCAAGAGGATCATGACCGTGGGATGTGATGCAGGCTCTTGCAAGCTCAAAGGATGACGAGCATTCGGGAAAGATGGACGCAAGTGCAGTGCATACGTTGTGCTTTGTGTCACGACGATAACATTAGGGTTCAGTATAGCGGACGACATCCGATACTTCCTGAGGCTATTAGTTACACATGGTAAGAAAGAGAAAAGGAACACACTCGGTAGGATACCCGAAGCCGTTCAGAGATGTTTTCTTCTCCGCAGGCAGTTTCCCCACGAACGACACCTGACACACGTCAGCAGCAATTAATGTGGCCCCTTGAGGCTTTCGTCCCGAAGAAGAGACGAAAGATGAGCGGGTATGTGTACCCATGCGTGCGTGAAGATGGCGTCCAAGGGGGCGGCGAACCACGGCTGCTATAATGTGTAACTACCAGATGCTGGAAAGGGAGCTCACCCAAGCTCCAAGCTCTTTAGTGCGTATGAGGAGCTGGCATTTCCCCCATTTCGTGTCATCCGAAACCCCCGCCAAGATAAAGCCCCTGTAAGAGCCACAATCCCAACATGGCAAAGCCAGCAGAAAACAGGGAGCACCAAACACAAGCAGACCAGGTTCCGCTTACTTAGGTAGTCTGGGCGACTAGGGGGTGGGAGGAAGAGGGGGGAGGGGGGGGGAGGTTGACGAAATGAGAGGTGAGAACAGCAGAGTTTGGGTTAAGCATTAATAAGGTTATTTCGCTAGGGTCGTTGCCCCCAGCGCAGCGGCCTCTGTGGCTGCCAGTGACCTCATCTGGGGCCCCGTCCGCACTGCAACCCTCCACCCAAGAAAAAATTCGGCTTTAAAGGTAACCGGTCGCCCCTTGACAAGGGCCGGACGGGCGAGGGGAGGGGACTGGGCTCGAGGAGACGACGTCGAATGATGCTTCATCCTACACCACTGGCCGCGTAGACTTGCAAGTCTTCCCGCTCGGATGCGGAAGGTGTCTCGCCGATCATCTTGGTTTTTTTTTCCCATGCGGCAAGGCATCCTGTTATCAAAACTGGACGGAAGTCTCCCGCGACGGGACGACGGGGTGCTCCTGTGCTTCACTTGCGCGAGTCATTGCTCTCCCAAACGACATACTCCATATTCGTACGATAATTACATGGGCACAATAGAAACGGCAAGGCGCCTTTGTGTCTTGAGAGTCCGGCATGGGTTTGTTTGGATATTCCGACGGTTCCGCGTACTTCTCTGCGAGTGCATCTTTCTAGAGAATGTTGTGGATCAGTCCGAACTCGGTCGTTGTCACATGTAGCTCCTAAACCTGCTGTATCATGTAACACTAACTGGTGGTTTCTCGGGTAATCAGCTGTGTCCTCAGCCTGAGATGTGGATGGACCTGCACCTTCTGGGCGTGCCCAACTGCAATTGGCATCATTCGTACGTGCAGTTACTGAGCCCAAGGGGTCGTGAATTCTGCACGACCGAGTGCTGGCCCCGGCCTTGCTTGCAACATAACCCCGTATGTTATGGCTTCGCCCCTGTAGCCAAGCAATAATCAGAGTCTGCGGACTTGGCAGTGTGGCACTGCCACGATCTGCCTTCCACCCACACTTTACGAGGTACCAGGTCTGGTAGCTTACCCGCTGCCTTCGTTCACAGTATGCAGGAGGTCTCTGAATCGACATGAGTGCAGGCGACTACGACTGCCTGATTTTATGGCCACATAAGAAGCCCATAGATCCCGCCTGCATCTCGATCTACCGCCTCTGCGTCTTGAAGGCAAGCGGCATAAAGCTATCCGGAATGCCGCGCTATCTGACCGTTCGTACGTTAGCAGGACTGGGAATCCAAAGCCGGTGACTTGGCTTGTCTTATTTCTATTTACAGTCATGAGCCTCATGCCATAAGCCGCGAAGCATGGTCCCTGCATAAATGTCCCCCCGTTCCGCAGACCTCAGTTCTTCGTAATTGTAGAGTACTCGGGACTCCATCCGGGAAAGAAGTCTCTGCCCCTGAAGGCAGTCCCACAGGTATGTCACACATGCTAGCCGCATCTGGTCTACATATACGGAAGAAAATACGTCCCGGATATCCTGAGATGTGCCTCAGGTGACCCCCAACTTGGAACTCAGCAACCGGTGCCACCAAGAAACTACTAAACTTGAATCCACCTCTTGCCCCACAGCGACCTAAACCATGTGTACTATAGCAGTCTCGGATGAGCTATAGAAACCTAATGGCGGCGGGCCTTTCTTGGCTCGAAAAAGAGGTACAATAACGGGAACGGCAGCGGAAAACCTATGTACAGAATCATGGACTGATAAAGAGTATTTCATAGGTGAAAGCCAATGTGGCTGTGTTGCGGCTTGCCTCGTTCAAAAAATACATGTGGTTTGAATATAACGAGCGAACTATGAAAGACACTTCACAGATAATTCTTCGAAAGCAAGCATGACCGGTCCGGGAACGACATCCAACTCAATATTGAGTAGTGGCTGAATCTGACCTTGATTTGACGCATAGCAAATCGGTCTGTGATTAATAGTAGTTACAGTGGCTAGAGCCCAGATCGTTTTCTTCCGGTGAAACGAAAAGCCCCTGATTGTATAGACTTTATAGACATCGTTTATTTCATGCCAAATGACTCACGCTTGTGCAGTGTGGAACCGAATTTGTTTCCCGCGGCTGAATGCTATCGTCACAGCTATTGGCATCAGTATCGTCTTAACGTCGATACAGAATATCGGAGGGTTTTCAGAGGCCCATCGCACGCCATAAAAGAGTAGACGGACGACTAATACGTCCTATTTTGAAGTACTTTTGAATGGACAATGACGGATGTACGTTTGGGAGAAAATGATTAGTAAGCGATGGACCGAGCGTCTTGGCGACATGGTGTGTATACTAGGAACCTCGTGCCAAAACAGCAACAGATGGATTATAGTATACGCTTTGTGAAGACTAGGACTGTACTCAAATGACAATTCGATTATATGCAAATATCTGGTTTAATAGTTTATAACGATTCAACCCATCTTGGGCGACCTTGGGGCTTAATGAAATTAAAATTTGATGATTATCATAAAAGGCTATTCATGTTTTTTGTTTAGGAGTGTTCCCATTATGACTAACCAAATCAAGCCTTTTCTATATCAATGCACTTGCCTTGAGAAAGCAATCAACATGTCTGTCGATGTAAGCACATTGGTATTCGGTCCTAGAAAGTAGAGAGTGATAGAGACTTGTGGGGAAGTCTGGTGATGTTTGTGCAGAACACAACGGTAGAGAGAAACGTAAAAGTTGACCCAGTGGCAAATAGGCCCGCCTATATATGTAGAATGAAACTACCTGAGAAGATACATGAGGAAGGAAAGTGAAGACAGCTTTGTCGGGGCTCTATGTCATCTGGACCAGGTGTGCTAGCGGAAATAGTCTGGAGGCTGAACCGACAACCATATGTGACAACAAAAAATGTCTTCCAAACGCCAAATTTCTCCTTTCTATATACATTCAAATCAGTTGTAATTGAACAAGGCGAATTTTATTCCAAGTCTTTTGCCTGACTTGGAAGCGGGCACTACCTAGGATGAAGAGTTAAGCCATTTGCGCTCTTGAGAGAACTCCGAATTGAAATGCGTGACTGCCCGAGAAGCCTCGAGGCATTTTGACCTACCGTTTCGTTGACAATGTGCAGCCGAACTTGGTCCGCTGACATCATCGTTGCCAGCCTGGATTCCTCTTCTGATTGATGGTGCCTCCCTACAGGCTCCGGTATATTGTACTTTGCTCAGGCCGACAAGCTCCTCTACCAAACCCGCTCCTGGGACAACCCCCAGGCGCTCCAGAAGCCTGCCGCCGCGCACTTTTGCCGGAGCCACCGGGGCCCCGATGAACTCCCGGGACCGGAATCCCGCCATTGGCTTCTTCCCTTGTGAGCACAACCAGACCCGTAGGGTTCACAGCCGGTGCCCTGACGCCTTGGAACTACGACATAGCCCCGATTCCGGCCTGCAAGATCGACCACATTCTCAGTCTTCGCCGGAGGTTCGCAATCATAGGCGATAGGGCCAGGGGCTAGTGGATGAGGAAAAACGGCACTGCCTACTTGAGGGAGCCCAACTGCCAGTCACTTGTGAGCGACAACCTCCTGCCGAGGATCCGGGACACAGAAACCGGCTGATGGGGCGGGGGGGGTGGTCAGTGGGTATACAAGCCCTTTACTGTCTTGAGAACGGCGCAAGATCGGGGACCTGCTGGTGACGGACCATATGCCTGACTTCAACGAATCAGAAATCTCACGCAACTGATGCCAACTTCAACTCTGCCAGCCAGCCACGGCTACTGTGGTGGCTGTTCAACAGGACAAAGAGGCGAACGAACGTCTAGTACATCAACAAGTAATGGCGAGCGCCATCAGGTCATCAAAGCCAATGGAACGTACTTGCTCGTCAGCTGAACTGATCTTTATTGATTCCCATGTACCGTGCTCTCAATTAGACAGGGCCAAGCAGGCGTCGACGGCCTGTCCAACTCTCCCTTGCTTCTGATACACCACGTCGGAGATAATCTCCCTATCGAGGTCGGGAAACATGCCCGCAAGCGTCTCAACGACATTATTATGCTCTGCCCTGCTCAGACGTTGCGCCTCCGCAACCTCGGCGCTCGCCTGCCTGGCCGCAGCCTCTTCCGCGGATAGATGGGGCCGGGCAGCAGACTTTTGCCCATCCGGCGGTATTTCCATGCTTGGTCGGGGGGACAATCGTTCGGGAGGTCCCGGCGGCCTCGACGCACTGCTAGGCACAGGCGGCGGCGTAGGCGACGGCTCATCGGAAAACATGCGTCCAATGGTGCTGAGTGGTCTCTGTATTGATCGAAGGAGGCCGGTGATTGGGGCTTGATCGTCGACATCTCTGCTGCCTTCGTTCGACGACGTTGAACGGCGCGGGGTAGAGGCTTCTCCCATGTCTAAAGAGGGTCGCCCTGAAGAGTCTCCTTGTTGGAAGCCCGTTTTCTCTGAAAAAACGGGTTCCTGTGCGACCGCTGGTGAGTCGAGGCGGTGCCTTTCTGCTATCGCAGACACAGCTGCCTCGACATTCTTTTCAAACTCCTCATCTGTGATCGTCAGGGTTGTTCTGTCCATGTTTTCAATGAACTGAATAGCGCCCATCTGTGACAGGTCAGAGTGTGTCCTAAAGCCGCGTTGCTAAGGAACAACTTACCAGGGATGAAAGGTAGTACCCTGCCTCGCCGCCGAGCTTCTCCTGATTCCTGAAACGCAGGATATACTGGACATTGGAAACCAGATGCTCCGGATTGGCCTGCAGGACGACGTAAATCAAAAGCGGCATGAACGAATCGGCTGATGAGTCTGATTTGGAATGCTTGAGAAGCCCTGGTGCTGGTTAGTTCACCGAAGGAACGGCCAGTATCACGAGACGTGAAGACTAACCGAATATGACTTTACAACAGTTGAGCACGCATATTATCTTGTCTCGTGGCGCCCGGTAAGACTTGATCTTGAGAAGTTCTACGACACATTAGGAAAGGCTCGTAATATCTCGTGAACTGATGATTGACGCACCTTGCTGGGCGAGCTTAAGGAACCGCGTGCCGCTGTCACCGGCAGGCGGGATGTCCAAATGCTCCTCCCTGATCCAAGCGTAGATGTTGATCTTTTGCGTTAGGATGTCATCCCGTTCTACATCTTCTTGATGCTGCCCACGTCGACCGGGTCCCATGGGTCGCTCACCACCTCGCCGTTTCGGTTTCGCGCCGGGAATGGGCTGCGGCGGAGGGATGGCAGGCGAAAAAGTCTGCGTGTACAGCCGGTTCATGACCAGCTTCTCCATGCCTTCCCGAGCGTTGTCGAACTCGGCATCGGAAACATCTCTCCACACTTCACATTGCGCCATCTTGTTGGCAATAAAGGCCAAGAAGTCACTGATGATCTTGACTTGCTCGTGCACCATCCACTGACGTTTCCCGAATTCGGACAAGAACGACTTCAAATACCTGGCAACCGGGTCTGCTTTCTTGTTCCGTAATTGCTCTAGGAAGCGGTGAAAGTCGAAGGGCAACGCTGGTTCGGGCTCGGGCTCAGGAGGTGGCGGTCGGTGGATGGGCAAACCAGGAGATAATTGGGAGTCTGTGCTCATTTGTCTGTCATCGTGAGAACGTGAAGGAGTCGCGGGAGGTCCGTCTTTTGGCGGGACAGGAGGACCTTGGTCATCGGGAGCTCGCTCTCGAGAAAGCATACTGGCAGGAGACGCCGTGTGTATCCTTAGACCCTGAAGTTCTTGAACCTGGTGGGACAGTGACGGGGCCAGTGGTTCAAGACTGGATCTCCGAGGCGGATGTTGAATGCCAGGGCTGCCTAGCATGGGCGATGCAATCTCCAACCTCGGACTCATGACCTCTTCGGCGCCAGGGCCTCCACCATCACCGGTGAATTGCTCCATGATGCTCTGAATCTCGGACCGTGATCCATTCTCCTGCTCGTCTTCGCTTGCATATCTGCGCTCGTCATAGCCGGCGTCAGACCTTGTCGGGGATGCCTCGGACGATGGCCGGCGTTTAGTAGCGTTGGATGGAGTTCGAGATGGCGGCTGTGACGTCCTGGGAGTGGGAGGTGTTGGGTCAACGTAGGTCTTGGACTCGATCGTGAGATATTGCGTGGCAGTCTCGGCAGGCAGGGGACTCGTAGGCTTCAGGGTAGCGATGGACGAAGTCATGGGCTCCGGGGTGTTTCCTGAGGCCGGTGCGGAGGCGGCCTGGCTTGAGTTCAGCGGCGGCTTGCTGTTTGAGTTGGCGACATGCTTCGTCTCGGGCGTTGAGTCGAGGTCATCGTCGCCAAAGTCGATCAGATCGCTCGTCGCTTGTTGCTTGCCTGCCGCTTTGGCGGACAGTACGGGCTTACTTTCCTGTGCCTGCTGGTTGTCGAGCTCAGGAGGCTCCGTTTCAGCCTTCGACCCCGCCTTCTCGGTGTCCGTCAGTGGGACAATGTCGGAGTCATGTTTGGTGTCGCCAGATAGGCTGGAAGAGTGATCTGTGGGATCTGTGGAAGACATACACCACAGATCTGATCGACTAGAGGCGTATTAAGAGTCGAGAGCTCCCAGCTTAGGCGAGCGACGAAAGCGGCGATTGGGTGGTGGGGGGGCGAGGCTCGAGCTTAGCAAAAGGCGGAGGGACAGTTGCTGACATGCAGATGCGAAAGGCGGACTAGGAAAAGCGGCGGGGACTCCAAAAGAGAGAGACAGGGCTAAGGTCTAGAGCGCGTGGAGAAAGTCTCCAGAATATAAGTAAGAGCAGAAATACAGAGGTTATCGAATTGTTGAGAGAAGCTATCGCGGAAACGGGATCAGCAGGGCAACGATGGGTTGTCCGTGTGACGATGGGAAGGCTGAGAACGTGTGGCGGGCAGCAATGAGAGATCTCCACAATTCTTGGGGGGTGGTCTGAGCGGAATACGTACCTTACGTAAGGATACCTATCTAGGTAGTGTGCAAGAGGTCGTGGGCCAGAGTTATGCCGAAATCCAGGGTCCCTAATGCAGAAGCGGTGGGAACGACGTCACTCGTCACTTGCCTAGTGCCCTGGGGATCAGGTGGGGATGATCCGGAGTTCGGTCAAACTTTAGACCGTGAGAGCACATCATCCACGTGACACTTGTCCTGTCTTGAACTGGAAGTAATGTCCACGCCGGCTTGGCCTTGCTGTTGGAAACCCGATTCAAATTTTCAATAATAATACGTCGTTTTCGTATTCTAACCGGAAAATGCGATCAGAAACGCCAAGCGAACAGCTAGCCTAATCGATCAAGTGCTATTACCTGAAGAACCAATTGATCGTTCAAGGTGACAACCTGAGGAGACACATCGGACTGACTAATCAATCCCCACCGTAAAAAACGTACATCATTCCCCCACCGTGACCACGACGTTCTCTTGACGCCCCACTCGTTGTTCGGCATCCCTAGAACTGGGGTTCGGCCACGGCATGTCTTGACCCTCGGTGCTTCCCCTGGCGCACGGCTTCCTCCCCTCCATCGAATCCGTTTTTGTCTCAGCCTCTGGAACATTGACAGGGACTTGGTCTCTTCGATTTCGGTCCATCGAAGCCCATCATGCTACCGACTCTTTCATGGCTATGGCTTCAGAAGTGTTGCAACGCCGAGGTCGAATTGGAGAGCCTCGGCTTTTTCTGCAACCCCGCTTGATAAAAGCAAACTGATCTTGTGTGGCATCAGAATGCCTCAAGGAAGAGTCACTCAAGATCGTCCGGGCACTTTTTCTTATTATCGTTTCAACGGCCACATCACAATACCTTCTGCAGGGACGTTGGTCGCCCCACATATGTAATAGTTGCTTTGTCTTACCCGCTCGGTCGACGTCCCCCTTAAAATAACCCGCTGCTTACCACAGGCCCGGCGCTCGGTCCTTTGACAATTGACAAGTTGACATCCTGCCAGAGACGTTCGCCCGCTTGCCGTCAAAGAAAATTAATTTTGTCATTGGTTCGCGGGTCAATCGTCCCCCGCCACAGCCCGTTGTCAGACCATGGACGGCAGCACAAGGCCCTACTTGTCAAGACGAGACGCGGCTTATTAGGCATGTCCCGCACTCCAGGCGGCTCGAGTTCTCTACCCCATCCCTGTTCAGGAGGATCTTTTGGCCGCACTTTATTGTGCCGTCGGTCGACCTAGTCATCTCAAGTTTCAGATTGGAACTTGTAGAATGTGTATCGTTCAACCCAACTTGAAGCCGCTAAAAAGCGAGACACCGTCGTAACTCGCAAGCTGACCTTTTATCGACAAGCGTCGTTCTTCCCCGCGGGGATGACCGCGGCTGGTTGACGGGCTGTCAGTCTAATTTGTAATTGCTGTGAAGCGGCGAAGCCAGGATATTTTGGAGGGCCACGGATAGCTAGTCTGCTTTTTATGTCAGTACTAGTTTAGCCCTTTTATTTTGTTGATTCGGCATATGCTTCTGGGGCATTATAACTCTCCTTGCCTAACGTACTACGCTAATTCTGGCAGTTGTCAGCTGTTGCCATATTTCACTGCCGTCTTCAGTGTCTTTCCCAGATCGGCAGATACAACTATCAGCCCTTGTACTATGTGCAGCCGTATCGCCTGCTTTAAGCCGTAAGCATAAAAATTCAAGGCTGATTGCGGGTCTACGCAGCATCGCTGATCCTGACTCGGTTTCTGAACAGCCATGGCGGAACGTCCCCTGCCCTTGTCTAACCGACTCCCTTGGACCGAGGCTCTTCACCTTATTGTCTGTAAGAATAGTCTGCCAACGAGACATGAACAGGTGCTCTCGATTGTTCTGTGAAACCATCCATCTCACTCGTGGAATTACCGATAAACGACACTGAGACTTAGGGGGGGCATCCAGGCAACTCCATCTGGCCATGTGGGCTACCCGGTGACCGACCTGGCTACCATTCCCAAAAGAGACAGGTTTGCGACTCGCACCGTTGCCCATTATACCTGAGCCTTGGAATCCATATCCCCTCGAACACGGGAGGTGGCTTGTAGGGCCAAGGGTGACTTGTCACTTGTTTGCCAGTGGCCTCCTTGACCGGCCTGTGCATTCCTAATTTGGGGAGATGCGACTGGTCGATCTACGGGTACGTGTTTGCCTCGCGGAACGGTGCATGTTTGCTTCGGGGACAGAAACACCAAAGTGATCCACTGCTGGTATTCATCTCAGGACTAGCCTAACGGCATGGGAATGACTAGGGCAAGCCGTAGTATAAAGGTTGCTGAAAGTCTCCTTGAGAATTGCAGTCTTAGTTATACGCACATCAGATCCAACATAACAACCAGTTCGCTCATCATTCCAAGCCCAAGAGGCAGTCATTCATTCCTCGCGATATTGTTCACTCTGCTCTGCGAGCATCCCACCCTCATTTCACAGTTTTGAAAAGTCGCCCCTTCTTCAGTCACGATGAAGTTCCTCAGCGTCCTCGCACTCTCGTCCATTGCGGCCGCCTTCCCCACTCTCTCCCAGACCTCCGTCAACGAGGCCGACGTTCTTGATCTCGAGGCTCGCCAGCTCGGCAATAACGTAGGCATCATTGCCAAAGAGTTCAGCCAGGGTGGCTGCAAGGACGTCATCATGCTCTTCGCTCGCGGGTCGACCGAGGTCGGCAACATGGGCACCGTCTGCGGCCCCCCGACTGCCAACAACATCAAGTCCAAGTTCCAGAGCGTGGCCGTGGAGGGCGTCGACTATGCGGCTGCCCTGTCGACCAACGCGCTGCCCGGAGGGGCTGACCCCCAGGGCATCCGCGAGATGAAGCGGCTCATCGAGAAGGCCAACACCGAGTGCCCCGACTCGAAGCTCGTCGTCGGCGGTTATAGTCAGGGCGCGGCGCTCACCCACCGCGCTGTGGAGGACCTCCCCCAGGCCCAGAAGGACCAGATCGTTGCGGCCTTCACTTTTGGGGATACACAGAACACCCAGGACAAGGGCCAGATCCCCAACTTTCCCAAGGAGAAGACCAATATCATCTGCGCTCCGGGCGACGCCGTCTGCAAGGGCACGCTCCTCGTTCTTCCCGCCCACTTGACTTACGGCGCCAATGCCGATGAGCAGGCCGACTTCATCGCACAGAAGCTCACGGCTGCAGGCGTAAAGAGGCGATAGAGTGAGTGGCGTCACGAGCGGACGCTCACGAGGCGGGACGGCAACCGTTGACCGACTTGGAGCATATGGGGCTTGTCATTTTTTTTCTTCTTTCTTTTCTACTTATTTTTATTTTTATCCTTGGTGGGCATGGAAAAGTAGCCACTGGTTTGGCTCACTGTTGATGATCTGCGGACGGGATGGTCGCGAATATGGGGACCTGGGTGCTTAGTTATTTGTACATATGGCCTTGAACGTGTGAATATGAATCAACCCTTGTGTTGTCCAGTCATCCATCCAGTACACCGGAATTCTGGCCGTTTTGAGATTCGAGAGGGATGGGCAGCCTGGACGGCGATCATACTCGAGTTAGTTGATTCATGGATCCAAGAAGGTACCCAAACTCGTGCCGTGCCTCTGTGACAGTACTTGATTGAAGGCTCTAAGCTAGGTAGAATATCCCTAGCCGGGCTTATCCTGGTTGCTACAGAAGGGGGAGAACAATGGTGGTGGACAGTGCTTTGTCACGTGCAACCCCTCCCCTTCCCGGCTTCTGCTGCATTACCCCTTTGGTGCCGCACGCTACCTTACCCTCCTTCTACTAGGTACGATGCCGTTCTTCCTCATCCTTCGTCCCATCTCAATGGGCTTTTTGTCATAGTCGACGAGACAGGGGTACCATGCCCATCTATCATGCGACAAAGCGGGATAAATCCATGCGGATCACGAGTAGATTCCGAAGTTGTCTGTCTGTCCAGGGGGTACGACAGAAAATAAGTGTATGCGATACTCCACCAAGACGCGACGCCGCGACACTGAATTTTACCTGCTTAGCTTCCGTCCGAGTCTTCCCAGCGTATGAAACTTGCCATGTAGGAACAGAGGCAGACGGCAGGTGCAGGGGTGGCGTCCAAAGGACTACTGCAAATGGCATCCGTTTTGACTCACATCTAGGGTGCCGTCTATCGAGGCTCCGTATGCATTTACTGCGGACGATGGGAACATGAATGTTGTTGAAGTATGGGCTTTTTATCGCGGCGACGATATCCTCTCGGATGTTGCATTCAAGTCAGACGTTGAGTCGGACCGGATCCAAATTTGGCCCTGTTGAAACAACGGCATTCGGCAGTTTCTCCGAACTTCGAAGCCAATCATTACAGGGTTTCGACACTAAGAATCGCGCATCGTTCCCGCTAATGCAGCGATTTCTGCCCTGAACTGACGTCGCTGACTGACATCTGCAGCAACAGGTTGCTTCTGCAGCTCTAATTTCGCGTGCAAACCTTGGCAAACCCACCGCGCGCGACCGGGCTGCAGGTCGCCAATGACGAACTCAATTCAATGTCCGCTCTTTTCTGCTCCGTCACCTCGTTTTCTCCGGGGTTTCTTTTTGCCACCAGCAGCCTGAGGAACCGTAGAATGGCGTTGCACATTGTTTCTTTGCACATCCAGCCTCACTGAAACAACAGGAGACCTCGATCGTTGCTCCCGAGGCTGCTCCGCCGTTGCCCTCGACTCGCGCAGATTTCACACTGATGCGACCGCTCGTTTAAACTCGGAAATGATCCTCCCCGCGAGACCGAACTCTTGCAATTGTCATTCGCTCGACTGATGTCGCTACCATGAACGAAAAACCGTCACATAACGCGCCACCAGCCCTTGCGCCGCCTGAAGCCGACAGCAGGTCTGGCAAGACGCGATTACCCGATGTCATCTTCAGTCGAGATGCGCTTACGTGGTGCAAAAGCATTTTCTACGAAGTGGTGCTAGGTCGAAAGACGCTTCCGCCGTCCAAGAACGGCCGTTGGATCCCTCTTCGCCTGAACCAAGACGCTCCTTTGGCCGACGAGCGCCGAGGCGGTCATCCCTATTTGTCCAATGCCATCCGAACCTCGCGGTACACCGTGTACGATTTCGTTCCTAAGCAGCTGTTGTTCCAGTTTTCTCGAATCGGTAATTTCTACTTCCTCTGCGTCGGCGTGCCACAGACCATACCTGGCATTTCCACCACGGGTTCTTTTACAACTATCCTTCCGCTGCTATTTTTCGTCTTGGTAACAATCGCGAAAGAGGGATACGATGACTTCAAACGACATCGGCTCGACAAGGTGGAGAATGCGGAGACAGCACTCGTGCTCAAGCATTCGAAACAGGGCAGCACGGCCATGCAAAATTGGCCATCTAAGCTTGGCGGACTGTTCAGAATGAATCAAAATTCGTCGGAAACCCCGTCTGGAGAAAGTCCCTGGACAGCGACCATGTGGCGTGATATTGAGGTCGGAGATCTCATCAAGTTATCAAGAGATGACCCAGTCCCGGCAGACATCATACTGCTCCACGCCAACGGAGAAAATGGCCTGGCTTACATCGAAACGATGGCCCTTGACGGCGAGACCAGTCTCAAAAGCAAGCAAACGTCCGCAGCGTTAAAGGGTTATGACACACTTGAAAAGATCATCGCGTCTGGTGCTGAATTTGTCGTCGAGGACCCCAACCCTGACCTCTACAAGTTCGACGGCAAAATCACTGTCGACGGTAAGTCACTGCCACTCACCTCTAACGAGGTCATCTATCGTGGCAGCATCTTGAGGAACACTGGATCCGCCATCGGCATTGTCATCAACACTGGCGAGGAAAGCAAAGTCCGCATGAATGCCAATCAACACCCTAAAGCTAAAAAGCCAGCACTGGAAATCGTTTCCAACAAGATCGTCATCACCCTCGCCATCTACGTCATTCTTCTGTCTGTTGGCTGCTCCATGGGATACCTCATGTGGCAGAGGTCGCAGGAGCGAAGAATGTGGTATCTCAAGGACGCCCAAGTCAAGTTTTACGAAATCCTCATCGGTTTCATCATTCAGTTCAACAATGTTATCCCCCTGGCGCTATATATCAGTCTTGAGATTGTGAAAGTCGGACAGCTGCTCATGCTCAATTCCGATGTTGAGATGTACCACGCCGAGACAGACACCCCTGCACGATGCAACACAAACACGATTCTCGAAAATTTGGGTCAAGTGGGCTACATATTTACTGACAAGACGGGTACACTGACTGAGAATGTCATGAAGTTCCGAAAGTTAAGCATTGCGGGTACAGCATGGCTCCATCAACCCGATGTCGACCTGGAGGCCGATGACGGCAAAAATAGCTCCGTTGAAACGCTTTCCCACGCCAAAGGAGGACCCCAAGTTTCGACACAGCACACCGGAGCCGATGCCGAGTTCGATGATACCATCCAGTCACCTACATTTCTCGGAAGGCCATCCATGGCGCGGACCCGCGCTCCGTCCACGCGGCGGTCCTCCTCCCAGTGGCGCTCGACGGGCCGCCCAGACCATGTGCAACCTGATGTTACTACCAAAGACCTCTTGGAATTCATCGCATTGAGGCCCCACTCCCTGTTTGCCAGACGAGCCAAAGATTACATCCTGGCCATGGCTCTATGTCACACTTGTCTCCCAGAAACCCGCAACGGCGTGGTTGAATACCAGTCTTCATCCCCAGATGAACTGGCAATCGTTCGAGCAGCGCAAGAACTCGGATATACCGTTGTCTCCCGGACGTCCTCAAGTGTTACATTACGGCTCACTTCTGATGTTGCCAGCCCCGAGAAGGACATAACATTCGAGATTCTAGACGTCGTCGAGTTCAGCAGCCAACGAAAGAGGATGTCCATCGTTGTGCGGTATCCCGATGGACGTATTTGTATCATTTGCAAAGGTGCCGATTCGGTTATCCTTCCAAGGCTCAAGTTGGCCAATCTGGCTTTGCAAAAGGCCCAGGATGTTCGGAAAAGCGCAGATCTGGAGCATGAGCTTCTTCGAAAGAGCGAACAACAAGAGCCAAGAATCAGCATCGGCGGCCGTGCAAGCTTGACCTTGCGAAGAAGTATCGGCATGGCACGTAATGCTCCAGCGCCGAGTACGAGACCTCATGCGGGCCGTAGCCAGTCTTTCGAGGCAAGCAAAATTCGCAAATCGGGCGATCTCCTTCGACCTTCTATCAGCATGCGCACTGCCTCATTTGAGACTGCGCCAGCATCTCCTTCGCTCACCAACCAAACTCCCGACAAGTTCGCTTTCCTCGATGACCCCGCCATCGCTGACGATTCTGCTATTTTTACGCGATGTTTTAAACATATCTACGACTTTGCGAACGAAGGCCTCCGCACGCTGCTTTTCGCCCAGAAGTTCATCTCGGAGCAAGATTACCGCACATGGAAGCGAACATTCGATGACGCGGCAACTAGCTTGACTGACCGTCAGGAAAAGATTGAGGCTGCAGCCGAGATCATTGAGCAGTCTTTCACCCTTGTAGGCGCATCTGCGATTGAAGACAAGCTTCAAGAGGGTGTTCCAGAAACTATCGACAAGCTTCGACGGGCCAATGTTAAAATCTGGATGTTGACTGGAGACAAGCGCGAGACGGCCATCAACATTGCCCATTCGGCCCGCATATGCCAGCCCGTCTCCGACCTGTTCACTCTTGACGTTACCAAGGGAGACCTTCGCGGTCAGTTGATGGCGCTATCTGAAGACCTGCACTCTGGTTCTGTCCACAGCGTTGTCGTCATTGACGGGGAATCCATGGATGCTATTGAGACGTCGACCGACTTGACCACCCAATTCTACTCGGTTGTGCCTTTCGTAGACTCCGTTATCTGCTGCCGTGCCTCGCCCGCGCAGAAGGCTCTCATGGTGAAGACCGTCAGGTCCCAACTTCGTAAGCTGAAAGGCCGCATGGGTCACGGGTTAACCCTTGCTATTGGGGACGGCGCCAACGATCTGGCGATGATCTCTGCCAGCCATGTCGGCGTCGGCATCTCAGGAAAAGAAGGCCTGCAGGCTGCTCGAGTAGCCGACTACGCCATCGCCCAGTTCAGGTACTTGCAGCGATTACTTCTGGTGCATGGCCGGTGGAACTACGTACGGACTGCCAAGTTCATCCTTTGCACTTTCTGGAAGGAGATGTTCTTTTACCTTCCCACTGCAATGTACCAACGCTACAACGGGTACACCGGTACTTCGCTGTACGAGTCGGCCAGCTTGACTGTCTTCAACACACTGTTCACCAGCCTTTGCGTCATCTGCATGGGTGTCTGGGAGCAGGACCTTAGCGCCGACACGCTGCTTGCAGTTCCGGAACTGTATATGTATGGTCAACGAAACATGGGACTCAACCTGGTCAAATACACTGCCTGGATGTTCTCAGGAGCGTGTCAGGGTGTACTGGCGTATTGGGGCGTCTGGGCGGGCTATGTTTGGTTCGCCCGCTCCAGCGACCAGGGCCTCTTTGCCGTTGGCAATCTCTCATTCAGTTTGGGCGTTATTTGGATCAACTATAAGTGCTTGTACGTACCCGATCTCGGATTTGGTTCTAACAGGCCCGAAGACTGACCTTGTTGCAGTATCCTCGAAACGCACCACAAATCAGTCATCGTAATGGCATCCTTCTTCATCACCTTTTCTGGGTGGTGGGCATGGAATGGTTTCCTTTCGTCCATCTACGCACCTGCCCCATCGCCTTATTCCGTGCGGGACGGGTTTTCAAAGACATTTGGCGCGGACTGGGCGTGGTGGCTGACACTCATTATTATGATGACGATTTTCATTCTCATGGAAACAATCTTCCGCACCCTGCAAAGATCCATGATTTTAGCAGGGCTGTTGAGGTGGCCTTGGGCTCGTAAGGAAGACGACGTTTGTGCTGACGAATGGCGGTTGGAGTTATGGCAGGAGTTGGAAAAGGATCCGGCTGTGAGGAAGAGGCTGAGAAAGTTGGCAAGGGATGAACATGATGATGGAGACGATGTCGATGAGTCACGCGATGACGAGGTGGATAACGGTGTTGTCCGGTTGGAAAGGGCGGATTAATTATTTTTCTTTGCACGAGATACCCATTTTGTTCACAAACGACTTGAATTGCCTGACTTTCTTGTTCCGGCACATGTCTCGTCCGCGTATGACGTGGCATATTATGGGTGTGCTGAGCCTCCTAAGGCGGTGTCCTAGCTACGCTTCCCCCCGACTTCATCGGCGAGCATGGCGGCTTGGTGGCTGTAAGGCATCTCCCCAGGCTCGTCAGACATCCTCCCGTCAAGCTCAAGGTAGCTAGAGCTGAATTTGTAGTCTCATGCCAAGTCGGAGTCATCTAAGCTCTGTCTAGAGTCTTCTGGGAAGAACGCAAGCACAGGGCTAAGGGAAACTCGGTACATATGCTGCTTCCTTTTGCTCTCCATTCCAGCCTCTTGGGAAGCCCAATCCTCGCCGTTCATGCGGTCTAGGTCCACCGGAACAAGTCGATACCCGCCACTCCGATACTTTCGATAGGCTTTCACGGCCTCCGCAGCCGTGACTAAGAGCCTTCCGCCGTAGAATAGCGCCGCGAGGATCGATATCGTAAAGCTGGCCTGGGCAACCCGGCACGCCGTCGCCACGTCGTTCCGACAGCGGCGCGTGAGGTACCACGGATGAGGGCTCGGGCGCTCGGGGTCCGAGAAGTCGCCGGACGCCTGCGACTCGATGCTGTGGAGCCAGAAGAAGATGAGGAAGGCGTCGTAGATCAGCGAGACGGCCCGAGACATATGCCCAAAATACTCCATGGCCACCCGGGCTGCCAGGAGGACCAGGGATAGCAAAGCGACGGCGAGCGTGGCGTTGGTGAGACTGCGGGTCAGAGGATATCAGCCACGGGCTATTTGGAGACATTTTCACTTATATAGAGTCGGAGAGGGGGTTTTTACCTCTCTGACCAGATCAATGGGATCTCGGGCGGTTCTTCGTAGTTCGCGTAGAAGTACACCCGGTGATTCGGGTTCGAATTCCAGCCCTCGATGCCTCCATGCTCCCAGAGCTTCTCTCGGAAGTTTCCGGATGATGCCGACCAGAAGAGACCAACAGCCGTTGCAGAAATGCATAAGTCCCCCGCGAGGAGTAGCTTGTCGGTGATCTTGGTCTCCATGTCCGTGTGTGGCGTCGTCGAGAAGCAATGACTTGGGGCTTTGAGTTTATTTTTTTGGGCTCGGTCGTTTTCCTGTGCATATTATATTTTACCCAGACCTCTCTGTGTTTCGAGGTGGTATCATGGCTGCCTTAGGACGATTGCGCCTGTTGCGTAGGTGAAGGGTGTGAAACTTGCTCATATTGACGCAGTAGATGCGGTGACGTGATGGCCCAGCCACGCTGTGATGTGGGTTCATTTTCAACTTAGTACTAGTACGGTGAATAGGCATAATCAGGGTTTGGGTCATAATCCGTTGAAGTAGCTGAGTAGGTCGCTCTCCCAGTAATAAGTTTCAACATGATGCTCCATAGCAATAATCATCGTGTCCATCTATCCATTTCGCTCGTGTTACTTGGTGCCTGCTACTGAATGGTACCTTGGACACCGGTGTTTCTTCTCTTTCTGTTCAGAACTGGCCTCAATTGGTCCACAGTACTTAACTCAGTTCAGTCTTTTACTTATTTGCTCTCTGGCGTCTGCACTCATATTATCCATGATGATGACAGACAGATCGCTTCAAAGCGTTCCAGAGACGTCGAATTTGAGCATTGACTATCACATGATCTGTTATCTGTTTTTTAGCAACCTTGCGCGTCCAACAAGGCCAGGTCTTTCTTTCGAGCAAATATGCGCGGGTTGACCCCGCGATCGCTGCAACTCAAGCAGCCTTTTGAGTCAGCTTTGTGCGTCAGCTTCGTGCATCAATGTGAGGAGTATGAAGCTAATTAAGTACTGTTTTGGCAGCATCTATTTCTCCAGTTCTTATGCTGCTTCAAGCCAACTTGTGTATAAGACCACCTCAGATCGGAACCTGAGGCCATCCACTTGATCCCAGACCCTATGCCCTTTGCAATCATCGCACACTAAGATTAAAATGTCGTTGTGTATTCTCTATAAGTGGACCAGTGCCTCACAAGCGTTTCTCAGGTCCTATCGCTGTTACTCGCACTCGCATGGACAGCGCCCCAAATCTTGTTCCACCTCCCAGCCTCACGACCGGACTTTGTGGCCCCAAACCCCTTGTCCCTCGCCCCACGATATCCTTGGAGCCGAGCCAGGTCAGACTTACTCGAAGAAGCAGTTCCACCGGCTCGTGAAGCTGTATCATCCCGATCTCCACTCCCTAAACGAGGACGCCCTAGACGCGATACCACGCGCAACCCGGACGGAGCGCTATCGCCTCGTCGTCGAGGCTCATGAAATCCTTAGCAACCCACAGAAGCGGTTTATGTATGAGAGATATGGCTTGGGCTGGGTATTACCGAGACGAGAAAACAAGCCTTACTCTTACCAAGCTGCTGGGGTCCATGGAACAAAGGACAGCCGGCCATCCGGCCACGCCGGGTCAAGGCAGCAGATTCCGATATTCGCATCCAACGCGACAATAGCTATCATTCTCGTTGCAGTAGCCATGGCTGGTGCTATCGTGCAACTGGAACGAGCTCGAAAAGTCCAGCGGGACTTCAAGGAGCAGGATAAAGCCCTGCAAGATTCAATCAGCAGGGATCTCCAGGAACTAGCCGACCAGCTTGAAGGCAAGCCAAGGGATATGCGAATATTGGAGTTTTTGGCGAGAAGGGAACTTTGCCGCTGGAAAACAGGGGAAGTCGCTACACTAGGGTTCGACCCAGGCGAGGATATTTGTCACCACTGATTGCCGGGAAGAATAGAGACTATAGCTTGAAGATCAAAGCATTGGGCCCTCAGCAGTGATAATCTGGCACTCGCCGCATACTGGAAGGCCTTTGCCAAAGTATGGAGGTCGGCTTGAATGAAACCCCAGTGATTGTATAAGAATGTGAGGTCGTTCAATGGACTTGCTGGGGTTCGAGCTGGCCAATTTCTGGGGCAGCGAAGGTACTATGGGAAGTGTAGTTGCATGCACCTAGTCTTTGAGAGTCCAAGTGACATTTCTCTATCGGCGCAGATAGATTGATACTAAAACTGCTCTATTCCGAAGATCTCATTGCATCATATATACCGTGCTCAAACCTTCTGTCTGTAAGTCATGAGAGCTGTGTAAACTTCGCCCTCACCACCATATTTGGTATCGTCTTGGAGAAACTCCTTCTCGATACAAAACCCAAGCCGATTATAAACCCCAACTCCGGCTTTCATAGCATGAACGAATATGTCTAACTTCATTTCTTCTGCTTGTTTCATGCCGCTTTCGACTAAGGCAGTGCCGATCCCCTTACCTTGATTGTCGGGGTGCACAGCCAAGTAGTCTAGGCCTACCAGAGTCATTAGCTAAAAGACAGCCGAGAGGAGAGGATCTGACCAACGCATATACGACTTCTTTGCAAGGATCTCGTCCTTCGCCTCGATTATAGGGGTGAGCAACTCATCCGAATCCTCGTTCGGGTCCCAGTGAGCCGTTTTGGCGATACGCTGGAATTCGGCTTCTTCCTCGGAAGTGACAGCCGGGACCATGGCGTCGGGCCATGCGGGTGTACCGTCGGCGTTGGTGGCGTGGGAAGCTGGGAGATACCAACGCGCGAAGCCTACGATGCGCCCGGTCACAGGATCGACGGCCTTCTGTTGTCGTTTCGTCCCGGGATCGCTCAATAGATTTCGCGGCGTGCGCTTGGCTACCTGGGAGATGTGGTACTCAAGGGTCCGATGACGCCAGGCCAGGTTCCAGTGCGGATCTGCCCAGAAGGCGGAGATGTTATTGCGGGTCAGCTCGTCGCTGTCAGCAACGGTACAGTGCTTGATAATATACTTGGTCGCAGTAGCCATGGCCGACAAGAAAACGTGGTGGATGTATTCTTGGCAAGTATCATAGTGAAGTAGGGCACCTGTTATTATCACGGTTTCGATCCTGATTATTGTGGCCCCGCTTAGGCTAATTACGATAAGTCACAGCAACGCTGGACTGGTTCGACCTATCGCAACGAGAACAATAATACCGACATTGCCGACATTGCCGGATCCATCACGCCGAGGACGGAGATACGACACTAGATGGGCCTAGTCAGCTAGAATGGGAGCAATTGAGACCGTCTACGAATAATCGCTTTATAATCAAGCGTGATCCTATGACAGCCAGGGTGTTCAAATCTAGGTTCATCCCATGAACAATTCGTGACGAGTTGCTCGTTCGATATATTCACTTTTGGAAGGAATATCGCTCAAAGAGCACTAATGAGGCTACTGTATCATGGTTACGCTTCTTGATGGTCCTTAACCAATGTTACTGAGCACCCTACCCGGAAATGGGGACATAACGTTTTGCTGCTCGTTCAATGCTCGTCCGAAGTTCCAGAAGTCGCTTCTTTGTTCGATAAAAACCAAGCAATATCAAGAAGAAAAGCGTGGAAGAAATATAAGAAATCAGGATGCAGTTATAGAGTTTGTTCCAGTGTAGGGCTAGCGGCTTTGAATGATGTACTATGCTTCTTTCCAACACTAGATAGAGCCAGAGAAAGTCAAGAAGCTGTTATATCTTTCTGCGTCCCCCCACCTGACCGGGAGCCGGTCTCCCCTCTCAGTCCGGCATGAACAATCAATTACGTCCCCGGCTTTCAAGTAGTCCTGTTTTAGAATGAGTGAGCCCCTTAAATACTTGCTTGCCTATTGCAGTTGGCCGCTGACTCAATAGACCGAGGAGGTTTATCTGTTAACGAGACACACCGATCAAATGGGACATAATGACGACCCGAGTATAGGAACACAGGCCGCGATGGCTCGCCTATTCCGGACGACCCCCTAACCGGTCGGTAAGTCAGTCCGCAGAGCTCTGTGTGTTTGTTTACGGCGCCAACCTGTTGATATTTGAAGGGCAGATTGCACTGGAAAACCGACGACGCCTAACTGAGCAGACAAGGGAAGGCCGGTTCCTGGCAATTATGGATTGTTGGAGTTCAGGGCGGGCTGCAGTTTGATATGGAGTCTCCCTCATATCAAGTAGGCACTTTGAGGTTCACTTCCCTCGCCCTACACAACATTATGAAAACTTCTCAACCCATAAGCATTATACAGAGTTGATCAGGAAAATCTGACATGAATTGCACCATCCTGGGCTTGAAGAACACTGGAGATTGGATTCGCCGGCATCTTGACAAGCTTGGCAACGCCTCATTGGGCTTTTGGTAATGATCCTGAACGGCGAGATGGTTGACCTTCCGTCGTAGAAACACACGAGAAAGGCAATTGAAACTCGAAATGTTTGACTTTATAGTTAATGACAAGATTTCACGCCCGATAAAAAGGTAAAAGGGAAAAAGAAGAGAAAACGAAAGACGTCCCTGCTACCAAGAATAGATAAGAAACACCGCTCATTTCTACTATTAGATGGGCACCAAATGCTCCCTTGAAAAGGCCATGATTGGCTAAATCAATGTAAGATTCCAATCGTAATTGGTAAGAAATGTTGCGTGAGAAAACCTACCATGTTTGCGAGATTTTCGCACAGAGTCGACCAAAGCTGGGATAGTGAGGCCAGAATTTACCATGAACTTCGCAAAATTCTCCAAAACGTGGCTGCTGCTGGCCAAAATAAAATTCTCTGCGGCCATGCGATATCCTCTGGTTCGGTGCCCCCATGTCAACTGCAGATGTTACCGCGCAATGCATGTAGCTTGGACTCGCCGGGGTTATGTTTGCGGGGTATCATCAAGTCTATGCATAACTATTGTTTGCCTCTGTTGGAAAAAGGACACTAGTGACCTCAGGCGGGAGTCATATTAGGTTTTTGTCATCCAGGTTGTGATCGAGACTTTGGTGTACTTCTTCGAGTTGGAGGACTGGAAGCAAACATTTGCATCAATCCGCTGAGCCAAGAAGCAGGGATTGGGTGCTGGGCCCGAACAACCGACCCAGAAAGGGGCAAGGAAACGGCAAGAATGAGAGGATCACGAATGGGCGTCAATCTCTCCGGGCGCCCATGAAAGGGCCGATGTGTGGCGACTGGAGGTGTGAGAATTCGGCGTAAATACAGTGATTGCCTATCACTCTATTATTGATTTTGCTTGGAATGAGGCAATTAATCCCCGACAGAATGAGATCGTTCCCGCCACATTCAGCTGTGTCATTAGGTGGCAGCCGTCTGGAACATTTTGCCTTGGCGCCGATCAAGTCAAGTGAGATGAGACAAAAGGGATAGTTCAGCTGATTGAACAAGAAAATCAAAACTTTTGTATTCAGACATAGGAAATCTAGCTCTTTTCACTCTTCTCGAGATCTAGTTCAATAGTGGTTGTTACAGCCCCGTCATCAACCGAATCCTTATTCGGCGTGGCCTCTGCCTGTCCTACAATCTCTGTGCTGCGGAAGAATAATACAACAATGACAAGGGAAGTGATGCCGAGGGCAAAGTTCATCCAGTTGGCTGCCCGGAGACCGTCCAATGAGGGCTGGTCCCACTCTTCCACCGGGCCTGCTTTCTCGACCGACACACCCCTGGCCTTAGCCATGATGGCGGTTTGGACAGCCGTGGAGATGGCCAGTCCGATAGAGCGACCGACTTGCCCCACAGAGTTGACGAGGGCGCCGCCAAGGGCTTGGTCTTCCTGGGACAGGGCCTTGGAGACAAACAATATCAGGGTGGGCCATGCCATGTCTGCGCCGATGACCGAGAGGACCATGGCGGGCAGACCGTAGGCAAAGTATGATGTGTCTGTGGGGATCGGTGTCGCAAAAAGGAGACACGCGATGGAGACTGAGACATGGCCGCAGACGAGGAGGAGATATGTCGGCACGCGGGAAATCAACATCGCAGCGGCCCACGCGACGAAGATGCCGCCAATGCCAGTGGGAAGGAAATAGAGTGTAGTTGTGAGGATGGACTTGGCTTGATAGTCCTGGTAGAAGTAGGTGGCAAAGATGAGGAAATTGTTGAAAGAGGCAAAGAAAAGACCCATGATTGCGAGGGCGGCGCAGAACTTGCCGCTGTGGAAGATAGAAGTCTTCATGAGCGGAAGGCGGTCGGTTTGGAATTCCAGATAGCGTTGCCAGAACCAGAAAAGGGAAATAACGATGAGCGAGGCTACGATGAGAATGGTGATCCACGGAGTCGTCCAGCCGACTACGTTGCCTTCCGTGAGTGCAAGCATCAGGGCGAGAAGGCCAATGGTAATGAGGCCTCCTCCGATCCAGTCGACAGACTTCCCGGCGCTCGCGCTGGCGCTGGCACCCTTTTCCTCAGGTGTTGGTACTACGGGCGGGATGAAGAAGAAGCCGGCAATGGCGACGAAGGCGGCGAGGAGAGCCATTACGCCAAAAACCCACTTCCAGTTGGCATATTGCGCGATGAAGCCCGAGAGAATAGTGCCGAAGACGCTTCCCAGAGGGACTCCTGCTCCGTAGGCGACAAACGCGTAGGTCTTTGTCTTTCCTGGTGGGAATGTTGTGCCCAAGATGCCGATGGCCGTTGGTACGTTTGCAGCGGCACCGAGACCTTGCAGTCCGCGGAACACGTTGAAGGCAATTTCGTTGGGAACGAACGGGTTGACAAGGGTCATGATAGCGAGCCAAGCGGTGCCGGCGATGAAGATTATGCGCTTGTCGTAGATATCGGCGATGCGGCCCCAGAGCAGAAGAAAGCAGCCGAAGGCGAGGGAGTAGGCCGAGACGATCCATTGAAGACGTGATTCTGGGATACCAATGTCACGGCCGATGGTAGGGAGAATGATTACTACGGCCTGTACCGAGAGTGTCTGGAGAACAGCGTCAGAGGTAGTTCGGAGGCGGGGTTAGCTGTGATGCACTCACGTTCATGAAGCTCGCGCCGCTGACTGTCGTGACGAGGGCAATGCTACGGGCTTTGGACATGCCCGACTTTTCCGGGCTGCTGCTCACACTGCTTGAATCAGAGTCGGTGTTGTAGGAGTCTGATGACACCACACCCGATGTTGAAAAGCCCTTCTCAGAGTCCAGCTCGTTGGGGCTGATGTTGTGTGTGAAGACGATCTCAACGTCCTTCTCTTCTGAGATAGGGACGTTGAAGTCTATGGCCCTATCGAATGAGTTGCGCTCCATCTTGTCACGTATTTCTTAGAAAAAAAGAAGAAGGTTGTGACTGGATGGCGTAGGGGCTTGTGGGATGTTGCTCTGGAAAGGAAATCCTGAACTCGAATCGATTTGGAGCGATGACTTCGCCTTTTGTACTCGTCTGGTCGATGCGAGACCTGGCAGTGCTTGCTCAGTCAATATCAAAGCAGGTTTCTGGACACTATTAACCGCCGATGATCCCGGTGCCTGCAACAGGTGAAGTTGTACGGTGGAGAGATACCTTGAGGATAGAGGTTAGATGCTTTTTCTTCTTTGACGACGTGAGCCAGGCTTGTCCCTGACCTGGACTGGGCCGGGTGGGAACCCGCAAGCCATTGGCACGGGACTTGCGAGCCCAAGACATATGGAACATCGTCCTTGAAGACAAACTAGTTGAGATAGTGTACGGTTGCGAGCCTGCCTCGGCGGGGTGTGGCTTTCCGCCTTCCCCTTGACCCCATGTCGGTCCTCCGGGGAAAGACTTCCGGTCATTTTTCCATGGCAGCGAATGTTACCCACGAAACTACATCCATGCATGGTGGGAAATCATGTTGAGGAATGGTGTTTTGTTTTCCCAGTGTGCAAAAAAGGAAAGGTTTGATACTGAGATTTGCCATTGCCGCAAACGGAGGATCCACATTCGCCGAGATTCCTGCCGTGAACGCTCACGTACTCATGCTCACCCGGCCATGCACGGTGCCCCCTGACGGCACATCTGTTCAGGTGAGCCGGCTGAACCCCTAGGGGCCATGTTGCCGAGTCTAGCCTTCGTCGCCTCGAGTAGACGACTTGGCGCTTCAGAAAGCGAACAGAGTGTCCGTAGTTGCGCTTTCTGTGAGATGTAAAAAAAATTTTCTGGGGGGAAAAAACAACAAGTAATGATGACACTTCATTGTCTGAGATGTTCCCACCCATAGATTGAATGTAGGGAGGTAGCGAGTAAACAGAGCTGACAAGGGTTTGGCCGGGTTTCGAGATGAGGAAAGATCAGCTTCGCATCTACACACTAAGGTCGAGACATTGGCCCTTTTGGCGACCTTGCAGTGAGTGACTCGGAAAACAACCCCCTTCCCCTCGTGTGAGTGAAGAAGAGAGGGAGCTGACCTAATGCAGCTGGGCGTCATCTAGCGGCGCCGGACGGTATTTCCGGTGAAGGGCGGTAGGCAATGTTTCCCCCCTTGTTGAGAAAAGAACCTACATAAGCGAAGCCCGATATGACAGCCCATCCCATGAGAGGTGCATGACAGTATTAGCCGGCGCATTCCCAGAGGCCTAGCTGCACCCGCAGGGGAGATTCTCTCGTAGCTTCCAGATGAAAAAAGCAAATCCTCAGGAGATCCGAGTGTCGATATTTTTCCAATAAGCAACAAGAAGCCAGGACTGGCCACCTGATGAATCCCAGACAATGATGCAAGGTTTCACGCAACAGTCAGGGCGTCTACGGCGTGAATGACAGATACACTACATGGCCGATAGCTCATATGGATCCGAGTGTTACCGCCTTGCCTAGATTTTGTTTTCTCAGATCTGCAGCCCCTGCTCTTGTATGAGGTCGCGAGGTGTGGCCGGGTTCCCTTCCGAGTTGCTGCAGCTGGCTGGGTTGGCCCACACATGCTATGTGGCACGTAGACGGGCAAAAAAAAAAAGCAGCGAGCTCTTGGACGTGTGATGGAAATATGTAACCGGAGATGCAAAGAAATCGGCCGGTTTGAACACGTGAAAAGGAAGAATTCCAGAACGTTCTGACCTCGACGAGCCCCCCTGACCAGGCTTGGAATCGTGTCATAGTCTGTGAATGTTTCGCGCATGGTGAGGTAAGAAAGAAGCATGGCATGGTTGACATGTATCGTGTGGACCACCGGCGATTCTGATGAGAAGGAATTAGATAATGGCAAGTAGGTACTGATAGAGGATTGCAAATTTGTATTTTTGTTTCTTATTCCCCCCCCCCCCCCCCCCTCTCTGTTCCAATGGATTTCAAGAAATTGCTTTTTTTCCCCTCTAGTAGCCCCCGCATGTCCATGTAGGTAGCTACTGGGAAGGACACGCACCCCCGATTGCATACTCGTCATTCCTGGCACATAGATCGGAATTTGAGAATCTCACTCGGGCTACGCGGGTGTTGCCCCATTCCACGGTAATGGTCCTAGATGAGACAGATGATCGGATCGTCCGAACAGCGGGATATGCCACAGCAAGGAGATAACTTCGGGACAAGGGTGCCGCTTCCCCGTGTTGGACCCTTGCAGTGGCCAGGTGATGGGTTTGTATTTCGGTCTGAGACCAGGGCTTTTCAAACTCGGCCTGATTGACTTGGCCGGGTAGAGGGTGAACCTGTGCAATTGAAATGATGCCCAGTTTTCGGCGACATTTCCACTCGTATCTTGACACATTCCTCAAATTCCTGGCAAAAAGGGAAAATGATGTCTCATTCGGCGACCGTAAAAATCACTCGAAACCAGAAAGCAAGGCATATGTGTAGATTATTCCCTATATAACTGATGAGCAAGATCCGCAGGCGCGACGTAAGGGGCTCATCAGTGTTCAATGTGGAGCTGTGCCGCCTTTCGATCATACGGCCGGAACCCGGGTTGAGGTCTCTGAGTTTGCTAAAGAACGTCACCACTAAGGAAAGTATTGGAAATTAGTCACTTTGAATACTTTTTTTTTATTTTATTTATTTTATTTCATTTTCTTTTTCTCACCCTTGCAGTCTCACTTTACCCTGAAGTCAGGACCACCTGCAGAGACGAAGAAAAGGAGATATTCAGAGTAGTGAGTTAGTAGACTTGACCTGACAACCATGAGCGATTCTTGAAAATATGGAACTTCGCCATTTGAGTGGCTGTTTGTGTTCAATTGAGTCCGTAGTTTGTTTTCTCAAAATGTCCATATGTCAGCTCCCCAGTACACACCTTCTCCGGTCATGTGGAATCAAGGCTGGATCACCCGAATCCACCCAACACTCTTTCATCTCCATGAGATAAAATTCTCTCGTAAAATGGAATTAAAATTGCCTATAAAGTGCTGCTCTTTTAGATCCTGCTGTGTTAATCCATCTGGAGGCAACCGAGGTTTAACTTTATGTGGTTTTGCGTAGTCAACTGAATGCATGCGAGACGTCTCACTTTGGCCGCCTTGAGACACCAACTACAGATCATTCGGTCATGTCTAAAATCCTGTTTGATTTGTCTGTAAGGCTATCAAGTTTAGATTAGCAATGCCTTCATAGATATTTGATGGTTGGATAGAACCTCGCTGATGTAGACGTTTCCTTTTGTTCTCTGGATGAGAGGAACTGAATATTAGGTCATTGAGACCAGTAACATTGAGTCTCTTACTCCGGGTAGTTAAAAAACAGTCAATTAATCATCAAGCCACTGAAAGTTTCACTTGTGTGGCTGTGCTCTGAAGATCACAAGCTCAAGTTGCCCCAAGTCTAGATAATAGTATAATGTGCTCCCGATTACCGTCTTCTATTGAACACCGGACCAAAATCCATTGAAATACCGTCTATTTAAAAAGCGAAATATAGAAAACTTCTACGGGGGCTTGCTTTAGAGTGGACCTCTGGGAGACCACTGGTTAAACAAATGCCGAGATCCGTCAACAAATATGATGTATGTTCGACTGGTTCTAACCCGAGGAGTCAAATTCTCATATTACTCTTTTAGCATAGTTCATAGCTAGCGAAATTCTTCATTTGAACCAAATGCTCTTATCATCCTGATACTGTCTTTTGATACGTTGTGCATGTAATGGTTCAGGTATTGTGCCAATATACACCAACAACCTTTCATATCATGGGAATATTTCAGCCGTGTTGTTTAAGTCCTGTGCCTACTTAAGTTTTCGATTATGTGATAGATGCGACTGAATTGAAGAAACATGCATTTTGTATGCGAAGTCGCGAACCTTGGACAGGGGGAGGGTTCATCCTGGGGGTATCATATGAGTTACTACTGCCTATTTTTGAGCTTCATTAGATGATATGCTTGAGGCTTGACCTCACTAGCCTCCTTCCCTTTTTAAAACCATTAATATTTTGACAATCACTGGGTGCCACGAGTCAACCACAGTGACAATAAGCTTGACAAAGGAACCAAATCCAAAAGCGTTCGAAAGTCCATCAGCTAGAACAGGTGGGTTCATCTCATCCAGACTCCCACCATCGCACACTACAGTCCCTTCTGTAGGGTTGAATCCTCTGCGATTTTAAGAGGCCCCATAGTATTCGAGTTGTATTTCTCACTGCCCTATCTACCTACAATGTTTTTTTGCCCATATGTCATCTGCACTTCAGCTGATCTATCTTTCCTTTCACTCTGCGACCTTGATTCAACTCGTCTAGTTTCTCCGTAGGTCTATCAGGTTGGCAACGAGAGGGCAATATCAGGTAGGCAGCGTTCCTTCCTCCGCGCGCGCTTTACTTTTCTTTCCGCCGGCTGAATAGCTGATCTGACTGATTAGTCTCCTGCAATCGTTACCTTCACCCTTTACTCAGCCCAATCATTACAACTTCATCCCGTCTCCTCACCTTATCTCATTAGCTTTGACTGAAATAGCACCTTTCTTTGCTTTCCACTCTGGCGGTTCCAGAGTTGCCAAATAATTTACTCGATCGTTTTGAGAACCATTCAGTTTCTACATTTCAACTCAAACAGCGGAACCAGACGTCGCAAATCCATGCTGCCTGCAGAGATTTACCCGAGAAAACGCTCATCTCATCCCAACTTCACCTTTGGTCTTGCCTCTTCACTCACCCGAAATCCACTTGTCCACTCTCTACTCTCATCTTCGCTTTCCAGCATTGCTTCTGCCTGGCGTTGGAACCTCAAGCAGCTTGCCTATGATACCCAGGCATCTAATTTCTCAAGCAAAGACAAAGAGGGCGGAGTATCAAAAGTTTTGAAGCAAAGTGAGTACGCACCGAGTCCAGTCCTTGATCCGCTCCTTCCATCTATCAATCCTGTAGCACCTGCCTCTTCTGCCTTTGCTTCCTTGAAGCGGCCCCACCACGACTTGTGTTGTACCTATTCATCTCTGTTACCTCATTCACCTCTGTGGCCTTGGCCTCACCACCATTTTTTCAACCCACAATCTCACTTTCTTCTGCAGTCTTGAATTGACCACCTCTTTCTTCCCATAATGACGCTTCCACACTTTTATCCAATCTTGGGACTGAGATCCCTTGACTTACAGCAACTATTCAGCTTATCCAACACGTTCAAGCAACTGCCTTCCGAGCTCTCTTCCCAACTTCAAGAGAAGACTCCTCCAACTTTCTGCCACAAAACATCACGTCAAGCACAATTCAGCACACTTCAACTAACCGCTTGCACCTGAGGTCAGACTGAGCCTATTCACTACCTTGGATCAGCCTGGACATCCAACAACCTTTGGGCCTGCCTGCTCAGCCTGCTCCATCCACAAAGCTCCTGCTACTTCGACCCCATCTACCGCCTCTTCCATCCAGCATAAAACTCTCTCAATCCCTCCAACAATCCAGTTTCCGCCTTTCTCTCACTCCATCCCGCCATCACTTTATTTAGTCCTTCTTTGTTTCCTGTACCTTCCAATATCAGCATTGATTGGATCAAGGATCAACTCTTATCTGGCAGATCTTTCATCCCATAACCTACGCCAATTGAAAGATCTCTTCTTTGAACCCATCCTTTCAAGCCTTCCAGTAAGGTCTTTCCGTACAGGTAAATCTATTAATCTGAAAGCCAGAAAATATGTGGAGGTGCTAACATGTTGGCAATGGCAGGAAACAACTGACAACATTCGCATATCTCTTTTGTCACATCGGCAATGTTCACAATGGACGGCACTCAACCTACTTCTGCCTCCCCTCAGGATGGCGTTCCTTTTGATCAATCTGCTTCTCCTGTCGGTAATAGCCATGCTCGCCAGGTCTCCAACAACAACATGGCTTCTGTCAACCGTGACAATGGCGTGCTACTGGGTGGCCATGGCCCTCACTCTGCGAACACCGACTCTGCTCCTGGCAGCCCAACCTCAGAGCATAACCTTCTGCTGTCTACTCCTGAAGTCAGACAAGCCCACTATCAGGCTGTAAGTCACAACTACAAGACATCTTGTGACCATATCATGGATCAGGATGCACAAACCAATGATTACAACAATCTGCCTGGTGCGCAACCGCCTCTCAGTGCAGGGGGTTCTATGAACATGCCAGTGCAGCAATTCTCTGAGCTAACTGTTGCCGCCACCAACATCCAGTTTGCTGAGAGGGTTAGCGAGTATTGCCCTGCTGCGGATGCTCGGCCATCTGCCCGTCACTCTCAATCGAGTGATTCTTTAATGCACGACCCTAGCGTCACCTACGAAGCAAGCGACCCCAGTGGAGGCAACCGTGACTCCCCAGCTAGCGGAATTGCCGAAGCCATTTTCAACTTGCTCAACCCGGGTGAATCCAGTGCTGCCGCTGCTGCCTTCGAGAACGAGGGCAAGGGCAAAGCACCCCAGGGTATTTATACCTCTTCCTCTTCTGGCTCGTCCACCGCTCGATTCTCTGCAAATCACACTTCGAACCACCATATTGAAGCCAGAATCGAAAACAAGCCTGAGTCCTCCATCGGCAGTTCGAAGCCATTTGGCTCGAAGAATGGCTGGGTTACGCCTCAGCTTCGAGGTCGAACCCACGACGGTAAAGTTCAGCGCCCCTTCAGACAGCCAATTGCCCCTGGTCCCTCTCAAGGCGGCGTTCCGCTCAACAATTTCGATCGTCGCGCGCCTGCCTCCAGCCAAGTCAATGGCAGGCGTGGCCTCACCTACGACCAAGGCCCCGTCGTCAACATGGGTTCCAACAGCGCTTGTGCCACTCATCAATCTGCTGCTCATCAACAGCAGTTCGGCCCGGCGCTGAGCTTCAATCAGACCTTCGGCACGTTCCAAGGCAACGGTTTGATCCCCCGCAACAGCACCAGCACCATTCATCAAGCACCTGTTGGGGCTTGTCAGCCGGTTGCCGCCACTAGCTTTGGCTCGGCGCTGCCGGCTGGTGATGCCGCCAACATGGCAAGTGCGGTTGCCGACCAGGGGCCGGTCTCCTTCGTTCCCGCTGGCATATTCCGTCCGATGAACGCGGTGACTCGACCATTCCATCACCCCGACCTTGATAACCAGCGGGAGCTGAAGGCGCGGCTTGGAATCTCGCCTAATTACGCGGGCGATGCCACAATTGCCCGTAACCAATCGGCTCCAATTCCCGACAGCCAGAATGTGGCATTCTGGATCACAAACCTTCCGCCGAACGTGACGCACAGAGAGCTTCTTGGCCAGATCCACGGCATGGGTCGGGTCTGGGCCTGTGTCATCAGCCCTCCCACCGGCAACCACGTTACGGCGGCGGCGAAGCTCGTCTTTTTCGAACTGACGGCGGCTCAAAAATTCTACGCTCACTGCAGCAACCCTCGACGCCGTCTCATCGTCGGAGGGTACGTGGCGCATGTCTGTTTGAACCGCACCAAGAAGGCAGAGGAGGATGTTGGCGGCAACCGCTCGAGGGTTGTCGTCATCATGGGCGACCCTTCTTTCGTCAACCCCAGTACGCTTCTGCAGTGGTTCCGCAGCCACTTCGAATACGAGATCGATGAGATCATCACCCACGTTCTCAACAAGGAAATGGGCCACATCGAGATCCGCTTTGGAAGTTGGCGTTCGCAGGCAGAGTCTTGCCGCCAGGCCATCAAGACTGTCTACCCTCCTGGCGGCCCTCAGTCCCCTGTCTGGGTCTTTCGCTACGGTACCGACCCGTGCTCCATCTAATCGCTCAAAAAGACCGACATCACCGACCAGAGACAACGAGATCAAGGAAGAAGGTGTGAAGAGTGTTTCGGAACAGGGAATGGGATACAGGGTTTGCAGAAGTGGAAATGGAAACGCGTCAAGAAGTGCGACTTAAATTCAGACATCAGGAGTCAAGATACCAAGTTGTTTGTTTGTTTGTTTGATTATTTGGGCTGGGGATACTTCAATAATCAACTTCAAAGAGAAGTTCGAGGTAAACCAGCGGATGTGGAGGGGTCTTATGGAGACGGACATGGGGGGCTTTGATACTGGACTCAACGAAGGTTAGATGAAGGACAGCTTTCAGAATCACAATCACCATGTTACACAGTTGTTCGTACGTTTGGCGGCTAGTAATGGTGGGCTTTCAAGATGAAGAGAACCAGAAACACGGGTTGTGTCAATTCAAACATCATGAGGTTGTCCTCTGCTGACACAAGATGGGAAAGGAAGAGGTAGGTAGGTGCCTCTCTGGTGCCTGGAAAACTGAAGTTTTAGCGGAGAAGACGCCTAAGATAAGCGAAGAAATCGTGCGTATAGGTGCTTTGTTCAGTGGAGAGCTTCTGCTGCCTGGTCCGTGCTCTCCACAGCATATCGGCAATTGATTGGTCAGCATCGGAGCGACCCTCCCGTCCGTCCAGTCCTTGGGTGGCTACATCGCAGTGGGTGACGTCAAACCGGGCCCGTCATCGATCCTAAACTCTCACCTTCACTTTACCTCAACCTAGCTATCTTTGGATCAACACGGCGTGGAAGTCAAAGGGGCCACTACACCGGGTTTTCTCAAAGGTGCAGGTCAACATGAAAAATTTCAAAGAGAACCCGGAGTCCCTTGTGGAAGGTCTCAGAGCGATCCAGATTGGCCAGGAAGCACCCGGCAATGCAACGGCTAGAGAAGCACACAGAGTCAATCCGGACAATAAATCTCCTACGAAGCCCGAGCTGTCTCCTCCACAAGGGCACGAATCGACGCAAGGTGACTACGATACCGTCATTACGATCATCAACAGCGATGGGACCACTTCCTACTACACCAGCAACGGCGAATTGATCACCGACGAACCGCCGAGGCCCAGCGAAGCAGTCACCGACGGCAACGGCGCAACCTCACAGGGGTCCCTCAACACTCGGTCCAAGAAGGCCGAAAGGATGAAGCGCAAGCTCCAGAAGAAGACCGCCAAGTCATTGCATCGCCAGCCGACTCATCTTCTCCATCTCCCCAATGAGATTTTAGTCGGCATCATGATGCACATGTTTCCCAGCGACGTCCACAAGGCCAGCCAGACTTGCCGAACACTCCGCGAGCTCGTCAAGTACAACGAGGCACTCCTGTCACGCCACATCATCTCCACGAGATATCCTGTCCTTGGAAGGTGCTTTCGGCTACCCGTGAGCCTTGACGACATTGACCCCAAGCTTCATGCCGTCCTGCAGTACGACACAAGAATCGAGATGCTCGGCATCCACCGACGATACCGGCACATCCCTCAGCCCGACCCCTTCAAGGCCTGCACCTGTCTGACTTGTGTTCTGCGATGGCAGGCCCTTTTCACCATTGTTGACTTCAACCACTGGCAGTCCGATCTGGCTGTCGGTAAACCCATCCCCGTCATCCCGAGAGGGGAAGAGCCCGAGTGGAATGAGAAGATCAAGGAGAAGACGGCTCTCATCGTTTTCAGGGCCCTCGAGTCCCCACTTGCCTACGCCTGTCTCCTTGAGATGCACCTAAAGAACACATGCGCGTCCATCAAGCGCCAGACCGACAACAAAGGCAATCAGCGCCGCCACTTCACCATGCTCAAAGCCGACGCCGAGTCCGGCACTGACCACTTTCTGGAACGCGAGGGTCCCACGACGGCAGACATGCCCTTCCAGCGTGACGGTTACGACTTGCTCGAGGCCTACCTTCCCGGCCGGACATGGCTCAAGAACGAAAAGAGGTGGGCGTACATGCCTGCGGACATCCACAACAGGGACCTGGCATGGGCTGCTACGAGGTGGAGCCCCGTGTTTGCGGTCAAGCCCATCCATCGAGACGACGCTGTCTAGAAGGCCGTCGGGGGTGAACACCGCTTCATGTCTAAACGGGCACGCACGTACCGCTTCACATCTGATGGCATCCTGTTATATTTGAGAAATATCTCTGACCCTAGCACCGTCTTCAATCCCAGGCTCTTGTTGAAGCGTCACATACGGGCTTAAAAACTCGCTCGGGAAGACGAGGCTATTGTTGCAACAGAGGAAGGTGGTGCCTCACAAAGGCTCGAAACCATTTGCGTGCAATTTCTTCCCGGGACGAGCTACAACATCGTACAGGAAGTATCTGTGCGACGGTACTTTCTTTTCTGGATTGCGCTGGTCGAGACGATGCTAGCGCAGAGCATGATGCTGATGTGGGTAGGTATGAATAACGAATGAATACCCAAAGGGTAGCTCGCATCTTCCTTTCCCAAGCCGTATCCCACCTCCTTTGTTTCGTTCTGACGACTCCATGCTGGTCTGCTACTCGTGGCCTTATTCGTTTCTTTTCCGGATGTCTTCTGCCAATGACCGCTTTTCGGATTGGCAACATACGAAGCAAATATCCACCCCTTCATTTTTCTTTCTGGCCCTGACTCTGCATGCACCCACCTACACTCGTTCGGTGAACACACAGTCCAACCTCCCCAGCTCGGTGATCAGTTGAAATCGTGCTTCCAAACTTCTTCCTAGCTTTGCCAGCATCATATGGTCAAAGAATGGTGCTATCCGGGAATACCGACTGCCCAAGGCTATTTAAATACTATCGTGTGTGATTGAATGTTATGTAAAGGCGCCTCCTACGTTGAATCTGACAGCTAATGCAGAACTCCTAACCACCTAGTCCGAGAATCCCCTCGCCCGCCATGTGTTGTACAAAAGCCCCGGCTATGCAGTTCATTGCGCAACAATCAATCGTAAAAGATTGACGGTAGCGCCATTTCAGCAGCGTCTGCGTCCACCCATCATGCCACCACCGCCCAGGCCGCCGCCCATGCCGCGTCTGCCGAAGCCGCCGCCGAAACCGGATCGGGGGCCGGTTCTGCCACCACCCATCAATCCGCCACCGCCCAGGCCGCCGCCCATGCCGCCGCCGTGGTGGTGGTGGTGGGTTTGAACCACCGCTGGGCGGGGCCCGCCCATCATGCCGCCGCCGCCATAGGTCCTGCGTCTGGATCCGCCAAAGCACATGTTGGTAGTTTAGAGGTTGATGTGTTCTTAACTAGTTATGGTATATGACTTGCGTCAACTTTTGAGGGCACTCTGATTTGATGTGACCGGAGACTAGCTGCGGTGTTGTACTTGTGTGTGTCGCGTAGGTAGGTAGATAGTGGCCGATGGATTGTATTGATTCAAGCAACTGGTTTCCTCAAGAGTTACTGTGGATTGTTTTTGCCGATTGTGACTATGCTGTGATAAGAATTACCTACTTTCTGGGTAGAAACATTCCCATCTTTATAGACTCAACTCACGACTAGCCTCGTCAGCCCAGCATGATGCTTCAAAACCCTTTGTGCGTCATTCCGTCCCGTCTGGAGAGCGCTAAGACGCCAACTGCTCCGTTCGGCGCTAGGACGAGCAACTTGGCTCATGTCACGAGGGGCCGCGCAATCAATCCCCACTGCAGGGTCTGGACCAACGTCACTCTGAACCGCATCCAACTACGCCCAAGTCGCTAACCGGCGTATGCACCAAGGTGCTGACGGCGAAAAGGCACCTGGGAGGCTGTCCCGATAAGCCTGTAATATGCTGGTGGCTTGCCGATGTTGAGCCACAATGCGCTTCGTAACAGTCGCATCACTTTTGCCCATGCCGAGCCACACCAACCTGCGAGAGTTTCCCAACCTGTCGCCACATCCAGGCCGTCTGGAAAGGACAAGTCTGAAGAAGATCATCCGAGCTGCGTGGTCGTGTACCAAATTGGAACCGCCAAATCTTGGAGACCGGCATTCTATCGCCGCTTATGATGTTGCCAACTACAGCGATGGGGCTTTGTACCTTGGCCGACGTCTGTTCTTGGATGATGTCAGTCTTTTCAACTGCCTACATAGCACAATACTTGCATCTTTAGTGTTTTCAACGGACTTTGTAAGCGAACTAAGCCGCTTCAAAGGTCTAGTCCCATCATGGCACGTCATATGAACATTCGCTTGAGCAATTGAGTTGTTCTAGACTGAAGTGGAAAGATCCCAAGATTCGACACGGTAAACGCGGCGCAAGCCAAGGTGTGACGGAATGCCCAGTGTCTCTTCATACACTATTCGGCGCTAGTTCAGGATGCACCACCTTCAACATTGGTTTCCGAATGACGCAGGTTGTCGCGTATTCCACTCAAAAGTCTCCCAGCCAACTCAGGGCTTGAAGTTGGTTTTCCAGTTCCAATCGTAAATTAGGTTCATGAGGTTTGAAATCGCCTTCGTGCGAGAAATGGAACAAACGACGCCGATGTTGTTTTGTGATGCCAGTTGTTGTAACTTGCAAAGCTGGTACCAAAGTTTATCTATGTGGAAAGTCTAAGCCGGTACGTTGTTTAGAGGCAGGTCGACTACGAAGCAAATTCATCCCATCACACAGGGGTTTTCGCGATTACACAACGATCGCTATCCGGATCATTTCTTCTACGAAAACTTAGGTCATTGGGGGAGATGATGGTTCTCGGTGATTCAGACAACGACTGATAGGAATTAAAGAGCTAGGTTTGGATGCGAAGAGCCAAGTTGGCAGACACGCCCAAATTATCACTCGTGCCGAACTGATACAGGATGAAGGATACACTACCACAATCGTCAAGAAACGCTTACAGTTGTGGCTGTGACGAGAGAGTCTCGAAGCCAAACGGTATATGTAGTGATGTACACTATCACCTTCCATGAATTCTGGTGCATCCACATCATAGCAGGTTCAATAGCTCAGAAACACCCGGCTCGCATAATTCAGTTTATCATTACTGCAATAGCACTTGACACACTCAATATTTACCTCGTTACAACAAAAATTAGATTACTCATCAGATAGAGTAATACCAGTTTTCATGAATATAGAGATCATTACCCCATGCAAAAGACTTGAATGGTTATACCAGTCAGCCACGTGAAGCTCATGTAGTAGGGACAGGCTCAGTGTAATTAACCATTAGATCGTCTGATGTCCAGTATTGTAGATAAGTTTATTGTTGGTGAGTTTCAATGTTATGATGCCCATCATGCAGATGATGGCAGCATACATAGGTATAGATGCTAATATACATAAAACATTGGCAGCTGCGGAACCCGCTAACGGTGCTCGAACAAAACGATGCCTTGTGGATAGTTACACACGTAAGGGCTCGTTCTGCAGGCATAGGAGAACAAATCGTTGGAGTTTAATCGCACTGGCACCTTATCATAAACCAAATACCAAGAGTTTTGGGCACCGCCTCTCCCGGTATCAAGTCTTGGCGTACGTTCTTGCAACACCACCCAGTCCCGGAACACCTGTTGGCATCCACTCCACATTATCATTTATGGCAACCCGACCACTTTGTCTGAGAGACAACGTGACATGCGAAGAATGAGGTACTGTAGTTTTCGTGTCAACTTGAGAACAAACAAATTGATATCGGCGGGTTGCAGTAAGAAACGTAGTGTTAGGCAATACCAAGGAGTCGTTAAGCTTCTAAGAATAATACAACAGACCTCATCATGTTCTGCTGTGTTGACGACCTGGGAAACTTCGCGAAGGACCACTTTAGTGGCGTAATCAGCTCTCATGTCTCTCGTCGTATATAAAGGCAACAGGAAGACCTGAATAGTCCTACTTTCATTCCATACCATCATCGGTACTACATTCTTTTCACCAAACGCTTGTTTCGATTTTCTTTTCCAGAGCTTGCTCTCACTTTCTTTCATTTCTTCCACCGCTGCAAGTCAGTTTTGACAACCTCCTGCAAAGACAGCATTTCTTGTTCTCTATCAACAAACAAGACTTTTCAATTCAATCCACCATGAAGAACACCAACCTCATCTGCCTTGCGCTTCCCGCTCTGTCTATGGGCCATTATCTGTTCCCGCAACTCATGCTCAACGGAAAAGAGATAAGCAACAGAGACTTCGTTCGTCAGCATGACAATGGATTCCAGCCTTCATGGGACGACGGCAAGTTCCTGCAGAGCAACGACATGCGCTGCAACAAGGGCTCCGAGAACCACGCGAAGAACACCAAAGCAGCCAATGTCATAGCCGGGCAGGACGTTGTTGGTTTCACTACCAACATCCACCAGAAGCTTCAGCACCCGGGACCCCTTACAGTATGTCGAGTCTTTAAATCATTGGTGACCTAAACTGTAATGTCCTCTGTCGCTGACCTGATTCCTCGAAACAGATCCACATGTCCAAGGCTCCCGGCGACGTCGGTGACTATGACGGTTCAGGTAAGTTACTACAGTAATACTACACGTACTTTAACAATCAATGATCGTTGCACATAGGTGATTGGTTCAAGGTATACCAGCTCGGCTACCAGGATGGTTGGGATGGTACCGACAAGGGCTGGTTAGCATTTGGCAAAAACAAGTTCCAATTCGAGCTTCCCGCCGAGATTCCTCAGGGCCAGTACCTGATGCGCATTGAGCACATTGCTACCCACCCCCCTAACAAGGGAAAAGAACTATATTTGCAGGTAAATCACTCCCAAGGAACCAGAGGGGGGAAACAAGGCCTATCCTAGCAACAAGAAAAAAAAAAAGAAAAAACGGATGCTAACCAGCCACCGAATAATCTAGTGCGCCCATCTCAACGTTACGAGTGACTATACCGGGCCTGAGCCGGACTCGGTTATAAAGCTTCCTGGTGGCTACACTATGGACAGCCCGTGGATCCAGTACGACAGTTGGAAAAAGCCCCGTATCACTTCGGTGACGATGCCCGGCCCTGAAAAGATGTGGCCTAACGAGAATAACTTTAACAAGATATTGGACAGCGGTATCATCAACTGATCTGAGATATTGGCTACCAAGCACTTTTGGGGCTCTATGTTGAGGATTTTGAGTTTTTCATGATGCCTGCAGTGAGATTCGGCAGGTCTTATAGAACATAGAAACCCTCAAGACAGTAACGATATGATCATCTATCTATACCTCTTTACTGCGAACCTACCATGAGTCGTGTTGGCAGATGAGACAAGGATATGCTCTTTTTTCCCCTTTGGCTTTTACTAAACTAGAAACATGAAAAACCTTAGGATCTCCATCCGAGGACCATCTCCGACCTCTGTCTCCTGCTCAATTCTTGTAACATATATTCATATATTCATAACATATGTTTATATATCCTCTATGAGATATCTCTCGGCCGTCGTGGGCTTTCCGTTGATCCAAGGCGCCAATGATGCCATGCATAAAGCAAGAGAGACACTGAGGGCTAAGGTTCTCTGTGGAAAGCTCCTTTGAGTGATTTGGTTACAGTGCCCTCAGGCTCATTTCATTCAGGAGTCATAGTAACTAACAACAAAACCCACCACCGAGGAAGAGACTGCTGGAAGAACTGACAAGTTTAGCATGCTAATGGTGCTTCACGTCATCACAAGTGTGTTGGTGCCACCTTCCGAGAGGAGAGGCATCCAGGGTAAGTATTGTTATTTGTTGCTTTACCTTGCCTCATCCTGCTATATGTCACGCTGAGTGCATCACGGTGAGGCGAGGGGACAATTGCGATGCTGCTTCAGAAGCTGGAAGCACACGTGGGAAGACAACCTCGTTCACAATTTAGATATCGCTAAGTTTGCAATCTAGACTCGCTTGTGTGCCTCATGCTCCTACGTTCTCTTTTAAACGAGGTACAGTGTTCCGTTGTTATTTCCTATTCTCTCATCCAAGTTGATGGAGCTGCGGACCCATTGGCCGTTCCGCAACAGCTCAGCCTCGAGGATCTGGCCACCCTGCACCAGGCGCACGTCCCGCGCGGAGGCCCCAAAGTTGCCAAGCGCACTTCCGCCGCGGCCAGGGATCTGGAGAACCTGGCCAGGCCAGATCTGGTCCGGGTTGGAAATGTTGTTGTGCTTGGCGATCTCTTCAAATCCGACGTTGAATCTCGCGGCGATGTTGCGGAGGGTGTCGCCCTGCTGGACAGTAACGGACGAGTCACTGCTGCCACTGCCCCCGGTACACCAGCGGAAGCTACCCTGGTCATTCTCGAGAATTCGGTTCAGGCTGATGGTGCTGCTCTGCCATTCGCCGTCCCGACGCTTGCACGATGCGTGGAGGTTGTAGTCTCCGTGGGTTTCCACGCGGATGTCTCGGGATGAGCCTGTGAAACCTCCGGCATAGTTGCCGCTGCGGGGCTTATCGTCATCGCGGCTGCTGTGGTGGTGGTGGTGGTGGTGCTCCTCATCATGAGGCCGGTCGTGGTCGTGCTTGTGCTCATGCTTCTCCTCATCTCGCTTGTGCTTCCAGTCAGACACGCCATCTTGAAGCTTGTGGCCGGCGAAAGCGCCGGCAACGGCACCGATCAAGGTGCTCGACTTGCTGTGGCCGATGTTGCCGCCGACCTTGTGGCCTCCAAAAGCACCAGCGGCACCACCGGCCAATGCACCGGCAAGGCCACGCTCGCCGTCCTCGCCTTCCGGGCCGGCGGAACCAGGTGGGCCATCATTTCGATAGCCCTGGTTGTAATTGTCTTGATATTGGTTCTGGTAGCCAGGAGGCGAAAAGTTCTGCTGGTGTTGAGGAGGCTGACCGTATCCCTGTTGTCCGTACTGGCCTTGCTCGGGACCTCCTTGAGAGTAGTATGAGTCGGCCTCACCATTGTAAGGACGATCCTGTTGGTTTCCTCCCTGCTGGAAACCTCCTCTCCCCGGGTGACAACCACCTCGCCCAAAACCACCTTGCCAGTTACCACGGTTGAACATGTTAAAGATAGTGATGTGTAAAGTGAAATCGAACTGGTGTTTCTCGTTGAAGATGCCTCGAATTAGATGCCGGAGCTTTCATCTTGGAATATATGCGGGGAAGCGAAGGTTATATAAACTTCTTTGAGCCCTTTACTACGGGTTTACGAAGCTTGTGATAGCTAACCAATATTTACACCGCCGCCACGGTGGGGAGAGACTCACAAAGGCTTGACCAAGAACGTCCGCGCGTAGCCTTTTTGCAGTCCAATCGGGACCACCGCGTCAAGGTTCACGGCCCACCCCGCAGGCACAGCCCGGATATCGGCACGGCTCTTAGTGTGCAGCAGACGCGTCCATGTCTGGGCACCTTCGGTCCCCTGCCACGTAGCTTCTCCTGATGTTTCTAAAAGCTTCTGAACAGGCCAAACTGTTGAGGTGAGGTGTGGGCACGTGACCCCACCTCACCTCCAGTGGGGCAGCCTCGGAGCCCACATCTGGCTCCCGCCAGCCCATAGTGGGCTTGGTGGTTTCTCTTTTCCTCACCTACGTCAGTTAGCAACAATACGATATTGTTGCCTCACTTCGTTACGTCTCTTCGCTCCACAGGTTATGAGCTCCAGGCCACGATTTTTCTTTTAATCAAGCTAGCAGTATCTACCTCTCTTTTTAACCTCTTAATTACCTCGCGATAGCCGCGAGAATCGCCCTTGTTGCCCTTGTTGATTGCCCCGCGATCGACGTGTCAAGCAACAGCAACTTCACCTCCGACCAACTCCAACAGTCGCCTCAGATCCCCACGTGTTGACGCATATCCGACCTCTTCAACCAACGCGAATTTCTTGCCAACGCGGTGAGATCCTTCCCTCTTTTATTCACATCGCTGATTTTCACTTTACAGATCGTCAATCAATCAAGTGTCTGTTGAAGGGCAGTAATCCACGAAACGTCCGTATACGCCTTCCATCCTGTGGAAGAAACGCCCGGGTTCGTCATGTTGTCAGGCCACCCACGGCTTGATTGATTCTTCGTATCTTCAGCAACATCTCAGCGCTGCCCTCACGTGAGGCACCCCAACTTCGTCATGGCGGACGCCCACAATTACCGATCGATATCATCAAAGATCCCGACCCTCAAGGGTGAATCCAACTGGTCTTCATGGTTGGTACTCATCAACTCCATCCTCCGCGCGAACCGCGTCAAGAAATACGTCGACAGCGATGTCCCCGAGCCCGCCAATCCGGCTGAGAGAGCATTATAGGAAAACGATCGCGATGTTGCGTACAACCTCCTCATCTTATCGTGTGACACGTTGATTGACAAGCTTCTCAACGCGGGTTGGGAAGATGATGGCAACCTATTCACACTTATGAGAGCCCTCGAGAGATACATCCCCAAAGTCTCTGAGGATGCTGTTGGAGCTCTCGTCGCCGAATTCAGCAAGGGCGACGCCCACGACCACAAGACTCTTCACGACGCCCTCAAACGCGTCCAATACCTCCGCGCCCGTATCACTAGTCTCTGTGGTGAAAACTCTGATCACTATTAGGCCATTCTTCTGCTCAACTACTTCAAGGCGCGCTTACCTGATACATATAAAAGATACACTAACAACTCCAAGAAACCTACTTGGACCGACGTTATTGAGACTATCTACACCCTTGCTTAAGATGAAGAGCAGAAGATGGGCCTTGCCTCATACCGCAAATCTGCCACTTCCAACGCAGCTACTTCCTCTGGCACCAATTCGGCGCCAGCCAATCCCGCCAAGAAGAAGGATCGCCCTACTTGCCCTTATTGCGGTAAGGGTCACACCGCCGCAAAGTGTTGGACTGCCTATCTAGATCTGATCCCCGCGGATCACGTGCACCGCGATAACCTTCTCGCCTGCGCCGCGAAGCACATCTGCAATAAAGATTGCAAAGAGACTTCAACCAACAGCAACGGCAACGGCAACAGATCTTCCGTATTTGTCAAAGGCGCCTCTGGTGTGATCGGCGGTTCTTCGGTCGGTGGACTTGCCCTGAAGAAATCCGCAATGATGCTTAACAAGGCCATCTATACGGCAGTTGATAATGATGCCATCACGAGCTCCAATATTGTTGTAGATTCGGGTTGCTCCAACCCCGTCTTTAACGATCTTACCTTTTTCACATCCTACACTGTTCGTGACGATCTTTAACCCTTTACAGCCGCTAATAGTAAGGAAGTCAAGCCCCTTGGATCCGGCACAGTTTTCTTCTAGGTCGAGGATCTAAATAACTCCTCACGTACTATCGACTGGACCATTGAAGACGTTGAGTACAGCCCCCTTAGCCCCACGAATCTCCTCAGCCCTGGCAAGCTTCGCAAGAGCCACATCAAATACAACTACGCCACTACAAGCCTTATCAACACTCAGTCACGCAAGGGACTTGCCAAAGTCCGCTGGATATCTGATGTGTGCATCGTCAACACCGTTAACAGTACTACGATCCCTGTGGATACAGCGCTTGGCCTGGTAAGTGTCAAGACAAAGTCACGCCCCACGCTGGATCTCATGCACCGCCGCCTTATCCACGCCCATCCTTCTCGAGTTGTTAAGGCCTGCTATCGAGTAGGTATTCAATTCACCTAGGATGAGATTGACTCTTTCCATTGCGAGGCATGTCATCTTGCGAAATCCACAGAGATAATCAGCCGTGATGCTCCCCTTCTGCTCACCCTCATGGGTGAAGAGATACATCTTGATCTTGTTGAAGTCAAGCCACTCTCAATCCTCAGCAACTAATACGCCCTTCACTTTCTCAACCGCTACAGCAGATATTACTAGCTTACTCTACTTAAGACCTATCACAGTGATAATATTCTTGCTGCAATTAAGCGATTTAGCGCTACCTTTATGAATATGACTACTCTAAATGTTAAGAGTTGGTCATGTAACAATACGCCTAAGTTAAAGAAGGTTCTTTGCGATCCTTTCTTTAAAGGTACTTAACTCAACCTTACCACGCTATATACTCCTTCCATGAACGGCGCCATTGAACGTGCAGGCCGCACCATTGTTGAGGCCGTACGCACCATACTCATTGACAACAGTCTGCCAGAGGAGCTCTGGGACTATGCTGTCAACACCACAATCCAAGTGCTCAATCTCCTCCCTCAACCTAACAAGGGTAAGATGAGCGCCTACAAGATCGTTGCGCGGGAGCTCAACCTCGCCAAAGATCGCGAGCCGCCCCGCATTGAGCACATCCGTACCTTTGGTTGCGTGGCATATGTACACAAGAAAGGCAGCAAGCACCCGCCTCGTTCCGCTAAGATGGAGCCCCGCGCCATGAAAGGCATCCTGGTTGGATATGGCTCTCTGCGCGGCCACATCTACTATGTGTACATCCCCGATTAGAAGAAAGTTCTTTGCTGCCGAGATGTTTGTTTCTATAAGGGCCTAGAGAAGACAGTCCTCCACCCCTTGGATGAAGATGCCATCCCTGCTAAGATCGATCATGATGTGCTCTTTAACAAACCTGACTTATGGATCTAGTATCCCAACTAGATCCCTTCTTCTAACTAGCCTGGTACGGATAATACATCTGCTAAGGATACCCAGCCGGCTTAACCTAAGGATACTTGTAATTAGGGCATGAATACCACAGATTATGTGACTCCTCCGCCTGATAATCACACTGCTACACATACATCTTACCCAACTGACAATGCTGATTCAGGTGACGACGATGATGACTTCACTGATGCTGTTCAACGCCAGGAAGCCGATCACCTTGATCCTGATCTAGATCCTCTTTCCATTGATACCCCAGATACAGAGGATTCTTTCGTCACTATGAGTGGCCGCCCGCGTCGATCCACCACTGTCAAACCGCCCAGTCACTACTAAGAAATGGCTGGCACTTGACAATACAATAAGAAGGCCAGGTCCGGCCTGGATCACAAGATCATTGATAATCTTTGTCCTTAACATGCTGCTACCAACAAGAAGGCTAGGAAGGCCTACCTTGCGGCCGACATCCACATCAATGAGGATACCCCATATGTCATCAGTGCTCTGGCCGCCGCAGCCATATCTAAGATCCTTCCACCTGGATACTCCATCCCGCGCACCATCAACCAGGCCAAACAGAGCCCTCATTGGCAACAGTATTGGAAACCTGCCTGCAACGCGGAGATCCAGCAGATGGTTGATAAACACACCTTTGATCTGGTTGATCTGCCTACTGGCGCAAAGTTGCTGCTAGGTATGTGGGTATTCAATATCAAAACCAACTCCGCTAACAAAGTCGTTCAATTCAAGGCCTGATGGGTGGTCTGCGGCAACCATGAAAAGGGCGAATGGTCCTCTCAAGAGGTATACGCCGCTGTTGCCACTGCCACTGCGATCCGCCTTTTCTTTGCGATTGTTGCCCTCCGCGGACTTCACTACGAGATACATGACTTTGACACTGCCTTTCTCACTGCCCCAGTCCCTAACGGAGTACACATGTACGTCCGCCAGCCCACTGGATACTCTGATGGCACCAGCAAGGTCTGGTTGTTGCGCAAGGCGCTCTACAGATTACACAAGTCCCCTCTGTGGTGGTTTCAGCTTATCAAGTTGGAGATGGAGAAGCTTGGATTCATGCCAGTTGAGGGGGAGATTTGCCTCTTCGTTAACACCTCGTTGGATGCGTACGCCCTCATGTATGTCAATGATAACGTGGTAGCTGCCGCCAATAAGGAGACCATCAAGAAGGTCCGCAACATACTAAAGTTAGTATGCCTACTGAAGGACCTTGGCGTTGCCACCTAATTTCTCAGCTTTCAGATACGCCGATCCGTCACCAAGATCTTCCTCTCGCAGCACAAGTACGCTGAGAGTATCCTCCAGCAATTTGGATACCACAATCTTCACCCTGTTAAGACCCTATTGCCTACTCATGAGGATCTGCCTGTTACTTGGGCAAAAGATGAGTGCTCTGCTGATGATCGTCAGACTTACATTGAACAGACCGGTTGCCTCAATTGGCTTACTACTGGCACCAGACCAGACAGCGCCTTTGCTGTGAGCAAGCTTTGCCACGCTAACTCGGGCCCCTTAATTGCCTATTAGCGCGCAATCAAGCATTACTTTTGATACCTTAAAGGCACCACTGGTTACGGCATCATATTTGGAGGTATAGATCCTCACGCAGATGAGCAACTTTCGCTCTACGCCATGGCCGACGCCGCATTCGCGGATAACCGTCCCTTACGCATATCTACCGCTGGATACGTTATCTTCTTTGCCGGCGCCCCAATCGCATGGAAGTTGAAGAAACAGACCTTCGTCACTCTGAGCTCCATGGAGGTAGAGTTTATTAACCTTACTCCCGCTGGGATCACCCTTATATGGATTCGACGATATGTCAAACAGCTCCTCTAACGACAGATCAGTATACCCACAATCCTCTTCACTGACAGCGTGAATGCCTTTGTCAACGTGATGAATCCTCTCAACAAGGCGCGCACCTACAGCATTGATGTCAGATATAAGTGGATCATACAGGAGGTCAATAATAACAATACCATCGCCTTGAAGCTCATCAAGGGCACCGAGATGGCCGCAGACGGTCTCACGAAGTCGCTCAACGCGATCAAGCACGCAGAGTTCGTCAGGATGCTGGGCATGATGGATGGATTGGATTGATGGATACGGATGGATATGGGATCATATGGAGGATTCACATCGGGACTTCGGCACGTTGGCTCCGGATCAATTGGGCCAATCGGCGAATCGGCCGACCTTTTGCCGAAGTATTCAATACTTTGAAAACTCCTCGGATTTGGAGGATTTTGAGATTGGGCTGTTGTTTTGCCTATTTCACCTTGTATGATAGATATATGGCCGCTGGCCGAGTCTGCGGGGGAGTGTTGAGGTGAGGTGTGGGCACGTGACCCCACCTCACCTCCAGTGGGGCAGCCTCGGAGCCCACATCTGGCTCCCGCCAGCCCATAGTGGGCTTGGTGGTTTCTCTTTTCCTCACCTACGTCAGTTAGCAACAATACGATATTGTTGCCTCACTTCGTTACGTCTCTTCGCTCCACACAAACGGACATTGTTGGGGCCCAGGAAAGCCCACCGTAAGCCCCTTGCTGTCCACTACCAGCAGCGCCACAATGGGTTCTGCAGCCCAAGGTTAATTATACCTTGGACCCTTTGCCGACCTGATCTTCCCCCGCACAGTGGCTGAGAAAGAAATGGTGGGTGCTGGGTTACCTTGAAAGAACAACATTATCCGATGTTTTTCAGAAAGAGAGCAGCTGATGAAGCGTGGCTGTGGAATGCCACAGCAGTAAGCAGCAAAGACATCATATATGCAACATTCGGTGACTCGTATCCAGTAAGGCTTGCATTCGTGAAGCAATCGCCCGAGAGCGAGTCCGAATTCAGGAGCTCATCTACCCGGATACCTTGCAAACGAAGCTGCCAAGTAGACCCACGAGCTCCGCCGCAGTGATCGACTCAGTTTCGGGCCATCCTCACCATATGCACTACCTACTTAACCGTCTGCGGAGTCCTGTCTCGCTGTCGTTTGTCACATGATGAATCCACATCGGATCGGCGTCCTCTGGCGCCAAATGGTTGTCCGGCCACAGGAGGACAGGTTGCGGTTGTTCTCAATGCATGTTTGCATTAGTCAAACAACCATAGAATTATCCGTCCGGCATCTAAAAATGTATATTGAAAAAAGTATCGGAATGCCAATCGCGGAGGCTTTATTGAAGTCTCGGGAAGGGGACCGACCGTGCTGACAAGCGTCACAGTTTGAAAGTTACTTCAAGGAAGCATAAAAATGGCGTAAGACGCTAATTATTGCATGAAAACTGTCTATATGCAATATAGCGGCCACCATTCATCCACCGTCTACTGATACTTCTCTGCAAGACACAAACCAATCTTTGAATTGACAAAGAGCTATTTTTGGAACAGATAATAGGTGTCGCTCATTCTTGCAACTTGATGTGGTCTATGACATAATCATCCAACACTTGTCTTGTCCTACAGGTGCACTGATAAGTGCAGAGAATACCGATATGATGACTCCCATCGGCTTACAAAATGATGCGACCCTAAGGCAATCTTTTGCAATCTCTGTCTTATATCATTAGCTACACTACTAAATTATGAATTTCATATGTTTTCCAAGTCTTGTGTCATCTCGTCATCGTAGCCAAGCCGCTCCATCATCCATGATCCACCGCTCACACATTAACAGATGTGTTGGTTGCCTGATTGGCAGGCAAGCTCGCAAACCTGTGGTATACGGTTCACCACAGTTTTGAAAATAGCATGGCATACAATATACATCTTCATGTTCTCATCCATTCACCTACCATCCCGTGTGATAGTATCCATCCCAGGTTTGTTGATGCTGTACATGTGGGTGCTGTTGCTGCATGTGAATTGGCTGGTATCCAGGCTCCTGCTGCCATATCGTTGGCTGGGTTTGCACCTGAACCACCGGAAAGGTCATTGTTGTGGTTGTTGATATCACCGAAGCACGTTTCATATCAAAGCCTTGGTCGAGGAGAGGAACCCCCATGTTGGGATCTGGCTGGGTGACGTGGGTAGCGTGATAGCCGGCAGGCATATGACCCGTCAAGCCGTCCTCCAATCCAACTAACAGACTTGTTAATGACTGCAATAGAGAATCGGAATCTTTGAACGGCTACGTTCAACTTACAGGTGAGTATGTAGAAAATCTCGGCCAGAATCGGTGCCCACGCCGCCAGGGCAAGGACCTGTCCAAAGGTCCACTCATCGTTCTTGTCGAGACCATCGGCTGCGTCAATGATCTTCTGACGGAAGATTGTGAAATAGACCAGAATTCCCCACATGATAAGCATGTTAATCCAGGCAATCATCAAGCGCCACATCGACCTCCACCTTTTAACCCATGGCCTGTCCACCATGCCCGGAATCCTGAACCCAGTAGTGAGGAAGACCGTAATGACAAGCCACAGAAGTGGTATGGCGACGACCAAGAGCTGCGTAGCCTTCACAACGTGCCAATACTGCGACCCACGCTGGTCGCAGTCGAAATTCCTTTGGCCGCTTTTCCTTAGCTGGTAATCGAGCTCGCCTCTTGGAGCAAGGTAGACGACTGTGACGCTGAGCCCCCAGAGAAGAAAGAGGACCGACCGGTGCAGCCACTTCCTGTGACCATCGTGCTTAGCCAATGCATAGAGCAGCATTACGGGGAAAACGGAAAAGCTTGAAGCGATAAGAGCCAGGGCCGTCTCGTAGATGGAGTCCGGCGACGGGAGGTCGGGGTTCGCTCCTGTTCTCTCCTCGACATTGGTCGCACCCGCGTAGACAGACGCACCCAGCATGGCCACTGAGATTAGCATGGCGCCGCCCAGAAATATGTCCAAGGATCCTCGGAACGCATCGAATATTCTGTTTCCAAATCCTTGTTTGTGAATTGGCCGGGGTTTCTTGTAGACATTGTTGTGTAAATGTTGTCGCATTTGGTGGATAGTGAAGGCCACAAGATACATTGTCGCTAGAATGCCTTCTAGGTAGTATGAGACGACAACCTAGTAAAAGTCAGTCTATGAGACTTGGCCGGCCTCGTTTCTCGGCACTTACTCCGATCCCACATAGATCCTGGTTTCCGGTGTATCCAATAGCCTTGCAATACTCTTTTGGGCAGTATGACTTTGGGCCGAGTAAAAGAGTTTTGTTAAATCGTTCACTGAAAAAATAATATTCGGGAGCGGTGGAGTTTTCAGGGAAAGGGGTGTGATACATATTGTAGGCGAACCACTTGGCGACCTCATCATACGTCGTGTGATATCCCTCAGGCATGGCGCCCGCATAGTATAACATTGCCGACGGAAGGCTCATACCGATGGTTTCCTTGGGGTTCCAGGAATCCGTTTGAAGCATGGCGGATAGCCAATGTCCCCAGTGAGAGCAGTTGCGGTTAAAGTCAAGCTGATCCCAGGTCAGGGTTTTAGAGCCCGAGGCATCTTTTCCTGGAACCCAGAGATCCATTTCCTCCAGGTATTCGGAGCCCATGGCGAGACTGACAATCGATTCGTGAAGTCTAAAATCGTGGCTTCATCTATATCAGAAATTATGGAAAATGGCGCGGATCGATGTAGGGAGGATTTGGAAAACGAAAAGCCAAGGCAGTCAAGGCCAGAATTTCAGCCGGATGCATGTGCATTCTTAAGGACGACTCCTCCACATGAACGTCCACAGGGAAGACTTCTTGGCATTGATCCTTGGTCTACAGCCGCAGCTTCTTCGATGCAGCTGAACGCCATGCTGACAGACTAAGTCAAAAGGGAACAAACTCATGGCGAATGAAAACTTGTGGTGAGGTCGCTAGCGCGCGCCACGCAGCCAAAACCAGCTCATGAGTACCGCTATGCAGCTCGTTCCTAACAAGGCTGACCATTCACAAGTCTTGGAAACCGCCGTCTCGCTTGCGAAATCTCCGCTAACGGGGGGTTGGGCCGGGGGTATCTGTTCATGGAAGACTTTTTTTTAAATGCCTAGGGGCTTGGCTACCATCAGTATATGGTACAGTTACTAATTACAGGTTGGCAAAATATGAATCCATGGATGTTTTAACGGCATGGTAGCTGTATTGTCTTGGGATGTACATGTCGAAAAGTACGACTGGTAGTTCCTTTACTATCTACGGCGTTCCTTGCCCATTGGAATCCTATCCTTTGGCGTGTTTGCTACCATATAAGAACAACATTGTGAGCAGTTTTACCGTGCATTATATAGAAGTGATGATGGCGATCTTTCTGTCCAATATGACAGAATACAGGACTATGGTTCAATACCCTGGTAGGGGGAGTGCTTTATCAATGCCCATCAGTCACTTGATCAACGGCTCAGTTGTAATAACTTAGCCATGTTGTGAGGGATACCTGCACACTCGAGAGTGCGCTAAGCTAATGCAGCTTGGTTTCGAATGGATAACGACCGGAATGCCAGCTGCAGCGCTAGCGTAGGCCCTTTGTCAAAACGAATCCCCTATTTTTGACTGTGCTAGGCGTACTCGTTGACTATAACCTGCTGAAGGAGCCAATACACTCTGTTTGGCATGGTATGTTCGAGTCAGCCTGACCTTTCCGCCGACGTCTTTGTGGCGGATCGGTGGCTGCGACGAAGGGCATCGCTCCTAGGACTCTTACTTGTGGAGGGAAAGTGGCTGGTTACTCTATCGGTTACGCTGGAGGGATTATACTTGCGGGCACGTTCTGATCCTCACAAGTCTACGGATTTTTGGCGTTGGATATTTTAAGTTTCCGATACGCCTGTAACATTACTTCATGTGTGCTAGTTATCCGGTTTCTTTAGGTGCAGATGCGCCTCATGCCCCTTACACCTCCAACAGATAATGGTATGCCACAGTTGAAAGCATAATGAAGAAGGCCATTTCGTGTTCCTGATTTGATAAAGCGTCATATACAGGCCAAGCTGAAATTGATGTGAATACCCAAAATTCGCGTATGACCGCCTGCCAAAACAGAAGGGGAAAAACACATCGAAAGGTAGAGATGACGATATCACGGCGCTTGTCCAGAACCTCGTAGGTCTTTGGGCATACACCAGAGTCTTTATCTTCAGTTCTGTTCTCGCTTTATTTGGTCCTCATGTCTCGGTCACGTTTTTCCAGAATGCCGAATAGAATGGCATAGAACCTCACTGAAGGTCGGTGAATGTTAACCCCTACAGGACGGCCGCGACTCTCCCTGTCTTAAACCCCGTAACCGTGGACAGAACAACGATTGTCTTAATTTTTGTAGGAAAGACTAGAAATTAAGGAGAATTATGTCTTATGACCATGCCAGGGTCTCAGAAGTTGGAACTTTGGCTTGTATTCCGGTTAGGCAACAAAGCAGATACTCGTTTCTGGAAGGGTAGAGGCAAGGGTACGGCCATTGGACATGGCCCATGACAACTAGGCCATGGACACAAAAGAACAATATTTGAAGCAATGTTCATTGTCTGAACTGACGTCTATGTATCGGAACATGAAGTGCACGGTATATGGACAAAGTCCCTTGGAGCAATGCTTTGTCCTGACAAGGACCTGCTGTAACAGAGCATCGTTCTTCTTACAAGCTTGATCTAACACATTGAAAAGTACTGACACAGTTATGTCACATATTGTTGATATCGTGAGTCTTCAAAGCAATTTTGATAGATTATAAGACTGGGAAATCTCTAGCAATATCGTTGTACCTAGCCTCACTATCACTTCTATTTCCAGTGCAAGCATTCTCCTTTAGGCCATTCTCCGTTTCCTTCAGAACTCTCGTAAGGTCTCAATCATGACTCAACACTCTGAGAACTGCTCTTCCGCTGCGGCCTATGCCGAGCGCGTTTTCCAGCAACTTGAAGACAATCGCCCCTCTGATGCCCCAGACGACTTTTCCGACCCTTCGCCCGAGAAGCCGACTCCTAGCGAATCTAAGACTACGGGCAAATCGAACCAATCGCAGCCGGTTCGCAGCAACACTGTTGGGTCTCCTGACGTCCACGCTCAGTCCAAAACTGGTAAGTCCACCGTCAAACGTGCCTGTTCCGTAGGTCACGGCCATGTCCAGCAACTCATAGCCAGCTACGAAGCCCGCTCTCGCCGGACTGAGGACTTGGCTCAAGACATGGCACATCGTGAGCGGGAGGTTGCCGCCGCGGGACGAGCTCCCCCACAGGCTAGAACCTCCGCCGTCCAACAGGAAACCCCCTTTTTCTGCCCTGCTTGCATTGCTGATGATGAAAAGGAATGGATCAGGGCCGTTGAAGCCGACGCGGACTCGTAAGCGAATTTCTGCTGGTTTCTTCAAGATCGAAGGATTCTGCTGCTGGTGGTTACTTTAAAGTAACTAGGAATTGAAGAAAAGCACAATATGCCAGGCATTTATTGTTCGTTGTCAATTTGCATCTTGACTTGGTCCTTATGCTTCAATGGGCCCATGCGATTGCTGCGTAATGTAACAATCAATTTCATCACTTCTTTTGACTATTTAATCATTTGTGTTTTATGAACATACGAAAGCGCGCATCATAAGGTGCCAGCTAGGCATTAGATAGGAAGCTCACTCAATTGTGTCTTACAGTCGTCCCGATGGTTGGTAGGAAATCCTATCTGTTGCCCTGCGATCGGGCCTCTCCGGACACCTCCAATAATTACGCGACTGCTCCTATAGGGTCTCCTCTGAACCTTGGCGCGAGGACCGTGGCATTTCACGTCATAAGACGGCGTGTTTTCTACGATCAACATCGCGGTCAACAAGCCTTTCTACATCCGCTTTTCTCCTCGGCTTAGCTCAGCAGGCGCAGACAAAATAACATATCTATGACGTCCAACCCGTTTTAGTTCCGGGTCGAAATTTAAAGTGCTTCAACCTACAAAAGAAAATGAGTAAATTCACCGTGGATGTCTTGCTTCGACTCCTCAGTGTCACCATCCTCCACCCTGTTGTCTCGGTTTTGGTGGCTTGTGGACTTGTGCTATCAGGACTTGAGCCCAGCCCGGTCGAGTTGGGGACCGATCTTGGGTCCACGAGATGGGTCGGGCCGTTGTCTGACAAGATGCGATGGACGCTGTACTGCGTCGCGTTTTCTTGGGTCTTGTCGATGAACCGTTTCCTGAACCGCAGGGCGCTGAATCCGGCACCCAAGTCGAAGCCAGACTTCTCACGAGAGGTGGTCGTCATCACCGGAGGTAGGCCAGCCGAGAAGTCCCATACAGCCTCAATACTCTCAGAGAATGAAATATTGATGTACGCGTGCCCACAAAAGGGTCTACCGGCATCGGCGCAAAACTTGTTCGCAAATTAGAGGTCACTGGCGCCACAGTCGTTGTCCTCGACATGGCACCCCTCAGCTATAACGCCGGCCCCAGGACGTCGCACATCCAGTGTGACATCAGCTCGAGCGATGATGTCCGTGCAGCAGCCAAGGCAATTAATGACCACCACGGCCCTGCGTCCATCCTTGTTGCCAATGCCGGTATTGTACGCGGAAAAGCACTCTTGAATGCCACCGACGAGGATCTCCGGTCGATATTCAATGTCAACGTCCTCGGCCTCCTGTGGACCGTCCGCGCGTTCCTCCCGGCCATGATCGCCAGGAACCGCGGCCACGTGCTCGTCACAGCATCCTCGACGGCCTTCATGACGATCGCCGGCATGTCGGACTACTCGGCCTCCAAAGCCGCCGTCGGCTCGCTGGTCGAAGGTCTTCACACCGAGCTGAAGCATAAGCACGGCAACCCGGCCGTGGCCGTCAGCGCCATCTACCCCGCGACCATCAGAACGACGATGTTCCAGAACCTGGACATCCCCGACATGTTCTTGGCGCCCATACTCGACCCGGACGAGGTGGCCCAGAAAATGTTTGATATTCTCTCCAGGGGCCAAAGGTACGTTTCAGTCGGTTGTTGCAGTTCATTTTGTGGACAGCTTAGCTTCGGGCAACTGACTTGGTCTCTTTATCCTGTAGTGAAAACGCCTATATGCCAGCCTTTGCCTCGGCGAAAGTGTGGTTCCGGGTGGTACCGACCTGGGTGCGTGTCGCATTGCAGGACATGGGAAGCCATATGGCGGACAAGATGGGGGGCAAGAATTAAAGGGTAGCGTAGTTATTCCTGTATGATTAACCCGGAAGCAAGGATAGGCAATGGCCGTTCCTGGTAAGCCACGTGTGCTTGTAGAACGTATATTGGAGGCAATTGTTCACATACCACGTCGACGAAGGAAAACATTCACTTACAGCTCAAGGTTTATTTCTGCTAGGCAATAATGGTGGTGATGCGCTGCGTTGGAGGGTCCCCCCACGCTGTCGCTCTGCCGGAGGCCAACGGCGCCATCCGGGATTTTGGTGGGGTCGGGAGAGTGGGGGAAAGTTCGGGGCCGGCAACAATTGCGGGGTGTGATGCGGCAGGATAGAGGGAGGATGCGATCTTTGCCTCGGACCTCGCCCTAAATGCCCTGCAGGACCCCAAGATCGGTCCTGTGCGAAGGAGAACGTAACATTGGATAATACACTTATCCCCCCTTAAACATATGACGGAATAGAATTATGCCTAGAAGTCTGCCCTCTGCCGGTTGGCCTCCTGCATCAGAGCAGAATCTACTGGATATCAGCACAGGGAGGGAAAGAAAGTGTTTCCAGTACATACTTTAGTGTGCGCGACCCCTGTTGGAGGCCTTCCAGCCCCCACACAGAACTTTGCCGGGGTCTACACTGGCTTCGAGTCGGCATTGCCACCTTTTGTTGGTTGGAACAGTGCAGGCACAATGAGGCTATGCACCAGAGGGTGACCCCCCCCCCCCCCCCCCCCTCCTTTTTTTTTTTTACTCCGAATCATTATCTCAAAAATTACTTTGCTAAGCTTTCACGGGACAGTGGTGGGAATCAAATGACTAGTAGAACCTGCTCTGGCGATTTACTCCTATTCCCCTGGCGATGCTGTGGTAGATGCCGGGACTGTTATGTCATGACTACTTTACCGGGTGGAAAAGGATACGACTTCAATCTGCAAGACGAGCCCGGGTTGTTAAATTATAGCTCACCGCTTGCTTGTCTTTCACGCGGTCATCGATTCACGTTTTCTATGGATGAGACAGGCTGTGGTAGGCGAAGATTTACATGAATAATGCGGCAGCAGCATGTGTGTGTGAACAACACACAAAGATGTGGAATAATAGGGTGACCTCCCGCTGCCAACAAACGCCCTTGTGGAGCTTTAGTAGGCACAGGTGGATCATCTTAAGGCAGCTAGCTAGTCCGTTCGTCCGTCAGAGCTGCGGCCTGCCGTGCACACTTATAAACAACCAAACTGCCCGATCTCTTGGCCCACGGGATATCGACTTCAGCCAACCGCCGATATTTTTCTCGATCCAACTCTTCTCCATACCATTACACTAGTACGGTGCTCATTTTCCCGCCGAGAGCCAGGAGAAGAAGAAAAAAAGGGAGCATTAAAACATATCAACGGTTGTTACGCAAAGTCCCCCTCCAACACGTACGTACACACGAATTTCTGGGACGATACTGACTCTTTCCAATGCTGACACTGGCGTCTAAATAGAATGGGATTTAAATGTGGTAGCTGTACCGCAGTCTGGGAGTCTCGCATACAGCGCGACCACCATGTGGTCGCCAAAGACCATTCTCACCCCTTGTTTGAGTGCAGCGAGTGTGGCCGATGCTTGAAGAGTGAGGACGCTCTCAAACAGCATAAAGGCGATACCGGCCACTGGATGAATTTTGGATCATCATCGACCTCATCCAACGAAGACTCTTGTGATGGCAGTGTTACATCCAGTGTCTCGGCATCCACTCAGGCTCCCGCCAAAGCCTTACCTTCCTTCTCGTTTTCAAACACGCCAGCGCCCATGGTGTCCATGACCGAGAACGGGGCCAGCAACGCAACAAATGACGGCATGGCCGAGGCTGCCTTCCACATGAAGTATCTCAGCTTCGATGCCGCGACCCAAAAACAAGACGAGATCAAGTCCAGCCCTCTCCTCACCGCCCCGTTGCTCAACGCCTCGCCCCCCTCGCAGTTCGGCCTCTTTGGTGGCAGCATGTCCGAGAACGGCCCTCTCACGCAGGCCTCGCGGCTGTTTCACAACGTCACCTGCCCTTCGAGCGTCTTCATCTGCGGAAGCCAGGGTTCGGGCAAGAGCAACACGCTCGCGTGCCTCCTGGAGAACTGCTTGATACCCAGCAGCCTTGGCAAGCTTCCGCAGCCCCTCTCCGGCATCGTCTTTCACTTTGACAGCTTTGTGTCCGACTCTGGCGGTCTTCCTTGCGAGGCGGCTTTCTTGGCCTCCAACAGCAAGGCCTCCGTCCGGGTTCTTTGCGCTCCCACCAACGTTCGCACCGTTAAGGTAATCTACGCAGCCTTGGCCATTTTCAGTCACATTTGAAGATCCATGTCTTTCTAACCTTATTCCATCCGTGCAGGGAATCTATAGCGGCATCCCCCGCATCAAAGTCGACCCTCTCAAGCTGAGCGAACGGGACCTCAACACCCGAAGAATGCTTGACCTTATGGCGGTGGGAGACGGCAGCATGCCGCTCTACCTTCATGTCGTGACCCGCATCCTTCGGGACATGCGCCTAGAGCAACAGAGTAATGGCCTGGCTTTCAGCTACCTCACCTTCAAAAAGAAGTTGGCCAAGGCGGACCTCACCCCAGCGCAGAAGGCCCCTCTGAACCAGCGCCTAGACACGCTCGAAAGCTTCATGGCCAACGGAAAAGGCACGGAGAAACCCATTGATTGGGAGCCCAAGGTGAGTTCTTCATTCTGGTTCCATTCACAGTTTCAGGCTTGACTGACACGATACGCAAGGCCGGCCAGCTCACCATCGTGGACCTCTCCTGCCCCTGCGTCACGGCGGAGATGGCGTGTCTGCTCTTCAACATCTGCCTCTCGCTCTTCTTGGAGAAGAAGTCGCGCGTCGGCAGAGTTGTTGCACTCGACGAAGCGCACAAGTATATGCAAGAGTCGAGCGAGAGCAAGACTCTGACCAACTCGCTGCTGAGCACGATTCGCCTGCAGCGCCACCTCGGCGTCCGCGTCTTCATCTCGACGCAGGAGCCCACCGTATCACCGAAGCTTCTGGACCTGTGCTCTATGACGGTGGTCCATCGATTCACCTCGCCGGACTGGCTGCACACGCTGCGCGGCCACCTCGCGGGTATATCGTCCTTCTCGGGCATCTTACCAGAGGAGCAGGACTTGGATGGGGAGGTTAGCCCCGTCGTGGTCGGGGGTAAGGATCCGGCTGGCGAATTGTTTGCCGAGATTGTGTCTCTGCAGACAGGACAGGCTCTGGTGTTCGCTCCCAGCGCCATCATTGGACTGGTAGAGCAGAAGAATGGCGCTGCGGCCGCTATTCGGCGACTGGCTCAGCGGCCTCTCATGGTCAAGGTGCGCTCCCGGCTGACACAGGATGGCGGAAAGACTGTGATGAATTAGAGATATGGATGTCTCTTGTTGAGGTTTTGGTTCTTGAACGCTGCATAGAGAGCCTCGGAATGGTCTTGAGAGCGCTCTGTCGATTCCCTGGGGATACTCCTATCTTTTGTGGTAGGGCTCGCGATAGAAGCACTACATCAGGCCAAAGGACGGCTGCGGTGGTTCTTAATGTCGGCAAATAGGTCTTGAGGGCATTGTATTCGCACGCTGAGGTCCCGGGTGAGGATGGCTTTGATGCAGTCACGCAGACAGAGACTTGACGGATATGTGTTGTATAGACTATGTGGGCAAGCAAGGATTTTTGCTGACCGGAGTTTTGGAAAACGACGATCATCAGGATTCAGGTAGTTGTTGTAAGTAAGAGCAAAATGTGGCACCATTGTTCTTGTCCGACACTTCTCTTGTTGTGGATGATTTTGACTTTGCTTTCAGGTTGAAGCGTCATTACATCATTAACATCTGGCTTCTATCAAGGCCATCTTGGGCAGGTGGAATCCAGTACATCTCAATGGGATCAAGAGCGCATAGCCACTTAAAAGGATACAGAATGAAAAGAACAAGGAGCCAAGGGCCTGCCAGTTCAGTTTCAGTGATTTCTGCATCCCTCCTCCAGGCTTACCATCACCAAAGGCCTCACCTTTCTCTTGTCACACGTGTCGAGAACTGTCTGACCAGCACCCGGCTCCCTTACCCCGGATCACAGCCCCCATAGAGAGCTTATCTTTGAGTTGCGTTTTATATAAATCCTAGCTTTCAATATACTTCATCTCCGGCGTCGAGGAAACAAAACAAAACGAAACAAGCCTCCTTGAAAGCTTGCCGTACTCGCCCAGACTTGGCCTCGGAAAACCCGCAGAAATATTTACAATTCCCCGGGTGGCCCAAGATGGATGATGCCTCAGATGCCAACGAGGCAGCACCTGCCATTTCAGCCAACGGGGAAGGCGTGCCCGAACCTCTCTCTTCCTCCACCTCCACCGTACAGGCTGCCGACGGTTCCGTCAACATTCTCGACCTCGTCAACCAGGCAAAAAAACATTACACCAGAAGCGATTTATTCTCTTTTATTATCCAAGTGGCAAACGCCTGCCTTTATCCTCTCACTCGCCTAATTTCATTCGTTACCCTTGTATGCAACTTTCCTTGGAGACTCGCTCTGAAGCGCGAATCTGCCATCGACCGCATCTTGAGAGAAGCCGACATGGCTCACCAGGGCCTTTACGACTCGCCGAAGCGATCCTTCTTCCCTTCGACCGATAAGGAGCACCTCCTCCGCCTTTTCACTGTCTCGGGCTCCACGGTACTGTCATCCTACCCTTGAACCTTTACCACTCTCGTTCCTCGTTACTGACTCCCTTCTCAGCACAGGCGAGACCGAGACCCCAAGAATCTCAGCGCAACCACCAAAAAGAACTTCTTCGCGCTCGACTACATGCTCTGGCAAGATGGGCTCCCCTCATACTTCGATCGTGCCCGCCGTTACGATCACATGCCCGGCGACCCCGTCGACCGGCTCTTCGCCGCCCTCCCCAGCGTTATCGAGGACGACGGCGGGTTCAAGGACCAGAGCGAGGCAGCCGGAAACAACCGCCGCTTCGCCCTCGCCCTCTGGCCCTATGCCAACTCCTCCCTCCAGGGCATACTCGACAACACCCAGGACCCGAACGCCCATAATTACTGGTGGGCCGCCCGCTTCGCCTTCTCCTTGTGGGAGCGCTCCGACCTATCCATCCGCTGCGCCTTTACCCAGCTTCTCGGCCAGCTCGCCGTCGCTCACGTCGTGCCCATCGACAACGACTGCATTGAGATCGTCCCGGGCCACGAGTGCAGCGTCAGCGACGAGGGTAAGCCCTGCCCGGGCGAAGCGTACATCAACCGGAACGACTGGCTCAAGTACGCCCGCTGGATCCACCGCGGCAGACGGGACGCGGACGCCGACATTGAGTTCCGGAAGAAACAGGTGCACGGCAGCGACATGAAAAAGGCCCTCCAGAGTGATAAGTGCGCTGGGTGTGGCGTGGAGCGCGGCGATCCTGGCGCCCCGCCCAAGAACCGCATGTTCTACTGTTCAGGTTGCTACGTCAGCTGGTTTCCAGGTCTCCGCCGCATGTACTGCTCCAAGGAGTGTCAGAAGAAGGACTGGGCCAAGCACTTCCCCGACTGCCAGCGCCGCAAGCACTTCCTCCGCGCCGTATTCCTCTTCAAGGGTGTCGCGGCCAAGTTCATGGCCGCGACCTACTCGGGCTTTGCTGTCGATTGTGTCGGCGTCGAGCTCCGTAGTGGGGGCTTGAAACGGGACAAGGTCGACCGCAGCGGTGTACCACGCACCGCCGTGTCTCCAGGGGCGTACAGTGCCGGTCACTGGACCGGGCAACAGGCCTTCCCCCTTGGCCAGTCATTCATATCGCACAAACCGACCGCCGATGTTCGCAAGGTGTTGGCCTGGGACGCTGGCAACAACCTCTATTACCATCTGCAGCCCATCATTGAGAAGATTCTCGGACGTAAGTGCTAACTTTCCCCTTCTGCCCTGAATATGCAACCTTTAACGGCCAGTTTTGTAGCGCACTGCGACATGATCGTCGAGACCGAGGTCTTCATACGCAACGCCACGAGCATCTCGGCCCTCGCGAGCGACACGTGCCGCGAGGGGCTCCAAATCCAGATCGCAAAGGGAAAGGACCCTATGTTCTGGCCTCACCCGGTGCTCAACTGTCGTCTCAAAGGCTCCAAACCCGACGACGTCTTCGTCATTGACTTGCTTGGCGACAAGTTCGGCTTCGCCGAAGTTGTCCTGCCGTTCACCGCGTACATAGAATCGAGACACGTGAGCTGCGCTTCGTCGACGGTCATGAAGAACATGAAGCCTCACTGGTACCCGCCCGCCCAAAAGGGCATCATCACTTGCCGTGACTCGGTGTCGCACAGCTGGGCGGACTGCATCATGGCGTACTTTTCAAAGTCCTGCCCGAAACTCAAAGGCCCGTGGCAGGTGGCGCACCTCAAGGAGGACAAGTGGAGCGAGAAGGCCCGCGATATCATGGGCGCCACGGACATCATCTTCAAAGAAATCACCGACGGCATCCGCCGGCAGAACATCTACCGCCAGTACCTCGTTCAAGACCCTAACCCGTACTCGCACGAGTTCAGCATCGGCGTGACCAACAGCCAGAAGGAGTGCGACGTATACAAGAACATCTGGATGGACCGCGGCACCTACGACGTCATCATTAAAGACGACCTTCTGGAGCAGCACAAGAAACTCCCCCCCGGCTCCGAGTCGCTCCGCCTGACGGCCCTCTGGACCGACCGCCTGGTCAAATACGGCCAGAAGGCCCCCTTTGACGCGATCGCGCTTCTCGGCGAGCGGTTGGCGAAGCACTATTGCATCTGCGCTTCGCACACAGGGGGCGAGTACCGTCAAATGGAGTCGGCCTGGCTGTTGCACAATGGCATACCCGAGGCGTCCATCGATATGTTCTACGAAAAGTTGTTCGACAACCTCATGGATATAGAACCCCTCGTGAAGACCGCTGTGTTCGGCCCCACAATGGCGCCCGAAGCCGCGTTCGAGTCACTGAAGCACATCTCAAGGGAGGAAATAAAAAGCTTCCAGCAGATTGGAGAATTGGTCGCTATTCCAGAGGCCGGAGACTTCATAGTGAGAACTCAGGTTCTAGCTGCTAGACTCCTGGCAGGGAAGAAGTAATGCTTGGCTGGACTGATGGTCAACTAACATTTCATGGGGATCCTCTTGGGACTATGACTAGCGGTTGGGTTCACCGGGATAGCTTTGGTTTCACCTCAAGGGCCTTGGACAGCCCACCGTATTCGTTGGACAATGTCCGCAGCGTTGCATCGAGCGGTGAGTCTGCGAGCGAATGACTTTGGGTTCGGAGTTTGTAAGATATACCCCTTTCGTTCAGTTTGATAGAATGTACCGACCTAGCGTTTGGGCTCTTTACGTCGAGAATAAAGACGATCCAAATGGGTGTATGTGATTGGTCAATGAGGATTATCGAGAGTGCACGGACCATGCGAAATTTGTCCCGATTGAAGCTCGGGAAGCTCCATCAACTTTTTCCATCTCGAGGTGCGCATCCCCATCACGAAGCAGGACTCTTGGCAGACGGATATTCCCTGCTCACCAGACACGTAAGAGGCATTCTCAAAACACACCCGGGAAAACACTAACAGGTCACCACAGCATGCCGCCTCGGTTACCACAACAGGCCGCGCGTGCCCTGCGCAGGCTGGCGTCGACGCCGTCGACCTCTTCCCGCCCCATGGCACGATACCTCACCACCTCGACCGCACGCCTGGCTGCCCCGGCCGCCTCGAGCCACCCGTCCATTCGCCTGCCAGCCGACTACGTCCCGCCGACGAAGCCACCCTCGGCGCGCCCTCCCGAAACGCGCAAGTCGCAGCTTATCCGAACCTACACCTCGCTCCTCCGCACGACGCCCCTGATCCTCTTCTTCCAGCACAGCAACCTCACGGCCGACGAGTGGTCTGCCCTGCGCCGCGAGCTCAACGCCGCCCTCGCCACCGCCACCCCCGAGGGCGCGCCCCTCGGCGGGCAAGACATCCACCTCCAGGTCCTGCGCACCCGCATGTTCAACGTCGCACTGAAGCTGGTCGAGTTCTACGACCCCGAGGCCGCCAAGGCCAAGCCTGGCGTGCAGACGGGCACCAGGGGTCCTCTCGTGCACGACCTGAGCGCCGCCGCGTACGAGGCCATGAAGGACTTTGAGCCCCCCGCCGACTCGGCCTACGCGCAGATCTCGCCGCTGTTGTGCGGCCCGACCGCGGCCCTCGTCTTCCCCGCCGTCTCGCCGGCTCACCTCGCGGCGGCCCTGCGGATCCTCGCCCCCAGCCCGCCCAAGTTCCCCGCGCCGACGCGCAAGAAGAACCCCGGCTACTACGACCCGCCGTGCCAGAGCGCGCTGCAGAAGCTGCTGCTCATCGGCGGGCGGATCGAGGGCGACGTGTTTGACGTCGAGGGCGTCAAGTGGGTTGGCGGCATCGAGGGCGGCCTTGACGGGCTACGGGCCCAGCTCGTGCACCTTCTCCAGAGCGCCGGCTTGGGTCTCACCACGGCCCTCGAGGGCGGAAGCAAGAGCTTGTGGCTGACGCTGGAGGGACGGAGGACGCAGTTGGAGGACGAGGGTAAGGAGGGCGAGACAAAGAGCGAGTAAATCATCGGGAAGGGGTGTATGATAGTGCTGTAAAAGTCTGTATTATCACGGCATACGGATCTCTACTATAGAGCTAAACCATTTGTTTGTTCATGGCAATGGAGCAAGTCCCTGCGGTGTTGGTTGTGATGGGCCTCCCTCAGCAGTCACTGATTTCACATGTCTTGGGTTTCCAGCCTCTACACAACATGGCCCTACCAGCTACTCTGCTACCCTTAGAACATGGATGCAAAGCCTTGTTTGAAAGGGATAGGGGTGTTCAGGGGTTGTATCCACACCTATTGGCCTCATCGGCCTGGATGTACAGTGTGGCGCGTAGGCAAGCATATGTGATGCTGTAGGTGAAATATACATATGTGGATGAAATTAATATTAATGTGGCAACAAGGCTGATATATAGCCTTTGGTCTCTCATATTCAGAAGCTTCTAGACCACTCAGCTGATAGGCCAACCGAAAAGACAAACCCGGTCCGGTCCGGCATTGGCCAAAAGCGCTGATTATTGAGGTACCCCGATCTGGACCGGCCAAATGCGGGGCGGAAGACACTAACAGCAGCTGCAGGCGACCTGCATGAACGCGCCGTCGAAAGACACCCACCCCCAATCAAGCCCTGAGACCGCGTGTGTCCCCCGCCCCAGCGAGGTGTCCCAGCTCCTGGGGTACCTTCGCGTAGTGCCTGACGCCATGGCATTGCGCGTTTCTGAGCTCTCCAATTCCTTCAGCTGACGCACCTCCCACACATCCTCCGATTCCCAAAGCGACGGCACAGCAACACCATCTCCCTCAAAAGAAGCCGACAACAACCCCTCCACGACTCATATACAATTTCCGGCCCTTTCCAGCCCTGCCTTTTGATCCCTTTCCTTCAACCCCGGCTCCCTGGCAACAGCGAGTGTCGAACCAGAACAGGTTCGAAACATTCAGCCCTCGACGATGGACTTCGCTCCCTACCAATCCTCCCCGCCGGAGCGCGAACGAGCTCTCTCCCCTCCCCTCGCATCGCCGCGTGCCTCTTCCGACTTCCGGAGACCCTTCTCGCCGTACGGCCAGCCGTCCCCGCCGCCGCTGCAGCATCCTCAACCTCAGCGTGGATGGCAGCCGAGTCTACCTGGGTCCTACCCCACGGCGGACGCACATCGGGAGGGCGTGAGTGAATTCGACACTAGCCTAGGCATCAGGCTAGACTACGAGGCTGCGCTGGCATATCTGGCTCTTCCGCCGTTGGGAGCGATCCTGTTATTGATTGGGGAGCGGAACAGCGATTATGTGAGGTATGCTGGACATGGTTCCCGTGGGGCACCGCAGAGTCTCTGCCGCCCCCGGCTTCGAACGAGCAGCGATGACTTCCGCAATGCCCTCGTTGCTGCATCGAGAAATCGGAATAATCGCTGACGTAGGGCAGGTTTCACGCATGGCAGTCCGCACTGCTTTTCACGGCGGTCATGATCTTTCACCTGGTATTCCTCTCATGGTCAAAGTTCCTCAGCTGGTTCTTCTTCATTGGCGACTTGTTCGTCATGATCTGGCTAGCACTGAGGGCGTATCAGGACGCAGACACACTCGATAGGTACATTGAGACAAGGCGTACATCCGTTTGCCGGGAGCAAGTACTAATGCAACGGCAGATTCGAGGTTCCTATCCTTGGCTCGGTGGCCAGCCGCATCCTCGATGACGAATGATGCAAGGCTGGAAACTTGTAAGGCATGATGTAAGATGACTAGGGTTCGGCTTAATGACTGTTGTTGCGCATATCATATATACCCTTTTAATCGGCCAGAGAAGGGGGAGAGAGACATCTCTCGCTATCTTGGCTCTTCTTGGCTTTGTGTCTTGGTAGATTTGACGTTTGCCCTTTGGAAATGAAGATCAAGAATCATGGATTTCACGTGAACGACCATTGTACAAAAAACCTCTGGAAAGCTCGCGGGGGGGCATGCTCTCGATGTGGTGTACTCAATGACATCCTTATCCTTACTCTCATTCTCATCGTACAGTGTCGAGTGCTGCTCGGCTGGATAATGGTACTGTAGCCGGATCCGGTCGGACTTTCCTCCTAGCGCTTTCCGGGAGGTGGCCAGTGGGCGCACAGGGCAACACCAGGCTGATTACGCGACTGTTGCTTGCCTTGAGGTCTAGCTCCGAGCCTCACTGCCCGTACCTCAACCACCTACCTACGCAGCTCCGAAGCTGTCCCTTTCTGCTCCATCACCACCCACGACGAAGATACGGAACCACACCCGATCCATCACCATCTCGCATCACGCGTTGACGACAGAAACGACGAATTGTACCCTTGACGACCGTTCATCTTTTAATACTCTCCAGCTTCGCATCCCCCCGCCATCATGTCGACCCTCGAAGAGCTCGACGACCTTGATCGTCATGACAAGAACGACAAGAGAGACGATGGTGACAAGGACAAGAACAACAAGAAGCCCGCCGCCGACGGTGATGCCGACATGAAGGATGCAGAGGAAGAAGAGGACATCCTCGATGACGAGATCCTGAACCTCAGCACCCAGGACATCCAGACCCGCAAACGGCTGCTCGAGAACGACTCTAGGATCATGCGCAGCGAGCTGCAAAGGTTGACGCACGAGAAGGCCACCATGGGGGAGAAGATCAAGGAGAACCTCGACAAGATCGCCAACAACCGGTATGCCACCCCTCCGTTCGGCTGACAACGACGAAACGGTTAACTGATTACTCCACCCCTAGGCAATTACCTTACCTGGTTGGCAACGTCGTTGAACTCCTCGATCTCGACCCTACTGCCGAGTCCTCGGAAGAAGGCGCCAACATCGACCTGGACGCCACTCGTGTGGGCAAGTCTGCAGTCATTAAGACGTCCACGCGACAAACCATCTTCCTCCCGCTTATTGGTCTGGTCGACCCCACGACCCTGAAGCCCGGTGACCTTATTGGTGTCAACAAGGACTCGTACCTCATCCTCGACACGCTGCCAGCCGAGTATGATAGCAGAGTCAAGGCTATGGAGGTCGACGAGAAGCCGACGGAGAAGTACACAGATGTCGGTGGTCTGGACAAGCAGATCGAAGAGTTAGTCGAGGCCATTGTCTGGCCCATGAAGGAAGCGGAGCGGTTCAAAAAGATCGGCATCAAGGCGCCAAAGGGTACGTTTAGATTTCTGCTTTGCCGGCGGGTTCTAGAGACATGGCTGACGATATACAGGTGCTCTGATGTACGGACCCCCCGGAACCGGAAAGACGCTCTTGGCCCGAGCCTGCGCGGCGCAAACCGATGCCACGTTCCTCAAGCTTGCGGGTCCCCAGTTGGTACAGATGTTCATCGGTGACGGTGCCAAGCTCGTGCGCGACTGCTTCGCTCTCGCCAAGGAGAAGGCACCCGCCATCATCTTCATCGACGAGTTGGACGCCGTCGGCACGAAACGTTTCGACAGCGAGAAGAGCGGTGACAGAGAAGTGCAGAGAACCATGCTTGAGCTCCTCAACCAGCTCGACGGTTTTGCGTCAGACGACCGCATCAAGGTGTTGGCCGCCACGAACCGTGTCGACGTCTTGGATCCGGCTCTGCTCCGTTCAGGTCGTCTTGACCGAAAGATCGAGTTCCCCCTGCCGAACGAGGAGGCTCGCGCCCAGATTCTCAAGATTCACTCTCGCAAGATGAAGGTCGACACCGCCGTCAACTGGGGTGAGTTGGCCCGCAGTACGGACGAGTTCGGTGGTGCTATGCTTAAGGCCGTCTGCGTGGAGGCTGGTATGATCGCGTTGCGGATGGGCAAGAACAAGATCAGCCATGAGCACTACGTGGATGCCATTGCCGAAGTACAGGCCAAGAAGAAGGACGTGAGTCTAGTTGGTATCCTCCCTCTGGTTCTACGCATGCTGACCCACTCTAGACTGTCAACTTCTACGCTTGATCCATTCGAATGTTGGATGATGCCGCTGGGTTTCTGGGGTTATTGCTTCTGGCGGGAATGGGAATGCATAGAGGAGTCGAATGCGATAGACAACAACTTTGTACGAGTACCACGGACACCCAAGCGGCCCTATAGGAATGGAAAGCAGTGCTGGCCAGATCAGCAAACGACATTGATGTGTGATATTCATGGGTAGTTCGGTTTGCATGCTCAAGCGCAAGTGAGGCCTCCTGCCAAGTGGCAAGATCGAAGCGGGCAACAACGTCCCTGTACACAAATAGCGGCAGTGAAGGGCACGTCGACGGGAGCCGATAAATCTACCCACGATGATCTACGGTTTAGAGAAGTGCTGATCATGTAGCACTTTGATCCCTCTTGGATACGAGAAGGCTATGGACAAGCTACCGGAACTCTCATGAGAGATGTCTGCGTCTAGGCTGACGTGCAGGCGCGACCCTCGACCCTGTCGAGCTGAGAACGACTGCGTATGCAGGTCAGGCCAGCCATGTCAAGTGCATGGAGTGGCTGCGTGAATGCACCCTCCAAGGGGCAGTATTCGTAGTGTACTCATTGCACCGTTGCGTCCTCGCCCTGTCCGTTGATGATCTCGAGAGATCGAAGGCTCCCACTTTTGATGAACGACCAATGGCATGAAGCAATGGGTCGAGGACGACGGGACGATGGCGGCCCCGGGAGGAGCGTCACTTCCCCTCGTGAGCGCCACGAGCCGCGTCCGGCCATCTCGCGTGGTGATAATGGCCGCCTTATATAACCTTCCTTGTAAGCCTATCCTGTGCGTCCATGCCGTCACCGAGCGCTGATTGGCAGGGCGCAGAATGCAACGTTGGCGAGCGAGGAACTTTGGAACCTTTGACCTTGATTTTTTGTCTCCCCTCCCTCGCCCCCTTGCCCGATTCGGGGGCCGATCTCTTGCCCGGTTTGGGGGGTCGCTTCGAAAAGGATCGAGGTCGACGGGAAAGCTCAAGATGGAAGTCATGTCCTAGCGGCTTCTTGGTGGCTTTCTTTTTCTTCTTTTGGGGGGGGGGGGGAGGGGGGGGGGGGAGGGGGGCTGATATGTTTTGGGATGTTTGGGTTCGCCTCTTGTATTGGGAGCTGCTGAAGAGGAGTGAGTGGTCGATTGATGACGATGGTTTGCTGTGATTAGGCCTGGGGTGACATCGTGGGAAGCGGGACTTTTTGTGTCGTACTGCGTAGTAGTTAGTGCACACTATACAGTCCCAGCAGGCATTGTGAACACAAAAACTACACGTGCAGCTGCGCCCAGGCTGGGGGTTCCTGGTGCAGCAGCTTTTCGGGGAGTTTTCTGAGTTGTCGGGAGGTGTCATGTTGATGAGTGCCGGGGGGGTGTGAGAGACGATGGTTACCGAGCGTGCGGACCGTAGACCGTGGCCCGGGAGGAAATGGGAGCCAGCCGATGACGCCACCGCTTCTAATGGCAGAGTGAGAAGCTTACTTCCTCCCCCCAACGTCCCTGTCCTCCCAAATTCCGTTCACTGAGATGCGTGTTTGTAGTCAAAGGCGGTCCCTCGTAAGGTTGCCCACACCCCAAGTTATGTTCGTGCCCCTATCAACGGGAGCGGAGGAAGCCTTAAGGGTGAGACAATATCGACAGCCCCGATCTCGAGTCCAGCCCGCAGACCGGCCCCCATCTGCCGTCTTGGGCCTTGTGCGTCCCGGCTTCTCTTGCCGGGTAATTGCCCGATGCGATCATCATGCCATATCTCATGCAGTCTCCCCCCAGCAGAGCTTTCTGCATTGTTGTTCATCGCTTCTTTTACAGTTGCCCGGCTCCTCTCCCCATGCCTGTCTGATGCTTAAAATTGCTCGAGGCGAGATCATCATGCCGGCCCGTCTATTGTTAGACTGCCGACACGTTTTCCGGCCTCGAAAACGGCAAAGGATGGACCAAGTACACGCCGCCCGAGAGACAACGAAATATGTACGGGGCGAGAAGAAAGCAGCGTGGCGGCTTGCAGCGTTGGCGACCGCTGATCTGTTCGTCGGCCTGAGCCACTCAGCCACACCTTGCCCTTACCGTTGGACACGAGGGCGGCAGCCTGCTGAGTTGTTGCTGGCCGTTGAACATTTGCGTAGTACATATTGCAACGGTCAAAGTCATAGAAAACCAGCCTACGCCGCAATGACGCTTTTCTTCCCCTCCCCTTCTTCCATACGGCCATCTTGAAATCATGGATGGTAAACCTGGCTCAGGGGTGGTGCTTGTGTGTGTGTACTACGTATTGAGTATGTGTGTGCCCCGGCAGTTAACAGGCAGGGGGACGGCACATATAGGCCACCTAAAAAGTCCCCCCCGCTTTTCCCATCGCCGGCCGTTGGACGCTCCTCCTGCTCCGTAGGCGCGGGCCAACGACGTCTCGCAGCGGCTCTCTTCATCCGTGGTTCTGTTCGCTTGGCTGTTTGCTAGCCTGTTTAGACGACGTCGACCACCTCCCTGCTTCTAGTGTGACGGGCGTCAGGCATTGATACAGCATCACATCACCATCCGAGAACCGGTTCTGTGTATGTGTGCTTTTTTCCCAGTTTGCCATGACGGCACTCCCCCCGCTCCCATCCGTCCTTGCTCCAGTCAGTCGGACATCGTCTGTCTTGTGCTGACCTCAAAGGGGGGGTTGTCGTACGATCTGTACAGCAAACCTATTGAGAGGCTCCTACTACGTCCATTGATACGCGGCAAAAGCACCCATCCCTCCCCAACTACGGTTTGCCACTGCCACAACAGAAAGCAAGCAGTAGCCGCGGTGACGACTCACATTAACCAAAAGAGTGTGCACAATGCAAGATCATGGCAAGGCGAGACGATGTCACTCTAGTGTACAAGTATGCTCCACGTACACTGCACCGTTGACAAACTCGACCCGATCGCCACAAGCCTCGCTTGCTAGCCCCCGATCGAACTCGACCTCTCCTACATGGTGCTGTCCAAAAATCCTGTTCTGTCCGGTTCGAACAATGCGATTCTGAAGCTCTCCTGATCACGATTCGATAATCTCGACTTGGCCTGATACGCACTGAATAGGGTCAGGACCTGACGTACGCACTCGCTTCCCCCCTTCCCCCGGTCAGGGACAGGGAGGTCCGTTTTCTGGGTTGATCGAGCCGTTGGGTCATTATCTGTCACGATGAAGTGTTGTAGCCATGCGCATCTTTGTCTTTCTGGCCGATGTTCTGGAAAGACGGGCGCGTGGACTCGCTAGCCGGCGCCCCTGGTCATGCTCGACGCCTCTCTCCGCCATGTCTAGCAACGAGAGGCTGTGGTCGACCCCCCGGGGGGTCTCTGCCACTGCCGTCAGTGCAATCTGTCCGCCCTTCATGCGACCCATGAGACACACGGGGATTCGGTAGCGATATCCCGGAAGGAGGGGGAGTAGCCGTCGCACAACATTTGAAGTCCTCGGCCTAGAGTTATCTGGCTGTCAGGAGGGGGGGTGTTCCGCGTCGTGTCGCACAGCGGTTCGGCTGATGTTGCTGACGGCCGGCACATGCGTTCTTGCCATGCTATCGAGGAACGAATTGGAGGTAAATGAGACGACCAGGTGAGTTGCGTTTCTTCTTCTTCTTCGAGACCAAGGTTGTCATGCGGAGGTCTGGTGTGCCGCACGCTTCCAGATACTAAATTACCAAGTGCACAAAGCGATGTCTGTACAAACGTTGTCCTGGCATCGGACTCATGATTTTCTTAACTCCCACAAGCTGTACATAACTGTATAACGATGCGGCGGTCGCGGCAGCTTTGTCGGGAGTCTGACTTGTGCCTGCCAAGATACATTGTCAAGGCGGTCCCTCGTACGGTCTAACAGGTATGCAATGATAGTGCCTGCGTCCAGCAATATCAAACTTGGGTAGGTTATCATACCAAGACTAAAGTGGACAACCGTGGCAATTCACTCCCTCGTCAGGGCAATCATGTCCGAGGTCATTTCTTCCTCCCCCATCCCTGTTCCATAAAGAACCACCAGGTGGCCTACGAGGGCTGTAGTCTTCATGGGATGGGGCTACGTGTGGCTTGCTCTTGTCCACTTACACGCCTCCGGCGGTGGCTCCTCATGTCGATGGGCAGGGGATGTCGGCCTATGATGTGAGCAGGACGACCATTTGCCTGCCAAGGTCCCGGCTAAGCGACCTTGACATGCTGGCGAGTTTGTGTGTGTGTGTGTGTGTGTGTGTGTGTGTGTGTGTGGCAATCAGGCAAAGCACGGAAGCCCCATTGAAGATTCAGGTACCGATCCCAAGTAGAATCTTTCGACCCCATGTACTAGCATGGGTCGGTAAGGTTACTTGCTAGGAGCTTTCCAGTTGCAACCTGGCTGACCATACCACTGCCCCTGAGATTCACGAGGTATCAGACTCAAATGAACATGAGATCGACGAAGCGGGCTTCGTCACTCCACAGCTATAGGAGGGGGGACTATATCTGGTCACATCCAAGACTTCCCGGGGCCATCACGGTGTCACCCTGTCCAGGAGTTTGCGATGGGTGTGGGGGGGGGGGGCGCGAGCGCGTCTTGTTTGTTGCATCGAAGCTTTGGAAGATATCGTCATCGAGTCGGAGGCCTGTGACGAAGGTCAAGACAGCCTCCCGTCTCCCTTCTGGCGGTCTGCTATGTCTGAGATCTTCTATATAAGAAGCCATCTCAGTCCCGTCGAATACCTTCATTTCCTCTCCTCCTCATCAAGCCCATCACAATCCAGCCAGCCTCGCCTCCAGCTCCGACTTTCTAACAGTCTTTTGTCCATCCAATCGTTAGCACAAGCAAAAACCCCCACAAGTAAAAACCAGCCATCAAGATGCAATTCACCGTCGCCATCACCGCCCTCTTGGCCAGCGTTGCCCTCGCGGCCCCGGTCGTCGAGGAGCGCCAGGCCTACGTCCCCTGCACCGGCCTCTACGGCTCCGCGCAGTGCTGCGCGACCGACGTCCTCGGCGTCGCAGACCTTGACTGCGGCGTCCCGCCCGAGACGCCCACGGGGGCCGATAATTTCAGCGCCGTCTGCTCCGCGATCGGACAGCGTGCTCGCTGCTGCGTCCTGCCCATTGTAAGTTGAGACCAAGGAACCAGAGACTCTTCTCAACGGCATGCTAATCCCTCTCGACAGCTGGACCAGGGCATCCTCTGCAACACCCCTGCCGGTGTTCAGGGCTAAGCGTCTCGACGCAAAACAGGTCGTGAGTCTGGAGGACATACTCGACCCCAGAAGTGGGCTTCACGTCCAAATGGACGTACAAGGAGGCACGACATCTAAAGGTGTAATTGTACTCTTTCGGCTTTTGCGAGGAATATTTGGGTATATCGGAAATGGTCGGAAACTGGTTCAAGGATAGGAAAGACTTGGAGTCTGCGAGGACTACAAATGGATTGTATACTGGCTTTGTATGTATGGAATTAACGGGTTGGAGAATGAAATCTTTTGAAACCAGTCGACCTTTTTATCACTTTACAAACGGCAAAGTGCCAGCGGGAAGCCAAAACCGCACGAGTGAGCCCAGAGAGCAAGTCTATGCTCAGAGACGATGCCCTCTCCCCGACGAGCGCTAGTGCTGCGTTGTTTCTTATTTTCCATCGTTGTAAACCCCAGTGTATTCGGTAAAGGAAAACCACGAGGCGTACAAATTCGGTAAGTAGCACCCCCGGTCTGTGCTGCGTGTCAATATTTCAATGCAGTACAGAACATCTGATAATGCGGAGGAACTACTGGTTCAGACTTCACTTTGGACCGTGGCCGGCGGCTATTCGGACCCGGAGAACCGGCTTGTAGTAAGCAGGCACGGCCGACTTGCCTGGCATTTCAAGGAGCTCGCGTGCAGTGTGTCTCGGCAGTAACCTCTTCTCGACCGGAGACAGGCTGTCGTATGCCGTTTGGAATTCTGGCCCCGATGATTGACAGATTCTTTCTCGTAGGCAGGGCTAAATCAGTTAAGCAAGCACACCCAAATCGAAATCTACAAGGTTCACTGACGCGGTTGAACTCTAGCATGGCGAGAACAGGGGGCGAGGAAACGACTATCACGGGCCGAAAGCTTGAAATTCACCTTGTCGTTATCGGCGCAAGAGCTCTTACACGTCCTCTACTATTCTCGTGGAGAGGGACGGCAACGGGCACTTCTGACCACGTCCAAAGGTTGGATACGGGCAGTGGTGGGCAATCGATGGTAAACCCCCCCCTTTTCCCATATGAACAAAAGACAACATGGACTTGCTGTTTAAAAGGTGACCAGGCAATGACGACTAATGGACCGGTCTAGGCCCTAGGCCGGCCTAGGGGAGGATATAGGTGAAGCCCTCGGTGAAGGGTGAATGAATGAAGCAAGCAGCTACCTATGAGCACTGGCCGTCGGTTGGCAGGGACGAGCTGCCCGGTACCCCACACCACGGCCCCATCCGTCCCATCTAGGCCCGCCAAGGATCACGATCCGCCCCCCTTCCGTCGTAAGGTGCAACCAGTGGCGGTGCGGAGAGTGGCTGATTTCCCTTCCCTTTCGAATATGGAGTTTGCTCAGAATGACATCACCGGAGCAATTGGTCCTAGCGCGCCACCGCTTGTTGCTTGCTGGATTGGTGAGCTCAATGAGACAGGCAGAGGCAGGAAGGAAGAAAGGAGCAACAACAGCTTACAGCTTCCCACTGGAGGCCAAGAGCTAGCTACCAGTCAGAATGACGCATGCACCGAGGGGCAGCATGCGGGAACGCCACTCTGGAAGTGTTGAGGTAGGAGAGACAAGCAAGAGACGTCTCTTTCTCTATGGACTCTGGAGCGATTTTCGTCTCCCTTTTGTCTATCGTCTACCAAGAACATGCATTATCGCATAGTCAAAATAGTCATATTATTTGATAGTCCCAATAGCATAGAACGGCATGCCATCTCCCCTATTTTCCCCCTCCATGAATTGGTTTCACCGCCTGGGCTCAAAACTGACCTGCAACCTTAATGTTCAGCGCTACCTATGCACGTTGCCCGGAGTGCGGGTACGTACCACGTCCCGAAGGTGCGCACTAAGAAAAAAAAAAATCCCACTAGCCAGGGGGGGGCAGCTACGTCATGCTTGGAGGAGGTGTGAGCTTCACGGAGCTCTCTGAATGGCTGTGCAGGGAGGCTCCTGTTGCAATTTTTGATGCCTTCCCGCGCCGTTTCCTCAAGCAGATGTCAGCCATGCTGAACATGCGATCTATCCCTCCCAGTGTCATAGCATAGGATTGACGTGACACTTCAAAAAAAAAAAAAGCTCTACCCCAGTGGTGGATGTGTTTCCCCGCCGGTCTGGCCTATCTGAGAAGCAAGTCCCTCCTGTATATGTACCTGAGGCTTTGCGTTTTTCTGAATGTCTCTGCTAGCGCCACCTACCACAGTCCCCCTAGGTAGGTAGGTAGGTGTAAGCAGGAAGACAGACATCGAAGCTCGACAAGCGGATGCAAGTGCAACCAGATTAGTGCAAGCAGGTACCATCCCCGTCATACACAAAGGGAGGCGCCTTCCCTCTCCTATTCCTCCTCAGGCCTACAGTCCCAGGCAGGCACGACATATGGTTTCATAGGACGTACGTACGCGAAGGTAGGTAGATGCATACATAAAGGCAGGAAGGAGCAGGTGAGAGAGGCAAGGCAGATAGGCACACTACACTACCTACCTACGTACGAACCAGTCATTGGACCGAAAGGCCACAGCAGAGACCAGATGCACCTAAATGCAGCCACAATTTCCCACAAACGTGCTGCAGTGACGTGATGGATTCCTGACGTGAACTGCATCATCCGTGGACCTTTTACTGTTCGCCTCTTTGACGCTTGACCCTCCCTGTCGTCAACCTACCTATACCTACCAAAGTACTAGGTACGCCTGCAGTCCCTCTATACACCCCTGCAACCAGCCTGCCGTCCTCTACGTATCCCGCCTCCCGCATCGACACAACAAAAACCACCTACATCCTTGGGCGACCTCTTCTCCCAAACCTTCACTCTCCCGCTTCTTCCTCCTTCACTACAACCTGGTGATTCTCTACTCACTTCTTTCCAGCCTTTTATTTCGTGATACCCCCAGGTTACTATTGGAAGACTGTGATTCGCAAAAAGAATACCAACATAATGCGTTTCCTCCCCACCGTCCTGACGGCTCTGGCCGCACAGGGAGCTATCGCGAGCTCTTGGTTCTCCAAGGCTGGTAAGTCGTGTCTGCTGCACCTGGACTTTTTCTTTCCTGTTTGCTGTGATCTGACCAACGCACCTTCCAGCCTACAATAAATGGCACGAGACTGAGCTTGAACGCTGGCTCTCGGACCACGACATCCCCTACCCTACCCCGGCCGACCGCAAGGACCTGGAGAAGCTCATTGAGAGCAACTGGAACAGCTACGTTGTTGCTCCCTACAACTCTTGGGACACCGACCGCCTCCAGAACTACCTAAAGGCAAAAGGTCTCCAGACCGAGGGCGCCGCCAAGGCCAACAAGGAGTCCCTCGTTGCCCAGGTTCAGAATGCTTGGTACGAGACTGGTGACCAGGCTCAAAACGCCTACCTCAACGTCAAGGACTGGATTCTGGACAGCTGGACCGACAGCCAGCTGAAAGCTTTCGCTGACAAGCACGGCATTCCTGGTAGGTTTACACACGTTGAACGGCACCCCCCTCCCTCCCCCGGCAGCACAAGACGTGCGACTGACATCATCGTAGTTCCCCAGCCCCGCAACCGTGACAGCCTTCTCCAGAAGGCTCGCGCCAACTACGAGACCATTGCTCAGAAGTTCGGCGAGACTGCCTCATACCCTGGCAACTGGTTGTACGAAACTTGGTCCGGTATGTGCGCAGCCAATCTCTTGCTTCTGATCATGAACTAACAAATATGCAGAATCTGATCTCAAGGAGTGGCTCGACACCCATGGTTTCCCCGTTCCCCAGGTCACCAGCGTAAGTTTCTCACGTTCTTGATTCGATGATGCATAAGCTAATAAGCCGGCAGCGTGATAAGCTGATTGCCTCTGTTCGTCGCAATTCTCGCCTTGCCTCTCTCAAGGCTCAAGAGCAGGCTGCCAGCGCTTCCGCGAGCGCCCAGCAGGCCTACGCCACCTTGACTGACATGGTCATTGACGCTTGGAGCGACTCCCAGCTCAAGGAGTTTGCTGACAAGAACGGCATTCCTGGTAAGAAACCTGGCACACGATGATGAACCACCACTAACACCAAGTAGTTCCTCAGGGTACCAAGTCCAACGAGCTGAAGGCTTTGATCCGCAAGCACCGCGCCGACTTCCTTCAGAACAACGTCTCTGGTGCAGCGGCCAGCGCCTTCGGTGCTGCCACTTCCAACGTTGGCTCTGCTGCTGCCAAGGCTACTGACGCTGCCTCCAACGCTGCTTCTGACGCCTTCAACGCTGCCGTTGATACCTGGTCGGAGAGCCGTCTCAAGGGTTACCTTGACGCTCGTGGTGTTCCCGTTCCCCAGGGCTCCAAGACTGATGAACTTCGTGCCCTCGTCCGCAAGAACGCACACAAGGCCGCTTCCGGCTGGAGTGCTTGGACTTATGATGACCTCTCTACCGATAACCTGAAGAAGTACCTTGCTTCCAGCAGTGACGCCACTGTGAAGAAGCTCGCAGAGAAAAAGGATGTCTCTCGCGATGAGCTCGTCAGCGCTGCCCAGTCTGCCTACAGCTCTGCCTCTTCCGCTGGCGGTGACACGTACGCTTCGGCCACCAGCTACCTTTCCCAGGCCACCGATTCTGTCAAGTCCAGCCTGTTCGACACCTGGAGTGAGAGCGAGCTCAAGTCTTATCTGGAAAGCTATGGCGTCGATGTTCCTCAGGGCTCCACCCTGGACGAGCTTCGCGCCTATGCTCGCAAGCAGTATACGTACTTCAAGTACGGTACCTCGACGCCTTCTGAGACTCTCTTCGCTAAGATCGCCGAGAATGCCAAGGGCACTTGGAACTGGGTTGCCAACCAGGTTGGCCTGGGAGCCGAGGCTGCTGAGAAGAAGGCTGCCGACGCCAAGAAGGCGGCCTATGACTCCAAGAAGCAGGAGTTGTAAATGCTCACACTTCCCACCTTTTGATACCTATCTCTCGTAATGAGGGGTAATGGCGATTCTTAGGAGTCGCAGAATTATGACGGATGACAAAAATTTTGAGTTTCCGACTTGCTTTGCTGACACTTTGCGATTTGAACTGGCATGGATGGTCTGGAGGTGGTTTACCGTTGGGCTTCATTATTGGCATCGGGTTTTCGTCTGCCCCTGCTACCAGTATGGGGCCAGACTGTACACTATTCGATTAGGGACGAGCGATGAGATTAATCATTTTCAGTTACTGTATTACACGAATCTTGATCCAGCGACTTTGTGGTTCATGTGACTGCTGCACAGTGCTCCCAGCTTTGCTGACGAATCTAAGCCTATACTTTACACTTGCTTCAATCGTGCTGGGCAACAGAAACCAGCAAGTGAGACAAACCAGAAGAGCCGACTTGCGCCTGCGTCCTTGCCAGCTACTTCGAAAGGAGATTGCACTATCAATACCTAGTTGGGTCTCTACGCCTACAGCCTGCAGATGTCATCGTGTAGGTACCACAATGTTGTCGTGAGCCGAGCATGTGCAGGCGAATAGAAGATGAAACATGCTTCCATGTCGGCTATCAAGCGGGACACTTTTCTAGCTAATACTCGAATCGCAACTTTTGTTTTTTCCCCCTCATCTGAAAAGACAAACAAACCAACTGCCGGACCTTTGGGATAGTATTTCCTCCTCCCTCCTCGAAAGCGAGGCAAACAAGCGCTGGGGTCTTGCGCCTACACCGTCTACACCACTTACACCATGCGCGTGCGTACCTCATTTCATCCCTTTCTTAAATGCCCCGAGCCACCGACCCTTCATGGTCAGCCCTACCGCGACGGCCTGCATTCGTCGCGTGCGTTGCTCCCCTTTCGTCCTCACTCTAAGTCCCTGACCCTCGCTCAGGCTCTCTCTCTCTCTCTCTCTCTCTCTTACTTATCGCGAGAGCACACCCCGGACGGTCCCCTGCAGGACGGGCTTGGTGTCGAAGACGACCTCGTCGATGCCCGCGTCGGCGCCGGTGCCCCTGTCGAGCCAGCGGGCGAGGAGGTCGTTGCTCTCCTTGGGCTTGATCGACTCGTCGCGTGTGCCGACGGTGATGTGCGCGACGTTGTTGGTGCACTTCCACTGCTCCGAAGGGTCGACGAGGCGTACGACGATGGCCATGATGCGGTCGTCGAATACCACCTGAGAGATAACAAGTTAGGTTCGTTCGTATACCCATGTAAGATGAAGGCGGGAAGGGAGGGGGAGGGGGAGGAGAAGGGGGTATTGCTTACTCTCTCTAATTCGACGGAGCACTCGCCCAGGGGTAATGCGCTGGCTGCCTCCTGGTTCCCACCGGCCTGCTTCTCGGCCTCGGCATGGAGGGCCACGTACTTGGACCACAGGTCCGGGTCGTCCTTGGAGCTGGCGCGGTGCATCAGGGTGACGTGGAACTTTGGCTGCACGCGGCGGGTCTGGAAGAGCTGTTTGTAAAAGCGCGAGGTGGGCAGGCCGGCCTTGTTGAAGGCGCCGTCGAGCACGCCGCGGACCTCATTGGCGGGGACGTCGACCGACATGTACTCGAGGGGCTTCTTCTTCTTCTGCTTCCCGCCCTGCTGCTGGGACCCCTGGGCCGGCTTGTCCTTGCGGGGGCCGCGGTCGGGGATGTTGTGCTTGAACTCGGGCTTGTACTCGACAAAGGCCGACTGGATGGCCTCGTCGAGGCGCTCGGAGGGCGGCACCTCGGGAACGAGGCTCGGGTACATCTTGTGGAGGTCCGCGATGACCTTTTCGAGGTTCTCACGGCTGCCGGCGGTGGGGTCGAGCTGGATGACGTTGTCGAAGCCGTTGTCGGGCGGCGAAAAGGCGGCGAGGGGCTCGAAGCGGCTGATGAAGCCCTCCATAACGCCGAGGAACTTGTTGGCGTCCGTGGCGGCGTGGATCGTCTGGTGGTTGTCGCCGCGTGCAATGACGCGCTCCTGGGTGATGCGGCGGACCTCCTCGACGTTACTGTCGTCGAGGGCGAAGTGGAGCGCGACGAGGCGGGCCGTCGGGTGCTGCGCCTTGACGTCGTTGAGGATCTGTTTGCGCTCGTGCTTCTGGGCGTTGTTGCGGTCGGCGATGACGACGGGGTGGTCCTTGAGCAGGTCGAGAACGGCCTTGGTGAAGCGCGGCGGCCGGCCCTTGCCCGAGATGTTGTCGTTCTGGACGTGGCCCCAGTTGAAGAGGTGCTGCAGGGCGACGGCGATGGTGGTCTTACCGGAGCCGATGGTGGCAATGGGCACGAGGATGACGTCTCGGGAGACGTCGTTGTCGACGTTGGCCGGCTCCGCAAGCTCGAGGTTGGCGGCGTCGGAGCCCTTGATGTTCTTGTAGGCGAGGAAGTCGTTGCGCAGCGCGATGATGCCGTGGTTGTGCTGGTAGAGCTTGGCGAGGTCCTTGTCGGTCTGCAGACGCCGGCGGGCGTATAAGAGGTACTCCTCGGTGATCTTGACATGCTTCTTGTAACGCGGCGGCTTCCCCGTGATCATGGCCTTTGTGCACTCTCTCCACTGGCGGTACATGAGGTAGGGCTCCTCGAACTTGTACTTGAAGAACCAGTCGCGGTAGGGCTCCGAGCCGGGAGTGTGGCTCTCCTTGCAGCGAATGACGAAGCCCTCGACGTCACGGTCGCCGTAGGCGCCCGTCTCGGCCACCTGCTCGAGGAAGGACTTGACCTCGTTGACGTCGTCCATGATGATCAGACCCACCTGCTTAAAGCCCCAAGCGTCGCCGAAGCTCTGGACCAGGGCGCTGGGATAGGTGACGAACTCGGGGAGGTTGAGGTTGATGCCGTGAATGTACAGACCTGCCTTGTCTGGACCGTACTCGAGGATGTGCTCCTCAAACGAGTCGTCGCACAGCTCGGCCACTGCCGTGGCATTGCGATCCCGCAGCTCCCTCGCCAGGTCCTCCTTCGTCCTGCCCAGCGCAGCCAGCTGCTTCTCGATCATGCGCTCTCCGGCCATGGCATGGCTGATCTCCGAGTCGCCCCTCTCTCCCGTGGAGTGCTTACTGCAGACCAGTAGGGTCCCGTCCTCGAGGCCGGAGATGAAGATGATGCAGCCGTTTTCCTTGAGGGTGAGCTCGTAAGGCCCCTTTGTGCGGGCGAGGATGTTCTCCCACTTGGTCTCGTGGACTTCGCCGACGTTGAAGAACTTGTCGTAGCCGCGTACCACGATCTCGGGCTCGTTGAGGCGGTTTTTTGTCGTGAACAGGCCCCGGGCGTACGTGGGCAGGTCCCTCTTTTTGTAATCCCACTCCTGCATCTTCCACGAGTCGACGACGACGCCGTCCTGAGAGGTCTTGACGTCGAACGACGTTTTCTTGCAGGAGAAGGCCCCGCTCTTGGACTTGCTGCTCTTCTTCGCGCCGTCCAGCGCGCGTACCATGTTGGCGACCCTCTCGACGTCCTGGGGGACATATGGCGCCTTGGGCATGGCACCCTCTGCCGGTGTTGCTGTCGCCATGGCTCTGAAGATGTGAGAATTTGTGGCTGGAAAAGTGAGGGTAGACGGTCTAGTCGTGAAGAAGAGGAGAGCCCGGCGGGCAACGAACATGGAGAAGGGCAAACAAGCGACTCCTCTGTCTGTGTACTGTCCTCGTTCTCTATCTGAACAAGAACAGGAGGTGTGTGGCGGCGGTGATCTCACTTGAATATCGATTGCCCTTTTGGAGGGTGAGACAACGTCTTTGTAGAAAAGGATTGCAGCCCAACCCGAGATATCGAACTACACCGGGAGCCAGTTGACAGGGGGGGTGAGTCACTTCACCGGGCTCCTGTTGGGATCCGTCTCGAGAGGCCTCAACCAAGAAGCAAAGAACGAGAGTCCTCAATGAGGATGAGCGAGCCAAATCAGTCACACCGACGGCTGCAGGGGTCTCGAGATCGGATAATGGAACTTGCAGTTAGGCTTTCCAGATCTGGGGACGGTTCGAAAAATAAGCCTCAGAGAAGTGGCGTTACTGTGATTTGCAGCAGGGCAGACACAGACTAAGGGCGCTTAGGACGTCCGAGTGGAAGGCTTGGAGGGGCACAGTCAAGCTGGTCCCAGGGCCCAGGAGGCGGTGGAAGAGGTACTAGTTAGTCCCTATGAGTAAGGCGGTGGGATGGTTTTGGCGGGGTCGTGCGCCAAGCCAGGGTCGAAAAGCCCCCCCCCCCCGCATGGCAGAAAATTTCCCTCTGGAATCGCCATCGTCAACCGCCGACCAGTTTACAAGACCAGACACCATCCAACTGCGCCACTGTCGAATTTGGCCTCAATTCTCAATTCGTTACGAGCTACGAATCCCTGATCCTTCGAGAACCCAGACACTCAAACCACTGAACACACAACAATGGGCCCCAATCCCTACCTCCTAGCCGCCGACAACCCCGCGGCCCTGCTCACGCTGCTCCGTGAGAACCCCGCCATCGCCTCGGGCCAGGATGAGCACGGCTACTCGCTCGTCCACGCCGCCGCAAGCTACAACCACCTCGAGCTCTTGCGCGCCCTGGTCCGAGAATTCGGTGTCAATGTCGACCTGAGGGACGAGGACGACGAGACGGCGCTGTTCGTCGTCGAGACCGTCGATGCCGCCAAGTGCCTTGTCGAGGAACTTGGCGCTGACATCGCCGCCAAGGGCGCCGACGGCATCACTGCCAGCCAGAAGATCGAGGCCGAGGCTGACTACCCTGAAGTCGCCGAGTACCTCAAGGGCGTCGAGTCCCAAAGGACCGCCGATGCCACTGCCGCGGCCGCCGCTTCAGCTGGCACTACCGAAGGCAACGCCCAATCCACCACAACCGCCGACACCGCCGCGCCGCCCGTCGAGTTGCCGCCCGTCCCCGAGGGCCTCGCCGTGACACTCGGCACCATGGACCAAGCCGAGGAGGTCCCTGAAGAGGTCGACCCCGAATTCAAGCGCCGGATAGAACAGCTGGCCGAGAGGGAGGACTTCCACACTGCCGAGGGCCAAGCCGAACTGCGCCGTCTCGTCGAGGACGCCATCCTCGACCAAGGCTTGGGCGACGAGCGCAGCGTGCGCCAGAAGCAGGCTTAAAGCCGAACAAAGAACAAAAAAGGAGGAGCTATTTCTACTATTATTCGTCCCCTTTGATTTCCCAAAAGAGGTAGTGGCCGGGCGACGCGGGCGGGCGGAGGAATGCGACCTCGGCGCTGTCGCCTGCCATGCCCTTGGAGAAGGAGGTCGCGCTGAGGAAGACCCATGTCCGCGAGGGAAGGGCGACGAAGGCGTTGATGAGGACGCCGCGCACCCACTCCGGGGTGAAAAAGCCCTGCCACGTGATCTTGCAGACTCTGGAGTGCGACGGAGCGTCGGTGTCGGCGTCGCCGTTGCCCGGTACCTGGTAGCGCGAGAGGTACGGGTCGATGCTGTCTCCGGCCTGTACGCGGGGGCTCTGTAGACGGATCAGGGACAGCCACTCGTACGTCTCTGTGGCGAAGTCCTCGAGGCCGGGTCTGTCGCCGTTCTGGATGATTTCGCTAGGGACCGCCAGTGGTGCTGTTTGGACATGCATGTCGGTCACGAGGTCGGGGTTGCAGGTGTATCTAGTTGGGAAGTACTGATCCAAGGGGTCCGGTGAGGGCGCTGAACGATGTCAGAATAGCCACCAGTAGAATAGCACGCGCAGGGCGGCGACTTACTAGTAGCCGTCGCATTGCAGAATAACCACGTCACGGGCGTGTTGACGACATTTTTGCACGCGTAGAGTAGCCTGTCGAAGCCCTTTTTACCATGAAACATGGACGGGTCTCGCAACTGGTAGCTCACAACTTGAAAAGGGGGGGCAAGAGGTCAGTACTGCGATGGCAATGAAGCGAGGCATGTCCACTCACCCCATCTCGGCTTCAGGCCTCTCTTGCCCTTGACGCCGTGAGGCTTTCCAACCAGGCCGGCGCGCTCGTATGTCTCCTTGTCGAGGTACATGGTGAGCAGGCCCTCGCGGAGTGAGAAGACGTTTTCCACGGTCGTCCTGCCCTCGGAGAGCATGAGGACGTTGCCTATTCGGGTCAGCCGCCATGCAACGCTACGCCTGTGGTGTGCGACCGACCTCTCTTGATGTACTCGTTGAAGAATGCTCCGTCCAGCACCTGACCGAGGGTCATGATGACGCGGTGGAACGTTGGCGCCGCGAGCTCCTTGACCAGCTTTTGGTGGGCGGCTTCATAGCACTCTTGAGGCAGGATGAGTTCGACCTGCAGATGTCAGTGAGGAGTTCCTGCACAACATGTATAGTATGAGAACTAGCCTTGTGGTTGAATCCCTGGCCTAGGATGGGCGCCCACGGCTTGCCTTTGGTGGGCAGCTGCTTGGGCTCGACATGGGCCATGGTGCCGTACGTGACGAAGCATTTTGGCGCCTGGTAGACGCTTGGAGAAGGGACAGACAGCATAGCGTTTTCTTTTAGGTTGGCCACGTTATCTGCTCAGACGCAATCTCGTCGCTTCGCCGGTTGGGTACAGAGTCGCCAAGCCGATACGATACGGGTGATAGAAAGAGAGAGAGAGAGCTGGATATGGTAAAATCGAGAAATGGCATCTGGATCCCCTAGTTGCACGCCAGGCGTTGACAGATGGACGGAATTGTACCCGCTTTACTGGCGCAACCCCGACTCTGTGTTGCCTGCTGCCGCCGTCGCTTCGCGCGCCCGGGCGTGTGCGCATATGGCTCAGAAAATGCCGTCTCTGGCAGCGCCCAAAGCCCACACACAAACCCGCCGAGTCAGAGGGGGGGTCGACTACGATTAAACAAGCCAAACTCGTCTCATACTATCACTATACTTGACTTGAGATAATGAAGTTTTAAGGTCATTGTGGATGCAAAAAATTCTACTTCACTTTGGTGAGTCGAATAAAAAAAAAAGCCGTAAAATCCTGTGTGCGCATCATGGCTAACACGTCTAACAGAACGAGGGGCACTTTTCTCCCACCCCGCGCTCCGGGCCAGGATTTTTTTTTATCGATTGCCCCTCCTCTCACCCCCCCGTTGCCCGAGTACACGAACCGGCGCAGCGACGACGACGACGACAAGAACGAGGACGAGGACGAGGACGAGGGCAGCCCGTGATGGAGTACCTGGTTCGCTTCTCTCAGGCCCATGAGTCCTTCCGACTCCCGGAGCTGCAGGCCCTCGCCGACCTCGAGGGGATCGCGATGAAAGTCATCGAGTACAGCCCTGATGTGAGTGTTCATCCGTTACTTTTCTGGGCGGTCTTGAGTGAGCCTTGAATCTGTTCGAACATTCTACACAGCTCCTTAGAAACTATTGTTTTTCCACATCTGCAAAGCACGAAATAATCTAATTGTGTCTTCTATTGTCTTGCATTTTATCGGTTTATGAAATATCAACAATCACCCGTTCTCACTCGCATGCCCTTCTCATGACTTCCTTTCACGAGCCTTACCCCTGATCCGTCAACAACCTTTTCTCATCGCCATAGACGCATTCTCACACTATCTCACACAACAACACTGCTACGACCCTTCAGCCCGGCTAACAAGACCACAGTCCCCATTCTGCATAATCACCCTCCCCTCCCCCTCCGACGCCCCGCGCCTCGTCGCCCGCTCTCTCCTGACCCAGTCAATACATCGCCTAATCGCCTCAGCGCCCTCCCACGACGCCCTTCACGAGGCCATCAAGTCCATTCTTGATGCCCCCGGGACCTCCTCCTTCGACTGGCCCTCCGTCGCCTCGGCCACCTTCAAGTTCTCCCTCGACTCCTACCAGACCACCCGCCCGCATGCCGACTTCGTCGCCCTCATCAACAGCTTCCGCTACCTCCCCCTGCGCGGGTCCATCGACCTAAAGTCCCCCGAGCTCGAGCTCACCATCTTCGAGGACTGGGACCTGCACGGCGCACGCCCCAAGCGCGTCCACCTCGGCCGCCACCTCGGCGCCGGTGCCCGCCACCTCGGCCTCCGCTACGATCTCAAGAAGCGCGGGTACATCAGCACCACATCCATGGACGCCGAGCTCGCCCTCGTCACCGCCAACCTCGCCCACGCCGCTCCCGGCCGCCTCTTCTACGACCCCTTCGTCGGCACCGGCTCCTTCCCCATCGCCTGCGCCCACTTCGGCGCTCTCGCTTTCGGCAGCGACATCGACGGCCGCAGCATCCGCGGCGCCGGCGGCGACCGCAGTGTCCGCGGCAACTTTGCCCAGTACGGCCTCTTGGACCGCGTCGGCGAGTTCTGGACCGCCGACCTGACAAACTCCCCTGTCCGGAGGACCAGGTGGCTCGACGGCATCGTGTGCGACCCTCCCTACGGCGTGCGGGAGGGCCTGAGGGTCCTGGGGTGCCGGGACCCAGAAAAGACGCCGTGGGTCGTCGAGGCCGGGAAGCAGCGCTACAAGTGAGTCGATGACCTCCCTCTCATCCCCCCCCCCCCCACCCCTGTTTATCCTCGTACCAGCCAGCCCTCCTCCCTTTTCAACTCTCATCAGCCTCGGCATGCTAACAAGACACAGATCGGGAGACTTCATCGCCCCCAAGAAGCCGTACAGCTTCCTCGCCATGCTCGACGACATCCTCCAGTTCGCCTCCGACACCCTCGTCGACGGCGGCCGCCTCTCCTTCTGGATGCCCACGGCCAACGACGAGGACCAGGAGATCCCCATGCCGCAGCACCCTCGCCTCGACATTGTCGTCACGTGCGTTCAACCGTTCAATAAATGTAAGTGTTTTCTTCTTCTGCTTCTTCTTCCTTGCGGAAGCGCTGCCCCCGTACCTACACCTGTGCTGCCAAGGCCTGGCTGCTCCCCTCCCCCCCCGTTCCATCAGCATCCCACACCCTTTGCCTTGTTGGACCCTTTCTTGCTGACCGGTCGACCTCTTTGCCTTCCCACTCCATAGGGTCCCGTAGGCTCATTACGTACCGGCGCATCCCCGACAGCCAGGTCGACCCTGAAAGGCTGGCCGTCTACAAGCGCACTGTCGTAGCAGGAACAACAGCAGATGAATTGAATCCTTTCCGAAAGGGCTACTTCAACAAGTTCGAAAAAGAACAAGCCCAGTCATAGAAGCCTAAAAGGAAAAGAAAAAAAAAATCGAGAAAATAAATACCTCCGCCCAAAGCCATGTACAGCAAAAACAGAATTGGTGCCCCGTTCATTCATGATGCCTTGCCTGTGCCTGATAAGAAATACTATAGATGTGCTTGGAGTGCATGTATGGTTGCCATCGCACTCCTTCTCCCTCTCTCACTTTCTCTTTCCGTACCTAGGTGTCGTGACCCTCCTTGCCATCGCTGGACATTGAATTATCCCTACTGATACCCAAGGCGTTACCAAGGCATCGTCATTTGATATCATTTGCAAAATAAAATAAAATCAGAGGCCGCATGCGTCCAAGCAGCTATACTCCGGCGCGCCGCATAATGTTTGCTATCGCGCTCGGTGCCTCTATGCCCCGCTGAGCCTCGTCCCCTCTTTCTTCGTTTCTTCCCAAGGCGGTCTGGTATCGGGGGTCTCATCTGAATTCCATGGCGCCAAAGCAGCCCCTATTTTCCACGTGCTTGAGCTCAAGCTGTTGAAACCTGGCGTCGGCTGTTAGCGGACAGAAAAAAGAAAGAAACAAGAAATAAAAGCAAGCAGGTAAAGACAAGGTTGAGTTGTTTTGGTGCATCAGAATGGCGGTACATACTTTTCGCTCTTCGAGTGGAAGTAGATTCCACTCACTTCTCCCTTGACCTGGTTGAAGCAGATGTAGTAGAAGCCCTCAAAACTCGCGCCGGAAATGGTGCGCACCCGGTGATCGGGGACGAGGAAGTGTTCCTTCCACCGCATAAAGATGTTTTCGCGCTGTGCGACGTCACGGATCACCACGGGGCCCTTGCGCGCCTGCTTCTGGAACGGGCGGAAGGCGTTGAACTTGGCCCAGTGGTTAAGGTCGATCTTGTCGGTGGCGCCCCAAGTCTCGTGGTTGGTCATGAAGCTGTATTTTGTGCCGATGATCTCGCCCTCGAAGTACGTCGTCAATGTGGGGTGGTCTTCGGTGAGGCCTGCAGGCGCGCGCACGCACAGAGTTTAGCAAACGGTTGCACGACGGGCGGGGAAGCTAGCTGCCCTCACCTTGAATCCGCAAGTATCCGCACAGGAACGATTCCCGAAGATCGACGTGCTTGATTTCGACCTGCACGTCATACACCTGTCGCTCGGATTGTTGTGTTCCGTGGAACTTGCTTCCGGGTCGCAAAAAGGACGATGCTGTTGATGGAATCATCTTGTGGGAACGTCAGTCACTGATACAACACACCTACATTAGCTGGACATACGTACCCGCATGTTGGAAAAATCCGAACCCATCGACGGCGCCATCAGCTCCTCTTCCCACAAGCCGTTGGCGTCGAACTCCAAGTCCTTGCTATCGTCGTGCATCGACGTGGGTGATAGCCTAGCGTCGCGCCGCCTGGCATCGTCCTGTTGGGACCTCCTCATCCTTCCACCTAGCAAGTGGCCCTCGTCGTCGGATTCCATATGTTTAAAAGATCCCCCATCGACCGCTGGCGACGAGTGGGCGGTGTCACCCGACTGCGGCCGCGGCGACATGGTGGTAGATCGGGAGGAGGACGCGGCAGAGGTGTGTTCGTCGTCGAGAATGACCTCTGTGCTCATACCCTCGGCTTGCGACATCGGGGCGCTGACGGGGGAGGGCGATGCGTCCTCGTCCATGCGATCGTCGTGATGGGTATCCATCTCGGCAGGGCCTTGGCTTGCATCGGTCGGCGGGCGCCAGCTGCGTTGCGAGAGTCTTGTGCTGCTGTCTTCAGGACATGTCGGGAAAGTGTGGGATCGGGGTGAATGGGGGTCGGGAGGAGGATTGGATGAAGGCGTCGGCATGTTGAACGGGAGGAAGAGAGGTCGTGTGTCGTGGAATGCGGCGGTGGAGATGTCGAGCGATGGGTTCGGTCGCGTCGACGGGGAACGGCTGCGGCTTTACCGCCAGCAGGGGGTGGAGGAAGAGGGCCCCGCAATGATGACAGCAGGGGTGGGTGGCAAGAGTATCTTTGGGTTTAAGCAAAGAGAAGTGCTGACTGGTGTTGGGGGTGACAGGCGACGTCGGGGGTTCGTCGGTGGACGATGGTGGGCTCGAGTGAAGGCTCGGTCGAACTGTTGCGAAGAGAGGTGATTTAGACCACTTGTAGCAACGGATGACCGAAGACACCAAATATGCGGGCAAGCAGACTATAATAGCGACAGGCCTGCCAAGCGGGAGGTAGCGGTCGGAGGGAACCGAAGAAGGGTATTGGTCGGGAAATTAATACCCCAGGTATCCGCAGTAGAACTTGATAGCAGAGACCACAGCGTGAGAAGGTTTGTCGATGGGAGTTGCGAGTCACAAAAATGCGAAGTCGAAGTTGTATGGTCGAGGTATAAAGCTCGCTGGACGAGACGAAGCTCTCTGGAGTTAAAGGGTATATCGAATGCTGGACGGGAGCAACAACCGAAAGCCGAAGGATGGTGAGGTGACAGAGGCGAGGCCGGTCAAGGCAGACTGGATGTGGAAGAAGAAATGGAAGGGTTGACCGTGGCAGCGGCAGCAGGAGCAGGAGCAGGAGCAGCAGTAACGGCAGCGATTGGAATGGTAGAGATGGCGACTAAGGAACGCAAAATGGGATGGGGGTGTGAGGATTTAGATTGGGATTGGGGGAAAGGGAAGGGAGACGGATGCACCCATACAAGATGACCAGAGGTAGGTAGGTAGAGAACGCACAGAATGAATGTACCTAAGGTACAGCACACTACCTAACTTAAGTAGGTAAGGTACTCTTTGGAAGCGTGGGATGGGGGGGGAGGGAATGCATGTACACTAGGAATGAGAGAGAATGGGGTGACCCGGGATGGTCTAAGACGAGGGACGGGGGAAGCATGAGATGGGACGAGAGGGACCTGTGTTGCGTTTGATTGGATTCACTGAGGGTTACAGGTATGGACCTGATCAGGAAGTATAACTAATTTCGGGCTGTCTTTACCTGGATGCAATGTTGTTAAATAGATTTATGTGTAGTATGTATGCCATGAGACTATTGCTGTGTGTAAGTGAGTTGAACATGATGAGCATACCAGAATGACCACCATTTACATCGTCCAGCGCCGTTTAGGAACCAATGCAGGCAGGAAGTGAGCGGAGGGTAAGTACGGAGTATACCAAACCTCCTACACCACACGAAATGATACATAAAAATGGGACGTGAGTACGCACGCACGCATTGGTGGGAGGGGGTGAGAGTGAAAATGCGAGGGCGAATGCATTGCAGCCGATGAGGCCTGCGTCCCACCCCGCCTTCTGCTCGCAATCCGAAGGCCAAAAACCACTCACACACAAATAGGTACACAGCCTCTGCGTACAGGGAGGGAGGTACCTAGAAATTAAGCCAACAACCATAGCCAGCAAGCAAGCAGTGACAGATGGGACCGCGAGAGAGGCGAGAGGCCCGTGGGGACGTGGGGACACGCATCGTTTACCGCTAGCCACGTTGGAAGGGTCCCCCCGGCATGTGCCATTTCTGCGCTGTCAAGCCTCTTTTTTTCCCTTTTTTCTTTCTTTTTCTTCTTCGTCTTCTGCTTCTTCAGTCCCTCTCCCTCCCCATCTGTGCCGTCATTCTACCCTTCCCCCCTGTGAGATTCAGGCTAGCAAGCACTGCTGTCGCTTCTGGCGCCTCCATGCTGCCACGCGGTGACATGCAGGCTGCGCTAATTCGGCCAAGCTTGTCTAGCACGCTCGAACACCTAATTAGCAGCTGGGTAGCTAGCAGCATTTCGCACTGTTTTCTCCTTCCTTTTCTCTCCCCACCGTCTACGGATAGTGGCTTGGAGGAACAGGCTGCCGGACCGCAAGCGTCGCAGGGACGCCGAAAACGCATTGCTCTTAGGGAACCCGATGGCCCTCTCAGCTCCTGTGGCGTTGGGCATCTGATTCGTTAGCCCCGCCAACTCACTCACCTCTTGCTCGCGCGCAATCCCAAAGCTCATGTTCATGCTCATGCTCTGTCAACTGTCAAACTTGTCTTAGTCTACTCACTGTCTGTCACAATCACAGTCACAGCCATTGTGTCTCTCACTCGCCTGTCGCGGCTGTCTGTGAACACCCAGCGCACCCGGCTGCACCCACCATACACCTGATTTACAGAGCCGAAACCACACCCTCTGTCGCTGCGTTTCTGTGCATGCGCCAGGGAGGCATCGTGTGTGTATGTGTATGTGTGCAGTACGTGTGTCTCCTGTAAGCTGCCGCCTTCTGTAACAGTGTCATCTTTCTTCTCAAGAGAAAACGGCGCCAAGCTGTTTTCGTAGTCGGGATTGCGGGCTCTTCCAGCGCCCGTTCCCCCCCCGCCCCCTCTCTCAGCCATCTACGGCATGGGGATTTCGGCAGGGCGCTGAATCCATCCGCGATATGAGCACAGACTGGAGCCAAACTCTGTGCTCTTGCAGCCAACTGACCTTTCCTTTTGCATCAAGCCCTCAGACATTGTCCAAGCACACCCCCAATCCCTCCCGGTTGGTGTCAATAGGTATGCTAAGGTACCTACTGAGTAGGTAGGTAGGTAAGCACGCACCCTGGGTAGCGTAGGTTACCGCTGCCAACCTACCACTTGAAGTATAGCCTAGGTACTGCCGGAGGTCCAGCCTTACGCAGAACAACTCAACTCACTGCGGGAAACTTGTTGAAAGCCTTGCCTAACCTTTTCATCCAGCCTCTTATTGCATTTCAAGGTTTTTCTTGTGACAGAGTTGCAGTACACGTTCTGGTCCTCACTGCTCTGTAAGAGTTCTCTCTCCCCCCAACCTCAGGTGAAGAAGGCTGTGCAACGATGCCACCTTTACTACATCCCCTAGTCGTCGAATATCAGTCTCCTCCCTTTAGAAAGAATACCTACCTCAGCAAGCAGCTTCCTTACTGCTATACGTCTGTGAGCCCCCTGTGGCTTCGCATTCTTGCTGGCTGCTGTGTCCTGATGTCATCATCTGTGGCGTTTCATCTGAAGTATTCGTTGAACTACCTAACGTACTGATACAGCGGTCCCTCTTGAGGTCGCACAGGTACACAATAATAGTTACAGAGTTAGAAAAATACAGTAAAAGTATCATGCCCAGTACTCAACACAATAAAGGAAGTATTCGTTGAACTGGACCGGCCACCCCCTATTCCAGTCGGGAAGCCCGGCGGCAATGTGTCCTGACCGGGAATGCTCCAAGGCCCTCCAGGCGCGCGCAAACTCGGTGCCGAGTCTCAAACTCACCACGGCCGCGTATCCATCACATGGGGGCACCTCCATGCCATTCTCTGGCGCGATCTGAACGCCGAAGGCGCGACCATCGCGGCCGATCACCCACTGCTGCCGTCAAACGACTGACTCTTTCCTACTTTTTTTGGGTCCTGCAAGCCCTGCTAGGCTTCGCCGTTTGGCTCGTGCCGCTAGCTTCCGCAAAAGCCAGCCGTTGGCCTCCCGCCTGTTGTGCGTGACGCGGCTTGCGTAGTCTGGAATGCAATCTGTTCCACAAACCCGACTCGAGTTGTCTGCTCTGGTTGCCCTGCGCCTCCTGTGAACTGCAACACCTGCATTCTTGAACCCTGACGTCCCAAACGCTGACCAATCTGACCCATTGCCTGTGCCGGAATCCTGATAGCGGGCCGCACATCACCTGAAAGAGACAGAAAATAAAAAACAAGCCCCCTTTCGTCTCTGAGCCTGTAAAGCAATTACTGGGTTCCGTTGTTGATCCGCCACTTGGGATTGCAACTTCGGCGAGACAGGGGCTCGTGCGTGCATGTACCGGAAGACGAAGAAGTAGAAGTAGAAGTAGAAAAACGTATCGCGTTGTTTTTCTAACAAGAGACACATGACCGGAAGCCGTGCGGTACAGGCTCATCCAAATCTATCTTTATACAGGACGACCAGCAGGACTTTTGAATTGCCCGCCTGCCCGTACGCCCGTTCGCCAGCTTGTCGTCTGAGCTGAAGGGCCCAAGAACCCTCCCTCCCTTCATGCATCCAACATACGATATCATGCATCCTTCTAGAAGACAAAAAACCATTGTCGTTCCGCAGGTCCCATGCGGTGTTTCGTCACGGTCGTTCCGTGGCCCCCCTCCCCCTTTTTCTTCTCGTGGGAATTGTTGGGCAGTTGTTCCGGGTATCTCCAATTTCTTCGTCGTCGTCGCCGCCATCGAGTTCGCTGCTCGTTTAGATGGGCTTGATCTTGAAGTGCAAGGCGATTAAGCTGAACACCAGCGCCTTCAGATCCTGCACCAAGTAGTAGAACACTCGCAGTCCTTCAGGGTCAGCCGACTCCGTGACATCGACCAACGAGCCTATCTTGGCCGTCTGTTCGAAACACGTCAGCGCGGTTCTCGGGATCCCCAAAGCCGCCGCCACCCACCTCAAATGAAATATGCTCGTTGCCCAGCCGGATCTCGAGTTCTTGACGCCCGTCCTTGTTCTTCTGTGGCCATTTTGAGTCGTCTTCCCTTCATGGTGTGTCAGTGCTGCCCCTAGTGCCATCCTCCGGAATCAGGGCCGTATCCTTACTTCATGATCTCGCTCGTCTTAATGATACGCTTGATCTCGTCGATAACAAGAGCGCTGACGCACACTATTCTCCCGAGTCAGCCGTCTACATATCTTATTTCGAAGTCATTGTCGTACTCTCTTTGCGAATCAGGCTGTCGTTTCGGTAGTTGGAGTTATTCGCATAACGCGCAACTGCGCTTCTTCCATCGCCAAGAACGCGGAAGTCGAACTCTGAGGGCCGGCGTCAGTATGTAGATCGAGGGATCAAGTGGTGGCGGGGTCGGCGTTACCCAGGAACTCATGTCCGAAACGTCCAGAGTGGCCGGAGCTACGTTCAGTTAGCCCATGTGCCATAAACCAATACACGAGAGGTTCATACTAATATCGCAGGTAGAACTGATCGGGAGGGGCCGCCATCGTTGCAGCTGCGGGCATCAATGTCAATTGCGGTGTCTTGTCGCGGCGGATGTCCTCGAGCTGCAAGGCTGGAGACTTCGGAGTGCTAAAAAGGCGGGGCCTATCCTTCCGGGGTTGCCAGTGACGGCCTCAGCCCTGGCGGGGACCTGGGGGCCGAAGTGGACGAGCTCTGGCCAATAGGAGAGCTCCATCCAGGGAGACCTCAATTGAGGGATTGTCCGCTAACTTTAATCCGTTCCGTGCTACAGAGTCCCCACCAAAATCACGTGTGCTCTTCGCTTAGTGACACCTGTTCGGCGACAGGCGCTGTGAGGGCACGCCCTTGGGGTACAACAAGTGAGGTGCAAGATGGATGATCTATTCCTTGTCTAGATGGGTGTGTGGCTATGTATGTATATCTAGGTTGTGCCTGAGGCACCCCTGACAGTTGCCGCCCCTTTCTTCGGAAAAAGACGCCCTCGTCTTGCCTTTTCCGAATCAAACCAAAAAACTAGCGGAAGGCCGTTTTAACGAGCCACATCACGATGGTGCTTGACTTTTCGTGTGGTTGTAATTGCTCGCTGGGTGTGCCCATACCCCTTCGCCAGATGGCAGGAATCAACTGAGTTACCACCTCAGGAGCCACAAACCACAATCATATGCCCTCCGAGTAGGGTATATGTTGCTGAAACAATCGTATGAAAGGAAATCCGAGGTGTAAGGAAAAAGCAAACCGATGCGGAACGACACCCTCGATGTGCTCTCGATGTGCCATAACTGTCATGCCTCCCGATGCATCATATTAATGCGATAGGAAACTGAAAACCCTGATGTGTGTGAACAACTACGAGAGTTGTCCCATGTATGCGTCTGACTGACAATAGTCAATGTATTCCTCGATGGTGATATGGTCTGCCGAGCTCATGAACAAGAGCTGGTACTCCATCAACCTCGTCTCTCTCTGGTGTGGCGGAAATGCCGCCGTCAGTGCGTTGATAGTGTCCGTCGCAATCAACTGTGCATCCTGGCATTTGGTTATGGATGTGCTGGTGGCAGGTTTACCGAATAACGTTGAATACTGGGGTTGTGAGCTACCAATGTCCGGTGTCTCTGGCGACAGGCGGTGTCTTCGAATGGTGTGCGATGGAGGGACGAATGAGCTGCCGATGTCTGGCGTACCCAGCGACAGCGCCTGTCCAGACGACTTGCCGATGTCCAAGTTGTCTGCCACATCCGATTGCGACACCTGAGGTTTCGCCAGCGACAGCGCCTGGCCACACGACTTGCCGACATCCTGTCGCGACTGGGTGTCAACCTTGTCTGCAGCCAGACGGTCCTGGATTGACATCTTGTTGAGGTACATCTTGTCGGTGTTGTACTTCTTTTCAATCTCCTGTTCTGCCATCGCGATGTCGCTCAGCAGATCCTCGTCATCATCCTCCGTGAATGTCGGCGGTCCATCCACATCCTGTGCTGCCTGCACCACTTTCCCAAGGATGTGTGCGTTTGGGTTTGTTGCCGGTGTGAAGATGTCTGCGTTTACCACCACATCAATGTCCTTCTGGTCAGGGAGTGTGGTTTGGCTGATTCGTCGCGCGATGCGTCCCATTGCCTGCGTAACCACCTTCTGTGGACACTTCTCAAAGGTGTTGTCCATCTCTCCTCTCATCCGGAGCACATATGACCACAACAACGTGTATGAAACCTTCTTCTTGTCCTTGAAGGCCCTATGGATCTGCTTGTAGTGTGCATGATTGGCGGGATTGAGGGTGTTTGGTGTCGTAGGAGCGCGTAGATGAGCCATGATCTCGTCTGTTCTGCCTGGTAGATCGAGTTCTGTAATCGGCGGGTGTCGCAGAACTTTCTCCCCAAACAACATCCATCTCTGTTGCACCAAGGGGAAGTTAGACGTCGGGTGTCGGTCATTGAAACGCTTCAACCATCTCTGTTTGCCCTTCTGTGACGCCGTAAGCTTGTCGGGCGCGTTCCCCTGTCCAGATGTGTCAGATGCGTCGGCAGAATCGGTCGCGTCAGCACCCGATGTGCTGTCAGAGGATGCCACAGCATGAGTGGCGTTGGTATTGGATGTGTCGCTGGAAGATGCCATGGTGCCGGTATCCTTCCTTCTGTGGTTGCGTCGTGTGTCTGGTCTGTATTTGTTGTACTGTTGCTTGGTGAAGTAGTTGACTAAGTATGAGTAGGGATCAGGCATGTGAGATCTGCAAGTTCTGTAGAGAGATGTATGGTGTCGGGTGTATGGTATGTAAGAAATGTAGGAGAGAATTATAGGGTATGGGTTAATTGTGTAAAAGAAAAGAGGGTTGTAGGTGAAGGAGAAAAAGATGAGTGAGGTTAGTGATAGAGGGAAGAAAAGAAGGAGAAGAAAAGGAAAAGAAGTCTCAAGAGGGGGTTTTTTCTTTTTTTGGTGTAGGTTAGAGAAAATGGAAAGCGCTTCTGCGCCGCGCATGGCAGGAAGGAGCCAAACGCGATACGGCAGGAAGGAAGGACCTTCTACTGCTGTCCTGGTTTTTTCTTGAGCCACCGTCGGTGTCGCCAATCGTCAACCAAAGTCTGTGACACCTTCGCCTCCGGCATCCAAACATCGTGATGCGGTGGGTGGTGTTTAAAACACACCAAGTATTGGACGCCCCGTGCATTCTTTCGTTCTGCCTTGATGCGTTCCACAACCTTGTCTGCATCTCGAATGTGGGCAGGACGGACAACTTCACGACCAAATGGGTCTGTCACACCCGCAGGCTCAAGGTGGTCGACAGATATCACCGGATGTATCTTCCAGGTCCTTGGCAAGTCTAGACGGTATGCCGATCTGCCAACACGCTCAATGACTTTAAGCGGTCCTGCGTATTTCATGCCGTACTTACGTCCAATGATTTCTGCCTGTGGGATGATATATCCCTGATGTAGTCGGAGCATAACTCGGTCTCCCACACTGAAAAACCTGGTGGTGTGTCGACGGTCGTAGTGGTGTTTCATTGTCATCGAAGCAATCGCCAGGGCGTCGTGAACTGACACTCGACTGGTTGGAGGACCTCCCATGGCGGTGTTCCGATGCACGGTTGTGACGATGTCGTTAGGGGTGAAGCCTTTCACCACCTCATTAGGTGCCTGTTGTGTCGATGTTGCCTTTGAGTTGTTCAACTTGAATTGGAGGTGTGGGATCGCTGATGGCCATTGTGTTGGCTTGTCCAAGGCATGGATGTAGTGGCGTAAGGCGGAGCTGATGGTTTGTATCATGCGTTCGGATTGTCCATCCGTTTGGGGGTGATATGCCGTTGTGTGTAAGAGCGTTGTACCCGCTGTTTTCCACATCTTTTTCCACATCTCGGACAGAAACTTGGGGTCCCTGTCGCTGACGACAACCTTAGGGTATCCCCAGTTGGCTGTGAGTAATCGATGCTGCAACCGTTGTCCCCATACATCCGCTGTATCTGTTGACTGCCCTGGTATGATTTGTACTTCCTTCGCTAGCTTATCCACTGCCACAAGGGCAGCATCAAAGCCTCCCTCTGATGTGGGTAGTGCCAACAGGAAGTCAATGGTTATCATGTAGTATGGGCATGGCGGCGGTAAGATGGGTTGTAGGTTGCCATATGCTTTATGTCGGCGTGTCTGGAAGACCTTACATTGAGGGCAATGAAGAAGGTATTGTCGTAATAGCTTGTGTGCGTTGTGTATGCAGTATCCGTCAAGGAACTCAGTCATGCGGGCATAACCGATGTGATTGCCGTCATGGATGGAATCAAATATGTCCTTGACACAGGTGCGTGGGATACACAACCTTTCAGACATGTTGTCGCGGTCTGTCTTCCAGATGAGCCCGTCCCTGATGTGAAATGGCAAGTCCGCTGCATTCTCTGGGTTCTGTCGTCGGATGTCGTTGTTGTCTCGGATTGTCGCACCCAGGCGTCTCCATATTGGATCTTCCTCGTACCCTTTGCTGAGTCGTATGTGGAACTCTGGCGACATATGGCACATCATTGCTGTCGGTCGAGGATGTGGCTCCAGTGGGGTGCCCGCCACGACAGGTGGTAGGATGGGTGGCAGTGTAATGCGTGAATGCCTCGGGGTGTTCCAGTCCTGTGCATGTGGCATTTGTGGAGGAAACCTCGCAAGCCCCAAGTCGAAGTCGTGAGCCACATACGCGTGCTCCTGTCGTTCATCCGGCATAACATCCAACCCGCCTGTCTGGTTGTTCACGGCGTCATCTGTGGTCGGCAATCTGCTGAGGGCATCGGGGACAATGTGTTCCTTGCCTGGCTTGTGCCTGACCTTGATATCGAATTGACTCATGTATTCCAGCGCTCTAAGGAGTTTCTTGTTGGCGGTTGTCTTTGCAGTTGTGTTCGCGATGTCAAGCACCCGCCGTGACATAACATCCACAATAGCCTTGTGATCGGTGTAGAGTATGACGGGGGAAACCTCAGACTGTCGTATCCAGTGTTGTGTTTTGGCAATTGTCCACACGCATCCGCACACCTCGAGTTCTGTAGACCAGTATCGTTTTTCTGCCTTGTTGAGCTTGCGTGACAGGAAGGCTATGGGTTGTATAGATGTGCGTGGTGGCGTCTCAATCCTTGTGACGTCACCCTTTGCCTCGTCAACCAGTCGTTGTAGGGTCTCGTCTTCCACATGGTACACCATGACTCCGATGCCCTCCAAAGATGTGTCGAAGTCAATGAACAGCTGTCGTTGTGACGAGAAAAAGGCCAGTGCTGTTGTCGACGTCAAGGCCTCCTTGACGGCATTAAAGGCGTTGATTTCCTTAGCGGTGGGGAGCATAACGTTGATGGATGTGGACCATGATTTGCGTGCGCCCTTTGGCATCTTGCCTGTCTTGCGGGTGCCATCTGGGTTGTGTCGGCGATGTTGTTGCAGCAGTAACGTCTTCCGAGTCTCGAGCGGTTCCATGATCATGGCATAACGTGGGACGTGGTGGCGCATCGTGCCTGCCAGACCGATGAATGACTCCAACGCCAACAATGTCTTGGGGAACTGGATGTTCGTGATGGCCCGTGTCTTCTCCTCTGTGTTAGATGTGCCAAAGGAGTCCACCTGCTTGCCCAACACAACCGCGGAAGGGAATCCTGCGAAGGATTTTGAAGGACCAATCGATATGTTGGCTTGACGCAGTCGTGTCAGCACTTCCCGCAGATCAGCAATGTGTTGGTCGAGGCCTTTGGATGTGACCACAATGTCGTCACAGTATCCGTCTGCTGCTGTTCCTTTGAGAATTCTGTCCAGTTGTCGCTGCACATACGCATTCGAGTTCTTGTAGCCCATGAGCGGCACCCGGAATGTGAACTCGCCCTCTGTCGTTACGACCGTGAATGCCCATTGTGATGACGGGTGTACCCGCCATTGGTAGTAAAATGACATCGCGTCCATGGTTGTGATGTGCGTGGCGTCTGCTGCCTTCGACATAATTTCCGCCATCGTCTTCATGGGATAGAAATCTGTCATGGTCATGTTGTTGACTGGGCGTACGTCTACAACCATGCGGCCGTTATTGTCATCCAGCTTTCCGTCCTTGGCTACGACAAACACAGGCGATGCTGTTGGGACCATGTTGCGAGTGGGATATGCTTTGCCGTCATCGACAAGTTTTGCCATAGTTCTGCTCACGACCTTGCGTCCTGCCGGACCGATAGGGTAGATCTTGCACTTCTTGGGTATGCGTTCGTGCCAATCTGGCTTAAACCACACCTTCATCTGCTCGTCCTCTGGTACCTTAGCGAAGCCGGTGTCTTGGAAGACATCCTGGAATTCTGTCACCACATCCATGATGCGCTGGGCATCTGGGTCCCTGTTGTGTATGGTCACACCGATGGGATGTTTGACTGCGTCCTGCTGTGTCAAGTCTGGTTGCATGAGGTGTCGTTGTGGCGGAGGTAGCGGTGCTGGGGACTTTGCTGCAAGTTCTGCTGCTTCTGATGCAACATCAGGGTGGTACCATCCAGGCCTGGGCTGTGGGGTCGATTGAGGACAGATGGCCCAACATCTGTCGGCGTGGGATTCGTTTAGGTACCTCTGCGTCATTGCGGACACGGATGTGCTGTAGGTCAGCGTTTGCGACAAGGGCGTACGTCGTGACTGGTAGGTTGTCGGCAGGATCGAAAAGAAAATCCTGGTTGTCGTCGCTGACGTTGTGGCGTATTGCTATCATAGCAGTCTCCCCTGGTGGCACCGTCACATCCTCTAAGGCCGTGACCTTTGAGTGATATCGGTGGCCGTTGTGCCATGCCGCCATGGGGATCTTCGTTTTACACGTCTGTATAACCGCAAAACCACGGCTGTTCAGGATGTCGAACTTTTCCGGGCCCATACAGTCCATGCCGATCAGCATGTTCGCAGCCAAATTGTCCACAATTGACACCTCTCGCTGGATCTTGGCGATCTGCGGTTCACCGTTGTCTATGGCAGCGCCTTTAAAGTAAAGGTCCATGATCACATACTCCCTGGTAGTGTGTCTGTCGGTGCCTATGCCCCGGATGTTGATGGGTGAGGCGCGCAGGCGGATGTCGAGGTGTGCGTAGTGTTTACGCAAGAACACCTTGTCAATCATTGTAGTCGAACATCCGGTATCTCCGCATACATCGAACTGTATCTTCCACGCCGTCAGATTTGGTGTGATCCAGAAGCGAAGGTAGGACCAGGTTCTGAAGCCAAAACCGGTACCCAGCTCGGTGTGTGGGTTGTACACCGACTCTACAACCAACGGGCATGGTGTAGGGCTCTCATGTTCTGTCGGCTGGGCCTGCATTGAGGAGGTGTCGTTCGCCATCATGGCGATGTGGCCGATATGTCTTGATGCTTTAGCATGAGCCTTCCGGATGTGTCGGTGGAGCTTGTTGTTGCTTGGGAAAGTGTTGTCACAGGTGTTGCATTTGTACCCTAGGCGGTCCGCCTTGATGTACGTGCCGGCAAACTGGGCAGTGTGCTCGCTGACCGGTGTGAAAGGGTAGTCGTCATTTCCCGGCATGATCCATTCATGTTGCATGTTGTCGTACACATCTTGGTCGTAGAGGCTCACATCTACATCCTCAGCGTCTATCACCGACGGACTCTGGTATGATGGCTGTTGGGATTGGCTGTCGTCCTGTTCATCCTGTGCATCCGCATGGTTAGCCATAATTTGTTGAGGAGCTGGGAGACGTCGTGACTCAGGCACGAGTCGCTGGGTGTTGTCGCTGTCCTGAGGACGGTTCTGGTTGTTCCATTTGTTACCCCTGCCGTTGTATTGTCTGTAGCCTCCGCGGAAAGGGTTGTCTTGGTGTATGTCGCCTCTGTCCCGGTTGTAGTTGTTGTAGCCTCGGTTTTGTTGCTGGCCGTACGTGTTGCTAAACCTATGAGTTGTGGGTTGACTTGTGTAAATGGACGGTTGCGGTTGCGGCCAACTTGGCTGAAATGATGCAGGGGTGTTTCGGTCTACCTGCTCTTGAGTCAACGGTTGTGATGATGACGGGCCCGTTACATCTCGGTCTTGTTGTTGCTGAGAACCCTGGTAACCTTGGTTGCCTTGAGTGCCTTGGTTCCCTGCAAAACGTGGCCGAAAGTTCGGGTTGTATGGAGGGCGTGAATTAACATACTGGCGGCCGTTATACTGACGAGCGTTGTATGGGGTTGAGTACGTGGGAGGCTGATATGTGGCCTGCTGGTATGACGGCGGTCCTGGCTGATATGCTTGTCGTCGGGATGGTAGTGATTGTGCATGCTCCCGGGCAATGGTGCGCATTGTAGACTCATGTCTGCGTATCTCCTGCAGAAAACCTTCCAGAGTTGTATACTCGTCAGGCGGTGGGATGAGGGACTGTATTGTGCCGTCAAAGGACTCATGCACTGCCCGCAGTTGTGCCTCGATGTCGTTTATGCCGCATGCCTTGGCATCTCGCAACATCGTCTGCACATAGATCATGGGGTCTTTGGATGCGTGGATGTCCTGAATGGAAAATGTGGCTTGCTTCCAACGACGCATGGCATCGCCATAATGAGGTTTGAATCGCTCCATCAGCTTGGCGGTTATGGCTGTCATGGGAGCGCCTCGGTATAACTCTCGATCTGCTGCTGTAAGGACTTGGGAGTACCACACCAGAGCAGATCCCTGGAGGCATTGTGTCCACACCTCACGTACTGGGGCATCGCCTCGTGATGCCGCCAGATCGTTCAGTCTGTCGGTGAAGGCGTAGATGTCCGTGTACACTGTGAGCTTGCCATCGTTGACCATGCCGAGGTGTGTGGGGTCCTTTGCCTCTGGGTTGAAGATACCCACATCTGTAGAGCGCAGAGGGGCCGGTCTGGTGTCTGCTGCAGCTGGTGGTACTGGGCGGTTATGTAGACGTTGCTGCTCATTGTTGATTTGGAAGGCTTCCCGCATCATAGCCGCAAAATCTGTGCGTACGTCTTGGCGATGTGCTGCCATTGCAGCCGCCATGAGGTTGGATGCCTCTGCTGCTGTCATAGGAGTTGACGCCATGTCGTCCTGGTCTTGTTGGTGATGTGTAGAGCGAGGGAATATAGGTGATCGTCGAGGTGACTCAATGTCTGATGTCGGAAGTTGGTCTGCTTCCTCGTCGTCGGGGTCGTCTTCAAATAGTGTGCTACTACGAGTTGCAGGTGTGTGAGAGAGGAAAGATGCGGTTGTCTCACGCCGACTTGGTCCTGCACCAAAGTCAAGGGGGCCAATACGTGCGGTGCCGTCGAGTGTGGTCAAATCCTCCAGGTTGCGTGGGACTTGTGCCGCCCGCAGGTCCAACGCAGACAACCCCAATGTCAACGCTTCCACGCGTCCAGCAGACAACCGTTGTGGCAGTGGTCGTAAGGGTGCTTGAGGGACTTGCGTACTGTCAGGCCTCACCACTGGCGATGTTGGTTGTGTCACAAGCTGTAGCTGGGGTTGTGTTCTATCGTAGTATATCTTGGCCCGATGTCTCCAGCTGCGAAGAAAACCCTTGATAGATCTAGGCTCGTTCCACTCAACTGGATGCGTGGTGTCAAAGTGCGTCGCACGTGCCTCGTCGTGCTGGATATCTTCTGTAAGCTTAGTAGCCAACGTCACATCCGACTCCTGGATGTGAGGGTTCTGCGTTGTTTGAGCGAAGTACAGGAGTTGTTGGGCTTGATGTCTCAGCTCGGCAGCAGCCGTCGACATCACGGGTTGAGGATGTACTCGGGAAACAAGGAGGGTATACGGTATAAGGGTTAGGTGGTGCGGGTATGTGGGTTTGTGGGGTCGGATTTGATGGTGACGATGATGTGTGGTTGGAGGATGGAGGTTGGAGGTGGGACACATCAATCCGGGATGTGAGGTCGTCGGATCGTAGCGATTTTTATCCGGGATGTGGGGTCTTCGGATATACGGAAAATGTGCTTATTGGGCCTCCCAGATTGTGGTGGGGCTCCCGGATCGAACTCTTGTTGTGCTACCAACTGTGAGGGCACGCCCTTGGGGTACAACAAGTGAGGTGCAAGATGGATGATCTATTCCTTGTCTAGATGGGTGTGTGGCTATGTATGTATATCTAGGTTGTGCCTGAGGCACCCCTGACAGGCGCCCAGGGACAGATATTCACGAATGGGCCAGATAGAGAGATCAGTTGCGAAGCCATATATCGTAACGAATTGCTTCCCAAACAGCACAAGTGGGTGACGTGTGTCCACCAAAGTCTCGCGCGGAAGAGGACAGTCTGAACGGATGGTCTAAAGTTCGTCTTTTGCCCTGTACATGGTTCTTCCCCTGGAATCCACAGCAAACGTTGTACATCCAGACAGCGTGAGCTTCCCTTAGCTAACACGTATTCCGCCCCGTCCCTAGACCGTCCAATCCCCACCGCCCAGCTTCGATACATCCCACTCGAACACCCTCCGACTTCCCCCTTGAACACTGTCCTCAACCTCACCGCGCCGGCACTTCGCCAGCAAAACCACATCAACCGCCCACGATGGCATCCTTTCTGGACAATGCGTACAGCTTGGTGCACCAGGATAATGCTGCCGACGTTCCTTCACTCTCCGACCTGCGCACGCAGCTCGAGAAGGGCACCGACGAGAGCAAAGTCGAGACCATGAAGCGCATTCTCACGATTATGCTCAACGGTGACCCCATGCCCAACCTGCTGATGCATATCATCCGATTCGTCATGCCTTCGAAGCACAAGGCTCTCAAGAAACTCCTGTACTTTTACTACGAGATCTGCCCCAAGCTCGACTCCAATGGCAAGCTGAAGCAGGAGATGATCTTGGTCTGGTTCGTGGCTGGCCTTTTGTCTCTCTGCAACTGCATCACTCCTGCTGACACTCTGGCCTTAGCAACGGTATTAGAAACGACCTCCAACACCCCAACGAGTACATCCGTGGAAACACTCTCCGCTTCTTGTGCAAGCTCAGAGAACCCGAACTCATCGAGCCTCTCCTCTCGTCCGCGAGGCAATGCCTTGAGCACCGCCACGCCTACGTCCGCAAGAACGCCGTCTTCGCGGTTTCCTCCATCTACACACACTCCGCCTCCCTCATTCCCGATGCCTCCGACCTCATTGCCGCATTCCTCGAGTCCGAGAACGACGCAACATGCAAGCGCAATGCTTTCGCCGCCCTGGCGTCCATCGACCACGAGAAGGCTCTGCTCTACCTGAGCACTGTATTCGAGGGCATCCCGAACGCAGAGGAGCTTCTGCAGCTCGTTGAGCTCGAGTTCATCCGCAAGGATGCCGTCCAGAACTCCCAGAACAAGGTAGGTCCCCCGCTACAAGCCTGGACTGGGTCGCCTATCTGACATGAGGCAGGCGCGGTATCTCAGACTCATCTTCGACCTCCTCGAAGCGAATACCTCAACTGTCGTATACGAAGCCGCCTCGTCATTAACTGCTCTTACCAACAACCCCGTCGCCGTCAAGGCCGCAGCCGCCAAGTTCATCGAGCTCAGCATTAAAGAGGCGGACAATAACGTCAAGCTTATCGTGCTCGACCGGGTCGACCAGCTTCGGAAAAAGAATGAAGGTATTCTGGATGACTTGGTTATGGAGATTCTCCGTGTTCTCTCCAGCCCTGATATCGACGTTCGACGCAAGGCCCTGGATATTGCCCTTGAGATGGTATCAAGCAAGAACATCGAGGAAGTTGTTCTGTTGCTCAAGAAGGAGCTGTCCAAGACCGTCGACCAGGAGTACGAGAAGAACACCGAGTATCGCCAACTTCTTATCCACACCATTCACCAGTGCGCCATCAAGTTCTCCGAGGTTGCCGCTAGCGTTGTCGACCTGCTCATGGACTTTATCGCCGACTTCAACAACACCTCCGCTGTCGATGTAATCAACTTTGTGAAAGAGGTTGTGGAGAAGTTCCCCAAGCTGCGCAAACCCATCGTCCAGCGGCTCGTCGCCACTCTCAGCGAGGTGCGCGCCGGCAAGGTATACAGAGGAATTATGTGGATCATAGGAGAATACTCGCTGGAGGAGCGCGATATCAGGGATGCGTGGAAGAGCATTCGTGCCAGCCTCGGCGAGATCCCGATCCTCGCCTCGGAACAACGACTTCTTGACGGTGATGGTGAGGAGGAGAACAAGGAGCAGGTCAATGGCCACTCTAAGCCTGCGGCACCAACCGGTTCCCGAAAGGTTCTTGCCGACGGTACTTACGCGACCGAGACGGCGCTCACCAGCCAGTCTGCTGTTGCTGCCAAGCTGGAGGCCGTCAAGGCTGCGCAGAAGCCTCCTCTGCGCCAACTCATCCTCGACGGCGACTACTACCTCGCGACGGTCCTCTCTGCTACCCTTGTCAAGCTGGTCATGCGCCATGCCGAGATCTCTGCCGATCCCGCTCGCACCAACGCTCTCCGCGGCGAGGCCATGCTCATCATGATCTCCATCATCCGTGTCGGCCAGTCGCAATTCGTCAAGGCCCCTATCGACGAAGACTCGGTCGACCGCATCATGTCTTGCGTGCGATCGCTAGCCGAGTTCACCCAAAACAAGGAGCTCGAGACCGTTTACCTCGACGATACCCGCAAGGCGTTCAGGGCGATGGTCCAGGCTGAGGAGAAGAAGAAGGCCGCCAAGGAGGCCGTGGAGAAGGCCAAGACGGCCATCCAGGTCGACGACGTTGTCCAGATCCGCCAGCTCTCCAAAAAGAACGCCAGCAACGGACTGGATGACGTTGAGGTTGACTTGGAGCGGGCAACCGGCGGAGAGGCCACCGCAGAAGATCTGTCGTCTAAGCTCAGCCGTGTTGTCCAGTTGACTGGTTTCTCCGACCCCGTCTACGCCGAGGCCTACGTCAAGGTGCACCAGTTCGACATCGTCTTGGACGTGCTGCTGGTCAACCAAACCATGGAGACGCTGCAGAACCTGTCGGTCGAGTTCGCCACCCTGGGCGACCTCAAGGTCGTTGAGCGTCCGACGACACAGAACTTGGGACCCCACGATTTCCATAACGTCCAGTGCACCATCAAGGTTTCGTCCACGGATACCGGCGTCATCTTCGGCAACGTCGTCTACGATGGCGCCCACTCCACGGATACCAACGTTGTCATCCTCAATGACCTCCACGTTGACATCATGGACTACATCCAACCCGCGACCTGCACCGAGACGCAGTTCCGCACGATGTGGACCGAGTTCGAGTGGGAGAACAAGGTCAACATCAACTCCAAGGCCAAGTCTCTCCGCGACTTCCTCGAGCAGCTGATGGCGGCAACCAACATGAACTGTCTCACCCCGGAGGCCAGCATGAAGGGCGACTGCCAGTTCCTGAGCGCCAACCTGTACGCTCGCAGTGTCTTCGGTAAGTTTTTCTGGCCACCAGCAATAAGCCCGATGCATGCTAACAATCATAGGCGAGGATGCTCTGGCCAATTTGAGCATCGAGAAGGAGGGCGAAGACGGACCCATCACCGGCTTCGTCAGAATAAGAAGCAGATCGCAGGGCCTGGCCCTGAGTCTGGGCTCCCTCAAGGGCCTCAACAAGATCGGCTCAGCGGCATAGAGGGTTTGAGGAAGAGGTTTGGGTGCTATATATCGAAACAGCAGTGTCGCCCCGGCTGCTTGAGGCTACGCCTGTGGGTGTAATAAGAGCTAAGGAGGAGGAGGAGGAGGTGTCATGACGGCTCCGAAACCAGATACAAAGACACGAACGCGTGGGGAGGGGGGGAAACAACGGACGGCCGGCTTGGCTGGAGCGGCCGACAGCGTTGAAATGGGAATGAAATTGGGGGAAGAGGGGAGGGGGAAGTCTTGTCCGTGTTTTTTCTTCCCTTGGCTTCCCCCCCCTTTTCTTCTTTGTGGTTAGAGTAAAAAGTGCAGCCCGGTCAGGCGTCATGAGTAGGTAGAAATGAGATGTTCTTGATGTTCCATGCTTGGGATGGAGCTAGGTTTGCGTGAGACTGCGACTGCATTTCTCCGTTTGCTGCCGCCCAAGTGGGCTGGTGGTTGGTCTTCCCACAGCTCGCCTCTTCCACCATGCAGATGAGGAATCCAAGGTTGGGGGGCTGTTAGTTGTTTAGGACAAGAGGAACGAGGAAGAGCTACAGATGCCCCCCCCCCCCCGCATCTCATATCATTTGGCACACCGCACATCATACAGCCAGGGGAGCCAATTAATGATTTGAGCTGACATCAAATTATTTCTTTATAGTCCCGGTCCCAAAGAAACAGCCACACTGCCTATGCTAGTATCAGGAGAGCCACAAACCGCCACGTTTCGATCGTCAACGATCACTATTAACAAGCACGGAAGGATGGAGAAGAAGTAGGAGGAAAGAAGAAGAATGATGAAAAGAGAAGAAAGGGGGGAGCTGAAGCACGCACTCTTGCAATTATGTGCCTTATAGACAGTCAAAAACAAACGCCCTTGCAATGGCTCGCCACATTTCCTTTGATGTTTGATAGGTAGTTATCGGGATAAAGCTTTCGCTGCCACCCCCAGGGCCCTTCCCAAACGCCGAGTGCCTAAAAAGAGAGAACCAAGGAAGAAAAGGGACACAAAGGGACAAAAAAAAAAAAAAAAAAGTCTCGGACCGCAATCAAAGGGGGTATTTATCCAGACTAAGAGAGAACCAGAACAAAGGAAAACTTTTGTGCTGATATACCAAGTCAATGTGAGAAGGATCCGTCCCAATGTGGCGTGTGGCGTGTATATGTGTCGAGTGCCATCTGCACCAGACCAGCTTCTGAACAAGCGTGCACGCCCCCTAAACACTGGCTGTGATGTAGCGGCTGACTGTGAAAAATGGCCGACATGACAGCGACTGGCAGACCCTACTGGCTAACCCGTGCCCCGGGACAATCCTAAGCTACGGGGGGCTGGCTACGATGCGCGTCCCGACAGCGCGCAGCGTGGCAACCAGCCAGGGCGAGTACTGGCACATTGGAGATTGTCCCCGATGATGCTATCGGTCGAAGACGAGTGCATTGACGACATGGCCCTCATGCCAGCCCTGCTCGGTGAGGGAGAGGTTCTCCTTAAGGATCTTGCCCATGTAGGCAATGCGAACCTTTTTGGTGCTGGCAAGCTATAGAACTTGTAAGGTCATGTGTTTACGAAAGACGAGGGAGAGAATGTGTAAGGAGCCAACTTACCCCTGACTGCTCCTGAATCTTGCGAGCAACAACTCGAACGGGATCCGACTTGACAAAGTGGACGGTGACGTCGCGCGCAGTCTCGCTCAGGCGTGCCAGGACCGAGAGCTGGTCTCGGGCGTTGACAACGGCCTTGCCCTTCTCCTCTCTGCGCCGAACGTTATCCTCCTCGTCCAGCTCCTCCGTGGTCTCATCGCCGCCAGCGAGATCGTCTTTAAGGTCCCGGGCGGAGAGCGTCTCGTCAGCGCCTTCGGTGGCAGCATCGTCCTCCACGAGGTTGGCCGGGTCGGCAACAAGCCACTCGGGGAGGGGGTAGTAGTTGCCCAGCTGGTCGTAGGCGCCCTGGGCGAGATCGCCCGTCGGGAGCGTGATCTCGGCCGCGTCGAGGATGCCCTGCGCCGTGGCCAGACCGCCGGTGCCGTCAGCGGCGGCGCCCTGGCCGACGGGGTCCCAGAGAACCTCGAGGGCGGCGCGAAGCGACTGCCAGACCTCGGGGCGGCCAGTGACTCGGGTGTCGAAGAAGTCGCCGCGCTCGCGGTCCAGGGCGGTGCGTGTCCAGGCACGGCCTTTGGAGGACCATTCGTGGCGGCGCAGGGGCTTGTTGATGTGCTTGTCGAGGGGCATGCTGGAGTGGCGGGCGCGACGGCGCCCCGAAGATGTTTGTGTCGCATAGGTGTTGGCGGGAGAGTGCTCGCGGGGAACGGAGACGGCGGCGGGGTTGATTCGCGTGGAGCCCGTATTGGACGGGTGCGGATACACGTCGGCGTCGGGACGGGAGATGCAGCAACCCTATGCAGACAACGATTAGCCTTGAAGGCGGTGGCATGTAGGTGCTCGGACGATATGCAAGTCTGGCAGTGTGCGCTTTTGGGCGTGCATACGGAGTGCTCTCCGAAGGTGGTGGGACGAGGAAAGAGGGGGGGGTGTGGTTGGCGTACCATTTTGTCAGAGGACCAAGTCGAGAAGAGAGAGAGTACGGCGGAGGTTTTCGTATATAATTATCAGCAGGTCGAGATGTGTCGTGCCATCGCCTGAGATGGTCGCGGAGCACAAAGGGGGCAGCGATTGATGGGTGTGAATAGGATAGATAGCTCAAGCTTGAGCGGCGCAAGAATGACAAAACGGCGTGTTGGTGAATCTGCGGAGAAGCGATTGAGAGTTTACAGCAGAGTGAGAAGGTAAGGTACGTGGAAAAAAGGAGGAGAGGCGGAAAATCAGACAATGGTCGTTGGGGAGGTCTAGACCCTTTTGCTTGGTTGACGTTGCGGAGTGTCACTGGTTGGTTGGCGGACAGGCCTGCTCGTGTGTGTGTGTGTGTGTGTGTGTTGGTTTGCCGGACACAAACGTAGGCGCAGCGAATAGAAGAAGAAGAGGAGATGGTGAGCTGAGCGGCAGCTCCCAGCGTGTGCGTGCGCCGGTCCGGGTGTGTAAGGTATGAGCGAAAGAGTGAGGACTCTGAAGCGTGCGTGAGTTTGGCTTGGACGAGGAGGAGGGAGAAGAGGAAGAGAACGAGTAGGAGGAGGAGAGAAGAAGGCGGAAGAAGAGGGGAAAGAAAGTGACGAGTGACGGGATGAGGTTTGGGGTCGGTGTCGGTAGGCTAGCGGTTGTGGTGGTGGTGACGAAATAGCTGCATCTCTCTCTTTCTCTCTCGCTCTCAGCGCTTCCCTCCGCCGCACCGAGATGAGTTCAACACTCAACGGGCCGAGAGTGACCAGTTCCCCGGAAAAGGCTTTCGCGCAACAAGAGTGAAGAGTGGATAATTCGGTGGTGGGTAGGTCGGTAGCTGTTGGTAAGACACTGAATTATTGCTTGCTTGCTTGCTTGTTTCTGCTCTGGAGGCTCGCTTAGGATAGATAAGCCGACGAGGGACGAGGTAAGGTAAGGTAAGGTAACCTGGACCTTTGCCTTTTCTGCCCTTTTGCCCAACCCTGTTTTTCTTGTCTCTTCTTCCCATCTCCCTCTTCTCTCTGGTCTCGTTTCGTATCTCAAAGTCTAGTTTGTTTCTCCCGCGTGCAGAGCAAAGAACCTCTCAACCCCATTCCACCCGTTTGCACGTGGCGCTACATTACTTTGTTCGAATATTTAACGCTGAAGACAAAGGACTGAGACAATGCTGCAATGCAAGCCTTTGCCTAGCCTCAGCCAAGTTCCGCCGACCTCGAACCCATTCTTTCTTCCCCTTCATGTCTCCAATTAATTTTTCCAATCTCCTAGCTCGTCGACACAAGTGCCTTGGCATCGGACCCATCGAAAATCAAAAAAGTCGGGCCCGGCACATGGTTCCCCCCCAGCATTCCTCAGCCTGGCCCGCTCTCCGTGTGCGGGAAGTTCCCTCTATTGGGGCGTGCTCGGTCGGCCCGTGTCGGCGGTGCTCGAGTCGAAAGGTTCTCGAATCACCGAGCATTGGACGCCCGCGCCCGATTCTGATCAATGGCACGAGGACACGCACCTGGACTATGCATTCTGAACTCAAGTCATGACAGAGAGCAAGTGTCTTCACAAAATTCACACTAGCAAATAATTACTTGTGACCTGCAGTCGTCAGACAGAGCAGCAGCGTCAGTTTGGCCCGCCAGTCCATGTTTCTCTCGTTGGTATCACTTGACGAACCCGATTGTCATGCCCTTGCCAAATTTCCGTTACCTTAACCACGCTGTTTCGGGGAGGCCTGGATGTGGCTTACATGATGCAGATACGGTGATCCTTCCACTGTACTGTACACATGGTATTTATCAATAACTGATTTGCTCATCCAAAACCAGACCTATCACCTCTCGCCAGTGCCGGGGTTGGCTGAAACCATGGATGCCATCTGTTGATGCCTTGGTGATAACGCCCTCCCTCCTCAATGTACCAAAATTGCCGGATTTGGCCGTCCTGGAGGTTCAATCCCAACATACAACAACACCTTCTCCTCACCTGAATCATCCTTCTTTTCAGACGAACCGGACACCCCGGCTATCCTCGAACATCTGGTTTAACTGAAAACCCCAGCCAAGGCGGCTCCCAGTAACCATGAAGATCTAATGTTTGTGCGCTTCGTTTACTTCAGTGGCATGCCGTTTCGGCAGAGGATCTAATCTTTCTGGGCCGCCACACCCCTGCTCTACATCCTCAGGTTTCGGTTCAATCTTCTCTCATCCTCTCCCTTATCAAGCCTCACACCCACCATGCGATAAAATAACCATTGCGACCGATCAAGTTTGAGCCACCTGTCGTCGGCAATGGCCGGGACAGTCCATGCCACATTTGCCAATTGACTTGTGACGTTGGCGAAATCGACTCCCCTTTGCAGCCGTTGGGTCTCAGAGTACAACGATCTCTCGTTTGGGTCAATAACGGAACTCGCCTGCCCAACAAATCACCAAAGGAATTTACGGCAGTTCTTGCTGTTACATAGACACCTGACCATATCGCCCTGCTTGCTCTTATCTTTGGCGTCGTCGTTCTCTTCACTGACGCCGTCGACGTAGTCGAACGTCAGCTCTTCTCCTTTGGGAATGTCCCTGAGCGCGAACATGGCAATGTCGTGAATGTGCTTGTCCGCGTGGTCGCCCACGCGCGCAAAGATGCGCAGGTTCGGATCACACGAGTGGTTGATGAACCGTGTCGGGCCGGACATGAACTCGCCATCGATCTCGAGCGGCGGTCCTCGGAGGCGCACATCGGGCGAGTTCTTGTCTGTGAACTTGTCGAGCGCAAAAAGGTATACGTCCTTCCGCTTCGCAATAATGGACGCATTACGGCGACGCTGAGCCTCCTGGGGCGTGATGATCTCCCCAACGTACTTGTCGACGAACTGGCCCTTCTTGATATCCACCAGCGAGCGTACTCCTGTTATCCAAAAAAGAAGTCAGTCATCGGTTGCTGCTCGTGTTGTGCGTACTAGAATAGAAGTAGCTGCTTGCTTACCCCATCCGGTCTTCTCCGTCCGGAAAATCTGCAAAGGCACCTTGCGGCCTCTCTCCACGACACGGTTCGGACAGTTCTCGGCGCACGCACATCCATCGTGGCACTCGTATATGGGCCGCATTGACTTCAGGAACTTGCTGCGCAGCAGGCCAGCCTTGGCACCGTGCATGTGGTACATGTAGACCTTTTTCCTCGTGAGCCCCTCGTCGTCCGAGTCCTCCTCCTGCTCCTGCAAGCACAAGCAACCACTGTACTGACACTCCTTGATGTCGGTACACTCGCAGCCGGTTCGGAAGCTATCCTCAGCGGCCTGGACACCGGCGCCGAGCTTCGAGTACTGCAAAAATCGAAATGTGGAGGGGACGGTTGCATCGTCCACTTCGTTGACTATCGTGATCGGATATTGCTTGTGTGTGGGGAAAGAACGAATCTGACACCAATGACAGTTCTCTTTCTCTTTTTCGAGAGCCTCCAGACGAACGAGTTAGCTTGGGGCATCTGCGTTGAAGCCAGCAGGGAGGGTTGCCTATTTACCCTGGCCGACGTCTTGGCGCCCGTCGGCTCACTGGCGCCGTGGTGAAAGAAGTGACGCTCGGTAGCCGCCTCCATGTTGTCAGCTGTTCTTAGCTGTTCTTGGGAGAATTGAGGACCTGCGACAGCATCACAGAGTTGGAAAAGTGTGTTCTGGCAGTCGACCACAATCTGCCCATGATGGTTCCAATTGAACAAAGCCAAAAGGCAGAGGCAGGCAACCGAGCCGTGGATGCGAAGCAAACCACTTTACGCGACGCGTACCTAGATGAGGGATACCCCGCTGACTCAGCCGCCTTACGTGGGGGGCTGTTCTCGCCCCAGACGCTGCCATTCAGGAACTCATCTTCCGTCCTTTCGTTCGCACTCACGTTAGCAACTGGGTCACATTGGTTGCACAACGTTCAAAAAAGAAGACGAAAAGGCACGGACTTGCATATTGCCCCTCGTTATTATTATTATTTTTTTCACTTTTTTTTTTCATGGCAATCATAGATGGAAGGCGATCATGTCGTATTTTGGACCGATCCGGTTGCGGCCACATGATTGACTCGGCTCGGTCCAATGAGTGAGTATCAATGCATCATATCCATCTCCCTATAGCTTCCAACCCCAGACTCACAGGTTTCTAGGCTTGTTCTTGCACTCAGGTTTGAACGTTGACCCGAGCTCTCCCCACTTGAGGTTGCTGAACGTCACGACGGGGTTCGGCTCGACCTTGATGACGTTCTGCGGGAACCCCTCCGTTTCATTGCACGGCCCGGCATCAGGGGCGCCGTCAAGCCACCTCATGCCGCCACCCTCGTCCCACCAGATGCTGAAGGCGAGTACCATGCCACGATCAAACGACTCGCCCATTTCTCGGTGCGCGCCCAGCTCCGTGAACCGTCGGGCGCCTGTTGCGGCGCAGAACTCGTCGTTCAGGTAGTTGACCTGTGGCAGGTCTGGCTTGTTGACGACCTGGCTGCGGATGAGGCGCCCGTCCTGGATGTACAGTCGGTGGATCTCGGTCAGGACGCCGGCCTCGTTGGCTGGGAACTGCGTGATGACGGTGAAGGGGCGCGTGGTGTCCACCTCGAAGTCCGGGCCGCGGCCATACGTCTCTGGGGTGTTGACCCTGTACGGGCTTGGGGGAAAAGGTCAACTTGGTTCAAGAATCTTGGGGGGTTGGGGGCAAATGCTTACTTCCAGGCGCAGCCGTCCTTGTCGCATACGCCTTCGTAAGCGCAGCCTTCGCCCTCGCAGAGGTAGACTCCGGTCTGGTTGCAAGGATGTGGTGCCACGTGAGCCGCGCGCGAGTTCGATTCCCAAATGTCCTATTACGCAACTTGTCAATAGCTGTAAAGTGACCAAGCAGCTCGGGAATCTTACCATCTCGTTACAGCACGCCCCATAGCCTTCAATATTGGCCTCGCCATTGATGAATGGCGTGGTATAGCACTGCGCATCGCAGTATCCTGAAGACGAATAGCTGTCAGCCCGGTTCGGGATCAGGCAGGTAGGTATAAGCCGAGATTCTGAAGAGGCTCAAGACGTACCGGTTCCATGGAAAGCGCCTCCCTTGTTGAGCGCGCTTTTCCCGCCATCGGCTTCCATTTCAGAGGTGTATAGGGCGCTGTTCATGCCACAAGGGAGCTTCGAAACGTCCACATCGAAAGCGATCTCCTTGCCCGTCAGATGCATCATCTCATACTTCTCCTTGGACGAGTCGAGCAGATACACACGCGGAGACACCTGAAGGCCGTTCCGGAGCAGGTACATGGTCATGGCACTGCCATCTGTTGTGACGCCCATGCGGCTGTAGTCGTCGAGGCCCTCTTGGACGCAGTTCTCGGCGCAGGCCTCTTTGGTGGGGCACGCCGTCGCGTTGGGCGGGTTGCCCCAGGAGCCGCAGGACGCGCCGTTGGCCTCCTGGTAGACGTTGTGCGCAAGGGAGTCGAGGACGATGAAGTTGCTGGCCTCGGTACAGCCGCCGGCCTTGGTGCAACGCCACGTCTTCAGCGGCGGGTGATTCTCGGCCGGCCCAACCTGACGCTGGGCGGCTGCGAAGCCGAGGAAGAGGGTGGCCAGTCCCAAACGGGAGACTCTTGGGGCCATGACGACTAGCTGAGTTGGTAGTCAAGGTCCTTGACGGGGGGGGGGGTGGTCGCTTATACACCTGTGTAAGAAGAGGTAATGGCGATGCCAGCAGAAGACAAACAAGAGTACTCAGACTGGAACCACGAGGGGGCCAGTCTGTATTATAACCTCACGTATGGACAGTTCCATCTCCATGTCTACTTTGAGCGCCATCGGATGCCAACCTATTTCCCCTTTTCCGCTTCACAAGTTCTTAGTGGGAAATGCGACGAAAGTAGCCTTCGCCCACACGATGCCACCCATGCGCTTCCCGTCCTTGTCTTGTGCTCGCTTCTGCCCATTGAGTCAAATGGAAGGTCACGTTCCGAAGCACCGCACCGATGGCAAGGGTTTGGCAGATTGAGCCGTGAAGCTACCGGCCGCGGGAGGTCAAAGGCAGAATGGAACATGAGTGCCGCCATGCCGGCACCCGTCCCGCTTCATGGCCCTCACGGCAGAACGGGCCAGGAACCGTGCATGGGTATGCTCTTGGCGCTCGCTTGGATTCAAGTCCGCCAACCTTTCTAGAGCCACGCGGTCACACTTGTATCAACACATCATGGCGGCCACTTGGTCGTCCTGTCAGGGTGTCGGGCAGAGGCCCGGCGATTAACCGCATCTGGTCCCTGAAAAGAGCAATGATTGGGCGCATGCCGTACCCAGACTGGCCATCGAAGACTGTTAATCGAACTGTTGGAGGCGTTCCTGAGCGGGATGGAAGGAGGATGAATTGGAGAAGGGACAGAAAGCGGGGAAATGACAAGAGGCCAGAAGTAAGGACGGTTAATATTAATCGATGTTCCCCAGCTCTCCGCATAAACCCATCTCAGGGGTGCATGGCAGGGGGTCGGTGATCCGATTCATAAGCCAAATGGGGAGCGGATGTACAATCAAATTGTCCAAAAGGGCTACTCCCGTCACAACATTGCAAAGGCGGAATTGCTCCGGCGGCTATGAGGCAAAATTCTTCAAAGTCGAGAGCAAACTGATCCAAAACCTTTTACCTTTAGTGATGGAAAGAAAATTGCTGCGAAACCATAAACCGCACGCACACATGGAGTCCAAACGACGGAAGCCGTCAAGTATATTGACGTCTCCAGGCATTCGTGGCTCCGTCAGTTTCGCCTTGACAGTCGTCATAGATCGATCCGGACCATGAAAGCTGGACACCACCAAACTGGCCAACTCGGGCCTGCCACATCCCAGCTTTCTCTTCTGAGGCGGCTGGCCACCGGAGAAAACAGCGGCTTGCCTGTGTCCGAATTCTTCCATCCTGTCCTTGCTCTCTCTCTCGACTCCCGGTATTTCTATTCATCCGCCTTTGCCCGGCTCGGCACGCACACCACCCTCCGATGTCTCCATTTGCTCGCTCATCCGGGGGGCGCCCAGCGCTGAATCCTTGGTTGAAAAAGAAACAATAACAATTAAAATAAAATAAAAATGCAGTTGAGTTCCACCTGGCAGGCACACTGTTCATCGGGTCACATTGAGGAACCTGGTGGCGTCTTGCACATCACTGCAAGGCACACTACTAGTCTCCATCTTCCCATCCCCCTATTCATGCGTCAAATTCGTTGACACGTGGTGTCGCTTACGGCGACTGGTTCCGGTGGTCGACCTGATCCGATCAACCTGTCTCTTGATTTCGGATCGCTTGCCGCAGCTCGGCATCCGGTTCGCATACACTCACTAGGTTATGAACAAGTGAGACGACTATGCTGGCTTCACTTACCTCCAGCATGCTCACGCCATTTATTTCTCCGTCTAATGTAACCTCGGTAATAAGGGAAATATTGGGTCGCTGGTCAAACATGGCTCCTATCACAACCGCACTTCTCTCTTTGTCTCACATCCTGCGACATATGGCCATCAGTTATCAACTGATTCGTACATGATCAGGAAGCCCCATGTAGCTATATATCTTCGTTGCATATGCGCATTCATTGCCAGTTACTCTTGATGACATCCACAATGACACCGTGGTCCTCGTCCTGCTTCAGCCCACTCACAACCACCACAGCGACCACACCTTCGACACCCTGAACACGGATCGGCACGCCGCCGCCGTGGATCGCGTACTTGCTGGCCTGCTCCGGGCTCATACCAGACTTTGACGCGAAAAGCTTCTCGTCGCCGCCCATCTTGTTGTGGAGCAGCCATGTGCTGCATCCCCAGCGCAGCACGCTATTACGTTTGCGCTGTACCCAGATCTCATGGTCGGGGAGACTGCCGGGCCCTACAGACGTCTGGAAAAGCGTCTGCTGGCTGTTGGCCAGGGCGATGGAAACCAGCGTGGACTTGCCATTTTTGAGGGCAAAGGGGAGGAGCCGCGCGTGCAGGAGGTGGCCTAGTTCAAAAGCGTCTTCGTATGTGAAAGAAGAGAGGGTGAAAGAGTCCCCGTCCTCTTTAAGAGCTTCGACCTGTGGGCGTCGTCAGAAACCATGGCAGCATTACGGTCGCCGCGTCCTCTCCCGATAACTCACATCGCGAGGCGGAGACGGGATGCTAACAGGGGCGGCATCGGGGTTCCGAACGGCCTCGAGGGACTTCTCCAGGCCAAAGCCTGCGGGATTCCGGCGGGTCCAGACTTTTTGGGACATATTTGACCGCTGCGAGGGTGGTGCCAGGCCGTTGAGATATAAGTCAAACGCTGGCCTATTTTTGTTTATTGGCGTTTCTGCTGGCGAGTGACTGGCGACGGAGCCAACTGATGATAAGCTGTCGTCGTTGAGCTGGAGTTGGCTTTCTTGTTAGTTCCTCCTCATTCCGTTGGCTGGCGGCGGGCAGCGCTCTTTAAACCCTCAACAAATGGACAAAAAAACTCCCCCGTTTCCATTTGATTCTCAGATTCCCAAAATTGTGGCTCCTCGCTCACAGCCCACTTGGCGTCTCTTTTCGACTCTTGCAGTTGCCCCATCGGGAAACGGGCGAACTAGACTTACGGAGTCAGGAATCTCGTCTTGTTGCGTGATAGGCTGCAGCGCCGGTTGAGTGACGGATGCCGTGACGCTGCTCGAGTTACTGCCGACGATGCTCGTCCGGCCCGTGCCACTCTGCTTCTTAGGCGTCTTCGCATAGCGATAGAGTCCCCATTCCCTCAATCTGCGTTGGAAGGTCTTGCCGTTCACTTCGATGCCTTTGGCGGCGAGGCCCTTGATCATGCTCTCGACGGTCTCGCGCCGGTTAAACGCCTCGGTGATGTCATCCTTGTATGGCTCCAGGTCCAGACGGGGACGGCCAGGAGGCATTCTTTGACTACGCGGTAAGCGGTCCTTATAAGCAATATGAATCTCTCGGTCGCGAGGAAGAGGCGATGATGCGTGCTGCACGATGCACGCTGCTGGCCACCCTTATGATCGTCATTGCGAAGAAAGCGTGACGCGATCCGGACTGGAGGCCGCGCGCTTTGGCCAATTTTCTGCGGGGATTTTGAGGCGTCTCAATCGGACAAATTTCCCGGTAATAGTCCGGGGCATGTATATCCATACCCCGCTCTGACCTCCTGTCACAGTGTCACAGACAGTTGACAGACACGAACGATATCGAAGACTATATACCTATATTGATTTCACCTCTGGAAGCCGCAGAGCAAGCAAAACTGTCAAGCTTCAAGAGTCGTTACTTTTCCCAGCCTAGCGTAGCAACCGACCCGACAAAAAGAAAGATACAAAAGTAGGTTGCGCAAGAGTATTGATGGAGGCATATCATTATCCACAGACCGTGCTTATAAGGTTACGGCATCGAGGCCGTCGAGAGTCGAGACGGTGTACCGGCTGACCCAAAGCAGTAGAAAGAGGAGTCTCCCCCAAAGGAGAGGAAGGAATGACATAGAAAAGTGAACCAAGATTACAGAAACAAGAAATTGCATACTGTCTGCTCTGCAATCACTATGAAATGAAGCCAAGAGTTTTCATGTTCTGAATGGGTTTGTCATCACGTTCCAAATCTAAATATGATGATAAAGGGTATCAACAAAGGTAGTTATGTCAAGTAACGCTCTTGATTTCTAATAAATCAATCAATCGGGTTCATGGAATACCTGCTTTGCAGGTTTACAGCGTTCCACGCCTTCAATACGGCAATGGGTCGTAATTACCTAACATCTCGCATTCGGATAAATGGGAATGGCCATTTACGGGGGGTTATTTGACTCATCACATTTTCTGCAAACCCCTAGTGTTATGTCATTCGATATGAATGCGAGCTGTTCAGCGGGCCCGCATAAGAAGTGAACTCGATTGCAGTTGTCATAGAGAAATGAATAGCGTGTGGAATGCTGCGTGAATTCCCCGGCACATGCCCTCTAGTCCCTTGCCGTTGGCAGCTAAACAGTGCAGAGCTTCTTGTTGTGCAGTTATGCTTCGTGAGGCGCCTAGCCGAAATTGTATGTCGTTCGATGGATCGAGCTGATCAGGGAGAGCCATAGATGAAATGACGGCCTCACTTCTCTTATGTAGTACGGCTCATCCATGGTTTCGGGAAAGCCTCATCATCCCGGGCCTGTTACGTGATCTCTTCAACTTCATTCCTCTTATTCGTGTGCTCGTGTTATCTTGCCCTAGACAGATCTTCGAGTTCAACTGCGTTTCCCCATGTCCGCCTTGTGACATCGGCAACCACTGCACACGTAAAGCTTGTCGCGGGGTTTTTTTTTTTTTTTTCATTTATAGCTGAGTTTAAATTTGCATGCAGGTGGCAGCGGCACCATGCCGTGAAAAGAGGCCCCGAGCTGTTTTGCGGTTCATGATTAAACGTAAGGTCTATCAGTCATCGTTATGGCCATAAAGCTGCTCTGAAACCTTGGGTGAGTAAGTGACAGTTGAGTTGTGATGACAAGTCGTCGTCTGAGACTCAATCTGGGCCATCCTGGTTCGTGTCAGGAGTTGAGATCAGATGAAGCATCGGGGGGTTGTTGGCCTGTGTTAGGTTCAACTCTAGGACCAACGGGATCAACAGGATCAACAGGATCAACGGAGTGAGTGGCTCAAAACGCCCAGGCGAACTACCGGACCCGAATCTTGAATGCGGTTCCGGCTCCGCAGAGCACATCTCGACGAGTCCTATCGGACTACGGCCGGTTGGCCCAATGGCAAGGCGTCTGACTACGATTAGACATGGTATCAGGAGATTCTGGGTTCGACCCCCAGGCTGGTCAAGTTCCATTTTTGCGCCCGAGATGACGGAAAAAAAGTGCCTGACGGGCATGCATGCATGCAGCTTAGGGCACAATCTCGTTTTTGACGAAACCAAGGATGTCCCCACATGGTTGGTTTGCTCGTTGTGGGCCGGAGCACGGTTCGTTGGTTGTTTGCTAGGCGAAAGAAAAGCTTGCATCTCTGATATGAGCTGGTGGGGGATGGTTTGTTCAGGAGATGTGTGGGTGTGGTGAACATCAGACGCGCCAAAAGCTTGACGGGTATCAAGCATCAGGTCAAGTGCAGGCTCCTACAAACCTAGTTCGTTGAACGGCAAGCTTATAGGGGTTGTTTCGAACCATTGCTCGCACTTCGATAACTAATCAGAAGCCTAGCGATGTAGATTGTGCCGGGCTAAAGATCTGAGGAATGTCGGCGCAATGCCAGGGGATGCTTGTGTCTAGTCGGCACAGCTGCGCGGTGCAGCCTGCACCGCTCAACGTCGGCGACCCATGGGCGCCGCCGGTGATGTCCGGGGACCAAAGCCGGCACTCGGCTTGTGGGAGGGCTCTCTTGGCGACCAACTTCACCACCGAAGTGTATGTAATGTTTCGAGATGGTAGCTGGCGGCTTTTGGGGCTTCCGCAAGGCTAATCACCTCCTTTGCACGAATAGTTTAGGGATTATCCAGGGCCGACGGGGTAATTAGGCTTTCACAATCTACGAACCAGGCACAACAACGGTGCACTACGATCTGGTCAAGACGATCAGTCAGTAACTAATGCATAAAGTAAAAGCAAAAGTCTCATAAACGGCAAGTGGAACCGTTTAGAGCTCTGCCCCTTGATAGCACCCAATCTCCCGGCGAAGGCTGACTCGTATTTTGACCGGGATTGGGGTTTCAACCGGGACTCGGGTCTCATGGGTACCCCCCCACACAATCTCGAATTCCCGTACACCAAAATGATCACGACACACGTCAATGGTGTGTTGTGGATATGCCAGGTTGTTCCCTCCGACGACTGGGGGGTTACCTCTGGCCCCTAATCCCCCAGCGGCCGAGTCTCCGGGTCACACCTTTGGGCCCAGGATCCTTGGAGCAACGGGAAATCCAAGGGATGTTGGCTTTCGTTCTCCAGAACGGCAGAAAGCGTGCTCCCTTAGGAAATTGCTTCCTTTGCTATCAGTCCAGTCCCCGTCCCCGTCCCCTCATCCACAGTCACCCAAAACTCTTCCACGTCCTAAACGGACCGCATCTCGACACAGCAAAACCACCTTGGTTGGAGTTTTTGAAAACGCACGCGAGATAACCCAAAGAGGAACCCATGGTCGCAAGCAACTTAGCAGCGGCGTTTTCCTGCTAAAAAAAACAATCAACAAACCGATCCTCGACGCGGTCGTGCGTCCACCGACGAACAGTCGAAAATGTCGCCAAGACCTCGGCGTCGAATCATCCCAACTCCTGCACTCATCATATCCTACCTGGCAGTACAGTCTCGGGCAGTTTTCATCAACGACTTCTCTGCGTACCCGGTCAGTGCAAGACCATGTTTGGACGCAGCGGCGGCCTCGTCCGGCTGCACCGGTAACACAGTCACGGAGATGAATACATGTCTGTGCGGAAATGGCGGCGACTTTGTGATGGCGACTGCGAGATGCGTTGATAAAACAGCCAAAGACCAGCTCAGCGCTGTGTACACAATGCTTCTGACCTCCTGTACGGACTCGAGAACACCGCTGGGTATTTCCCAGGCACAATTCCTAGAACCCGAAGACGACCTCGATGAAACACCGACAACCTTTGCTACGTCAATCACGAAGCCGCCGACCACCGCATCATCAACACAAGCACCAGGAACAATAACATCAACGACTCTGACGACATACCGGAGCGTGGCGCCAGGTGGAGTAACAGTGACAATAACGAGAGCAATTGAGGTGGTTCCAACCGCGACGAATAGCGGGACACAGGGCAGCGACGGTGAGAAGTCGGATTCCGGTGATAACCACAGCCGGACGGCCCTAGCAGCAGGAATTGCTGGGTCAGTCGCTCTTCTCATGGCGTTGATTGCGTTCCTCTGCTACCGGCAAAGGAAGCAGCGCAGGGAAAGGAATGGGCAGAACGGCACGGGTGGCAAGTTTGCGGCGTTGTCTAGTGCGACGAGTCTCACGACAATGACAAACTCCTCGGCCCCTGGCCAGCCGACGACAGCTTACAGCGGAGCGAACGGGCTGAGATCCGATACACCACGCACGGCGGAGATGGCAGCAGATACCACTGCATGGGGCCAGCAACGACAGCAACAATACGGACCAGAGAGTCCCCAACATTGGCAAAACAACTTTTCAAACCAACACGGCCAGCACACGGGAAATTGGCCATCGCCGGTCACCAACACTGACGGAACTATTGGGACATGGGGCTTCTCGCCCGTCTCTACCTACCCGTCGAATTCAACAAGGGGACCCGACTCGCCATCAGCACAGAACGCGAGCTGGAACGCGCATGCGGCTCCTGTGGGCGTTCCCGCTCCTCATCCTTCGTACCCATTGACAAACACATATACTCCCGTCTTTGAACTCCCCGGAGACGAAACTCAGGCCGTCGAGGCCGACTCGACGCCCATTGGTTCTGCACAACCAGTGCAGCCGCCTTCACGATCGATTCAATCGACACCGGCACACATGTCCGCACAGCCGGTTGCACCGGCACCGACCCATCCCGGGATGTCCAGACAGATCGATGATGCACTGCAAATATCCCGAGTGGAATTACCGCCGCCACGGTACTCAGGACCCTCATCAGGACCCGAATGGGGCAGCGACGAAAAGAAACTCGGCTAGATGAGGGGGGTCCCTGGCGATACAGCTCTTCAGCATAATGATATTCTATAAACTTTGTAATATTACCTACCTACCTAGCAGTATGGAGATACTCAGGGCATCACTGCCGACGTGATGCGAGAAGTTTCAAATTCAATTCAATACAAGATTGGCAATGCCTCATATTTTAACGTGCCCTCTTACATAGATAGTGATGACACATGATCATGAGTCGTTTTCGAGTCGTCTATAGAAAAAGGAGAGAAAGAAAAAAGGGGGGAGTAAAAAAGAAAACAAGCTTTTTCTTTTATTGGGACATGACGTCAATTGACAGGCAAAGAAAGAGTAAAGGGGAAAAAAAGACCAAGAATTCATCAACAAAAGAAAAAGAGAATGTCCCTAGCAAGGCTCGAACTTGCGACCTTTGGATATCCCGAGCTTGGAAGCCGCGTCATACTGATTGTAATATGAGACCAACGCTCTACCGACTGAGCCATAGAGACTGTTAAGGAAGACGATATGCAAGTTTGCCACAACGAGCAAGAAGAATGGTACCATGTGGAGTGACTCGAATCATGGCGTCCGCTTCCAGCCAGTGCCCAACCGCGACGGGTCAGTTAGTGGATACTTTCGAAGGAACCATGCCATGCTCCGTTTAGGGGCCATAGAGACTTGGTTGCCAGGTGTATCTATAGTTCGTTATATGCCTAAGAATACTGCAAATGGAATGGTAGTCAAACCCCGCTCGTCGTCGATCTTTCTGAGGCACGCAAACTACATGATGTAGAATACTTGACGACGTACCATGATTCAATTTGTGTTGCGAGACGAGGGTTTCTCTAGGACGCTCTTCGATGACCGAATCGCAGTGGCTTAAAGCAATGAAGCTCACTGGACAGAACATGTAGTCATTGTCCCGAAAAAACCGATAGTGGGGGTTTAGAGACGGTTTGATGATTCTGAAACATTCTGAGAAACCTTATTGGTATTTTGACGTCGCTTTTACCAGAAAGACCGGTCCCCAGGCCTGAACCGGAACCCGCCGGAGGTGTTGTTGCATTCGTAGAATATTTATTGTCTCGCAAGACTGGGGGGCATAGTCCGATGACGAACGAACCCAGACGCACCCTGAAGCTTCAGACTAGAAGCAGACCGACCGGCCTCCTTTTGTCAACGTAGAGGCCTCCTGTCAGCCTTATCCAGCCACAAAAACATGCGGGCGTCGCATCCCGAACGCGCGTCCAGAAGACGCTAGCCAATGGATCACAGGGGCTTCTGTGGCCTATTCCTGCGCCTGAGCTGCGGGAATGGGGCGCAGGATGCCTGCCTAGCTCGAAGGCGGTGCGTTCTAACCATGCCGAGCAAAGGTTGGCGTGTCTGGTTAGTATCATCACCCACTACATAATCGGAATGAGCGGGGTCGGAGACCCTGGTTTTCTCATTTATTAACTACAAGTCATCGCCAACGAACGAGTGCACTGCCGAGCGCATGTGCGGCTCCTTAGGGAACACTGTGAAAGTTTCATTGATATCCGGAGAAACTGTTCTCTCGTGACAATGGTGGGCTTCTCCTCAGCGGCGGTAACGTCGACCTGCGACGACATTTCCCATCGAGCCGTCTCCACATCAGCCGAGCTGGACAGCCTGCTCAAAGCCATCGACCCTGGGACCACTGCTGCCCAGCACTTGATCTCGCTCTCAGCAAAGCTCGAGCAGTTCAGAAACACTGCCGAACGGCTCCGGACCTGTCTCGATAATGCATCAGCTATCTCGCCTGGCTTGCGGAATGCCCTAGTCATCTCGGTCCAACCATGCGCAGATGCAGCGGCAGTTGTAAACAAGCAAATACGTAGACTCGACCCGGGCAACGTGACGGGCCTCAATTCAGACGTGATCTTGCAATACGAGAGCTATCACACGGCAAACACTCGTCTCTTCACACAATACATTCAGGTAGTCCAGATGTGAGTTTCCTAAAGCAACCAGTTTCGCGTGCGGACAAGTCGCTGAAGTTACCGAGGCCCACTGTCGCCCAGCAAGACTCAAAGCTTTCCGCGCCGGATGGGCATCGATTGCTGGAGACGGCTGTAGAAACATCTCAGATCGTTCTCACTCGCAGCGACATTCTCCAAGTCACGGACGAACCCAGCAGCTTGGTCATTTCCAGTGTAGCAAATCCAAGTGAGCCAGAGGACAACCCGAAAGATGCCCAACCACCAGAGTATACGCCAGGCAAAACTGGCAAGGGAAAAAGCAAAGCCACCGGCCAATTCTTCTCGTCAATCTCAAGCTCCTTCAAGGCAATGACAGCCGGCTTGCGAGCCAAGCCAGAGCCGATGGTCATCGCCATGTGCCAGGCAGCCAAGAGCGGTGACGTGGGGCATCTCAAGGGCTTCCTCGCGCAAGGAGTTAACATCAACGGCCAAAACGACGAAGGGTACACGCCGCTTATATGCGCCATTCGATCCAATCAAATTGAGGCCGTCGAGTTCCTCCTACAGTCTGGAGCTGATCGATCAACCAAAGACTCGTGTAGTGGGAAAAAGAAGCCCCCTCTCTTCCACGCCGCCGAGTGTGGCTTCGTTCCCATTGCTGAGTTGCTCATGAACAATGGCGCAGATATGAAGGAGCGTTCCTGGTCCGGACAGCCATTTTTCGTCGAGGTTGCGAATAGCGACCAGCTGGAGATTATCAAGCTCTTCTTGGCCTGGGGTTGCGATGCCAACACTAGCGCCATTAGTGGACGAACCATTTTCATCCACGCGGTTCAGGCCGGGAGTCTTCCGCATATGAAGCTTCTTCAGGAGTTCGGTGCTGACATGAACGCCCGTGATATTACCGGCCAGCCCGCACTTCACATGGCTCTAGGACAGAACCGTATCGACATCGTCACCTTTCTCCTGGAGCACGGTGCGGACCCTAACGCAACGGACCTGACTGGCAGCACCATGATTATCTCTGCGTTACACAAGAAAAAGTACGAGCTTGTCAAAATGCTTTTAGTCCGAGGGGCCGATCCGAACACTGCAGGTCTAGGAAATGGCGTTCTCTGGACGACGTTGCAGAGTAAGGATATGGAGGATGGCATCAAGATTGACCTTGTTCGAGCGCTTTTACAGCGAGGGGCCAACCCCAATGAGGTTGACAGTTGGGGGGAGTCCATAATGAGCCTGGTCATCACGCTTGGCAACACTGAGCTTCTTCGAACGTTCCTGAGGCACGGCGGGAACCCGAACAAGAAGCTCAAGGATGACACATTCCTCCTCTTTACCATCGACATGGGACGGACCGAGGATGCGAAGCTCCTCCTGACACACGGCGCCGACGCGAATGCGGCCGATAACAAGGGCAGAACGCCTCTCATTGAGGCTCTTCAATCGGGAAACCAAGCCTTGGTGCAGACGTTACTAAATTTCGGCGCGAATGTGAACAAGACAGGTCAAATTAGGCCACTGACGCTGGCGCGGCTACTGCAAAACCAGGAACTCGTCCAAATGCTGACGGAACGGGGTGCTCAGGCCCCTATCCCGCCCAGGCTGGAAACTGCTCTGGTCACACCAGTGTCTCCCAATGCGCCAAGTACGAGTGCCAGGCGACAAGGACCACCACCACCTGGCGACGCAGAGATCCCTCCTCCATATATGGAAGCAAATGCTGTCGATGGGTTGACAACGCTGGGAACTCTAAGTGGCAGCGCAGCTAGCCGGCTGGGAGGAGGGGAGCCTGCGAGCGGCCTGTAATAGAATGGAGGGCTTGGCCGGAACGGGAAGTAGTAACGCCGAGAAGCTCCTTGCACTGCCCTGTTGTAATAGCTTTCAATCAAGAATGATTCTATTCTTAAACGCAGAGAAAAGCAACTTAAAAGGTAGAAGGTGTAGAAGAAGAGAAAGGGGGCCTGCTTGCTATGCATGTAGGTTATTCCTAAACCTAAGGCTTAACTTTGTTTAATTTCTAGATAAAGCTCTATAGAAGGCTTATATCTAAAGTTATTGTAAGACTTACAGTTAATCTGTTGATGGCAGAAAGCGTGTAAGATACGCTTATCTAGGGAAGTATTATAGTATGCCATTCCTCTTGGTTAAGCATATGAAGTTACACCTTCTAGATACTTATTGCCGCAACTCTACAAAGGAATTAAACATATTAGATTTGGTATAAATACGTGCTAGTCACGGTGTGCCCTGCAACAGATTTCTAGGGTGGCCGCCAGTTCAAACTCTGTTAGCACTTATCCCATAGGTACCTGGTGACTACACGTGTAGCCCACCAAGCCATTAGAATAGGGCAGGGTGAGAAGCTTGTCCTTTACCCTTTCTACAGACATCTTCTTCGTCACCACGCAAAGAAAGGAGAGTATGAGAAAAGACAGCGGAAGAGGGAAGCAGATAGAACGACTAATGGATAGCAGAGAGCACACAGCACAAGGCATCAGACCTGACAGACGGAAGAAAGAGAATATACGACTCTTACACACCCCGACATCTTTCTCTTTAGACCCTTACGACATCTTTCTAAACCTGATCAGCCTTGCCATGACCTAGGAGTGATGTTGTTTTGTTGTTTTGGTTACTTGGCTAACACCCCTTTTTCTTATCCATCCCCTAACACCCCTTTCTAAGTATATGAGATCAACAACGGCAAACCGATAAGTCAGCCAGCACTCTTGCAGCAGACCCTTTAGGACCCTTCCTTTAACTCTGATCAGGTCGAGGGAAGTAAAGTTCTAATGGTGATGACCTTGCTTGAAGCCTGCGTTAGTCACTTCTCGTTCCAGACTTGAAGTACACTAGGTATATGATAGTTGTTGTTTAGTAGTACGGTTGCGCGCCCACCTACTATTTGACTTCAGCCTCTACGTACGGCCCAGTTTCGCCATGCGCCATGGCTGTATACCACTACTAACAATTTTTTACATATTTTGCGGAACCTATTAAATGTCTTATAATTAAACCCCTTGATTATTGAGGTTCAGGACACTCCTTGGTTCTAAATTACTTGAATTTTTGACGCACTCTAACACAGTCTCTTGGCGGACGGAAGTTAATATAAGGTGGTATATGAAATAGTAAGAGATGATAATGAAACGGCTGTAGTTCAGTTGTGAGGCGCAAGAGGTGTTCGCTGCATACATCGAAACTGTGATGAACTCTTTGTATCTAGGAGGTAATAATCAATCTTTGGCCCTGTGAAGCTTGAGTACCCTCAAGGTTCCGCTTACCCTACATGGTACAGCCCTAACTTCAAATCTTGCCATCATTGTGTCGTCTGATTCTACCAAATAATATGCAACAACGACTTGCTTAGACTTTGGTTTGACGGCCCGCTTATAATCAGGTGCCCCAAGGACCGACCCGAGCTGCAAGGGAAACAGACCTCGGGAAGTATCCTCTACCCCGCAAGCTCGGTTATTCAGCAGCGGATTAGTTGACACATAGGTCATGGTGTTTTCACGTGGACAGGTCTTTGTCCATCCGGGCTCGCCGCCAAATATTACGGGTCATTCTAAAGCGATATTGTAGTTGAAATTGATAGGTAACCAGGAGAGCGCACCTATCTCCAACTAGGCTGACCGGAACATCATAGTGGTTGGCTTCAAGATGATGCTGAAACTAGACGTGACTAAGCGGCCGTACGTTGCTCTAGGGTCTTCAACTGTCAGGATTAATGCGTCAACTACTGGGTAACACACAGCCCGCTCAAACCTTAAAATGTCTGTCCGCATCGAGATTACGAAACCGACCAACACGCACGGTGTGTTTATGCGCATCGACAACAACCTTAATCTTAGCAGCTATCATTTATTCCTAGACTTGATTCAACATCTTGGACTCATTGCAGGATATCATCATGTGCGGAATCACGGCCATCATCCAGCTCCAACGGGGGAGTCGCCTGAAAGTGGTGAAAGAACAACCTGGTCTCCACATTGAGGGGCAGAGCAATCCGCAGAAATACAATGATTTACACAAGAAACTGGCCGAGAGTCTTTCCAAAATTGCCCATAGGGGCCCAGATGCTGAGGGTATCTGGATCTCCGAGGACGGGAGCGTTGGTAAGCAACCATGGACCGTGGACATCCATCCATCTGACATGTACATTCCTAGGCCTGGGACACCGACGTCTTGCCATCAATGACCTGACGCTCCATGGCGTACAGCCCATGCACAGCGACGATGGGGAAATCCACGCAGTTGTCAACGGCGAGATTTACGACCACGACGCCATCCGTGAGCGCTGTATTCGTGACCACGAATACGAGTTCCAAGGCCACAGCGATAGTGAAGTCCTGCTTGCCCTCTACAAGATTTACGGAGCCCCGGAGTTCTTCCAACATCTGCGGGGCGAGTTCTCGTTCATCATATTCGACGAGAATGATGGTCGAGTAATTGCAGCAAGGGATCGCTTCGGCATCAAACCCATGTTCTGGACCATCATTGGCAACAAGGAGGGCGAAGAAAAACGTTTGCTTCTGACCTCGGAAATCAAAGGATTTCTACCGCTAGGCTGGAAACCAGAGTGGAACGTCGAAGGCCTTATCAGCGGTACTTCTCTCCAGGCTGAGAATACAGTGTTCAGGAACGTGTGGAAACTAAACCCTGGAACGTGGATGGAGGTCTCTCAAGATGGCGAAATCAAGCACCACCAGTACTGGGACCCGCAGTACAAAGACAAGGTGTGTAATGGCAAGTAACATGATTTGTCACTTTGCTAACATTGAAAAGCGCCAAGTGGAGACGCGAACCGTAGATGAGATGATTCAAGAAGTGAGGAAACGGATGATTGAAGCTGTAAGACTTCGGCTTCGGGCTGATGTGCCTGTGGGGGTCTATTTATCCGGTGGCATCGATTCCTCAGTCATTGCTGGCATTGTGACCAAGCTAGTGCGTGAAGAGGGAGTAATGATTGGAAATCAGGATGCCACGAAACGGATATCTTGCTTCACCATCCAATTCCCTGAGGCTTCAGGCTTCAACGAAGCGGGTGAGCTTTTTCTATATAGAGTACCAAAAACTTGAGGCGGTAGCTCTACAGTATCGGATCTGCTAACAACCGAAACCTCAGACATTGCTGAGCGTACAGCAACCTGGCTCGGAGTCCGGATTTTTCAGAAAGACATGAACGAAGAGGAACTTGCGAAGAACTTTACCGACTGTGTTTATCACCTTGAACACCATCACTTCGACCTCAACTTTGTGGGCAAGTTCTGTCTTTCCACATTGCCCAGGGAACATGGCATTCCGGTCGTTCTTACTGGTGAAGGCGCGGATGAACACTTTGCCGGTTATCCGTTCTTGTTGCAAGACTTTCTCTTGGAGCCAGACTACGCATGGCCCACTTCTCTGTTAGCAAAGAACGATAGCATGCGTCGGAGCATGCAAAAAGAGATGGCTGAAGACATCAAGAACATGTTTAGCACAGTTGGAATGTTTGACCATGAGTGGGAAAGGAAGGCCCCGTCATCTCCGCATATCGACATAGCGCACAACGCTCTCAAGTGGCAACCGAACTGGGACATGTTCGCCCCTTGGGTTCGAGAGACTTATGGGGAAACTGACATGAGAGAGGGTTTTGCCAGTACTATGTCTTCCGAAGTTCTCAACAATATGAAGGAGAAGTGGCATTCGTTACATTCGTCCCTTTATATCTACACTCGAGGCCCGCTTGCCAACATGATCTTGACGAGTCTGGGCGACCGTACGGAAATGGCACACAGCATTGAAGCCCGACCGCCCTTCTTGGACCACCACCTGGTGGAGTATGTCAACTATCTGCCGCCTAGTCTCAAAGTTGCGTTCAATCAGGCAGAAGATCAGGCGAATGGAACCGGGTCGAGTATGTGGTGGAAAAATCTCAGCTCGGCCCGTCAAGCGCTTATCGAGAAGTGGATTCTCAGAGAGGCCGGAAGGCCTTTTATAACGCAGGAGCTTTACGAGAGACGGAAGCACCCTTATTCAGCCCCTTTGAAGTGGCCTTATGGGGGCCCTCTTCATCAAATTTTTACGAACCTAGTGACCGAGACGTCAGTAGACAACTTGGGCTTTGTGGATTGGAAGGACGTGAAAGATTGGCTTGAAAGGGCATTTGGCGATAACGCTGACCCCAACGCATTTAGAAGGTTGGTGGTTATTGGATGTTGGGTTGTTTTGAGTCAGAGATTCGGGGTCCAAAAGGCTGTCCCAAGGGAAGCGTCAAAGTGTTTCTAAGGCTGTTAGGCAACATCTATCTATCGCTTTAACGGAGTCAGAAGTTCCAATGCAAGCTATACTGATTAGTCGCAGTAGTATGTATGAGGGATAGATGTGGCAGAAATATTCAAGTTACATAGTTAATGTGTACCTATGGAATATGTAATTGGATGAGTAATTTACAGGTAAAAAGAATAGAAGTGACAATCCATCCCGATAGGGGATGAAACCGCAGACCAGTGTAGTGTATACCGTCGTGGCTCATAGAATACAGCTCATATCTTGTTCAAGCTCATGCTCTCGAAAGGACTCGTCACCAACTTTAAAGTCGGCGACTAAATCTCCCAAGATGACTTGACAGATAGTCGAGGGTTCAATAGTACCCGTTTACTCGAGGTTGAAGTCGTTGGCAATCTCACGGCGGTACTGAACATGACCACCGTTATTGCCCTTGTCGCCACCGTTGTCGCCTTTGTCGCCCTTGTTCTTGCCGTCATCACACTTGCCCTTCCTGTTCCGCTTGCACTTCTTCTTGTCGTCGTCAGAGTCGGAATCGGTACAGTTGCCTTTCTTGTTGCGCTTGCACTTCTTCTTATTCTTCTTGTCGTCATCAGAGTCGGAATCGGTACAATTGCCTTTCTTGTTGCGCTTGCACTTCTTCTTGTTCTTCTTGTCGTCGTCGGAGTCGGAATCGACGCAGATGCCCTTCTTGGTGCGCTTACACTTCTTCTTGCGGTTGCGCTGCTCGAGGGCATGGACAGAGCTTTCAATAGCCTGGAAAGGGTATTAGCTTGAAGTCGGGGTGTTTTCACATATATGTAAAACTCACCGAGATGCCCTCGCCACGGATCTTTGGCATAAAATGTTAGTTATATTTTTCCAAGACTGTGCGAACCGAATGATTCTCCAAGACTGGAGTGAGTAGAAGATGAGCTTACGGCAAGATCGGGAGAGCGCTGTAGATAGTTAGCCAGTGTTTCTCAAGGACCGGATGTGCAATCAATCACCTCGACAATATCGGTCTCAAGGGGCTCAGCAATGGGTACAGCAAGAGCAGCAGTGGCAAGGAAAGCCATGCCAATGGTGGCAACTTGACCGAAGGTAGGAATATGCATTTTGACAGCTGGAACTTATACGGGGTTTGCGTTTGAAAACGGTGAAAAAATGTCGAGCTGAAAAAAGAGAGAAGTGGATTCAATGGAATGGTGATTGGAAATGAGAGTGATAATGAGAAAATAAGAATACTCCACGATGGGCACACAAGTGGCTATTTATCACAAAACCTGGGTTCGACTATTAGGACTCTTGGTGCATGCCCTCCCCCTTTTCACGCAACAACATTGCGCAACATGCATCTGGATCGGTCAGACTCGAGCTTGGATAACGGTGCAGTGATGTGGCTTGAAGAGGCCAACCCGAGTAGCTACGAAGTGTTCACGTCCTCCACTCTAGTCGACTCACGGTTCGAGGCTCGACGATGAGCCAGAAGGTGAGATCGACTATAGACTAAGATGTACTACAATGAGCGGAAGACCGTGCAATGCCACTCAGCTAGTGGGAACCGAGCTCCTGGTACAGGGAATCAGGCGCCAATTCAAAACAGTAAAAGGACAATAGGAACTCAAAGCCTGTTGATTGATTCAACTCGGTATTCTGAAATATTTTGCGATACCTAAGTGAAGGAAGTGATAAGACATAGAAAGTGGAATCTGAATATGGTGAATCTGCTTAGCTGGTCTCTCCACCACGAATCATACCTCACTGCAGCTATTATGTTTAGTGATGCGAGAACTGTGCGAGCGTAGCTGGATTCAGATGCTCGATTAAGCATGGAGCCATGGCATCGATTTGGATCTTCCTAGTGCGCCTTTTCCACTTGGCGGATTCTATAGTCGCACTCTGCGCGGCGCCGCTAATGGAGCTTCTCGCCCAGTTTGCTTCAATATTTAGCTAAAGTTTGAGCCATCTGCGTAGTTTGTCGGAGCTCGGGTAACCAAGCACAGGCGGGCACCAAGGCGAGTCTAAAACATCTACATGAATTGGAATTAGCAATAGCGGTGGCTTCTCACATTGGTGATAAAGCACACTTGGCGTACGTCAACGAGTTAGCGAAAAGGGGCTATGAAGGACAAAACCATGTTCCAGCAAGAAATAGACAAGTTGATTGAGCGACAAGCAATATCGATAAAGATAAAAATATCTTGAATATCAAAGAGTAGGATTTCCGCTATTGATTGAGTGCAGCGTGTGCGTATACAAAGCGTTGCATGCGGCGGTTGACATCATGTACCTATTGCTACTGAGCAGTATGAGATGACACCATAGAATGTTTATTTGATACACTATATATGTAGATGCCATTCACATCATTGCTACATACATCGTTGATTTAACTCTGAAAGCTTCCCCTTGTCGCATTTACTGTTTTGGCGTCGACCTGACTGAACTTGCAATATTATAATTGCAAGGCCAGGTTGAACGTCGTATATCGAAGAATGCAAATGCCGATCGATGCGCAAGAGGTAAGATGTGCGCCAAAATACCAAGAGAATAACAAGTACGTGGGCGTAGAGGCACAAGGACGATTAGTCAAATCTGTAGCCACGTAGACAACGTAAACAACATGGACATTGAAGAATTGCTTTTAGTCAGCTCCATGGGGACTTTAAGGCTTTTAGTACCTAAGCAAGACACCGGGAGTACACTGCGAGAACGTCGCGTCTCGAACGGTAAAAGCCGCTTGAGCTACAATTACCCACGAGTACAGACGGGTAATATGCGTCCAAGAAAATCCGACCGAGCCGTTGGCGACGAGCTGCTTATTGACTGCATTGGCAATACTTGCGGCGGTTGTGACTGTTGCCAGCTTGGAAGATGATGCTGAATAATTGCTATATCTCTGGATACTCGTATCACCAATTTCTCTGTCTACATGATTGACTGAAATATTCTATTCAAAGATTTAGCAATGGAAACTATTCACTACATAGGTGATCATGACTAGAGCGAGACTGACACCAATGGTTTGCAAATAACCACCTCTAGGATCTAAAGCCATTTCGCCCTCAACACCAATCGCCCAAGAATCACCAGCCATCTGCTTTTGCTGCCCTAAAGCTCCTGTGCTACTTCGGCTGTACCGATACCCGACTCGCTTGGCCCAGAGCCATGAACTTCTATGAAGCTACCCATCTTGTCGATGTCCGCAAGACCTCTGGAACCTGCAGTTTGATCGTGGCTTGGCAGTTCTGGAGTGAGAGGGACTTTGGAGATAGGATTCTGAGATTGGAGATGACTCTGTCATGGCAAAAAAAAAAAAAAAAAAAAAAAAAAAAGTCTGCATTGTGCGTTTTGTTTTTCTTCCCCCTTTCCTTCTTTTCCGCCAGAAGATCGGTACGTTAGCTAGACTGACACATGGTTCACCAGCAGATGTAGCTGTTTCAACTATTTCTGACACATGATCGCATAACAATCGTTTGACTAGAGTCACCTCTTGAGTCATCCCGTGAAATGGACTTTTACAGCGCAGCACAGTAACAGAGTGCATCAGCACATATGTTGGCTAGCTGTGGGGACCACAAACCGTAAAACGATTTTAAGAAGTTAAACGGACAATATGTTATGCCCAACGGCCGTAACCTTCCACTTGCTTGCGAGTGCATGCGGGGTTGCAAGTGGGTTGAATAGCTTATCGCGTTGCGGGCGTCGAGATGTTACTGATTGCCCAAGGGCGTGTGACAGGTTTCGCAGATAACATTCTAGCCATCCAATGGCAGAAGCTATCTATGTATCGTCCAACTTTCGGGCACTAGGATCAACCTTATGTATTCATCCAACGAATCAACACCAGCCACGGATAGGAGCTGAGGGACCGGTTCACCAAAACGTAGAAAACAATTATAGAGGTGATGGCTTAGGATTTACAGTATATGCAAGGCCCCAGATACGCGGGACCTGTTCTGGAAAAGAATACTCCACCGTCGCGGGAATGAACCGCGGAAGCAGGACGTTCTCCGACCTCAGCGGCGGCCGGAGTCCCGCTTCTTCGTATAGGGTAGACCCGCCCGTTGCGATGGGCCGATCGGACATGGCAGGTTAAAACAAGCACTCTGGTTTCTAGCACCATTCTATCGAAAAGCCACTGACTATCTATTCTCAAATAGAAATGAATCGTTACAAAGTCTGTGAATGGGAGATTGGTTACAGCAAAACGTGGCCAAATGACATGCCTAGGAGCTGACACAATGCCATGCGCTTTACAAACATTTTACTCCAGTAGACTGATAACCAGATTGAAACTCACGGTGCAACTGCGTTGGGTTTCAATCCTCCTTATCTCCTCACGGCTTATACTACACTAGTCGGGGCATGACCAAGAGGGATGGGAAAGCGCTAAACCTAATGAAGTCAGCATGTTCCAGGCGTCTAATTTGTTTCTGGCCACGAGTCGGTGATCCTGTCGCATTTGGGCCCCACCGATTGAATCAGCTGGCCGGAAATATGCATGAGCTGTTTTGGGCTGCTCAACATTATCTTCTTCGCTTTCTTCCCTCGTCTGGCCCAACGACAACACCAAATACCTCATTCACGAAGTCGACATGGACAGCAAGCAGTTGCCAGCCTTTTTGGGTCCCAAAGGGCCGAGAACCAAGGGCCAAACGGCTGTCACCGCCGCTTTGTCGGTACTTGCACTGACAGTGCTTATCAGGGGAAGCCTCTTATCGACGCCGTGGTCCTCGTCTACACACGGAGAGGTTCTCGAACAGCATCTTTCCAATGTTAACTGGACTTGGTCGACTGTACGAATAAACTTCTGAGTCCCCAAAAGACTGAGCGCTGACAGATTTCCAGATCAAACCAAGTAGGACCCTGGAGTGGCACAGCTGCTTCGAGGACGGGGGTTACGATTGCGCCAGATTAGATGTTGGCGTCCAAAATCTCGCTTTAAAAAAGGCCACGAGAGCTAACAGATTTTTTATAGGTGCCCATGGACTGGAAAAGCCCATCGGATGATCAGCGGGTTGTTCTTGCCATCATCAGAATCCGGGCCACCGATATGTCGGATTACAGAGGACCGGTGATCTTCAACCCTGGTGTAAGCCACGCTGTCACCATAAACGTTTGTTTTCCGTACTTATATTTGAGGAAAGGGTCCCGGAGGCTCTGGGATCTGGTCTTTGAGGGATCATGGGAAAATGCTGCAAGAAATTGTCGGCACAAACCACGTAAGGCTGATAGACGCCACTTCAGCTTTGGGAGCTGATACGTTGCGGAAGCTGATGAAACTTAGGACCTGATAAGTTTCGACCCACGGGGTGGTAAGTCTGATCATTAATTCCTCCGAGTTTACCTTGTTTGACCGTGTGCTGGCAGTCGGCGCGTCCATACCAAGACTCGAATGCTGGCACTCGCCGCAACATGGCGAGAGCTGGGGCTTGCAAGATCCAGGCATTCTGGACTCTCATGAGGGTATACTTGGAGAGCTTTTTACGAGGGCGGCCGCATACTCGCAAGCTTGCGAAAAATCCCTGAAACCATCTGGCATTTTAGAACATATTGGCACAACTCCCACCGCCAGAGACCTGCTCGAGATCGTTCATCAGACAGGCTACGACAAGCTCAAGTACTGGGGTTTCAGCTACGGCACAATCCTAGGCGGTGTCTTTGCGGCCATGTATCCCGATAAAGTGGAACGTTTGGTCAGCGATGGCAATGTCGACTACCGGGAGTGGTTCAACTCGGCTCACGTCAACTTCGTTCGCGATACAGACAAGGTCCTTTTTGCCTTTTACGACTTTTGTTCCCAGGCCGGCCCCGAAAAATGCGCGTTCCATGCCCCCACGCCGGAAGCTATCATGGAACGATTTAGCAAGCTGCTCTTTAGGCTGAAGACACAACCTGTCATCGTGTCGGCAGACGAAGAGAAAGGGCCTGAAGTTCCAATGTTGGTGACTTACGCAAAGGTCATGCGTCTCCTCTCATCCGCATTGTATCAGCCACAGTATCTGTTCGAGAGCTTTTCCAAGATTATTGCAGCCCTTGAGGTACAAGATGGACGGCCATTTTACGAGCACTACAATCCCAGCAAGCCTTCCTTGGTCCCAAGCTGCTCATCGCAATCGATTTCACCTTTAGAGCCACTGCCGGCAATTGTTGAAGCGACAGACGATGCTTTCCCGATCATAATGTGCGCTGACCATCCTGCGGTACATGATATGACTCTAGAAGACGTACAGAGGGAAGTAGACGTCATCTTAGAACTCAGCCCCGGTACAGGAGCACTCAGCGTACCGTACCAGATGACATGCAACCAGCGAACGACTCGGCCTCTTTGGCGATTTGATGGTAAGCCTACGACTCTCGGGAAAGAGCATGGCGTGGTTTTGACTAACTCAAAAATCAGGACCTTTCGAGGGCAAGACAAGCCATCCCATCCTGTTCATCGCCAACCGGGCAGATAACGTCACACCGCTCATAAGCGCACGCAACAACTCTGCCGGCTTCACTGGGTCAACTGTATTGGTGCAAAATTCATACGGCGTAAGTCAACTCAAATGGCGCGAAAGAATATGGATACCATACCCTGTCAGTATCAAAAGCTAACACTCCTGTTTTGAAGCATACTTCACTTGCTGCACCCTCCCAGTGCACCAGAGAGTATATAAATGCCTACTTTCAGAATGGCTCTCTGCCGGAGGATGGAACAGAGTGCGAAGGCGACTCACAGCCCTTCGGTCCGAAGGTTGGAAATCAAATCCGCGTTTACCAGAATCCATTCTTCTTTTGACTTGATGCAAGATATCGGTGTTCTCGAAGGACGAGTATAGAATGTGCACGTAGGAATACCACCGAGAATGGCGTCGACCGATCCCTACAGGTGTTCAGTGTCTCTTAGCAAGCGGAGAACCGTTTCTTCTATTGACTAGAATAGTAATTCAAGTCCCATCCATTGGCCGTCTTTGAGCTGCCTTGGTCAAGACCTGGTATCTTCCAGCGTGGGGGGGAATTACTACAGAGAGGCTCGCACTTTTTTCGTCTCTGGCAAGATACTTGTTGCGCAATTGGACCGTGGCGAGAATCGCCTGACAGGTTGTCTTGGATAGTATTGGAGGGGAATGCTAGACCCAAATGGTTGCCGATGGTAATGTTTGTGACGCGCGGAGGCGGTGGCGGACTACCCTAACTTAGCTTCACTGCTTGTCTCAGGTTACAGGCTACACATACCGTGACGAGGCGTCCCCCGCCGCCCATATGCTGGCAGCTCACTGTAATGTTGAGCATTTGACACTTAGGAAGTCGGGCGCCCCCAGAAGCGTGAGGGTGGTAACATCCATGAGCCTGGGTAGCTGTCTACGACGAACTACAAGAGTCAGTCAGTTAACCAGGAATGGAACTGTTCCCAACATCGTCAACGCTACACCATCCCATCCGTCACGAGACGCGTGCGGGGTATCGCGCACGGCTGGGGTAAGACCCTTATGTCGTTAGCTAATAGCTGTGCACAGGACACGGAATGAGTTGAGATTGGTGCTTTGAAATGTTTGATTTTTATTTGTTTTCTTGTGACAAAGTGACATATTTTGAGTCTATGAACTATACCCAAGTTTACAGTGTTTAAACTGTCCATGCACGATAATGCGTGCCAGCTATCAGTAATCGTGGTCGCCACCTAACGCCGTACCCTGTCCGTTGGAAAATGCAAGCTTGTCGATGTGTACAGCTGCAGCGCCCGTAATGTGCGCATGTGTTCCTGAAACGATCCCTGTGGCCTGATCATACCCCATGGCCCCTGTATAACGCCGTTGTCGATGCATTGTGTGTCCGTTCCTCGGTGTTGATAAAATGTGTTACGATGAAGTGGGTGATGTGAATAAAAAGTGTGTTGGCCGGCTATGCCTGGTTTTGCGACTCGTAGACTTGCATGGCCTTCTCGAGCGACTCGAGGCTGGAACGGTCGCCGTAAGCGTCCATCAACATGGCCGCTCTCTTGCGGTCTTCGATAGCCTGCTTCTCGGCGGCAGCGGCGTTTGCGAGGCGACGTTGAACCATTCCCTCACGGTAGGTATTCAAGCCGTAGCCAACAGCTACAACGGCGACTGTGGGCGGAATCCTGTTGTGCCATATTCGTCAGTCCCAGCTGGTCTACTGAGGTTGTTACCCCAGACTCGGGGCGCCGAGGAGGTCCGCTCGGCTCGGATTTAACACGTACCATCTCATGGCGAGTCGGCGGGGGGTTTGCAGAAAGTAGCTCGAGGGCATGCGAACGTTGGTAGAAAAGTTCCGAGAGGCTTGTCGGAACATCATCTGTATTGGTGTCTGATTGAGGGTTGGGCGTAGGGCTGGGGTGAAAACGGTATTTGTATCTCTCGTTCTGGCGTGCGTTAAACCCAAGGGATAGGTTGATCTCACAAGCTAAGAAGAGGCGTTGGGGAAGAGGCGGCAGCGGCAGCAATGTGTTCATATAACGCCCTGTCTCGACCCTCGCGCCCATCTCTGTGTTTGAGACCCGTCACCCCCAACAGGTCGCCCCCCCCCTTCTTCTTCCCCCAAGGGGCCAGCCATGGCACAGCCATCTCCAAACTGGAGGAGGACTGACCATTGAGAGTGTACAAGATCCCCGCAGGGGGCAAAGCGGGAGTCGCGGGCCCAAGTCAGTGTGACACCAACATGGCACCACGCTCAGCAATGGCCCCAATTGGGCATGGCGCCGCCATCGTTCCAGTGTGTCGATTGTGGGGTGATGTCGACCGATATGCGGGGTGCAATCGGCATAGCCCGGGTACGGTAACGTGACGTCGCTGGAGCGAACCTTGCTTTAGGTAGTTCTTTGCTTCGTGTATCTATCTGTACCAGCTTGGAGGAGTTCTCGGGCTTTCGCGCTCAGCGCTCGGAGGCCCCCCTAGCAATGCTTGTAGACTAATACAAGTCGGGATAGGCTGGCTGGATGGGCTTGAACGGTTGAGGAGACCCTTGTTTGTGCATCCGTCGCCCGTGCATCTTTCTGTCCGTCTTTTGATGACCCTGGACCCCCCAAGCACAATCTCCGCAAGCTCTGTTTTAGACTTTGCTCGGAGCCGGCTTTTTCGGTGGCGCGTCTTTGGCCAGTGGTTTTTGTCTTCACTCTGTCTGGTGCGACTATGACATACTTCATAGCTATTACATATGCTTATGGAGTTGCCGGCAAATTGTTTGTGAGTGCTTGCAGTGAGATGCTTCTAATGTCAATGTCCCTGCCCCGGCGCTGATACTGATCCATCTTTTCAGTCTCCGTTCACAATGTCCGATGTTATCGTAACCCCAGTCAGGAAGCGGTAATTCATTATCGTGGACAATGAAGATGCCGATTCCACCCGCGAAAAAACAGCAGACTCCACCCAGACTTTGTCCCGAAAGCTCGTCGCATAGCCGAGAACCCTCGTTGATGTCATCTCTAGCCCTTATTTCTTTCTTCGGCCTCATTTTCCCCATCTGTTACTGCGCGTCTAACCCCTATCTTAGACCTATGTAGGATTGCGGCGCGGCATCAGTACCGACTCTGGCACCAAAAAGAGATGAAGCATGCGGCCCTTGAGTGAGTGCCAAGTTTTGATAGAACTATGCGCTGACGTTAGCAACTAATGATAATACTTACTCCCAGCCTTCAGACCACGCTGCTTGGTCCAAGAGTCATAGTTGACAGGGCTGCTGTGGTGCTGCCTAACTTCCTCTACGGTCTCAAAACACTCTGCGTAAAAGTCCAACGCATTGTTCTGAGCCATACTTGTAGGGATGAGCAGTTGCTCATTAGGTTCCATCAATGCAATATACGATAGGCGTAAGGCATTGTGTTTGTCTTCGCTGGACTGTAGTTGGGACGCGACATAATCCTGAACTTTATCTTCCCGGGAGTCCCATAGCTCGATACGGTCTGCCCAGGCGAGGTTTGGCCACCATTTTGGAATCCATACTTTGGGTGTCGCATCCAGTCTTTCCTCATCCGCCTCGACGTAGCACTGCCTTTTGACTCGTTGACTTGCAAGATCTCCTTCATCAAGGATGCTGCTGGTGTGACTTACCAGTCATATGGGCTGGAATGCCAAGCGTCTAGTCTGCCAGAAAGATAAACGCCCAGCCCCGTTTGTGCCCCTCCACGAAACTCAGCCCATTCGTCGTATCTCTGTTCACGGAAGATTCTCTTCTTTCGGTTGATGATAGCGGCCTCTCGCTGAAGAGAGCCAAAGTTAGTCACCAATCAAACCACGTGCTAAGTTTGATACCAGAAACTTTGCAATGGGGAAAGGGGATCTCCATACCTCATCCACTACTCGATAGCCAATCAGAACACGACCTGCGTCGACATGGCTTGCGAGAGTGAGCGCTACTAACAGGGCATGCTTCAGAAGGCCGTGAAACATGATGTTCGAGTCTGTACGATCTGCTTTGGCTGGAGTTGCAGCCACTTGGACAAGGCGAAAGATGAGATGAGAGCAGAAAGCGAGGATCCGTCCTAACGATTCAAGTGATTCTCAGGTTGGATAAGTAAGTAGGGCGGACCAATTCATCACAAAAGACCTATAGTATAGCTAATAGTCGAAATCCAATTCTAGTTAAGGTTTTAAGAGGGTAAACACGCCGCCTCCATCAGCATTATCCACATATAGTTTAAGATTGCCGTTGTACTACTCAACGTGGAGAAACTACACACCTATATACCGGCCGGAAATGCCGTGTAATATGAGGCGCCATGCACTGCAAACGCCTTTTTCATAGTGGAACTGTACAACAGAGATGATGGTTAAATACAGGACGCTACTCTGCTGAATAAATCCCACGACATTTCGCCACATTTGACATGATACCCACACTTTAGTATAGGGCCTTTTATCACTCTTTTAGAGGGCCGCTTTATCTGTACTTTCTTGCTGCCGTGTGTAGGGGCTTCCAGCCAGCTTTCCGTAATCTCTTAGGTGAACATGAATCCGCCTAGCGTTCTCACGCCTCATGATCACGACCTCAGTATTCGACGTCGGCGTCGCTAACCCTACGTCGTCCTTACGCCCCTTGGGTACGACATGCGGCCTCTTGACCGGCCTAATCTCAAACTCGACGAGCAGCCTCACGACAAACGCCATCGCGACGTGCACGGCCACGAACCTCCCGGGGCAAAGCGGCCCGAACACCCCAAACGTCCGCAACCTCCTCGCCCGCCCCTCGTCCACCCTCCCGCTGGCGTCCAGGAACCTTCGGGGGTCGAACACCTCCGCGTCTTCGCCCCAGACGGCCCGGTCGAAGTGGTGCAGCCGCAGCGGCGCCAGCACGAACGCGCCCCGCTTCAGAAGGTGCCCGCCTGCTACGACCGCGCCGCCATCGTCGCGGATATGTCGTCCCAGGGTGAAGGTGCCGTAGAAGCGGAGGACCTCGTACCATGTCGCCTGTAGGAGCGGGCACTCTTCCGAGACGTGGCAGAGGTCGATCCGTCCCTCACTCTTATCGACGAAGCTCTCGGCCTCCTCACGAACGATAGCGGCGAGGCGGCCGTCGCCCTCGAGGAGGTGGCTGAGCATCCAGGTCACGGCGGCCGTGAGGTTGGGACCCAGGCCGGATATCAGCAGGAGCTGGTGGTCGGTCCACGTGTCCGGCCCTGCGCCGTGGGATTCACAGAGCTTCCTGACACGGCTGAGGAAGTCGGTGGTGTTGGCGGGTTCTGTCCGGCTCCCTGTGCCCGAGACTCGCAGGCGCTCGCGTACGAACTCGCGAGCCTTGAGCGCCTTCTTGTTAAACATGAATGTGAAGGGGTTGTTTAAGGCCGGTATGTTGCAGAGGAACAAGCTGTGAGGTATGTACCTGTCAGACGACAAGTTTTGTGTTTCCTTTCAGAGTTCAATCGTTCAGTCTTACCGAAGGTGGCAAATGAAGTCAGCTTCGCCGAATGGGCCGGTATTCCCCGCCCAGAACAATTTCCCAATGGAAGCGGTAAGGCAGTTGAACACCCAATTCTCCAAGAGAATGCTCCCACCGTCTCGCAAGAGGAGGCTGGGCAGAATCTTAGCGAACCCCCCTTGGCACCGGTACGGCGTGATTAACCAATCGACTCACATGTCGTTCTGTATGTGCCCGTCCATCTCCGCGAGGTGCAGCCGGAGCTTGTGGATGGGCATGAACTCGCCCCGGAAGGCGCGCGAGAGTTTTGGCCCAAACTCCCGGCTCTGCGGGTCTGCTTCGGCGAGCAGCCTGCGCGAATCCCGAGAGAGGTTCAGACTTCGGCCAAAGATTTGGAGGGCTAGCGGTCCAAGGCCTAGGCCCCTGATCCGCGGTAGCTGTGCCGTGAGCTCGGGTTTGACCAAGTACACGCCCAGGGACAGGACATTAATCTTGATGATAGGCGACGGGGACGAGAGGCTATGAACGCCTGTTAAGCGACTCTTTGATAGAGTCCGGTGAGGCGGGTGTAATCCTTACCAGATGTCTGCGAAGTAATCATGGCCGCGCCTCAGGTACCCGACAAGGTGGCCGACGATGGGAATCGTCGATTGAACGGAATGGGGATGCTTCAGGCGTGCAACCTCCGCGTCTGGGCTGTCAAAAGAACCCCCATGACATTGATTTCGTCGTCTCAATGCAGCGGAGAGTAAAAGGGAAACGAAAACGAACAGGAAAATGGGGAAAGGCCCGCAGGTCTGGCATATGCTCTTCAACATCTCCCGTGCTTTTCTTCGTGGGATATTGGGCCCTCAGGTTGACGGAAGCACCACCCTCTAGTATAGTTACACTATTCAGGGTATGTGAACATGAAAGCACAAAATGTTGATGGCAGCGACTCGGAAATACGTGGTAAATATCATGGAGTATACCGGACACACGGTATATTCTTTTCTGGATATTATCCCATGCCAGGACTACGACATCGGGGAAACAATTTTTCTGGTATCTCACATGACGAGCTACGAGAATGTAAGATGGTTTCAGTCGGGGAAATCTTGCAATCCGGATTCCGGGACCTGGTTTAATCCATATTCCTAAGCTTCACAAAAGTGTCAGTCGGGAGAATTCTGCAATCCGGATTCCGTGACCAGAATTAATTCATATTCTTAAGCGTCAAGAACCCAAGCCGACCTGAATCAAATTTTACGATGTGGAGATGACGGCCACGTCCCTAGGAAACAGAAACACGAATATGAACATGGAGGTTGGCCCAAGTTTGACATTATGGGTAGCATTCAGGTCTCAGACATGCAAGCCAAAAACGAGGCATGAATTCAAGGGATTCAATGGCTAAGTTGATTCGAGGCCCGGGCCGTACATGGATTCCTGCTAACCTTGTTTTCCCACGCTAGATGCCAGGCCGGCTGAGGCTTTAGCTAGACCTGAACATTGTTCACATCAATCACCCAAATGCCACCAGAAAAGAGAGAGCTGATTGGATAATGAAGTCAAACTGACGATGAGCTAGTGTTTTTTTTTTCTTTCTTTTTTTCAATGAAGAAGGTCAATTTGGAAAGCTATAAATGTTGGAAAGCACTTTGGCACCCGGTACACCATTGTCTCTCCCCCTCACCCTTTTGTCCAGTCAGTTCCGACATGAAGTCTTCCGCTCTCATAATCGTCTTCTCTATCCTTTACCCAGTCTCCGGCAGTTATATCGCCCGCCGCGGCATTGACTGCAAGGACCCTGGAAACAACTGTCAGCGCGGCGTTAACGGGACGGCTGGCATAAATCCACCCCTGAGCAGCAGGCTGGCAGACTGCTCCCTCTTGAACAGGGTTACGGTCACTCCCTCGCCTGTGTAAGTCGGATCAACAAATATGACTTGCACTTGAGGTCGAATCAATGGAATGGCTGACAACGGCCTTCTCTCTAGCACCGAGATCGTCACCGAGACAAGCACCACCGGGACCATCTTCATCCCGACCATTCTCGTCGGTGCCGAAAAGCGCAGCGTCGAGACGGAAGCGACCACCGGTGGAAGTGCTGTGACGTTGTTCCCCTCTATCGTGCCCACGTATGCAACATACTGCGCCGACGCTGCCAACTACTTCAGCGCCTGCGGTTGCGCGGGGGTTACGCCGGTGACTACGACCGCTCCGGCGCCGACGGTGACGTTGACTACCACAGAGTTGGTGGAGCAGTGTTACGGGCGGCAGGTGGTGCGGCGGGGGATGAAGGTAATGAATGAGTGGATGAACTCGGGGCTCGCCTGACGAGAATCTCAACAGCTGTGCTTGTGGCGCAACATTGAGTCAGCCTCTTCAAATCCCTAAAATCGCTCCACCCACTGCAGAGATTGAGAGATGGCACAGGTCAGAGGTGGTGCGTATCAGGTTTTACTTATTATGGTATTAAAGTGTATGTAGAGTGTATGGGGGGACTAAGGCGGTGCGGTGCGCAGGAGTTAACCACACCGACCAAAGTAACTCAATATACCTCTTCCTTATGTCTCTTAAAGAGTTTGCCTCTGATTAGAGGTATAATTTTTCTAATTAGAGAACCACTTCAAGGGAGAAGACAAGTAACAGCTCTTAGTGATTCTAAGTGTTCACGCCTAATTTGCAGAAAAGAAAAGATCTTGCTAATCTAAAACAAAAAGATAAAAATAAGAGTAGGGGATCGATTTCTAATGAATTAAGTATATCTTTCTTAAAGAGACTAGCTATTACTTATATCCCCCTAAATAGACGTCTACTACGTATCTAATTATATGTTAGAAGATGAAAGAAAACTTGCCCTCAGTCCTGAACTAAGCTCTGATTTGGGTAGCCTAGCCTGCTCCATTACATATTTACCAGGTGAACTGAGACCGCTTATAGGGGTTTAGAGCAATAGTCGACGTCATTACTATTACAACCCCTACAATTCAACAGAGAACCCTGAAATTATCCTTGTCCATATAGCTACTTAGCAATAAACGCAAGCTCCTGCTGGGCAATAGTTTCGGCTACAGCTGAAACTGCAGAGTCCTCGGTAACTGTCATCTAGACCGGGGGCAGGGCAGCCATCCCGTCCATCGCCTCCGGGGCTTTGTCCCGGCTGGCCAAAGGCCGTACACTCACACTGCGCCTCAGGACAGTACCCGTAGGAACACGAAAAGCTACAGAGACCTGTGTAGTTCTCTGACTGGCCGGCCCTTACTCTGCCCGCGACACAGGTTGAGCCAGGCGGAGCGGGTTCAGGGGTACCGGGGGGCGACGAGGCGGAACACTTCTCCCTGATGAAGGCTGCGGCTTCGTTGGTATAGAGCTGGAAGTAGTTGGTATGACTGTATTCGCCGCCGTTCTGGCCCGAGTTGGAAGCGCAGACGGAGTCGTCGACGTTACACCACGACCGAAGGACGCCGGCGAAGTTGTTCAGGCTTATGGCGGACGATTGGGATCTCGGCCACCTGCCCGTGAACCCGGCGCCGCCGCCGACATTATAGCTCTGGCTGGCAACGTGGTTTGGGTCGCCAAAAAGAAGAGCGGCGCAGACTGATTTCAGAGCAATCGTTAGTTCACTGGATACCTTTCTCACCCACTCTCTTGAGAGATCAATATAGAAAGAAGGAGTGGCTTACTCTGGTTGGCGGGAGCAGCGTTGGGACTCAGTCCGGAATCAGCAAGCATATCCGCTACAACGTTGGCGCCTTGGCTGTAACCGCTCAGGGCAATCCTGGAATTAGGGCACCGCTGGGTGTACGCCCTAAGCTGGGATATTCCAGAAGCACGGCCTGACTCGACGGAGCCAGTGTTGGTCGCATCATACCGGATATCTTCGTAGTCACAGCTGGCGAGACCGCTGCAGGTTACGTCGTAGAGGACCTGCTGTCTGCCGGGGTAGGGTTCGTTCCACCCACGGCCAAGAAATATATGGAGATCGGTGCATGACCCAGCGCCATTTGACTGGCGTTTACTACTGGGGGCAGCGTAGGCGAGGAGGAAAATGTTGAAGAGGGAGGCGGCGGCTTTCAGGGACAACATGACGGCTGAAACTTGCTGGGTGATTACTGTTAAGGTGTATATTATTGATTATCGTTGAGGAAAAGGCACAGAATCAGGCCTCGTAAGTGTAGTCCTGCACAGGTAATAGGATTTCGGAGAAAGAGGGCCTAGGAAGCAAGATTTATAGACTATAGACTCTTTATGCGTTCGGTCCTTGTGGAATACCACTTTCACCTTTTAGCCTGCTCAATCTCAAAATGTATTAGGTCGGTCGCTCAGTATGGCTGCCTGACCCAAATGTCAGAAGTGTGTTGGTATTTTGAGTGTGCGTTTACTGTGGGCAGTATCGGGGTTTGGTTCCCGAAATCGTTAAAACCACAGCGACATCGTGCTTTCAGCAGGGATGTCTTGCATGCACTTATTGCCAAGAGGCTGGGAATACGAGGTTTTATGCAGTAAATACCGGCAAACTAACTGTATGTCAGGTGAATCCTACATGGCATGTATCTATTGTCATCTCACCAACATGCCAGCCACCCGACGTTCACCATGCAGCTACGCGGATATATCATATTTCTTTGAATGTGTGTAGATCCTGTGTCCTTTGTGATTCGACCTTATGCAGTCTTTAGGTTGAAGCCATTCGTGGTTTATGGAGGGATACTCATCTCTATGGGCTTTACCCCTTGCTGGTAGATTAAATGTCTTACCGTAGTTAAAGGATAATCATTCCGTCTCTAGGTTACTTCTTCTCGCAGATAATACGGCATTGCCTGCTGATTAGTTTCCGAAGCACTAACGTACGGTGATGACATCAATATGCACAACTCAGTGTCCAGTCAGCAAAGCAATGCACCTGGATATCATCGTTAATTCGCCCAGCCAGTTGTCTGACAGCTCCCCCCACAATCATCCACAGCTCAAAAGGCCACGCCAAGCCTTGAGTGGGCGGGGAAACCTCGTGGATTTGGGGCAATAGCTGACGGATCTATCACGCGACTGCACGAATCCACTCACATCGTCCTTCGCTAACCACTGATAGGTAACAGTATTACAGCAGCCTGTCCCCCCCAGCACGTCGCTTCTCGGTCCTGCACGGTCTCTCCTAATACGAACTAACCTACAAAGCAGGATTCCGGACTATTGATCAAGATATGCAGTGCTGATTCAATCAGTATAAGTTAAGTGAATGAATGCTGCAGTTATGCGTCATCTCCCATCCTTAAACCCGGCCGGCCTACCTGACTGCGGGGTTGTTTGATCCCATTCTTGGGTCGTCGTCAGCTTGAGCCTTGGTTCGCAGCACGGCGCAGCGGGGGTTTCTCCATTTCGGTGAGAAAAAGGGATTCGCGTGTCACGTTGGCACAGGAAAGATTTGGAAAGGCTAGCTACGTTATCAAACTGCGCTGGCCTGCCAATGACTGTTGTGTTTGGGTTTCCTCGCCACTTGACAAAAATGCCGAGGCCGCCGCTTGTTTGTCCTCAGTTTGGCACCAGATATCCTCTTACCATGATGCTATTGCGACAATTATTGGAGAGGATGTTGCGTCGATCAAGGCAAGAATGCGGTTGTCTTCGATGTGCTCATTGTGGCATGGTTGAGTGAGTTGACGACAGGTTCGAGCTTAGAGAATGATTCAAGACAAAGAAGACATAAATCAAGCCCGACAGCTACACGGGGAATAAAAAAGCAGCTTTTCAACCACAGAAAGAGATGCCTCTCTGTCCCATTTCACATAACAGATAAGCCGACAACTTTCGCTTCCTGCTAGTGTCTTGCCCAACGTCGCCCGCAAGTTTCATCTATGTAAGGTCACTTAGGTCGATAACAGGCTTTGTAAACTGCTCGCCGTTAAAGACGGTTATGCTAGCCTAAATGCCTATTAGGCGCCTTTAACTTTCAACTAGGCTACTTGTCTAAGCTTCTAGGTGTTTTTATAATTCAAAAGAATCAAATAGGTATAAGTGGAAGATACAGCAGTAAGCCTACTATCAGTAAGTCATAGAAACAATGACGAACTAAAATCTAGAGATTTACTTTATTTATATAAACTTAGTAGAGGGTTATACTGTTAATGATTCTAGCTTATCTTCCTTTACTGTCTTATGCGCTACCCTTATTAGGTAGTTGGTTTTCATCCTAGCCCACATGACCCTCGCTCACCTCCTGCCTCACTCTTAAAGCATCATCACTGGGTAAGCTTTGAGGGAACTTTGAACGCAGGGCCCGTAGGATATACTACCATTTTGTGCATTTTGGCAGGCAGATCAGGCTGAGTGTTGAGTTAAGGGAAAAATGCATACTTTCAAGTAACAGAGAGTCGTACCTAAAAGACTTTATGAGAAAAATGGCACACTTTAGAAATAAGATCGAATTTCGCCTGCCTGAGGGATACCCATTATACTGGATACATGTAATACTAGCTGATAGGTGAGCCTTCTATTCAAGGGAGCCAAGCACGCTATTATGGAGACTAGATGTTGTATAAGCTTCTTTAGCATCACCTAAGAACTAATAGCACAAGCTATTGAAGCGTCTCAGTGTTATGTTGAAAGTGACTACACGATATCTTGTATTTTAATCCGTAGTCAGAGAGAAATGCTAAACGATTAGCTAGTCTACGCCGGAACTTTGCGCCTCGAACTTACGTGCTGTTGATGGACTGCCTTTAAAGGATCCCCCAGAACTCGATTCTACCCGCATCACGAGATGAAAGACACCAGAAATCAGGATACCACATCCATAGCTTATATGCCGTGTCTAATACTTAAGATAAACCCGGTTTTCCTTCAACATCTAATTACATTGTGTGAAGGAGGCGCCTAAAGGCAAGTTTCCAAACAAGTCGCCATCATTGTGCCAACTGTGGCCAATTGTGTTAATGGTGTGACAACACGGGCGACGCAACCCCCCTCGCAAGCAGCTCGAATGTCTTCGCGGAGTTTCAGAGATTCCCGAGCTCGTGGAAGAGATTCAAAAGCGGGGCTTGGGTATGAAACTGGTCTTCCATGCCCTCGGAGATGAGGCCAAGGCGAACTCATTCAAATGGACTGGTGAGCATAGTTTCGGGCATGAATTATGACCGTATGACAACGAGGCGACGATGAGACAGGAATTTGAGCAACAAGTGAAAGAATTGACGCTAGATTGCGAATGGAACGATCATAGGAGCCTTAAATTGACGCAACACAATTGATCCCTGGTGAGGTGCGACTACATATCGCTGTAGTAGAACACGCTGTTTCACGGTCATTTACTGACTCCAGGGGAACAATGGGACCCAGGAGAATACCGCACAGCGGTAGACCTGTGTGGTTCAATGGGCCTGTGGGTCGGCAGCCATTGGCATCAGTCGAGACATTGGTACATTGGTGCTTTTGATCCCCCACATATCGGTCGTGATGGCATGACATGTATATCGGCACTCAAACATACTGTCCACTATGTCTAAGCTCAGAACCTTTTATGTCTCCCATGTGTCTAAGGAGAAAAGACGCCGATTCCTCGCAACTTGCTCAAAAAATCCCTTGCAGTGATCGACAGAGAGGAAATCAACCTGGCGTTGGGAGAGGACAACCTACTGCTGGTGAATAACTTCCGAGTTTTCCATGGGCGATAGCCGTGGGAGGGAGACAGGCAGACATTGGTGTCCATGTGGGATACTGGAACCCAAATTGGGGTATTTTAAGCAGCCTTCACGCCCGGTAGCTGAGGCGACAAACTTCAGAGCAGGGTTAGCTCTTGCGAAGTTTCCTGACCAGGATCAACGGCCAAACTATTCAGTCCTATGCAACCATGTTTTGTGCCTTGTGCAACTTCCAACCAAAGATACACCTCAGCACGCATTCATAAATCTGTCATTAGTGCAGAATAGCAATATTTGTCTCATACTTTGATGTACGGTAGTATTAATATCAGCCATCTCTACAGCTTCTGCCTAGTAGGCTCGCCAGATTTCCAGTGAAGTGATATGTTAATGGACGTTATTTCGTTGGAAAACCACAGCTGCGCCGAAAACAGCACTATTTCTGCAATCCATCCTCTCCGGGCTGGAACAGCCTTGCTTTCAAAAAGTTAAAACCGAGAAAAAAGCACTTCAGAACCGTGGAATCTCGAGGCCGAAACACGTTCCTTCAGAAATCGGGAAAATCAACAATGGCACCCCGGAAAGATTTTGTTCTCCCGCTCTTGCTACTCCCGAGAGCCAGCGCAGGCTAATTTGGAGGATATGCTGAGCCTCATGGCTCACTATATGTTGGTGCCAATGAAGAGGTTTGGATCAACGCCGTAGCTGCCAGCAATGCGAGCGGAACTTACAGCATGCCCGGCTACGACGTTTCAACACCTTCGTCTGGCGAGCCAATCGAAGGCTGGGCCTTGACTAAAGCTGCTATCGATCTCAGTCATGGAAATAGGGATGGTGTTTTCCCACCCTTCGTTGCCGCTGACATGAAGATTATTGCGCCGAAGTCACTGTATGTTTCGAGCACCAACGAAAGCGATTACGGTGCGCCAGTAGTCGACGTTCATCGATTGGGTTTTCTGCGCATGGCGATGGTATCACACCTCCTACGTTAACGACACCCTATATGTCTTGGTCAGCGATATCCGATATGTTACAATTTGCTCTAGTCAAGACTACAGTCCATAAGCCAACATGAGTCACGGCTCCCAAGGGTAGTATATTTGAGAATTTGGAGAAGGCCAGACCAATAATTTCGAAATATACGTCTTCCTTTATCTGCTTGGAACAATAAGTTAAGCCGAATCAGCTTGAGTATATGAGGCCAGGTTCACCGCATCTCACTAGTTTGTGTGTGGCTGGTCTTTTCTTTCTATATTCTATTTACATAGCTAGCCAAGAAAGCAGTGTTGAAATTTCGTCTGGAGCATTTTGCAGCCTGGACACATATGTGATCAACTCTGCACGAAAAGGTACAATTCAGTGGGTTCAGTTATCATACTCGAGAAGCTACTGCTAGTGAATGATATGTCGCACTTGGAATCGTCACTAGAATGACACGAGCCAGTTCCCGTATATAAATGGCTCCCCGTCAAGGCAAAGCTTCGAAAGACGTCATCAATGAACTAAAGTCAAGGTCCTCAAAAAGCAATCTTGGAAGGCTGTCAACGAATTCTCGAGCAAAAGCGTTACTGAACGGCTAATCACACCACAGCAATCACGACAAGAAATTTACCCTAGCACCGTCGACATAACCATTTGATAGCAGCCCACAAGTCTAATCCGCTTAGAATAACCGACAAAACGGAAGAGAAACAAAACAAGAAAAAAGTGGGTTTCTTGATAAAGAGAGTTTTACAATGTGCTCTATCATCGTTCAACGCCTCATTTGTGCATGATGGGGTGCTTGGTATCGCACCACGAGTGAGAAGAAGATATGCCATCTAGGGCCCTGCTCCTCTGCTCATACTCGCACCGTCAATATAGGAAGTGGCGTGCAAGGCTTTTGCAACAGCCCCTGCACTAAATGAACTCGAAGGACAGTCAGCTCTTTTTAAAGTCGGATTCCAGTGTCAAAATCATCTCGTCCCGAACTAAGGGAAAGGAGTAGTCTCATCAATGGGCAAGTATTCTCTGACAGGCAGCATTGAAGCAAGGGACAGAATGAACCCAAATCATACCCCTGCGTGTTAGGTCCCCTCAGTGCATTGCAGAAATAAAAGACCCGTTGCTTCAAAACCGCGTGTGTTGTAATCCGATGAAGATATCCAACGGACCACTTACGTTTTAGCGGTAAACAAACCTAGTCTGCTCGGGGGTCATAATGGCGAAGACCGAATGGAGCCAGCTGGGTCAAGCTCGACTCCATTGAGTTTAGGTACAATGTAACGTAAAATCCGGGGTAAATTGAGCCTATGATTTAGCCGTGAGGGGTTCCAACAAGAACGTCATACTCTGCCAGCCATTGAGCCATATAAAGCTCTCAAGATGAGAGGTAAATTTTTTACTTTAATATATCTGTCGTGTCATGTCACCAAGGGTATGTTAGTTTCAATTCATCTGGTTGCCCGACATGAAGTATGTTCTCGCCCTATCGGCCTCTGTCACAGCTCTGTTTGCCAGTAAGTATTCGGGTGTGGAGCTTTGGGAACGAACTTAGCAGCTTACCAGCCTACTAGCGTTTGCAAGCTGTCTTGTGAACCCAATCATCCCAGGGTTCAATCCTGATCCGACTATTATCAGAGTGGGCGAGGACTTTTTCTTGGCCACCAGTACATTCGAGTTCTTTCCCGGTGTTCCTATCTATCAGTCGAAAGACCTGTGAGATTGAACCACAGTATAGCCGTACTGGCTATAGGGATTTGCTAACATAATAAAGTGTGAAATGGGAGAACATCGGCCATGCGCTCACTCGACCTTCTCAGCTGAATTTGCGCGGCACTGCTCCAAGCGGCGGCATTTTTGCACCAACATTGAGACACCATGATGGGACCTTCTACTTGATTGATACTGCGTTTGATATTATCAATCCCCCTGACAATGTAATTGGCTACCAAAAAGCCCGAAACACTTGTGTTTTACGTACTGCTTGGTTGACACCTTTTCTCATAACAGGTCACCAGATTGCCTCGGTCGTTCTATGTGACGACGAGAGACATTTTCGATGAGACCAGTTGGAGCGAGCCTACCTACGTAGATCAATGGGGATTTGACCCTGATCTTCTTTTCGATGACGATGGCAAAGTTTACCTCACAACGACGTTTTCGGAGTTTGTTGACGATGGCAACTTTGCTAATTGGATCACCGAGATTGACATCAAGACGGGTAACTCATTGAGCAACTCTCGGCTTCTCCATACCACAACTGTACCGCCTGAACTCGGCTATCCACTGGTGAGTCTGTTCGAGTGGTACACATCAATTTTAGTTCAACATAGCTAGAGTAGACAACTGACAAGTGTTGCCAAAGACTGAGGGAAGCCACCTATACAGATTCAATGGAACATACTACATGCTTACCGCAGACTCGGGAACCGAAGCCAACCACAAAGCGAACGTGTATAGATCCAAAGCCTTGGATGGACCTTGGGAGGGCAACCCGCACAACCCCGTCTTATGGAACGGACAAGACATGTCGCTCCCCGTCCTCGCAACTGGTCACGCAGACATCGTCGATGACGTCGACGGCAACTGGTGGGCAGTCTTTCTCGCCGTTCGGCCCCAGAACCCAAGAAACAGTAGCGGCCTGCCTCAACTTGGTCGGGAGACATTTTTGTGTCCCGTGACGTGGGATGAAAATGGATGGCCTATTTTCAATGGAGGCAAACCAATCACTGAGCACATGCCAAATGTCTTATACGACCTTGAGAGGCCTCTAGTTTGGCGCGACGACTTTGACGGCGGGCTAGTGGACAAGTCATATTACTACCTGCGGACCCCATACAAGGACTTCAAAGATTTCGAGTCTACTCCTGGAAAGCTTCGTATTAGAGGAAATCTTTATACGCTTAGCGACAGAGAAACTCCAGCGGCATTACTTCGAAAGCAGGCCGACATCAACACCACCTTCAGCACCGAAATCAGCGCATTCAGCCCAGGCTCCTGGCGACAAGAGGCCGGTGCTAGCGTATACCTCAGCATCCACTACCACAATGAGATCGCCATTGGATACTCAAATGACACGGGCAAGAGATGCATTGTCACTCACACCAGGACTGGCCCGGATGCAACACGCAATACCACCTATATCGAGGATGAAGAAGTTGGCAATGGTGTTCCTGTGAAATTATTCATCGAAGCAAAAGACTCGGGCTATCGACTGGGCTACTCGACAGGTTGTAAGACACCACGGTGGCTCGCCAGCGTCGAAAATCGCTGGTTGCAGTCTTATGTGGAAGGCTGGCAGAACTTTGTCGGGACGCACTTTGCCATCTACAACACAGGCACAAAGCTGCCAACCCTAAATGCTGCTGTACGTGTCAGAAGTACATTTTTACAACGACTGAGCTAACAAGACTTGTAGGACTTTGAATACATCCAAACGGAGCTAAACTAGATTTTGGCAATGTGTCTGATGCCCTTCCTTCGCCCATGATCATTATTCCAGGGGTATGTTAATTAGGATCATCGAGAGCTTTATGAGACCATGCTCTTGTCACCAATAATTCTGGTCTTGTGCTCTTCGGCATTAGCCATCAGCTTTATATTGCGGTTGACCGTCTTTCCATCGTGACTGACATGTCCTGGGAAACACTGACGCCATCTTTGACCGGAACTTGACAAGAGTACAGATTTTAGTGTGCTGATATTGGCCAAATATGACGATTCCAAAAATAAGGCTATATTTTGCATGCTCTACGGGCATCACGAAACGAAACCTCTGTTAAACCAGTCAAGTTTGATATTTAAGAACTCTCTCTCAACTGTAAGGAATGTTGAATTCCACCTTCCGGTATAAAATCAGCTGCAAGGCCTGGTGCTGCTATCCGCTCTGAATTCCTCCCAGGACTACCAAGGCAGAATCTCGCCCGTCTGTGTGACAAACTTTCCCGAGGTGGTCTCTCTGGTGGCACCATCAATGACAGCGAGAACGCCATTTGCGGAGCTGTCGATAGTATCTGGAGGGCCAGGGTCGTACTTCCACTCCTGAGTAACATAGTTGCCCATATACGTCTGCACCTACCCGGGATGGATAGCTACGCTGACTAGGCCTTCATGCTGGGCATGGAGCGACTTGACCAGCCAGTTCAGCGCGGCCTTGCTTGGCCCGTAGGCGCCAGCTGGAAAGGGCTCCTGGGACCCGATGGACCCAACAGATGATGTAATGCCGATGAATTTGGCAGAGACGTCGCTTGGCCCCTGAATCTTTTTCATTAGGGGCCAAAGCCCTTGGACTACCATCAACGGAGCGATGGTGTTGATCTCGAATGCGTTGCGGAGGTCTTCGGCAGACGTTGCATGGGTGTGTGTCATGGGGAAAGGCGCAGCGGCGTTACTGATGAGGACGTCGACGCGATCGATTCTACCCAAAGTCGCACTTTTGAATGCCTCAATAACTGCAGCTGGTGTCGGGGCCTGAGTGAAGTCAAGGAGCATAACGTGAAGTTCACTATCGTTGCCCCTAGCGACGCCCGCGACGGCAGACCTTAACGACGCAGCCGCCTCTTCGTTGCGGACGGAGGCAACGATGGTTATGGACGACCGAGCGAGCAGGGCCTTGACCAGACCCAGGCCGATGCCTTTGTTGGTGCCTGTTACCACGTACACCGTGTTTGCCATCGTGATTTGTGTCCCGTGTATGGGGCTCAGGATAGACGTGATGACAAGTATGGAAAGAGATTCGAGTACGGGCACAGGCTTGCCTGTTGGGATCAAGTGATAGAATCCACGAAGAGGATCCCGCGCATTCGATCCGTGTAAGCGGACTAGCAGGATGACAGAACGGGATCCGAGCACGTGCGGAATTGGGGCTTACTGTATTATGCATGCCCTGGAACACACATTTCCTGTGACGCTTTCTATTCGAATCGTGGTGCCTGCCTTTTCTATCCCCTCTTGTCTGGCATGCCACAAAAAAAAAAAAAAACACTTTGCTGAGCTTTTAACAAGATTGAGATGTTCATCTCATGGCATAGAACTCATCATGCGCTGCATCCAGTCCCTTAGCAAACCCGTCGGCCATGTTCAGTGCCCGCAGGCGCTCTTCCTCCACTCTAGCCCATGTCCATCTGTCCCCGTCTGCCAAGGCCGAGTCGTTCCCCGCATGTTTTTCAGACCCGCTCGCTTCGTCTGGATCTTCATTGGCAGCAAGGACTCCGGCCGCTTGGAGGAACTTCTCAGGTGGCACTGTAAGTCGGCCGGCTTTGACAACGCATTTGGAGATGGCCGTAGCGAAGACAACGGGAGACTTGTAGGTGGTTGCTCCGTCTTCTGGCTTCTTCCAGGGTTGATAGGTCCGGAGCTCGGCGCCTTTTTGCTTCTCCACGAAATGGGTCACAACATAAAGCCATTTCCTGTCCCAAGTCAAGATTCGGCTATGCATGTCGAATGCGGCCCCTGGGCTGATTTCCTTCTTGAAGGTGCAGGAGGTGCCGGCCAGAAGCACCATCACACCGTTCTTATACTCCTTGTATAGACCACCGCGAATCGCCTCAGCTCTTAGAGAAGCGAGCAGATCTGTCCTTGCAACATCGAGGTCTGAAAAGTACGTGCTGTTGGATTTATGCAAATTGTAGTCCATCTCCAGTAAGGCCACACGCGAGGGCGTGACGACTGGGCGAAATACAGAGCCTGGCCTGTGGTCAAAGTGGCCCACTTTGGGCCATCAAATGTTACGGAAGACACGGAACTAGCATTGGGTAAGTATAGATCAGACTGAGCGCACCTTGAGTCCGTCTTAGTTGGCCACTTACATGCCACACGAATGGAAATCTCTTGAAATTATGGTATAGGAGAGCGGCGGTCACGGCTCCCCAGATTGCCTTGGTTTTGTTGTTGGTGATCCATTGTAAGGCATCCTCGGTAGCTGTTTTCAAAACAGACGTAACGATGTCGAGCAGGGACGACATTCTCATGTACAGCGCTGACTTTATCATCAGAATGTTCAGCTAGTGATGGTGATCGGCTTGTTGACATGGAAAATCAGCACCATCTAGATCGAAGCCCCGAAACAAAGGGGCAAAGGGAAAAAGATATATTTTCGACATGTGCTAGCTTGAGTCGAGAGGTTGTAGAGTTCAAGCAACCGAGTCAGCGCCATTCTGTGCTGTGGGTAACATCCGTACAACGCCCTGAATAAGGTGGAACACAGAGCTCGAGACAAATCAATCAACGAGGGGCGCGACGGACTAAGGTCTGACGTCGCATCCGATGGATCCTGAAAATCGCTCCTTACATTGGTATCTTCCAATGGTGCCGAAGGGAGAAAATAATATAGCCAGCTGAGATATTCCCTCAGTAAAGAGGCCTGGGCGGGTTCGCCATTTGAGCATCTCGTTGCGCCCTGAATTTCGACAGGACTTGCCTTGTGCTTCTCATTCTTCATGTGTTTCATGTTTACGGGATTCTATTGTAACCACCGAAATTAAGAACGAGCTAGAACGGTATCATTCACGTCGGGTTGAGTTTGGATACGCGTCCTCGTTGAAACTCCGAGCTTCAAGTGCCCGTCGCGTTTGCGCACTTTTAGGCTTCCAGTATCATGTGGAGCCGACTGGCTGGAGAGAGCCATTCCAGCCCCGAACATAGCCGACGTGCGTTATGTACCTCTCGGGCGGCTTCCCTAGAATCGACCACACACGGCGAGTAACGGTGTTCCATTCTAGTTGAGGAGTTAACGGCCAGGATGATGAGAAAATGGATTTACCATTTATTGGTCAGAGAATGAGTTATTGTTTACTACAATGACTCGAACGGACCACTGCTGGTGGCGAATGGTCCAATGTTTCCAAAGGCACAATGAGAGCTCAGTGGTGATGGCAATGGGTTCATCAGAAGCCTAACCGGTGAACGTGCACCCGTCTTCTCGTCCGAAAAAAAATCAAGGACGCGCCACAGTACCGGCAGGGAATGTATCGACTCGAATATGCAGGTACATATTGGCTTCCAGCACAGCAGGGCGTGCATGCACAAGTGTCTCGGGCGCAGCCGTGGTATCAAGTAAAGCTGAGTCTAGATTCGACCATGATTATGGTGGCTCACCGAGTGCGCAAGGAACCTCTCTTCTGGGATGGAAAATCAAGGCATGTTCGTTGCGGGTAACGGTATGCACGAGCGACGATCTACCGGGGGGCCGACAGTAAGCCCCTGGAAAGTGCCGTCATCTAGTGCCACAACTCGAATGTGCTGGACCCAACCACCAATCGTCAACATCAATCATCTCGGTAACGTCGGTGTACTCTCCAATGGCAGAGCCGCAGTGCAGCCGTCAGACGGTGTTGTCCACCCTCCATGACGTAGGATTCTCCCAGGCACAAGCCCAAGGCCGGCCAGATGCCGGCTTGCCGGTTGATGTGGGGAGCACCAAGAGAAGCATCAATCCATAATGTGAATCGGGGGCTAGAAGAGAAGAAATTAGCTTCTGACGTCAACGGCACTGAAAATTCAGTGGGCAGCTAACCACTCACTGCTGCATCTACCGAATGGCAGACATATCTCCCTGTTGTTTCTTCGCACTGGAATGACGAGCGAGAGCTAAACGTAAACAAGGTCAATGCTATATCAGTGCGCCTGATTCCATTGTCATCTTCGGGGGTTGAGTTCAGCTCATCGCCTCTCGCCTCCGCTCAAGTCCGACTATCCACCAAAAACGTCTTTTGCGCAACAACCCAGTCCAATGGCTCGCCCAAATCGTCTGAGCACCAAGCTCATTTATCTGTCGGCCTTTGTTGCCTGTTCATCGGCATCTGCCTTGTACTCGACCTATAGTTTCAACCCTTTGACGCATTTGGGAGGCATCGCTCCGTACTTCGAGTCGCAAGATCCTCAGCCCTCCCCGGACGCCCCACAAGGATGTACAGCAACGCGTGCCGCCTACCTGGTCCGCCATGCAGCCATTTACGCAAACGACTTCGACTTTGAGGAGTACATCGAGCCTTTCCTCGACAAGTTGGGGAACAAGACTGGCATTGAATGGAGCAAGGTCCCCTACTTGAACTTCTTGGCAGATTGGGATGCCCCCGTCTCCGAGGCGGAGACGTCACTCCTGACGCGTGTGGGAAGACTGGAGGCGGCGCAGCTGGGAGTCGACCTCGAGTTTAGATATCCCAACCTGCGACTGCCCAAGAGAGTGTGGACTTCTTCCGCCGAAAGGACGGTCAAGTCTGCTCAGTCCCTGGTCCGAGGCCTCGAGAGTGACGATAATACGATGAACGTCGTCAGCATCTACGAGTCAAAGGAATCCGGTGCTGACAGCCTGACGCCCTATAAAGCTTGCCCGGCCTACTCCTCCACTGCTGGCAGCGAGCAATCTGCAGTCTTCCAGAACAAGTTCACGAAGCCCATCGTCGCCCGTTTGAACGACCTAGCACCCGAATTTAACTTTACCACCAGCGACGTATTCGGCATGCAGCAGCTATGTGGCTACGAAACCGTCATACGGGGCAAGTCACCCTTCTGCGACCTCGACCTCTTCACTCCGGATGACTGGCTTGCCTGGGAGTACACGGAAGATATCAGATATCATTACAACGTCGGCTATGGCCTAGAGGCCTCCGGATATATCGGCCTTCCCTGGCTTCACGCTACGGCAAACCTATTGTTGCAGGAAGACACTCCTGATGAGGACATGTACGTAAGCTTCACGCATCGTGAGCTGCCTCCGATGGTCGCCGTTGCGATGGGCCTTTTCAACAACTCTGAATTCGTCGGCGGCAGCGAATCTCGGATCAATGACACAATGCCGCTCGATCGCATCAACTACCGCCGCGCATGGAAGACGTCCAATATTCTGCCCTTCCTTGGCAACATCGCCATTGAGCGTCTGAACTGCTCCGGGGCCTATGGATACGAAGATGGCGACTACTACCGTGTGCTGGTGAACAGCGCGCCACAGCCCTTGACGGACTGTGCTGATGGACCTGGCACCGCATGCTCAAGAGATGGATTCAGCAAGTATCTGCAGGAGAGGGTTGACATGTTCTCCGGCTTCTCGGAAAAGTGCCGTGTTCAATACGACAACAGTACCGACGTCTTATCCATCTATACCGACACCTCTGTTGGTAACGGTACTGTAGTGGGAAAGCGATACGAGGCCTTTGCGCATTGAAGACTCATGTAGTGTAGATTGTAACTGTAGTAATTACATAATGTCTCTTATCGACTCCCAAACAATACTCAGACAAGTACACGGGTGTTTTGATATGAAAAAAGAAACCTTCATTTCATCTATCTGGTGTACGGCAATCCTAGGGGGTACAGTGCAAGCGAGGCGAAGTGTATACAAAGTTCATGTCTAGACTAGAGAATTGTCTGCACACCTAGGCCAGACCAAATGGTTGGAGGATAGGAGCCTCCGCCTTGACGCTAATGACCGAATCGAAACCGCCTCCGCAGGTAGGCTCAGTGAAGTTGGTAGAGCCACCGGCAGAGCAGAAATAAACGCTGCTGCCAGCACTGCAGCTGACCTTGACTGCCGCGTCGACTGCCCCGGCGGTCATGGTGACATTGCGGTTGGCCTCGCTGATTGTGGCCCCCTGCGAATCGCCACAGAGGAACCTGCCGTTGGTCCCTTGGGCGGTGCAAGGAGTGCCGTCGGTAAAAGTCACATCTTGACCCCCGGCAGGGAGAGTGAGTTGCTTTGCTGACTTGACGGCGATGACGGAAGACGGTGCTGTTCCGTTGCAGGAGGCCTGGGTGAAGGGTCGAACAGTTTTCGCAGCAACGAAATAGGTGGAGTTGCCGGCGCCGCAAGTAATCTTCACACCCGCCTGGTTCTCGTTATTGGAAGTGATTTGAACCGAACCATCCATGGAGACTCCAACAGTGGAATTAGACGCTTCGTCCAAGCATTGGAAGTTGCCATCTGCTCCTTTGGTGCATGGGGCCCCATCGGTAAAGCTGTACTCTTGGCAAAACCCGGCCGCGCTGGCAGAGGCGGCAAGCAGGGTGGCGGCCAAGACGGAGGAAGTAGTGAAATGCATGGTGACAGAATGGAGTTGGTGATTCCTTTGCTTGAGTCTTGGTATATTGTTCGGTTGCGATGATGAACTGTGGTCCTACTTGTCCGTAACAAACAATAGTTGGTTTGGTGGTGTCTTGCGTAGGATGAGCGATGTTGTTTGATGAACGATGCCGGGCAATGAGCGGTATTGTGTAGTGAGCGAAGTTGTTTCGTTAGAAAGGAATGTTGCTAAATGAATGGTGTCTATTGTTCTTCCTGTCAAAGATCAAGAGGATGTTCGGCTTTTCTATATTTTCACACGAGAGAAAAAGAGGACTCCGTAACCGCATGGTCTTCTCAGCATACTACATAGTAGTGTATCTGCGACATGCGACTCGCCCTAAAGCCTCCTTGGAGTTAGGGAACCCTTGTTTTGAGTACGTTTGACAGCGGTGTGGGACAGAAGTTAAAAACCCTTTTGTGTCAGGTGAACATGGCTGTGCTGTATTATATTAATATAACAAGACGTAGAGTTTACAAAGCAGTGTATACGAAGCCTATAGGAGCTATTTTTGTCATTAATTCACTATTATATAGCACCTAGTTCATAGCGCCATGTGCCCTTATAAGCAGTGTTGACAGCAATGCGTGCGATCCGGAATTGCCGGAGCCCCGGTTGGTTAGTGCCACGCTGGACAGTACTGTCAGCCCCTATTGCATAGATGCTATTACCAAACGTCCTAGTTTGCTTTCTAAAAACCTTGAGTGAGGCGACCTCCGGTACCGTCATGCGACTCAAAGCCCAAGGTTTTCGACGACCTTGGTGGCCGAGTTCGGATCTTGCGGCTTGCAAGTTGGTCACGGTCACCCCGTCCGGACCCGTCACGATCTTGATAGTAGACCAACAGTGCTATTATTGCCGGTACGTCAAACCACAGCCTAGTAGCGACTCTATTGTTGCTGACGTTCCAGCTGCCAAAGACTATTCACGCCATGATTAAAGTGAAGTCGAATGCAGCAGGTACTCTGCTTTTTTATTTTGTATTTTTAGGTATTACAAGATTTTCCAGGGTACGTATCTGTTGCTGATCAGGCTCTATGAGATGCGTCCCCGTACTGCCTATTGACGTTAATAGGTTGATTTAGATAGGTTGGATGAGTTGTTATAGGGGGGGGGGAAGGCAATAAAGGAGGTGTGGGGCATGACACCACAGTAGGTTCCTCCGTTTAGCAGCCACCTAACTAATCACATGACTAGGGGCTCCTCTCCTCCTTATCTCCACAGGGGATCCATCCTAGCCATAGTACGCCACTATCAGCCCTATTGACTACCTATCTGGGTGGGACAAAGGTCCTTAGGCTCGCAAACGCCCCAGCGCAATCAAGCCCATGGGCGGAGGAAAGCTCCGTGTGTAGCCAAGGCCGCCCAATCTAACAAACACGGCTTCGAACGCCATGTCGACATCCAGGTTGGACATCTTAGACATGCCCTTGGTAGAAGCATTACTGTGCGATGCAAGACCGGAAGCCCAGTTCGTCTTGCTCAATTGTCTGTCCATTTGCATCGGTGACAACAGGGGCACGGGGAATTAGCCTGCGCCGTCCAAAACCAACGCGCCCTCCGGACCCTTAATGTCCGTTTGCGGATGGTAAGCATTAGCCGGAGGCAGTTCTTCGTGTCGTCGTCCAATGAACTTGGCGAGTGCGGTTGTCGAATTCATACCGCAACCTCTCATTATTGGTCCCAGAAGCCACTCCGGAGCGCGCGCCGCGCAGACTAAACATGAGCCCCGGGCCGGCTGGCCAGGGTCGGTGGGTGGGAGTGAGGAACCTCGGGTTTGACTTGATTTTTAGGGCAGAACCGCGTCATTGGCTTACGTGATCGAATCCTTCTATGTACATAGTGGTAGGGGCAAGTCTTTTTAACCCTATGATGTTACACCCTAACCCTAAGCTAACAGAATCAAGGTAGCGATGGTGATAGTAATAAGGGCTGGGACTGCCAGCTGGCACGCTGGTAGAAGTCATGAGGTGGCAAACGTTAGTTACCTGGTAGGGGTAAAAAGCTTCGGCCGGATACCAAGTACAATTGACAATTCCATACCTTAGATTGGTCCTTTCGACGTTGTTCCATGATAGAAAGTTCGTGTATAGGGGTTCATCGACCACTAACCAGTCGCTTGACCCCCACCCTACATGAGACCAGCCTCTTGTAAACTAACCAATTGGGCTAATGACAGCCACCAGGTTCAGAATCCGGAATGATTTTGAGGTGCCTATCATGTGCGGGCCGCATACAAAGTTACAGGGGTAAGTAAAATATCTCTCCTATGTATAGCGAACATAATCAGGCTACGTTTCTACACCTTTCTATCGCTACCTAGCCTAATTCCCTACCTTTCCCCTAAGCATAAAGGTTTACTATTATTCCTTGATTCAAAGAGAGATATAGAGAGAGAGAAAGAGTAGCAGTGAGAGTGATGGTGAGAGTGGTAGTGATAGTGACAGTAGTGATAGGAGTGGAGTCACTAACGCTACTGTAAGATAGGGGGTGTATGTCAGATACCTAGCAGGGATATTTTACTTTCGCCTGTAACTATCGTACAACAGGCAGCAAGCAGTCCCAGACATCTACCGTCGCCAAGATCCCTACATAGGAAGCAACTAAGGTAGATGGAATGTCTCAATCTTGCTTTTCCGGGGTACGTATTCAAGGCCGTCCAATCCTCACGCTTTACAACCGGTACGATATACGAGACCCTGAAGCGGATTCGTCCGAGGCGGCCCGAGCGGAGCCGCCTCCCGGTGGTGGGTAGTGGGTATTATATTAGGTAGCACCATCTAACGCCCAATCCCTTTCCGGGACAAACGCAACAGAGCCAAGTCCAACATCTCAACAGCAGAGTTCCAACAAGAAACAAGCTCAACTACTTTCGGTTGTTACTATTCAATATACTTGATTTGCCAACGTCACTGCGAGACTGTCCAGAGGGGACGCGGCAGCACATGCCTCGATCGAATCCAGACAGTAGTCCCCAACCCGCGGTGGCGAGCAACCAAGCCACCCCCATGCGCCTCACGTAAGTATTTCCATCAGATTGATTATATCTAAAAAAGCTGCATCTTTGTTACTCACCCTTCTGGCTGCTTGCCAGGTGCGAGCCATGTCGAGATCGTAAGGACATGGCGGCGGCAGCAGCACTCCGCCGACAGAAACCACCGGCGTCTTGTTGCCTGCCTTGGCGCCTCACTCTTATGCGCTAGGGAGAACACCCAGCCTGCCTTCGCCAACCCTAACAATCCTGGCCACGACTCAAACTCTGGCTAAGCCTTGGGATCTTTTTGCCTCTGCTGATGACATGCTGGGTAACTTGGGTTTGCCTGAGCATTGCTTTCTGTCATTAGTGGGCTGTGGAGCTCCCGACTTTTCTGCTTTCCAAATGAACCTGGACCTAGACATGCTGCTGCCCTTTGCTCTCCCCGAGCCTACATGTAACGAGCTGCCGCCCCTGAGGCTGGACGAAGATGCCAACCCGGGTCTAGTATCTGCCGCGGGCGGTCTCCTAGCCGAGCTCTTGTCCCGACTGCGCGACGTTCAATACATAACGGAGGGGTTTGTGAAAGCTCTTACCCCGAACCATGTGGCGTTGGGCGTAGGCGCTCAAAATCCTTGTTGGCTGAGTACCTAGCCGCCCGGTCGGCCAGAAAGGTCACCAGCCTCCAGAAACCGCCGGCGGCCACCCGACCCAGCCGTGTCTGGTGAATCGCGTTGTACCACAGACCCGACGTGTTCATGATGCTGGGACTGAAACTAGCCAGAACGCGGGTCGAGATAACATCCACGATATTCCAAATTCCTAGCAGCGTCGGCGGCGCCATCCTGGCCGGTTGTTAATGAAACGCGTTGATAGAAGAGAGTCGAACAAACGGCCTTCTGGATGGCGGATCCGCGCTTCCGGACGCTCACGCACCATGTTCGCAGCGGCTCTGCAGCCGCCTCCGCCGGCGAGCGCGGCGCCGGTCTGTTGGCGTCGCTCTTGGAGGCGGCGACGGGCGCCGAGGCGGTCCTGGCGGCGCGTGAGGCCATCGAGGGTAAGCTGGGCCGCATGTTGCTGCTCGATGCAGACGCCTTCGGCGACCTGTCCCAGTCTGTTGCAAGCTATGGCATCGACAGCATGATCGGCGCCGAGCTGCGCAACTGGTTCTTCAAGGACTTTGGGCTTGATATTCCCTTTCAGCAGCTCCTTGGGCCCTCATTGACGCCTACGAAACTGGCGGAGCAAATCTGTGCTTCGCACGGCATTGCCGTCTGACCTACGATGATAAATGGCACACAAATTGATACATCTATGTAGGCACATGAGGAATTTTGGTTGAGTTCTAGTACAAGTTTTGTATCAGGTTTCTTTTTCTTACTAGAATATATTATACATGTTTCCCACGCTTAGGTAATAACAAGACCGAGTTTTGAATGGACCTCCATATGCTTTCTCTTGGTTGATAATTATGACATAATTAATCGTTATAAGTGACGACTCAGTCCATTCTCCTAAACCTTCCCTCCTACATACTCTTTTTCGCACGTACTGTTAGTACGTGCGCGTGCACCACCATATAACACACTAACACCGTAACCTCACTAACTATGCCAGCCTATCCTGGGCTGGCAACCCTAAACCACCTGCACCCTAGCCTCTGGCCACCATTGCAGGCGGTTACTCTCTTAAGCCCTACCGCTAGAGCTAAAGGTTCTCTAATAAAGCATAAGAGGATTATAAAGCTCTCTCTAATAAGTAATATAACTATAATACTAAGGGTAGCAGCCCTTATAGACTAACAGATTATATTTCTATAGATAAGTACTAAACTTAAGGAGCACCTTAGTATAGGTATATCTATATATAGACCTAAAATAAATATAACTTAGACTAAGACTACTACTAAGATTAAGGCCTACTAAGAGGAGTAATAATATATAGTAGGTACCTATCTAGATGCCCTAACTAACCTCTTCTAGAAACTATATACCTAAGGAGAAGATAATACTTATATAAATTACTTTAATAAGCTACTCTTTACTACCCTTTAGAATAATAGGAAACTATATAATAATACCTAAACTCTAACTTATACCTAGAAGGCTATAATAGTAGGATAGGAATAGGAATAAAACGACATAGCTTAGCCTTTAGACCTATAGGCATAGTATCCCCCCTAGAACCCTAAGATAGCTTAGGATAAGAGAAGAGCTAAGCTAGGTAAGGGAAATATATAAGTAAGACCTATATAGTATAATCTATAGGCTAACCTTTAGATCTTTATATAGATCCTATAAAGTAGCTATATAGCTAAGATTACTACTACTATTACCTATTAAGATATTACTAGAATCTATAAGATTTAAACTATAAATATTAAAAAGATAACTAAGGTATAAACTAGTTTTATAGTTACCTCTTAAAGCTATAGAGTTAGATTAACTATACTTAATAGCTATACTAAGCTATCTAAATACCTTAGTGCTACTACTATTAATAGTACCTAAATATAGACATACTATAAGGTCTTAGGGGTCCCTTAGTATATTTATAACTACTAGGGAAACCTCTTTATAGTTACTTTAGAACTAATAACTAATAAAGTTAAGATAGCTATAGGGTAGACTCTAGCTAAGATTTATATAATACTAAATATATAGGACTATAAGGTATAGTCTTAGATTATTACCCTTAGGGAAAAGGTATGCCTATTTAGGCTCTTTAATAGTAGGCTTTTATAATAGTTTAAACTATACTTCTAACTATAATAATATATAGTATACTTTAACTAGTATAGCTATAAGCCATACTAAAAGAGCTAGCTATATAAGAGATATAGTAAACTAGAGGATAGACACCCTATAGGGGTATATAAAGCCCTAATTTAGTATACTAATTATAAGAGGCCCTACCTAAGTAACTATCCTAACTACTAACTATAGCTAAGAAAGAGTAAGGATAGGAAAGTAATAAGACTAATAAAGGTATAATAATAAGTAATTTAAAAGAAGGAAAGACAGAAGTATATAGAGGTATAGGGTAACCTAAATACCTAGGAGGATATATAGATAGATATAAGGGAGGTCTAAAGCCCTAGCCTAGAATAATAGATATAAAAGGAAGCTAGCCTTATAGTATATAAAGAATACTATATGTTTACTTAGCTAGATAATAATATTTTAGAAGGAGGGACTACCCTAGCCCTAAAGGTATTTTTAGGTACCTCCCTTTTAGTAACCTCCCTATAAAATAAAAGCCTATAGTAGTAAACCTTACTATTATATAAGTTAATATAAAAAGGTCTAGCCTAACATATAATATAGTATTACACCTAGCTAATAAGAAAAGAGTAGACATCCTTATAATATAAGAACTATAGTACTTTATAGGATATAAAAGAAATAATACTAAGATATACTCTAACTATTCCCTTTATATACTAGTACTCTACTAAATAGATTTAAATATAAGACCTAAAGTCCTAATATATATTAGGAACTAATATATAGATATTAATATCTAATATATTATAGTAACACCCCTCTAGGATATAATTAGGGTCTCCCTTAAGGGGATACTTTACCTTAATATCTATAGGTCCCTATAGGAACCTATAGTTATTAAGGCCCTTAAGGTGTAGGAACTACTTAAGGGAGTCCTAGTTATAAGGGATTTTAATACATACCACCCCTTCTAGTAGCTAGGGATCTAACTAAACTAAGGCGCTATATATCTAGTAGTATAAATAGATATAAACATACTTATGCTTATAAACATACTAGGAGTACCTATATATAATAAGGGGAATACTCTTAACTTAGTCCTTATAGATATCCTACTAGTAACTACATAAGTTATAAAATACTTATATACTAGCTTAAATTATAATACTCTACTTACTATAGTACTAGCCCTAATATAACTACTATAATAAACCCTATAGAGGGGGGTCTTACTTAAGGACCCTAATAATAAAGACGCCTATATAAAAGAGGTAAAGAATATAATTTAGGTACTACCTTTAGTAAAAATACTCTAACCTACTAAACTTAACTAGGTAGTAGCTACTCTTATAGATATTTCATAAAGCTTAGTACTAGCTACGTATAAGCTAAAAATAATAGGCTAATCTATATAGTAGTAGACCCTAGAGTATATATAAGTAAGGCTAATATACCTCTAGAAGAGGAGGGATAACTTAAATAAATAGAACTTAATAGAAGACAGATAGGGGTTCTAAAGGACTATCTAAGCAGCTAAAGTATAGTTCTATATAAAGTAGATTAATAATATATAGATAGATAAGGACCTATATAGGGTTATAGGGTAGTATAAACCTTAGACGTAGTTCTATATGCCTCCTCTCTAGGGTAATAAGGATATAATTACTATACTTAGTAAGAAAGCTATATACCTATACTAGAAAATACTTAAGAGATTTAATAAGGAGATAGATATTAACCCCTTTACCCTAACTATCTTAAGGCAGTAAGTTAAATAGGATAACTATATTCCCTTAGAGGAGGTAAAAGTAGTACTACTAGGTACTAAGAATATAATACTAAGGGTTAATAGGATAATAATTATAATACTTAAAGTAGTATAGCTATATATTAGTTAGTATATTAGGAATCTCTACTAATATTACCTACTAGTAGGATATTACCCCCTACCTTTTAGGGATGCTAAGGCTATTATAATCCTAAAGCTAAATAGAGACACCTTAATAGCTAAGAGATAGAGACTAATCTCCCTACTTTCTATAGTAGGGAAGGGGCTAGAGAGGCTAATTACTTAACGTATAGTAAGGAAATATATAGAGCTATTTATTCTATACCTATAGGTAGTAGGTATACTCCTAAAGTACTTAGTAATAAATATTATAGGGGTATTAACTTATAATATTAAGGTAGCTCTAAATAGATAGCTATATTATACTCTAATTATAATAGATATCTAGGGGGCCTTTAATATAGTAAATAGTAGGAGGCTTTATATAGGATACTAAGGGAATAAGGGTAGCTAGATAACCTTATCTACTAGGTAAGGATATTTATAACTAAATAAAGAGTAAGAGTCTAGTTTAAGAGGCTTACTACCCCTATAACTATATTATACTATAGACTACTATAAGGCTCCTTAGTCTCTCTAATTTTATATCTCTACTATACTAAGCTCCTCTACTAGATAGGAGACTAAGTAAGACGCTATAGATATATTAATAATTATATAATACTTAGGATTAGTAAGATAGAAGAAGTAAGTAGGGACTAAGTATAGTAAATACAAAAGGAGACTACCCTCTAGGGATAAGAGGATAGCATACTTTTTAATACTAAGAAAACTAAGGTACTTTACTTCTTAAGGGGATAAAAGATAAAGGTACTATCTATTTAGTATAAGGGGGAAGAGATTATACTAAAGTAAATAATATAATAGCTAGGAGTATACCTAGATAGGGGCCTTACCTTTAAGAAATATATTAAGACTTAGGTAGCTATAGTATAGAAAACAGTAGGGTACTTAAGGGGCCTTAACTTATACTCTAGGGGGCGCCCCTACTAGTAATATAGAAGGTAGTCTATACTATAGTTATCTTATAGGCCTTATATAGGTTAGAGGTATAATACCTTAGTATAACTAGATATAGCCTAAAGTAGTAGGGAGGTATATACCCCCTAGTAAGCTATAGGCTTATAGATTAAATTAAGAAGATTTAGACTTTAATTAATATAGTACTAAGGGGTTATCTCTTAGTTTAGAAGACCACCCCTATAGCAGCCCTCTAGAGAGAATCTAGTACCCCTCTGGTAGTCCTCCTTCTAGAAACTACTAGATAATAGTATAGCCTTAGGCTAGGCACCCTAGATATAGACCACCCCCTAACAGAAAGGATTTAGACATATAGTAAGAGAAACTAAAAAGGCAGCCTAATCTACCTAATAATCCTAATAAGGCTAGTATAAGAGACCTTATAATTCCCCTACCTAGTACTATAGAACTAGACGTATAGATAAATATCTACCTATTAGGTAGTTAAATAGATAAAAATAACTATAGCTAGTAACTATATAGAGTAGATAGTAGGGTTACCCCTAATATATATTATAGTATACTTAGATAGGTCCTAATAAAACTAAATAAAATAGGTTTTAGATATATAATATATAGAGGAAACACCCTTATCTACTAGAGAAGAAAAAGGCTACTATATATAGAAGTTTATAATATAAAAGCAGAAGGGGTATAGGCCGGTTTAAGGTTAGCCCTATAGTATATAGAGAGGGAGATAAATAGTATTACTATATACCTAGATAACTCTACTATTATATATAGACTAAATAGAACCCCTATTACCTCTTTATAGGAGGCGTTTAAGGATTTTATTAATATAGCCTCTAGGTATAAGATACTAGTTAATATTAGATAGGTCTTAAGGTATATTAGAGTCCCTAGGAATAAATTAGTAGACCTTCTAGTAAAAAAAGGGATATAAATAATACTAGTAGACCTCTAAGTAAGGGTACCTACCTATAGCTACGTTAAGTATAGGATATAGGGTAGATAGTAACTTACCTTTATAAAGTAGTAGTATAAGAATTAACTAGATAGCTATAAGGTACTTAATAATAACCTAAACTTAGACCTATAAGCTATATTAATACTAATAGATAAGATCTCTAAACTATTACGTAAGGAGCTCTACTAGATAATTATAGTAAGGACTAAATATAAGGACTTTATAGTATATTATAATAGATTTAAGTATAATAATATAAATAGAACTTATACCTATAGTAAACTAAAAATAATAGTATACCTACTAAAGTATAGAAAAATAAAATAAGAGGGAGGACTACTACTATAGTTTAATATAGAAAGGTACTTTAAGGAATAGCTTACCTAGAGGTATAGTAAGTTTATTAGATATATTAACTTTAATAACTTCTATTTAAGGATCTATTTATACTAAATATAGATTTAGATATATACCTAACGTATTACCTAATCTACTATTATAGATAGAAGACCCCTACTAAGGCTAACCTACTAGTAGTAGTTAGGCTTTATTATAAGTAGGTCTATAGACTTATTTACTTACTCTAGTATCTCCCTACTTAGGGTGCTACTTATACCTATAGGTATTAAGGTAGTATAATAGTATTAGATACCTATCTATACTTACTACCCTCCCTTATATACTATTACCTTACTCTCCCTTACTTACTAAATACCTTTCCTTTATCCCCTCCTTTTATTCTATATATCCTTATACTATAGGAGATATATATTACTTAATAAACCTTAAGGGAAATACCTCTAAAAGATATAGATATACTAATAGTACTATATAATAAGGTATATAGATTACCCCCCCTGCTACCCTTACGTACGTGTGAAGATAGCTAGGGAGGCGACTATATAGACCTAGGAAGCTAAAGAGCCCTTAAGCACTTAACAGTAAGGAACAGAATGAAAATAACGAGATCCTAGACACGACGAAGGGAGGAATAGTGATAATACAGAAAAATAAGGCACTAGAAACATTATGGTGATAGAAACAGGCTTATATGTATATGTATATTACTAGGAGTTCTATGTCACCCCAGGCGCCCTTTGCCCTTGACAGGGACGGCACCGGCGTTAAATAGTACAACAACAACAACAAGTCCATTCTCCTACGGGACTTAAGTCCATCCATTATATTTGATTTAAGAAATATAATAATAAAGCGATTTTCTATTTACAGCTGACATCTCAGGTGGAAAAGGCTATCTGTAAAAAGGTAAGCCTTTCAAAAGTATTCGTCTTGATTTATATACTTATCTATAGCTTCTATCAGGGCTTTGAATCCTTGAGACTTTTTAGATCCTAACTAGATCATATCACGATAGCTTCAAACCTTTTGTCCCGTAACTGACATAAGGTCTGTCATGTGCATCATTACTCTATATCTTCCCCATTTGCCACGCAATTGAATCTCACTCGGCCGCAATAGATACCTTGACTTCCTACACCATACATGCCACAGGCGTGTTTCACGGGACTAACCATAAGGTTTTTTATTCTATCGTTTTTCTTCTATTGTTATTAGTGTGAGACTCTGCGTCTAGGTCAACAACGATAGCTGTTCCTGGCGTAACCTTGCCGTCACACAAGTCCTGCCAAGCCCCCTCCATACCTCCTTCGCCCTCCACACCGGTGAGACGGCGCAGGCTGATATCCCCCGGGCCGTTCTCTCGGTAGAATCTTTCCCATGCTTCGTCCAACGCCCGTGAGTACTCGGCAGCTCCGACGGCCTTCAAAGCTCGGTCTCGCACGCCGCTGGTGTTAAACTGTACCTTGCCCAGTCTTTTCGACTGCGCTTGGAAAGCGGCCATCTCGACGTCCGTGAACACCTTGGGCTCCTGGCCCACTTGTATCACGGAGGTGGCCGAGGCGAGAGAAATGGCAGACGCAGAGAGCGCCCCCATGAAGTCATCGAGCACTTTTGCAGGGGTACCAAAGTCGAGTACAACAACGCGGGTCGGGGCAGCGTCGCGAATCCACGATATGGCGTCGTCCATGGGCTCTGTGTAGGCGGCGGACTTGATGGCGAGGGACGGGGTCCGGCCGTCGTCGGCGAATGAGGCGAGCGTCTGGGGCGACGATGTCAGCTGCAGCAGGGCCGCGGGGCCGCCGCTGGCCCTATCGCGATTCCGCGCGAGCTGCCAGGCCAGACTGCGACCCGTCTTACTCGCGGCCGACAGGCTCACCACCAATGCACCAGTGAGGTCGGCATCCTCGTCGGTCCAGGGGAGGTGAGGGAGGCCGAGGGGATGGATTGGGGGGTTAGGGTTGGCAGTTGCCGAGGCCGAGGCTGCCGACTGGAAAACGGCCTGGTTGAGCAAGTGGGCCGACTCGAAGACGGGAAACAATGACCGGAAGGCGGCAAAGGTGTCATCCAGACGAGCAGGGGTATACTGGTAGTGGTTGTACATGGTCATGAGGCTGCTCCGATGCGAGCTCGTCTCGGCCCAAAGACCCGAGGTGGCCGACTCGACCGGTGCCAGCTGGAGATCAACATGATGAGAACATGTCGGCCACATTCCCCAAAGGCGAGAGCCCTCGGCGATGTACGGAATGGTTGTTTCCGTTACCCGAGCGAAGCCCCAAGCCGGGACTATGCCCCATTCCCCGGCGTCGTTGAAAGGGGCCGGCGCGTCCCCGGGCACTGGGTAGGCATCCCACCAGTGCAGAAGCGTGCCCCCCCGTGCATAGCTGAGGTTGTTGGAGCTGAGAGAAACGAGCTCGACGCGGACGCGGACGGACGATGGCGCGAGCTGGCTGCGGAGCTGTGTGTCCGGAACCTTGCACGCTGCGTGCCGCGTATTGTCCTGCTTGGATACGACGTGAATGTGCGCCTCGGAGCCCATAATGCCTTTTTTCTGCCAAGTCAAACTAGTTCGGTGTCCGCCGCATGAAGAATGAATGAACCATGTAAGAGAGAGGTCGTGCCGTCGAGTGAAGCTTGTGTGGTGTGATGCTGATGATAGGATCGCCGGAGAGACCGTCCACGTGACCCGAAAGTCGCGTGGTGCGGGGAAGGCGGACATTCGCGGCCGTGCTTGTCCGATGCCGATGCCGATGTCGACGGCGGCGTCGCACACCGAAGATGCCCGGACAATTGAACCGGGACTACACTGAGTCCTAGGCATGCCAAAACGCCGATCATCTCTGGGATTGGAGCTATGGGGAGTCGGCAATTGATACAAGCCCGGAATGCAGCTTTGTGGCCGCTTCAACATTGGCTCATATACCAGCCAGAAAGTATCTTTAAGTAACAGGTGAATGCGGTGATGCTCAGGGTTCTACTTACAGGCAGCAACACGAGCAGACAGTCTGCCATTCACCCTCCTCCAGGTGCTAAGCAATGGCATTATCAACTAGCCTTTTGGTTCTCGCTGCACTGGGCTTCGTGTCGCTATGGGGAGGCATGTGGTTTAACGGTACCCTCGAGGGGTTGCTGAGAGTACAGCAGACTGCTGTCTTCCCCGATGGTCGGCCGATGCGAACCAACTTCACCGGACACGTGCTCATCGACTCACCGACCATACTGCTCGTCGCCTTCTTCGACCTCATCACCGACGAAAAGACGCACCCGGCCGCGCCATGGCTAGTGTTTGATCTCTGTAGCGTCCTCGCAGCCATCAACACTTGGGTGCTGATCGAGAGCCGCCGCCGCGGCGTCCGAAACCTTTTCCTGCGCCAGTAAGTCGGTCAATGCCGTTTTCCCTCGCCGTGACTGGGAAGCAAACGTAAACAGTCGCTAACGACATCGGTACCATCCTCTTCATCTTCCTCTGGAACTCTTTGGGCGCCGCCTTTGTGGCCCCCATCTATTTCTATTTCCTCACTCAGAGCCGCCATACCGCCCGAGATGCAACCATCCCCTTGAACGAGGCCCGGGCCTTTCCTCTCACCCTTGTGGCCAACGCCGTCTTTCCCCTTCTCATGTTTACCTCCGGCGGCTCCGACCACGAAAAGCACGGCTTCATCGCCCAGTTCAGCCTCACGCCCGTCTTCATGGTCCTGTGCATCGTCTTCTTCAGCCGGCCTGGCACCTCACTTACCACCTTTGCTACCCCCAAGGACAAGGCTCGACCGAACGCCGATGCCCCTTGGATCGTCGCCTCCCTATGCGCCACCGGCGTCCTGACGGCCGCCCAGCACTTGTACACCGTCGCAGCCACGTCCCTAGCCCTCACCTCGGAGGACGCAGGCCATTTGACCTGGGCCCAAGTCTTTGTGCCGTCGGCTTCCAAGGTACTCTCCTCGCCCCAGAGCTCGCAGATGGCCTTGGTGGAGGGGGCTCTCCTCTTTACCCAGTTGGACTGGTTGATCACCGCTATTGCATGTGTCGTCTTCACGCACTGCCTGCTCCGAAGTAGCTCAAACAACGGCCAAGAGGGGTCCGGCTTGGCCAGTCTGGCCGCCATTTCCTTGGCAGCCGCCATCCTGGGGCCCGCCTCCGCTGGTTCTTTTGCGTTGATGGTGAGAGAGAAGAGGCTCCGTGCAGGCGTAGAAGTGCAAACGCCAAGTATATCAGCCAAGGGCGCGGGAAGCGGGTCTAGCAGCACTCAGCCAAGAGACTCTGTCACTCGCTCTTTGGAACATTGATACCTTACACGACTTACCACCCTGATATATTGGGTTGATAGGCGCAGTCCATGGGCGACGGATTGGGGAATGTAATAGTGCCACACACGCGTGTCCATACTCATGACTCTATTGTTCAACTTATTCTCCGCATCCTGAGAGGAAATATGTTGAGGTAAGGTGGGGTCACGTGCCCACCTCGCCTCTGGAGGGGCAGCCTTAGCCTTCTTCACCTTCATGGGGCAAGGGATCTTACCTACAGTTTTCCTCCTCTCTTCACCTTCGTTCAGCAGCAATATACAGAGATATTGATTATTCGTTACGTCCTTTTGACATCCACAGGTTATAAGCTCTAGGCCACAATTTTTCTTTGATTAATTAAGCTAGCAGCCTCTTTCTACTCTAAGCAGGGAAAATCTTATACATGGAGTTCTAAGATACTTTTATTATTTCCACTTTGTGTTTCAAGTCACGTAATTGCGTGATGACGACGGTTGAAGTTGATCATCTAATGGAGAGAACACCCTAAATTACTGAGAGTATCTTGGTTCTCTGAGGCCTTTCTAACCATAAGTCCCCTGCAACTGGTTTGACATTTCCGTTACAAATTTTGATCTTTAGACGGAATGATTAGGAGAGAACCTTATTAGCTAACCGAGGCATGCTTGTTTCGACCATGCCTAACTAGACGGCTGCCTAGAATAGTTTATGATTGGCAGATCATAGATGGGACAGGAGATGGGCAACTTTGACAAAAAACCACGGTATTCTTGGAGGTCATCTTTATGTGGAATTTTATTGCCTGTTGCCCTGTTTATCCGTATCCTGTAGGAAAAGAAACCCAACAAGAGGTCTAGGGTTAACTATCAAAACCCGGCAGAAACCAGACCAGGAGACCCTGTATAGTCGCGAATCACGGAGAAATACGAAGCAAAGGAACCCGGACACCCCGCCCCGCAAGAGCCCAGACTGCAACAAAGTATAAGGCCATAGTTGAAAGCACCACAGGGACGATCAAGCTGTCGTACCCCTTGTTAGCGGCGGGCTTCTTCTCAGCCGCCCCGTTCCCCTTGGCCGCTGGGCTCTTGTACTTCCATGGTAAAGTTCCTTTTTTCTCGTCTGGAAGCGGCACGTAGTCCAGTTTCGGTGCGGCGCTGCAGCTGTCGGCCACCCCGTCGGCAATGACGCCGAGTCCCACGATGCTGCCCAGTACCTCTTGTTAGCTGAACGCCCCAGGGAAAGAAATTCAAGAACATAATCCCATGTGAGCATCACGTACGGCAAGATCCAGCGCTGAATGATGTAGTACGGCCAGCCATCGTACGCCTGCAGGCGCGTCACCAGCCAGCTGGGAACCATGATCTCCTTCGCCCGCTTCACCCGCTCCTCCTGGTACCGATGCAGCGCAGTTCCCAGCTCCGTTTCCGAGGGCTTCTTGTTGGGATGGCGGGCCACGGCAGCGTGCAGCTCGTTGGCCAGCACGACGGCGTCCTCCATGGCCAGGAAGCCGCCAAAGGCCGCGTTGGGCGTGACCTTGTGCGCCGAGTCGCCCGCCAGCACCGTGCGACCGTAGAACCAGCGCGAGAGGATGCCCTCCTCCAGAGAGACCAGGTGGCCACGGATGCGCGACCGCCAGATGTCGCCGAAGACGATCTCGTCGCTGACCGGGTAGGAGGCCAGCTCGGCGGCCTTGGCCTCGGCGTCCGCGGCCGTGTAGTGGGCGCGGTCGGGCCAGGTGATAACGCGGTCGCCCGGCAGCTTGCAGTGGATGATGAAGTAGAGGGCGTCGGGCTGCGAGAGGAACAGGAACGAGAACTTATCGTTGGATACGTTGGTCATGCGCGCCCGCCCGAGGCTCGGCTGGGGCGGCGCCACGCCCAGGAGACAGTTGTACGAAGTCTTGATGCTCTGCTTCTCCTGCACCGTGAACAGACCCGGCGACTGCTTCGCCGCCTTTTCCCACATGAGCGCCCGCACCGCGCTATGCACGCCATCGAAGCCAACGATTACGTGGCCCGCGTGGACGGTGCCATTGTCCAGGATGGCTCGCACGCTCTCATTCTCCTCGATCACGTCCATGACCCGAGCATTCTCGAACACCTTGGTCTTATCCGGCAGGGCATCGTGTAGTATTTGCAAAAAGTCCTGCCGGGCCAGAGTGTATGTCAAGTAACCGTTCCTGTTCCAAAAAGGTCAATACCAGCGCCGCGAGGAATCGTCTGCCTCCCATACCACTGACTGTGTGCGGTTGGTGGCATCAAATTAATCAAGGCTTGATATTATTGCACGTACTTGTTGTTGATGGTGTCGAAAAAGGGGCCCACCATAAACTCCTTGCCGTCTGGACCACGGTTCGAGAAGGACGTCACGGGCTCGCAGCGGCTATCCACCTCTTCGAGACATCCGATCTGGTGCAGGATCCGGCTGGCCGACGGGTAGATCGTGATACTGGCCCCCCACGCGGGCGCCACGGGGTGCTTGTCGAGAACGACATAGTCGATGCTGGCCTTGTGAAGAGCAGGCTGCTGTATACTTTACACACGGCGCGACGATTTGGGTCGATGGAGACACCTCTAGGCACATTCTAGGCCACTGGAGGACCGGACCGCAAGTGCTTCACCGCTGGGCAGCATGTGATATCGGCCGTGGTATTCTCCAATTGATAAGGGGGCCAACAACCTACCTGCAACTGCGGCTGTACTTTTACTGCACTGCCACACCATCAGTCTTACAGTCCTGACTGTGATTTGCCCGCTTAGGAACTCTCCTGCATCGATGTCTTACACCGCCTGGCAGATTGGACAAGTGTAGAGTATTTTATTGATTTTGTGATAAGGTAGCAGTCCCCTTCCCGTTAATTTCTTTGAGATCTTGGACGAAACTTCCCATTGTCGGTTGACAACACCTCCGTGCTACACATCAGCCTAATCTGCAGTAAGAACCACGACATGTCAAATGTGACCCTGCTAACACCTCAAGTACGCGCCTGCTCCCCTGCTTCTTACGTTGTCATACCACTATGGATAATGAGCAGTTTCTTGTTGCTTGGATTCTTTCCTCGTCTGACCACCACAAAATCGCCACTTCTGTCTTTGATGAGACCTACTATCATACTCTCCGCTCTGCATCCTCCAACGCGATCTACACCACTGGCAGAATTGGCCAGCATAGGATCGTTGTGGCAAGCAAGAGCTCCGTCGACGTGTCACTGGACAACGAAGACTTCGTCAACAACCTGTTGCGTGAGTTTCCAGCTGTCAGGGCAGGCTTCCTAGTGAGCACCGATGCCGAGGCATCTCAAACGGGACGTGCAGCTGTGGGCGACATCGTTTTCGGAACGAAACCCGACTTGCAGAGTGGCACCATCTATCTCGATGCTGAACAAACGAAAAGACACGAGCGACTCTTTATCAGCGGCCAAGCAAAGCGTATTCCCGAGTCTGCAACATTGGCTCTCGAGGATATCCTTGGTCACAAACAACACGGCAAATGGCCTCAATACCTCGGCGAAGACTATCCACTCCATCACCGAACTTTCCGCGGCGCGATAGCGTCTTCGAGAGAACATTTCGGCGACCCTAGTGTTCTTGATCGCATTGGATCCGAGCATGATATCCTATGCTTTGAGACGGCTGCAGCCAGCATGAGCTCCTATTCGTTCATACTCGTCGCAGGTATCGCCCGTCGCTCAGATAATCAACACTACTGCTTACCTTCTGCGCAAATTTGCAACGCTGTTGTATGGTATCTTTCCGGCCTGGTCCGTCTCATCAGCCCTGCCAAGCTTGTTATGGAACCACCGTTGGTCAACTACTTCCAGTACGAGCCTTTTGATCTGGATCGCCCAGGATTCCGACTGGTCAGGCTAGAGGCGGGGTCGAACCGCGACCCAATTCGCTGTCACCTTTTCCAAGCTTACCTAGACGATGAGGAAACTCTTATTCCTTACGAAGCGTTGTCATACTGCTGGGGCGACGACACTTCGCTACGGCAGACAGTTCTGGTGAATGGGAGTTTTCTCTTCATTACAGAAAATTTGTTCGAAGCTCTTATATATTTGAGAGAACCAGGAGAAGACCGTATACTTTGGATTGACGCTCTGTGTATTGACCAGAGCAACGTCCGAGAGCGCGGACATCAGGTTTCGTGGATGGGAAAAGTCTACCAACACGCTGAACGAGTTCTGTTCTGGCTAGGGCATGTCCCATACAACTTCAGAGATCTGATGGAGTCGCTCAAGTTATTCAAAAACAAAGTTCCACGTCACGCATGGGAGAGCTGGGCCCTCAATGACTCTAGGTGGTCAGATATCTGGATCCGACTACAAACACAACACCTTCCGAGATTGGATGAAGTGGATCTGCAAGAAAAACTAAAGTCAATGATGAGCAACGAGTGGTTCAGCCGTGTATGGGTTCTGCAGGAGGTCGCCAATGCTCGAAAAGCTTTACTTGGCTGTAGTGAAGGCTGGGTCGATGCAATGGCCTTTGCAACAGCAACAAGAATTCTCGACGTGGAAACAAACACCCAATGCCAAGCAGTCATCGATGTAATGCCAGGTCCATCGAGGAGGGCTTCCTGGTGGGCACAGAAGTCAAATATTTGTACTCTGTTATGGAGGTTCAGAGAAAGTCAAGCCAGTGATCCTCGGGATAGGCTATACGCGCTTCTCGGTCTTGCTTCCGACATGAAAACTGGAGACGAGAGGATTTCCGCAGATTATACCAAAACCGAAGACGCTGTTTTGAGGAACATTGCAACTTATTTATTCAACGACAACGCCCACAAACTTGGAGTCAAAAGCCTTTCAGATTTGCAAATGAGGATTCAAAATCTTGCTGCGATTACCCTCGAAAGCATGGTCTTTTTGGGATCCAGCGTCGAGGACTTGCATAGATATATGCAAAGGCAGAACCCTACAGTTTGGCTCTCGGAAGCTGTGGTCAACCACGCTTGGTTCAGACGGTCCGACCATTTTGACATTTTTCGCAATAGTCCTGCATTTCATCAAGTCGTTCTTGGGCAAATTCCTTCCGCCACCTCACCTGAACAGTTCACAACCTTAGACCTTTTCTTGCAGAGACACCATGGGCGGATCATTCCAACAAAGGAAACGATTGAAGCGTTGAATCAAAGTGGCCTCGACATGGTTGTAGAGGTTTTACGTAATAATCGACAGGACGTCAAAATTACGAAAACCTTCGCTCTTGAGGCAGCTCGCAAAGGTCCCTTCATCCTGCAAGCCTTGCTTGACAAATATGGCCCCAAAGTCAGGACCACAGAGGCCCTTGTCATTGCCGCTCTCAAGAACGGACCTAAGACGGCTCAGGTCTTATTTAATCAACGGGGCTACGAGATCGACCTTACCGAGACCATTGTTGATGTAGCAGCAGAACGTGGGCATACTACATTTCAATTTCTGTTGGAAATGTGCATTTCCAGAAACGAAGTACCCGAGGCACTCGTGGAACAAACAGCTCGAATGGGACCCGATACACTGCGGCTTTTGCTCGACAGATGTGGCAGCAAAGTCAAAATCACGCAAGACCTTCTCAGGGTCACACGGCATAAGGATATAGACCTAGTTCGAATGGTCTTAGAGCAACATGATAACAAGACTATGATAACAAGAGCACTCGTGGAAGAAGCAGCTCGAATGGGACCTGATACACTGCAGCTTTTGCTCGACAGACGTGGCTCCGAAGTCATGATTACTGGATATGTCACCGGAGTAGCAGCTCGCCAAGGCGCTAATTCCCTCCGACTGTTGTTGGACAGACGGTCCAGTGAAGTCAAGATTACCGAAAGCGTCACCATTGCAGCTACACATGATCCTGATAGCCTTCGCCTTTTGCTGGACCGGCGCAACAATGAAATCAGTATCACTAGCGGTGTGATTGGCGCTGCAGTTAGAAGTGGACCTGAGACCCTTCAACTGTTGCTGGACAGACGCAACGAAGAAATCAACATCACTAGCGACATAATTGAGGATGCAATTCTGAGTAACCCCCAGACCCTTCGACTATTGCTGGACAGACGCAACCAAGAAGTCTATATCACTAGCAACATGATCAGGCTTGCGATTGATAGTGAATTTGAGGCCCTTCAACTGTTGCTGGACAGAGGCAACGAAGAAGTCAATATCACTAGCGACATGATTAAGGCTGCAATTTGGGGTAGACCCGGAACTCTTCAACTCCTGCTTGAAAGATGCAACGAGAAAATCAACATCACTAGCGATGAGATTGAGGCTGTCATTTGGAGTAGACCTAACATCCTTCCACTCCTGCTGGAAAGATGCAACGAAGTAAGCGAGATCACTAGCGACGTAATTACGGCTGCAATTCGAAGTGGACCCGAGACCCTTCAACTCGTGCTTGACTGGCGAGGCAACGAGGTAAAGATCACTGATAGTATGTTCCAACTGGCTGTCTCGAATGCGCCTAACACGCTGCGGCTTTTACTTGACCGATGCGGCGATGAGCTCAAGATCACCGAAGCCCTTATGGAAGAAGCTGCCTCGAAGGGACCTGAAACTTTACAAGTCCTTATTGATTGCCCTGGCTACAAATCCATGATGAATACACAAGCGAGTTCATGAGATGGCAGTGAGAAAAGGCGACCAGAATCTTGGGGCGGGCGGGGTGTCCGTCTATTACCACTCACTTAAGATAGTCCTGTTCAATAGATAAGGTGTGAAGTAGATGCCCCCGGCAATAGCGTGAATTTTCAGGGGGGGCAGTGAATACAGATGAAACGATGACTCCTTTGTATCTCACGATGTTAGCCAGATGTTTTCCAGAGGTTCAACCAGAGGCCGTTGAAGTTTGGAATTGTAGACATCAGTAGTCGTTAATGCACAGCATGTCGATTTTAGTATCACAGACTATCGTTTCTGCATCTAGATTAAAACCACTGTCATTGCCGTCAACAGAAACATGAACTATTGCGGTAAATAGTAAGAAGAGTCGCAATGTATTTCTGCAGGATGCTCAACAGTTGGCAAGCTTGACCGGAGGGGCCAGAGCAGCGCAGGTTTTCTTTTTCTTGCCCAGTCCTATGACCTCGATAATCCTGATATGTTGGCTGTGCGGTCTTGATCGGAACGTTAAGTCCACAGGGGAAATCGGCAAATGTGACATTTATAGTGGAGTGACTTGCGAATCTGGTCATGAATCCCGGCCGCGCGTTCCTACAACCATGGTGATTTCAAAGGAGGAGAATGTTCAGTAGACGTTTATTCACGTTCAATGAAGAAAAAGGTCAATTACCATTCCGTTTCGATGTAGGGCATCATGTAGGGTAATATTTGTGTCCAAATGTACGGCAGTAGAGCGGCAGGAGCGTAGCCTACCACCGGTTTACTTTCTGGGTTAGTAGGAACCTTGCTCTTCTAGATAACTATCCCTTACTGGCATCGTCTAGATGGAGCGAAGAGGGTCTTTCGCGTAATGACTTTGACAACCTAAACAGGAGGGCGCCACTCCTCACAACGGGCGGAGCAGAACATATTATGACTGACTAGGATTCCTTAAATAGTAGAATCACCGTTGGTTTGCTAATAATAGTAGTACTATTACTCTATAGAAGAAAAATAAAAATAAATGGGATAGGTAAAAACTGGAAGAATAAGTGCTAAGTTATTGATGGTGAAGAATATGCTCTAGACCCCTATACGCGGTAGTGCATAAATCTCAATACGTAATAACTAATACGACACCTTTAGCCTGTACCATCTCTCAGTCTCGTAAAGCGGTATTAGATATCCAATAACGCAGAGTAACTACCAAATCAGACTTCACTTTAACTACGGCGTGGATCCGTAAGTGAACAACCTTGGTGACAACCTTGCTGACGGGCTGTTGAAGTGGGGTTGTTCGCGCGCGAATGGACGGGTTGGTTGAAGGGAAATTCCTCAAAGGTAGAAGCTCGAATTTTACCCATCGGCCGCAAGGGATGTTGTGGGTCAGTAAGACAAACTGAGCAATGCTGCTGAGTAAATGTCGTGTTCATATCTGGGCTGGATTTTCACTCAAAACATAGGGAAATCTTATAACACATGCACTTTACTAGGGCCACACACACTTATGGAAACACCGGAGCAGAGTAGGCCGTAGAGCTACACCTGCTAGAGATACACATTGATTCATTGAATATGGGTTATTGCAGACGCATACGTACTTCTGCAGAAATTGGCTTAGGACTCAGTCGGTTGGTAATTGCTTACTGAGCTTAATTGTTTATTGGCAGTCGGGCAAATTACATATTGCGGCCCGCAATATTTGTGCCGATTAACCGCAATCCGATACCACCCTTTTGGCGTCCATCGGACTGTATAAGCGAATGAGGTTTAATTCTGGTTTATTGCCGCGTCCTCTACAAAGATATAAAGCTGCACCGGACCGCTAAGCTCTTAGCAACCTCTTCGCATCAACTACACATAGAGCCAAGTCACTTGCTTACTCTTTCGTTGGTTTCAGTTTCAGTTTATCATGCCCTTCACATGGGCTATCTGCGGCATTGCCGTGGTTCCCACGATTGGGGGGGGGGGGGTATTGGCAGCTGCTGGATCAAACAACCCGAGCATTGTTTTGATCATGTCTGATGACCCAAGACAGGCGACTGGGATCCACAGATTACCAACAGGTTCTGCACCGCGATATCATCTCACAAGGCGTGCAATTCATCAACCATTTCACCACGACTGCACAGTGTTGTCCAAGTCGCGCGTCGCTCTTGAGGGGGCAAGCTGCCCACAACATCAATATAACCAACGTGCATGCACCGGGGCGAATTTCCTCGTCCTCTTCTCCTTCACATCAGATAGCTAACAATGCAAAAAAAACTAGGGGAAATTACGATAAATGGCACCAATCAGGTCTTGACCAAGACTATCTCCCTCATTGGCTGAAGAAAGCTGGCTATAGGGCCGAATGTAAGGTTGCAGACCTATCACATAGTCTGCATTGCAACTAAAACCCATTTCCAGATGTGGGAAAGTTCCTCAACGGCTATAATGTCATCAACGCAAATATCACGCCCAAAGGATGGGATCATGTGGACGCTTTGGTAGGTTATCGGGGTGGAGGTGGGAGGCTAAATACTTGCCTCGCACAGTTTTGGCGATCAAGCCTTTTCGCTCATACTCATTAGCTTGATCCCTACACGACTTACTACAATACACCGGTTATGTCTCAGAATGGAGAGCGCCCGGTTTATTACCAGGGCTGGCACTCTACGGACGTAGTCCGTACCAAGGCGTGAGTTCACCATCAGCAAGCCGGCTCTCTGGATAGAACGCAGGGTACTAACACGCATTGACGACACCCAGTCTAGCACGCCTAGAGTACCTGCTTTCGCAAAACCAGCCATACTACCTACAGATCGCTCCCTACTCGCCGCATGTCCAAAACGACGTCAACCAGCCTATCCCGCTGGCCCGCCACTTGGACCTGTTCTCAGACGCCAAAGCACCGCGTCTGCCCAATTACAACCCCCCAGACTCGCTCCAGGCTCAAAAAGGTGGCTGGGTCCGCTCTATACCCCTCATGAACCAATCTAGTCAGGATTGGGCGGATTCTTCGTACCGCGCCAGAGCCCAGTCACTTCAGGGGTTGGACGATGTTATTGAGGATGTGGTTGCCATGCTTACCGCGGCAGGGACGCTAAACAATACCTACAGTAAACTCCTATGAGGTCCAACCTGTCACGACTTGGGGATATAAAACTAATCTGTGCCTACAGTCATCTATACCTCTGATAATGGTTACCACGTTGGCAATCACAGACTGCCCGGCGGCAAGGCACTGTTCTTTGGCGAGGACACTAATCTACCCTTTGCCGTGCGGGATCCTGGTGTTCCTAAAAACAAGACATCTAAGATTCCCGGTGTCCATCTTGATCTTGTCCCGACTTTCCTCGATATTGCAGGACTTCCTGAGACCGAATAGCCAGCTTTCCTGGACGGACAAAGTCTCTTGGAGTAATGGAAGAAGCCTGATGGTAATAATGGTGACGATTCTGGTGATGGAAACAATAAGGAGACGTTAAACGTAGAATTCTGGGGTTTGTGTACTATTGAAGCGCCTAATGGGCACGAGCTTGGGGCCCCTTTCCTTAATACTACGTATAAGACTCTGCGTATACTGGGCGAGAACGAGTCCTGGCTATTCTCCGTCTGGTGCAATGGGGACATGGAGCTGTATGACACGGCCATGGACCCCTACGAGCTCTATAATCTGGTGGGCCAGGCGGAGTACGAGCAGGTTCTTAACTGCCTTAACGCGCTGCTCCTCGTGACTAAATCATGCACTGGGGGCAGCTGCTGGGACCCCTGGTCCGTCTTCACTCTGACGTCTAACATTTTGATGTCTAACGCGACGACTATGGTTGGGAGCTCTGTCAAGCTCTCCAGTCTCAAGCAGGCCATGGACACCAACTATAACGCGTACTTCGTATTGTTCCCTTGCGTACACTTCGAGACGTGCATGTAATACCAGGACATTAAGAATGAAGCGCCGTATTACCCCCCTTCTGCGGCGGAGGGTCTGGGGTCTGGTAACTGCTACCCGACCGACAACTTCATTAGTAGCAACCCCGGCGTGGCTTTCCGGGACAACAACTACTACGGCACCGCGGCCCAGCGCAGGGCCACTCTAGAGCAGATTTACGCCAACGCCCGTAATCTGACTGACGAAGAGATTGCCACCCCTGCCAAGCCAAAACGGTCCCAAGGGGGGGAAACCGCCATAAAACGATGGGGTGTTTAAGCCTTACCCGAGTGGATCAGCCTCGGTCACGATTGACGAAGCAGCTGTTGGTAGACTGACTAGGTGTGTGAGACGAAAAGTAGGTTTCATCAAACGAAGATGGCGCTCGCGGTGTCGAGAAAAGGAGTTTGAGGGAGATGGACAACCACTATTTTAATGGATCTTGTGTAGCTAATGTTACTGTTGCGATATCAACTATCGCGGATCCTATCGGACTTACCAGGCGTAACCCCGATAATCGGCCGCGGATCAACTATTGATCCGTCGGCAGATCCACCGTGGATTCAGGGATATTCACCTATCTATTCATGGCAGAACCCACGATAATTCTCTTCTAGTTACGCATAATTAAACCACAGTATTTACCCCTATTATTTGTTACTTTACCTATTAATACGTATAGTTAACTATATTACCCACCTAGTAATATACTAATACTAATTAGTAGTTAATTTTTACTACTATAGTAGTTATCTTAACTAATTCCTACTTCTACGTGTGAATTCTATAGATTAGTAAGGTACTAACTAGAAGAGATAAATTTTACTACTCTAATAGTAAATTATTTATACTTATTACTATATTATATAGTTAATTAGAGGCTACTAGTAGAAGTATGTTATAAACTAACGTAACTAAAAGGTCGCCTAAGATATATAGCTATCCTATAAACAACCCTGATTTTGTTACGTATTAAGAAATTACTACTTAACTATAAAAAACACCTTACTTTACATACTAATAGCTAAGAAATACTATATAGATACCCTATAAAGAAGGCTTATTTTAATAAGTAATAAGTACTATATAAAGGCTTACCCTAATAAGTAATAATTTTTCCTATTATAAGTCTAAGGTAAAGTTATAAATTAACGTAAAAGTACTATAAATACCCCTATAAATCCTTACTACCTATACTACTAGTAGTAAATCCTCTAACGTACAGATATTATTGAGGTGAGGTGTGGGCACGTGACCCCACCTCACCTCTAGTGGGGCAGCCTCAGAGCCTACATCTGGCTCCCGCCAGCCTATAGTGGGCTTGGTGGTGTCGAAGTAGCCAGAGTATTTAGCAGCAACCAAAGTGTCCCTAAAAATGGGGGTGCCTCCACTTTTATAGGCGCTTTGACAATTAATAGTCTGAGCCGCTGGCCGTGTCGGTAGGCGTCTAACGCCTACCCCCTACTGTTAAATTCTATAGGCTATGAGTTTGAGTTTAGCTAAATTAAGGGGTAGATAACTAATAAATCTGCTGAGATCTAGAAAGAGCCGGAAATCTGGAAATTACTGCTTAGATCCTTTGTGACCCAGACTATCTTAAGAGGGTAGATAAGAGCTTATTGGTTGGTAAATCCCCTAGCATAAAAATCAGGCTTAGTGTGACGCATAAGCCTGAGGGGGTGTATCAAAGTAGCCAGAGTATTTAGCAGCAACCAAAGTGTCCCTAAAAATGGGGGTGCCTCCACTTTTATAGGCGCTTTGACAGGTGGTTTTCTCTTTTCCTCACCTACGTCAGTTAGCAACAATACAATATTGTTGCCTTACTTTGTTACGTCTCTTTGCTCTATAGATATACCTTCTGGCCTACTAGAAGAAACATATATATTTAAGGGGTAGTTAGGCTAATAGAGGGTAGTAATAATAACGCTAGAAGAAGAAGTTAATATAGTCTACTAATCTACTAAGGAGGCTAAAGAAATACTATAAGAGGGCTAATATAAAAAGGAGGGAATATATATAATATAGTAGGGGGATATATAGGAGGCTAAGGATACTATAGACCTATACCCTATTCTATAGGTATATATAAAGTATATTAACCTATAGCTATAGGGTATTATTAATATTAAGAAGATACCTAGTAGTATTAAGTAAAAACATAGAGCCTATATACTAGACACTACTATTATCTACTTTATAATAAAAGCCTAACATAAAGATTTTATAGCTAATTAACTATAGTAATAGGCCTATAATTATCTCTATAGATAGAAGGTTAAAGACTATAATAGTATTAATAAGGAAGTCCTCTTTAGATTCTATAACTTCCTAATTAATAATAGCGTCTAGGTTAAATTAAACTAAAGGTAGGTTACTTCTTATATATATAAGGTATTAAAGGCTAATAAGATATATATCTAGACTAAGAAAGAGATTAATAAAGTAGCTAGAACTAACCTAAGGTTTAAAGTAAGGACTATAAACCTTAGATTTATTAATAGGTTACTAGGTTATAGAATCTACCTATTACTAGGGGTAAGGTAACTACTATTAACTAACCTTAAATCTATAGCTAAGCCTAAGATATATAAATAGTATAAAGATACCTAGTTTTAATAGGCTTCTTTTTATTATAACCTATTATTTAAGTTACTACTATTATTAAGTAAAAGCTCTACCTAAGTAAGCCTAACCCTAATAATAGTTATAGTTAAGAGATTATAAGACTATAAATCTAATATACTAACTACTTAATTTAATAGTAGAATAGTACTAAGTAATAGCCTAACTTTATAATAATTAACTAATCTTATTAAGCTCTACTCTAATAATCCTATATTAAAGTATATAGGTAGTTAATATAAGATAATTAATTTAAAGCTTCCTACCTTCTATAAGCTTTATAACTATGTTAGAATCCCTACTAGTAGATATAGGGCTATAGTAATAATAATATTAAGTAGTAACACCTAAGAGTATTACTCTATTAATCTCTATAGATTTACTAGTAATTTTAACATACTAATAGTAAATATTAAATTAGAATTTAAAGGTAATAAGATCTATAGTACTAGGATTATAGAGTTATACTATATTACCTTTAAATCTATTAGGCGTAACTACCTAGGGAGGAGTAAACATAAAATTCTTAATCTACTTATTAAGAAGGTTACCTAGCTAGTACGTACTATAACTTATAATAGCATACTAAAAGATAAGGAATACTATAATACCCTTATTAACTATTACTAAGGAGTACCTAAGTATACTATAGTATTACTTAGCCTACCTATAACATATAACATACTCTACGTATAGCTATATAATAGTATAGCTAATACTATACTTTTCTATAAACTATAGGCCTAGTACTATACTAAAGAATACCTTAGTAATAATAAGTAATACTAGGTTAACTATAAGTATAATAGTAACTATAGCTATTACTTATAGCTAAAAATAGACCTACTATATAAAAACCTAAGAAATAGGGGTAACTTTATAGTAAAGAGGTACTTTATCTATAAGAAACCTAGATACTAGTTAACTAAGTATACTAAAGAAGAATATTAATCTTCTTTCTAGTAGTATAAAGGCGTATACTTAATAGATATCTTACTATTAATATTTAATTACTTTCTACTTAACTATAAGGGGATAGAATATACTATTAATTTTAAAGGAGCTAAGGATAAATATAAGCTAGATAATAGTAATAGCCCCTTTAATAGTAATATCTTCTTTATATCTATAGCTTTTTATAGTAAAGATAGTATTAATAGCTAGAAGGTGTTTACCTAACTATGTAACTAGGCTATACTCTATGTAATTATAAAGGATAATCTATATAAAGAGGAGACTACTAAGGAGAAACCTACTACTAATAAGGTATTTACCTTTAATAACTATTACTCTACTATAACTTTCTAGGGTATTATACTAGATATAAGGGTAGTAAGAGTCTTTATAGTTAGTTAGTAGTAATATACTATATTAAAAAGGTATCTTAACTATAAACTTCTACTAGATATATTACATACTAGTAAAGTAATAATTTACTTTAGTAGTAGTAATTACTTTAAGTTAATAGGTACTATAGAAGTCCCTATACCTATAGGGAATCTTACCTTCTATATAATAGACTCTAACACCCTATTCCTCCTTTACTTAAAGGATATAAATTACTATAAAGTAAAATTTAATAACCTTACTAATATACTAGTAAAGGGTAATATAATTATACCTATTATATAGAAATAGGGCTATATATAGATACTACTAGTAACATAGTTTTCTATATTAACATAGGTTATATACCCTTATTACGTAACCTACCTATATAGGTATAACCTATATAGTCCATAAGTATTAAAGTAGCTAGAGTATTTAGTAGTAACCAAAGTATCCCTAAAAATAGGGGTGCCTCTACTTTTATAGGCACTTTAATAATTAATAGTCTGAGCTGCTGGCCGCGTTAGTAGGCGTCTAACGCCTACCCCCTACTATTAAATTCTATAGGCTATAAGTTTGAGTTTGGCTAAATTGAGGGGTAGACGACTAATAAATCCGCTAAGATCTAGAAAGAGCTGGAAATCCGGAAATCACTGCTCAGATCCTTTGTGACCCGGACTATCCTGAGAGGGTAGATGAGAGCTCATTAGTCGGTAAATCCCCTGGCATAAAAATCAGGCTTAGTGTGACGCATAAGCCTGAGGGGGTGTGTCGAAGTAGCCAGAGTATTTAGCAGCAACCAAAGTGTCCCTAAAAATGGGGGTGCCTCCACTTTTATAGGCGCTTTGACAATAAGTCCTAATATAGACCAGCCGGATAACCATCCAGCCGGGCCACACCTTTTAGGGCAGTAGGTTAGGTACTTACCCCTTCTAGACTGTAATAAGTAGTAACATAACTAGTGTATTTGAACGACACTACTAGACGCTCTAAGAGCTAGCATACCTATAGGAGAATAAGAGCTGGGGAGCGGCTGGCGTAAGATGCCAGGCTGTCAGACGCTTTAAGAGCTTGCATACTTAAGAGAGCTTAAGGAGCGGCCACATAAGTCTAAGTTCTGTCGTTAATGTTCTAGTCCTCTGATGAGTAGTCTAGAAAGGCTGCCCGGCCGAGACGATGGCACAAGGTCTAGAGCCTTGGGGGCCCTTAGCCCTCTCGTGAGGGAGGGGGAGATAACACAGTTTTCTGTGTTAACGTGGGTTACGTGCCCTTATCACGTGACCCACCCATGTGGGCATAACCCACATGGTCCATAAGTCCTAATATGGACCGGCTGGATAACCATCCAGCCGGGCCACGCCTTTTGGGGTAGTGGGTTAGGCACTTGCCCCTTCTAGACTGTGACAACTAGAGTAACCTAAGCGTACTGTTACCTAATACTACCTAACTAATAGTAAATTATAGTAAATATACTATTAATTTAGCTACCCCTTAGTTTAGCACCTTTATAAGGTACTCTAACATACTAGCTATAAGATAGTAATCTCTAATATTAAGGAGATTAATAACTTTTACTATAGCTACTAGTTAAATTTAAAGGTGCTAAGAAGGTTTAAATTTACCCTTTATAATAACTATAAGTTTAACTATAAGATTATTATTAATATAATATATCTTAATAGTAATAAGCTAGTTTTATATGTTATAGATATAGTAACTACCTTTAACGCTATAAGATTCCTCTAAGCTATTACTATAGAATATATATAGGAAGTACTATAAATATACTAGATTAATATATATCTTAGCCTACTAGATTAGATTATTACTAATATAGACCTTAATTTCTATATAGCTAAATTTAAGTATACTACCTATATGTTATCTATTAATATTAAGAAGATACCTATTAAGGCTTATAATAGTATTAGAAAGGCTAAGTGTTATTATATAGTACTCTACTAAGCATATAAGATATTCTATATAGAAATAGATATAAAACCTAAAGTTATACTCTAAATAGTAGTAAAAGTAGTAAATAATACTACTAGCCTAAATAGCCTTATACTAACCCTAGTAGTCTTTAAAGTATACCTATAAATTAATAATAATTTACTACTAGTACTATTAACTATTAAATAGGTAGAGATAATATAAAAGGCTATAGAGGAAATATAGTAAATTTATACTAAGAGATAGGTAAATAATATACTAGTAATATATAATAGACTAAATACTATAGCTACTATTATACTACCTCTTTAATCTCTAGTCTATATATAGTAAGAAAAGAACAGCTAGTAAGGCCTATTCTAGTTACTCTTTAATAATAGTACTACTTATATAGTTAAATTACTATAAGGCCTATAGAATTTCTATATTACTATAGTAAAGCCCTACTACTAATATAAGGAGGATCCTAATAATACTATATAAGTATAAAATACTAGTACTGCCGCCCTACCCTCTAAGCTTCTTAATAGGTAAGGGGGTAAAATACATAAAGGTATTATAGTTACTATAGAATAGCTATAATAATAGTACTATAGCTACCTATAAAAGAACCTAGTAGAAATATTTACTACTAAGACTAACCTATCAATAGCTAACTACTTTATAGTAAAAGAGGATACTAACTATATACTTACTATTAAACTCTATAAGAAAGGCGTAATAACTACACCTAGTAAACTATTTAAGTAGTCTAACTACTAGGAGATTAAGGGATTAATAGCCTAAGGCGTATTCTATATTATCTAGTATAATAAAAAATACTATAGAGGTATCTATATATTTAAGTTATAATTAGTATGTAAGATTAAGGGTAAAAATAAGAGCCTATATAAGAAGTTAAGACTTATTATCTAAAGGTATACTAATAATAGGAAGGCTGCAATACTTACCTAGTTACTAACTATCTAGTAGATAGCCTAATAGTTAATTCTTACTATTACCCTATTATTATTACTTAAGAACTACCTTTTATAGCTATATAATATAATATAGGTATATATGTAATTAGTAATACTACTTAACTATATAATTCTTATAAGACTACCTACTAAGATCTAATAACTTTATAATACTAATATAATAATAGAGGTTAAAAGGCTGTTATATAGTATACCTAAGGCTAGAACCTACTAGTAGGTAATATATAATAACTATTATAAAAAAGCCCTCTAGATAGATACTTTAACCTTTAACCCTTACCTACTTATTTTAGTATAAAATAATAAAGATTTTATGTTAATTAGTATATAAACTAATAATACTATTAGCCTTATAGATAAATTATTTTCTAACTATAAAGATACTAAGTTAATAAAAGTAACCTTTATAGTAAAACTAAAGTAATTCCTTAAACCTAGTAAACCTATTACCTTTAATAGTAGTATACTTTCTCTTAATAATAATAGTAATATTTACCTCTACTAGAAGAGATAAGGTAAGTAACTATAGCTTATTAACCCTAATTTACTAGAATTATACTAGTAGTATATTAAGTAGTATACCTATAGTATGTATATTACCTTAATCTACTAGCCTAAGGCGTACTTTAACTACTTTATTACTACTTAGTACTAATTACTAGATATAAGTAATATTAAAAAGCTTAACTAATAAATTAAGTAGTAAATAAAAAACCTTAACTAAGGCCTTTATTTTTAACTACTTAACCTTATAACTATAAAGCTCTTTATCTTTATTAATAGATTATTTACTAATAATAGTAATCTTACCTTATAGCTTAGATTTATTATTATTCTTATAAATAAGTAGTATAGTAAAGATAATACTACTATAAAAACCCCTAATAATACTAGTAAATTTACTATTAAAGGGAATATTATCTACTTTAGCTTAATAAAGTATAAAAAGGTTATTGTTGGTATATCACCAGGTGGGTGATACGGTTAACCGTACGTATCAATAGGCAAAGTGACGAATAATAGGGGGTAAATACCGTGGTTCAATTATGCGTAACTAGAAGAGAATTATCGTGGGTTCTGCCACGAATGGTTGGGTGAATAACCCCTGAATCCACGGTGGATCCGCCGACGGATCAATGGTTGATCCGCGGCCGGTTATCGGGGTTGCGCCCGATAAGTCCGATGGGATCCGCGATAGTTGATATCGCAACACTGGCAACTTTCTCTTAAGGAGAAATTCGCCGTGGATTCGTGGCACTTCGCTGGTTGACTGCGAAGGGCCCAAAAACGCAATAAAAACAAAAATCCAAAAGTATTGCATACTTTTCACGTGACGGATCCGTCACGTGCGTGAAACCCATCCATTCATCCGTATCCTCGCTGCGCCGTTGCTGACGAGCTCCTCCAGCGCCTTGTTGGGCGACGACTTCGTGAATCCGTCCGCTGGGTTATCGTTGCCATGGATCCATCGAATCTCGTGTATCTCCCGGCGCTCGTATGACTGCCGTAACGCCATTATATCGATCATGAGGCGTTTCTCCTTCGTGGTGCCGAGTTTCACGAGACACTCGTAGAGGGAGTAGGAGTCGGTACATATAACCGTCGGGATTCGCGGGTATTTGAGGCGGTCGGTAACCATCGCCAGTGTGGTGGTTATCGCGTGGGCAATGTCAGCGCCGGCGACCATCGCGTAGATCTCGGAGGCTAACACGCTCCGTGTAACCCTCTTGCACTTCGTCGAGCTGAAGTGGACGATGTTCCCTTTGACGGTGAATTCACCGGTATCGTCGGGGGTTTTCGCGGTGGTATCGTCTTCGCTGCGTTGCTCGTTTGCGAGAATAACGATGAATCCGAGCTGCGAGGTGAGATCGCTGTTGTTGGCGAATGATCCATCGACGAAGACGAAGAGCTTCGCGGTCGCGAGGTTGAGTGGTTGAAAACGAAGGCCTCGGTCGGGGTTCTTCATTTGCCACTCGATTCGTCGGTTGAGCTCTTTGATATTGCTCGTATCTGGCGATTGGTGCTGGGCAGCGACGGAGTAGTCAAAGCACGCCTCGGGCTGGCAGATTGAGGCGATATACGCGCCGCGGGCGCGCTGCTCGACGTACTGCTGGTGTGATTCCGGCGAATCAGGGTTGACGGGCTGCAGTCGCTTGCCTTGTCCCTTCTGGCGGAGGTGAATATCACCGTTATCGTCGAGAGAAAGCACGCCGCCGTTAAAGGTGATGGGTTTGCCGGGCTCGAGGAATTGCTTCGGCTTCGCCGTAAAGGTCGCTTTCGTCAACTCGGTATCTTCGCGGTTGGAAAACGATTTATCCGTGAGGCCGATGGTATCATCGGTCTGCATGCCGATTAACGCGAAATCTTCGTTGTTTTGCGCTGAAATAAGTAGGCAAGGGTCGAAGGTCGAAGTATCCATCTGGAGGGCTTTTCTGTGATGGTTGTTGTACGTTGCCCACCAGTGGGTTCCGGCCTCAGGTATGCCGTATAACGGTCGCTTGACCTCCATTATCGCGTTGGCATCGTGAAGGTGTCGGATCTCAACGGGTAGTCTCGCGAGAATCACGCGGTTAAGCAGGGTTGCCGATTGCGTATATGCCTGCGTTATATCGCGCAGCCATAAAAGGTGGTTTTCGAGCAACAACGATGGGGCGATGGCGAGGATCAAGCGTTGGGCCATACGTTGGATAGTTGGTGACTGGGTGAGTATTGCAGCCTTCCCATCGTCGGCGTACCCTTGGATAACGAGTCTTGACTTCTCGTATGGGATCTCGTTTTTGCCCTTGATTTCGCGCACTAATCGCGACTTGAACACGCGGATGCCTCCATGGTGTTTTTCGTCGTACTGGACGATATGGAACACGTCCCGGGCCATCAATCCCTCGATCTCTTGGCGGTCAGATTGCTCGAATGGTTTGCCAGGCGTGGTTATCACGCCTTTCTTGCGGAGTTCGACGGCGAGCGCGTAGTCAGCGTCCTCTTTCGCCGTGAAGCAGTCAGCTATTAACAGATCGGTCTCGGTGGTGAATGTCTCTGCCGGGTTCTTTCGCGGGCGGCCGCGGCGCCGTCGCTGCGGCTGTTCCGTGGCGACCACGATACCTTCGCGTATTTCACCTCCTTGCCCGTCGAGAAGCTCAGAGGGCGGGGCGGCAGCGCCAGTATCTTGCGCTTGCGCGGTATCGTTGGGATCCTCCTCGCGTTGGTAGTAGGGCTTCACCACAGTGACGCGGAAATTCCGCGGGCCTTGCGGCAATTCGACCGTACAAGTGGTGCCGTCGTTGGAGAGTAATCGGAATGGGCCCTGCCAGCCGTTCTTTTCTCGCCATACGCGGACCAGAGATTGAAGAGGCAGTGCGGCAGTGGCCGTAGTATCCGGGCCGTTGCGCGTTGCCAGCGCGTCATTCACCTGTCTCTTGGCGTGAATTTGCCGTATTTCCTCCATGGCTTTTCGCATCGTCTCTGCCCTTTTGACGGTTGACGGCGCTGGTGGCGAATTATCGTTAATTCGCGGGTATGCTCCGAAGACTAACAGGGTTGGCACAAGGCCGTTCGGGCCAGCGGTGTTGTTTACCGCTTTTACCGCCATTTGGAGCGCGACTTCGGGTTCCGCATCGGTTTCTGCGCGGAATATCTCGTACGCTCGGCGGAGTGCAGCGTGATAACGTTCAACCTTTCCGACGCTGTTATGGGCCTCGATGGGTATCTCCTTGACGTCGATGGATAACGCGCGGGCGGCGCGCTTGAACTCGGCCGCGTGGAAATTGAGGCCTGCGTCAGTAACGATCCAATCCGGCGGGCCGAGATATACGTCAATCCAGCACATTCGCAGTGCTTCCCATGTGTGTTCCGCGGTAACGGCTCGGAGGAATCTTGCGGCGTTGAAGGCGGTTGCTGCGTCTACGACGTGTAAAACCGGCTTGTTACCGTCAAGATACATGACATCTACGATGATCTCATGGTTGAACTCGTGATCGTCGTGAAGGGTGAATTTGAACCTTCCTGGCGCCTTTGAATTCAACTGGCAGCTGCGGCAGAACTTATTGATCTCCTCGATATCGGAGATTGCCGTCTCGTGGCCAGCGCGTTGGAGCACCTTGTGAAGGCGCTGAACCGAGGGGTGGCCGAATCGGCGGTGTATTTGCCGTAATTCGCCATCGGTTAGGTGGTGTTGGGCAACGGTGCGCTCGGGTTGCTCCAGTAGCATCCATGCGTGGCCCCATTTTCGCACAACGGGTACGATCGTATCGCCCTTCACCAGCGTATTGGTGAGGTTGTCGAATTTCACTCCGTGGCGATCCATATCCTTCAAGCAAAAGAGGAATGGGGTGTTGGAGTCCATCACGTGGAAGGTGAGATTCCCCACGGGCGTGGGGACTTCTACGGTGCCCGTCGACTCAAAGTGATCGCCGCTGCCGAAGCGAATTGTTGCTTCGCCGGCGCGCGATGTATCTAGCGGAAGCTCGCGGTTGAGGTGCCTTTTCAACGCGGCGTATTGCTGCTGACCGACCGTAGATACTCTCGCTGCCCCCGTATCTGGCATAATGCCCTGGAAAGTTGCGGCAGAGTATCGGTCGTCAAAGGTGAATACCTCGTCGGTAGCGGGTTTTTCCTCGGCGGTCTCCTCTTCACGCGGATCGTCCTTTGTGATCGCGTGGAGTGTGGCCTGGTTGCGTAGTTGAGTGAACACTTTCTGGCCGTTGATGCCGTCTTTGCCGTAAAAGGCTGTAGATGTAAAGAAGGTATCACCGTCGAAGGGGCCGTCGCCATCCTCTGGCTCGTGTTTATCCTCGGCTCCTTCGAAGTCAACAGTGCTCTCTATCCCCTCGTAGTCAAGCAGAAAGTGGTTAAACGTTGACGGTGAAATATCCGTTAAGTACGCGCTTTTATACCGCTGGAAAGAGGATTGGCGTTCCTCTTTGGTGTGCTTGGTTGACCAGCATCCGGGTTTCCTGCAGACGAAGCACCTCTTGGCCGTGAAGTTGCCCCTATTTCTCGGGTCTCCACGCGGCGGGTCTGTTTTCGGCCGTGAGTAACGGCTGCGGTTGCCGTTATACTTGCGGTCAACCCAGTATTGCTCGTCGTCGCCGGGGTATTCTTCGGCGTAGTGCTGGGCCCGTGGTTCACGGAAAAGTACGGCGTTGGCTACGCCGTTGCGTAGCTGCGCGCAGAGTGCGTTATACGTCGCGGGTGGGCTGAGTAATGCCACGGCGCACTCGGGTACTCCTCGGCAACAGTCGATGAGGGTATTGCGGTATTCCTCGTCTTTTGGCATGCCGTTACGGGTTGCGGCACGCACCAGCTGGGTAACCTTCTTGATGAGCAGATCAAGGATTTCGCGTTTGCTTTTCCCTGGGTGGTCACGCGCGATGGATTCAAAGGTAATGCGGCGTAGCTCTGCGATCCTGGCGCTGTGGACCTCATCGCCTTCGAATTCCGATTTGATATTCGCTATCAGCGCGTTAAAATCACCGGTGAATCCGCGGAGATTGATGGAGTAATACTCTCGGGCGTCACCGCTCAACATTATCATCACCGCGGCCCTGTACCCGCTGGCGGGGATTCCAACGCGGTCACAGAGCTCGTAGAAGGTGGGAAGCTTCGAATCAATCGTCTCGTATTGACCGCCCGTGTACTTTGACGTAGGATCGTCAGAGTAGAGCTTGATGAGATCGGTTAATTGTCGTGAAGTTGGGCCGTTACTTGGCACTATTCCACCGTTGAATTGAGCGGTTGGCGCGGTGGATTCGCGGTCTTGTGATCTCTTGACCATGACTGTCATCGGGATTGGGCTTGCCCGGGCGGAGTTTTCGCTCGACGGTGGCGGCAACTTGAACGATGGGTTACGATAGGAAGAAGCCCGTTGAATTTGGGTATCTTCACGCCATTCGCGCGCTTCGGGTTCAGCAGTTACTTCGCGGCTGGTTGTTGGTGGGTGCCTGCGTCTTAGCGATGGAAGGACTAATCTATCCATCATGATGTCGACAACCTCGGGATTAGCGATTCGGGCCTTGAATCGCTCGCTGGTTTTCGCTATTCTTTCGATCTCTTGCTCGGTCCATACGTGTATCTCATCGGCCTCGATTGCTTCGTAAATATACGGAGCAATCTTTCGTCGGTGCGATTCCACCCATACACCGTTGTCCACCAGGAAATCACGGAAGTCGATGAGGATGGTTTTCTCGAGGCTTTCGTAGTCTTTCACCTCCCAGCCGTAGAACTCTTCGCGGGCTTCCTTCCATAGTCGGCAGGAGGAAAAATCTTTGTGCTGAGCCTTGGTCATGAAGTAGACCACCGCGGTATCCAACGCGCGGGCGCGTTGGGCTGGGCTGAGGTCGCGGGGTAATTCCTCAATATCGACGGTGCCCCATACGCGCGGATTGACGTATTTCGCGTAGTTCTTCGGCACAGGGTATGGATCCATGAGATCTCCAGCTTCCAGTGTATCTTCCTTCCGTATCGCGTATATCTCATCCTTCTCTTGCGTCATCGCCTCGGCCTCCTCGGTGTGCTGGTGAATCTGGTCGACCTCTTCTTCTGGCGTCATTGTTGCTGCCCTCCGTTGGCCTAACTACCCCTCGAACACGTGCGTTTCTTCCGGCGGGCCGGAAGGCGTATCCGTACGTTAGAGGATTTACCGCCGGTGGTACAGGCAGCAGACAACTCGCGTGGGGTATTCACGGCACTTTCGCGTTGATTCGCGACTTCGCCTCGTACTTATGGCGGGATCTCGTTGCTCGTTGAAGTGAGCCTTTGCGCGGTACTCGTTGCTCGTCGGATTGAGCCTTTCTTCGCGCGGTGGATAGGGAAAAAAATCGCTCGTCGAAATGAGCCTTCCTCACGCGGTATTTCGCTTGCTTGTCGGGTTGAGCCTTTCTTCGCGTGGTTACTCGTTGCTCGTCGATTTGAGCCTTCTTGGTGCGATACTCGCGGTGCCCGTTGGATTAGGCCTTTTCTTCGCGCAGGGTATGCGCGGTGCTTCTTGGCGGTTGGTGTGCGAAGTGAGGTGTTTTTCGCAGTCGAGAGGTGACTTCTCAAAGCGCGACGAAGTCGGGTTTGTTCGCGGGATGGCCGCGTATCTCAGGTGACTTTCGATTACGCCGGTGCGTAACCTACTCTGTTATCCTTCGATCAGCCGTATGATACCGTGTCAAATAGAGCGTAAGCAGGGTGAAGAACCCTGTTTGACGGTCAAATTCCTCGGTATCGCGGCGATAAGCACGGATTGATCGCTTCCGCAGGAGGGACGTAGTTAAACGTGTGTTTGGTTGCGATCAATTCGTCTCTTCTGTTGTTGATACCTTGCTGATCTGCGGGATTCGCACGCAGAAGTAGGAATCAATAAAGATGACTACTACAGTGGTGAAAATCAACCAATGGTGAGAATCAACCACTGATCAGTGTTGGTATATCACCAGGTGGGTGATACGGTTAACCGTACGTATCAATAGGCAAAGTGACGAATAATAGGGGGTAAATACCGTGGTTCAATTATGCGTAACTAGAAGAGAATTATCGTGGGTTCTGCCACGAATGGTTGGGTGAATAACCCCTGAATCCACGGTGGATCCGCCGACGGATCAATGGTTGATCCGCGGCCGGTTATCGGGGTTGCGCCCGATAAGTCCGATGGGATCCGCGATAGTTGATATCGCAACAGTTATATAGAGTATATTAGCCTTTAAGATCTATATAATAGTTACTAGTACTAATATTACCTATATAATAACTACTATACTAGTAATAGTTACTAACTACCTTAAATACCTATAAATCCTAATAGTTATCTATACTAACTCCTACTCCCTCTATAAGTACCTTATAAAGCTTAGTACTATAAAGGAGAAACGCCTTATAATTAATATAATAGCGTTATAGTAGTTATATAAGTACTAAGAGATATATAAGATTTAATAGATCTATAGTAATAATAACCTAGTAGATAGATTTATAAAGTTATTACCTAATAAGGCGCTAGAGGAGCTTATTAGTAATAGTATAGTAAGGATATAGATAAATAGATAGGTTTTATATATATAATAGGCTTATTATATAAAAAGTATATAATACTTTTAGATCTTTATTTTTATTATATTTTTAGGCCCTTTATAGTTAACTAGTAAAGTAGCATAAATCTATAGCAAATTTCTCCTTAAGAGAAAGTTGCTAGTGTTATAATATTAACTATTACAGATCCTATCAGACTTACCGGGCGTAACCCTAATAATCGGCCGCAGATCAACTATTAATCCGTCGGCAGATCTACTGTGGATTCAGGGATATTCACCTATCTATTCGTAGCAGAACCCACAATAATTCTCTTCTAGTTACGCATAATTGAACCACGGTATTTACCCCTATTATTCGTCACTTTGCCTATTGATACGTACGGTTAACCGTATCACCCACCTGGTGATATACCAACAGTTACCAAAGAACTTGATTTTTGAGTCATAGAGGTCCTTTCTTTATGTGTGCAGGTCTAATACTATGCCTAAAGAGGTTGGAAAATTGTTATCACAGACGGTAAGATTAATGCAACAGCGATTAAGTAGGAGGCCAAAAAGTGAGGACAAGAAAGAAAAAAAGGCAGCATATAAAATAAGGGGGGAGCCAAGACGCGTCTTAACCCACAAGTACGTGAACATATACATGCCAAATGGGTATATAGTCAACCCCCTTAGGGTCCTTCACCTTGAGGAGGTCAATCATAGAGAAGGCTATCTTGCTACACCTATCTCTCTGTTCCTTTTGCTTGTGCCAGTTGTTTATTGCTTGTGCTGTCGTTTTGCTACGCAGGTGCTACTCTTCTTTACTCTGTTACTGTGTCTCTTCACGTTGCTACTGTGCTTTTGCCGAGCAGCTCCTACAGCCCTTTTTTCCTGTTAGATTGAGAACGGTTGCAAGGAGGGCTGTGTCAACTAGCACTAGGAACGCACCTAATTTTGGAAACATATTGGAAGTGTGTAGGGTGTATGGGTACTAAAGCGGTATGGAACATAAATGCTAGCAACGGCACTCACTAAAGCAACTCATAATGCCTCTGCCTCTTTCATTGGAGTTAGTGATGTTCTAATCATAGGTGTCTTAACGTAATCAGAATATCTTCTTCAATAGAGGAGGTGAATGGAAGCTCCCTTTACTCATGAGTTAACACGTCAGATCAGAGGATCTTCACTTAAAAGGTCACCCTGATCATAAGATAAATATGGTAGGGTTTCTGACTGGAGATAAAAGTTGAGTGGCTTTCCTGTAGGGGATAGCGTATTGCTTGAATATATCTCTTCCAGTCAGACCTCTGTCGCTTATCTAATTGATCAAGACTGAGAACATCAAAGAAAACTCCCTCGGTACTTCTATCTACAGCTCTGATCCGGGCACCCTAGCCCACTTCAATATCTACCGAAAGGCTGCAATAATTACAGCTTTATACAAAGCAAATCCGTATCATGTCCTAGTCTGCTTTTCTCTTCGTTCGGAATCAAATGCGGCATGTTAAGCAATGCGTACACTTCGCGCCTCAGCAAAACATGTGTCGATTAAGACGGCGATTTCGGAACCCGTTGAAGTACAGGGTCTTCGATGTGTTTATTGTGTACCTGTGCGACTTCAAGATGGACCGTCTTGGCAACGTACCTTTGTCGTCCCATGTGTATCAGCTATTTTGTTTTCCCTCACATTGACGTGTCTCGGTTCGAATTGAGACAAGCACGGCTGACGCCACTGGTCATGATGTCGTAGTACCCCCCCAACCCCCAACCCAATCACACAATCGGCGATCATTGCTGCATGCCGACGCCAAGCCGGAACGCCCAGATGACATCATAGAGCTCTGCTTCTTTATCAAAAGCTCAGACGCAGAGATGGCACTTTCACTTCACATGGAAACACGACGCCACGCACATTGCGCTTTACCCTGGAATAGACTGTTAATCGCCAGATATCATTCACCCCTATTCAATTCCATCACAAACAGAACCAAAATCAGACAACATGTCCAGCAGTAGCATAACTCGAAGAGCACTGCTACCTTTGTTCTCGAGCCCAGCTCGCTCAATGCCATCCGCTGTGCGCGAAAGAGTGGCCCCGTCAGCACGCCGCTTTTTGAGCGATAAGCCCGGATTGGAATCTACAGATATTAGGGACATCGCCGACGCCAAGAAGACGAACCCTCCTCAGCCCAAGATCTCCAATGCAAGCGTGGGGAATGAGAAGCTCACGGAAGAGCAACAGCGCGAAGTAGACAAGCATAACGAGGACTTTGAGAAGAAGCATGACAGTGCGGCCCCTGCCGAGAAGGACAAGGTGGATAAGAAATTTTGGTCAAAAAGAGATGCTGGAATGTAAGGATCACTACAGCCAAAAGCTCAAAGCCACGAAGGATCGTACCTCGGTGGATGGCGGATGGCGGATATCTAGATATTCTCTGATGTTGTACCTAGATGGCGCATAATCAACAACCACAGCCAATGCTTACACCTCTGCAGCCGCATTTTCGAGACAATCATTCCGGCTATTCTGATCTTGATGTCTCGCATCACTCAGCCCTGAGTGAGCGGCTTTTGCTGCACCCTCCCTTGCGCTTAAGGCAGTCTCGCTAGGTAATTATATGTCGAGAAATAACTTCAGACGCATAACCCGGGGAATCTACTGTATTTCCAGGCTTGTGAAACTTGCAGGACTGCCTCCCGACGTCTGAAATGAGGCTATATCGAAAGTTCCTTGGCCGGTGATTATCTCATATTTAGATATGTTGTTATTCAATATCTTTTTCAATGTTCGGCCTCTCAAAGTTGCACACTAGCATCGTTTTGTGAGTATTTGATTTGATGGTTTGCTTCAGGAGGATATGTATCCCAGGCCTTCAATTACATCACAAGGTTAGGGTCTCTAGCCGTTCAAGTCATACTTTCTTATTTTTTTGTGTTTGTCGCACCACATCCGAGAACCTCTGCTCTGTGACCTGTGTGGTTACTCTATCAGCCATCTTCGGTTTCAACCCGAGCAAAAGTTGCTTTGTTGAGTCTCAAAGCAGTTTTCTTGAGGGTCCAAAACTCGGGCAGACGAAAGGGCGGTTGGGTCTTATGTGACCATTGGATACTACCTCATCCTCGTCGACAGCCGGACTCCACGGTTGCAACATCACCGGATCTTATAATGCGCGCTTGGCAATCCCGTTTCAGTTGAGCGCAAGTTGCTCTCGAGTAGATGAGTGATGTTGAAACCGTTGCATCACTTGTGTCATGAAACCAATTTTTCTAATTTCTTCCAATAAGCTTGATCAAAGTAAAGCTACACGACAAACAAATGGTCCGACGTTGATGCTGCTGGATCAAACTGCGTTACGCCACGATGGGCTTGATGGCCTTGGCATGCTATTCTAAAAACATGGAATGTCCATATCAGCAGCTACTATAGCATCAAACAAAGTCTTTCTTTTGCCATTTGCTTGTGTATTTTTAGCAACGGAGTTGGTTTTCCTCGTCAAATTAGGCTTCCCAACAGCGCCAAGTACCTGCTTGGCGCTAGAGAGGCAGCTGGATATGCGTGACCCCCGGGCCAAAAAAAAAGTGCGGAATTTACTTCTGTCATCCAATACGTGATCCTCCAGCAAGGTCCTATTGCTGCTCGCCATATAAACCCCTCTCCTCCAACTCTTGGCTCTTGGCGGTGTGCCAACTGGCGTGATGCCTTGGGAGCTCCGTGTCGTCGATTCGCCTCTTCATTACGGGAAAAACCGCGCTGCTACCTAAGAAGTCGGACGTACACGATGCAGCACTAAAATCGTTTTCTAATGATCATTCGGCAGTTGCAAAAAGCTCCTGCTTCGCGGTAACATCGCGGACCTGGAGGAGCTTGGCTCAAACTCATTCGCCAAGAGCCCCGAGAGATTACGTTACCGTGCACGCAACGGCAGTCGAGCAATGAACGAATCATTTCACGCGGTCCTTGATTCAGGCGACTACATGAGATCGTCATGCCGCAAGCAAGTAACCAAAAGTTCACCCAGATTCAGAACGCCTCGCTGGCACAATGCCCGATTGAGTGGTACTCCAGACTCAGTGTCCGCGAGAATATCGCCACATATGGGTGCGCAGATGTTGACGTGGTCGCTTCGCAAATTCAGATAAGCCGACACGTCTGTGGCTTAGCACCTCTGTGGTATTCGCGACGGCCCGTTGCCTACCGCCCTGAAGCCATCGGGGCTTGCCATATCCCGTTATCATTCTGGTGATTGTCTCACTCTGTGTCTCTTGCCGTTCCCCTCCGTTCCCTCAGTTGTCAAAGGAGTCAGATCGGCAGCTTAAGGTCGTTTTGTGCAAATTCGCTAACCCTGGTGTCATGGTCTTGGCTGAGCGCACAGGTTTTGCCCGAAATGCATCCATGTCGTGCGACTCGCGCGTCCGTCCATTGCCGGATAAGCCTGGAACGTCATATCGGAGAAAGTTATCGGCGACAAGCATCGGACAGCCTTGGCTGCGTTCCTCGGTCTCCAAAGAGGCAAACCTAAAACCGTGCAGCCAGAGATAGAGATCTCGGGCGAATACAGCCGAGAGCGAGCAGGCAGGCCGCGGGACGCTGAGAAGAAGAAAAAAAAGTGAAAAGGGGAAAATGCTCGCGTGCTCTTCAGCCCAGTAGATTGCCATCGTGGCCTCGGAGAAGCAGGAGGGCACGCGACACAGCCTGTCGCATAGAAGCTAGCGTCAGATCAAACTGTCTTGGCGGCATCGCGGTGAAGTTGAAAAGGGGACATCGGAGAAGACACGTAAGGCAGGCATCAAGAGCGTATTGAAACAACAACGTGCTCTCATACAAGCACCTCACTGGCCCGACTCCCTTAATGGATCTGTTGTCAGTACCTTGGAAGCCAAGAAGGCCAAGTCCTCAAGTGGCACCCGCTTCACCAATCTCAGCTCTCGGTGTGGATGGATGCAAAGCTCGGCGCAGACTGGGCATCCGTCAAAAACATCCACTCCAATGGGTCAAGGTATGTAGATGCCATTCTGTCGGACTAGAGTGCCAAAAACTGCACAGCTTTTCTTCCCGTCTCAAGGGCTTTTTTTTTTTCTTTTCGCCGCCACCCCGACGCGAAGTTGAGGCGAGTACATGGCCGTTCTCCAGTTTCTGGAGACATGAACCCTGGATGGATTGCCATCGTGCAGGGCGAAAGAGGCCAAGCGAACCCCATGCGTCGGACACACGTGGGTGTTCTTCTTAATAATATGTTGACAGGGCCGTTCTGTATAAAGGATCGTGGCGCTCCGAGACTCTTGAGCACCTTGAGAGAGTGAAATCCGACAAGCTTTCCCACCCTAAGCCCGATCTTCCCCCAAGCATCTTCAGCTTGCCGGAGAAGCCTCAGTTTCTTACCGTCTGATCCCTCCATACTAGACCAACGACCGCTCCCCATCCACTGCTCATCATGGCCGTCCTTTCACAGTACGATTGGATCATCGCCGTGATCAGCATCGCCTTCTGCGGTAGCTCATTCGGAAACGGTGCTAACGATGTCGCCAATTCCTACGCCACCTCCGTGGCAGCCCGCACTCTCACTATGCCGCAGGTCGGCTTCCTGTCCATGTGCACCGAGTTCTTTGGCGCCGTCGTTCTCGGATCCCGCGTCACAGGTACCATCAAGAACGACATCATCGACCTCGACCGCTTCCGCCAGACCCCCTCTACTCTGATCCTCGCCATGGGGTGCGCCGAGTTTGCCAGCGCTTTCTGGCTGCTTGCTGCTACCAAACTGGGCTACCCCGTCTCTACGACACAGACCATTGTCGGTGCCCTCGTGGGTGTCGGTATCGCCGCGCAAGCCCAGGTCTCTTGGTCATGGAAGGACGGCAGCGTCACCCAGATCGCCGCTTCCTGGGGTGTTGCTCCATGCATCGCCGCCGTCTTCGGTGCCGCTCTCTTTGCCAGTCTCAAGTTCACTGTGCTGGAGCGCCAACAGCCTTTCGAGAAGGCTATGAAGGCCATCCCCTTCTACCTAGCTTTCACCGCTTCCGTTCTCGCCCTATTCATTACCGTCGAGGCCCCTGGTGCTCCATCTCTTGAGGAGCTCGGTGCCGGCACAGCCTGCGGTATCGTGCTAGGTGTCTTCTTCGGCGTCCTCCTTCTCGCCTACGTCTTTTTCGTCCCATACGTCCACCGAAGACTCGTCAAGGAGGACGCTCGGATTCGCCTTCGTCATATCTTCCTCGGCCCCCTCCTGTACATGGAGAACCCTCCCGTCTACATGCCTGCCAAGGGAAACGAGTTCGTCATCGACTACTACGCGAGCGCCCATGACGAGTCCCAGAGTACGAACCATGCCGATGTTGAAAAGCAGACAAAGGCAGAGAGCAGCAACGACAAGGACGAGAAGGTCGCCGGCAGCGACATCAACAACCCCGACAGCCCGATCTCTGCACCTCTCTCTCTTGAGGACGTCGAGCGCGGCAAGAAAGCTCCCAGTCAGGGTGGCGTTGTCCAGCGATACCAGCGCAAGCCTGAGCCCGAGGAACGCTTCCTTGCGCCGACTGCCCACCTCCCCATTCAACACCCTAAGCGCATCTGGAGCTTCATCACGTACTTCTTTTTGCAGGGTGTTACTCGCGACTGCGTCACTCACGCCTCCAACCAGCTTTCCGCGGTTCACGGCAAGGCGAAGAAGTACGACAACCGCGTCGAGCATCTCTGGACCTACGCTCAGGTTGCTAGCGCCATGATGATGTCCATTGCCCACGGCTCCAACGACGTTGCCAACGCTGTCGGTCCTTGGATTGCCGCATACCAGGTCTACATGACCGGCGAGATCAGAGAGGATGGCGAAACCCCCATCTGGATTCTGGTTGTTGCCGGTTTCCTCCTCGGTGCAGGTTTCTGGTTCATGGGTCACCACATCATTAAGGCCATGGGCAACAAGATCACACAGGTATGCGCTCGACGAATAAACAGAAGACTGTCTGTGAAACTAACATTGCTATAGTTGTCTCCCACGAGAGGCTTCGCCATGGAGCTTGGAGCCGCAATCACTGTCCTCCTGGCTAGTCGCCTTGGTCTTCCCGTCAGCACCACTCAGTGTTTGACCGGTTCCGTAGTTGGTGTGGCGTTGATGAACTTTGACATTGGTGCTGTCAACTGGCGCCAGGTCGCTTTCATCTTTTCTGGATGGATCGTTACCCTGCCTTGTGCGGGTCTCATCGGCGGTCTGCTGATGGCTATGTCCCTCAACACTCCTCAATTCGGTCAGGACTAAGATGATGTTGATGATGGGAAGAAACGAAAAGCATGGATGTGGCGTTTTTGATTTTGGTGGGATAGGGTATATTGGAAGGGGCAGGGCCTACCAACGTAGGATGTGCTCAATTGTGTATCTATACTACCATTGGAACCTTGAGGGATCAGAAACATATGAGCACTTTCACATCAAATTTGCACTTGATATGGCAACCCTGAGCATGCGAAATCACTAGAATGTCATGAGCTTCTAGACCGTAGTGTCTTCTGAACTCACAGACTTGGGCCACGTAGCAACGACACTCCACGGGATTCTTCTACGTTGGCAACTTATCACGTGTATGAGCTATACACTGCAACTCACAACGGGATACATGCATGCACCTAGGTGCATGGGTATATGACATGGTTCTGGTAAACTCTGACAAGAATCTTTCTATGGCTGAACCCAGCTCCTCGCATTGTTCAAGAAACGTCCTAGTGTCTACAGTTATTAGTTTCAAGCGACGTTGTTCACCATCGCAGCATTGGCAGAGGTTAGGTGAGTACTGGTTGCACATATCCTTTGAGCTAGAGGCAGGGTTCACTGCGAAACATGCCAAGCTCCAGAGGGTATGACGATGCAGGGTGTACAGTCCTGTACAGGTACTATAAGTTTACAGTAATGCGACATATGAGCTGCCCTGTGATAGATCGATCCATGCTATCCACACTCTTTTATTCTTGATCTAAACTGTTAGATATGGACCCGGAAACACTATTTGCCCAAGACTGGGAGCCCTCTTGCGGACATTGGTCCGACAGGTTGGTTGTGTCACGACATGGGATGGCCAAGACCATTGCTAATGTACATCCGCTGTCGCTTTCTGACGGCTTTGTTCAATCCGCTGACCACTGTCGATCTCTTGACCGTGCGGTGTGATGACCGACAACCCCCAAATTCATTAGAGACACTGTTCGGATGTACTGTAGTGCGGAAGCGGAAATCGACCAAGAGCGATTGGCAGATAGGATCTCGGATCCTTGCCGAGACCCGGATCGAGGTCTTGGTGATTACCAGCCCCGCTGCGATTGGTCAGGATCGAGGGTATTCATCGAACGATGTGGGAATTAGGGGTCATGATGTGGTATCGATAAAGACTGTCGAGCGGTTATTGCACCTGTAAGCCGCTGGTGTGCTTACCCGCGGGGTTGACGAGGCATCTCGAACAAACATGTGCTGTTATCGACAGCTCCGTCACAAGCCGCACTCACGGATGGGGCAGAGAGATGGGATGGTGTGTTGATCCTCGATGTGGCTGGCCCCTAGTTATCGCGTTGATGACAGACGGTTCTTGGTATATTACATAGGACGGCTTGCTCGTCGTTTGCTAGCCTCCTGGGATTCAAGTTCTCCAAGCTCTCGTGCCCAATCATTGCTTTTTTGTTTTCCTTTGTTCGAGGCTCAAACTGCTTGACTTATTTGCTACCCTTTTGTATCACCAGCCCGTCATTATGGGATCCATACCAGCTGCAGGATGGAGAGAGCTTGACGTCGGTGTCATCGGCGGTGGTATCGGTGGTATGAGTGTTGCAATTGCCCTCCGCCGCGCCGGCCACAAGGTTACCATCTACGAGCGCAACGACTTTGCCGGTGAAGTCGGTGCATCCGTCTCATGCGCCGCGAACGGCACCCGCTGGTTGCACGAATGGGGAGTGGACGTTGCAAAGGGCGATCCCGTTATCTTGAAGAGTCTCATCAACCGAGACTGGAAGACGGGCGAGCCCGTCAGCGTCTACAGCCTCGACGACTACGAGAAGCGCTGGGGCTACGTTTACAACATGTTCCACCGCCAGTACATGCACGGGATGCTCAAGGACACAGCCTTACAGGACGAGGGGAGAGGAACCCCCGCAAAGTTGCTTGTCCATCACAAGGTAAGACACTTTGTTTTGCATCTGAATCTTCTCTGCGATTGACTCTCTCCGCAGTGCAAGAGTATCGACTTGGGCGCTGGAAGGGTGGGGTTTGAAAACGGCTACTCGGCGACACATGATCTCATCATTGGCGCCGACGGTATTGGTAGTGCGGTGAGGGGCTTCATCGGCATTCGCCCGGAGAAGCGCCCCGCCGAATCCAGCTGCTTGCACGCCAACGTCCTCACGGAGGATGCGATCAAGGCCGGCCTTGTCGACTACTCCCAGGACAGTGCCCTTGAGTACTGGGGTGGCCAGGAGGGCAAATGGGACAAGATCGTCCTCTCTCCCTGCAACGGCGGAAAGCTTCTATCGTACTACTGCTTCTTCCCAAGGGAAGTCGGAGATTATGTGACCCAGGCCTGGGGTGTCGAAGACCGTCCTGTCGAGGAACTGCTCGCACCATTCCCTGAGCTGGACAAGCAAGTGCGCGCTCATCTGGCTATCGGCAAGGATATCCAACCCTGGCGTCTGTGGATGCAGTACGTTGTCACACATACTCAATCATTGGTTCTCAGTATTCAGTGCTGATCTTATGCAGTGACCCATACCCCTACATCCACAAGAGCATGGTTTGTCTGCTGGGCGATGCAGGACACCCTGTACGTTGAAGAGGCTCCTTCTGCTATTGACCGAACGCCACTGACTCGAGTCTACAGATGATGCCTCACCAAAGCCAAGGCGCATGCATGGCCATCGAGGACGCCGCTGCGCTTGGAATCCTCTTTGACCCAAAGTATTTCAACGGAGACGTTGCAGAGACCCTGGAGGTCTACAACACCGTTCGCCTGCCCCGCGCCACGCGTGTTCAGGCCGCGGCTGCCAGGGCGGCTTACAATATCAACGAGCGTATTGGTGAGGACAGCAAACCTGGCACGATGTAGCCGCCCCCCCTCTTGTTGACGCCTAGCTCAGGTTTCTCAAATAACACCAACACGAGCACCTACAAGGTGGCAGACGAGAAGGAGAAACTCACGATCGAGGAAATGAACGCGTCAGGGCTCTCTGTTCCGTATCCACTTTTTGGGAGCGTAAGCTAACGGCTTTGCAGTTATGACATGTACAGGGATATCGAGCAGGTTATTGCTCAACGGCAAGGGACACCATTTACCCAAAAGTTCATTCGGGGCTTGCCAGTGGGACTCGAGCTGTCTCCCGGTGTCATTGTCGGACAGTAAGACATTGTTGCAAGAGTGCGAGATGATTGTATGCATAAATGTGGACTTCCGCCTTTAATGAGTTACCAGGAGTTTTTTTTAAGTTTTTTTTTTTTTTTAGTTTTTTTTAGTTTCTTTTTTCTTTTCTGGGATGTCGGCCGGTTCCACTGCATGGACAGGAATCATGTTATTTTGCACAACATTGTGTCTCGTTCTGAATAAGTTATACACATCAACATGCACCGTGCTTTTGTTCTGAAGTGCTCACGATCCCACAAGCCGAGGTGTGGCGTCTGAGGAAGCCGAAAAACCCGTCTTATGGTTCGTCGTGCATGCTGCATGCCCTTCCGATCCATGCCATTCGAGCGGCTGCTGCAGGAGGTCGGGTTCGTTTACTATTGTAGACCGTCTCGCAGAGCAGAGCCTCTGGGTCTCGCAACATCACGGTGTGTGAAACGCCAGTCCAATGCTAGCCTAGCCATCCGGCGAAGACACCCGATTTCGAACGACACGACTTCCCATTTGCCCTTGCGGCCTCCATAGGCTGCCGAACCCGCCTTCTTCGCGCCTTGCTTTGACTTTACCCCTCTTTCATTCCTTGATCAACGACATCGAGGTGGCGACGAGATTTGCAGCGCAGCGCAGCGCAGCCTCACCTCACCTCGGCGGGCGTGTCGTTGGAGGAACGCTCACAAGCAAAAAGCGGTAGAAACGGTGGCCGTCAATGTTTCATGCAAGCCAAGGCGCGAACGCAGACGGTAGTGGAGGCGATCGCTGTAACCCCCCCTGCTGGTGGATGGTGCAGATGGTGCAGATGGCGCAGTTGAAAGACCGATATCCAACGCGAACTGCGCTAACATGTCGCCAGGTGGACCTCAAGGACTCTGCAGGTGTTCCGAGCTCCTTAGAAGGGATCAAATCCGGCAAGGGTTCTCGAGAAAATCTTCCAATCTTTCCAGGAGCCCTGGACGCGTCGTCGGCGAAACGATGCCAGCGGTGAAGAAGGGGTGAAGGACGTGCAAGGCCGCGACTATGCGACTTTGCTTTGGTGCCCAATGTTCAACCCTCCAATTCGTTGTATCTTGGTCCGGGTTCAGTTGGCCAGCCACTTCAGTGGGCCGTATCCTCGGCGCGTCCAGGACCGTTGTTGGGCTTGACAGTGTGTGTGTGTGTGTGTGTGTGTGTGCGGACAGGCAGTATTGATCAAGGTGATTTGCCATTTGGGTGGGCATTGGTGGATACCATTGTCGACGTATCTCGGGCTGAACCGACGAGTACATATAGATGAGCGTCGAGTCCTGGGTTTGCATTGCATTCTCTCTCTCTGGTTTCTTCATCTCTGTTTGGCCCCGACATCCGAGACCCTGCATAACTGCTTTCACGTCTACGTGGCAGTGTTGCTTGTCCCTCTAGGCGTCACGATTTCCATTTTGTTTCTGACTTTGTTCTTTTGTCTTTTCTGAATGTACGGCCGTTGATACCCCTTCCCCACCTCCACAAAGCCACAATGTCTCCCGCGATATTCGAGTCTCACCGGAGATCCCCCTCCGTCCAGGACCCCGATCGTCGGAAATCTGGCAGCGGTTTTCTTTTCCTCAACAACCGTTTCAAGAGGTATGTTTTTGTTTGTTTGTTTGTTTGTTTTCTCTCCTTTCGAGTTGTCCCGGCCACGACGTCTTTCTTCACCGCTCTTCATCTCTCCTGTGTCCTCCCCCCCACCACCACCCTGCAGCATTGCTCGCTTGAGTTGCTTCCCCTTGTCCAATGCCGGACCCTGGACCCGCTTCACCAGGGCCGGATGCCTAGCGTCACCGGGGGCCTTGACAATCCCTACCCAAGATGCATATGCTCTTCCAGTTGCCCAACGTCGGCGTGCATTTTGACGTGTCTTTGACACGATTCTACCCATCTTCGACACCCAACTTGGCCCAAATCCGTCTCCAATCATCGTCCCTCTCTTACACGGGTGTTCGTAGTCCGCCAACACCACCCGAGGGTACCGCGTCTGAGTCTTTCGGCCAGTATCGCTACTGGCTGGGTGAGGATGCAATGACCGAGGGCCCTCAAGGAGGGCGCCGCTCCGTATCACCCATCTTGCGACATCCTAAAAGAGTCTTGTCTCCAAGGCCGCCATCAGTGCCTGCCCGAATCTCATCCCTTCGGTAGCGTTCCTCTGCTATGCCCTCATTCTCCATGCCTCTGCAGTATTGCCTCAGCTCGTTCGTCTGGAACTCGAGTGGGCCTAAGTTGTTATGATCGCAGTACCAGCATGGGAAAGAACCAGTTCTAACATCTTCACAGAGCCCCTACTACCAAGACCACCAACGAAAATGCCACCTCAACTCCTCCTACTCCCACCTTTGGGCCGGTCAAAGACGGTTACTTCATGAAGCGGTCCGACTCGGCCCGCAGCATCCCTTCTTTGGTTCAGTCAACCAACGGTGACGCCGAGGCAACACGACCCATGACCGCGATGCCTGGCAGGGAGAAGAACTTCCTCGACAACGAGCCTGCTGTTACCTCTGCCGCCGACGAAAACGCAAAGGCGGCCACGGCCGAGAAGGAGACGTCCTCTGGTCCTGGTGCCTCTGTTAAGGCTGCGTCCGTAGCGGAGACTGCCCAGACCGCTGAGGGTGACGCTGATGACTCGTCTTCCGAGGATGAAGACGATGGCAAGAATGAAACCCAGGCCAAAGAGCCTCAGGGAGCCCAGCTTGCAACTCGCGTCGCCGTCTTGCCTCCGCGTCCCGCGACCCCCGAGGCCGACAAAAAGGTTTCCTACCACGAGGATGCCGACCTTCATATCAAGGTGCGTGAGCCGAACGGCGCCGTGGCTGTTTACTCTGTCCGCTCTGCCGTCCTCTCTTCTGCTTCCCGCGTCTGGAAGGAGCTGCTCGCCGAAAACACGGCTGCTGTCGTTGAGCTAAAGTCCACCGCGGACACGGCTTATGGACTTGATGTGCTCTTTTCCCTCGCACATTACAAATTCCACGAACTGCCTACCATGCCCAATGTTGGCGACCTTTACGACATTGCCCTGGCTTCTGACAAGTACGCCGTCACTCACCTGCTTGTGCCTTTCATGAAGGACTGGGTTGTCGCCTTGAACCGTCATGTCCTCATGGCTGGCGCCCGCAACGACGAGGACAAGACCCTCGTTCTTAGCTGGGTGTTTGGCGAGGCTCGCTGGTTTAGCCGCGTGCTGGCTAAGGCGGCTTACAAGTCGCGCGTCGGCGCCGATGGCAAGCTTCTCGACTCTAGGGGCCGCCCCTGGGACGAGCAGCCCATCTCGGACGAAGTGATCAGCATGCTGGCTGCTACTCGTGCCGAGGCCGTCGAAAAGATCATCAAGGCCGTCAGCAACCCGGTCCACCGTCTCCTCAACCCCTCTTGCTACCCTGGCGAAGAGATTCGCTACTGCCATGCCGGTACCGATGACGGAACCGCCGAGGACTGCGAGCAGCTTCTCCTCGGATCCGCCATTATGGGCTTGACCAAGGGCAAGCTTTGGCCGCCCCCTGAGCCTACGAAGATCAAGGTTAGCGCCGTCGACCTCGCCAGAGCGTACTGTGAGGTCCGCATCCGTCGTTACCAGACCCCCGGTCTGCGTTTCAGGGATAGCACAGCCGAGAGCACGCCGGTCGAGGATCCTCACGCCAAGTGCGGTTTCGGTCACCGCGAGGTGATTGAGAAGATTCTCAACACCCCTGCCAAGATGGCTTCCGGCGTGGTTGGCCAGCTCATCACCAGAGCCAAGAAGTCGGGTGCGTTTGGTGAGGAGCTTTTCGCGGATCTGAAGGAGTACGTGCAGGACGGCGGAGCTGCAGTTGAGGGCGAGGACTTGAAGAGCGACCCCGTTCACTACAAGCAAGTCCGTGTCAAGACCAACGGCGTTGTTGAGAACAAGACCCCGGCCGATGGTAAGTTTCCTTATTCACCAATCTTTGGCTTGTCGTCTGTGTGCTAACATCGGTTAGATGATGATGATGATGAGGATGAGGACGATTCCAGCTCCGAGAGTGACGACGAGTAGCGGCGAGGACTGCGGTTTCTATCGGCAGGATTGCGTATGATAATGTTCACGTATTATGGTTTTATCTGTCTATGATGTCTCCAAGCATGATTCATTATGATCAAATACCCTTATAATGTGTCTAGATTTCTTTGTACGGTTTCATTTGTTCAATAACATGGAGTTTCTCATAGCTTTTCAACCTGTCACATTGTCCAATGCCAAATAGGGCGGCTTCGACCTACGACGAATGAGTCATGTTCTGTTTATCGCATAAGCCACTGACCCTGCGCTCTTATCCCTCAGTTTCTAATGGTGTTCATGTGGACCCCCAACGCCAACCTTCTTGTGATATCCAGAGTAGGCGAGAGTATATAAATCTGAGGCCAAGGATTCTTTCAGACCTCTACAGGATGCTCGTTGGTTTGGCATGAGCAAAACATCAAGAGGAGCATTATAATGTAGATCCGCATAAAACAGGCGCGCATGTGTTGTGATACTCGGTAAGGTGGAGAGCACATATCGTGTTGTGTGTTGGAAGAACGTCGGTAGTTGGCTGCCTCAAGGAATAACCTCGTGTTTCGTAAGCATGTGATTGGATACCTATCATCTTTCAACCGCTTTCCGACTCCAGTCCGGTGATCCAGGTTCTGAAGACGGTGAAGCGACAATTTCGGAATACCACTCATCTTATATCGCTGCTCTTTCCGTGTCTACTCCTAATTGTGTTGACGGGGGCCGACGGTCCCGTTCAAACGGAAAGATGTAGCTTCTTTTCCCTTCTTCATGGTTTGATGATGGAGCCTCCGCATGAGTTGTGCCCTCCTGTCTGCCTTCTGTTGTCGTTATTTCCTGGGTCCTGAGCCTGCTGCGTTTGAGAAATTTGAGCTCGAATATTCTACTGTTTCGGCCAGCGTTTTGAGCTGAATCTGGCGAGGAGTTACAGCCTCGAAAAAAGAGGATATTAATGGCAGGGAGACATGCACACATGAGACCGATGGTCAGTTCCGCCGTTCTGACTGTGTGGTCAGTGTCTACAAATAGCCGATCGATAAAATACGACAAGGGCTAAAATGAACATACGCAAGAAGTGTTACTCGGACTAGGCTTACTGTGGCATCATCCGATTCCTCTAAGTTGATCACGACGACCAGCCTAACAAGGCTCGCGGCCGTGGCAATACCTCCGGAGCACAGCATGGCTATTATCTTGAGTCGTTTATGCCATGACATTCGAAGAGTAGCAACAATAGGAACGGGGATGCATAGGACGGCCATGTCAGTGGCGGCGCTGATAGTGGTATCCGCTACATAAATGTTGCGCTGAACAAAACAGGTGGCCTTGATTGTTGGATCCCAGAAGCCGGCGATCGGTCGGCATATAACCATCTTGATAAAGAAAACGGGAATGGTATATAAAGTCAAGAATATGATGAAAGCATACGTTCCGATGACCGTTTTCCGGTGCAGTCTGAAGATTCTTATCGTGGTCGAGAGGAGAGTGATCTTTGTGAAATAAGATGAGGGACCATAAAAGAGGGTTGACACATATGATCCCAGAGAGGACGTGAGTCTGCTGGACGCTGATAATTTGGAAAACAACAAATACCTTTTCGAAATCAACTAATTCTTTCTTCGAGACATCATAAATGTGGAAACCACCGCCGAATTGGCCAACTTGCATATGAGTGATTAGCATCTTGACACTTCACAGCTTGCTTTCGCTACCATTACTCACGAACGATTGCCGAGGCGTACCACCCTAGGGAAACAATCTGCCTACGCTTCAGTCCCCCCAAGTCTGTCTGGAGTTCACTCTCAATGAATCATTGTCTTACCCATGCTGTCAATGACATCCCTAGGCGAAGAATTAATATTCCCGTCGTCAATGGTCAAGGATATGATTAGACTCACAATCGTCGGTATAAAATGGTGGCGCCACAAAGGTTTTGGTATACAAACGCAAGACCATAAATAAACTGACCAGTGACATTGCCAGAATCTGCGTTACGAGGTTAACAGTGTGCAAGACATCCTCAGGTTTCTGTGGAATGGGCATTGGGCTGTCGAATGGCTGGGCTGCGTCGTTCTGATCAGACATGTCGCGTTGATCAACGAGCACTGCGGGTTAATCGGCATGATTGATAACCGGTTGTCTCAGAGCGCCTCAGGCGGAGCATAATCTATTACTTTCCATAATTAATTTAAATTCTTGGGAGGTTTCTGAGAGATGAGGGCCACATGTGGTTGTGTGATGAACTGTGAAGTGCCTGCAAAAAAATAGAAAGCTGATAAGCTGATGAAAGGCTTGACGGGACCAGCAGGTTTAATATTTGACTGGTGTGGCATCATCCATGCTAATCTTAGGATCTCATAAGAATGGCCTTTCCTGGATGAGAAACTATGTTTAACATATACTTGGTAGCAGGCCGAAATAAAATATCCCTACCAGGTGACTAAGGTTTACCCCCCCTACTACAGTACTTCTGCCAGCCTGTCAGCTGTTAGAATAGCCCTCTCGCTATTGATATCATCTGTAGGCGCAACCTAGCGGGGAAATTTTACTTACCCCTGCCACTATGTATATAAAGATTCATGAAAGAGGCCAACTGTCTCTTGAGCAATCTCCTAGATTCTTGGTTCTTGAAGCCATAACTAGGCGCCGTGGCATTTGAAGCAAGGAACGGCTATTGAATAGACCGCAGAAACCTTCACTGTTTGTATCGAATAAATCCTCAGGCTCTAGTCACGCGACTCTCACGCGACAGGTCAGATCGGGTTCACGAAACTCTAATGAACTTTTTGAGTCATCTGGTCTTTCTCGTAGCAATGGTTTGGGATCAACTTGACATATCGACGGCCAAGGATAAGGGTCATCTCTACTTGCTTGCCTACCTCCGAGTCGCTAATTACATGTAGGTTTTGGTGTGATACTGAACTCTGATAGTGAACCTTCAATCAACCGCCGTGATAGGCTGCAGTGACAACGTTGAGACGGCATTTGAAAACTGAGTTTCTGGCAATTGCCAAAGAATCTTCCAGTTTGCATTAGCTCAATGGATAAATTGCGCGTTGAATCCGCCTGCCTTCGATGACCGGCGTTAATGTCCGGCCATGATTCATGGAACTTTTTTTGTTAACAAAAACATGATAATGGCGTAATTATTATCATAACCTACCATGTGAAATTTAACTCTTTTTCCCAATTTGGTGAGATCTTAGCAACCAATGGTGAGATTGATTATATGAGAGTCTCCTGGTGTTGCTGACGTGACCATCGTGGCATGATATTGAGATTACGGCCTCGTCAGGCCTGAAAGACGACTTTTACTTTCGATTCGATTATCTTTGATTACTGGAGGCGGAGACAACGTGTTAAGCTTTGGGTGGTAACAGTAGGTAACTGTATGAATCATTCTGGGTCCAAATATGTTTATTGAAAATACTCTAGGTTCCGTGATACCTAATGTTTCATGGCGTTTGTCTCTGGCGGAAGAGTTCGAAAGATATATGAGCTAAACAATAAATGTAAACTTAATAGTCAAGATCCTTTCTGGGACGCATTGATGAAATCATTCATGGCACCTCCGTGGGATCTTTCTCTTTTGTCAGTATTGAATACCCCTATATACCTCCATTCACCATTTTCGCTTTCGGACCATCCCACTTTCCAGTGTCTTATACTGAATGTTGCAATGTAATGACCTGCAGTAGTATTCATTGAATGCAACTACACGTACACTTACCTATCCTCCAGAATCTTGAGTCAAGTGTCTTTGCCTTTGGTGCTTCAGACAACAGGGTTATAGGCCCTCCCTTGCTTCTTAAACCTTCATGTACTTATCCCTCGTGGCACATGAACTGTATGAAACATCTCCGACCGTAGTGGACGCGGGCTTACACGGAGCCATGCAATCGGTTGTAGTTTTGTTGCAGGCGTACTACTTCCAGATGTGATAGGCATGATACAGTGACGAATGTAGCATCGCCTTGGCCAAGATTTGTGCTTTACATGTATTTTGCGGTGCCGCAGCTGAGATGCAAATAAGCCATCGAAATACACTCATGTTGATCAATTTATGTTTCCTTCCGCATCAAAAGTGTTTTATCGAGAACTTCATAATATTGCACAGTACATATTTCCAAATACAGTTTCTGACACCCAGCTGATACAAACCTTTTCTGGGGAACACCGTACATTTTCTTGCATCAAGGATCAATGTTAGCCAAGGAGTAATATCTCACAATAATGCCTATGGCATTTATGCAGGTAAGTATAGGATTATTATATGTGGAGCTATACGGACGCCGCTGCTAGATGGCTCACTGCCGATAGTAAATTCAGGAACTCCTTACATGAATACATGGAGACCGGTTTATTTCGCTTTCGGCGGGAAAAAGAGCCAAGAGGTCTTGTTCCAGCCGGCGTCTTGGAGAATTGTGTGAACGACCCGCAAGTAGCGGGGGCTTGCCGCTTCTCCATATTAAATCATTAGACGGTGATAATCCCAGCAGACGCTAGGAAATGGGTTATGAATGACTAGGGAGCATTCTGGTCGGAGCAAATCATCCTGATGGTGTTATTGAAAATCGCAAGGTATAAATTAATCACCATTATTATTCAAGTTTCTACACGTATTGTTGACTAGTTGGCCAAGTATAATGTAAGCTGTCATGTTGCTCAACCATCGTTCGATAGTCGCCCATGGGTCCAAGAACGAAGACAGCGGAAACAGACTGGAATTGAGCGTCGTTTGAGTCAGTCTACATACGTCTCAGTTCAATTAATGCGATGTGATGAGGTAACGTTCCTAAGACTGACGCCCGAATGCAATGTTGCCAAAGTTGTACGAATTTCGTTGGTACCATACGGGTATAGATACTCGACCCGAGGGGCGTGATCAAGAGGCGATCATTATGGAATGTAGAGAGAATGGAAAGGGTGAAGTTCAGAGGGTACGTCATCAAGCATATGCATGCAGCTTGCTTGTGAGTTGTCACACAGCAACCACCGCTCAACAGCCTCACTCGCATGGACGCCAAAGGCAAGCCGGGGGACTTGCGGTTCCCTACGACCGCCCTGCCACGCCAGCTGTGGCAACATTGACCTTCCTTTGCCGTCTTGGATGAGGGGATGCATGCAGCTGCTGCTTGTAGTGTAGCTATTTCGAGTATAGAACAAACGAGGCTCAATGTGAGGTATCTGAAGCCAATCCCAATTTCGTCAATGCACCAGCTTTCATTAGCGGCTATCTATTCCTTGATGCCTCTCGGCTCAACCTGCCAAATTTGGGCCCATCATAATTCTGACAGGAGACGACGAGAAGCTTGTAGATGTTGTCTTGATTGATCTGGGGTTGTTGTTCGCAAAAGGCCTCGTTACCAACCCCAGACTTTGCTGTAGCTTTATCCTGGGTAAACAATAATTTTAATGTGCAAACAGCAATGGACTCCACTAGAAACCTGGGGGTCACAGACAGGTTAGACAGGTTCCCCAGGCCAGGGTACCAGCATCCCAGTGAACAGTCACCTGTCCGCCTGCCATCTACTTGTTGGACAAAAAATGGACAAGGGGCTACTATGTCGAAAGCGACATCAGGCCAACGAAGTGGCGGTTGTGGGTTCCAGCCCACGGATCCCAACAGAGATCAGTTTATCGTGGCCCGCCAACACCCTCCACGTGATGATCCAGCCATCAGGATACGACCAGGCAACTTGAGACGTCAGCTTCGGCGCAGCCCAGGCTCACTGAGCGTTTCTGGAGGAGCAAATGTCGCCGATAGGCTACATAACCTAACGTCTCTTTTGCTCCAAGAAACTCAAAGGCTAGAGGTCGGTTGTTATACGGCCGGCCGGGGTCCGGACTCCAACGACAGAGTGTACACTACAACAGGTGTGGTAGCTCGGCCTGCAAAGCGGACGAATCAAACAACACCACGTCCAAGTCATGACCCCTGGTCATACTCCGGGAACGTGCAGCCGGTTTAGTGCACTCCCGTGCTCGTTGCGTCCCAATTGCCTCGAGCTAGCCCAAGTAAAGCAAAACGATGCCCAACCCACAACAACATGCGCACAAAAGAAAAAACAAAAAGGAAAAAGGAGGCCAGTCAAATTCAGTTCCGCCTGTTTGCCCTGCCGAAACTACTGGCTGGAATGCCCATGTCTCGAGCATTCCTGACTCATCCCAGCTCACAGTAGCCCCGTCTGATTCGCTTTCTTATTGCCTTAATACCCTGTTCGACCCCTGCAAAGTAGGGCTTTGAGCATCTTTGGCCCCTCGACAGAGCAAGCTAAAGCAAGAGGATGGAAAAGTGCCGATGATGGTGCTGGCGAGACTCTTTCCGGGACAGAGACGAAGAATAAAATACATCAAAGTGTAAAATACTGCGCCAGATATTGGAGTCTCTCCAGCAACAGGAGACTTACACATGTTCTCTTCCGCCACCTGGAGTTATTGCATAGCGGTAATCTTACGCCCAGTTGTCGTCACGTCACAGTTAATGCCCATTTGTCCAAAGCCACGGGGAGGGTGTCCTGTACCCCTGGTCTCCCGCATTTTAGGCCCCCGACAGGCGGGATGCGAGAATGGATTCTGGACGGAAGCCCCCTCCAAAAAAAACCACGGGGGTCGCCGTTGGCAGGGATGATGTGGCCATGGAAAGCTGGGTTTGTGTCTCTAGACGTCCAAAATGGCCCAATCAGCCCGACCACCCCAACCTGAGGAGCCGTGGAGTGACGACGTTACGACTTCCATATTGGACGCTACTCTCTGTTCCGGCCTCATTCTGGAATTTCCGCCAAACGGTTTTCGTGGAGGTCTTTCGGGCCCGCCCATGGTGCCACACCCCAACCCCATCCCTGTCACTCGCTCAGAGAGACCGGCTTGACTGTCTCGACGCTCGAGGACTGCTTGAGATTGATGAACGTGTGTGCCCTATTGGACGGGGGTAAGCGCGCTGGGTCGGCCACGGGACGAAGGCGGGCAGTGTCTAATATCATTTTCTGCCGGTTGGGCTGTTGTACGATAATCGCACTCCGCCTCCCTTTCCCCCTTTCTTCCCTCCCACAATATTGAACGTACTCTGGATATTTTGAACAAAACCATCTCGCTGCCTACCTACACTCAGACTCCCCCTTCTGATCTCATCATAGTAGATCCGAACAGACCCGATATGCAACATTACCCCTCATCGAATTACCAATACACTTTCAATGTCACTCGCAAGATCCATCAGCCCCAGATCAGACGTCCAGCTTGGCACATAGCTTGAGAAAACAAACCAAAAAAAATAGCATCATCACTTATCAGACCTTTTGAGCTTGAACGAAGCCCCTCCACCACCACATCTTATCAACGACCCCATGGCTCCCACTCGTGACCCTGTGCCCGCGAAGGGTCGCAGTCGCTTCAGACTGAGGCGGCCCTCAGTCTCCATCCCAGACAGCACTCCCCTGGAGACACTCGACTTGTCCAACGCCAACGTTTCCCAGACCTCGCTCGCTCCCATGGATCGTTCGGCAGACAACAATTCCGACTTGAGCGTCAGCTCATCTGGAAACTGGAGACGCAAGGACAGCAGCAGCGGAAAGCCTCCTCTTATGTTCAAACCGCCTGCTCTTCGCTACCGCCAGTCTCGTCCAGAACTTAACCGGCCATGGAGACGCTCCAACGAAGCTGTCTATCCTTCCGCGGATGAAACCAATGATTCGGATGTTGAGTCCAAGTACAGTTTTGACTCTCACTCCACCATCACGAACGCTACCAGCGTCGAGGACTTTGATACATATCCCAGCAAGTCCGACGCCCACACCTCAGCAGTCCGCACTCGCCCGTTCACTGTTGAGAAACAAGTCGTAAAGACAAACACTGTTCCACCTCCCCCAGCCAAGCCCGCCAGCCTCAAGGGCGCCCGCGTCGACATTGTCGCCCCCAGCAGACAGACCGTACATATCGAGGTGGGACCCGCAGCCCCGGCTCCTCCCGTGGTACAGCACATAACTTCTCATGAGCTTCGCGAACGCGAGAAGGTCGAAGATGGGCTTCTCAAAGAGATCTCCCGTATGAAGGAGGAGACCAGAAGTCTCCTCGGCAAGCAATATGATACTGACAAGAGGCTTGAGGACGCCCTGGAGAGACTTACTACGCTCTCGGCCGACAAGGAGAAGACCGAGAAGAAGCGTCGTGAGGAAAAGAGCCTCAAAGACAAGATCGCCCGCGATTTTGATGAACAGAGTCGTCTCCTAGATGACGTCAAGAGCTCCCTCAGCAAACATGAGAAGAAGCTTGAAGATGTCGCACGTGAACGGGACCAGCTCAAGAGCATCAAACAAAAGCTGGAGGCCAAATCCAACGACCTCGAGAAACAAATTGCTCTTGAAAGGGGCGCCAAGGAGGAGGCCGCCAATAAGAACGCCATTCTGCAGAGGGACATTGCCGAACAAGAGAACAAGAACGCCATCCTACAGAAGGACATTGCCGAACAAGAGAACAAGAACGCCATCCTGCAGATGGACGTTGCCGAACAAGAAAAGATCAAGAAACACTTTGAGACCCGGTGCCGCGACCTTGAGAGAAGTGTTGGCGATGCTCACTATGTAACCAAAGAGACTGAGCGCGCCCTCATTGAGAGGATCGCTGCGCTAGAGTTGACGAGGGATAGTCTCCAGATGCGCGTTACTGGACTCGAGAAAGAGCTCATCCGCAAGGGAACCGAAATCGGAGACCTCACTGTCGAGCGCAACCACTTGCGTATGGACGTCGACAAGTACAAGCCCCAGGTCGATGAGCTCAACAAGGAGAACGGTGCCTTGACCGAAGCCAACAAGGGTCTGCAAGCCCGTATCGATGATCTCGACCAACAGAAGAAGGGCCTGGAAGCCAACATCGAGAAGCTGGAGACCGAGAAGAAAGGTCTCGAGGCCGACATTGAAACCCTCAACGCCGAGAAGAAAGATATCGAGAGTCGTTTTGGCGCTCTTGAAGTCGAGAAGAAGGATATCCAAGACCAGTTCAGTGCTCTCGAAGTTGAGAAGCAAGAAGTCGAGGTACGCCTCACACAACTCGAGACCACAAATACCGACATTCAGAGTCGCTTTGAGACCCTCGAGGCTACCAAGGGCGAGCTCGAAGTCAGCAAGGGAGAGCTTGAGACCCAAGTCAAGGACCTTGAAGGTGTCAAAGTCAAGTACGATAAGCTCAAGACCCGCGTTGAGGCGCTCAAGGGCAAGAATACGACACTCCAGTCGCAGATCGGGTCACTTCTCAAGGACCAAGACGACAAGAGCTCCCAGATCCTCAGCCTTGCAGAGGAGCGTAACAGTCTTCGTTCTGAGAACGCATCGCTCAAGGATGAAAACGAGTCAGTGACGAGCGAGCTTAGGCGCGCAGAGTCGCTCATGGGTTCCGTCGCCGGCTCGGCCGCTCCGTCTGTGGTGGGGTCCGCCGACGACAGTGATGCGGACACAGTCAAGGGCGAAGATGAGGCACAGCCTGCGAGCGAAGAGGAGCCACCTGCGCCGCCAGCAGAGGAGCCACCTGCGCCGCCAGCAGAGGAGCCACCTGCACCACCAGGAGAGGAACCGCCTGCACCACCAGGAGAGGAACCGCCTGCCCCTCCAGCAGAGGAACCGCCTGCCCCTCCAGCAGAGGAACCGCCTGCCCCTCCAGCAGAGGAGCCCGTTGCGGCTCCCGTTACCGAGGAGTCACCGCCGGCTGAGGAGGCACCATTGCCTGAGGAAGTACCGTTGGCTGAGGAGGTCAAGGATGATGCTGCCAGTGTCAAATCCGAGACACCGGCCCCCGAACCCGAAGTGGCAGAGCCAGAGGCGACACCCGTCGAGGATGGTGCTGCCACTGAGGAGGCCGAGTCAACCACTCCCTCTGAGCCGGCAGTCATGGAAGAGCTCCGCCAGCGTATCGCTGAACTGCAAGATCGCAACGACCAGCTGCAGTCCGAGACTGTCAAGCTTGGCTCTCTTATGGCGGAGAGGGATGAGTTGGTTACTCGCGTCGCTACGCTGGAGCCGGAGGCCGGCCAGGCGCCGCAGCTGCGCGAGGAGAACGCGACCCTGACGTCGCAGCTCGCCCTCGTCAACGCACAACTCGACGGCCTTCGTGCCTCTTACGATGCGTCTGTCGCCGAGGTCAACAGTCTGAAAGACCAGATCGGACAGCTGCGTGGACGTTTGTCTACGCCATCACTTCAGCCGCGCTCGAGGGAGTCGTCCCGCGCGAGGCAGCCGACAAAGACCAAGAAGGACAACGACAAGAAGAAGGAGCAGTTGGTGGTTGTGCGCAACCCTAATGAACGAGGTGGAATGTAAGTTGAACCAGCCTCCCCCCCCTTTCTCTCTCGCTCTCTCTTTTCAACGACCCGTCTCAGCAGCATGCTAATTGTATATTTAGTCAAATAATGCGACGATGCGACCTGCGTGCGAAGAGATCCTCATCTCAGCACTCGCACTCAGAGGGGGAGAAGAGCGAGTAACTATAGCCAATAATTTGGGTTTCCGGGCATTATGGTTTAATGAGGGACTCGAGTGGCAAAAAAAAGGCATAGCTGGACATGACGTGCGACGGATTGGATTACGATGTTAAGATTTCCCTTTGTGTTTTCATATGTTGTTTAACGGGGCACATAGCAAGCGTGAGTATAGCGTTGGGTCTTTCTTTGGCATTGGATCTCCTTTGTAAGGTTGGAATGAGGAAAGGGGAACGGATTGGATCAGGCTACACATGTAACGGATTGCATGGGCGGTTTTGGAAGATGGGTGCCCTCAAGGGCGCGAAAGACATGCATCATGTAGACTTTTTGTCATGTAGTTAATACGAAAACTTTGGATTAGATAGTGTCAGGTCTTGTTTGCTTCTTATGCTGTTAACATCGACTCGATCGTGTGCCACACCACGTTTCTCTGCTGATATCACCTTTGGCCTGTTGAGCCTCAACAGTGGCCCATCCCCTTAAAGACATTATCAAACAGTTGAAGGCTTAGAGCTCTAACCGTCCGTCTCTTTTGTTATGTCAGCTGACATACTGTTGCTGATGGCCGATTGCAGATATGGGTCTAGACATGATCACCGGACAAACTACACACTGATGCCGAGATTTTAATGGGATTGTTTTTTACAAGGAGCAATTGGGGTCCAGATTCCTTTATCAGTACTTCTACCAAGCTGCCCCTGCCGCCAAAAGTATATCAGATTGATCAGACAAGGCTTGTCCCAGCTCTGTTTCCCCTCTACTAGCCATGAAAGTGTCTCTGAGAACGGTGAGGTGACTCTTTGGGCCGTATTACAGGGCTTCCAAGGCGGTTGCACCACTAGCTCGAAAGACTCCGAGGCCGTCGTCCATTCCTCTGCTGCAGGCTTCCTAATGCAAGTCTATGACGCAGTAGCTATGGCATGCATTATCGCTCGGAAACAGTTACCGGTCAGTTCATAACGGCATCAGCTTAGCCGCATGAGGGAAGAAGATTCCGAAACAGCATGGATCCGTCCAGCACAACTACGCGGACGCACTCGGCGCTCTAGAAAGCTTCCGAATCCGGCATGGGAGGTTCAGGTACACTTCCAGCAAGCTTCTTGCTAGTCTGGGTTCCATGGGGATTTGATGCTAAAGAAGACCAAGAGAAAGCATTGATTGGCCGGGGGTGTCTCAGGAACGGATACGGGAACATGTGTGGCCAGGCTGCAAGCGACGACGGCCACATTCCAGTGGATGGCCTGGATACGGGATCAGCTTGAGCTCAGTTAGACCTAGCAACGCTCTCCAGTCGAGCTGGGCTCACACACAGAGCACAACCCCGCAGGTGTTGTCTTGGTGATGCAAAGTTGCAAACTCAGGAATATATGAGAAGGGCAATTTTCCCTTCAAGTCTGTCCTGACGTTCCTCATCAGCTCATTCTACTTTCGCTCCACACAACTCAAAGACAATCGCTACCTTTTACAACTACCAAAACACCTCACACAGGCCCCCCGACATCTCCCATCCGTTCAGCATCAAGATGAAGTACTCTACCGTCATTGTCGCCTTCGCCGGTTTCACCGCCGCTCAGAGTCTCAACGATGTCCCTGAGTGCGCCCGGCCGTGCTTGATCGCCGCCATCGCCAATACTACGTGTGCCCCCACTGACACGGCCTGTCTCTGTAAGCCTGAGAACTACCAGGCCATCCTCCCCGCCGCCACTCCTTGTGTCGTTGCACAATGTGGCCCTCAGGCCGCGGTCGGTAAGTGAAATATAGAATCCCAGATCGCTGCTCGATAAGCCTTGTGATCAAACTTTGACCTTGTACCTTTAGACCAGGTCCTCCCCGCCGCTGGCCGTATATGCCCCGCCGGAGGTAGCGCTGCATCTTCGGCCGTTCAGGTCGCTTCATCTGCCATCTCTGCCGCTGCCTCCTCCTCGGCAGTGGCTGCCACGACCATAGCTACTGCTGCCACGTCGGCAGCTGTGTCGTCTGTAGCTGGAACCGTCCCTACTCCTGTTACATCTGCTCCCCGCGCCGGCATCACCCGAACCGCCACCGTCACCAGCGTGATTACTGCTCTTAACGGCACCGTGACTGCAACCACCACACAACTTCCTGTCACCGTCAACGGTGCTGCTGCACAGGGCCCTATCGGCATCGCAGCTGCTCTTGCTCTTGGCGCCCTTGCTTATTTGTAAGCGATCACCCAGCCAGCATATCGTCTTACCCTATGGTAAAGTCCTCGACCGAGACTTCGCTTCGTTAACCAAGCCTTGGGTCTTGAATCAAAGGATCGGCATTATTGAGATGGCAACATGGGTAGTTGTCTAATGATAGATCATTTATTAATAATATTTTTTTTTAAAAAACAATCCCGCATCTACTTACGCTCTCACTTAGTGGTTTTCTTACTGAAGATTGTACATTGACACTATTGCTACTACGCTCTTGAACGAATAGATGTACTAGAATTTTCACAATATACAGTAAATTTGCCTCAGAAATCTCAAACATATGCATGTCTCTAGCTACTAATGTGTTGTTGCCATTTTTGTTCAGCTGGTAGAGTCTGGGGACGCTTTTAGTGGTTGTTATCAAAGTGATTATTGTGTTTAATCAAATTCCGGACAACGGTGCAAAGTAAACGAAATCTGCATGGAGACCATAGTCATCATGAATAGATCGGATAATGAAGCGTAACCGACTGCTATCTCCTGCGTCTCTGGGGTCGAATCTCTTATCTAGTGACTCTTAGAAGCGATGACACTCCCCATGTCCCTCATGCTCCTCAATTACGACCTACTTGCAGGGGATTATAGCTTGGCAAGAGCTTGAGCTGTGCTGAATGCAGCGGACCCCGCAGCATCAATAGCTCCCTTGACCTCAACCCATGCAACAGCTCGTCTGCCACTACGGAGATGCGTCGGGCTTCACTCGGTGTCGATGTTTATACAGCAAGCAAAGTAGCCGTGGGGATGGTCGACTCGGTTCGTAGGGAGTTGAGATGTCTGGTCATTGGTCAATCGAAAAGCCGCTCAATGCTTGAGCTCCTGTAATCTTTCTCTCATCCCACAGATCCTTGTGTACGCGTCTGACCAAACAAAAAGTGTATAAAAGCCTGCAGACCTTGTTTGACCCTTGAAAACGAGAATCAAGTGATCCAACCCTTATCATTCATCAAACTTCCTCTTGTCATTCAGTCTGAGGCACGATGTATTTCCCTATTGTAGGTGGCCATGTCGCTGCTAATCTACTTCTCGTCTTGAGCCTTTTCTCCCCCATCGCCGCCGTACCCGTGCAGGACAGTCCACGCCAACGTCTGCTTGACGGAAAAGGTTTACCCACAAAGTACCGCACTGCATCGCCGCCTTACACGCCCGGTCACAAAGACGAGTATGACAGCCCCGTGGACTCTATCGGTGACAAACTCGATCCACTGCCGTGGCGTAATGGCCTGGGAGCCTCCGTTCTAGGGCCATGGAATGATGCCCGCTCCAGACAGAACCCAGACCTTGTGCGGCCCCCCAGTACAGACCACGGAAACCTCGCCAATATGCGATGGAGCTTTGCGGATTCCCACATTCGCATCGAGGTACGTTTGCCATTACAGAATCTGAAAGCGACAAAGGTGGCTAACTAGTGATGCACAGGAAGGTGGATGGACTCGACAGACGACGATTCGGGAGTTGCCGACCAGCATTGAACTTGCCGGAGTCAATATGCGCCTGGACGAAGGGGTCATCCGCGAACTGCACTGGCACAAGGAAGCCGAGTGGGCCTATGTCCTTGACGGAAGTGTCCGTGTCACAGCTATCGACTATGAGGGAGCTAACTTCTTCGATGACTTGAACAAGGGAGACCTATGGTATGTTTTAGGCCAAAGTTGGTCTTAATATCCTCTTACGCCCATACGGATGCTAAAGAAAGTGGCATAGGTATTTCCCATCAGGCGTGCCTCATTCTTTGCAAGGTCTCGGCGAGAACGGAACCGAGTTTCTTTTGATTTTCGATGATGGACACTTCTCAGAAGAATCCACGTTTATCCTGACGGATTGGCTTGGTATGGTCCATGGCTTGCGTTATGTATACGCAAGACTACAGTTTATAACACCCTTGTAGCACACACGCCAAAGTCCGTGATTGCAAAGAACTTCCACTTGGCCCCCGAGGTCTTCGCTCACATCCCAGAAGGGGAGAAATACATCTTCCAGGGCACCCAGCCAGGCTCCATCGGACACGAGGCGCCTACCGGGAAAGGAGTAAAGAAATCCAAGTATCAGTTTACGCATAAAATGCTAGACCAAGAACCGAAAAAGACCTCGGGCGGTGAAGTCAGAATCACTGATTCGAAGAATTTCCCAATTTCGAAAACCATTGCGGCAGCTCATGCGGTTATTGAACCTGGTGCCCTCCGGGAGATGCACTGGCACCCCAACGCCGACGAATGGTCTTTCTTCATCAAGGGGCGCGCCAGAGTCACGATCTTCGCCTCTGAAGGGAATGCCCGGACGTTTGACTATGTTCCGGGTGACGTCGGTATTGTTCCGAAAAATATGGGTCACTTTGTCGAGAATATTGGCGACGAACCGGTTGAAATGCTCGAGATCTTCCGTGCCGATGAGTTCAGAGACTTTTCACTGTTTCAATGGATGGGAGAAACCCCCAAGAAGCTGGTGGTTGACCACCTTTTTGCTAACGACCCAAAAGCCGGCGAGAAGTTCTGGGACAAGGTCCGCAACGCCGAGAAGGACGAGATTACCAAACCAAACGTTGTCGAGGAAGTCCAAATTAAGCCTGAAGAGCTCTAGGGAGAAACACGAAAGGTAGCCACAACGGCTTGGCAGATCCAGCCTTGGCAATCTATGCTTGCGATGTTTGTTTCGTAGAGGGTGAAACATCTATAGCAATGCCATCATATAATAAGATGTTCACAGATATTGTTTGATGGTTTATTCAATGATGCTACTTTCGACTTCTTCAATAAAAGCCTCAATATGACATGTGTAGCAATTTTCCAGCCCTTTCTTTCATAATTGATAAATAAACCCGAATTCAAGTTCACCGTTGGCAAACACTCAGTAGTTAGAAATCGATGAAGCTTTTGGTTAAGTTTGCTGACAAGCCAGGCTCGAAAGGGTATCCATGCGTCTTTTCTCAGACTTTGGCCCAAGCTCCACGGGTTGCTGAATATCCGATACCAAGGTTTTGCATCACCGTTTAGTCAGTTCTCCGATAGATCGTCATTCTTGATTCTTGAACGAGAATCGTTACCTGCAGACAACCCTTACTTGTCGACACTGTTCACTTCTTTCTAGATTCTCTTACCGACAGGTCTCCGATAGAAGTCCGTGGCAAACGCAGCGTAAGCAGATGCCAAGCCTCGAACACGTTTATCGAGGAGGGGGGTTCATGTACGTGTTCACTCCCTCAGCTTGGTTGAACAAGTTTGCAATAGGCTGTCGGCGGCCCCTTGTTCACACCCATCCAAGACTTGTGACAGCTTGAGTGTCTCGCCTTAACGTGCATCCAGGCCAGAGCCCTCATCTTTTTTTTTTCCCCGCCCCTTGCCTAGAAGGAGCTTATCGCAGGGTATAACCAGTGACAGGAGCCATGGTCATGGAAGAAAGCGGTATTGTTGACGTATCCAGAAGGTGGTGAGTGAGACCTTTTGTGTCGAGTACAGGAAGAGCGCAGTGTGAACCCCGCACGAAACGACGACACCACCAGATCCTTCCAATAGATCCGTTTCAGCAGGCACAGTAATGATGCAGCGCTGACCAGGCTGGCTCAGTATGGTCCAATCTCATGCAGCCAGTGTTCCGCAACGGTTAGGGCGCTGGACTTCTTGGACAAGTAGGAACACTGGGATTGTGTCATATCTGTCTGTGACCTCCGGCTGGAAAAACGAGTGGTTGATGACAAACAGTCCTATTTCTGGAAGTTGGAGGGTTGGAGAGGGGTAATTGCGAGCAGCGTAGGATGTGAGGGGGTAAGATGAGACTGGGATGGATGAATTTCAGTGAAGAGGGCAATCGGCCCGTAGGCACATCGACTGCTAGCTAGTCTTATCCAAACAATAGCCTGAACCGGTCTGCTGTACATATGGTAGACGTACACCAGCTGGGACGATGTCACTCATCATCACTAGGTGCGGATACCGGTGACATGACTTTCCAAAAAAAAAAAAGACTATCAAATATAGGACGACATAATTGTCGATCATCGACAGCCTTCGTAGCCCTTGTCACCCGATGGCCCACAACCCGCTTGCCGCCCGCCGAATCCCTTTCATCCCACTTAAAAACGGGTTGGCATCCTATTCCCGGCCCGTTCTGGCTTCAATGGCACTAGCTTAACCCCGGTCAACGCCGGATTTCACCCCGGTCTGCGTGCTCCGCAACACGGTTTCTGATTCGCGGGCTTGGCATGTCCATGTCTACCGGGGGCATTAAAGCTTGTCCCGTCGCTACCGAGGGCCTACATGCAAGGGTGTCCGCGGTTATGTCCACCCACCGGCACACAACATGCCGCCGCTTCACCATTCCACCCAGATGAGCCCTGTTAGAGCCGATAGGGGGGGGGGGGGCGACGGGAGCGCTATTGGGCGGGTATGTACCCCGCATCTTGGCCTCGTCTGGGCGGCGGGAGGGAAGTGAAGAAAAGGGATGGACTCGGCTTGCGTCGAGCTAGCGTAAATGTAGGCAGGTTGGCAGGCACACAGATAGCGCCACGAACAAGCTTCCTCTTTTGTTTGGGATAAACGACACTGCCATGCAGACCGATATGGGGCTCTGTCACTCCGGGTTACTTGAACATGTAGGTTGTACATCATACAAACCGGTCAGGCGAAAGACAGGGCTGTGGGCAAAAGAGAACACGTCTTCAAATTGTGAGTCTACTATCTTTTCTCGCCAACCTGAATCAGGAAAGTGTTTACGCTGCATTCAAGACAACCATGGTTAGTATTCATATATGCAATCTGGTGTGCGTGGGGGTCTGCCAGAGGATCCTGTCGTTCCTTGCCTGCCGTTGTTTACGCTGTTGCATTGGTGACTTGGCGAGCTTGGCTCACATGGCGATTACTACACCTCTCGCATGCCTACCCATAGGCTCACGTCGTAGGCTCTTGCTAAGCTGGTGTTTACGGCTATTGCATCCCCATAATTTGGTCTCACAGTGGCGGGCTACCTTTGCTGCGGTCTTGCTGATTCATACACACATGCCAAGATTGTCTTGGTGCCCCAATAGGTCTTTGAGGGCCACGAAGAGCCACGGCATTGGATTTTGGCAGACCACCTTAGCCCTGCGGCTACCTGGATTTGAGTTCGGAAGAACATGCTCACATATGGTGAGTTTGAGTGGCCGTGAAGATGAATGCAATGTCCAAGCCATATCGGGTCATTGGTGATGTCGGATGAAGTATGCGGGCATTATCTCAGCTGACGTGACTTGATCCGATACTTCTGTACCCAGCTTCTGCGTATTATTTCCTCATGTGCGAGATAGTCGGAATGTTCCCTGTCTCTTACGCGTCCATCCGTTGTACTTTGTACGCCCAATAATCATTCTTCACAACCAAGCAACCCTCCCCTCTGCCAATTGTGACGCCGCATCTGCGCTTAGCCGTTTGTCGTTCTTGCTCCCCCTCTACCATGGAATTGCGCATTTTCCCTCCAAATTCGATCAACGACTGCACTAGCAGGCACGGAAACAACTTTAGCCGGCGTTCTCTTCTTGAGGTCGTTGTGGTTGCAGGCTTGCAGCATTTGCGTTTCCCATGTCCTGAGCTAGGCCGGTTTTCTCGGGGTGCGACTACGCGCCATCCGACGGGGCGCTTGCTTCCTCGACGCAACGCCAATATGTTCCAACCACCCACCAATGCGACGCGAGAGCATCCCACGTAGGTGGAAGGTGATGAGATACATTAGTCCCGCTGTTTTCGGCACGCGAAGGTATACCGAGTGTAGTCCGAAGGGGGTGTACTGCACTTCCGTGCCTAGGTTGGGCAAAGTTACGGCAGTAATGCTACAGCAATGTTGTTTGGGCTACGCCCCCTCCCCCCACCCTTCTTTGAATGGTTTCCACGGCCGTGCTGGATGGCTCGCCATGTTTTCAAAATTTTAGGTTGCCTTTTATGTGTGATCGGTATTGTAGCGGGAGGCATGTTGCAAGAGGCTGCTGCAGTGAGTGTGCAGATCAGATGCTATTGCGCAGCCATAAAGAAACGGCACCGTCAGCCGAGAAGTTTGGTATTCTCTTTGAGAAGTCAAACAAGACTGGTAACATCAGAGGTCGGATGATGTGCTGACTCAATTGTTGATCTACACAACTTTTAATGAGACTGGAGCCATCCCAACTACTGAAACCAAACTCGTCTGTTCCCATCTCATCAGCCACCGCAGAGCCCGGGCTCATTTACCTCTTCTGTTGTCGTTTTCTCTCCTAAGTAGCGAACTTCCAACTCACATCGTCGAAATGGAGAAGATCAACAGGCGTGTTGAACACTTGAGAGACGAAATCACGACGGACACCACCCTCGCTCAAATTCATGACTTTGTCGTCTCAGGGGCTCCAAAGTTGCCGTCCGCTGCCGGAGTTTACCTCGTCGAAAAGGTGCCCATCGTCCAGTGGCTGCCTCGATACTCTCCGAAATGGCTCATCACCGACTTCATCGCGGGACTGACGGTGGGCGTCATGCTTATTCCCCAGTCCCTGGCTTACGCAAAGATTGCAACCATTCCCATCGCGAATGGTCTCTATTCGAGTTGGCTGCCAGCCGCGTTTGCAGTCTTTATGGGAACATCAAAGGGTGAGTCTCGGCTACAGAAAATCAAATCCGTGACGGCGCTGTTCTGACTTGGCGTCTATCGTATAGACCTCTCAACCGGTCCCACCTCCATCCTGGGTCTTCTCACTGCCGAAATCGTACACGATCTGACTGCAGAAGGCTTTGACGCCTCAGCGATAGCCTCTTCTGTTGCCCTCATGGTTGGAGTCTATTCCCTAGTCATCGGTCTTTTCGGCCTAGGGTTCATCCTAGACTACGTCTCCTTTCCGGTGTTGACAGGCTTCATTTCAGCCGCCGCTCTCGTCATCGCATTCGGTCAAGTCGGGTCCCTTGTTGGTCTCACAAATGTACCATCCGGCGTTTTCAGCGTGATTGGCGACGTCCTTCGTCGTCTTCCAAAGTGGGACGGCCCGACCTGCGGTATCGGCTTCGGAACCCTCCTCATCCTCATTGCTCTGGAGAAGGTTGGCAAAAAATGGGGCAAGCGACATTTCGCTGTCAAGCTCCTCGCCAACTCAAGGGCGGTGATCGTGCTTATAGTTTTCACTCTGATCAGTTATCTGGTAAATCGTGGCCGTGCCAAGTCTGATTACGCCTGGAAGGTAAGCCAAGTGAGCACTCATGGCATCACTCATCCTGTTGTGCCGGCCTCAAATTTGATCCAAAAGGTTGCAGTAAAGTCTATTGCGCCCTTGGTTGCCAGTACTCTGGAACACTTGGCCGTCGGCAAAGCCTTTGGAACAAAGAACAACTACCAAATTGACAAGAATCAAGAGTTCAATTACCTTGGTGTCGTCAACATTGTCAACAGCTTCTTCAGTACCATGCCTGTGGGTGGTGCCATGTCTCGTACAGCTGTCGCTTCTGAGTGCGGCGTCAAGAGTCCTTTGACGGGCCTGTTTACTGCTGCCTTCATCCTATTAACCCTTTATGTCTTGTCTCCTGCTCTTTGTTGGCTTCCTTCGGCCACTTTATCTGCCATCATTGTAAGTCGCACTGGATCTCACTTGACAAAGACTTGCTGACGCAATTCGGTATCGTAGATCATGGCCGTTGTACATCTCTTTGGTCCATTGTCGCTTTTTTACCGTTTCTGGCGCATCTCATTCCCTGATTTCGTTGCCTCAATGGTCTCCTTCTGGGTCACCATTTTCGTTTCCGCCGAAATCGGCATCGGCGCTGCAGTATGTCGTCCTTCTCAAGATTATATTGGCCTATGTTGACCTCATTTTCTAGGTGGGATGGAGTGTTGTCTGGACCATGTTGCGATCGACCTTTGTCAAGCCCGTTATTCACTCCAGTAGTAACGAAATCGCGCACACTATCCCTCAGCCCATTACCCGCGTCATCAGCGACGGCGGTAGGCGGGGTACCGACAACCGTACCGAGAACTCCGGCATCGCTATTCCTAATGACACTATCGTCGTCGACTTCAACGACGCCATCTTCTTTCCCAACGCTGAGCGAGCAAAGAACGCGACGCTCACGGCCATCAAGCTGGTGTACCCTCGCGTCGAGACCAGCCTAAGCCAAGACGACCGCGAGCGGCACTGGAGCGTAGCGGGAGAAAAAAGGCTGGAGAGAATAAGAGCACAGAAACAGATCCGGCTCATGGAAACGCCTCTTGCAGTTGTCGTCTGGGACTTTACCATGGTACCATTCATCGACACAACCGGTCTCACGACATTGAAGGAGCTCAAAGCCGAGATTCAGTCCCATTCTGGCAAGAGAGTCCAGATCCGGATGGTGGGCATGTCGGACAAGATCCGCAGCCGGTTCCTAAGGGCGAAATGGTCTCTGGTGGACTTGGAAGAGTGGAGGGAGGAGGACGCTGACCTGGTGTACCCCTCAATGGAGACTGCGATCTGGGATCGCGACGGAGAATCAGGAGCGGACTTTTCCAGTGAGAAGAAAGGTTAAACGTTTTGACATATACACTTGATGACTAGCGTCTGGCTTCTGGGACACACGGGTTTGGCTGTTTTGTTACCGGGAAAACATATCAGCTGCACGTTAATCAGTAGTCCCGTATTAGATATTTACGCATATACTCTATATCCAGCATGTTGGCTCTGTTCCTATCGTTGCCCTGCAAGTTAACATAGCGAGGCACTCAGTCGTTTCCAATGCATCAAAGGGTATTTACTCGTATGGGCCAATCGTGTCTTCTTGGCAAATGTGGATTGCACTTAGTGATGCATCACTCCAGGTCTCTATCGCGTAGCTTAATGCCCCCATAGGCCAATACAGATCAACGAGCAAGGCTGAGAGTACATCCAGTTGCAACAGCTTCACCCCTATTTCATTAGGATAGAACTCCTGTGGATGGCCTTCATAGAATCTAGAATACAAGCAGGCTCCTTTATAGAAAAAGTGCGAGGAGCAAATCAGACCACGACGTGTAAGATTAGTCTTAACCATTGCCAACCGATCAGGGATAACGGGCTTATCCAGATGCAAATATGTATCCGCCGTTTATCCCGGATCCGCCACCCATTAACGGCGTATAGACCGCCCATTCAACCGGACAGCCTGCAATATTTTCATCTTCTACTATGCATAATTGACCCCCTTTTCCGACCCTATTGTGCATCACTATTAATTAATACGTGTTAATACTATAATGCCTGTAATACCAATAATTTTCTTAGATTAATTTGTTTATCAAATATGCAAAAGAATAGGTAGACCCACAGATTAGTACCCCTTGTTTAACATGTAATATTACTAATAGATTAATTACTTGTAAGGCTATAGGTACTTTTGTCTATACTACTTCTATTAACCAATTCATTAGCGGGAAGTAAAAAGTCTACTTAAATAGCGTACTGTTTTTAGGAGTATATAGCAGCTTTACGAGCTGCTGCTTTCAAGTTATTCAACGCACCTTAATATCCCCTTTCCCGTCACTCCAGCCTACGTACTCTTCTCACCGGAGTTTCTTCCTTCTCAACATAAACAGTCATGTTTATACACTACAGCGTCCTGACACTTATGTTTCTAGTGCTAGCGAATAGTCTTACCCTATCTCGCTTGCAGTCGTTAGAAGCCACCTCACCTCAACCGCTACTAAAGAGAGAAGAGCGACGGCGAAAAGCAGAGATAGTCGGCGGTAAATACGAAGACGGCGAAGGGTGGTGTAATGCAACTCAGGTGGAAAGGATCAAAAAGGACCTGAAGTGGATGCATGATCTTTCTGCTTCTGCAAATGATTTCCTACGCCAACGTGACTCTTATAAAACTGCAGCATTTATTGCATGGTTTGGCGGTATGTGTGGCTGACACCTGTCTAGCCTGAGTCTAACTAATATCTGAGGTTAGAAGAAAATGCAAAACCAGAAACAGCAGCAGCTATTAGGACCGAAGTCTATAAAAACATATGGTATAAGGGCAAGCGGCGTGTAGCCTATGCTAATGGTGCTAAAGAGGGCACTGAGAACAGTATAGTCTTTGGCTGCTTTCCTCCAGACCCAGTGGAGTGTAATCAGGGCACTTTTGCTGCCGCAGTGAATGGCGTCTCTGACAATCGCCGATACAACTATGTAAAGATTTGCCCATGGTACTTTGAGAAAGCCAGTACAGACTACAAAAAGGCATTTGTATCTTGGAGGGAGAAGCGGGAGGATATAACCGTTGGTGGACTAGTTTTGCTCCATGAAATGCTACATCAACGTCCAGTAGTTGGATGGGACTGGTATGCTAGAGATGAGGGTTATCTTGCAGATGAGTAAGTAAACTATCTACGAGACTTTTAAGTAAGAAATGTACTAATAAAGGGGGTAACAGGTGTTTAACGCTTGTTGATTTCCAGAAGATAAAGAATGCTGAAAACTTTGCTCTCTTTGCCATGGAAGTTAAAGCGAATCCAATACGAGCAAAACCTCAAGTTGATATGACGACATCTAAAGCAAAGGGCAAAATTGCAAGGAAGCTATTAGGAATAAAAATCTAGGGACCTCTGGCCTCGTATCGTGTTTTAAGAGCTTCTACCGTTGACGGCTTTCACTTCAACCCACCCACCCGCCCGCGCGCGAACAACCCCAGTTCAACAGCTTCCAGTCGACATTCCGGTTACATGACTCGTGGTTTAGCAGCAGGTTCTCAGGCAAGGTAGTATCATTACACTTTTGTGATTTTTATTCTTCTTCTACATTGAACGTCAACTCGGAACCTGCCCCTTGGGCACCCCGCCACACAAACCGTGCATCTATAGTTATAAAGAACAATCTCTTGTAGCTAGGTTGAGCCTGGTGATAGCCTAGGCTGCTGTTCAAAGACATGTATATACAAGTGTCAAGATGTCCTTACTCAATTGATAGATGTGATGTGTATCTACTACGGCTGGCTTCAGTGCGGGATTTCCGCAAGTGTGTAGCCTGAGGAGTATAATACACGTGTTATTAGGTTCTCTCTATGAGCGGGAAAACCCATCCTAGAAACAATACCAACATTTACCTAGCAGTATTGTTACCCATTTAGCATTCGTCCACTCGGCCTTATGCCCATCAGCCACACTTGGACGGACCTACACTAGCCGCCACCGCCACACAGACAGACCCCGGCATGGATCCAGTGGGGAAACCGGGCTGGCCCAGATCCTCCAAGGCGGTGACCCGATCGAGCTTCGCCTCCATCCCACACCGAAGATCGGCGGGGCAGTTTTTTCTCCAGAGCGCTCGGTGAACAATAATTTTATCCCACCCTGCCCCAAGCAGCCTCAATCCCGCCCATCACCGCCGTGGCCAAACACACACGAACACCTCCGTCGCAACAAACAAGACACCCAAACACCCAATTGAGCAGCAGTTCTGCTCTCTTCACCTCCGGTCAAAATGGCGTCCCAAGAACAAAACATGCCGTTCATCAAAAACCTGGCCTCCAGCGGTTCGTCTCTTCCTCTCTAGTCCCCGTTCCTCTTCGTGCGCGCGCGCGCGCGCGCGCACGCTTGTGCGCCAGACGGTCCCTCTACCTCCCCCATCAACCCAGAAGAACAAACCGAGCTGACTCGTTCCTTTTCCTCCCCCTTTCCTCCAGACCGCACGCTCCGGACCCAAGCCCTGACGTCTCTCCAAACCTTCCTCGGCTCCCACCGCGCCCTCAGCCGCCTCGACGCCCTCAAGCTCTGGAAGGGCCTCTTCTACGCCATGTGGATGTGCGACCGCCCCGTGCCCCAGCAGAACCTCGCCGCCGAGCTCGCCGCCCTGACCGCCTGCCTCCGCGACGACGACGTGCCCGTCTGGCTGTCCGCCTTCTGGGAGACTGTGGCCCGCCAGTGGACCGACATCGACGTCCTCCGCATGGAGAAGTTCCTCCTCCTCGTCCGCCGCGTCTTCGCCGCCGGCCTGCGCTGGGTCCTCGACGCCGAATGCGCCCCGGCCCGCGCCGACGCCCTGCTCGCCGTCTGCGCCGAGTTCCCCTTCGAGCTCGAGGGCGACCTGCGCAAGGTCCCCGTCGGCCTGCGCCTGCACGCCGTCGACATCTGGGTCGACGAGCTCGACCGCCTCGGCATGCTCCGCCGCGGCGACGACGACGACGACGACGACGACGACGACGCCGATGAAAAGGCCGTCGCCTTCGCGCGGAGACTGAGCCAGCTCGTCGAGCCGCTCAAGAGGTCCCCCGTCAAGACGGTGCGCGCAAAGGCCGCCGAGGCCGTCGAGGACGAGAGGCTGCCGTGGGTCGAGAGCAAGGCCGACGAGGCGACGACGGCGCCGACGGCGGCGGCTGCTGGCGGCGCCATGGATCAAGACGACGACGACGAGTGGGGTGGCATCGACGAAAAATAGAGGAACGGCGGCTTTTTTAGGGAGTGGGGTGAGAGCTTCCTTACTTTGTTTTTGTGCATTTGCATGGGACGGTGAACACGGCGTTTATTTGTTTTTGTTAATTGAAAGGGAAGGCATCACTTTCACATAAAAAAGTTTTCAGGTACACTGGGACGGCGGTGATGGGAATATTAAAAAAAAAAAAAAAAAAAAAAAGGAAGAATCAAAATCGAAATGAAGCAAGTATTATGAGTGCGACGCTATTCTATAGTATACAGTGATGACCAATGGGCTTGTCTTGTGCCAGGTCGCCGGCTGCATATGTGCGACGACGGTTGCTGTCTTCCCCCATCTTGGGTCTGTCTGGGTATCTCGACTTTTCTTCTCTCTCGCTCTTTCTCGGATGAATGAACACGCTTACTCCATCGCACAATCGCTTCTTCACAGCCCGATCCTCTTCCCCATCGCTCAGGAGCCACGCACAGCAGCCCAGGGCGACCGTGGCCACCACCACCACCTAGGCCTCGATCCTGCCCTTTTCCCAACCCGCGGGACCGGGTCCCTCGTACTGGCCTCTCTTCGAGATGACTCGGCCGAGACCGTGGTGGATCTCGGCTTGGAACGGCTCGAACGGCACCTTTTCTCCGTCGATGCTGATGTAGCCGTCCTTCTGGTTCCGCGGGATGATGCGGTACGCCGAGATCTTGCGGTAGGACACCAGAGAGTTGTCAAACAGCTTGCCGCTCTCGACACCCAGGAGCAGATTCATCTGGGCCGATACGGACATGTCTCCGTTGATGCAGACGAGGTCCATGAGGCCGTCGTTGGGGAGCGCCGCGGAGAAGAAGTGGGCGTCAGGGGCCATGAACGCCATCTGGAGTCTTGGTCAGCCAATCATCTCGTTCACGGAACGGAGCACAACTTACGTTTCCGCAGTAAAAGTTGCCCATCTTGTCCTGGGGTATCAGTTCCCACCCTTCAGGGAGGTCGTCGTTAATGGTGCCGTATTTTAATGGGGGGAGCCCTTGCCGCTCTGCATCTTCATTTGGGACGGCGTCAGCATTCTCCGCCCTCGGTGTCTCGGCCGTCGTCGACGAAGCCTTGTGTGTGTACTGTCTGTAGTGCTCCCTGACGCCGGGCTTGTCCTCGATCTCCACCTTGACGGCGAGATCGCAGGGATAGCACTTCTTCTCGAAGATCCTCACGAGGTACCCCCACGTGAAACGCGCGCCGCCCATCCACCGCAGGTGCTCGGTGCCCAGATCGCTCTCGGCCACGATACCAAGCGCCTGGCTCAAGAAGCTGAGCGTACGCCTGTCTCCTTGGGTGATGCTGATTAGATCCATCGGGGTTTCGACGCCCTTGATGAGGGCGAGGGCGGCGATGGACGGCCGGTACGAGCCGTAGAGGTTGATGCTCATGGCGTTGCCGGAGCCGCAGGGGATGTGCGAAACGGCAATTTTCCGGAGCGCCCGCACCGCGTCCGGCCGCTGAGCCAAGCCGTTGAAGACCTCGTGAGCCAAGCCGTCGCCCGAGCAGGTGACGATGGTGTCGAACGCGTCAATGTCGACATCCCGCGCCTTCTCCAGGGCTTGGCCCGAAAAGGTCGTCAGCTCGACGTCCATGGGCATGCGCGCGGCCTTGAAGAGGGGCTCGCAGTCGACGCGCCACTTCTTCTCGGCGCCTCCCGGTCCGGCGTGCGGGTTAACCAGGACCTTGGCCCTCTTGCATCGCTTCGCGGGCCCGTAGGCTTTCGTCAAGAGGGTGTCGACCCATGCCTGGACGTCGGGGCCATCGGCGCCGTTGATGCCAAAGGTCCACTTGGCGGCCTGGACCCTGTTCTTGGTAACCTGCTTGGCGTAGTCGATGACGAGGGTCTCGTTCGTTTGCTCGGCCCAGAGAACGTTGTACAATGGGATTATGTGTGTGGCGGACGCCGCTGTCGCGTAGGGTGTTAGCAAGTCGAGCAAGCAGGGATCAGGCACGGGTGTCGTTTGGACGGACCTGATGCGCCAAACCCAGCAAAACCGCAAGTTCTATTGGCTTTCTTTGCTGTAGGATCTTGGAAAGGTCAGTCACCCGAGCGAGCGCATCGCTTACGGCAGAGCGTATGGGTTCTCACACACCATTCAGAACGAGCTTCTCGGCGGCCAGGGTTAGGGACTTGTTGCCGTCGACCTTGATGGTATCGAGGGAGCCGGTTTGCGAGGCAGGCTTGCCGTACAGCTGGGAGGACTCGGAGACGGAGTCGGTCATGGCCGGCGCCGCGTTGGTCTGGCCAGGTGTGTTCGCCATGGTGGATTGTATGTCGAGGAAACTGCGTCAGGCAGTTCACATCCTACGGCGGGTGGAAGCGATGGGGAAAGGAAGGGTTTCTCGCGCCGAATTGGTAAAAGACGTGGATAGATGGTTCGTATTCGTCTACAAGCTGTATGCAGGAAGACGATGTGATAAGCGACAGGCGAAGAAGAAGAAGAAGAAGAAGAAGAGAGGAGAAGAGAAGAAGTACCGACCAGTGACGACAGCAAGAGACTTGCTGGGCGAGTGAAGAAGGGGGGAGCAAGGGCAAGCAAACAATAGAGGCGAGGAAGAAAAAGGGAACGAGCGGGTCGATGTTAGCAGGAGGCGCAACGACACATTGTTTTGTCACTTGTCGACTGTTCTTTTTTATTTACTTATTGGTCAAGGGAGTGACGGCACCCTTGCTCGAGCGTGTTGTTGGCTCTTCCTTGTAATCGCGGGGTTCCCTTTTCCTCGGGTTGCGGAAAAGAGAGGGGGACAGAGAAAAGTAAGCAGGTCTAGCAACTAAAGCATCTAGCCAGACAGGGAAGAAGGGGGTACAGGCGCAAGCGGGATAGGAATAGTGGAACACGACGAGGAGGAACAGAGGGAGTAGGTCAGAAGGGAGCATGTCCCAAAGGCCATCGTATCGCGGACCAAGTGAGTGAGGAAAAGGAAACAAGGCGCGCCGACCGTCACATTGCCAGGTCCAGGTTCAGGTTCAGGTCCGTCCAGGTGCAGGATTGCTTGTGGACGTTGGATGGATGGATGGCACGGTGCACCTCCCTCCCTCCCCCCCCCCCCCCCCCAGTCTGGGATCAGCGGCCCACGGATGGATCGGAGATGACCTCGGGTACGGATAGAAAGATACCTTGTCACCAGGCGAAAGCTTGCCTTGAAAGCCTGTACCCTGCTATCACAAGCACTGATAACAGCTTGCGGACAACAGGCACGGATGCGCCGCGGCACTGCTGCAGGCCGTCCGAAATGACACTAATGCGAGGGGTCCGCGGGCACCCGTGGTGGGCACCTGGCACTCTCGGCCGCCTGACCACGAGGAGACGATGCAGCATGTACAGCCGAGAGTCGAGTCGAAGGTGCCGAAAAAGTCTGACGCAGTTCAATCAAGGTTTTTCTTGGACGGCGTAAACGGTGGCTTTCTAGACTGATGCCACGAGATCTCAAGGCTAGGTTGAGGAGAGAAAGGCGCCGCGAGGAGGGGAACCAGAAAATAAATAATTAGGACCTGATGAGGCACAACATACCAGACCTCCATTGGCAAAGCGCCCGACCCCTCGAGAAACATGCAGGCAAGGTCCGGATGAAAACCTTGTCTGGGGAAGGAGGGGTGGGTAGCCGGGGTAGGAATATAACCTCTTTGGTTAGAAGCGGTAACTTGCTGGGTGATGGATGTCACGGGCTGTCAATCTTTAGTTGATTGCGTGCTTTGTTGGTGGTGGTGGTGGTGGTGTGAATACATAGGTACTGCGTACCATACCTAGGGAGAGAGGAAGAGAGAGGCTAGAATACCCTTGCTGAGTCTATCCTTCGGACGATGCGCGGACGCCGACTGGCAGTCATGCTCCTGGTCCGACCGCCGCTTCGCATTGCACGAGACGCATAGCAAAGCAGGGAGAAGAATTAACATTACTCGGATGGCCGGGAGAGAAAGTGAAGACAATGCCTTTGTCATCCTTCGGATTCATAATTAGTGTGTGGTATCCGTACAGGGTCGAACCTCTGGACAATAGGGGAAAATGCCACGCTATTGGGACCGAAGAACAACGGCATCCAGCGCAATCTGTCGCCAAATCAATCTCCCATCCTCGTCCCCAAACCACACGATCCAAAATCATAGCCATAGGTAGTCAATCTACCTGCCCACAAACGAAACAAACCGGGAGCGGAGATTCCCTAACTGGCGACGGTCCATCACTGAGGTGCCGCCCTATCCCACCGCCTCTGGGCCAATGGGCTCGTCCCGTGCGTGCTTAATCAGGCAATAATTGGCCAATCAACCGTGGCCCGCAGCGGCGGCGGCTCGAGAATAGGTACCTTAGCTACCTACATTGCACCACTCAGGTACCTAGGTACGTAACTGACTGCCCCGGCGCTCCAGACATCGGAGGGGGGCACACTTACTCGGGGCGGCGGTCCTCATTTACAATCTCTCTCTCATTGTTCGGGGAACCTTTCGACTCACAACGCATTGTGCTCGGTGAGTCAATCTCAAAACTGGTGCTCCTATATTCATATCCCCGCCTCGAGCAGGATTGCAGTCATAGAATACAATCCCGCCCGATATACACACACACACACACACACATACACACATACACCTATATACACCGCAGACCAAGGCCCGCCATGGCCTCTCAACCTCCGGTCGCGGGGTCCGGCAACGACGCCGCCGCCGCCGCCGCCCTGCCGCTCATCGACATCAAGCCTCTCCTCAAGAAGCTCTGGCCCGTCCCGGAGGCCGGCCTCAACGTCACCCCGGACGAGATCGCCGAGGCCATCTCCCACTTCTTCACCCACCAGGTCTCCGACGCCCAGGCCGCCTCCCTCCTCATCGCCCTGCACTTCACCAACCTCGATCGCCGCGCCGACGTCATGGCCCGCTCCGCCCATGTCATGCGCCGCGCCGCCGCCCCCGTCGACTTTGAGGACCTCTCCCGCGTCGTCCACAGCAAGGCACTCGCCGCCGGCGCCTACGCCGGCGGCCTCTGCGACATCGTCGGCACCGGCGGCGACGCCCACAACACCTTCAACATCAGCACCACCGCCAGCATCCTCGCCTCGGCCCTGCTCCTCGTCGCCAAGCACGGCAACCGCGCCAGCACCTCAAAGTCCGGCTCCGCCGACCTCGTCAACAACATGCGGCCCCGCCCCCCCGTCCTCACCGCCGTCTCTCCCGCCACCCTCTCCGCCGTCTACTCCGCCACCAACTACGCCTTCCTCTTCGCCCCCGTCTTCCACCCCGGCATGCGCTACGTCGCCCCCATCCGCAAGGAGCTGCCCTGGCGGACAATCTTCAACCTTCTCGGCCCCCTCGCCAACCCCGTCGAGGACATCCTCGAGGCCCGCGTCATCGGCGTCGCCCGCAAGGAGCTCGGCCCCGTCTTCCTAGAAGCCCTCCGCATCGGCGGCTCCCGCAAGGCCATGATCATCTGCGGCGAGGAGGAGCTCGACGAGGTCAGCTGCGCGGGGCCGACCCTCGTGTGGAAGCTGAGCGAGACGCCCGACGGCGCCGTCGCGACGGACCACTTCCGCGTCCAACCCAGCGACTTCGGCCTCGGAACCCACCCCCTCGACACCGTCTCGCCGGGCAAGGAGCCCGCCGAGAATGCCGAGATCCTGAGGAGGATACTCGAGGGCGAGATGGCCGACGACGACCCCATCCTCGAGTTCGTGCTGATGAACGCGGCGACCCTGTTCGTGGCCTCGGGCATCTGCGAGGCCGAGTCCAGCAGCATGGGCCCCGGCGACGACGGCCAGGTCATCACCGAGAGGGGACCAGGCGGAGGACGATGGAAGGAGGGCGTGCGGAGAGCCCGCTGGGCCATCAAGAGCGGCGAGGCTTGGAAGCAGTGGAGGGCGTTCGTCGACGTCACGAACGGGTTTAGCGAATAAAAAGTCTTGTGATTATGAGGACACCGGTTTGGAGGTTATACATATAAATAAAGGGGGAGGGGGGGGGTTAGATGGGTGGTTCACTGGTATCGGGATGAACTGGAATGGATATCACGGCCATTGGCATGGATGCAACACTAAAAGGTTAGGCGTCTCGACATGCGCGACAGCTCCGACGGAATCTAGAGTCTCAAAAGCTTTTTTTTTTTTTGTAGCCCTCTTCTATCACAACTTTTTTGATGCCTATATCCTTGTCCGGGGGCAAATGCAGTAGCACATGCCCCACGCCCGATCTCTCCCCCCCCCAGCATTGGCTTCCCTCCCTTAGCCAGGGAAAACATCCGCCCATGTCCATTTGGGACGGCTCGGGTGTTCGGGTATCGGGGACCTGCAAAATATCGTAAAATACCGCAAAATTGAGGTCGGCTTGGCTCAGGCTAGCGTGAGCCGGTTCATTAATCTCCGGAAAGGTGACACAAACGCGGTCCTTTGCTCCTAGGCAAATATAGTTACCTCGGGCCATCGCTCATGCGCAGCCTTCTTGAGGGTCTCAGCTTCGCTGCTTCTCCACGCCTTGAGAGTATTGTAGACTTGGGTGGCGAGCTCAAATGTGGCTTCGGGCGCCTTCACGACGTTGGCAAGGTCGGCCTCGGTCTTGGATCGGTCCTCGCCAAGAACTCTCCGGGTCTTGAGCGCGGCGACAATGTGCGAGGGCTTGGACTTGTTGTTCGCCAAGAACTCCTCGTTGTATTTCTTCAGGTCGCCAGCAGGGGGAGTGAACTCGGACTTGATGAGTTCCTGCACCTTCGCGGGCAGACTCTCGAGGGCGGGTCGGACAATGTGAGCGAACTCGACGACCCGCTCGTGCACTCCGGGGTGAGACTCGTCCAGTTCACGGGCAGCGTTGAGGCAACGCAGCGCAAGAACGTACTTCTCTGGAAATCGCATTAGCACTGTTAAGATGATGGAGGACTGTGGAAAAGACTTACTCCGGCGCAAGTAGACGTCAAAGCCAGCAAACTGGGCCTGGATGTTCTTGGGGCTGAATTGCAATAGTGGGGTGACGAAACGCATGGCGGCACCGAGAGGCTCTGCGTCTAGGAGCTTGAGGCCAAAAGGGTCCTCGTCCTTCTTCTTCGGCTCTTCGGTAGGCTTGCCCTTGTTGGGGTCCTGCTTCGATGCACGCTCGGCGGCTTCGCGCTCCAGACGCTGCTGCTCCTTTTTGGCCTTCTTGGCGGCCTTCTTCCTCTCAGAGGCGTCGTCACCATTGGCGTCCCCGTTGACACCGTTCGCCGACGGAAGATCAGCGCGCTTGAGGTAGATGGCCACAGCGTCCAACGCAGCTCTCGAGTAGAAGGGGTGGTCGCGAAGGTGGTCCTCCCACCGAACCATGTCGACGTAGGCTCGGATTTGACCCTTCCTAAGAGAGAAGCTGTGGAAGTCAAACTGGTCTTCTTGCCAAACATCAAAAATGTTGTGGACAGTGTGGAACCGCTTGAGCGCCAGGGCGTCGTCGCCCTGTCTGGCACACGCCTCACCCTCCTCAGTCAGGTACCAGACACATTGCATGTCCAGGAGATCAGCCAAGGGTCCGCCAACGGTGTCTGCCCTGGTAAACAGGCCGACCGTCTTCAGCGCCTTGTCGTTTTCGTTGTTACGCAGCTGGTATTTGGCGGCCTTGGTGTTGATATAGCGGTCTCGGGTATCCAGGGTACGGGCCTTGTCCATGGTCTCTGAGGCCTTTTGGAGGTTGCCCTGGTGCTTCCATATCCTGGCCTTGGTCATAGTGAAGTCGACGCTGTCGGGGACCTTCTCGATAGCCTTGTCGACGTACTCATGAGCCTTGGCCAGATCACGACTCAGGTGGTAGTTGTAGTGTTGAGCGAGGAAGTAGAGGGCCGCAGCCTCGCCCTTGGAGCGGTCGCCATTGGTCGATCCCGAGTTGGAAGCCTGGGACTCCAGGTACTCCCGAGCCAAAGCCTGCAGGGCTTCCTTCTTTGAGGAATCGAAGTAGAGGTGCTTCAGGTTGGCAAATGTCGAAGGAACACCCTTGTTGAACATGAGCGTCAGGTACTCCTTGGCCGCAGTGCGGAAAGCATCGCCTGTGGACATGTTAGTGAAGACACAAAATCAACTAACGAGGGCAGTCCTACCGGACAAGAAACTCAGGGGCAAACGGCGGGGCGCATCTGAACGGGGGAACTTCTTGGCGTATGTTTCGTAGATTGCCTTTCTGGCATCTTGCTCACCGTCGCCAAAGGCGTGCGCGCTCTCCAGACCCTCAAAGTAGGCAGGGCGGTCGGGGTTGCGCTCAATAAGAGCCTCCCATGCAGCAATGGCCTCCTCCTTCTTGGCCAACTTGACCAAGTACTTGGCACGCAGCTCCAAGTATTCGAGTCTGTCGAGGTTGTGCTTGGCGGCGGTCTCGAGGTGCTCGAGGGCTCTCTGGTAGTCACCCTGCTCCGCGATAATGGTGTTCTTGTACATGACAGCCTCGGAATTCTCGTAGTCTCCCCGGGAAGGCGTGGACTTGAGCGTGCCCTCGTAAGTGGTCAGGACGTTCTCGGCCGCGGACAAGTCACCGGCAAGGTGATGGGCGATGGCCAGCGCAGTCCAGCTCTGGCGCAGCTGGGGGCGGGCCTGCAGCATGGCTGTGCGGCTCTGGATGTATCCGGCATAATCGCGCATCTGCACCTGGAGGATGGCAAGGTCCCGCTGGATCTGGGTCGACTCGGGCTCAAGCTTCAAGGCAAACTTGTAGGCTTTGATGGCCTCCTCGAAGTTCTTGTTGGCGCGGTACAGCAGACCGTAGACGTGCCAGCAGATGTGCGACTTCATATCCACCGTCAGAGCCTCCTTGCCCAGCGCAAAGGCCTCCTCGGTCTTGCCCTGCGCGTTCATGATGAGGGCCTTCATGGCCATAGTATCGCCATGCTTGGGGTTTTTCTTGAGGATCAGGTCGGCGGACTTCATACCGCGCTTGTACTGCTTGTCCTCATAGGCGCGGATGACGGCTCGAAAGAGGGAAGCCTCTTTCGAATTGAGAGGTTGCGGCATCGGATCGGTATTTGGCCGTAGATGGAGCCACCGGCACTATTGTGAAAAAAAAGGTACGGCTAGTCGGAGAAGAGCAGGAAAAAAGCCAGACTGGGTCAGTTTTTGGGTGCCGCCAGAGATGCAAAATCTCTTTCTGGATGCTGAATCGCAGTACTTTTTGCCTGGAGGGGTCCTCGAGGAGGGGTAGCTGCAGTCGTATGACCAGAACGGCTACTCGAGATGAAAAGAGGGTGGGATCGACGGGCGCGATGCAAAGAGAAGAGGTCGGGTATGTCGGGGACCGAATCTCGTGCCTTGTCGAGGGGAGAAAGAGGTGGCGTGGGATGTTGGTGAAGGTGGCAGATGGTCGAGATGTGAGTCCACAATCGGAGCTGCAGTGTTCACAACGGAGCGGAATTGAAGATGGAGAAACTCGGTGCTTTCGGCCACACAAATGTTCCAAGGCTGTGGCTGCTAGGCCTGGGGGCCCTTTCAGCGACAGCCTATGAAGCTGAACGCAGCTGACCGCGGCACCGCGGGGGGGGGGGGTGATGGGGGGACCAAGCCACTGAAATGGGCCGGCCGCTTTTCACTGCAAGCGGGCGCACGGTCCACCCACTCTCGAGCAGCCGATTGTTTGGTGGGAGACAGTTTTTTTTTTTTTTTTTGCTGCTGGAAATCGTATCGTCATTGTGCAATTAGTTGGATCAGAGATGCAATAATTCTTCATCCAAGATACCAGGACCTATTTATGTTTTTCTTGTTCTTCTTAGTTCAGCTACAAGCTACATTCCGGTGTTTCTGTCCAGAACTCGATTAAGAGTTGCTTGTCTGTCCCTTGAAGCAACCGGCCAAACATGAGCTTGCTATAGTGGAAAAACTTCCACGACTGTCTGAAGTCTATCGTTATTCATCCGGCTATTCGTTACAGTGTTAGTACAAAATGTACAGTCATTACATGGTGCCTTGCAGTTGTGCCTAGTACATCATGCTGGACTTCATCGCTCGTCACCCTTCAGGCCAGTCCTCCGTCGCCAACTATCCAGGGCTTGTTCCCACGTATCCGCAGACTCGCCGCACCTTTGCTTGACCATATCCCATGTCCGTGTTCGCACGATGTTCTCGACACCCTTCTCCTGCCGTATAAGCATCGCGAGCTGCTCCGTCCGAGGCTCCCGCGGGAAGAACCGCGCCGAGTAGGGGTCCAGGCGCTCGTCAACAACCCGTTCCTTGTCCTTGGCGTCCTCCATCTGTCGCAGCAGAGCCTCGGGGTCATCGGGGTCAGGGCTCGTTGCAACAACGCCGCAGTAGTGCAGGACCTCTGCGCGGGCGTGCCATGTCGGAAATAGCGCTTTATCTTTGAAGTTCTGGCACGCCTGGGGATCTATTTGTCGCGATAATGCGCGGGGTGTCCGTTGCGCCGTGGATGCGGGGTCGAAACCGGCGCGGGCGGGTGTTACCAGCGCGTTAAGGTTCTGGGTTATCGAGTCGTCGATGCTGGCACGGGATAATCTAAGAAAGTCTGGTAGGACGTGTCAGATAGATGCAATCGTCTGCGGAATCAATCGAGATTAATGAGCAACACACCTCTCAAAGAACCTGTTGAGAAACAAAACTGTGGCGTGAGGTGCGGTTGAGACGGCGGCTGGGTCATGATGTCGTCCTCGGGGAGAGGGTTCGAGGGTTTTGCGCCGGCCGTCACGGATGACGACTCCTTTTTCCAAAGTATGCCCGCCAGGTTGATGGATTATTGTTTAGATCCTTGGCTACTGTACTGTGTGATGTAGAAACGAAATAATAGGGGATTGAGCGTTGAGATGTAGGAGAATCCAAAATGTTTGTAGGAGGTGATGACCGCTGCAAGTTGGATTACGTCGACAGAGAGCTCTAGGTACCTACCTAGGTAGGTCAAGGTCAAGGTGTTTACCTATGTAGTGTAGTCACCCACGACTAATTAAGACTTCGTCCCAAATCCGCATTGAGTGTGGGGACTGATCTGTGGCTGCTTTAACCTGAGCCGAAGGTGAGCAAAGGTGAGCAGAGGGTGAACCTAGCCTAGCCTAGGTTGGTCGCCCTGAGCCCAGCCGTGCAAGCGCCCCCTCCAGGCAATACCTAGGTGACTTTCCATCCTGTCTCCAGTGCCAACCTCCCTGTTCCTTGCGCCCGGCTCCGGGTTGATTGCCCTGACAAATCACTTGTGCAACTGGTTTCTTGTTTTGTGTTATTAGCTTCCCAAAGGCCTAGGTTAAGAATCTTCCCAAGTGAATTAAGGCGCGTATTAGGGTCGTTATTAATCTAGGTAGTTCTCAGTATAATCTAGGTCCTTGTCTTATTAAGGTGTGTCTTATAACATAGGCAGTGACAGCAGCTACTAGAACTGTTAGCTGGCAGGAAAGAGGTACGGCCGCTATAGATAAATACTAAGCTCTAGCAATTCCTTTAACAGCAATTTCTCATATCGGGCCACTAGCTGCGCATCCTCGTCCCGGAGAGCCTTATAGGCACGACACTATAGCAGTCGCTCGGCTTTTGATTCTGGCAGAGTTGTCTGGGAGGTGGAACGAGGCGTTGTCCATGAAGATAACAGATCTTGGCTCTGGGCATCTGCCACAGAAGGGCAGCAGCCTTTCGAGAAAGCCCTCCACTACGTCAACATCCGTATTCTCTTCATATACCTCTAAGTAGATCATTCCGTTAATAGTGTATTGTATGCTGGCAACACCTAGACTCTCTTGATGAAATCGCTTCGTTTGCATGTGACACCTTTTAAGGCGTAGCGTTGTCCGAGTATCGCAAGACCCCGATCACTTCCGCTTTCGTCAATAAACCTCATCTAATTAAGCCTGTAGTACGACCGCCGCTCGATATAGTCATCTCGCAGGTCTTGGGAACGCTCTTTGGCGATGTTTTGCGTCACCTTCTTCGTCCAGCCGGCTCGTTTTAGCATTCTATCTATAGTAATAAATTGCGATAGCTCGATTTGGTGTTGTTTATGAAGAAAATTAGCCATATCTTATTAGCTTATGCAAGGATAGGATACGAGCTAGTTCCGTAAGGCCAGCCACATGTTCTCTGTTACTTCTCAAGGACGGCCAACCGGCGCCGCCCAACCTGCATGGCCACAGCCTCGTCAACCCCTCATCTATTTGTTTCCTGTTTGACTAAGAACACAGGTAGATAGGTTACCGCCTGATCCATTGAAATTCGCTCGCCTTCGTAACTTCCTGGCTGTGTAGGCATAACACACCAGCTACATAGTAAGACTCCTAAACCAATGCACGTCAGTGCTAAACTGTGGACTCCGCAACGTAACAGAAGCCGAATGAGGCAGGTGGATGGTTTCTGGCTTGCAACTGACGGTGACACCCGAGTGCGAACAAGCCCATGAGTCCAAGTAAAGCAATGCCGGTGCCCATCATATGGATCTCTGGATTGTGGGGATTTTAATACCACGATGGAACGGGCCGCCGCGCCCCAACCCCCTTGTAAATGCCAAAGATGTTTTGAGTACCAGAACGCCAGCTATTGGATACAAGGCATAGTACATAAGTTTCGAGCAGTTTCAAGCTCTCTCGAGTGGTTCCATCATTTGCCTCGATTCGGACTTGTCGTCCTGCGGTTGCTGCGCGGTTGTGGCTTGTTTGCTGTCCTCTTAATCATGGTATTTACGGCTTGTATTTGACTGGCAAGCCGAGGTGCATCTGACAACAATACTACATATCTTTATGTCAAGCAACCCGCACCTCGGAGAATGTCGAGTTGCCAAGAATAGGTGTAAGCGCTGTGGAGTATACTGAACTATTGCTATTTAACCGTAAGCAGCTGCAGCGCTAAATTATATGATAATTGAACCCTGCATCGTTAAAGCCCGCATCTTTACATGGCCAAGAAAACAACCTTGACTGCGCACTCTTGCCCGCGTCAATCTTCCTCACAAACAACACTTCTACGTCTCACTTGTTGATCCGGTTCGCCATCCTTTTCACTTGCAACAGGACTACTGAATGCCTGGCGTCATGGCGATCTCGGACGCCGACCGTGATGAGATTGCGCAGAGCTTGGCGGCATATTATTCTGTCCTCGCCAGAGCTTGCTATTTCTCTCCTGAAGACATCCAGTCGCCGCCGACTGAAGGCTGGAGCGATCTAGAGCTGGACGTTGACGCGCTTCGAGCCCTGCGCCGCTCCGACAAAGTAATCGACCTTTTGCGCCACATCCCGTACATCAAGGCCCGCAAAGGTGGCGATAAGCCCGTGCAATGGCCGATACTTGTCCGCTCAAGGGCCATTCGGTACTTGCGCGACGATGGCGACTTCTCGAACTGGTCTGCCCGTGGCGGTGACGGCCTCGCCGAGATGGCAAACGCTCCCTTCGACCAAACCCCGGCAGGGCCCATGGATCTGCCCTCTGATGTCGTGGCTCTCAGTCGCGGATACGGTTCTAGTGCTTTCGGTTCGCCGTGGTGTATCATCGACTGTGAGACTGGTATCTTGACGCTGTACACCTCCGGCACGGGACCAACGGACAAGCCGTGGCAGACTTCACGGTGCAGCGCTAGGGTGTTTTTGGGTGTTTTTCGACGAAATGACCTCTTTTCTGAAAAGCAAGACCATCATCGCTCTTCCCCCAGTCGGGCATCTTGAGCCCGAGATTATGGGTTCCGAGAGCGATCAGAAAGTTGACGTCAGACAGAAGTTTCAATGGATCTATCAGGCGCACGGATGGGCCACATTCGAGGAGGACCCTTCGTCTTGGCGCCGCGAGGAATGCATCGAGGTGCTTAAACGGTTTCGTATCGAACTATGGGAAGCAGAGAAAAAGAGGTTGGCGCACGAGGCCGACTTTGACGACCCGGAAGACGAGGATTTCGAGGATCCTGACTCCGATGTCGGGAGCGAAGCGAGCCGGTCCGAGACCGCAACTGAAGATGTAGATACAGCACTGGAAGATGAAGACATCTCGGTGGATGTTTCAAAGGAGGAACTTGCCGAGGTCTGGGCAGATCTTGACGAGACCGAGTACATGATGATTGACCAAGAGTTGAAGGGGGAAGGCATCCAGCATGCTTTTCACACATCGAAACCGCCGCAACGTCTGGCTAGAGCCCCGTCATCCGAGGATAATGGACCCAGGACTTCCCAAGTGCTTGATCAAACGCACCGCAACGACAGCATCGAGATGATGGCCGGCGCCATCAAGAGTCACTACCTTACCCTATCTCGCGCGGCCTACTTCACGCCGTCTATGGTAGAGACTGCGCCTGACAGCGGCTGGAGCGACGATGTCTTCCCTGCGGAGGAGTTGGAGATGCTTGGGTACTCGGACAAGGCAGTCAGTTTACTCCGGCACCTTCCGTATCTAGGCTTCGACGAGCACTTCTGGGAGGTGCTCCCCGGCAGCCAGCCGATTCGGTATCTGCGTGACGCTGAACTATTCGAGGATGTACCCAGGGACAAGCTGAGACGAGACTCTCTGCGAAAGCTCGGACTTTCGCCGTATGATGAGGCCATGCCAGCGGATGTAGTGGCGCTCTCGTATCCAAACCAGGACAGCTGGCGAGGAACTTGGTGGATGATTGATGCTGGCAGAGGTCATTTTGCTGTGTCCTCCTCAATACAAAAGGTTCATGAGGATTGACTCGCTCACACTTGGCTTAACCTAGGGGTCATCTTCTGCGAAAGCGGGCCGAAAACCCAGGTGGAAGCTCCTGCAAATTCTTACGAGTCCGAGTCCATCGTGACGACGTATTTTCAGAAGTTGGTCTCAAAGCTCAGGGGACTCGAGATAGTTCCCATCCCAGGCCTGGGCCCAGATGAGAATCAAGATCCCGTCATTTGGGCCGAGCCCAACTGGGAACGCGGGGCAGATGCTTTGGCAGAGATGTCGGAAGCAGACAGGCGGATCGTCCTACCAGTCAAATCTGGTATAGGGCTTGAGGTCAGTTGCGTACCTCTTCTCTTAAACTCTTTGATACGAGTGAACGCTGACAAATAGGCGTGAATCTTTTTAGGGCGCTCGCAAGGTCTACCGTGACTATGGATGGCCCGATGAAAATAGCTTTCGGCGGGATGAATGCCGAGAGGTGCTGGTTCGGCTGCGACAGACGACTATCTATGGCGAAGGGTTTGCAGACGATTCGGTAGACGAGGATACCGATGTGGCGATGGGCGCTGCTTGACGGCAGAGGGAGAGTGATATTCACGTTGTACATGCACCTTGCGAAGAAAACAGCAACAGCCGGACGGACAAGGAGGATCAGAGCTGCACGGGCGGCACGCAGACCTACTGCTGCAACGGGTTCAAGCCTCCAATCTCCAAGGAGCAAATCACTGAGACCATCAAGGACGAGGCAACCGGCGCAGCGATTGCGTCAGCGGAAGCGTTGGCGCTGGAGGTTGCGGCGAAAGCTTTCTGCCGCATCGCCATCATAGCAGCGACTGCGCCACTGAGGTTCATCCCTTTTGTGGGCAAGTCAAGCTCAAGTAACATCTCTTTGTAGCCCGTCCGCTAACTTAGCGCCCAGGAATCAACCTCTCAATTGCTCTCCAAGCAGCTATGCCGGCCTTAGTTGCCGTCTGCTCCAAAGGTGTCGCCAAGGCGGGCAAGTCCTTTGTCGTCAGCGAGGGCAACATCACGCGCCAGCCGACGGAGGAGGAGCTACTGGAGGACTTTGGGCTGGTCCGGTGCAGGGACGGGTCCTGCGAGAAGGAGATGCACGACCTCGGGTACGCGTCTCTGCCGGTGTCGGACATGAAGCCGACGTTGCGAAGGTGGCTGCTGCGGTCATCACCGCGGCCCCGGAGTAGGATGCGGAGTGGGTGTGAGACGGGTCAGAGGTCGCATGTTGCTGGTTCTAATGGCAATTTTCCTCTGCGCTGGCAAGTGAAATAGGCAGAGCATATCTGTTATATCACTATAGAAAAGTTGTGCAGTAAGAAACTGGGCATTCCATTTCAACTGGTCTTGCTGACATGAACAAAGGGGTCTTGACGAATATATCTCCCAGCAAGTGAGGGAGGGCTCTGTGGAGATTAATGGGTGGGCAGACCGGGTCAGTACAATGGATAAGACAGTTTTTGTTACCGGTTGCTGTTAGATATCGCATCAGAGGCAGGCCCCCATTTCCTTTAAGTCTTTCTCTTTTCCTCTCGTTTCATTCTTTGTGTGATTTAGTTTAGCGTTGCCAGTGCCGACCAAACCCCCAAAATCAAGACCAACACACTTGCCCAGTACTTCGTCTGGGACCCGAAAACAACTAGTTGGAAAGTAAATCACCTACAGGCGACAACAGTCCCACGTTGGGATCCCATAGCTTAACACTCAGGCTCCCTTGCGCCGTGCTATCACCCTCTCTCCACTACACACCGCACTCCAGCTAGCCGTGCCACGCGTAGCCAGGCTGATGAGTTTAGCCACGCTATCACTCATACATCGTCCGCCTGTGATGATGTCAGCAGGGGCGCGCAACAGAGGTACCTCGTAGGGACAACGATGCTCAGTATATTTGCAAATACAACAGCCAGGCCACACGCAACTGCACCAACATCCGCCTTCTGATTGGCATTTGTAAGAGGAGTATCGTATCGAATGTGGTTTATGTCTACATTTGTACAAAAGTCTTGTCGCCGATCTTGATGCTCATATGGCTCATAGTCGAGGCTGCGGCAAGAAGAAGGCCGGACGCCCGCCGAATATTTCCCGCAGCTCCCACGCTCAAACCTTGCACTCTCCAGTGCTGTTCAGAGATGTCAGCGCTAATTACGGCCGCCGGGCACACGCCACCAAGCATCAGTACCACCACTCGAATAGTAACCATCTCCAGTATCCACAAATCAGGTCTCATAAAGTTTGCAATTTTCTCGGCTTCATTCGAATCTGCACAGCTTTGCAGCATCATGTCGGTGACTTCCTGACCTATCGTTGATCTCGAAGACCCCTGTTGAGGCTCATTTCCAACAGGCCGTGAAGTATTCCCAGCGTCCCAGTGCAACTTAGATCTGACCTCTAGGGTCTTTACCCGCCACACTACAGACGGTTCGGTATTTCTTTTGGCATAGTTCCGGGCACTTTCTCAATTGGATATTTCTATGCTCCAGTAAAAAGGACCCGACCTTGTGATGGAAGATTCGAATGTGCCTCATTCATATGGTCCATAGGGCTGGACCAGGAAATATAGAGGCTTATGCTATATCGAACACGAACAGGATCAGCCCACCGAATTCAATTGATCGAGGCATGCTTTGTTTCTCTGTCTCTTGCTTCCAGCTGATACCACGGGACGTAATTGCCCGAATGTGTCCTCGTGAGGTGGGATGTCATTCATCACAAACGTCCACGGCAAGTTCACACAGCCTTGTGACCGCTGACAGTCGACACTTTGGTGCAGACACCACCTGTTCAGTTGCTGGGAGAAGGACGATTAGTCTCAGCCTGAGAGGTTCGAAAAGAGCTGCTGAGCAATGACTGTCAAGTAGCAATGACTGGTCAGATACTTTATTCTTTCTATAGGAAATTGGCTTGAAGGATTCTCGGGAACAACTCAAGAAGGAGTCTTGAACTCGAGGAGGCATCGGAAGATTATTACTAATTAATGATTAGTATCCTATATCCGTAACTTGGGGAAGGTTGGATGACCTACCTACCCAGGTACCTAGGTACCCACATAACTTTTCAACAGAGGTAGGTACCTTGGCACTTAGGCACCTTGCTGGGCTGCGAGATGAGCTCCAGGTGGTGGTATATCCGTTCCAGCCAATTACACGTCAAGACATGCTTAGATAATTGAGAAGACGGAATATTGAATATTGCTGGACCGCTGCAGTGGCCCCCCGCCCCGCCCCAGCCCGCAAGCCAGTGGTCCGTGTCCTGACTCGCGGGTCTCTGTGCCTGCCGAATAGGGCACCCATGAATGAATGCACTGCTGGTCTGTGCTTCGAAGTGGGTTCTGCAGGGATCACCACCGTAGTCAGTTAATTTCTTTTCTTCTGGTGTGTCCTTCTTATCTCTTCCCTCCTTTCCACGTGCTTCTTCAGAAGATTTGACCGATCCTTGGGTCGATAGACCACGCGCGCAATGTTCCTAGCGGCCTGTCAAATGCATAGTTCCAGCACGGCAAGCCGCAAACCAAATGCAATTCATTTATCGATTCAAACCTCATCCACCGTCTGCACTTCCCATCATCCTTCTTCCGTTACTTGGCAAGCATCAACCTTAAGGTCGGTCCGTCTGTCAAGCCCTTACATGCCCCAACGCAAAGGAAGGGCTCCTCACAACCAACCCCCCTGGACACACACGGACATCAACAGTATCATAGGATCTGTTCCTAGCTTGCAAACCTAGGTACCCTCTTTCAGTCTGGCCTGCATTCACATCTCCACCATTATTATGGAGATGGAGTTTCGTTTCATCCCGGTGAACCAACCATCGTCTCGCGTTGATCTTCATACGCAGCCTTGAAAAATCGGCACAGACACGATGTTGCCTTTTTCTAATCCCGGCGGGGGGGGGCTTTCTTTTTCTCTCCCTTTATTATTCGACCGGGAACCTGGGAACGATTCCCGAAGAAAGATATCAGAATCTTGCCTTATCCCCCACACTGTCGCCAACGTAACTTGGCCGCATACCCGCACTGCTGGGTCTAGCAGTGCTTCATCTCGCCAAACTGCGCCCTCAATATCCCGGGACCCTGCCTAGCATCGCCCCAGCTACCGTTTTGGGAGCGCCCCGTTTTGTTCTGGCCCGTGGGAGGGGCCCTGCGCGTTCGTCACCTTCTCCTCCCGCAACGTTTCCTCCCACACAACCTAAAAGAAGAAGCTTCCTCTCCAACTTTGTGTTGGACCCGTCCCTCTCATCTTGATGCCATTTTGCACTGATGCCTTCGCCTTCTGATCTGTCCAGCCATGGACTTCCCGGGACGTCTGCCCGGCGCAGGCCTGCCCCTTTTGATACACACTTCGCAGCTTCTTGCTGACCGATTTGACCTCGTGGCCAAGAGCCTCAACACGGCACCCGTCACCTTGGCTGCTGTCGCCAAAGAATGCCGTGCCGTTACCGATGCTCTGCGCCGCTTCAAGTATCTCCGGGATACCATCCCGGAAACCATCGTTTTTGATCCTATTCTTCTCGACGATTCCTGTCACGACGCCTTGAACTCCATTTCCGAAAACTTGTCGACACTCAACGTCTACAGCACGCGCATCCGCCCTGCCACGAGCGACAGCGCTGTCGACATGTCCTCGGGCCAAATCACCATCATCTGGAACGAAGCATATTTGAAACAAATGATTCGTCAGACCAAAATCAGTCGTCAATCCCTCGCTTTTCTTCTTAATTGTGTTCCAAGGTCAGTCAGCGATAGCCTGCTTAACCAATCCATACTTACACCATACACTCAGCGAACATATTACATCCAAAAACCACTCTACATTCATACACTCTTCTCGTTCCGTACCATGGCATTGCGCCATGAGCCCAGCAGTGCTCAACAAAGGCAGTCGCTTGCGTTTATCCAGCATTGGTGCCCGCCCCCGCCCGCGTCCGGATGTATGCCCTGTCAGTGAACTATCCGGGATTCGGTCGGCCCTGAAGAGACTCAAGCCGCCGCCGGGCACGATTTACCGGCAAAGTGCGCAGACTATCAAGGATTTACACGACGCCATCGACCGCGAAGACGAGTCTGCTGTGGTGAAGCTGTTGCTTCAGCGAATCGACCCAAATGTGCCTCGCCCTGGCTCAAAGCTCTCGCCTTTGCGCCGGGCTCTCGACCGCCAGGTCCCATCCCTTGTGACATTTCTCGCTATGGCCGGCGCAGACCTCGAGGACCGCAACGATGAAGGCGAAACGATCCTAATCACGGCCGTCAAGTACGGGTACTCTGATAAGATCATTGCACTGTTATGCGACCTTGGAGCAAACGCGAACGCTGTCGACAACCTGGGCTGCTCGGCTGTTCACCATGCCGCCATGTCAGCTAATGAAGACGATACCCTCGCTGTGCTTGTACATGCCGGAGCGGACGTCAACCGCGGAGATTTCGGGACCCGAACACCGTTAATAGCAGCGGTCCAGAATTACCGTTTCAAACCCATTGAGAAGCTGATCGAATACGGCGCAGACCTGGAGACCCGTATGCAAAATGGCCAGACGGCGCTCCATGTCGCCATATCAATGAAAAGTAGGCCAATGACGGAGTTTCTCTCAGATCAGGGTGCCTACCTCGACCGACGAGCCAACGGGCATACCGCCTTGACATATGCAATAGCCACAGGGTGTTCTGATATCGCTGAGGTGCTTATCGAGGCGGGTGCCGATGTCAACTTGCCCGGTTCACGAGGTAACTTCCCGCTACAAGCCGCAGCCGCAGCTGGAGACCAACGGAACACGAAGCTTTTACTTTCCCGAGGAGCCAAATGCGAAGCCGTTGGAAGTGACGGGTTTCTACCCGTTCACGTGGCGGCTCATGAGAACCGAGTCGAGGTGTTGCGGCTCTTGCTCAAGGCCGGATCCCCAATTGACCCCATCACCGATCGCGGCGAGACGCCCCTCACACTTGCAACGCACTTGGGATGCTTCGAGGCCGCTCAGTTCCTTATCGAAGCCGGCGCGGACGTCAACTACGGCGTTCCTGGCGCGGACACGATCATCTGCCAGGCTCTCACGTTCGGCCACACGCGCATCGCCATAGCTCTAGTCCAGAGAGGCGCGGACATGACTTACAGGTTACTCCGCAACGCCAGCATGACACCGCTGCATCTTGCAGCTCACTATGGGCAGAACGATGTTCTCGCCGCCATGATCAACGCAGGCGCTGACCTAGAGACCCGAACCTGGCCTGGCTTCACGCCGCTCTTTCCCGCCGTCCGGGCTGGCCACCTTTCTACTGTGCGCCTGCTCGTAACAGCCGGCGCTTTTCCTAGAGCCCGATCGAATTCGGGCGCGAATCTGCTGTTTTTCGGCACTGCCGAGCCCGCCATGATAAAGCTCCTCATAGAGCTCGGTCTCGATATCCACGAGCGCGACCATCACGGCGCAACGCCACTCCATTACGCAGCTCTACATGGCCACACTGCGACGGTGAAGCTCCTATTGCAGCGGGGCGCGAGATTGGTTCATGCGAGCGCCGTCTTCGAGACGCTACATGACTATAAGCAGAAAGCTTCTTATCGCCAAGGTACTCCCGCTGGCCTTGCGCGGCAAAACGGTCACGTCAATATCGCTCGACTAATTGAGGGCTGGAAATTCAAGTCCTGAGAGGCAGTTCATACGATCTGCCCATAGTCTTCTTCTCTTCACCTCTTTCAAGCTTCTCCTCACCTATTTCAAGCTTCTTTTCCCATCTCTTTCAAACTTTCACTTTTCACGTCTTTCAAGCTTCTTTTCCCACCTCTTTCAAACTTTCACTTTTCACGTCTTTCAAAATTCACTTTCCACCCCTTTCAAACTTCACTTTCCACCTACAATTTCTTTCCTGTCATGTTTTTACGGAGCTACCACGGAATCATGAGATACCCGAAGTATATAGTCCAGCAGTTACTCACGCACATAACTACTACCGTAGGCCTATACAGGCACTTTTCTTGGTCCAAATTAAACTACATGAACACCATCAAGCAACAATTACCAGGACAATGGCTCTATTCGAGCAGATGGGGCAATCAGTACCTTGTGCAACATGTCGCCACAGCTTCCGGCGTTTCCCTGCCGTCCTCCTTGATTTGAAAACTTGACCTACTCAGGCCAGTGGCGCTCCTACCCTCTCGCCTCAACTAGATACTAAGTACATTTGATCCTTGCATGTCCGTTATGTCGATGAGGGTTGACAGGAATCAGAACATTGATTTTGGGATGAAATAGAAAGCTTCTTCTCAGTTGTCTGTCTCTGTACCAACTGTCACCCGCTAAAAATGGGGGAAGAAGTCGGACCATTCTGGGGTCTCATATAATGCCGAAGGAGCTTCTCTCAGGTTGAGGAAAGCCTCGACAACCAAGAAAACCCTCGCGACCACGAACACGACGAGAATCGAAACAAGAACCAACGAGTTCGCCTTCTTCAACCACGGCCTTTGTGAACACGCGCCGGTCAGTCGTGCCCCGGGTGCCGCGCCAGAAACGAAAATGTCGAACCGCGGCCAGACCTGCCGCGCGAGGAAAAAGACCCACAGCGCAACCCCAGAGCACGCAATCACCAGAGACGCGGCGAGCCACATCTTCTGTTCGATCTGCGTTGGGAAGTGATCGAAGCAGCCGGTGAGATGGAGCCCGCCGTACGCTGCCGCAGTGAGGGCGAGGACCGATCGCAGCACGTCGCGGTGAATGTTGACCTGGCCAAGACCGAGGTTGGAGATGGAGGGGAAATTCGCAATGTGAGGCACGACGTACTCCGTCTCTCCGAGGAAGACGCCAACGGTCGGAACAAAGGTGAAGTAGTACGGTGCGTATGTTGGGCGGGCGGCACATAGGGCCCAGAGGCCGTCTGCGGCCGTTGCTGCCTGCGCCAGGCGGACGGGATTGACGGGGTTATGTTTGTGAGACTGCTGGTACTGCTGAACGTCGGCGAAGATCCTTCGGCAGTATAGGGTACCATGGCGCAAATTAAGATTGGTGTATGGCGGCACAAAGTACGTCTGCGAACACTCGGGTGAAACTGTAGGCTTAGACTGATCGATATGATACATGTACGCGCTCGGTGGCACCCTTTTTGAGGCGTTTTCGACAGCTACATGTGATAACTGCGGTCGAATATCGCTGATATCAAACCCAAGGAATCTGGAAGGCTCTCTGGTGCCGGGTGACCCGATGGATAAATGCGTCGTTATGAGGATCTTGACAGCGCGCTGGTCTGGACTCCCTTCGCCTCTCTCTTCTTCTCCCGGCATATACATGAAGCATCGAATGTCTGTTACGCCATTGATAGCGTCCATGGACGAGCAGAGCGTCATCAACGACAAAAGGTTCTCAATGTCCCCCTCCAATACGGTCGGGTCCATAACATCGAAGGGCTTGCTCCACCAAAGCAGGTAGAGAAGCACGGCGCATGCGACGTGCCCGCATGTGTTGATCTCCAACAGCGACACAGGGAGCTTCTTTATGAGGCGTCCGATGACTTGGGTCACCATCCATCCGGCCTGGATGCAGACGAGAGACTTGGCCATCCAGTCTGCTTTACTTTTGTCCTGGATCTGCGATTCGTGGATGTCAGGCAGCTTCCCGACAAACGATAGGAGTCGTATGCCCTCCGGCGTGACGGTAACCCTCCGGAACGCGTCATTCCCATTGTCGGCAGACGGCAAGTCGGCCACAAATCCGCCCATGACAGCGTAAAAGCACTGCGCCATATCCCACGTGTGCCTTGAGACCCTCTCGTCGCCTCTTCCCTCTGTCCTGTCTACTATTTCTCCTTCCCTTCGGCGATGAGCAACGTCCTTGTCAATCTCTCTTTTCAGCCATCGTGCAACAATGTATTGCGCGGCCGCCGTCGCGACAACAAGCTCGGGGGCAAAGATGCCATACAGTACCCACTTTGTTCTTTCTACTGCTCTGCTCCTCAGGGTAGAGCGTATGGGAGGCACGTTGAGATGGAGGGCCGTCCAGACGCATATTGTCAGGGTGAGTACGCAAGAGCAGATTAGGCCGAAGGTGCCTCGCCCGTTGGGTTCGGAAACCCAACCAGTTGTTGGGGAAGAGGCGCTAGCGGATCCCAGTATCGGGAGGAGAAAGAAAGAGCTCAAGATGCGAATCATTGATATCGCTGTTTGTAGTTTTTCATGTTCATGGAGTCCGCGGGATTGTATCTGAGTGGTGCATGATGGCCCGGTTCAAAAGAAAATCTTCCTTGAGTGCGGATGGGGAGTTGTGGTTAAGTCAGTTCAAGAAGTCGTACAGGCTGCGCCACGGTGCGGCAAGACACAGCAACTGATCATAAGCGCTGCAGGAAGTTGAGAAACCTGCATGGAGCTAGAAGCTGGAGCAGTGCTTCGCCACCACAATCAGGGCGAGGAACCAATGACGATGGCTATCGTGGTATCATGATAAGAGAATCATGCTATTCAGGCTTGGAAATGGAAATATTCCTTGAGGCGTTCTCATGCCAAGCATCCAAACTGTGGCAGCCTTTGTTACCTTGCCCCTGCTGTTGACCTCGATACTAACTGAATTTAACTGCAACATGAGGTATCATCTTTGTAGTTGATCTATCTCACACTTAGGTGCTAATGTAACACTCTGAGGACACGATTCTCGTGTAACAGTTCTTGACTTACAATTGTCAAACCTGCTAGTCTGGGCTTAGCGATCAAGTTGTTGTAGAACAGGCCGCTTGCTTTGGTGGTTTTTTGACCAACGCCAAACGTATATTGATACTGCTGAGTTTGCACAGTTTCAACCACTTCAGAGACAAGATAAAACCGCATCACAAGATAATAGTCTGATGTCTATCTAGCAGGAGAAGTGGTCATTTGAACTTGACAATTGATAATTTGCAACGGGCAAAAATGATGGATCTGCGACTGCGAAAGCCCGCAATCCACTCATGCTGCAGCCAACACCTTAAGCCCAAAATGGCCTCGCATCCACCACTTCCCTCTGGCTGTGTGTTCTAGTGGATTATGATTTCTCGTTCACAAGTATGTGCACTTGATCCCGAGAAGGTCGCAGGTTCGAGCCCTGCCACGGTCATAGTCAAAACTTTTTGCTCTCCTGCATCATTATATTTGTTCCATCTTGGGAGGTTTGTAAGCGACCTTTAGTTGTATGCACCTTTGCTGTAATGACTACTGCCTTAAATACTAGATTTTTGTTTATTCATGTCTCTCCCTTATTGCTCCCAGACGTTTTGTTATAGTCACGGTGGCAGCTCTCATTGAGTCCAGAAATATTTTCCCTAAAGCTTGTTCTTTTGTTCTTAGCTATAAGTGAAGTATTAGCAGCAGAGGTAGGCGCGTAGGTCAATGCAAACTAGCCATGTGTTATATCGAGATTCATTCGCTGACTCGACATGTTTTTCCATCGGTCTCTTAAGAATGAAGCTTAGTAGGCCATCGAGGTGTTGTCAGGTCTCTGACAAGTTGATAATGTTCCTATGCTCAAACTCATCAACCTGATCCAGCAGCGAAAAATGATGTACGCGTCTAGCCTGTGACACTCGCTGGCTGTATCTAAGATGTATGAAAAAGCGAACTGATTTAGCCTCACTTGGTTACGATATGCCCAACCTTTAAGTCTCCTCCACAGCAGACTCCCTCCGCTTTTTCTCGAAGCAAGTCGCGGATAACACCAAAGCATGAGAATACAGGCATACCAGCTGGTGATTCAATTATAAAAGATGGGCACATTTTTGAATGCAAGTATTTTTTGTTAAACTAAAAGTTTATTTCCCATATTTAAGCGCCGGGAAATCTACATGCGTCTTCTAAAAGGTGCGTGATAACATGGTTGATTGGTTTCCACTCTTTCAGAACTGCTTATCTACCTACATCATGATTACAAATCCCATATTAGTGACTTGGGTCTTGCAACTTGGGTTGAATGCTGGGCTCCAAAGAAACCATCATCTGTCGAGCCCTCTTTGCAGCCTGTCCTAAGTCGAAGTCTTCTTCTTGGCCTTCCTCAATATCTTGAAGCTTTTCAGCCCATAGCTGCCACTTCCCTAGTCCCCATTGTCGTTTTTCAGCGCCGTCGGCATGTCTAACAATCATCTCGCCATGCAATTTCTCTCCCGCCAGAAGTAGATACTGTATTGCTACGAGTTGAAGGCAATCCCTTCTGGGGCCTTTTTCGTGAGTTTCCTCGAGTCCTTTCCGAATGTCAACTCCTGGGTATTTATCCCAGTTTTCGAAACAGTCGTTCCGGCCAGACTGGATGCATCGAGCAAGGAACGCTGAGAGATTGACCCATTCCTTAAACGATTCTGCAATAGCCGGAGCATCAGAGCTAAACATGTCGCTTGCTACGATTTGGTTAAGTAACATCCCAGTGACGACAGGGTATTCCTCCATCACTTACGATAACTCCCGTTCCAATTGTCCTCCATGACAGAACCAAAAATGGGTTCGTTCGCATACACCAGACATTTTCTCTATAACACCTTGTCAGCGAACGGTATTTTGGCTGGCACACAGGTGGAGCGCAACTTACGTCCCAGATTTTGACTTCTCTGGTCGGCAGCTTCACAAGTTCGATCAGGAACTGCACCAAGAGTTGCTGCTGCTCATGATCGTAAGGCACAACACGGGCTAGGTCAAAGACCAGTTCATATAATGTGTTAAGGAACCCCGCTGTGCCCTTATCGTCTAGAAATTTCAAGAAAGGATCGGAGGGCAAGTAAACGTCGCGGTAGTATCCGTCAACTTGTTGCGCGGCCTCCGTAGCGGCTGAAGCATTCGGAGATGTAAATAGATGCCGAAAAATTTGGCAAAGACCGTTCTCAACATCTTCAGGCGTCGATTGAGACAATTCCCTATCCAGAAATTGAATCCAAGGAGTCGCAGGAGCATCTGGTTGCGCGGATTGGTTGGCGATGTCCTCCATTGTTGATAGCGTAGATTGTAGTAGCCTGGCAGTTTTGCTTTCTGAAGGATAAAGTCGCCGGAGTCGACGTTTTGTTGGTAATATAGCTGTGAGATGAGCAAGGAGGCATCCAAGTCAAGATGGGGGTTTAGGGCAGACTGAAAAGCGGGTGGTGATGTTGGTTTCTGATGGCTGTGCAGGACTTAGGCGCCAGCAGGTTCCAAGGCACGGCGCCTAGAGCATGTGGCCTTGGAGCGCAATCACTGTTGGCTCGAGAACGCAGCATCCTTGTTCATACGTCTTAGCGCCTCCCCCTTGAATGTACACACCACCACAGCCTCTTCCGACGACCGCCAACATGGCCCGGTCCTGGCCTGACTTAATGCGCCCATCTGTTGGAATGGTTGTTTCTTCTTTATTTAGGTCCGAAAATTGAAATGTCAAGGATCAACGAAAAGTATGCTGCCAAAGAAGGGCTACAAGACAGGGCATCCTCTACTGTTGGTGTTGGTGTTGAAGGAATGCCTCGAGATACACTAGGCGTAACGCTGGCCTGAAGTTGACCCAAATCAACAAGGGTAGAAAACTCTGTGTCTAGAATAACTTGTCCCATAATCAAAGTGATTTATGATCAAAGTGAGGTTGGATTCCAATCCTGGCGAGAACATGCATTCACAGTTCCCAGTACAGGCCCATTATGTTGACAACGACTGTTATTTAACCTGCAAACCATCCCTTTGGCTATTTGAAAGAGGGTTCATGAACATGCTTGATGCATCCTCTTTCTGTTGGTGTCATAAGTGTTGACTGAAAAGGTAAGCTTTGCTTTGAGGTATCTTGGTTTAGGCCAGGCAAATCACTAATCCGTACAATCAAGAACATAGTTATACAATAACCGTAACTTGACCATCTAGATTCGCTCTTAACAATGGAGGATCAAAACGTAAGGAGATACAACACAGAACTTACTGCAGACCTTATGGTACGTAAAAATTGGCACCCATCTTTGTTTTCTCAACACGTCGTTATGTGCACTATTATTGGCGCTTCTCTGGTTATACTTGGCACATCCTATAAGTCTTGTCCAGAAAAAAGGCTAAATTTGAAATGATTGGATAGCAATTCAATACCCCGAGAGGGAACGTGCCTTTCAAAGTAGCGCAAGCAGCAGCAAATTCAGCGCCACCTATGGACCCACGAACAGCATCAAGATACCCAAGAGAATACCGAAACCGGGAGGGTAGAAACAGAGATTTGCGCAAGAACTTCGAAGAGTGGGAAACTTATGAAGGTAGAGCCGGCATCACAAAGTACACCGAATTTCCCGTGAACCCTGCTGGGGTACACACGTTCAATTACCACAAGAAGGCTGCATCCGCGAGACAAGTCGCTCTCCCCATCCACCCGAACGATCGCAAGCGAGTCGTTCAGAACCCGCTTAATGATCCGGGTGCATTGCGGGCTATCACAACCCAGGACACCAAGCAAGTCGTCGGGGCTCTCTACCACCCCAATGAAAACCCTACAGGTTATAAAAGAGGGGTTATGCAACCACTGGATCGGGCTGGTCGGGTTTCTGTTCAACAATTGAAGGAGTATGAACTGCGCAAAACCCAGACTTTGAAGTAGACGAGGCTCTTGCGTAGTAGATTCAAGAGGGCCACCGGAGCAATTGTGGCATTTTGCAGGAGACACATACATTAGGATAGGACAGGTTCCGTTCCTATGAGTTAAATGGATCTTCTTAATTGCCAGATGAAATTCCTTCCCGATGACATAAATGACTGTTGACTAGCCTTTTCTGAGGAACTTCTTTCTCGAACCAAGCCTGACAAAAATACTTGCCATTCTCGTGTCTGATTGTATCGGTGCTGTTCACATCTAGCGTATATGTTACCAAGAACCCAGTCCTTCCCGGGCGAGATTACAACTCTCTTCATACTTGGCTCAGACTCCTCACTAATAGCTCACAGATGGAACCTCGAATCAGAGATATCTACTACATTATCATATCCTCCTTCACCCACTACCCCGGCAGCCCTACTCACAAGTTCAAAAACCTAGACAACTGAGAGCTCACGCACCGCGCCCCGAAGACGCCTGGGGTCATGCCATTATATAGCGTCTCGGCTGGCGATGGTATCTAGGCTCCGTCCTTCTCCCACCATGACGGGCTATTCTTCATCACCCCTATGACGGGTTCCGATCTGGATTCCCTCACTTCGCCGCGGATCTGACACATCTCCTTACGCGAACTCATTACCTGTTTTGGCCTTATCTGGGACTAGCCTTGCGGCATCAACCCGGACACTTTCCACGATCTCGTCTTCGGCAAGGTCAACTCAAGCTCATGGGACCAACGACAACTACGACCGCCTCTGGGGTATCAGCCAGTGCGAAATCGACCTCAAGAGGAAGAAGTGCGCTGGCCCCTACCGCAGCCCCCTGGTTCCAGATCAGAAGACCTAAAGATGTTCAGGCGTGAGGAGGCTCTGCTGCTTAACCGGAGCGTCGAGGGATCTGGCCAGGATCGGCGCAAGCCGAAGTGGGTTGAGGCGTTTAAGAGCCCGGAGCTAAGGCTGGGGTATTATCACACATGAAGGCGTACACGGAGAACTTCCACATCAACTTGGTTATCAGGCTTGGGAAGAAAACGCACGCCAAGGCATTGGTGATTGCGTTCAATCCAACAACATCCACATGACCGTCTACGAGACCAAACATGAGTGCTGCACCGTGGCGAAGTGTCCAGGAAAATGCTAGTACTCATCACCAGCCGAGTACCCAGTGCGGGAGGCCAAGATCCTGCCAGACCTGAAGCTTTCCATCCGCGCCGCACCTCTTAAGTACTCTCTCGGAAACTCTTGCGGCAACTCGGCGTCCTACGCGTGGCGGAAGGAGTTTGACTCTGAGCAGAGGGACCCAAGCCCTAGGTATTCAAACTTTGAAGGGCCCATGTTTGCTCTTTTCGCCACCGGTAACGAAGAACCGTGGTCGTGTGATGCTTGCAAAGTAGGGTCCCAGAGTCCAAGAAGCTCACTACGAGGAGAATCTTCCGGGTTGTGATAACTAGAGATTGACATGAGTAATAATGACAGCGCTTGACAAGCTGCGACAGTAACATCCACATGAGAAGAAGAATGACAAAAAAGTACAGCGCATGGTGTAAGGTTCTTGTAGACAATGTGTCAAGTCTTCAGGGTCCTTCATAACAAAACAACCCAAGACGACCACTTTCTCTTCATCAATGATTGGTAAACAGCTGTCTCAAACTATCTATCGTCTTGGATAAATTACTAAGATGAGACAGGCGTTAAAAAGAAAGAACATAGGAACATAGCAATCGTTTCCCCCTCGGAAACGGGACTGTCATCTATTAATGAGTATCGTCCATGACTTGCATCTGAACAGTGAGCCTAGTGTCAATCTCTACTCTCATTCAAGTCCGATCCTGGGACGTGCCACCTCTAGGGTTCTCCCATAAGAGAAGCGATCTACAGTTCAAACCGCGGCAGAGGACGTAAAGAAGCTTGGATACTGTGAAACGAGCCCACTGGCCTGCACGCTTGGCTGACTTCAGCGCGCATGTATTGGTCAAGAGAGTATTGGTGAATGGTGCGGGATGGCAGCAAGAAGGGCAAGCCCCCTCCCCCCCTGCACATGACTAAGTGGGGATGGGAAAATATCTTCAGGGTGCGGAATTGCAGACTACATAGTAGGGCGCAACCGTGTTGATTGAGACAAGAGGCTGGCCCGGGCTCAGTTGCGGAAACAGTTCTGTCTTTGGACTCTACTTGCGTCAATTACTCGGCGTCTAGGTACGAAATAGTGAATAAGGTAACGCCACACCAACCGAGACCCTCGCACAATGGATGGCGCTCTTCTGCATGGCGACCGTCGATATTACCGATTTCCAAAGCATCTCCGAACACTCGGTCGGGGCTTGGCCAGAATTGCGGTTGAGTTGGTTGTAGTGGCCGGCCGCAGGGCAACAGCGCGGTACAGAAAAGCACCTGGTTCGGGTCGCGGACACGACCTCCGACGGATAGTAAGCCTCCTGAGAGAAGCCTGTAAGAGAGGCGGGTCTGCGGGGGACGGGAATTATGGAAAATTCTGTACGATTGCGACGCGGACGATTAACGAGGCGAGGTGACGTGACATGGTCCAGGTGCCAAATGCAGCCTGTCTGTTCTATAGATGGCCGCCGTGGGGATCATAACCATGGATGGCATTTCGTTGATATTTGGGCGACAATGGCGAGATATTGCAAAATGAGATTGACGAAATATTGAGCTCTTACCTGGTTGCCCCCAAAGTGGCTGGGAATCAATAGTGTGGCAGACCCTGGGAGCGACGCATGAAGATGCACAGACGATTGGAGATGAGCATGGGAACTCCACGGCCGGGTACGAGATGGAGGCTGAAAAGGAGGTGCTGGTCGCGTGGATGCGACCATGGATGGATGGGTGGTGTTGTTGCAGGGGCGGGATTGAAAGAGCTGCAATTCGCAGCAGTGGATTGATTGACGAGACAAGCCACTCAAAAAGCCACTTTGGCAACGCCGTGGTCCTTCGGGGGCGATGGAGGAGCGCGCTGAATGAGCAGGCCCAAGAAGAAGGGGTTGCCGGATATCGATTGACGGATAATCTCCCAGGCGGGATTTTCATTTAGACACCGCCACGCTTTGCATTCGACGACAGTCAGGCTACGTATGCAGTGCTCACATACGACCCAGAGCAAGAATAAGAACCGGAGGCCTGGGCGTCTTCCAGGTCTAAACTATACATGCCCATATGACACGGTACCCGGCTGCCGACCTTGGTTATGACGGATAATATAGGATGGTATGCATGTATACCTAGGATAGAACCAGACTAAGCCAGACCCCTAGCTCTCTGGACATGTCGATGTGCGAATACAGCTAGCTCTCTGCCGAACAAGCGGCCCGATGTGGCTACGGCTCTTGCCGGGCTTGCTTACCTTGTCCTGGAACTTTGCTTTGGCACGGGCATGAGAGAACAGGGGAGAGGAATATGAGATGGCGACGAGCGGAAAAGGGGAAGGGCATCTAACGGTAGCTGCGAAGAAGACAAGGAACTTATCGACAAGAGATGAAAGCAGCGTCGTTTGGTTGTTAGACGAAGTAGGAGATGACGGTGGGTGAAGAGGGTGCTACAGAGCTTCGAAAGTGATGTCGTGGTTGTCAACGATGATGTCGCCGAACCGATGTTCCGCCCGTTGAAGAAGGTCTGGTCTGCACGTCGAATGAGAAACGGTCCAGAGCTGAAATTGAGAATGAAGTCAAGTCAAGGTAGCGCCTCAATGATCCACTGGAGTGTGGCTTTGGTAGAATTGCCAGTTCATGCGAAGAAGCGTGGTACGAGTGGGCGATTCGTTGCATTGGTGGGGAGGGAGAGGGCATTCGGGTAGGGTAGCACAGGAGGTGAAATTTGGTGGCTGCAAGTACGTGGAGGAGACTCGGCCAGACTCCATGGTGGAACATGCAGGAGCGGTACCAGGTTTACGTAAAGCAGCCGTGAGACACCGCTAAAGCAGGGCCCAGTGGGACTTGGGACAGAAGTACCTTGGAACCTTTCACAGCTACTGGGGCAGGTCTCCTTTTCGTACCTGGTCGCGCGCAGAGTCCGTATCACACTGAACGGGAATAACAACGATGGATATATAGCCACAAAAGATCAAGGTGCATGTAAACTGTGACTCGGAGAGGAGTTAAAAAAAGGCTACTATACATTTTTGTCGATGTGACTTTAAAATCGGGCTTCCCGTACTGCCTACGGATACTAGAGTGTGATTACCGACATGGGTGGCCGAATGGTCGCTTTATGCTGTGCAACCTGGACTGTACCCCGGTGTACGTAATTCAAAAGTATCGCTTTCAAAGAGCATCAATCTGACTAAGACGGGACCGCTTGGGGAGAGGGGGAGGGGGGATGTGACGGGCATATCAGAAGGAAGGCGGAGAATGATTCTCAACAGCGGTCTCCTTCCAGTCACGGAAACCGGGCCCGGGTTCAACCAAGTGCAACACGGGGCTGGCAGGAGTCGAGGCCCCCCTCCTGTCAGTCGCAGAAAGAGTTCCGGTACGAGTCTAGGCAGTAAGAGATGATGAAGCATGGTTGAGTTGTATCAAGTTTAACCCTCCGCTGACGGAAAGACTGCGGAAGGTTCCGGGCAGTCTCCAAACACACAACACCTCAGAGCTAGAGGGGTGTATCGGGCCTCAGTATGGAGATAGAGAGAGTGAGAGAGAGAGACGAGGTACAGAGTACTGAAGTACTAGACATTCGCCTTATCCATCATCCATATTAACTCTTAGGTAAGGTAGGTAGGGACGTGCATATAGCGACGGGGATCTCTAGTGGCTCGCCTCAGTGGGAAAGACGGGACGGATTCCACTGGACTACCGAGGCAAGAAAGCCTTCCTAGCATTGCACAGGCTGAAGAAGACGCTGAAGGTGCGAAAGGTGAATAAGATGGAAATTTATTCATGTTAATTTTTTTTTGTTCCTGTTTTCCATTCTCTGCCTTTCAAACTCTCCAAGGTTGGTTGAGCGCACCTGGGCGGTGGTTCCGGATTGATACGTATCTTTGGTCGTGAAATTAGACCAATCAGAGAGACTCATGTATCGTGCCTGAAAAGTTAGGGATGAATTCTTTTGCTCGCTTCCTTGGGGGGAGAAAAAGCCAACGGGGAACTCACCCGTTACCCGTGGGTGGAACGGGAAGGGTGGGTAGGTATCGGTAGGTGCGTGCCTTCCTTCCTCAGCTTGGTACGGCTATGATTTTGCGACAAGTGATGTCGGATTTTGGGCTGTCGAGTGTAGGTACTGAGTACTGTTTTCCTCTTCTCCTTAGTGGTCGTTTTTTAGCTTTTGCTTGGGTGTTCTTTCCATCTTCCTAGTGGCAAGCAGGGTACCTAGGTAGCTGCAGGTAGGTAAGTCAAGGTACAGACAGAGCAAGAGGTCAGTAAAACCACATCGCGAGCTTATCTCAGCTCCTCCTCACCTTATCCACCCACACTGGCAGCAAACTTTGTTTTTTTTTTTTTTCCTCTTTCAGTACTCCGTAGTCTCTCTCCTTCTTTTCTACCGCCCCTTCCTGCCCACTTCTTCCGTGGGCTTCGCGACAACAGTGACCACTCGATCTCGAACATTCCCCTGCGCGCCCCCGATGCAATCGGCCAATCCTGGAGGGGGTGAACCGACCCGCGTCTCCTTCTCTCTCAGTCCAGTTGGCGTCCTAAACACTCTCCACCATCCTGGATACCGGACAACAAACACTGAACAGGGCAGCAATCCGATATCGACCACCTGCCAAGACCGCGTCGAACCCCCGTTTTCCCACTCTTTTCGCCGGCCCGTCAACCTGCACCCTAACCATCACTTTCCGACGTCCCAAGGATCGCACCACCTCCGATATGCGCATTATACAATACACTACGTAGATGTTGTACTGTACCTTGCGGCTTATGCCTGTACCTGCTGAATCCATTGTCCCCTCGCCCGGCTCATCCCATACCATCGACAGCTCCCCCCCTCTTCCGCCGTTTACACTAGGTACTGATAGGTCCCACACGCACCAATACGTCGTCTTCCCTGACCAATACCAGACGGTGGAGGCAAAGTCTCGAGCGTTTCTCCTCGTACCTTCTTTGCTCGCTCCGAGGTACCGACCGACACATTGAGTGTTCGGAAAGCACATCCAGCCAGTCAAACTGTGTGAGGTCTCGCGCGCTCTCTCTCTCTCTCTCTCTCAATCTCACTCGCCCCCCCCGCCCAAAATCGGGAGGACTAAGCCAGAGGGCGAGTCCGGATACACCCCGGCCACACCCTGGCCCCCTTCCGCCCTGCGCGCACGCGTAGGTAACAGCTTCGACAAACCAGTCGCGAAAATTGTGCAGACCCGACCTGGGGCTCACCTCCTTCTTTGCGCCGCACTCCGTTCCTTAGTGCAATCCAGATCTTTTCGGCCGACACAACCCAACCACCCGACCTCTGCCCATCTTTTTGCGCGTGCGCGCACACCAATGAGACCAGTGTCTGCCTGCTTGCTTGCTTGCTTACACACTGGATTTGCACACTGCTCTGCACGTTTGGATTGCATATAGCAACAGGGGTCCAACTAAGGAACACGGTGAACCACCCACGACCGCTTGCTCATCCTCTCCTCTCCTCTCCTTCCCCGACGAGACGAGACCTCCTTCCGCGAAGTTGCTACTGCTTGACGACACTGGCCCGAAAAGGCGACACCCCAAGTCGACGTCGACTTCTTTCGCCCACACCCTCAAGGCCTACCTACCTGCCCCCCCTCTCCCCTCCCCTACCCTACGCGTACCCTTTTCCTCGTCTCTGTTACTGCTGCTGCTCCTCCGCCACACACACCCCCCTCCCCTTGTCCTGCTCCTCCTCCCAAGGACCAGCAGTAGTGCAGCAGCAGGCAAGCAAAAACAGACACGAAAACCCCCGAACGGGAAGGGAGAAAAAAAAAAAAAAAAAACTCTCCCAGTCGCGCCGTTCTGCACAAGGGACCACGCACACTCCAAGGGCAACAGCTCTCACTCAATCTGCGCCCCAGGGTGTCGCGCATCCACGCCTCTTCCTTCCCCTGGTCGTCGACCTCAAGAAGTCCAATCGTGGCTCCATAAAAATTTCTAATTAAAATCGAAATGGCTCAAGAAGACACCACAAGCACCAGCACCAGCACCGGTACAAGCACAAGTGCCAGCACCTCCAGCGTGCCTGTAGCTGCGTCTGCGCCTGTACCCGTGCCTGTGCCTCTCTCTGATGCCAACGACGTCGTCTCTGCTGCCAGTACGGAGCCCTTGACGACCTCTACTAATTTGGTCCATCCCCCGACCACTTCGACCTCTCCTCATCATCATCCTCTTCCTCCTTCTGTCTCTGCTCCTCCTCCCGATCCTTCACCTGCTCCCGATCCTTCACCTGCTCCCGATCCCTCACCTGCTCTCGCTCCCGCTCCCGCTCCAGCTCCCGCTCCTGCGCCCCTCTCTGCGACGACGACCTCGATCCCAACCTCGATCTCGACCCCGACTTCCTCCGCCGAGACCTCGTCGAACGCGACTGCGAACGCGTCCGTTCCTGCTACAACATCAGCGTCTACGACTGGGCCCGGGACCGCACCTGCTCCGGCTACTCCCGTTGCTGATCCTACTCCTGCGCCCCCGCAGCAGAACGGTCAAGAGAACGGTGACGCGAGGGCGCCCTCCTCGCCGGCCATGTCCCACCATCACCAGCCTCAAAGAGGCTATCCGAGCCCCAGCAACTTCCCCTCGCCCGGCGCCCTTGCCCCGAACCAATATTCCTACCACCCGCAACAGAGCCAGGCTTCTTCCGATCCATACAGAGCCAGTCCCGGCCCACCAGTTCCCTCTCTGCCGAGCATGAAGAGCCTCGACCATCACTACCAACCGGGAGTGCCGGCTCCTCAAGCGATGCCAATGCAGATGCAGATGGCCCCGAACCAGGGCATGCAGTATTACTTGCCACCAGGAGTGCAGGGCAACCCATATATAACGCAGGACCTGAACCACCTGAGATATCAGATCCCCCACCACGATCCCAGGCTGATGCGCGGTCCCGGTGGCCCTAAAAAGGTAAGTCAGAAGAAGGACTGGGAGCAAAAAGCTGCTATGGGCAGCATCATATTGCTTGGATAAAAAGCTGACGGTCTTGATAGGAAATCAAGCGCCGGACAAAGACAGGCTGTCTGACGTGCCGCAAGCGTCGCATCAAGGTTAGTGACAATTTCGTGTTACTTCCTGCTCTCGTTCTCTCTCTCTCTCTCTCTCTCTCTCTTCCTTTTCTCCTTTTTTCTTACCTTCTCCCCTTCTCTTACCCCCCCCCCTTTTCACCCCTTGATGGCATGTCTCGGTTCAATGGGTGAATTTGGGGCGGTGGAGAGTGTTTGTCTGGGCACCGGCCAAAAGAGTGCAACATTGGAGAAAAGAGGGAATGTGACCATGGCAAAGAAACAAAGTTTTCGATAAGCGATCCCGGTCGTGGTTTCTCAAGGCAAGAGGGGAAAAAAACGGTCGCTTGACGTTCGCTTGAGCTGGAGCTACTGCGAAGCGAGGACGGGAGCCACGCCTTGGACCACGTTCCGGGATCGCGCCCGCGGCTGTGCATACGCCCGCGCCCGCAGGGAGGAGCAATCTTCCGTTCCTGCAGAACCGCCCGCCGCCGCCCGCTGAACGCTGTTCCCCTCCTCCCCTCCCTCCCTTTCCCTCTTCTGGGAAAGAGGCCTAAGCCTCAGCCTGTTGTCCGCTAAAAAAAAAAAAAAAAAAAAAAACGGGACGCCTCTCGCTTCGCCTCGCTTCGCACCCCAAACTCAAGCCACCACCGACTTTGGCTGCCTAGGTAGCTTAGCTTAGCCTTGCCCGCGACGCCGCCGCTGGACTTCATCCCAACTAACCTCAACTCATCTCACCTTGCCCGACTCACCTTACCCGACCTCATCATCACCCCCCTTCACTAACTATTTCATTTCTTGCCGTCAAGAGGCCTGTCATCGATTGATGCTACTTGTTTTCTTGCTCGAACATCATTGAGGGCTGTTCTTTCTAACCATCTTTCAGTGCGACGAAGCTCACCCGACTTGCAATAATTGCAAAAAGTCGAAGCGCGAGTGTTTGGGCTACGATCCCATTTTCAAGCAGCAGCCGGGTCCCTCCGCCATCCAGCCCGCACCAAACACCCAACGGGTGTCGACTCCGACCATCCCCTCCGTGCCTTCGTCCGTCCCGCCAACGGTCCCGACTGTGCCCTCGACGCCCGCCGCTCCTCCGGTGCCTGTGTCGGTTTCTTCGTCCAACCCTTACGGTGCCCAACCGGCCGTCTTGCCCAGCTCGTACAACACTCCCGTACCCTCTTCGCACTCGCCTCTCGACCCGGCCCTTTCCTCGACCGCATCCAGTGTCAAGACTGAGACGACGTACGACTTCGCCGCGCCCATAGACCCTGCTCTGCAGACCTTACCCGCCCCAGCTCCCGTACCCTCCATTCAGGCTCACTCGTTCCCGGGCGAGCAAAGGGCAGGCTTCGACAACCATCTCAGAGGTGCGACGCTCCCACAATCATTGTACATGCCTTGTTCTCTGTTAGCAGTTGCTCCGTCCCGATTCTCGTATGCTGACTGGAACCATGCAGCCAAAAATATGAAATTCGATGACCTCATCGGCCTACTGGGCCCTGCCGCTCCCACCCAAGAGATTGCCCTCACCCCGGAGCTCCTCACGGAAATCATCAACATCTACCGCGAAGTCTACGCCGTCGGTTTGCAAGCCTTTTTCGAATCCAACTGGTTTCAGAAGCAGGATGTGCAGGGCAAGTTCTTTCTCGAGCATAGCCAGCCCCTCCTCAGCCAATTCGCCTCTTTTCTCAAGGTTGTACAGTCTGTGCCAGCCAACGACCACACGCAGATGGCGCATTCTGGGGTCCTTGAGACTCGCTTGATTTGGGCACTGGCTACCCTGCCGTGTAATAGCGCCCCGCCCTCGACAAACGTCGAGGCCAAGGTCCTCCCACACCCCGAGGACCTGACGGAAGCTGCCAACCGAGTCAAGGTGCTGGAGACTCTCCTTTCGGGTGATTTCCTACCCTCTAATATCCTCGCTCCTCCGGTCCCTGATGCGAACCCTCACCGCCAACAAGAGTTTGAGTTCTGGCACAACCTTGCTCAGTACCTGTGCTACCACGATGCCGCCAAGCGCGACGAGGTCCTTGGACGGTTGAGACTCCAGCTAGGTGGCAGAGAGAACCGTGATCTCATCTACTCTATTGCCATTTCGCGCGAGCTTTCCCCGCGTGTTGAGCCCGGATTCGAAAGGAACATCCCCAAACACCTGGACGAATCTGATCCCAAGAACCGGTTATGGGTTGCCAATAAGTTCATTCAGGATGAGGCGCAGGTCACTGGAGGGACTACCAACGTTGTTCGACGATTCAGCGAGATTGCTATCCGAGCCTACATCAGTCCTGGCGTGAACATTGCGGCACACTCCACTCCAGCTGTATCAGTACAACCTTGATCATTCCGGCCAGTATTTCCCTAATTCAGCATTTCACACTCTGCAGCATTTTCAGGCTCAGGGACAGCGGGGGGAGAACGAAAAAAAAAAGTGTTTTTCTTAAAGGCGTTAACAGGAGTGGAAGGAAAGCATGGCTTTCGATTCTTTAAATTTTTCCATTTCCTTTTCTCAGGCGGGTTGCATGCGAGCTGGCACTGTGCTGCTCGTCCTATAACTTTTTCACAGTCGACAGCATCCTTGTATAAGTAGTTCCACCCTTAAAACTAGTTTCATATTCCGGCATGGCGAGCGGTACAGAGGAAGAAACAGAAAAGTTGTGTTTTTCCCGTTTCCAGGTGTGGTTAAGTAGCGGGAGGTGGTTGCAGTCGGGGGGGGAGGGTTATCCCACGGACTTGGTGGGCGTGGCAGACATTCTCATAAGGTCCGGGCGTTGCCCGTACTCTATGTACGATACTAGACAGCAGATTCACACAAGTTCTAGAAATAGGACGCTGATAGGAATCAAGAAATACAAAGACTTTGGCAATCATCAACTTGGTTTTCCCGCGTTGGAGGCGAACCTAGCAATATGCGGTGGTCTGCAGAGGTTGAGCGAGGTATTGTGGGGAAAGAGAGCTGTGGCGGGCTGGCGTACCGACTGGGCGACACTGCAGGGACCCCTTGGGTTGCAGGAACTTGGAGTCCATGGTGATGAGATGTGTTGATGACGTATGCTTGGAACAAGCTAGTTCCTAATTTGAATCATGTCACTTCCAGACAGCAGACAGACAGGTATGGAGGGGGAAGAGAGAAAACCATAGGGTCAAGCGGTATCGGCGTCGCCTTCTACTGTTAGAAGGGGATCGAATGCCAGAGGCTTATCCGGATAAGCAGTTCGGTAGCGGATAAAGTCGTGGCGGCGGTTGCGTTATCTCGGGATACGGCTGCGGCAGCCGGGGCTTACGAGTTTCAGTGAGGGAACCAGTCCGTCACTGTGCATGATTGTGGATTTGGAAGGGGACCGGGCGAGAATCACGGTATAGTTGGCTGAGGTTCTGATGTCCCGGTTGCAATGGAGCTTCCTCGGTCCGCTGACTCGGGCCACTACCGGATCATATGGGCCGGGACGCGGGAGGCAATCGGGGGGTTCCCCCCCCGGCGGAAGTGGCGTGGGAGGGGGGATGGGGAGGGGAGGGGTCGAAGCAAGCGTCGGGGAAACACGGCAGACGCTTGGGGATTTCCAGGGCTCTGCGGCTTGGGCCGCGAGTTTCGGGTGTTTCCCGCGGCAGGCCTCGGCCTCTTTTATTTGCCTGGTGTATAGACTCTCTCCGGAGAGTCTTGTTCGCAGGCAATCTCCCAGCTACGGGTCGACATCTGCCGAGGCGGCGGTACTCCGAGCTCCAATTGAGTTTAGGGTTTCCCCCTCCCCCCGCTGATCATCGCCTACCATCATCCAGGCCTGTCGTGCGACGACTCGATGGGCCGAGATAGGCACACCCCGCGCCGGTGGTGGGGGGAGGGAGGCTTGGAGGGGCATTTGTCTTTCCTTGACGACGTTGGTTCCCTCCTGCTTTCGCGATACCTGGTGCTTTGTCTTTAACAGCACAGCAAAACCTCTCTAGTCTCGATCTTCAACTCCCCTGGTTTGATATCGAGTGTTTGGTCCAAGTGCGCAAGGCGATTGAGCGAGTACCCCGCACCTCTGCCTCTCGAGGGAACCCATGCCGGCATCGGACGGATGCCCATAACAGAAATGATCCATTGCTGACCAGGTCCAGGATAGACTTTATAGAGAGCTCGAGCGCCCGATTGTCGATTTGCAGAGACAGCCGTTTCCCGTTGAGTGGCCATACCGTATCAACCATGTCGAGGCCCAAGGTCCTCCAGCTGGGCGAGATCGAGCAGTACGTTCACCCCGGCCAACCCCCGTTCCTCGTCTTGCTTCCTCCGCCTCCTTCTCCTCCTCCTCCCGCCGTCAAGTTAACCCGCTCCGCAGCGCCCACGAAGCCTGGGCCGGACTGGGCTCCGTCGCGGACATTGTCAAGCCCAAGGCGACCAGCCGTGCCGAGTTCCTCGACGAGTGCAGGTCCGGCGCCTTCGACGGCGTAAAGGCCATCTACCGCACGTTCGCGAGCGTCGACACCACGGGGCGGATCGACGCTGAGCTGCTTGCCGCGCTGCCCGAGAGCGTAGGCTTCATCTGCCACAACGGTGAGGACCCCCTCTCCCCTCCCCTTCTTTTACCTTTCCGCGAAGGGAGAAGACCCGGGGGACCGGCCCTGCACCGACGCTGACACGCCGCGAACACCCAGGCGCCGGCTACGACCAGATCGACGTCAAGGCCTGCACCGCGCGCGGCATCCTCGTCTCCAACACCCCGACTGCCGTCGACGACGCCACGGCCGACATGGCCATCTGGCTCATGCTCGGCGCCCTGCGCAACCTCAACGCCTCCGTCCTCTCCCTCCGCGCCCGCCGATGGCGCGGCGACCCGCCCCCGCCCCTAGGCCGCGACCCCCAGGGCAAGGTCCTCGGCATCCTCGGCATGGGCGGTATCGGCCGCAACCTGGCCCGCAAGGCCGCCGCCGCCTTCGGCATGCGCGTGCGCTACTTCAACCGGACCCGGCTCGACCCGGCGCTCGAGGCCGAGTGCGCCGCCGAATACGTCGACTTTGAGACTCTGCTGCGCGAGAGCGACGTCCTCTCCCTCAATCTACCTCTAAACGCGAGTCTCCCTTCCTCGCCTCACCCCCTTTTCTTAAAACTCTCCCGCCAAATGTTCATGTACTCTTCTACAGGGGGAAAAAAAACAAACATAAATGTACTGACTACTACACAGGCCCACACACGCCACACCATCTCCCACGCGCAGTTCGCCCAGATGAAGCCCGGCGTCGTCATCGTCAACACAGCGCGCGGCGCCGTCGTCGACGAGGCCGCCCTCGTCGACGCACTCGCGTCCGGCCGCGTCGCCAGCGCCGGCCTCGACGTCTTCGAGGACGAACCCGAGGTCCACCCGGGCCTGCTCGACAACCCCAACGTGCTACTCGTGCCGCACATGGGCACCTGGACGGTCGAGACGAGCCTCAAGATGGAGGAGTGGGCCATCGGCAACACCCGACGGGCCGTCGAGGAGGGGCGGCTCAACAGCGTCGTCGTCGAGCAGAGAGATCTGGCGAAGACGGCGTGAGAACAAGAGAAGAGAGAGAGTGTGTGTGCGAGGGAAGATGACTGGTCAATGCCGGTTAGGAGAAAGGTAGTTGGCGGTCCGGTTGAGCAATCCGATGAACCTACTCCGGCCACTTATAAGCGTTTTCTTCTTCTTCTTCTTTTTTCTTAAAAAAAAAAAAAAAAAAAGTCAAAGTTTTGCAGAGTTCAGGAGCTATCATCTCTGCGGCCTGCGAAATCGAGTAATGTAGACAGAGCTACGTAAGCCTGCAAACGATATTCAAACACGAGCTGAGGGTACGAGCCAGGGCTGTTATCAAATTAACAACCAAGGAGACGGCGACACAGACTAGAAAGAAAGCACAGGATGCGGCAGTCATATCAACACAATGGGGACTTTCGACAGTCACCCACATGACAATCGAACATCACTAGCAGAAAATATCAAGTGTTTACCCACAGGACGCATATATTCGTTCTATGCAGACCACGGTTGACGGGTCCTAGTCCTCAAGTTAAATCTACCCTTGTACCCCTATTTCCCATATCCGGAGGTTGAGTCCCTGTTTTGTCCCGCTCCCAAAAGTCGGGCCGACGAACAAAATACAAAATGCCATCGTCTGGGGAATCACTATTCATAAGCCAACGCCTAATTTTTGTTGAAAAATCTCGCAGCCAGGCAAACCCCCAAGCTTTTTAGAGTTTCCAGCCCGTAACCGCCCCCAAGCCGAGATTCCCTTTCCCAGATGTGTCATGCAAGTCATGCTGTTGAGAACACACGTTGCCAAATGTTATGGTGTACGCTCGTTGAAGTCATTAATCGAAATGTTTTGGAAATCCAGTCGCAAGACTAGATGTCAAGAAAAAAGAAGGCCGCTTAGTAGCGGTAGATGTCGCTCTTGTAGGGACCCTCAACAGCGATGCTGAGGTACTCGGACTGGACCTTGGTGAGCTGGGTGAGCTCGACATTGCAGTGGGCCAGGTGGAGTCTGGCGACCTCCTCGTCGAGGACCTTGGGAAGGACGTAGACACCGACATCGAGCTTGCCAGCCTTGGCGAACTCGACGTACTTCTGGCCCCAGGCGGCGTCGCCGTTCTTGTACAGCATGATCTGGGCAAGGACCTGGTTGGTGAAGGAGCAGGACATGACGAAGGAGGAGTGGCCAGTGGCACAGCCAAGGTTGACCAGGCGACCCTCAGCGAGGAGGATGATGTGACGGCCGTTCTTCATGAGGAAGCGGTCGACCTGGGGCTTAATGTTCTGGACGCTCTGGGCGTTGGCCTTGAGCCAGGCAACGTCGATCTCGATGTCGAAGTGACCAATGTCTGTGGACAGAGGTGGTTAGCAAAAAAACAAGACCATACAAACAGCCCCGGGAAACCAGGAGACTGTGGATATGTACTTACTGCAGACAATGGCGTCGTTGGGCATGGCCTCAAAGTGAACGCCAGTCAGGATGTCACGGCAACCGGTGGTGGTGACGAAGATCTGGCCACGGGAGGCAGCCTTCTCCATAGTGGTGACCTCGTAGCCGGCCATGGCGGCCTGGAGGGCGTTGATGGGGTCGATCTCGGTGACGATGACACGGGCACCCATGGTGTGCAGGGCCTGGGCGCAACCCTTACCGACATCACCGAAGCCAGCAACGACGGCGATCTTGCCGGCAACCATGACGTCGGTGGCACGCTTGATACCGTCAATGAGAGACTCGCGGCAGCCGTACAAGTTGTCGAACTTGGACTTGGTAACGGAGTCGTTGACGTTGATGGAGGGGACGAGGAGCTTGCCGTCCTTGAGCATCTTGTAGAGGTGGTGGACACCGGTGGTGGTCTCCTCAGAGACACCGTAGCAGCCCTTGAGCATCTCGGGGTACTTGGTGTGGACGAGGTGGGTCAGGTCACCGCCATCGTCGAGGATGAGGTTGAGCTTCTGGCCGTCCTTGAAGGCGGTCAGCTGCTGCTCGAGGCACCAGTTGTACTCCTCCTCGGTCTCGCCCTTCCAGGCAAAGACGGGGACACCGGCGGCGGCAATAGCAGCAGCGGCATGGTCCTGGGTGGAGAAGATGTTGCAGGAAGTCCAGGTGACCTCGGCACCGAGAGCAGTGAGGGTCTCGATGAGGACGGCAGTCTGGATGGTCATGTGCAAGCAACCGGCAATGCGGGCGCCCTTGAGGGGCTGGTCGGCGGCGTACTTGGCACGGGTCTGCATGAGACCGGGCATCTCGTTCTCGGCGAGCTCGATCTCCTTGCGGCCGAAGGCAGCCAGAGAGAGGTCGGCGACCTTGAACTTGGTGGCGGGGGCAGCCATTGTGAAAGTGGTTTTGTTGGTAGTGGTGGTGGTTTTGGTTAGGGAGGGGGATGGAGAGGAGGAAAGATGAGAGAGAGATGGGAAGAGAAAAAGAGAGCGAGGAGGGGGGATGAAGAAGGAGATGAAGGATTTAAAGGTCAACAACGGAGGGGTAGGGGGAATGGAGAAGCAGCAGAAATAAAATAAAAATAAAACAGGGACCTCAGAGGCAGGTGAGGTAGGTGAGGTACCTTAAGAGGTATGGAGGGGTTCAGGCACACGGCACGGTTGGAAAGGAAAAGGATGTCAGGGACGGGCAGGGCGGTGAGACGGAGTGTTTGTGTGTGTGTGTGTGCCTCTTTACCTGTACGGATACGCGCGCTCTGTTGTCCTGCCACTGGAGACAGGGGGAAATCTCTGCTCCTACTGCCTTTTTTTCTGCCTTTTACCCTTTCCCCATGCGAGAAATCCTGTCTAGTCAGGCAGTCACGGAAATTCGCCAATCACCAGAGGTTACTCGGTCGGCGGAGAGCGGGCGATTTGGCGAGGAGGGGAGTGGATGGAGAGAGAGAGGGGGGGGCACGGAGACTTGGGAGCATAGAGGCGGGGCAAAAAGTTCAACGAGATGCAGACGCTGCAGACGTGTGGCAGGCCAGGTGGAGATCCTGGAGGGGAGCCGTTCACTCTACTGGTCGTTGCTTTGCGAGACTTTGTAAGCTGACACGATAGCGAGAGGTAATGTTGCTCTCTCGTCCGTGTTGACTTCTAATAGTGTACAGGGCAGAAGAGGAGGAGGTACGGACATGACTTAGGGGTCTCCTTTGGTTACCAGCAGCTCCAACCTATTGAAGTTGACTAAGCTTCGAGTATTCCTCACGTCAGGTAGGTAGGTAGGTACCCCAATTGCATGGGTATCCAACAAATGACAGCCCTCTCGGTTTCAATTATTTCATGCCGAGCTTATCTCTGCTAGGTAATAGTAGGTAGGTACCTAATACCTATGTTTCGCCTGGACTACCTAGATAGGTACGTTCTTACCAGCTTACTTTCAACAACCCGTCGCGGTGAAGGGAGCCAAAGGGAAGGCAGGGAGGGGCCAGCCGAGGGTCCGCCCCGGTCCTCACCCCGATGTCTCACTCACACTTACTGCGTAGAGGCTTTGATCCAACCGTCAAGACGCTCTGGCTCGTAGTTGTCTCATCCGACGCCGTTCAATTGGCGATTTGCATCTTCTCCTTTGGCCCCAAACTCCAACGTTCATTTTAGAACTCGGCTACAATAGGTACCGCACATGGGGGGTAGGTAGCTAATGGAGGGGCTGTCTAGACCGAAGGGAGCCAAGCTCGAGAATGAGCTGTTCCAGCTTCGTCCCAGGATCCCCTTCTAATGTAGCTCGAGATATCGCTGTGTAGATACACTAGATAGCTAAGTAGCTCGGTAGCTCAAGTTAAGGTCAACATCCAGGCAATTCAGTCAGTATCAGCTGCGTATTCGCTGATAAATCGGGGAGATAAATTATCTGTATGCGTCTCGCAGCGCATCCTTCCAACGCCAACCTGCTCGGAGGGAAGCTAAGGTAAGGTTAGCTTGGGTACCGTAAAGGGCGGCAGAAAAGAAAAAGGTACATTTGTCCCGCCTGTTCTAATGGTAATGTGAGTGTAGACTCGAAGAGGGGTCAGGTACCTAGGTACCCTGATGAGGGGCGGAGCTGCCCCTCACTGCCCTCCTTTTTTTTTTTTTTCTCCCTTTTTTTCTTCCTCTCGATTTTTTTTCTTTTTTCTTTCCTTTTTCAGCATGGCCCAGGCGTGCTGTCGAGACTCGTTTTGAGAGGTCTTGTTTCCCCTTGTTTTAGGTACCATTTACTGCCGCCAGTCCCCTTTTGGCCGTGGGCATTGCGAAACCTCTCTCGATCCTGCCTGCCCCAGCCAGTGATTTGACCTCCAACATCGTGGTCCTTGCCCCGTGTTTCCCCTCCCCCCAATCCTCGCGACCGGCTTCTGGCTGCGCCCAGGGCTCCTCAACGGAGGTGGACAAACTCTAGCCGGCAAAAACTAAGCCCAGAAATGCATGCAGTCCATAGATGGGACGGCTCGGTCCGAGTGACAAGCATCGCGTGAGGAACGAGACCGGCTTTTCCGGACACGCAAAAGTCTCCTAGTGCGTGGTGTCAATGTGGTTTGGCTTTTCTATGTTGCGGTATAGTTATGGACCTATAGATGGCTCCAGAGACGTCGAGGCAACAAGAGGTTTGCCCATGTGGCAGAAGCTCCGCACAATTCCCGCTTGCATCCTAGCAAGCCTCGCCCCTGTGGCTTCGGTGCTCGTGATGCCCTCTCCCGGTCCGCAACAACCTCACCCTTCAACCCTCACCCCTCTTCCTCCAACAAATCACTCGGCGTCGTGCCGCAGATCCTGGCGTGCCTGGTCAATGTCAAGGCGGACACCGTAGAACTGGCCGCTCCCAGGTTAGCAGGAACCGTCTGTGGCGCTGGAATGCAAGAAAAGACATCGAATATCGACTCAGTACACACTGCCTGGGACTAATTACCGTAACGCCGTTTCGAATGCTTGATCCGCTCCCCAGATCATTCATCATTCCCAGAACACCCGTTCTCTAAGGTAATTCCACTTATGTTTTGTGTCTGCCCCTCGCCTTCTTCTTCTCGGCCTTAACCCCCCGTTTTCTGCTCTTCTTCTCGTCCTTCCAACATCCCTCCTGATGAACCGCAAGGATTAGACTTGAGCCCAGTGTTACGCGCCCATCTAGGCACGCTTGGGCAGCAGGTTCTCCCTGGCGGCGAACATCTTGGCGCTGATGTTGGCCGTAAATCCGTCCACCTGCTTGCTGTACTGCTCCACCTGCTTCGCGTTCAGCATGCCCTCGAGCCTGCTGGGCTCCTGCGGCAGCTTGAACAGCCTCTGCCACTCATCCTCGGGCAGCGGCGTCTGCTTGGCCGCCGCGCGCGCCGCGTTCTCCGCCTTGCGCTTGGCCTGCCACTGCGCGATCTTGGCCTGCTCACGGCCGAGCTGGCGCTGATAGAACTGGAAGTTGTTGAGGTCCGTGTAGTGCGACTCGATGCTCTCGAGCAGGAGGTCGCACGTCTTCTCGAGGAAGGGATCTATCGAGAGGTCGAGGTTCTCGACCGAGGGGTGCAGCTGCTGCTTGATGGGGTCTTCGTGCAGATCCGACAGGGAGTTGGGCGGCTCGATCTTGTCCTGCTTGGGAAGGCCGGTGAGCTGGTGAAGGAAAGAGGTCAAGAGATGCGTGTTGTGAATCTCGACGGGGAGCTCGGCAAGGATGTCCTTGAAGGTGAGCTTGGAGGCTTTCAGACTGCACATAATTACGTTAGCGCTGCGATGACCCCAAACACACATCTTCGTGACTATTGATTGTTATTGTTTATGACATACGTCTCGGTCGTGAACTTGCCCTCCTTGTAGGCGGCCATGAAGGTCGGGGTGAGCTTGAAGGCACGCAGGCTGAGGGATCCCTGAGAGCTGCGGCTGACGTCGTGGACGAGGGCGACTGTCCGCTCGTTGTCCTTCTGGTAGTGGTACTGGTTCTCGATAAAGCTGAGATTGACAAAGTTGCCCATGGCGGCGCTCGTGTACCAGCCAACATTGTTAGCGTCGACGTTGACCTCCTTCAGATGCTTAATCATCTCGTTCTGGTAGATGATGTTGGCCTTCTGGCGGGGGGCGGCAGAGGCGATAGCCGAGGCGTCGTTGCTGTTGCTGCTGTTCTGGTGGCTATCCGTGTTTGCGACATCGACCGTGGGGAACTGGAAGGTGTTGGTGATCTCGAGGAGGCCATCCGAGTCCATGCCGACGATGGAGCCGGTCGCGGTCGTGGGGAAGGTCTGGGAGCCATGCTTGACGATTTTCATCACCACCTAGAGGCGTAGTAGTATCAGCAACAGTCTCCTTCCCTCCTACCCATATGCCCATCCATCACCAGGTAGCACAAAAGCCCCAAGAGAGGAGGAGAGGTGGGGCAGGATTCGGGGCAGGACTCACAAGGGCCTCAACGCGAACCGCCTTGAGCGGCACCTCCTTGGTAACGTCACCCATGCTTGCGATACGATCAGAGAGATTCTTGCAGGTTCAAAAATTCCTGGCTTTGTCGAGTCTGCGGCTGCGGGATCGATGGCGTCGCGTGCTTGGCGGTCGGGTTTCGAGGGGGCGTCTCGTCGTGATGCAAATATCGAACTTTTCGCCTACTAAGAATTGTGGGAGGGATTGTGGGCTGTTAGGCGGTGGGCATCGGCAGAACTTCGCTCGAGAGTATCGGCTGTGTGTACTCACACCCCACACGCCCCCTCATTCAGCCTAATTCGCTTTCGTACCCGGCCGACGACCGCCGCCGCCGCCGCCGCGCCGCCATCTTTCGCACACGGTGAATCCGTAACAGATCCCACACGCCACGTCCTGAATGGAAGGGCATCCCACACATGCCCCCACGCCGAAAGCACTCACATGGAGTTTAAATTCAACGTCGTCTCATCTCGCCGGTTTGCGTCTTTCTCCTCCTGCTTTTCCTCTCGATACCTCGCTCATTCTACTCGCCTACTCTCGAGCATCATTTTGCGATATCACTCGGGGGGGTATTATATGCCTGCGGCGGGTTGCACATGCTTACAAAAGCAGCCGTGGCACATCGCTGTCTCTGGGAGTACAAACCTTCGTCGGCCTTGATTTCTGACCCGGCCGCAGCATGTCGACAAATCCGGCTTGCAACGAAAGTACACAAGTCAAATTCTCAGTGTTCAAAGGCAAACCGATAGAGTTGTCATATGCGTTCAATTGCTACGCTGTCTATTGCGAAATCAGATCATGTTCTCGTGGCTGTACAATGCTACCCCGGATGCACCCATGAGTTACCCAATGCCGTCAGTCCACCGCACGCACGCCCTGTTTGTCGGTGTGTTTTCTCCCTCTTACTCATTGCCTAGCCCGATTGCGACATGCTTTCCAAACAAATCCTCAAACGCCATCAATCGTCACTTTTTGCTTGCCTGCCCAATACTTCCGGACACTCCTAGTCAACCCAATCGACAAGCTCCCAGCTCTCGGCGCCATCGCGGATGACCAATCGGTGCCGGTCAATCCGCCAGAATGAGTACATGGACGCTGTCGCGCGGCTTGCCCTACGATGAGCAGGGCCGTGGCCTGCTTTTACGGCATCGGGCCTGGATCTCCACACGCAAGTTGCGAGGTTCCTCCCTTCCGAATCAGGACTGCCAAACCAGTACCTATTGATGGTCAGCCTTTGTTCTCTTTGTTCGTGTGCGAAACTCTGGATCTCCCTTACTTCAGGAATCCCCCGACTTGGTTGGCCTCGGCGTGCGCGGCCTTGTCCAGGATGCCGAGGTCTTCGTATACTGTCGATGGGGGGATTGTTGAGCGGAATGCAACGATGTAAAAGGAAGTTTCCTTGAATTTTTTGCCCGTGGATTGGATGAGACTTTTGAGTTCGCTCATGACATCCTCCCAGTTGAACGACTCAACATAGTCGGCTGTGGCGTAGTCGGCACGGAGGCACTCCATCCGAGATAAGGCCCTGGCAAGGAGGGCATTCTCGTCGTCGAGAGTGTCGAGATCTAGCAAGTGTTCTGGGCCCGTGTACGGCGAGTGAACCAAGAACCTGCCGGTGTTGTTGATGTCGACTTCGTCCACATTGACGGCTGCACTGTCCTTGATCTTTTGGGCGAGGGGATCAACAACCGCGAAGGGTGCGGTGCTTACAATAGCTGTCATTGCGAGAAGCTGGGTGAAAGCTTTCCGGTTCTTGTCAGGGGATGTCCAGCGGATGAGTTAAAGGCCGGCCAGGGCGAGTATATCTCAGGGGACTAACGAAGACGAATAGCGTGGTGGGAGCTTGAGATCAGCTTAAGGGATTGGGAACAACGAAATGACTGGGGAAGAGAAAACGACCGTGGCATTGAAATATAAGAACAGTCCAAAAGCCTGGGTTAGGACGTGGTGCGGCAGGGGCGATGAGGAAAACGTCTTTTTGACACGGAATTGCCTAACCCAAGCCAGGTGGGTCGGGAGACTACACCGTCGAGCGACTCGGGGCGAGTCAAGACCAGCTGATCACACCGTGTGCCAGTCAAAGGAGCGGTGTTCGTCCCTCAATCATGCTCAGGTACCCCTTTTTCTGCATAGGAAAGGTGCAACCTGGGCAGGCTGGCCATGGGTCGTCTCATTCAAAAAAAGACTTGCCGGATGTTTGCATATCGCATAGCAGGGAAAAGCATGGGATAGCCATTGTGCGGTGGGTGGATGGCGCAATCAGGGGCGGTTCTGATGCCAGCGACGCAATTTCCATCTGATGACAATGCACGCCGCCATGGATTCTGACTTTGGATTTTTGCGGGCACGGCTTCTGCGGAACCACAGGCCAGACAGGTTCCGAAGCAACGGATCGTGGACAAGACTGTCGCAGTCGATACTGCATTGAGGCAGAAGCAAAGGCGGTGACAGACAGAAGGGACGCAGATGGCAGATGCGGAGGTCGAGACTTGTTCTAAACTACCTACCTAGTGACAAAGCAAGGCTTGTTGCAAAGACAGAATGAGGATGGATGGACAAACTGGGCATGTATTGATTTACCATGATACTAACTACCTATCTACCTACCTAGGTGGTGGAAGGGCACTCGGGGCGCCGTAGCGCTCCGCATTCTTCAGCGACGCTGCACCGAGCCATGACGGACAAGCTCGTCTAATCGGACGGCTAAGCAGCCCAAGGTTGAGATGAGGTGATGGAAGTGAACAGATGTTGCCATATGTCCATTTTTAATTATTAATTTATTTATCTTTTAACCTAGGTAGTTTCGCATCCATCTTCGCCCGTCTTCTTCCACACCGCTCATGAAAAGCACCTAAAGTACCTATCACGCATGCTCTATACTTGTAGTAGCCGGAGGCTATCCAGACGGGCCTACCCCGGGTTCCCCCAGGCCTTGGCCGTGCCACAGATCTGGCTTGGCTCAATAGGGGGCCATTTTGCCTGCCCCCCCCCCCCACCGGAGGTAGATCCACCCCAACCCTCCATCTCCCCTCCCGTAGCCATGAAGCCACACCAGGTCTGTTTCGAAGGCGGCACGACCTTCCCTATTTGCTTTCGGATTTGTTTACGTTCGGTAATGCACGCCCATCATACGTACGATGCTATTCTGTACAAGATATCGACTATTATCCCAACGTGTCATTTGCCACAACCCCCCATTACGTCTCTTGTCTGCATAGATACGATTCACAGGTAGGTAGGTATACAGTACAAAGCCGACATGCCGCGTCGACAACGACGTACCCCGTGTGCATGCCTCATGCAGCCCCTCCGATCCATCACAACCCCTCGACGACCTGCGCTTCATCCTTCCCTCGCGTGAGCCAGACTTTTGACATCTCGTACGTCCCCAAGTACAAGCCGCTGCCAACGGCCGTCCACGCGGAGCGTAACCCTCCACCACGAAAGAGCCCACGAACGCCGTTCTGCCGGTAGACATCCCGCATCACTCCCAGGCTCCCTCGGCTCTTTTTAGGCTTCGGCTCATCGCCAGCCTCCCCCGCGCTCAGCATCATCCGCGTCTTGACGACGTCGCTCGGCGTCGTGATGAACGCGGCGATCGCTCCCGCAGCCCCAGCGCTGACCCCCGTTACCACCGCCGTCTCGACGAGTCCCTGTTCCTTGCCCGCTACCCTGCCCCGCGTCCTCGAGTCCCACACCATCTTCCGCACGTGTTCAAATATGGGGAACTGGATCGCCGTGAAGGGCAGGTTGCGCGCCACGAGCGCCGTGTATCCGGAGAATAGCCGTCTCCTGGCCCCGGAGCTGGTGACTTGGCGCAATGCTTCGAGAGATGTCGATCGTCTGCCGCCTGATCCGCTGCTACCGCTTTCCTTCTGGCGGAGCATTTGCGCGTTTTGCTTGATTACCTCGGCGGGCGCAAGGACTAGACACGAGCCCATCTCTGCGATGGCTGAGGCCAAGGAGTGAACCAAGGGTTGCGGGACTGAGCCAGTGTTGGAGATTGTATTCTTCATGCTCTCGTACGTGGCGAAAAATATGCCAGCTTCATTGCGTGAATTCAGGAATCAGTCAGTGTGCCGGTGTTCGAACGATAGGCATGCGAGGGACTTGAGTGCGAGAGTGAGTGCCCACCTGCTGGTAATGTAGCCACGACGACACTCCCGATGCCCTGGTAGAGGCCGCGAAAGAGCTGCGCCTTGCTGCCTGGTGAAGAGGCATATGTCTGGACGTAATCCCGGCTTTGGTACCGGGTCTTGAGGGTATCGAGAGGGTAGACCAGGTAGTCTACTGTGAATGCTGCCGCAGCGCCAGCCTGGAGTTGTCAGCCAGATGGCTCTTGATTCGCTCATGGCAAGAGAAGGCCATCGATTCCGGTAGGACGGTCGATGAGAACGTATATCCTAGGTGACTCACTGCGTAGATTTCATACATGATGTCGAGTCCTTGCTTTTGGCGTCTTTTCAAGCCCAGTAGGTCCTCAAGTTACAGCAATGCATCTTGAAAGAGGACGCTGCGGGTTTGGCAAGGTCACTCAGGCAATGAATGACATCATCTTTGGCGACTGTATCGATAAAAGACTTCCAGGAGCTATTTTGGCGGCGAGCGTGCTCCCTTTCCCTGCACTTCTGAATGACGAGAGCAGAAAACCGCTTTCCCGGTCATTACCGAAAATGGAATCGACTCTCGACACTCTCCTGACGTTATAAATCAAGTCAATATCGGTTTGCTGAAGCGAAACAATTGGAAATGGGCATGGTGGTGACGTGGTGCAGCAGCATCGCAGTGTGGGTATCTAGGTATCTTGCGTTGTGGCTGATGTGGACCCCTTGATTGACTAAGGTAAAGATAAGGAAATTTCAATGCCCCGCCCCCGCCATGTGTGTCAGTCACCGGCGTTGTGATTGACTCTTACCAAACTTTTTTTTTTTTCTTTTCTCCTGGCTGTCTTCTCCTTGCGCAAACTATATCCGACACGCTCACGTATTCGAACCCGATCAAGCACACAACATGGCCAGCATTACCGAAATGGAGGCCGAGGCCCCCCATAACAACTTCGACGTATGTATAGCGCCCTTACCGGAATTGACCATCCCGATTGGCTCTCCTGGATATATGACCTCTTGCTGGGCTGCCTCCCACCGCCGTCACGATGTCACGACCAGCTCAGGCCCGGAAGCTGCCTACGATATCCCAACGTATCTGCCTTCACAAATTGAACAACAAGCATACATGGAACTGAGTACCAAATACCGCAAGACCCGGAAACAGACGTCGATCTGGCTGAGGTCGTAGCTCGATACTTGCGGCATCCATGCGCGGTATCATTTTGTTGCATAGGCAGTTGGCTCACTACAACTGTATAATATGGCTATCAGATATCGCTCAATATTGGCTACAACTTTAGCTACTGTTCAAACTTGGGCAGCTAAGGGCAAGCTGGCAACGCATCAGGCGGCCCGGCGGCAGCGGGCAAAGTCTTAACCGGAGGGAACAGAGGCGGGATGGAGTCGCCAAGGACTGAATTTATGGTTTGCTGACATTGCCTGCCACAGACTATCCTCGTGCTCGACTTCGGTTCGCAGACGAGCCATCTCATCCTGAGACGCCTGCGCGCACTCAAGGTCTACGCTGAGATGCTGCCATGCACCACGAAGCTGGCGGACCTCCCCTTCAAGCCGAAGGGTATTGTGCTTTCCGGAGGTATGCGGCTTGTCTTTGATCATGGCTTCTAAGTGATCGGGCACCAGTATCGTACTCTTAGCTTACTGACAATGAATAGGACCCTCGTCCGTCTACGATCAGGGGGCGCCCCGTAAGATCTCCTCATTGCACACAATGTGAAATTTGTACTAAACTGCCCCAAGACGTTGACCCTGCCGTCTTCGATCTCGGTGTCCCAATTTTGGGCATTTGGTATGGCGGCCCTTGCTCTCGGCGGCGGTTATATGCTAATCTTGGGTTTCCAGCTATGGTTGCCAGGTAACATCCCTCTGCATTCAGTGGCCTGTTGAATATTCCTGGTCGGAACATGGATTAATTGTAATACAGGAGCTTGCTTGGAGAATCAACTCGGAGAACGTCGCCCGTGGCGCAGCTCGAGAATACGGCCACGCCGATGTTACCATCCACAACTCGGGCAACTCACACACGGATCGCCTCTTCGCCGGCCTGGGAGAGACGATGCATGCCTACATGTCCCACTTCGACAAGCTCGTAAAGCTGCCTGAAGGCTTTGTGGTTGTCGCGAGCACGAGGAACAGCGAGTATGCCGGAATCGCACATGAAACCAAGCCGATCTATGGTATGTCGCCAATATTCAAAGCGGGTCGCCCCGACGCCTTATATTCCATTAAAACGACGCCACGCCAGACCGCGTGAACTGATTATGGATTCCTTTTAGGCGTTCAATTCCACCCCGAGCTTGAACACGTGAGTGGGATTCTGACTCTGGTCGGACGGAGACTGACGTTACTGTAGACGCCGAGAGGCAGTGAGATCCTTCGCAACTTCAGTGTCGACATCTGCGGAGTGCAACCTAACTGGGTTATGAGCGATTTTATTAAGAAGGAGATCGTCCGCATCAGACATCTCGTTGGCGATCGCGCCCAAGTCATCGGCGCCGTGAGCGGAGGCGTTGATTCCGTTGAGTCATCCCCTGTCTTCATCGAATCACAATCAAGATTAGGAACTGAGGCTGACTTGGTAAACAGACCGTCGCTGCCAAGCTCATGAAGGAAGCAATTGGCGATCGTTTCCATGCTATTCTGGTCGACAACGGTCAGCAATTTACGCCTCAATGCAGTTAGTCAAGAGGGGAATGCTGATATGCTACGTGCAGGAGTTATGCGTCTCAACGAGTGTGAGCAGGTGAAGGAGACGCTCCAGAAGCACCTCGGCATCAACCTAACAGTTGTTGATGGAGCTGAGCTGTTCCTCAGTCGTCTCAAGGGCGTCACAGAGCCTGAGAAGAAGCGCAAAATCATTGGTGGAACATGTATGCTCATCTCTTGGGCCCTCCAGCTGGTGGATCTTTTGAAGCTGTTCATGCAATTGCTCTAACACAAAGCAGTTATCGACCTCTTCGAGAAGGAGGCACTCCGTATCGAGAAGGAGGCTGAGAACACTCCCAATGCCGGTGCGGTCGAGTGGTTCCTTCAGGTACGTGCGATCCATTCCCCTTTAGTCTTGACTCTTAACTGACTCTTCCGTTCCAGGGCACTGTGAGTGGACTGTGGTTCAGGCATGGGCTTTCGCGACGATGCTGACTTTGAGGTGTGCAGCTTTACCCCGATGTGTAAGTCTAACCCCGATACAAACGCTCTTCAAAAGCTGACTATGGTTTAGTATCGAGTCGCTCTCATTCAAGGTGCGTGGAACCGATGCATTGGTCCCATAAGGGCCTGGGACGCGCGTTCCTCTTCTCTCCTCTTCTCTCCGCAAACTTTGCAGAGTACTGATTTTTGACTTCACAGGGCCCCAGCGCGACCATCAAGAGTAGGGCTTCCCAACTGTCGACCTCCCTGAGAGGTCCAAGCCTGATCCGAAGACCTTGTCGCAAAGCCTGAACACACATGAATAGCCGCTAACTCTGGAAACAGCTCATCACAATGTCGGAGGTCTTCCCGACACGCTCAAGGTACGTCGAAGAGTGATAATATGGTTTAGGGAGATGCCCCTGAAAGCGCATGCCTACGCCTCCATATCTCGGTCATACTTTGAATATTTGGAAGGGAAAGACCTGACGACGTTTGCAGTTGAAACTCATTGAGCCGTTGCGAGAACTTTTGTAAGTGAAATCGCGCCCCCTTACGTACACTAGTGTGCCACCAAATCCTTCGGCTTCCTGATTCCATCCGGGGCCAGAATTTGGGGCCCGTTCTCTACATTTCTACATCCTACCACTGAATTCGGCTAATGACATAATTAGCAAGGATGAAGTACGAAGCTTCGGCAGAGAGCTTGGCATCCACGACGATCTCATCATGGTATGAAACAATCTTCAAAGATGGTTGGACCATATCTAACAGCCTCGGCCAGCGACACCCCTTCCCGGGCCCTGGAATCGCCATCAGAATTCTTGGAGAGGTCACACCGGAGCGCGTGGCAATCGCCCGAGCTGCTGACAACATCTTCATTTCGATGATCAAGGAAGCTGGCATCTACGATCGGGTAAGTGTGCACGACAACACGTCTCTTAATCAACGGCTAACCATTCTATAGATGTCTCAAAGGTATGAGGTCACTTCCTAAGGTTTTTTAGGTTTTTTTTTTTGCACGCTCTAATCTAACGTCCGAAGCTATGCTGGCCTGGATACCAACAGAGGTATGTCATGATTCAAAATCGACCCATTTCAACACGGCTCTGGGCCGACCTACGGAGGTTACTTTTGAGCTCTTGCACTGACTACGGTCTTTTGTAGCCGTGGGTGTGCAGGGTGATGCCAGAGTGTATGGTTACATTGTCATTCTTCGTGCCGTGCAGACTGCAGACTTCATGAGTTGCGAGGTAAGATGATTCACGCCGAAATGAAGTGTTGGGGGTCCACGGTCTAACAGCACACGTAGCCTTTCGAGTTCGACTTCAACCTCTTGAAGAAGATCTCGACACGCATCGTCAACGAGGTTGAGGGTGTCTCGCGTGTCGTGTACGACATCACCAGCAAACCGCCCGGTAAGTCTATTTGTTATTCCTGCCCTTGCTACTCGCATGATCCCATCGGCGGGCCATATGCTCACTTGCACATGGAAAACGGATCTAATGTTGTTGCAGGTACGATTGAGCTCGAATAGAATATATTAGATTATAGAAAGCATGCAGTCGCAGTGGGACTTGGAAAGTAACCTTTTAAGGTGCTGATGGTAACGGAAAACCGAGGTGACCTGTTGGGGGATGTCCGTTGAATAAAAGTTGTTTCGTACCAGCCGCACGTTTGTGGACCTGTCTTTCAAACCCAATTTTAAGTTCGCCTCATCTCTCATGTTGCTTTCTTCACATCTCTCGGGTACGCAACAGCGCTGGGCCTTTCTTCAACCGAGAACGACGGAAGGACACATCGCTCTTATCCATTGCTCTAAACACGAAAAAGCACAGCACCCAAGTTCCACCAGCAGGTTGACATGAGACTATCCACGCGCCATTTAATGAGACGCGAGGATCCGGGCTTGTCGATCTCTTGAGCACGCACAGCGCAATGCTAACAGGAAACAGGTCCGTCTGCCGACACCTGAATGCGTGGATTTCCGGCCCAAGCCAAGAAAGGTGATGACAGCGAACTCTCCCGTGCGCTACCCTGCCGCTGTGAGATCCATTCTCCCGGCATCGCCATACTCGCTGCAATCCTACTTATGACATAGAGGGTGTCAACCCGTCTCGGAAAGAAGTTTTCCAGTCTTGGCATCGTCGCGATCGGGTCCGGAAGCTTCCTTGTCAATGCAGTCAAAAGGCACCACTGACGGACGCCGACGGTGGTTCCCCTCCCATCAACCGAAACGCGCGACAGCTGGCTAGGCTGACAACCAGCATCATTCGGACGCAGAGGGTAACATCTCCTTTAGACTCCCAGGTTACGGTATTTTGCGCTATAGCACACCAGTGCCGTCTGCCAGGCTCGGGATTGACAGGTCCCATCCGGGCGGCGCCACTCTCCCGATCTTGCACTGTGCCACCGCCTTGACATTTTGCTAACGACGGTTTCATTCAATCTTGATGTCAGACACTGGAAGCGACCCTCGCGACCAAGGTCAACTTTGACAGACACCTGCGTCTCGAACCGTTTTCCCTGTGTACGAAACTCACCCTAGTTCAGGTCGTCGCTGGCCATGTGGTTCACGCAACGCCGTTGCTGAAAGTCGAGGCGAGTGCCGGTCCTTCAAGCCGCCGTGCTTCCAACCCACCTTGGCCGCACTCTCAGCCGCTCCGGCTCGGGGTGCAGGTGTGGGGGGTTAGGCAATATCTTTCCTCGATTCCTCGATTAGGCAATCCGTGTCACACCTCAAGAGCTTCCGGACCAACGCCCTCTGTGCTCTTCGTGTACCAATTGCCTCCTTCGTGGCCCCCCCAGGATTACTCGAAGCAAGACACATGCGCCACGGACTGGGCCATGGAATTCTCCAAGAAGAAAAGCGTTTCGTCGGACGCCTAATCACTAGCCCGATAACTCAACTGGGAATGGCATCACAGGAGCTCTGGGCGCCACAGTTGGGCCTCCCCCTCCCGGTGTCTAAGGTGACAATGGCGTCGGTTCCCACGCAAATTGCGCGCGCGAAGATTCCCGGTGCAGAGCCATTGGCAACGATCCCCGCCATATTTCAGATCCCCCTGTGGGCGAGGCTTTCGAGTGGTTCTGGATTCTAGATGCATCCGCGCCTAGCGTCCAATTGCTGTCACACAGCGATTGGGGGGTTGTGACGAGCTCCTCATCTAAATGCAATCGAACTTGAACGTGATCCGGGGAATACGGCCCATTGCATTTGTGCCACCTAATCGAGATCTATTTCAGACAACCTCAGATGCAGCTGTATTGTGCTGGTACTGTGGTCAACCACCTGTTACCTTCTGTTGGCTAAATGGCCTTGTTTCCTCTACAGTCTTCGCAGCCATGCTTCTCTGAAAAGCGTTGGCGCAATCCAAATGTTCCTCGGAAACTGGACGTACTAGAAAACCAAACTAACCATTCCAGCGCGGTTATACTGTCAGCCTCTTTCATCGAGGAAGCCCGTTGTTTGAGAAAGGAAGGCTGCGCAGTTGAGGCGTCATTCTTGAGTCAAATATGTGTTGATTGAGCTATGTAAGTGGCTGTGCATTGCATCGTTCAAGTGAGTGCAGCAAACTCAGCCTCGTTAGTTCGGCCAGCCACTATCTTCGGTCCCGAGGGGACGGCCTTTCAAAAGTGTCAGATTGCTAGACCAGCGCTAGGACGTTCTGCTACTGTCATCTCCCACTTTGATAGTCCATGCCCAGTTGCTCCTTCTAGAGAGTTCGTGATGGAGATAAATTGACATGGCGTTGGCTAAATGGCTACCCCCTTATTGGGGGCTGACAACATCACGGCAGCAAAGTTGCACCGGATGCCTGAGACAGCGGGTGCCACCCAACTCTCAGTTCCAAGATAGCTTGCGGCCTATCAACCTCGAGCATGAGGCTGGCTGATCTGATGGAAATATCTCAGGTTAAGGTGGAAGGGGCGCGGTGGGGATGTGCCCATGTGGCTTAGAGTGAAAGGACCTCTGTGTCCAATATCAGACGATGATGTAGGAACAAAGGCAGAGCGAGCTCAGCGTTGCCCTGGTCGTCGTCTTATGATTTCTAGTCCGGAAGTAATTGTATTCTTTACCTCCCCGCCGGGTCTCTGTTATAAGGTTGGTTTCGTCCTCTCTTTTCTTGCCTAAATCGTTTGGAAACCACCACTATCGCGCAAGCTTAGCCATTCGCTACCGTCACCAATTTTCAACAATCATCCAATCTTGGTCACCTTTGTAGCCGACCGGACTCTCCAGTTAGATGCGGAGCTAATTTCTCGTCATCCAATTATACACATGCCTCGGACTTCGGCAGTCCTTTGAGATCTGGGGGAAAGTAGTATATGATAGCCCATGCTGATCTCCTTTCAAGCCTCCCCGTCCGCACACCATCGACAGCCTTACATAACGCGGATATGGCCTGCCCTTTCCTACAGAGCATCCCCGCGGTGCCGCCGCGGCAAATATCGGTGGAGCAAGAATTCGCCAACATCCGTTCACGATACCCCTCTCTGTCGTCAACAGGCTGCACGGCGAGGTTCTGCCAGTCTGGGCGGATGACGCACACGGACGAAGAGCGCGTGGGTCGTAACCAGCCGTATGCCCAGGTCCGCGAGGATGCCCTCGACCTTTTGCAGCAGATGCATAAAGACGGCCTTATTAATACTGAGAAGCTTCACTATCGTGCACATGAGGTTCTCCAGGAGATCCAAAAGAACTCGACGGAGGGCAAGTTTATATCCTCCGAGTGCCGGTCGGAGACGGCGCCGGCGACGACTGTTGGACTTGTCGGCGGCCTCTGGACGCAGACGTTTGAAGAGCTTGAGTTTGGCCTGCGTATGGCGTGGAAACATGCCCGGAAATGCATCATGCGCTCTGAATACGGGAACCTAAGGTACTTACAAATCCACCATAGCAACGAAACGCTACTAATTCATACACACCAGACTATGCGACTTGAGACATGTGCGGACAAGCAAGAAGATGGCCGAGACTTTGATCGAGAGCCTGAAAGTAGCCTATAACTCTGGCGAAATCAAACCCACAGGTACGTACGTAAGTTACTTTGGTTGCGGGTTCGCTCTGACAGTCAGAATATAGTCTTTGTCTTCCCTCCACGAGACATCAATAGTCGCGGGCCCATGATCTGGAACTCACAATTGCTATCCTTCGCGGGTGTAAGTTCTCCTCTCCGGCACTTTCTTCTACATGTAGTAATCTTTCCAAGTACGAGCAATCCAATGGCGAAATCCTCGGCGACCCAGCCAATGTTGAATTGACCAAAGCCATTATTGAGCTCGGCTGGACACCGCCGCGCTTCCGCTCCCAATGGGACCTCCTGCCCCTTGTCACCATGGCCGAGGGCGAGGAGCCTGTCATCACAGAGCTCCCCAAGGACGCGTTCCCGCTGGTTCACATCCGGCATCCCAAGCACCCCGGGCTGGAGACTCTTGGCCTGCGTTGGGTTCCCGCGCCTGCACTGAGCCGTCTTGGCTTCAGCATTGGCGGCGTGCAATACACAGCAACGCCCTTTGTTGGATGGTAAGCTTAAGACCATCCCTTTTGACTGAGAACTTACTGATTCAATGCAGGTTCATGGATGCTGAGATTGGCGTCCGCAACTTGGCGGATTCCTTCCGGTACAACGCACTTCCGCAGGTTGCCAAGGCCATTGGCCTGGTTGACGGGGATGTGGACGATCTACCAGACTATGAACGCCTCGCCGTGTTGGTAAGCTCTATTGAAAGACACTTCTCTTCAACATCTTGACTTACAATATCGTAGTCTCGAGCCCAACTGGAGCTCAATTACGCCACGTATTGGTCTTTCGCTCAAGCCGGCGTCAGGATGTCAGACTCCCTTGGCGCCGCGGAGCAATTTGCGCAGTTCGACGACGAGCATCTCATGAACAACGGTTTCCGCCTTCCCTCGGATCCCTACTGGCTGGCCCCTCCCCAAGGCTCAATCATTCCCATCTGGCACCGCGGCGGCTCTCCCAACTACCAGCCAAAACCGTTAATCTGCCGTCATGCCCAAGATCCCGTCAAAGCCTGGCGCCGCGAACGACAAACCCGCGCAACACGGACTCGCGATTCTTTAAACGCGAAGCTCGACATTTTCGTCCCGTCCATCTCACTCACCCGACCTGCCACACCCGTCTCCCCCTTCGGTACCGCCTCGACATCTTTCCTACCCGCCCGCCCACCTTCGCAAACTACCAGGCCGTCGACGCCACTGACGCCGTTGAGCCCCCGTACGCCCGGGCGCAGGATCTACATCGGATTCTGCAGCTCAGGCAACGTTGCCATCAAGCTCTGCAAGAGGCTGTGCGTGCAGCTGCAGCATGCGTGCGACGCCAGCCCCAAGTTGGGCTCCGTTGTCGTGCCCTGCACACTCAACGCCCTCCCCATCGCCATGATTGAACCCAATGACGTGCTGGTCATTGTTGCCAGCACGACCGGCCGTGGCGAGATCCCACAGAATGGCAAAGCCTTTGCGGACGCGTTGGCGAGGAACCCCAAGACGGTCGCGTGTCGCTACGCCATCTTTGCCAATGGGTCGCTGGAGTACCCCGATACGTACAACCAGGCGGCAATGGACATTGAGGAGCTGCTTAGTAGAGGGGAGGCGCAGAGGCTCATTGGCATGCGCGAAGCTGACACCTCCGTCGAGAACCCTCCCTGGCCGGTCCTCGGCCAGTTTTTTGATCAGGTCCTTGCCGCGCTGCAGAAATTGAGCTTGGAGGGAGTCGAGGGCGACGCGAGCAACGCGCAGTGGATCGCTCGGCCGGTCAGACCTTTCGACACCAGGCCATGGTTTCAGGCCAAAGTTGTCGGACAGCCTGTTGTGGGGCCGGCTGCGGACGGCATGAAGAGAGTCACGCTTGACTTGGGTGATCGTGAGTATCCGACCATGGGTAGCGTTTGGATTCTGCCACCCAACTCGACGAACAAGGTGTCACGCGTTCTTGGTGCTCTTGGCCTGCAGGCTGATGAGCGCCTAAACCTCCCTGGTGAGCCTACCGTTGGTGACTTCTTCCAGCGCTTCGCCGATCTGAGGCATCCCTTCAAGTCTACCGAATGGGCCAAGGGACTGTCATTCTTGCAACCGGAGACACTGGCCACGGCCGCCATTGAAGATGTGGTTCACCAGATACCGTCGAACTGGAGGTGGTTAGTGACGCTGGATAGCCTTTGCAACGCCATGCCGACGATCCAGCCGAGAGAATATTCAATCGCCTCCGACGGGTCACAAACTAAACACAAAGACGGAAACACCATGGATCTCCTTGTCCAGCACCATCTCAATGGCGAGTTCTCAGACAGGTACCTCAACTGCTTTGAGAGCTTCGGAGCCGTAACCTGCAAGATCCGCCCGTCGTCTCACTTAAAGAATATCGCCGAAAACCAAGATAGGCCGATGATCATATTCACGACCGGGTCCGGCATAGCTCCCGTTCGCGGTCTATTGCAGAATCGCGTCCAACGGCTGCGTTCCTCTGACGGAGAAGCCGCAAAGGGTCCCACGATCAGCCTCTTCGCAGGCTTCAAGGTCTCGGACGAGGCTATCGTGCGCGAGGCGGTGCAAGAAGCCGACGAAGCGGGCATCTTTGACGTGCTGAGACTTGAGGGTAGTAACAAAGAGAAGAGGAGGGTGCAAGACGCGATGCTCGACGAGGACATGCGGCAGAAGCTTGCGAAGAACGTTGAGGAAGGCGCGCTTGTCTTTGCGTGTGCGCGGCCGACGGCCGTGGACGATTTCCTGAGGAACCTGAGCAAAGTGTTGGGGCGGGATGCTAGGGAGGTCTTGGGCGATCGGTTTGTTGCTGATGTTTACCAGCCTGCGACTTGATGGCGTCTCTCTTTTAGTTTCATCTTTTTTTTTTCTTTTCTTTCACTTTCTCTTTCCTTCTCTTCATCTGGTGCGGAATCGTAGACTTGGCAGCAGGTGGTACTCTTTAGAAAGCGAGGCGTTGGAAGGACATTATCATTGTTTAGGGTAGTCACGTCCGGCCATCAAAAGAATGGGTTTATACCAATAACAAAATTCTATCACTTCTTATGGGCATGTTCACATAGATTTTAGGCTTTGGTGGTATTGACTTACATATTCCTTTCACTTATGGCGTTGACAGGTTCACTGGCCCTGGAAGTGCGGTAGCAGCGATGACAACCATAAACATCACGGTTTGCGATTGCCAGTGGAATATTCCATATTTGGCATTGCCTACTTTCAGGCAGCTTCATTATTGTACATCATGATCGTAAATAACCATACAAGGCCACGATATCGCTTCTTTCCACTTTTCGTATCCAAAAGCATTTCCATTCAAACGCCTCATTTCTCCAGATTTACCGAGGGTGCTCCGCCTCGCCAGAAGCCTTCGTCACGCTCTCAGGCGGGATGTTGCTCTCGGCGGAGATGCTATCCGGCACGTCCTCAGGGACGTAGTAGTCGGAGCCGGGGAACTTGTTGCCACCGACGCCAGGGGGGTTGGTGCCGACGTTGTTCCGGACGGCGCCCTCGCCTTGCAGCAGGACGTCCTTCTTTTGGTCTAGGTTGCCGAGTGGCGAGATATTCTCGGCTGGGTCAACATCGTCGTCGTCGTAGGCCGGGTCCTTGGCCGGCTGCTCGGGCGTGTATGTGACGTTGTAGGTGGGGTCGCCCTGTACCATCACGGAGGCGCCAGGGAAGCGCTTCTCGGTCTGAACGGTATCAACGCCGGCGTCGTCATTGCCCTGAGGGCGAGCGGCGCCCGTCTTGGACTGATAGGTGTTCACGTCGAGCTGGGCCTGGGCGGCGGCCTCCATGAGCTGTTCCTTTGAGGGTGCCATTTTTGTGCGGTGTATTTGTGGTATGTGTGAGTGGTGTAAGTGAAGTGATTGAAAAAACTCTTGGGACGAGTTGCAGATGAGTTGATGAATGTGTTCGTTTGAGTGCTGCTCGGTGCTGATGCGGTAGCAAAACGGTGAATGACTGCTAGGAATCATCAACTTTTGTAGTCATCGTTGTCTCTCATCCAGCCTCGCCATCTCAGCTCAGACGGTCGACGTCATCTTGATGATCTCACCGACCGCTGTGCAATGAAATCACCGCGCCCGCCAAAATGTGGTGCTGAGTGGGGAACCGACACATCTCATCGAGTGATCGAAGGGACCCGTTGCCATCGCGCCGCCACGGGGCCCTCAAAGACCCCAAAGAACCTCAATGCGTCCATGGTTGAGACATAAATTCGATCGGTTTGACGTAGGCGTGATATCAGTTGCCCCCCTTCCCCGAATCGGCTCTCCAATCAGCGAAGCGGCTGGGTTCCCATCGGACGGCCGCACCTTGAGTTAGCGGGCCGGCCCCGGGGTGCTCCGTGTGTTCGGTCAATCGTCCGGCAGCCTACACTACACATGTCAGACTTTGACGGAGTCCGAAGTCTAGAATGACTCTATTAGTTCGTTCCTGCGTCTCCTCAAGCCAAAGTAGATAGGCATTGTATCACCTTGGTCTACAATCAGGCCTCTTTATTCAAGTGACTAATAAGGTAGGTATCCTTTTTTGACTCTGCATTACAGTCTTGATGCCTAGAAAAGTCACTACGAATGATTTTACGAAAGAATCCCAACACAGCGCACCGACACCATTGCAAAATGCACGCTGTGGTGGTGTAATACATGAGCACCCAAGTCGTACTCCTCCCAGTCTCTACGGGGGCGATAATATCAGACCAAAAAAAATCTTTCCGTTTCATCAACTGCATGTCGTCCATTGACCAGGCTTCCGCATCGGGGCGTGGCGTATACCTAACCATCAGTACCGCTGCTGCGGAAAGTGGCACAGAGTGCGGCGTAGTGATGAGTGAGATCAAGGACTTCTTGAGGCAGGCTAGTAGCTTGAATGATGCTCCTGACCTTGACCGCGCCTTCGTCCTCGATAAGCGTACGAATAGTGTGGAGAAGTTCTGGAGAAAACTCCGAGTACCACCTATACTGCCAAGTAACGAGGCGAATGACCGACGCAACCGTTTCGCGTGTGTTCTTGTTTTGTTCGAAAACGCGAAGGATACCCGTCAAAGCCTTGGGGCTGAAACGGGCCGCGAGGCAAGCTCTGTACGCCTCTACCGCTTCGTCTGCGTGCTGAAGTCTCTCCGCCAGAGAGCCAAGAATCTCCCATTCCTCGGCCGACTTTTTGTATTGCATCGACTGTGCCCTGTATTGAGCCATCTGGGTACGCCAAATTGTGTAGACGCGAAGGTCCTCGTACAGGACCATGAAGAGACTGTCCAGCCAGCGCTCACAGAGGCGCTTGTTGTTAAGCTTAGACAGATGGTCATCGGTCTGTGCCCCCTAGTACAATGTTAGTTGGAATCATATTTGCAGCGCAGGAAAAGGGGCGTTTACGCTGTCGGCATCTCCCTTGAGTTCACCGGGGTCTATCGCGTGGGTAGGCTTCTCCACGGCTTCGCCCTCCTTCTGCCCGTTTGTCGCCAACGTCTCGGCGGTAGACTCGGTGTCTGTCGGCTTAGATTTGTTCTCTTCGTCCTCTTCCTCGTCCTGGTCCTTCTCCGAGTCTGACTGGTCACCATTTGTCGTCGGGTCTGGGGTTCCGCGAAGGCCGTCCGTGCTGGGGTTACGTTGAGTATGCGAGATTTCCTGCTTCTCGGATCGGTACTCGTCTTCCATCACAAACACGGTGCTTCGGATCTTGAGAAGCTGATCCCATCCAATCTTGGACGTCATCTCCGTCAGGATGCTATACGCTTGCTTAAAGGTTCCCTTGTAGACTGCAGCACGCAGATTCAGGAGACTCGCATCTACCTGCTCGGAGTATCTGGACTCAGGTTCACTGTCGATCTCGTCGAGTCTCGTCTCGGGGAGAGTGGGTAGATGCACATCTTTGGGTTCGGGCATCTGAGGCGCATCCTTGTCCTGGTACGTGAACATCGGGCAAGAGTTGAGAATTGTCAGGGCGTTTTCCCAATCCTCCATTGCCACGTAGACTTGCGCCAACCTTGCCCAGGTACCAAATTCACTGGGGGCAGCAATCGTGCTGCGATCAGCACAGCCCAGAGCTAGGCGAAGCCTCTCCTCCTTCTGCTCGGGCGTCGTGGCAGATTGCGCCTTCTTGAGAAGGAACTCGGCCTGGGTATCCAGCATGACATAGTCCATCGGTGATTCTTTGAGTGCCTGGTGGAGCACCCTGACGCCCTCAACCTCCTCGTTGCCCATGAACAAGACCTTGGCAAGGAGGGAGGAAACCTCGACATTTTGGTCCCTGAGCTTCTCGAAGAGGTTGATACCGGAGGCATAGCGTCCCGTCGTCTGAAAGTACTTGAGGAGGCCGGCAGTCAGATGATTCGAGACATTGTTCGGTACCTGGACGACACTGTCGGAACCGAGCTGCCAGCCTAAGGTCATGTTAAATCACCAACGTAACGGTTTTCAAAGTCCAGGCATACCTCTGAAGAACAGCTGTTCGGCGGCATTGAGGAAACGGTGTTCGGTTTCGGTGTTTGTGACGGGATTGAACCTGCGCACGCCCATGATCTTTCGGATAGTCTCTCCGCTTCCATCGTCTGCGTACGAGTAGGCGCGCAGAACACTGCAGAGGTACGTCTCCAACCATAGATCATCTGTCGCTTTGCGCTTTTCGCCTCGTTCGTCCACGCAGTAGCTCTCGACAGTTCCAGGTATCGTTACGTGGACTCGCATGTCAAGTCGGGAGAAGGCGTTGTAGCAGCTAGGTTTCATGTCAGCTCTACGAGCTTGGCCAAGAAGCGTGTGGCATCAGCATACCAGTACAAGCCCTCCGAGATCTTGGTTTGCGCAGCCTGGCCATGCTCGCGGTAGGTCAGAGTGTTGATGTAGGCGGCGAGACTGGCCGAAGAGGATGCATCGACACCGGTGACATGGTGATAGACTCCGAACTGGGGTGGAAAGGTCGGTTAGCGACAAGCATGAGATTGATGACGCGCAAAGTGATTCTTACCTGCTTGCCAGGGTTTCTTGTCGAATGCTTCAGGAGGTGGACGAGGTCAGGAGGGCCAAGCTCGCGAAGGGAGAGGAGGGATTCGGTTCGAGCGTCGACTGATTCGTGGAGGATCTCCTCGGTGAGCCTTGAAGGGAGGGGGCGGAGAGTTAGCAATGAAGACGGTAGCTACAGTACGCGATAATGGTGAACATACTCGGGCACAGCCGGCGCAACCATTGCGGCGGTGGTTTATTGTCAAGCTGCTGCAGGCGCAAGATGGTGGTTGTGTGCTCTCGAGGACTGGATGCGGTGTTATAAGCTAAAGAATCGATGCATATGGGCGATAGGGAAAGAGCTTTATTGGAGTGACTCCGACCCCGTGTCGCAAAGTCAACGAGATGAGATGGCTGGGACAAGCTCGACGGAGGTGGGGGATCAGTGGGCAGTTCTTGAATTGGTCGGTGAGATTGGCGAGGGTTAGGAGTGGCAGGCAACGTTAGCGGAAACAGGTGGTGAAGGGTTGAGCTTGGACTGCACGTCTTCTGTACCAGGATTTGGGGAGTTGCTGCCGGCTTGGAACAATATTAATCGAGGTTGCAGGGGACTGTGTGAAGTGAAGAGGTGCCTGATTGCTGGCGCCTATCATTGGCAGGAAGACGAGAAGAGGGACGACGGACGGTTTGCTAGATGGAGCCACGAGAGCACTTTCGGGACTCAAAGGCCGGGCGGGACCTGCTGCTGTTGCCGTGTTCCTGAGATGCAAGGTGCTGCTATCTTGGCCGGTTTTCTTACATAAGAATGTCGCCAAGTCCCATGCACGGGCCCTGTACATTCCTCCTGCTATCTACCTACCTATATCTACACACCTACATGCCTAGGTAGCTACCTGTCTGTAGGTACCTGGATAGGACATAGGTAGCTTGGGGGCCGACCCCTACACAACACCTTAAGCCTCAGGTTCCAAGTCATCATCAGGGAGAATTGCAGTGGAACAGCTGCCGCTTTTCCCCCCTGGATGTTGACGCGGAAGTTACTCCCCCCACCGTTGGCGGCCAATTCCATGTCGTTCCTGGCGCGCGGTACGTACCCAATATTGGACAGCTCCAAACGAAGCAAGCAAGCAATCAATTTAGTTTTGCTCCAATTCAGGTCGCGTCAGTCCCAGTAGCCACGCGCATCGGAAATTCCCCTACAGCAAGCAAGCAAGCAGTTTATAGCTACACTACATATTCGCAGAGAACGACGCCATTCTGAACCCCCATCACACCCTGTTCAACAACAGTCAGTATCCGCATAAAGTTACGGCTGCCGAGATTCTGCTCGTAAAAGCGCACCGCCAAGATGGTTTGTCAAATGTCTGCGACGAGTCACTGACTGCATCGACTAACCGACGCGCAGCCGGCCTTCCAAGCCATCAACGTCGAGACCGAGGAGAATATTGATGATGAGATCGATACCACCCGCGAGCTCCATGTATGCGTCAACACATAGACAATCCCCCCCTCCTCATTCTACCGGGACTTACTCGCGATTAGGTCGACGAAGCTCTCAAACGCTTCCAAAATGCCCTGAAGCTGCACGCTCAAGGTCCTCGCTTCTTCGACGAAGCCGCCGATGCCTACGATGACCTCTTCAAATCCGACATATTCAAATACCCCGAGGCCATCACCGAATACGAAAGAGCAGAGAGGCAGCCTGAGCACTTGATCGCCGATCCTGCCCTCGACTCTGATTTGGACCTCCAGGTCGCCGAGGTCGACACAGTCGGAGGCAGTCTTTCTCAAGCCTTCTTTCTAGCACACAAGAATCGCGGCCAGTTCCTTCTCGACCGCACTCGACACGCAGCCCGAAGCGCAGGTGACGATGCCCCCGCTTACTTCGAAAAGGATGAGGCGCTCCATAACATGTACAACGCCCTCACCGACTTCAATGCCGCCCTCGATCGCGACCCATCCGATGCCGAGCTATGGCGTCGCACCGCTCGCGTCGCCGCCTCTCTGAAGAGTACGAGAATCAACAGATACTGCCTTGAGGCTGCTATCGAACTCGATGATGACCCGACTGCACTTGAGGTTGAACCGCCATCTCTAGCGGAAGGATTCGCTGGGCAACAGTTGAAGGAGCAACTCCAGGTTTTGGCTGACGAGATTGCCTTGTCCCACCCCATCATGGGCCCTTGGGTCAAGCGTGACATGCCCGACTTCATCAAAAGGCACATCGATCCCATACCCTTCTTACCGAACCCAACCAAAGAACTCGGGTCCGCCCACACTACCGTGGAGGAAGTAGGCGCCACGCGCCTCACTGTGGCATGCCCGACGGCATCTTGGGCCGACCTGGGCATGGCGTTGGTGCAGTTCATACTTGAAAGGGGTCAGACAAGCCAGGCCATCGTCATTGAACTTCCTGAAACTGAAGACGACGAAGATGTGGTCATGGAGAGTCAGCCAGAGCAGGATAGTCAACCCAACTGCTCTGATTCCAAAGATAAGGACGAGACCGTGACGAAGGAGGACAAACCTGAGGATACCGAAAAGGCTGAGAGCTCAAAGGCTGCGCCAAAAGAGGCCTCAAAACCTCCCGAAAATACTCGCAAGGGCCGGAGCGGCTCCCAGCCGACAAGAAAGCGATCGCAGTCAGCAGCGGGTATTCCGGAAGGACAAGAAGAGGAGAGCTTGGTTGAAAAGAGGAGCAAACGAATCCGAAGGCGAGAGACCGCAGCTGCAGAAGAGGTTGTGGACCCCAGCGCCGTCCTCGCGTCGCAGTTAGCACCATACCAAGCAGCCGATCAAAACTTGTTCCAGGCCACCAAAAACATGCTGGAGAACATTGGCGTCACCGACCAGGCCACTCTAGATCGGATTAGCCAGGTGTTGGATTCGCTGGCGTCAGAGGAGCGCGCGGCATCCATCAAGAACCAGGCTACGGTGGATCTCCGCAACGCAATTGTCTCCTTCAATGAAGAAAATGCCAAAATATTGCTCAACAAGCAAGCCCAGGCATCTTTGAGCTTGTCGTCTTTTCTCGAGCATGCCAAGGGCGGCTCACAAAAGACGTCGGTCATTCCACCTTTCAAGGAGACTCAGGGAATTGTTGCTTTCGTGAAGCGAGTCAACTCTTCTTGGATGACAGCCCAAGAGGTTGCCTACGAGTGGCTCAAGGCAATCTGTCCCAGCTACCTTGAAACCAAGTGGTCAGATGTCATGAAAACAGCCGTCGTTCAGGTCATTAGTCGTTTCGACCAGGATATCCTCCTGTCTGTCAACTATGACTTGGATCGCTCGAGGCATTCAAATGACGCCGAGAAAGAATTTGGTTTTATCAAAAGTATCGTGGAGATGCTCTTCGAGATTCACCTTGACGTGTATGAACGTATCACCAACCCTAATAGTGTGGTTGATTACAGTATCCGCGTCGAGGCCAAGGGTCGTTTGGGACGATGGCTAGATATCGCATCTGGTTTGTTTCGAGAAGCTACACAACAAGGCAACGAGAAGTTGACTGGCCGCTTCCTTTGGGCTGCTATCTTTTCCACAACTCTGACGGAGAACGCTTCGAGAGAGTACATACTACAGTGTTGGACGAGCTTGCGAGATTTTCTCTCGGAAAGTGGTTTTGATCAACTTTATCTCCCTAATAACCCCGTGATACCAGAGGTTTCTGAAGCAGCGGCTGATAGGGAGATCTCCAAGTTGACCACGATGGACTTTTTCCTCGGGCTTTTCCAAGACAACGTCAGCGACCCTATTGCGGTCATCGACAACCTTGAGCCCGTCCTCAACCCGGGATCTGTTTACGTCTCCGTCCCGTCAGACGAAACCACAAAGGATGGAGAAATTTCCTCGTCTGGCCGGTCCAAGGCCAAGAAAGTGCCCATCAAAGAATGCGCAAGCCAAAGTCTTCAAGACCTTTGGAGGTTCCTTCTGGGCACCAGTACAGAATTGCGGCTATTCCTTTGGACGAGGCTTAGCGACGCCTACGCCAGTATCAAGTATTCCACAAAGCAGTTCTCTTGCCATCTCAAGGCCATTGAGATGCTTACAGCGGATCTAGAAAGCGACGGGTATCTCAAGAACGCTCCTGAAACGAGACCACCGTTGCTGTTGAAGATGCTCAAGTCGCTCGATGAATTGCTAATCACTGCGCTTTCGCTCGCTCTGAACGACAGCTCGGCTTATGACATTGTCGATGACGACCACCTAAAGTCAACATCTACGGCTCTCATCAAGTTGAGCTGCATGCTTCATGCGTCAGCCATGCATGAGGATGAGATCCGAATCGGGATGACCCGTGCGCCACCAAGCAGCCCTTCGTTCCAACCGTTTCTCAATAAGCTGCGGGAGATTCAGGTGCGTGTCTGGTGTCTCCAGTACACGGTGATCAAGGTTGGCGTCAACCAAAACCGCACAATGTTCCCGAATCCAGAGATGGAGTTGGCAGATTTCCTATCAGCCATTCATCAGGTTGTCGGATTGAGGAAATGTTGCAAAGCATCGAACAAGATCTTCTTGAAGATGATGCGTGTGGAACTGCTGAGGTTCAAGGAGATTGAGAATTGGGAAGACTACCTTGGCCAAGTGTTGTACGACCTTCATGGTCTCAAGCTTGGTGTCGGTGCTGGGGAAGTCCAGGACCACGGCTGTCCCCCCGAGAAACTCGAGAAGCGCAATGCCATGCAGTTGGTTGACAAGATCACGGTTCTGGCAAGGCGGATGCCTAGAAAGGATCTGCTCAAGTCAGACCTCAAAACGACCATCGAACACATGCAAGGAGCTATCGGGCAAACCAAGTCGACTCCTCAGATGATCCACAATCTCAGGAACTTCACGGAATACCTCAAACGGCCGATCCACCCTCTCAGGCTCTATCAGGCCCTCACTGGCGGCGTCCAGTTGGATGTTGTCGCCGTCAACACCCCGGAGAGCGCCCTGGCAAAGCATGGGTGGTTCTTCTTGTTGGGTATGATCGCATTGACAAGGTTCAAACAGGTTGATCTGAGCAAACGACAGACACCTGGCGCCACTGACGATTTGCGACTCGCGGCAACATTCTTGCGACTGCAGCTCCAGTTCACTCCAAACAAGTGGGACGCCTGGTTCCGCCTTGCTGAGTGCTTTGACTACGAGCTCGACGAGGCCGTCTTGTGGTCAGCCGACAAGATGAACAAGGAGCGCGGGGAACTGCTCAAGTTTCAACGAAACTCGATTCACTGTTATACCCTTGCACTGTCCAATTCCTGGGAAGCAGACATCGACGACGAGGATGAGGATCCGCTATATGAGCTCTACCACAACTTCGCCATGCGCTTGTATGCATCAAGTCGTGAGCCCCTTGCCATGGAGCCGTTCCAGCATGCAGACCTTGAGAGGTTCTTCATCGAGGCCAATGGCGCTGGAACCTTCCAGAGGGTGCTTCACGACCAGATGCAAGACTACAAGGTTTGGAAATATGCGGCCGGCTTGTTCAAGCGCGCCATGCGACGCAAGCCGCAGGATTGGAGGTGAGCGTCTGCTTTTTGGCTTGTCGACAATCACTAACCTTGCATAGGAATCCATACATGCTCACTAAATGTCTCTGGAAGATGTACCAGAAACCCCTTGATGAGCTGAGCCAGAAGGACCGTGAGACCCGCCCAACGGTCGGGTACCTGGTGTCAGCCCTTGAGCATGCAGTCGAGGTTGTTTCAGCAGTGCCCAAGTCGCGACACAGCGATCCCATTCTAGAGCCGCATTACAAGATCGTGTCCATCATCTACAAGCTTGTTGTCCGTGGTGATCTGAAGCCTCAGGAAGGAGCAGATATCCTGTCGAGACAACCATTCGGCATGGAGCTAGGCGACGACATCACCCTCGATGACAACGAGGACTGGGAGGAATACGTCATCAGGAACCTACACCATCTTCGGGACAAGGACAAGTCGAACTGGCAGCACCGGATTATCATGCGTCACGCTCGCCTCCTTTTCGACGAAGACGGAGAGTCGCCCGAGCTTGTCCAGGCCAAGGCCGCCTTCAACGTGCTCAGAGAATCTATGTTCACGAAAACCATGGTTATGAATGTCTGGAAATGCGACGCCGAACGCCCCGGGCGGCATCACGTTTACACGTCGCAGTATATCCGATTCATGGTCAAGATTCTAGTCGTCATGAACGACAGGGTAAACTTGGAGATGGTTCTCAGGCGTCTACGCAAGAAGGGTGCCGACTTTTACCATTTCAGCGACTTATGGCAAATGTGCTCCATGGCTTATCTTAGGCTACTGCGACAGGGATTTCAAGTGCCTCCAACGTTGGATGACCCATTCAAGTCGACATCACTGGAAGAACTGGAAATTATGGCGGATCGCATTACCGAGTGGGCTGGCGGTCCGTTGACGGACATACCCGCGTTTAACTGCCTGAAGGAGACGATCGAGTTGAAGAAGCTCAATGGAGGCCTTATGAAAGCTGGAGCCATTGATGACCTCATTAACGACTGCTACGCCCTCATCTACCAGGAAATTGGTCCTACACTGCCAGGCCCAGAACCGCACGAAGTTCTTGAGGCACGTGCTAGAGCCCGTGCAAGAGAAGAAGCCGATGGCGGGCTTGAATTGAAGCCATCAAGCTCACTGGGCAGTCTTCTTAACCCATCCGCTGCGCAAGACTCTGGGGCGAACGGTGAAGGTGACAAGACGGCGGCACCCGAGGCAGCCCCAAGGCGTAGGGCAGGCGTCCGCAGACCTGACATCATCCGGAAAGCCGAGCAAGCTTTTGCTCGGTTCAGTGAGGCACCAAAGTCATCAGTCGCCCCATCCAAATCTCGCGTCGGATCGGTCTCAAGCGGCAGGAACGGGACGCACACTCCTGCCGGAGATGTCGAAGAAGGCAGCGATGCTGAGGACCAAGGGGAGGGCGAGGACACAGAGATGAAAGACGACACGGTGATGGAAGGCGAACAGGGCGAAGAGGCGCCTGCACAGGCCACAGCAGGCTCTAGCCCTCGGGGCAGTATTCACGACTCAGCTGATGACGAAAGTGAGCTGAGCGACGTTCCTGATGACTGGGATGAGCAGCCACCCCCTTCACTTATGTTTCCGAACCTGAGGAAGAGCGTGGACTCCGCCCGTGAGGCTGAGAATAATGAATCCAGTGACGGTGGCGACGAGGAGGAAGAAGAAGAGGGTGGCGAAGAAGAGGAAGAGGAAGAAGAAGAGGAGGAGGAGGAGGAGGAGGAGGGAGAAGAGGGCGGTGAAGAAGAGGAAGAAGTTGTTGAAGATGAAGGTGATGAAGAAGAAGAACAAGAAGAGGAAGAGGAAGAGGCCGAGGAGGGCAACGAAGAAGAGGGGGGTGACGAAGAAGAGGATGAGGACGAGGAAGAAGGCGAAGGAGAAGGCGAAGAAGCTGAGGAGGTAGCAGATGATGAAGATGATCAAGAGGGTGAAGAACAAGAAGATGATGAAGAACAAGAAGGCGATGAGGAGCAAGAAGACGAGGAGCAGGAAGAGGACGACGTTGCTGAAGAAGACGAAGACGAGTAGCACTCTCAGCCTTTGGAACACTAGGAAGGCATGGGGGCACGGGAATTGCGCGCTTGTTGGAAGTGGCTGTTCCTGGTAGATAACAGTGGTTAAGGCTGAGCATTGTTTGCATAGAAGCATGAGTGGTATGAGTCGTATAGGATATCTGCAGTGTAACAGCGTGTGTGTGGTTTTTTTTTTTTTTTTTTTAGAGAGAGAGGGGGAGGCGAGGGAGGAGTCAGTGGTGCCATGGGCATTCATATAATGTCCCGTCTAGGGGTCGTATTAATCAGTAGAAGGAACCATCCCACGCTTACATACACTTTCAGTTGAACAATCATTGCCATCAAAAAACCTCTCGCCCTTGTTTGAACGCTACCAAGATAGCCACGATGTGCATTATCCGGCAAGTGGCGAAGGAAGACTGCCGCCACACGACGGAGCGGTGGACGGAGATGTGCCAAACGGCCAGGCAACGCGGGTGGGCTTGTCGAGTGACGGTGAGCATGGAGACGTGGTGGGATGGCGGGTATTGCGATGCGTGTCTGAAGGATCTCCCGGCACGTCTTTGCTACCCGAGGTACGCTTGAAGGCGACAACGGACTGGCCTGGCGAAAGCACAGCTTGAGTTTACGGCAAGTGGGAGAGTCCAAACTTGGAGTCGGCGTGGCTGCGAATGTCGACTTCCTCGGTAAATGAGGACTGAGATGGAACACAAGCATACAGTCAAACACGAATGAACACTTCTCATGATTCTCCCCGCCTACCAACACACGATGGCGTATCCCTCCTTGTGAGATGTGATATTTGTACTAGAGTGATGCGAAGCCACGGCTGCTCCGATAACAGAGGGCCTTGACAGAGTGAAAAGACCTCGCTAACGGCAGAGATAGATCCAGTTGATGCTTCGGCGTTCAAGTGTACTCCACGTCTAAATCTCAAAAGCTCAGGTCACAAAGAATTTAACCCAAAAGAAGAAGCTCTAATGTCCACGTTCAATCCTCTCCTCACCGAGCCTGATCCAAAGCAGGGACGGCCATGCTACGGGGGTGCGCCGACCGAAGAAAGACTATAACCACCCCCCCTAAGGCCCTGGACGGAGCGGCGCCAGGGCCAGGCATTACGCCTTCCCAGTGTCGCCTGCCAGCCGCACACAGCAACCCTCAGCGAACGCGGCAACTTCCGCCCCTTCGACCACCTTCCCACCCGCCGCAGCCAGCAGCACCTTCGTACGCACCCCAGTAGCTTCCCATCATCACCACCGATCCAACACCCATCGCAATCCCACAAACCACGGCTCCCCAACGCAACCCGCCTTACCTCCCACGATCCGAGTTCTGTTTCTTCTCGAAGCCCGCGACCTTTCACCCATCGATCTTCTTCCTTCAACGACGATCCACCCGCGCGAGGACATCCTGCAGTAAGAAGTGGGCAAACGCTACCACTCACCCCTTCCAAACCCTCCACCCCAACCAGACAACCCACACGACATACACACACACACACACACACACACACACACACAATGGCATCATCGGACACGAAGCCTGTGCAGGACAAGACGGCCGATGTTAAGGTCGACGAGGCGACGGCGCAGCAGCAGGCCGCCGCCAAGAAGCCCGCGCTCGGCGAGGACGACGAGTTCGAGGACTTTCCCGTCGACGGTACGTTTCCTCCTTCTCCTCTCCCATCATCTCACCCTTAACCCTCTCGTATTTCTCTCCACGCTCCGGCTTTCGACACGGAGACACGCATGATGCCTTCGTCGAGCGAGAACTATCGTCATGGAGCTGGGAGAGGTTGGCGTCTCCGGCATGGGAGGGGATATCACCGGCGGACAGACTGGACACCGGGGAACTCTAGCTGACCTGACCGTCATGACAGACTGGCCCCAGGAGGAGACCGAGGCGGCCGCCAGCGGAAGCGGCTCGACGCAGCACCTGTGGGAGGAGAGCTGGGACGACGATGACACGAGCGACGATTTCTCGGCGCAGTTGAAGTATGCCAACCTCCCCCCTCCCCAGTTAACCCCCTCGGGGACCCTCAGATGCTAACATTTGCCTAGGGAGGAGCTGAAGAAGGTCGAGGCGTCCAAGCGACGATGATTGCGCACACCCTACGAGATGTATTTTATTTTGAGAGAGGGGAAACTGGAATGACGCATTGAGACGGGGTGGATCCATGGGCATAGACTACCTCACGTATGAGCTCTAGACGAACTGGCGGCATACCAGGAATGGAATGAAATTACATAAAAAGGGCAACAAGTTTTTTTTAGTTTTTTTTTTTTTCTTCTTTCACGGTTTCGGGGGCGAGATGTGTACTCTTTTTTACTGTTTATTTGATTTCGTGAATTTTTACGTTTACTAAGGACATGATACGGGGGGCATTACATTCATCATGACCAACCCCTCTTTTCCCATGGGGTCCTACAAACTGGCCTTCCCAGCCCGACCTTGCCCGTCATCCATCAGACCAACCGAGTCCATAGAGCGGGGCACATCCTCGCGCGGACGAGGATTGATTTACTTACTCGATAGGGCAGTGACACCGGGCAGTTCCTTGCCCTCGAGGAGCTCCAAACTGGCACCACCGCCGGTGGAGACGTGGCTGAGCTTGTCCTCGACGCCGTACTTGGCAGCGACGGTAGCTGTGTCACCACCGCCAATGATGACGATCTTGCCGCTCTCGGCAGCAGCAACGGCGGCGTCGAGCGTCGCCTTGGTACCGTTGGCGAACTTGTCAAACTCGAAGACGCCGGCGGGGCCGTTCCAGAGGATGGTCTTGGCCTCGTCGATGGCCTGCTTGTAGAGCTCGACGGATTTGGGGCCGCAGTCGAGACCCATCCAACCGTCGGGGATACCGGACTCGTCGGTGGCGGAGCCGACGTTGGCGTCCTTGTCGAACTTGTCAGCCGTGACGTAGTCGACAGGCAGGACGAGCTTGACGTTGTTGGCCTTGGCCTTCTCGACGAGCTTGCCGACCGTCTTGGCGCCGGACTCGTCAAAAAGGGAGTCGCCGATGCTGACGTTCTCAAGCGTCTTCTTGAAGGTGAAAGCCATGCCACCGCAGACAATGAGGGTGTTAACCTTGTCCAGCAGGTTGTCGATGAGCTGGATCTTGTCCGAGACCTTGGCGCCACCGAGAATGGCGAGGAAGGGGCGCTGGGGGCTCTCGAGAGCCTTGGCGAAGTACTCGAGCTCCTTCTTCATGAGGAAGCCGGAGGCCCTCTGGGGCAAGTCAATGCCGACCATGGAGGAGTGAGCGCGGTGGGCAGTGCCGAAGGCATCGTCTGGCTGTCGTCAGTAACCGTGCCTCTAAACATCACACATGGGGAGAGAAAGACTCACTGATGAAGACATCGCCGAGGGCGGTGAGGCCCTTGCGGAACTCCTCGACCTTGGCCTTGTCGGCCTTGATCTTGTTGCCGTCCTTGTCCTTGGCGGAGCCCTCCTCCTCGATGTGGAATCGCAGGTTCTCGAGCAGGATAACCTGTCCGTTGTCGGCCTTGTTGACGAGTTCCTCTACGTCCTTGCCGACGCAGTTCTTGGCGAACTGGACGTTCTTGCCGCCGAGCAGCTTCTCGAGCTCGGGCACGACCGGCTCAAGGCTGTACTTGGGGTTCTCCTGGCCGTTGGGGCGGCCGAGGTGGGACATCAGGACGACGGCCTTGGCGCCATTGTCGATGGCGTACTTGATGGTGGGCACGGCGCCGGCAATGCGCTGGTTGTTGGTGATCTTCTTGTTGGCATCGAGGGGGACATTGAAGTCGACCTGCGGGGCGGTTAGTGGGGGATATGGTCGAGCAGGGACGAAAGTAGCGGTATAGGCACGCGGTGTATCCCAATGCCGGGCGTGGCATGGCAGAGAATCCCGAGGTGAAGACCAGCGGGTCGTCCCGTATCGCCAGAATACGGAACGGTTCTGAGCTCTCACCCGGGATCTGGCGGGGGTAGCATGGTGGGGTAACTGCTCACTGCCAACTTCACAGCACAGAGCAGCCAACACCCTACCAGCAACACGGGGTTAGAGCAGGATGAAATAACTTACGCGGATGAGGACGCGCTTGCCCTTCAAGTCAACGTCGGTGATAGAGAGCTTGTTTGCGAGAGACATGATTGCAATTTAAAGGGTATTTGGTGTTGTAGGGGGTGGAGGACAGAGGTGTAGTTGAGGGAGGAAAAGGAAGGAAAAGAAGTTGAGAGGAGATGATGGATGATTGAGGTATATTTAGGAGAGGAGCTGCTGGGATGGATGGGATGAGACGGGACTGGACAGGACAGGGCACGCAACAATCAGAGTCACGTCAAGTGGTTCAACACATGTTGGGAGGAGGCTTTGCCCATAGTGGGGTGGGCTGCTACTGTCTACCCGCCAGGTGCATCGAGGGGCACTTCTTAGTGTTATTTTTATGACTTTTTTTTCTCTTTCTTTTTGGCGGGGTTGAACTTGGTCCCTCTTGCCTTAGTGTCTTAGTGGGATGGAATGTTGCAGCAGCTGCTGTCCGTTGCTCGGCTTGCCAGGAGGAAGGGGGGCACGCCCCGAAGTGGGGAGCTCAAGCCCAGCACCGCAGCAACAGCGCGCAGGAGCTGTTGTGCCCCGCCGTGGTCTGTGACGTGATGGTAGTCTGATACCTCACAGAAACTGCGCTTCTCCCTCAACATCCCCCCCCACCCCCGGTCGTGGCCCGTCCACCCAGCATCAACGGGACAGCTTCAAAAATCGCCAGACTAGTCGGCAACGCCTTGGCTACCGCGTTTCCCGTTTCGTCCCTATAATTGGACTGCCAACCTACTTTTAGACCGTCGTCCCATGCGTCTGTGCCAATAATGGCAAGGAGTCCGGACTAGAAGCCCATCAGGGTAGGCCAGGGTGCCAACAGAAACAGTAGGTATATCCTTCAATATGGCCGAGAGATACGCCGCCCATCTTGCTACGAAATCAGACATGTCACGACATCCTCAGACCACTCATTTCCCTGAGAATGGTAGACAAAGCAAGGAAGTTGAACATCTAATACTTTTTTTCCCCCAATAGCACTACAGTTTATTGCTGATCCGCTACAAAGAAAATAACAAGGGCCGCTTATATCGATTTTCTGGGCCCCCCTCAAGACACCGAACGCCTGTAACCCCCATCGAAAGCACACAGTGCTTTTATGTAGCGATTGAACGAGACCGAAGAGAAAGTCATGATGACAGTCCTCTCTCTCCGCGTCGAACCAATATAGAACGCCTCTAGAAATGCCTGCAACGGTGTACGACCTGACCCAAGCCCATGCCGACCCATAGACCACAATATCAAGGAAATCTAGCACGGGTGTATGCTTTAAAAGAAATGAATTTAGCTAAGGCGGATGTGGGCGTCCTCGCGGGAGGGACGGTTGTCGACCTCCTCTGAGGCGTTGGCCAACGAAAGGTAGGCCGTCCAGGCGATACCGACCGTGGAGACGAATGGCTGGGAGACATGTTAGCCAAACAGGAGGCTTTCGGTACACGTTTGTTTGTTTGTTTGCTTGCAGCGGGCATCGTTCCGGGGCAACTCACCAGCTGGAACTGAACGGGCATCAGGCGGAAGTTGATGACCTGCACGGCGGGCCAGACAATAAAGTTGGCCTTGAGCGTGGGGATATACATGTCGCGCAGCTTGTTCAGCACAGCGCGACGACCGCCACCCTCGGCGACGGTCATGACGGAGAAGAAGCACAGCAGACCAAAGGGCGCGAAGATGAGCTGGTCAAAGGCAACGCGCTTCATGGCGGGCACGAAGGCGCTCGTTTTGGTGATGGGGAAGGCGCTCGACAAGAACTTGAACCAGCGGAACTGCAGGGGCGCCATGGCGAAACCGTAGGCCATGAACCGGGTGAGACGCTCAAAGTCAAAGGGCGGGGGCAGGTACTTGGCGTCCGGGATGAGGTCCTTCTCGTTGAAGGGGTTCTTGCGGTCGAGTTCGTGGATCTCGATGGCAACGCCGTCGTCCTTGTCGAGGCCGCCGGGCTTGCGGATGGCCTTGAGACGGAGGGCAGTGATGGTCTGGGCCGTCGTGTCGGCGATGCCTCCGAGGATGGCGTTGGTCACCATCATGGTAAGGACTGTCGGGGAGTCGATATTAGTATGGGGCACATCTCGGGTGGTCAAAGACGGATAAGGTGTAGATTTGGGGCAACGTACGTGGCCGTTCATCGTAGTATTGGTTGAACTTAGAGACCAACCTGGCGACGAGCGCCATTTCAATAAGGGCGATGACTGCGTGGAGCAGTGGCTATAGCGGGAAAAGGAAGGTCAGCGCAAGTCGAAATGGGGATTTATGGAGTCGAGCGATAATGAAGACGATGCAGAGCAGAAATCGATAGAGTAGAGTGAGAGCGAGACAGAGAGACAAGTGATTCAGATGGAGATGTGCAAGGAATGGGCCAAGCCTTGGAGGACACAAGAGAAGAGACAGTGCTACGGGAGGGTTTGACATACAAGACGTCCGTAAAGATATTTGCTGTTGACAGCTCGGACGATACGACGGCGAGAGAGCTCCCACGACATGATGGGTCAACTAGGAGGAGAAGGCCCGGGGCGGGAGTTTCTTTTTTAGCTGGGGGAGAGGGTTATGCGATGGAGCGACCGGGTGGTGGGTGGTTCGTTTCGACGGTCTTGGGATCGAGATAACGGGTGGCCGCGCTATCGGCTCCTCTATTTCCTCGAAATGAGATGACGGGCAAACAGGAGCGAAGGGGGTGGAAAGCTGGACGAGGGTTTGGCAAAGGGGCCCCTTGATAGAACGGGCTCCTGTGGTGCTTCTGCAGGCTTCGAAGGCTGGGGACGATGACGACACCGTAGCAGAAGAGGTTTGGGGGGTGGATGACGGCTCTTCAGTAGCGCAAAATGATGATTGGTCCGGGTGCGTTACTCGGCGTGCTGGGGGGATACGAGAGATGGGGTTTGGGAGCCGGAGGGTTCGTTCCCACCGGGCGGCGCGCAGAGGGATACGGCAAGGCGAGGAGGAATTGGACAACAAGAACAAGATCGCCAAAAGGTGGCGGAAATGAGATAACGTAGGAGTGATGTGTCTGTCTCTTTAGAAAGAGGGGAAAGAAAGGTGGGAAGGGGGATTCTAAAAAGAAATGGAGCAGCAGCAGCAGACGGAAAACCTGTGACCCTCCAAGTGCCAATCTGCCAATGCCTTAGTAGGTACCTAGGTAGGGAATTGAGATGCAGGGCCTGCCTGCTTTGCGAACTATAAAAAATGGAGGGGGAAAAAAGTACGGATTGCAAAGTACAGGTCCCCTACTTACCGTGTTACCCAGTCATCTTCTTCATCAGTGATGCCGCGGATGACTGCACTGTGTTACTGTGTCCGTCACATTAGCCAACCAACACATACACACTCACATTGAAGACCGTGATCCTAACCTTGCGTGCTTACCCACCTACCACGGGTTCCAATAAAACCGAAAGATTTTCACCTTTTTGGTGGCGGTAAAACCGGTCGGGTTTTCTTTGGAGCCCGCATGCCTACCTACCATCTACTTATTGACAGATGACTGAACAGAACTGTTCTTACCTACTTACCCTTCTCCCCTCTGCTCCCTCTTCCCTTCCGGCGGCTCCGACGGCTCCGACCGTGTCGTAGCCGCCCATCAGGATCCATATAATGATGCACAGTGCATGCAAGCCTGCCATCCGTCCTCCTCTTGGCGATGCTCATTGCCTCCAACTTGCCCCATCCACCTCCAGTGCTATTCTGTCGTGGTGGTTTCGCACATTGGACGCCAAAAAAGCATACACTGCAAGTTGTTTCTTGATACATAGTGATGGAGCCATTGCTAGCAGTTTTCGTCCGTTTTCCCGTAGAGAAACCGACCGATGACGCCGTTTGGCCCCGTCCCTGCGCCGGAACCCCAAACACTTCTCTTGCCCTCCCCGATCAATGCTCCCGTTTCATACGCGCGTACAATTCCGCGGGGGCAATTCGACCGCTATTCCCTCGACCTTCCGCCGCATGGCAATGACGTATCGGGCCTGAAACTTTTCTGCCTGTCTGTCAACCGCCTAGTGATGGAATTGGCTGCCGTAGCCTCAGTGAGTGAGCGCACCCCCCTCTTCCGCCAGTCTCGACGCTTCCCAACCGCGTCTGATCCCCCTTAGATCTGTTGCTTTCCCACCTGGAACGAAATAAAGTTACGGAACGGCGGTGATTTGACCTTTTTAAAGCGTGAGCCTGTTCAACCTAGGGGTCCTCGAGGGAGGATGAACCCTGACCACATGTCCCAATACGTAGTACACTTCGCTCGTCTTTTGGCTTATTTGGCTCTAGGTAATCCTTTCCTTATCTTGGCACTGTCTCCCTCACGGCCAAGCTCTGCTTCGACCAAGGTTTTGAATAAGACTGATCTATCAAACTTACAACCGAGTCGAAGCATTGCCAATGCTCTTGTTCGGCTTACGTATGCCTCTCAACCACCTTCCCTTCTCAATCCAAGCTCCGTGCAGAGGAGCGATGCGACGTCACTCATACTATAGAGCTCACATCTCTCAGCCGCGGCTCATCCCATCAGTCATTAACGATGCCCAGCTACACGCGCAAGGAGCATCTTTGATTGTTATGTGCTTTGACCCTACCAGGATAAATGGTGTTGTCGCAATGTTTACCCGGGAAACGGAGACATGGTTGAAGGATATTGGTGGCTGTCTTGATTCAACCTCGTGTCTCCCTGAGTAGGATACCCCCAAACTCCCGTCTATGTTTTGCCTCTATCCCTGGGACGGTTTCCAGGATGAATCCGTACAGATTTGAGGTCGGAACCACCCATGAACCTTGACCATTTGTGGTCGGCGTAAACTACTTACAGCGGCAAGCCCAAATCACCGGCGCTCGTGCAATTACTTGGCCTGAGCATTATGAATCCAGCCCATATGCAAGCAACATGAGCCGGGGCCCGGAAAAAGATATATTTAGTAAATGACTTCGCAAAAGAGAGCAATTCAGCTTGCCGTGCTCGGTGTCAATGGCACCCCGGTCACCTCGCACGCCCTCTATCTACCTCGCCGTCTTCAGAAAGATAACCAATGCATAGCTTGCTGGACACGAACGAAGTTACCCGAGTGAGTCGTCGCGCCGCGTAGTCGGTTATCATGAGTGCTGCTGACCATAATTAACTTTAGACATGGAAAGTAACATAATCACTCGCCAGCTTGACGGGCCGTATGAGGCGTAACATATGTAGTGACGAACCCGATAGTGGCAGGTTCCAAGGTTCCGGCCCCGAGGTTCCTTTTCCTTTCATTTTCTGTAATGTGTAGAAATGCTATCTAGCTCGAGTCAAATTCTGAAATGACTCATAAATGACGACAATGAAATCAAGCGTTAAATGCAGAGCACTCACAGTTTTGTTGAACGCCCGCTCGTTCTCATGCCGTACAGCTGTTCAAAGGTGCAGATGTCCTCAAGAATTGCTGTACATAATTCAGCACATCTAGATAACGTTTCGCAGCGATGAAGACGAGAGAGAGATGGCTCAGCTTCCCTGATTGCCAAGACATAGATAGGCCTTTGCCAATGTGTAGCCAGGGTCATCAGGTTTACGTATTACAAACATGGCGGGGAGTAATCACCAAAAACAACTAAACGACGCTGAAAAAAAGAAATTGGATATAACGCGCGAACATGACGAGATTGGGGGCTCCAAATATGTTCAGTCGTTGAACTTTGCTAGGCAATTCAAGGTTGTCGTGTCCTCTCTCGCCAACATTCTCGTCGGCTGTTCATGGTTTCCAAAGGCCGTGGCCCTAGTCATATATATAATTCCGTTGACGTCGCTTCAACCGTTCCTGGCGAACAACATCGATTTATCTCTTCGCGAACACCCTTTAGTGCTCTTGACATACGTCCCGCAGCGATTCATCGGTGCACCTAATCCAGGAATGCATTCACGGATTCGCGCGAGTATCCCACCGTCCTCGGCCAGCCGCTGTAATCCGCCTCGAACAGGATGGCGTCATTGCAGGCGCTGCCCAGCGACGTATTCTCCAGCCACGCGGGCTCCCAGTACCAGAGCCCGCGTCCCAGCCCCCTCGGGGCCTCCCTGACGATGCGGAGGACCTCGGCCATCCACTCGGACTGGCCCGCAACGCTGTACGGGATGCCCGGCTCCGACGACTCGGGAATCGGGTTCCACCGCCCGTCGCACACGGCCGGGTAGTCCGTCTCGACTACCTGCATGGGCTTGCCGTACTTGTCAGCCATGGCGCGCAGGACGGCGCGGAGGTTCTCAAATGTCGCCGCAGTGCCGTAGAACGGGTAGAAGCTGAGCCCGAAGCTGTCCCACGCCGACGGGGGCACGCCGTTGTCGACAAGCGAGCCGTACCACCTCTCCTGCAACGTTAGGTTCCACCCGTTGTCGAGGTGGAGCATGACCTCGGGCTTGGGCACGCCGGCGCAAGTGGCGTCCCCAACGCCCGCCCGCGCTGCCTTGTATAGCGTCGCGAGGTTGGAGAAGTTGGCCACCATGGCCGGCCACGGCTGGACGTCGACTGAGACGCGGCCCAAAGGCCAGAGCATGCCGTGGCGAATCTCGTTGCCGAGCGACACAATATCCAGCGTGACGCCGGCGTCCTTGAACGCGACGAGCGTCTCGCGGACGTACTCGCGTAGTCTGTCCGCCAGCGGCTCCAGTTCCGTCGGCCAAGCAGCGGGCGCCGGCTGCTTCTGCGGGTCTGCCCAGCTGTCGGCGAAGTGGTAGTCGAGGAAGAGACGTTGGCCCTTGGCCTGGAACCGCTTGGCGAGGTCGATGGTGTAGTTGAGGCCGTAAATGCCGTCGGGCGGGTCGACCCACAGGCGGAGGCGGACGGCGTTCATGCCGCCATCGGCGAGGATGTCGTCGGCCGGCCGCTCCTGGTTATCCCGTGCCGTATCGATGAAGACGTTCTGTGAATCTTCTAGCAACTTCAGGGAGCTCAGGTCGTGTCCCTTATAGAAGAAGGGGGTTCCATCGCCGGAATCAGAGCTGAGCTCCCGTTAGACCATGGATATGAGCGAATTCGGCTGAGTGACTTACATGGTGCCCTCCGTGACCGGGGCCGCCGCCGTCAGTGCCGTAAGGCTAAGCAGGGAAAGAATTCTACTTGCGATCATGATGAAGCGATATTAAGGCCGGGGCCCCAAGAAAGATATTTTGCAAAACTCCTGACGAGACTGCTCTTAAATGTGTACCGAACCCTGCACCGCCAGGCTCACAAGCAAAAGTCGAACCACCATTTCAGCCGCCCGTTGAGCCAAGATCGAAATAAACGCAAACGAGCGGTCATGGGTTCGGCAATATTCCGCCTTTTCTCTTGGTCCAACGTGACGACTCGACGGAACATCTCAGCGAGCAGAGCAGCGAAAATTGGGCGCGGCCCAAGCTGTGGCGACACATCGCGGGGTTACCGGGGGAGAGAGCCCCGTTCCGGGCAGTCCGGCGATTGGTGCGCCTGGGCGAGCTGCTCTCGTCGCCTCCCGCAATTTCGGACAATGCATCCCCAGCGAGCTACCGCTACCACCGCCAAGGGTCTGGCCTCTCTACTGTTTTGCCAACTTCCAAACGGTCTGAATTGCCTCAATTCGCTGGCAGGCGAGGATGAAGCTGCGAGAAAATAGTGGCCGAGGCATGACCCAAAACCCAATGCTTCAGCGGCTATTATTTATTTGATTCGTACAAAATATACAGTAATGGCCACGACATCTAGTTCTGCCTAAGCTTGGCCGTCAGCTAGAACTCGGGTCCAGTCAAACTTCCTCCACTTCTTTTTGAAACCATCGACCCGACGGTCGCCCTTGTTCCACCGTCCCTGTTTCTTGATCACGTCCGGGCCGACGTCCAAGATACCCCCAATGATCTCCCTTGCGAAGAGATCGCCCCTCGGCCAGCGGTCAGAGTTTTCCACAATGTGACCCAGACCGCCGTCGAGTGTGAACCACGCGTGGAAGTATGGCATTTCCTTCGCGATGCTCCGCCGGAACGCCATCCTGCCCATGCCATCCCGTGCCTTGGCAGCCGTGTCAATAATTTTTTGATGCTGCGACCATTCGTCGTCTGTAGTGAGAAAGGCCTCCTTGAAGTAGGCTGGGGCCGTGGCGCCCTCTTCGTAGGGGATCGGCACGGCCATCATGGCGGCATGGAGATGCCTTTGCGGCGCCGCGGCGTTTTCATAAAAGATGACCTCCTGTCCCTTCTCGTGATACATCCTGGTGAGAGATTTCATGAAGTTCCGGATCTCTTCCCACTCGTCATCGTCGCACTCCAGGAGGTTCTTGTGGTGCGCCATGGGTACGATAACGGCGCCGCCTTCACTGACTTCAGGTTCCGTGGGCAGTGTCAAAAAGACACGGGTGCCGAGGGAGATGACGGGTGCCAAAGGCGGTTGACCCTTATCCTCATGGTGGCATAACGGGCAGTTGGACAGAATCCGTGACACCTTCTGGTAATCGTTGACGGCGACGTTCTTTAGGTTGACATCGGATTTGTGCACCCGCTTCGCAAGCTTGTCCGCGTTCTCGTCCATGTAGTCGAGGTCGTTGTCAAACTTGCTGTCCTTAGCAATGCGCTCAGCAAGCCGCATGCCCTCGCCGCCGGCTTGACCGCGTGTTCTGCGCTCCTCGCGAACCATGTCCTCGATTGACATGTCCTCGTTCGCTTCTACATTCCCCCGCTCCCGGCCGCGCTTGTTTTCGATGGCTTTGACTTCGCCACGAGTTCCTGCCAGCATCCTGTTATCCATTACACCCAGAACGACCGATTGCGGACCATTGGTGGCAAAGCTGGCCGCAGCTTGGTTGTATTCGGCTTCCAGCTTGGCGGCATCAGGTGCCTTGCGGAGCTTGGCCTTCATCATCTGCGCTCGCAGCCTGTTCAGTGCGGTCTGGTCCATGGGGGTGTGCTGCATGGCATCGTCGGGAATGACGGTGCCCTGCTCCAAGTCTTCGGCCCGCTCTCGGTCACCCCGGTCTTGTTCAGCAGACCTATCGGCACGGTGCTTTTCCAGCCGCTCACGATACAAGTCCCCGGTCGGTTTCTCCTTGCCAACATACCCTTCGCCGTACACCTTGCGTCGCTCTAGTTCAATCTTCTCCTCTCTGGCGTCGTCGAATTCCTGCAAGTCACCATATCTCTCTAGAGCAACATCTTCGACCGGCCGACTGGACTCCTCTGCCATGGAATAAACGCCCTTGAGCTTGGTCATGCGCCACTGAGAGCCGTTGTCCCCAAACTTGTAGCTGACGGTTCTTTCCGTCGGCGGGAGCTTTTCATCCGAAGTCGTAACATTGCTCAGGTCCCCAAAGTCTCTGTTGATTTCCCTGTCGTGAATGACTCTGGCCGGTTCTTCTTTGGGTGGCGGCTTGACCTCCTCCTTTTTGCGCTGAACGTAGTCGATGTCGAGGGCTGACGGGGCAGTCATCCAGCTGTCGCGGACCAACGGTGCGTCTGCAGCCTTCGCTTTCGGGGGTGTAGCTTCCTCGTCAGGTATCGGCAAGTCTTCCTTGGGGTCCGATGTCTTCTCATGGCTTTCTCCATGGTGCTCGCCGTCTCTATCCTTCTGTCTGTGCCTTGATCGCCGCTCTTCGTCGTCCTTCGAATGGCGAGATCGCTTGTGTCTGTGCCCATCCTCCTCGTCTCCATCATGCCGTCGCGATCTGTGATGGCGATGTCTTTCATGATCGCGGTCGCGATCGCGATCATGTTCCCGGTCCCGGTCTCGATCTCTATGACTTTCTCTCCGGCTATCCCGTTCTCCCCGTCTGTCGGATGACCTGTCGCGGTGGTGATGATGTCGTTGTTTCTTCCTCTGTCTGCGCTCTTCTTTCTCGCGTTCAATGCGCTCTTTTTCTCCCTTCTCGGCGGCAAGTGCCTTTTCGAATTCGTCGAGACCGTCCATGGCTGCTTGAGCAAGCGGCGCGAAGTTTGCTGGTACTGACCTGAGCGATAGCTTCAATGGTATGTTTTTTCAGCTCCAAGACAAAACGAATTGGCGATGCAAGCTGGACGTCACTCGCCAGCACGGGCCATCGAGATTTTCGAACCGACCAGGGGGTCTGATTAATGGTTACAGGGGATGTGTTGTCCATCTAACGCCCCGCGCGGGGCACTCAGCTCTTCCGTCTCTTCCAGAACTTTTTTTTCTTTAGCGGCTACACCAGCAACACAGTGAAAGCCGCATATACACCCTCACCCGACATCTCTACCAAAATGGCTTCAACTTCCGCAGCCGCGCCCGCTGATAATTTGTCTACACAGGAGAATGCCTCCACCAAGATGCCGACCTCCATCGTCGTCGTCGGCATGGCGGGTAAGATTAATCTTTCTGCCTCGCCCTGTAGAGAGCATCCCACTAACCAATACACCCCCCAGGCTCCGGCAAGACAACCTTTATGCGACGCATCAACGCGTACTTGCATGGCAAGAATGACCCGCCGTATGTAATCAACTTGGACCCGGCTGTGCTCAATGTTCCTTTCGAAAGCAACATCGACATTCGCGACTCGGTCAACTACGAGGAGGTCATGAAACAGTACAACTTGGGACCGAACGGCGGGATCTTGACGTCCTTGAACCTATTTGCCACGAAGGTCGACCAGATTGTCAACCTGCTCGAGAAGCGCGCGGCCCCGGACCCAGAAAACCCCGGCAAGAAGCCCATCAGGAACATTCTTGTCGACACTCGTAGGTTCTTGCCACAGATTTACTCCTCAACAATGGGCTAACAGCACCGCAGCCGGACAGATCGAGGTTTTCGTCTGGTCCGCCAGCGGTACCATCCTTCTCGAGTCCCTCGCCTCTTCATTCCCAACTGTCATTGCTTATGTCATCGACACACCCAGAACCACCTCCACAAGCACATTTATGAGTAACATGCTGTACGCCTGCAGTATCCTCTACAAGACCAAGCTCCCCATGATCCTAGTCTTCAACAAGACCGATGTGCAGGACGCGACATTTGCGAAGGAGTGGATGACGGATTTCGAGGCTTTCCAAGCCGCCCTCCAGCGCGATGAGATGAGCGACGTGATCGGCGGCTACGAGACATCAGAAGGCGGGAGCGGCGGCAGTGGCTACATGGGTAGTCTGCTCAACTCAATGAGTCTTATGCTGGAGGAGTTCTATGCCCACCTCAGCTTCGTCCCTGTCAGCTCTCGCCTCGGCACGGGTATGGATGAGTTCTTTGCGGCGGTAGAAGAGAAGGCGGAGGAGTTCAAGCAGGACTACCTCCCGGAGCTGCAACGCCGGCGAAATGAGCGGGAAGAGAAGAAGCGCCAGGCCCGCGAGAACGAGCTGGAGAAGATGATGAAGGGCATGTCGGTGGATGCGGGCAAGAGGCCCATGGTCGTCAAGCCGGTTGAAGACGACGATGGCATTGAAGTTGCCAGCGACATCGACGACGACGATATGCCGGATGATGAGGACGACCGGGAAGGACTCCAGGCTCGTTATGAAGCGGCCATGGAGGCCGAGGGCGATTCCATTATGGCTGATGGCAGTTTCGCTAAGTACCTGCACACACGGCCGACGTAATGGGACGGCGGGAGCGGAACACATTTATGCACATAGGACGAAGCTTGGACAGGAAGACGGCGTTTTAGACGGTTGCTGCGTTATCATGAGATACCTTGAAAAGGAAGAACAGGTGCAGAAAGTTGCCTTGCTCTATGTATGAATTGATTTTGACCCCCCAATTCCGTAACTCCTGCAGACCTCGACGTCCATGGTATGTGCGGCTCTCATCACGGCGGCTGAAGTGCGCTCGTGCTCTCTCAGACATCCATCTCTCTCAGGCATGTCTAGCGGAACACTGGCTCTTCTTAACAAGCGACCAGCTAAGCCACGGCATGACGTCTCATCCGCTATCGATCGTCGAATTTGCGCGAAAACACCAACATTCCAACCTCCCCCGCCCCGGTGCTCGTTCACCCTCGCATTGCGTATAAATCGAAAAACAAAGAATTGCCCGGTTGGGCGTCATCATCTCGCCTCGAACTGAACCATTCTGCCAAAGGAGTCAGCATATCCGCTCGCCTCTGAAGTGTCGGGAAGAACGTAGAAGACTCACCTCTTGGTGCGCTCCTTGTAAAGGATACGGCAACCGCACTCCTTGCAGCGGATAGGGTCGGCGCGGCGCAGCTGGAACTTGAGGCCGCAGTCACCACAGAGGTACTGCATCTGAGGGCCCTCGGTGCCGTAGGATGAGTAGGCGGCCGCGCTGGGGGCGGAGGCTGCGCCGGCGGTGGGGACTTGGTAGGCTTCACGAGACATTTTTTTTTATTTTTCGTTTGTTGATATATGAGGTTTGTTGAAAGAAAGCAGAGGTCGATTCGAGGGTGAGGCGCGTAGGATTGTTGAGGCAAGGCGAGGGCGGCGATTTCTTCTTTCGCGGCGGGCCGGATTGGAAATGCAGAGGTGGGCTGGATGGCAATTTGTTAGGCGGTCAGGGCGCGTAGGTGTGGCAGAAAAAAGGTTGCCTCGGGCGGTGTGGTTAGTCCACTGGCGCCCAGAGGTCGGGTATGGGGCTGCATGGCATGGAACCTCCGGTCCACTTCCCGAGGTTATCGATGGTTAATTATCTGTTAATGCCGCCCGGATTACAGGCCCTGGTTGCCAAAACCACTTGGAAGAAACAAATCTTGTGCGTGCAGCACACCAGCACGAGAGCGTCATCTGTCTTCATGAATTTACCACCCTGTTGACATTTTACCCGTCCCCAATCGCAAGCGACGATACGGCAATGCATCACAGCCGACAAATCCAGCTCTGTTAATAACACTCAATTCTTCCTTCGATCATCCACTAGGTACAACGAATCACCACCACCCACAACACTCGCTAGCCCATCATGACACCCACCTCCGAGTTTGACGCCGGCGTAGAGCCTCCTGAATCGGAGTGCCCTTTCTGCATGATCGCAAGCGAATACCCGCCTTACGATCCTGCGCAACCGCCTCAGGATGACGCAGTCCTCGACCCCAAGCGTCTTCCGACGCCCGCCTACGTCGTCCTCTCGACCCCGATCATCATCGCCTTCCTCGACGTCCTCCCGTTATCGCGCGGCCATCTCCTCCTCTGCCCGCGCAGCCACCGCCCGAAGCTCACCGATGCCTCTCCCAGTGAGTCGGCCGAGATGGGCCGCTACCTGCGCCTCCTGTCCGACGCCCTCGCGCGCACGACGGGCGTCGAGGACTGGAACATCGTGCAGAACAACGGCGCCGCTGCCGCCCAGGTCGTTATGCACATGCATTTCCATCTCATACCTCGCCCCGAGATCCGCGCGAGCGGCCGCTACAGCGAGAGCTTCACCATGTTTGGCCGCGGTCGAAGGGAGGAACTGGACGACGAGGACGCCGAGCACTTCGCCAAGGAGCTACGGGAGAACTTGGCCGACATCCTGAGGGAAGAGAAGCACAACTCAAAGCTTTGAATATGGGCGCATTTTTTTAAAACGACGTTTATTCATTTCGCGTCTGGATGGACCTTGAGGCCCGAGCTGCCGTGTATCACAGCAAAGCTTGTTCGCCGTAACGTCGTCTTTGCTCTTGTTTTACTCATCAAGTGAGTCTTACTACTAACCACCGCCATCACCATGACCATCTCTACCCGCCCACGCGCATTTATTCATCATCACCGAAGAAGACCTTGACACCGTCGGGAAGGAAGGTGCCGTCGCAGACCTTGAAGCGGTCAGGGATGGCCGAGACTTTCTTGAACTCGTCATCGGTCAGGGACCAGCCGTCGAGGTCGAAGTTGGCCTTGATGCGGCCCTCAGAGACGGACTTGGGGATGACGCTGACGTCTCTAGCGAGGCCCCACTGAAGGAGGACCTGTTGGGGGGTGCGGCCCTTGGCTTTTGCGATGTCAAGAAGGGTCTGGTTGGTGTAGAGGGGTGAATCGGTGCTGCCGAGGCACGAATAGGCGGTGGCGTGGATGCCCTTGGACTTGCAGTAGTCGAGGAGCTTGGGTGAGGGGTTACAGGGGTGGAGCTCGATCTGGTTCACGGCGGGGACGACCTGGGATTCTTGTCAGTACCAAGTTTTCGTTTGGACGACAGCGATGGGGCGAGAGTGCCGCTCACCTTGGTCTGAGGGTCATTGAGGAGGCGCTCGAGGTGGGTAATGCCAAAGTTGGAGACACCAATGTTCTTGACCTTGCCGGTACCCACGAGCTTCTGCAGCTCGCGCCAGGTGTCAAGATAGTCCCAGTCAGGGTAGTGCTTCTTCAAGTCATCGGGGTCGGTGCTGGAGGGCCAGTGCATGAGGTAGAGGTCGACGTAGTCGGTCTGGAGGTTCTCGAGGGACTTTGTGATGGCCTCGGGAACGCGCTTATGCCAGGGGTTGTCGAGCTTGGTGGTGAGCCAGATGTCCTCACGGGGAACGCCGGAGGCCTTGATGCCGTCACCGACCTCCTTCTCATTGCCGTAGGCGAAGGCAGTGTCGATGTGGCGGTAGCCGTTCTTCAGGGCGGACTCGACGGCGAGCTTGACCTGGTTCGGCTGGGACTGCCAGGTGCCTAGGCCGATAGCGGGGATCTTATCACCCGTATTGAGGGTAAAGGTACGAGTGGTCTGCTTAACGTCGGCCATGGTTAGGGATTTACAGGTCGGGTGTGTCTATACTGAAGGAAGACTGGCTGGGGTATCGTAGAGAGGAGCAAAGTTCAAGATAGAAATAGAAAGAGAAAGTGAAGAGCAACGTGGAATTGACAGGATGCGCCTGGGCGGACGGGGAGAACTCTTTTGTACGCGGGGGAGAAGCAAGAAAGCCAAGGGGCAGCAGTCAAGAGGAGAGCGGGGGAAGGGAGGCCCAAGAGGCGAGAAGTGTGCTCGGTATCTATTCTACCTCGTCCCGTGTCTCTTTGATCCGATCTCTATCGTGGTACCCGTCTACCTAACCTACCTCTACCTAGGGAGGTATCTTACCTTGGCTAGGTAGGTAGGTAGGTACGTGGTATTACGTCTACGGGAGATAACAACCCCCTGGACCTTTGGATGCTCCGTACCTAAGCCTAGGTAAGCGCAAGTATGAGCATCACTGTGGAGGCGACAATGAGCGGAATAGACAGAGAGGAAGGTCCAATCCATTGAGTTTATTACAGCGGTCCCCAGGCGTCCCCACGTCCCCGGCCAACCACCGCCCTCCAACAAAAACAGAATCCCAAGTGATCCCTGCCCCAAAAATTGCCCCTCCTCCTCCGCTGCCCCCACCTTGATGTGACGCAGTATGTAAACTGAACCCTCCAAAAGCTGCCAGTCAGTCTCTTTCCTTTGGTCGGAACATGGCAATCTGTATTTCCAGTCATGCGCCGCTATCCCCGAGAGAGCAATTCCAGCAATTGAGTTTCTCATAATTACATATAGCCCCCTCTGGACCATGACTCCTGCCTCTACATTCAATACCTAACCCCCTGAGGACATGGGTGAGCAGAGAGCAGTTGTTAGGCACATCTCTCTCTCTTTCTCTCTCTGCACCGCTAGGGAAACCAAGCTGGTCCCAGACTTAGTATTACTTGATTGGACGCGCTTGTTACCCATTCCAGTCCGCGTCATTGATACGGGCCAATGTGCCCCGACACGCGACTTTTCTCCCTCCTTCTCCTTCCCCAAAACGCACACGTGTGTGTACGTACCTATCTATCTATGCGTGTGTGAGTGTGTGTGTGTTTCTTGTCGCCAGACTCTACTGGGCCAACAAGACGTCATGCAGGCACACACACACACAAATACACCCACGTACGAAACACTGCCGTGGTAACACATCCTGCTTACCACAGGTCTTTGTTTGGCCCACGCCAGCCGGCGCATCCTACATCTGCCGCCACCACTGTACACCTTGTACGCCGTAGGACCCGGGTCGGCGGGGCCCGTCGCATGTTCTTGCGCAGCCGCGCGAATGTCTTGCCAGGGAGCCGTTGACGTCCCCACATTGACACGATTCTTTGAATCTTGCGTCCCCAGGGCCCCCCCTGGTTGGATTCTTCTTTGTCGAGGGAAAGAAAACTTTCCAGGAACAAGTGAAGAGGATACGGAATATGCAGGTTTACTAAAGAACATATCAGGTCGATGGCCGGATGTGTCTCTCCCTCCTCCGTGCTACAAGTCTCTGCAATGATGGTCCTTTTCTTGTTATTGCCATCGTGTTCTTCGTGATTTGCTGGAAATCTGCAGCCAGATCAGCACTCAGCTGGCATTTGTCAACTCATCCGAAAGCTGAACGATTGAGGCGTTCCTGAGCATTTTAGATGTCCGCAGAGCTATTCATACTCAACAAATGCCACTTGAGAATTGTCCTTTTAAAGTTTCTTCGTACATAACTATGATCTGATGGGACGCAATGGAAGAATGATCTCCAATTACGCTCTTACGGTACGTCTTCTCTTGCTCCGACTAGATGGGAGGTTCGATATGGCTCGAGCTTAGTGATCCTCATGCAAGGCCATCGTCACCATGGCCCAGTGAACGGTGGTTCAATAATTGTAAGACGCCGGAGCAACTGATCGGACGACACAGATGGGATGTCGTCAACAAAAGCGCCTCAAGGTCGCATTAGGCCCCAGCAACTCGGACCGGCCACAGGAAACCGGCTCATCTTCTAGGCTATTCTGCGTATACCACTGTGCTGGCCAATAATGACGTGATGGTTGAAGAGGCCCGGTCCAGTGAGAAGACTGCCCGTGACGACGCCTCGACCTTTCCGAGCAGGGTCTGTTCGCGTCTTTGATACCTCTTTCTGAGTCTCTTGATACATTGCTTGCCGTCTACACTTTGTGAGAGTTGCAGTTGAAGATGCTCTAGCTGAACACCAGATGCAAGCCTCAAAGCCCTTTGCAAGAAAGATGCCAATGTACTATTCAAACGTTTCAGGTCCTTTCGGCTATCACTGTGCTTTAGAAGTTGTACTCGTATACAAACCCCTGTAAGAGACAGATCTGCCGGGCCCTATATAGCATGCATAGCGACCAAAATGACACTAGCGTTAAATATCACCACCTGGAGGGCCGCCTTGTATTACCAGTAGTACGTTAGTTGGATGTCACCTCTAACTGGCCTTTGCGAGCCTACCATTGGCCCCGGCGAGAAGCCGTGGCCCCTGTCGTATGATCAACTATCCGGTTCTGGTGAGCTCTGCCATCCATGCATTGTAAGCTCGTTGGGATAAGACGATGCAGATAAGTCTGTAACATCGGCTTGTCAGAGTCGCGGCCTTTTTTCGCTGGAAGGCTGTATCAGCTTCCCCCATGGAGACCATTGGTGTTTTTGGAACCAGTACAGCTCCAGCCAAGATGGCTATTGGGGGAGGTCTCGGAAGGACGTGGCTGATAGTCATGACACTCCGAAGACCGGTAATAGGACCTACGGACGTTACTCTCTTGATTGCTGATTAGTCGAAACATTTACTGCTACTGTCCAGCAAGGCGGAGATACCAGATTCCAAACTATATCAACCTTTAGGAACAGCGGCAGCCAAACGCTCAGATCGCATCCACTCAAAGGACAAATGTCATTTTCGAGACGTTGAAGCCCACTCCTACAACAAGTTAACATGTAGCCCCGAAGGGCTATGGCGGTTGTCAAAGGCTGTTTCTGAGATTCCATGTGGGTGTTATAAGTGACTTAAACAGGTCTTAGGGGCCAATAGCAAACTCTTATGCAAACACGTTCAGGTTTCCAAGTCGCCTAGCGACAAGCCGACTACGATTGTGCTTTTTCTGCTTTCACCACATATGATCGAGCTATGGGTGTGATAGTTGAGTAGGGTCTACTTTGAACATTGTATAGGCATGGAATCTCGGCGCGATGGAACATCAACCGCGGGCTTGACATGCGGGTTTATGCGCATGGAAGTGAATCCTTCATTGTTGTCGGAATAGCATACTTGCGCCTGACTTTCGACCAACGAAAGGTTCTATTTTATGTACCAATAGAAGATACGTAGTCGTGCCCCAACCCGACTACAATTTCGCCTGCGACTGAAGCCTCCGGTCAGTTCACGCTTGGTCACTTATGGGAGTGTTTTCCAAAGAAGATTGAGGTCGTTATCAAGGAGGCAGCCATAGACTCTCGTGGAAGGAGTCAAATGGCAGTGTTGCTCAACCGCCTTCACAGACGCGCCTTTCCGCACAATGAGTTCGGCTCTCAGAACGGCCTCGATGAATAGAACATCTGAAGACCTCGGGGTCCAGTAGTCGACCGAAACGGACAAAAACCGCACGGTAGAGCCGCCTCTCTGCGGTGTCGATGGCCTGATCGCTGTAGGGCAGCTGACTAGACACAAACTTCATAGACGCCGCGATAGTCGAAGCAGGTGTTGTTGAACAAAGTAGTGTCCACAACGGTGCCGAATCGGGTCTTCCAGGCATGCGGCAAGCTGAAGGAAAAATTTCCGAGGTAAACAAGAAAAGAAGGCGGGAAAAAAGTGTTACGGGCAATTCGCGCATCCCCGGTGCCGAAGTAGACCGCCACCAGCCCAGTCCTCCGAAACACGGGCCCCATTCCTTCCATCGCGACCGGATCCACCCGCTGACACCCTCAACGACCGGAACTCGGGGCCCCGTATGATGAAAGTCTGGTCTCTTATGCCTTGCCCATTCCCGCCCCCGGTCTGGCCCCCAAGTTCCTCGATACCTACCCCTCTCTCACTTCCATTCAACGACCTCCGTCGGGCGGTGACCAGCGGGATAGCAAAGGGAGAAGGAATGGTGGCCTTGACTTTCAGCGGCCAGGAGACCATCTCACTCGGCAATTGACCAACCAGCGCGAGTGCTTTGGTCGATGAGGTACCGAGTCGAATTTGTAACAAGCCATTCGACGGAGCAGTTGCGAACAAAAACACGAAAATGGAAGGGTGACAAAAGAAGAGAAAAAAGGGGAAAGGGAAGGGGAAACACAGTCGCACCATGTTGGGCAATTGCGTAGCTGCAGATTGACGCCCGACGGACTATTTGGAGAGGTACATGTAGCTACTCACTCCCATTCATCAACGATCCTGCTCGCGCCGCCTTTTACAAGTCTGTTCTCTCCTCTCCCCCCCGCAAGTCCCGGAGATGACGAAATGGATCACATCCGTGCACAACGATCGGGATGGACGGCGCGAACTTGCAATGGCGGCTGTCGTATACCATGCGCCGCGCGCCGTCCAACGGCATTCGCCCTGCTTGTGAGACGGTGAAAAAAATCAAAATCAAAGTCGCAGCGAATACGTTCATTAACATGGATATACAAAGTCGTGATATCACCATGGTGGTTTGCAAGAAGGAAAGTGTTGGGCGGCAGATTGCCCATTTCGTCATCTATTTTACGGGCTGACGATGAGTCAAGGCGTCACAAGACGGCACTGATGTCGGCGACATACAGAAAAGACAGACGATTGCTAGTAAAGAGAACAAGGACGGGAAAGAGCGCGTTCACTACTCGGCGTCGCCACCAGCAGCGACGGCCTTGGCGGTGTCGCCGTTGGTAGCGGCGGGTGCGTCGACGGCCTTGACATCGCCCTTGGCGGGAGCATCCTCCACGCCATTGGCAGCCTCTTCCTCGTCGGCCTCGACCTCCTCCTCTTCACCCGCGGCCTCTTCGGCTTCCTCCTCCTCCTCCTCCTCAGCGGGCTCCTCGGCATCGGCCGCGTCATCCGTGGCCTCGGTCTCGGTCTTCCGCTTCTTCGATGGAGGAGCTTTCTCTGTAAAGTCAATACGTTAGCATGGCCGTCAAGCAAGTTTGATAGCGCGAGCGCCATCAATCCATGGTAGCGTAACTTACCGTCTGCACCATTGGCTTCCGCTTCTTCCTCGGCATCGCCCTCTTCCTCTTCCTCTTCCTCCTCCTCCTCTTCTTCTACATCGTTATCACCCTCCTCTGCGTCTTCCTCAGACTCGTACCTAGAGCGCAAGTTATGTCAGAGCTGGTCTCTTGAGATAGGACAACGGAGAGAGCTCTCCATTAGGAGTTATAGCCACTGGTGCCCGCCATAAAGCCAAGCGCATAGTCGCGATGGCATCAGGTCACCAGGTGTAACTGAACCCATGGACGCGCAAGCGGGCTCAGAGCATCTCCAGGAGCATGACTTGACACTCACTCACTGCTCTTCAAGGGAATTGGGCGCGAAGCAAAGAGCAGGTTGACTTACTCCTCTTCTTCTTCACCGTCGTCGTCGGGAAGGGAGACAAGCTCCTGCTCCTCCTCTTGCTTTCTCTTGCGGGTGGACATGTTATAAGAGGGTCTTGATGGGTTCAATTGGGTAGAACGAGGCGTTCCGGAATGGGGTTCTCGGTGGGAAACTTATAGTAGATGGAAGGGAAAGGGAAAGAGATGTAGGAGAAGCAGAAAGAAAAAAGAGAAAGTTGGGGGGCAGCCAGGACGAAAGGTAGGTAGACCGGCGCAAGGAAAGCTCGAGGGGGGGAGGACGGGGCAAGCCCAGAGGTGGGTGGGTGCGTGTCGATTGGTGGTACCTCTCTACAGTAGATGCGCAATGGGTGGGAGTAAGAGGAGAAGGGAGCGCGCGTCGGTGGTGCGTTATGGTGCGGTACAGTGCGGTGCGCAGGCAGAGCGCGAGAGGGAGAGGGCGAGAGAGAGGGGTGGGGAGGAGGAAGAGGAGGAGGAGGAGGGAGCTCCCTCTCAGCTGTGAGGTGTGCGCTCTGCCATACCGTTTGCGAGGGAACGTGTACGAGGCAGACCCAAAGCCAGAGACACAGCCAGAGGCAGAGCCAAAGGAGCAAGTATCAGACCAGGCTCTGGAGCCGGCCCGGGAACAAGAACTGGGCGAGGCCTTGAGGAGTAGGAGGGAGCACCAAGGTGATGGAGGGTGGCTGGGGGAGCTTCGACTCGATTGACTGGGGGTTCCGGCGATTGAACCTCAAAGACAGAACGACAAGATGGGTGAAGGGGAGTGGAGGGGGGAGGGGTGAACGAAAGAGTCAAGTTTGATGAAAGATCCAAACAGGGAAATCAAGTTGGTCTCCCTACTTGATCGAAGGTCGTCCTCAGAATGTAGTTGGTCACCGAGTGAGAGAGAAAGCTCGGACCTCTATCTGTGGAGGAGGAGAGCAGCATCATTATCCCTGTTTGAACCTTTGCGTGCAGCAACGGCGGCAGCAGCTTAGAGTCAGCACTAACATTAACAGCGGCAGCAGCAGCAGCAGTTCCAAGGTGGGGGAAGAAAGACAAAGCTCCGATGCTTTGCCGCGGCTGGGCTTGCTTGATCCCCCTGCCCAAGACCACTCTTCCAACTCGCTTTCTCGTTGCTCTCGGTGACTGAGGCTAATACCATTACCCCTGTGCGAATCGAGAGCTCTGAAGCTCTGGCGACAGAGCAGGAGCTGTGGAAGCCAATAGGAACCCTCCCTCGCTACCATTACTCCGCTCCGAACACACCCTTAGTGTGACAGAGGAAAACAAGCCAATCGACTGGCTGCTGACGTGATTCTGATCGGAAACGGGTCAACGAGCGTCATCACGTGCGCTAAGGCTCTTCCGTCACTTATAGTGTACGAGTCGCGCTTCCGTTGGGGCCGTTGCTCCAGCAGTGCCTTCCTTGGCTTGCTTGTGTTATGCCTGAGGTACCTACATGCCTTAGTATAACCTAACTGCACTTGCAGCCTTGCGTAGATAGGTAAGTAAGCTGGGCCTGCAGGCTGGAGCCAGCTCGTCGATCGACATACAGGGCCGAGTGTGAAATCAGCCGAAACGAAACAAAATGATTCAAGTTGATCGGATAGTGAGTGAACACTAGAAAAGGACCCTAAGGAAGTCGGAACATCCTCAGCGGCTGTCGACTGACTTATGCGGTATCTCGAGGCAGAAAGAGGAAAGGAGACTTAATATTCCGTAGAGCAAAAATGTATTGACAACGAGAAGCTGAGGCAGGTGCATAGAGTCGGCTAGTGCGAAGTCAACGGGCAACGGAGTGACTCTCGACCTACTGCTTCTGTATTAAACCAATTGTATTGCCGGGCGTAGTAGATTGGGAACCACTTGGTTCTCCGCAGGAATGATTCGCGCCAGAGGTGGACGAACAAGGACCCGCCGTACCGGGTTGGACGCGACCGCGACAGCCCGCAAAGTGGGAATGTCCTTTCGGACACAGAACCTTCGGGAGTTTGGCGCAACCTTAACGGCGTTGGACATGCTGTCCATATTTGGCGGAATCATAGCACGAAGTCCCTGACTATATGCTAGTCGCTCGGGTTGGGGGGCCGGGAGTACGAAGAAGAAACCACCTCTCTCTTGATGGGCGTTGTTCAGCTGCTTGGGGGTTTCTCCTCATGGTCGGCTCGAGGGAAAATGAGACAACGCCGATCTAGAAGCCGGAAAAAGGCTGACATGTTGATAGTGTTGATAGTGTTGATAGTAAGAAGCAAGGGAAAGACAAGTATTAAGAGAGAAGAATAAGGCCTGGGGGCCGGGACAGGCCGAAAGATTATTGCTTCTGCTGCTCGGTGCTCCCCATATCATCCAGACAACCAGAGCTTGCTCCCGAACTCGGTCCTGACTGGTCTAGCGTAAAGTAACACTGGGATGCATTTTACTTCAATGTTGATTGGCACATTTGCAACACAGAAGGGGAGGGGGACATGAAGGCGAGACTCGTTCATCGAATGAGTTACCAAGGGAGAATGCAACTGGAGCGTCGATGATGCCGAGATGACGGTGGCTCTGGGTGAAGAAACAGCGAGTTCTGGTCAACTTATCGTCTTTAATCATCTGCCGGCCCAGACAGTTGCGTTCGTAGTTGAGCAAACGAGCCATATTTGGGCGAACGCAATGAAAATGGTAAAGGCGAGCAACGAGTCGCACGTTTTGAATGCCTTCCCCGCAAATATTATACTGGGGTCCACCATCGAGATCTGCCTTTCGTGATGACTGGTGAGGAAGACGGGATGGTGCATGTCTGCTGGCTTCGACTTGCACGACATCTGTCTAATGGGTATCCGCCAAATCATGTTAGCTTCTCGGGGCCTCGTAGCTCTCACTTCTTTGCTGGCAAATGTTGCGTCAGGAAAAGTGGTACGATTCCTAGGGATGCAAAGTTTGAAAGGAGGGGGCCATCGTTGCCGAAGAGTCGCAAATTCGAGACTGGAGGATGGCGACCCCCGCAGCTGGCCGTCAAAAGCAAACGGCCTTCCGACAGAAACAGAGCATCAGGATAAGGTCATGGCGAAGATCAATACAAAGACAAAAAAAAAAAACAAGTGAGAAAGATAGGGGATGAAAAAAAAAAGCGACAAAAAGAAGAAAGATTAGAAGGTGCCCTGGTCGACAACGGGAACTGACGCAAAAATGTGTTGTCTTCCTCGAAGAAGGTAGGTAGACTGGACCAGCGGGAAGAAAGAAAATGACGACGGCGTTTTTCAAAAAGGGAGGTTCGGTCAGTCAGGATCGGAATCAGGCCCTGATCCGGGAATTTGAGAGATCATTGGGCAGGAAGGGAAGGGGGGAACTCATTCGGGAATAGCCTCAGGCACCAGGGGCATATATACTCTGATTACGGATACCTACCTACCTAGGTACTGTAGTATCCGTACCACGTACTATAGGTACCTAGCAAAACCTCTTTGCCGTCCCTTCCCCTGAAGCTGTCCCAGTGGGAAGAACCGCCAGCCAAGAGGTCGTGGAGGCTTTGCTGCGAGTACCCCTGCAGGCAGCGGCGCCGGCCCATCTTCCCCTGCAAGTGGTTGCGTTTGATGTTCGGACGATGCGGTTGGCGGGTTGCGGCTACGGGCGGTACCAGCTGCTCTGCCATAATGTGGCTGCCACCATGGCTTTGACCTCGAAGCTCTGGGAAGCTGCCGTATTATGTTGAGTGTACCAAGGGGGCTCGTGTCCCGAATCCATTGCTTTCGCAGTTCCAATGTCGTCTATCGATGGTTGGTGACGGACGCATCGATCATGCTCTGCCAAAGCCACCGGCTGTTCCGCTACCTGCTCTTGTCCCGCCGAGTCTCTCCTGTGCCACGCAGTCAGTCGTCTTTCAGTCGTATTCGCCAGTCATGTCTTAGCAGCGTCTGCCCATGCCGTGGCTAAGCAAGGGGGGGAGCCGAGGTCGCGTTGGAGGCACCTAGTGTGCTCTATAGTATAGGTAGTATAAGAGGTAGGTAGGTGGCAGTAATGCGCAAAGTACGGATACCTACAGTGGATAGTGTATTATTGGCCTTGGGTGCGTACAAGGGAGGCGGGAAGCCCGCTGGGGGAAACATGCAATCAATGGTATGGATACAGGTAGGTAGGTACCTGGAAAAGGGTGTGAGATTGCCTGAGGGGCCAGGTACTCCGCCAAGGGCCAGTTGATGGAATTTGCTTCTCGAAGAAAGAAACGGGGGTATGGCCGGGAGGCGAGGCGAGGGAGAACCGTGGATGTGGGCCATTGGATACATGAGCTGACCAACTTTACCAGGCTTGAGGAAGATAACTACTTACCTAATGAGAGCCTGCGGGGAAGGAGACCAAGCACCTTGGAGCAGTTGTGCGAAATTGAATGACGCTCTGGCTCTGAACGGAGCGGAGCTGAGTCAAATTGACGAGCTTTCTTTCCTTGCTTTCTTTCATAGTCTGTGTGTGCATGTGAGAGGCGATGAAGCTGAGGAAACTGAAGGGAAAAGAAAAAAAAAAGAAAAAAAAAAAGAGAGAGATGTAGGATGACTCTTGATACTCACCGTTCTAATCAATCTGTCCAGCCGTGTCTTCCTTTTCGGGATGGGTTCAGGTTGGTGGTCTCATTGAACTTTGGTCTTAGTCTTTGGGGGGGCCTATGGCTCCATCCAGTGTTACCTTCCAGAGCAGAGAAGTGGAGTACAGTGAGTGAACAAGCTGATGGCAGCAGGACTGCTGGCCCGTTTTGGTCTTCATCAATAAATAACCATGGCGATTTTCGGTTTGATTTTGAAATGCGGATACCGAACATATTGTATACCCCCAAGGTACGGACGGACGGATACCTGATAGGATACTTAATCCATTTGGTGACCGCTTTGTCGCCTGTTGGCCCGTCCGCTTCATTCACAAGTATCTTGAATCTCGGGATATTGGATTTCCATCTCCTCACAGCCAGCCACGTCAGGAGAAGACGGCAAGCGAGAAGAGCAAGGACGATCCAACTGTGTCCAATCTCCTCATCTTAGCCAGTCCTCGCTCTTGCTCTCGTCCTCGACCTTCATCTTTCGTCTTTGTCCCGCCATCCTTCCTCTTCCTTCCCTCGTCATACCTACCTACCTTACCTTACCTTACCTACCAAGGTACCTACATACCTACCCACCTACCTGAGGTATTCTCGGGTCCTTCCTTCTGATCCTGCATATTTCCCTGCCGCTCCTGCCAAACCGTGTGCAGAACCCGCAGCTGTGCTCACTCGTACCTGCATCTGCCTCCTGTACCTGCACCTGCAACTTGCATCGCGTCTGTCTGAGGTGCAGTGTCATCCATCGTTGGGAGTAGTGGCCCCTTCCCTTCCTCTTTCCCTACCGCCTCCCGCCGTCATCTTCGGCGGTGTTTCCCCTCTCTCTCAGTCCCCTCCCCTCCCCTCCCATCAATCAATCTCACAACCGTCTATTCGTTGTTCGTTTACCTACCTGACCTACCTAATTTACCCGAATAATATCCCTTCCACCTTCCTCATCTTCCTTATTCACGCTCTCTCGTCGTTTCTCCCATTTCTGCCGTCTGAGCCTTTTCTTTCCTCTATGACCAAGGCGCCAAGCTGCCTGTAGAGAAAAAAAGTAACAACAACAAAAATAACACTACCTCCTTCGCTCGGCCACTCTTAACCACAATCTGCTCCTTTGCAATCTGACTGCACGGTCCTGCAGCAATCCGCCTGTCAAAAAGACAACCAATCAGGCCGGCCTTCAAAACATCCGGCCGCAGCCATCTTTTCTTCTGCCTCGTGGCAGCGGCCTACAAAACTCTGGCGCACAAGTTAACCGCCTATTCGTCTCCGAGACATTTCAGAAATCCTGGCCAACGCCGCATATGCCCAATCCGACCGATACCTGCTGCAAATCACCAAAACAAAAGAAGAAGGAAGACATCCTGCGCTCGGAAGCCTGTCCTGTCCGTCAGCTTACCGACCCACGACGACCTGTATCGATTGCTGTTTTCGCCTAGTTGGCACGTCCTGAGCTTGAGCCAATGACGACGAAGCCCCTGTCTGGGTCCAAACGCTCGCTTCAGTTTTAGTATCTTCATCTGCGACAGTTCCCTCCCCCCATAAAGACATTCATTCTTACCATCCGCCAACCACCAACCGCTACTTTGGTTCGTCCAATCCAATACCCTTGGCCGATTGGAGGCTGGAGTCCCGGAGGCTGTCACTACAATAATACGCCGCATCAGCCGGATCCCGCTCCCTTTTTTCTCCTACCACAAGACGACCCTCTCCTGCATCTGGACCCTGTCTGTCTGGGCCGTCTCCGACTCCTCTGCGTCTCTTGTTTCGCAAGTTTCAACCGACCAACCATTTCGTTGACTCAACTGTTGGCCGATCTTTCACTTCCAGCTTCACCCCTTACATCCAGCCCCCAGTTTACAGGCGCGTGCGCATGAACCGTCTTCAGGGTACCACCTCGTCTCCCATACCCTGTGACGCTGGAAACCTGTCGTTCCTTGCTCGACGCAACCTGCTTGTCACCTTTTCTTCTGCCTCGCCTTCGTACCGACCATTCTTCAGCTTGCTGCATCCCGGCATTTAGCAGCAAACGGTTATTGAGCCCACTCCGTCTGGCCAATATCCATTGCTCGTCGCTCTGACTACAACTGGGTTGCTTCCAGACGCATTGCAAGGTTCATGCATGTGCTGCAATGGTGGTATCGTCAGGAACGAACGGCCTTGAGTATCCTACCGCAATCTGTCTGCACCACCGTCACTTGAACACACGCTATTGTAACACCCGTCATATACACCCTAGCACTTGCCCGCAGACACCCGCCAAAGAAGAAGAAAAAACCACAACGCCTGCCATTCCCAACGCGTTCTGCGTCAGTACAGTTGCTCGAGTAGTGTTTGCCGCTGCCATATAACGGCCAGAGGGTAGTAATCAACATGACCCTCATGGCCGTGGCAGCGGACTCTGTCCAGCCCGATGCCCAGATTATCCCGGGAGCCATGGCAGACCAGGGCCCCGACGTCAACCGTCCGAGCAACATGAAGCGTCGCCAGTTCGGTATTTATGCTTCAAGGCGGCCTCATCCGAAACCTATCCCAACTTCCGACGTTCCAGAGCGTCCCGAATCCGACTTCCCAGCAGCCCACCCACAACCCTTGCCCACATCTCCTCCCCGCTGGGACTCGTTGGCCAACAGCTCGAGCAATTTTGTAATGCAACAAAACTCGATCAACTCCCACGTGCAGTCCCTCTCTCCTCGACGTACTGCCTATGATTCCGACCGACATTACCCTTCCTCCCCTACGTTCCGCTCGCTGGCTCCGAGTCCGAGCCATGACCCCGAAGACGAATTGAGTGCAGACGAATGGACCAGCAGAGCCCTCGCTCGTTCGACAAAACCCCCGTTTCCCTACGACGACGATCATTCCTCGATAGACACCATGCAGGTCGACAATTTCTCCCGTCCGAGAGGGCCTAGCATCAAGCAGCCCCTTCAAGACTCTTACCGCTCACGAGCCAACCAGTCCCCTTCAGAACCGCGCTCTGACCCCAACTCGCATCAACATGCATGGCCGCGGTCAAGAGGTCACTCCGGGTCTTCTGCGAGGTCGGCCTCGACGTTTGCATCGCTTCCGGCCGCAGGGAGCGACCCCTACGAACCCCGGGCACCGTCTCGTCTGCGAAGTGCACCGGCTCCGTCCGGCCTTGCCCGCCCCCCATTGGCGTATGACCGTGTCGACAGCTCGAGTTCCGGTTTGTCGGCATACGCGCGCGAGGCACCGTGGATGAGTGGGGAGGACGAGATGAGATCGAGTTATCGATCTCAAACGACTGCGTCGAGTGCACAGGGAACGTACGTGACGGAAAGAAGCAGTGTTCTCACGAAGAACAGCTCAATCCCATCGCTGTACGCTAACGGGGAGGAGCTTAGTGTCGAAGACGTCATGGGTATGTACGAGAAGGGCTTCCGAGACGACTCGAGCCCCGAAGACAACGACGACGTTCGTCCGGTTCCGGCCGCCGAGATCGCCAAGCGAAACACTCGAATGCTGGAAGTACTGAGCGAGCCACGACCGGTACACGCCGGCTCTTTAGCCGTCCCGGCTCCCGAAACGATTATCCCCGATTCGACGGCCATGTTTAGCATCTCTGGGTCACCGGCCTCTTCGCCTACAGAGATCGACCTGCACGACCACGATGAAAAGGAGGACGAGAAGGACACAAAGGTCGAGAAGGAGAAGCGGGACTCTGCAAAGTCGCTTCAAAATGATGCACCGCCCGTATCCCCACAAATGGACAGTCCCTCGGCCTCCTCTACACAGACGGCCGTGGAGCCCGAGCCGGTTGAAATTGAAGAACCAGGGACACGAGACCGTTACGGTTTCAAGAAGGCCAACCAGTATATCACCAGACAGCAGTACGATGCCTGGGATAAGGGTTACTCGGAATATCTCGATCGGCGGCGCAAGAAGTGGACAGCTTTTTTGCGAGAGAATGAGCTCATGACTAACCGCCCTGAACGTTTCCCTCCCCATAGTGCGAAGGCAAAGCGGTTCGTCCGCAAAGGGATCCCCCCTGAGTGGAGAGGGGCGGCCTGGTTCTACTATGCTGGGGGCCCTGCCATCTTGGCAAAGCACGCGGGCCTCTATGACACATTATTGAAAAAGAAGGCTAGAGATGTTGATGTCGAGGCTATCGAACGGGACCTTCACCGGACCTTTCCTGATAATATAAAGTTCAAGCCGGCAAACATGGCATCGAAACCCAACACGGAGCCTACGCGAGAGGGCCAGCCAACGGAGGAGGGGATGGACGAGCCTGTGATCATCTCGTCTCTCAGACGAGTGCTACATGCCTTTGCCATTTATAACCCCCGGATCGGCTACTGCCAGAGTCTCAACTTCTTGGCGGGTCTACTTCTCCTGTTCATGGACTCGGAAGAAAAGGCTTTCTGGCTTCTGAATGTCATCACCCGTGTGTACCTGCCTGGCACGCACGAAATGAGCCTTGAGGGCTCCAAGGTGGATCTCGGTGTCTTGATGAACGCCATCAGAGAGTCCATGCCTGCCGTTTGGGCCAAGATTGGCGACGATATGGAAGCTGACCCGAATGCGACACGGCCGGCCAAGCCCATAAAGAAGCCAAGGTCGAGGAGAAAAAACCAGCCCAGCATTTCATCCAACAGACTTCCTCCTATTACGCTCTGCATGACAGCCTGGTTCATGAGCTGCTTCATTGGCACTCTACCAATTGAGAGTACGCTTCGCGTTTGGGACGTGATCTTCTATGAAGGGTCCAAGACGCTATTCCGCATTGCCCTGGCCATCTTCAAAATAGGCGAATCTGAGGTCCGGTCCATCTCAGACCCTATGGAGATGTTTTCCGTTATCCAAGCAATGCCTCGTCGCCTATTGGACGCGAATGCCCTTATGGAAGCCTGCTTCAAACGCCGCAACGGATTTGGCCACATTAGCCAGGTTACAATTGACACCGAGCGCGAGGAGAGGCGGGTCAAGGTCCAGACGGAGCATCAACGGGCGGCCACATACACGAACGGTACGGCGGCAAGTGGTAACGCTACTGAAGGCGAAGGAGAGGTCCGGAGAAAAGGCACGCTTTTTGGACGCAGGAAGTCGGGTAGACCAGCGGAGGTGATGTGATTTCGGAACGGAAACCGCACGCGGAGAACCAGACAGTTGCATGCATGCATTGAGCCACGGCGTTTTGGGGGGAATTTTGCATTTTATGGTAATGACTACATGGCATGCGGCACACTTGGCATTGGCGAGCGAAAAGAACGGATATCACTATAAAGAGGGCGCGGCCACCACCTCCCCTCCAGCAGTTTCGGAATTTTGGTGGGTACAAGGAGGTGTGTACCAAAGATTGATTGCCTGGTCGGGACCAAGTAGCAATGTCTCGTCAAGTTGTAGAAGAGGTAGATTCCAGGAAGCATCTATCAGTGCTCATAAATTCTTCTTTGTGCTGAGTAAGATCAACCACCCATGAGGTAATTGTGAATAGAAAAAAAATTGTACTGGAATCGTGAGGCGGTCGGACTGTCTGTCGATCACGATGCCGGGAACAAAAGCACGCGAGTTTGATGATGATTAACTGAACCTTGGATTTGGGGTTTCCGTAGCATTCTCGTCTGAGACCTGTCCTAAAAACACTCTTCATCCCGCGATAGAATATATGGAACCTGCCTGTAATTCTATCATTGCGGATAGCTCTCTAATGATGTCGTCCAAACCCGAGTGGCCACTGCCACATTCTCGTCCGCTCGAAGTGTTTGTAGTACGAAGCTGAAAAGACCTCCAAGGCCATAAAGCCTAAAACATCCGAGATCCCCTTCTACCCGCCTGAACCACCCAAACGCCGGTAATGCTCGCCGTTTTCAAGAACTGAAACGCCATCGTTTTTGATTGAATTCCCTGTGTGCTGTTACTCGAAACGCTCGACCCATGTCCGACGTGTGTTTCTATGGTATTGTTGCTCCATCCATGACCCCAAGGCCCATTCCGCCTTCACCGGCAATGGACAGGTAAGGTAGGTTTCTCATTTGGTACCAGCGGCGGCAGGCTCGGCGACGGAGAAGTTGGGGGTGCCAGCTGCATAGCGGGCGACGTACTGCTTGGCCTGCTTCTCGAACTCGGGGCGGTTGTTCTTGTATTCGTCAGCGATGCGGGTCTCGAGGGGGTCGTCGGGCTGGGGCTCGGCAAGAAGGCTGCGGAGGGCCTCAAGGACGGCGGCGAGCTTGGTGGCGGGCTTCCAGTTCTCAGACTTGAGCATGCCCATACATATGTTGCCGGCGGCGTCGTTTGTGATGTTGGGGTGGTAGATGCGGGTGGCGAACTTTACGACGGGGGCCTTGAAGGGGTAGTCCCGAGGCAGTTCGACGATCACGGCGAAGATGCCGCCGGCATAGGGGCTGTTTTCGGGACCAGCGATGGTAACGTGCCAGGTGTGCAGATCGGCGTCGCGGGCGAGGGAGATGGTCATGCCATCGGGAGGGGAGGCAGTGATCTCGGTGAGCTCCTGGTGGTTGGTCGTGGCGGTTAGTTTCGTTTGATTCGAATTGGGTTCGCATGGAGGGGGTTGGAGAGCAAGGCAAGGGAAGGAGGAGGGCGAAGGCAAGTATGGAGGGGAGTATGGAGGATGAGCGGCATACCTTTGCGATTCGCTTGCTGGCCATGATGGGCGATGTTGGAGGAGAGCTGGCGCGGTTGAGGAGCTTTGCTGGTGCGAGCTGGTGGTGTCCCTCAAGGTTGCTCAAGGTTGGGAGCTCTTGATGGGCAAAATGACTAAGTGGGTCGGTAGCGGGTCGGGAGCTTCCGGCCGGCGTCGAGCAAGGTGAGAGCCTTTCCAAATGTCCTAGATATGATTTCTGCGGTAGCAGAGTTCGCGTGACGTTGTATTTTGTCGTGATTCCGATAACGGGTTGTGTTTTTGTGGTTGGTATTGCTTTGCAGGAGGAGGAATCAGCGCGCCGTACCGGCCATCGATGGCGGGGTAGCTGCTTTTAAGGCTTTGGTGGGGTGAGGTGAGGTCACAATCGCGGAAGAAGCAGTCAGTCGCCGCCTGCGGTCTCTTGAAAGAACAGCACGGAAGTGGGGCAGGTTTACTGCGGCAAGCGTTGCAGATGGTCAAGGAGGAAGCAATTAATAGGTAGGTAGTGGCAGAACTGAGAAAAAAAACATCTTCACATCTTGAGAGGAGTCGGGATTGTTTTCATGTAGACAAGATTGTGCTTCATCCTTGATCGGATATACTTGTACTGTACTATCCAAACAAATTTGTTTATCGTGAGCAGTGTACAGTCAAAGCTACTGCTTGGAGCGAGCCCAGAAACTATGCTATCCACAGCCGACAGGCCATTCTGAGCTAGAAACAGGTCTTTTGAGATCACGACGCCCTCAAAAACAAGATAGTCTCTTGTTCTCGGGCTCCCAGTAAAAATCCCAAGAATGCTTCTCCGACAGCCCTAGCTTCGGAAGGGCCTGACGGCTCGCCTGCTGCAATGTCAGCGCTCCGCAGCAGAGACTACTTTAAGTCTTCTGGACTCCTTTCAATATTTCTGACCGCGGTGGTCCATGTTAAGGGGCAACGGCTGTCGCGCTGCCAGCTTCTGCCTGCTATGCAAGATGCAGCAATCACTTAGCGGGTGACCTCTTGGCCAGGGTTCCCTGAGCCTGCTCGCCACCCAGCCCCTAGGGCTACATAGCTACTAACCACGTAAGAATGCATGGCTTCTGACAACGAAGAGATCTGAAGGCTTCACAGAATGGCTTCAACCCCGTAGCACCGACACGTATATCGTCCATCAGCTTCGATGCTTTCTTGCTACGTCAACGAACCATCAGAACCGGGCTGGTAGGGCATACTCGGACCTTGTGCGGTTTGTTTTGGGCAATCATCAAAGTGACCGGACCGGAGGAAAAGACGTGCCTTCCGATGCCTACATACATTAGGTAGGTAGGTAGTAGGACATCTCGGGAATTGGGGATTGGTGGCAGCCGAGAGTCCCGATAAACCCGGGGCTGGATTCCTCACCCACCTCCTGCAGTGCAGCGATGGATCAATTGGCTGATGAACTAATCAAAATGGACTATGGGTTGATCAATGAATGAATGGACCACCAACAAACCAAAGCGCGAATGCGGAAACGAGAAGCGGACGACTCAGCTACCAGTCAAAGGCCTGGAACACGACGCTACTGCTGCACCCTTCGTAACTTCGGTCTCTCTCTTATTCTTACTAGCGGTCCCTGAAGGAGGAGGAGGAGTCGGATGAGGAGGAGGAGGAGGCTTGTGGTCCAGCCTAAATACCTACCTAGTTACTTTTGACCTAGTGCTGTAGACCGCGAAAGAAGGGTCCTCCCCCTCCTGTTAACTCTCGTCAAGCCTATTCCCTCATCTTGCCCTGTTTTCCAGATGCTCACATGGCTACGTCAACAACTGGATCGGGCACGAAGCAAGCATACCTACGCCTTCTCCTATCGCCGCCGACAGTATTCGTTCCTCAACATACCTATTCTACGCATACACTCATCCACAACTCAGTCTCCACAACGCTCACGCACATATCCATCTCCATCTCATCCGTCAAACCCGTCCCATCACTCGACCGCCAACGGACTCGCCGGCGCATAACCGAGAGAGGTCCTTAGCGCCAATTCTAGGAAACCCATCCGAGTCCATTCACTTGACTGCAGCCGCCACCGCCGCCATCGCCGGTTCTTAAAATCTCTCCCTTCGTGCCCCACGCCACGCAGTAAGCAAGCAAGCAATTGCAACTAGACCTTCCTTCATGCCCTGAATCCCGAATACGTGTATTCCCAGTTTCCACTTTGATGAGCTGTACACACTACACTACACTTGACTTGCGCACATACGCACGCGCATCTCTGACCCGGCACCACCACCACTCATGTTCACTCAATCCTGTTGCCTGTCAATGATGAACCTTGCGAACGACTCGTCCGTCTAACACTACTTGTTTCTCCACGCCTCACGGACTCTTCACTACGGTGTACCCCTGACTTTGTTTAACCGGAGCCCAGCCCATTCGTCGTCGCTTACCTTAACCCCCTCCCTTACATGTACTTTACCATACCTTGACCTCACTCTATTCCTGAGCAGTTTTCCCCCCTCCACTGCTTGATCCGACATCTCGTCCTCCTCCACCACCGCCAGCCATAAGTCCTTCGCTATCTGTAAAGGCTGCTTAGCATTGCTGGCCCACCTAGCATGCCTCTGCCCTCTATCACCCAACCTTCCCCGTCAACACAACCCGATTCATCAGCATAAGTCTTCTATTATATAGTTGAGGCATTGGCGGCTTTCAGCTCCCAAGCCCCCCAGTCTCTAGCGTTTAGCCCTGCAGTTCTTGGCTCTCAACCTTCCGAACGGCCATTTATCGCACCTCTGTGCCCATTTTAATTCCACTACGGATAACCACAACCACGGTGAAGCTCCAGACAGACCCCCCTTCAATAGCCTTCATCGGCTACGAGATTATCTTCGCCCATCAGCAACCCAGCTTCGGATTCCCAACCCGTGTTTCAGCGCGCTGCAAGTCCGTTGCCTGGGATCTCGCCGGAGCACTTCCGGTTTCCAGTAGCCCTTGCAGCTCCGACGCCCCGACTCAGGTGCAACAAGACGGGCAAAGAAAAAAAAGAAAAAAAAAAAGGTCTCGCGACAGATTGTATTTCTTCAACTTGAGACTGACCACTTCTTGAACACCAACTTCTCAGCGTCACCATACTTGTCACCATGAGTAGACTAGGGTCATGGTTCCGCTCGTCGGCCAAGGGGAGCAGCAGTGCGAGCCCGGCCTCGTCGTCGCTCAACCTATCCTCTAAGGAGCTGACCGCCAAGGAAATGGCCGATATCGAGGATGCCATGACGGCCGCAGCCTTCATCATGAACGACGACATTGATGGCGCCGAGGAGCGCCTGCGGAAGGGCGACTCGGCCTTTCACCAGCTGGGATTGTCTATGACGACATTTCTCCGCTCTGTCCTCGGGTTCGAGAAGGAGGTCATGAACGAGGCCTCAAAAAGGCTGGCCGACACCGAGGCCAAGGCGTGGGCGGACTACAAGAAGGCCGAGCGTGAGGGTCAGGCCTCGAGCAGCAGGATTTACCCACCGGGGACCGAGTTTCTGCTCATCCACGCCGAGTCTCAGCTCATGGCGGCCGTCGTTGCCGTCCTTCACGAGAGCCTGACAGAGGCACTCAAGGGCTTCTACAAGCTGCGCAAGGCCTTTGTCACCCTTGACGGCATCATGTTGCAGGAGGCCAAGGCGTTGGAGAAGGACAAGGAGAAGGCGGACACGCCCCCGAGCGAGGAGAAGATGCCCGGCAGTTTCGACGACCAGGAGTTTGCCGACCTGAGCCGCAACGACGACAGCGACCTAGATTTCGTCGACGCCAGCGAGGTTCCCAAATCGGAGACCGGGACGCCGGTGGAGAATAAGGCAAACGGCTCGGCACCGGAAAATCCGGCTCGAGAGCTTGCGGCGCTCGACCTGAACTCGGGCCTGTCGACGCCCTCTTCCGGCGACGCGAAGCTGGCGCCTCTGCAGGTATCGTCTCCCATGGGCGATGACTCGGAGACCGACTCGGGCGTCTTCTCCAACCCCGTGGACGCCTTTATCCACAGCGGCGCCAACATGTGCTTCGGCATGCTCCTCTTCATGCTTAGCATGGTTCCGCCCGCCTTCTCCCGCCTCCTCTACGTCGTCGGCTTCCGCGGCGACCGCGAGCGCGGCGTGCGCATGCTTTGGAAGAGCACGCATTTCGACAATCTTAACGGCGCCGTGTCGGGCCTGATCCTCCTCGGCTACTACAATGGCATCATGGGCCAGGCGGATATCACGCCGGCCGAGAGGGACTTTGACGCTGACGCAGAGATGATCGGGTACCCAGCGAAGAGGTGCGAGGCACTTCTGGCGTCTATGCGGACGCGGTACCCAGATTCGCGCTTGTGGCGTGTCGAGGAGTCCCGCGTCATGGCGCAGCAGCGCCGCCTTGCCGACGCTATCCAGCTGCTCACCACAGGTCAGGAGTCCAAGATGCGACAGGTGACGGCGCTCAACTGCTTCGAGCTGGGCCTCGCCGCCATGTCGCACCAGGACTGGGAGCTGACACAGAAGACGTTCCTGCACTGCCTCGAGCTCAATGACTGGAGCCATACGTTGTACTACTACATGGCCGGTTGCGCGGAGCTCGAGCTCTACCGCGACGCGTTCCACGGCAAGGAAAAGGACGAGGTCGAGATGCGGAGACGGAAGAAGAAGGCCGAGGAGCTGTTTCGCAAGGCGCCCACGATGGCAGGCCGGAAGAAGTTCATGGCGCGTCAACTGCCCTTCGACACCTTCATCACCCGCAAGATCCAGAAGTGGGAGGACCGTGCTAAGGAGTTCAAGGTCGACCTGGCTGACGCCATCGCTGTCAGCCCCGCGCAGGAGATGGTCAACCTGTGGAACGGCATCAAGAGGATGAACGATGAGGAGCTAAACCAGTCGGCCAAAAGCCTGGCCTGGGAGCGGTGCACCCTGCCGGCCGAGGCCTTGGAGAAGGTCAAGAACACACCGGACGAGGCTTCCATCCGGTCCATCTCCTTGGCGGCCATATACCGGACCCTCGGACGGTTCGAGGACGCAAGGACCATTCTCCAGATGGAGGTCCTGAGCGCAGACAGGTAAGCCAACTTCTGGATTTTCTCCTTGTTCCAGCTGGTGGCGGGATACCGAAGCTAATAGCATCACAGAGCGGCGTTCAAGGGCCCCACAAAGGATGAATACCCGATGCCCATGGCGCACTACGAGATGGCAGCCGTAGCCTGGTTCGAGGTGTGCCAGCCGGAGAAGCGCACGCCCGCGGCCGACGAGCCAACGGATGCTGAGGGCCAGGCTAAGGCCGTGGAGGACTATCGCAAGAAGAAGACAGACGAGTGCCAGGGGTGGCTTGATAAAGTCGTCGCGTGGGAGGCCTTCGTTTTCGATGCGCGGCTGGGTATGCGGGTGCAGGCGGCGCTCGAGACGCTCAAGTGGTTCAAGAAGAAGAACGTGTGGGCGTAGACGGTACCATTGCTCCTTACGGAATCAAAGTATGCAGCAACATACATACACACACACACACACACACACACAGAGAGAGAGAGAGAGAGAGAGAGAGAGAGCTATATTGAGGCGCATCAAGACCCGGGTCTTCACGAGTGGGAGTGATTGAGCGGATGTAGACTTTTCGATACATACATATACATAGACGTGTTGGCTATTGCGTGGGGGGGGGGGGGGGGGGGTATTATTGGTAACATACAAGCAACTGCATTCTTTTTTACTGAATATCCAGGTCAGAATATCCCATTCACAACAAAACGTCATGAATGAACCTCCCTCTCAAGCGTTCTTCTTTGTTTTGCGGCTTCGACCCTTTGTCAACTCCTGGACCCCGTCCTGCAGAAACTCGGCCCCGTTGCTGGCCGCCCTCTCCCCTCTCTCCTTAACGCGATGCTTCTCTGCCTCGGCGCGCATGTCGTCGACGACGTCGTGCCCCTGGCTGGTCCCGTGCGCCCAGTCCAGCACCCCCCACGCGCCGTAGTTGCCGTCCCCCCTGCCGGCGTAGTGGACCGCCGTCCGGCGGGCGATGCCCCCCATGATGATCCCCGGCACAACGCTGTACCCGGACATGGCCATGGTCTCCTCGACGGTGCAGAAACCGACGAACAAGAAGTACGTCAGCAGGTGCGGGCGTAGGGCCAGGGCGGGAAGGAAGACAGGCGCGAGGCGGTGCAGGAGGAAGGGGAGCGGGTGGTCGGCGAAGAGCATCAGTGAGAAGGGCGGCGCGGCGCGGGCGTGGGCGTACGAGGCATGCAGCTTGTCAACGCGGACCAGGGCTGAGCGGCGGCCGCCGCTCCTGCCGTTGTTGCTGCTGCCATCCCCGCTGCGACCGTGGAGGACGCGCGTGTGGAGGTAGTAGGTCAGGACCTCGCGGGCGGCGATGAGGAAGGCGACGTGCTTCAGTAGCTGGAAGGGCAGAGGCAGGGTGGTGGAGGCACGGAAGAGGGGTCCATGGAAGTAGGAGGCATAAGCGAGGCTGATGCCGCCCTCGACGCCGGCTGACAATAAGAGGTTGAAGAGGGCCAGGAGCAGGATTCTGAGGAGGGTGGGACCGTGGGGGGGCGGGAGGGCGGAGGCGCCGCCGGTCTTGATGGATCCCGCGATGGAGGGGATGAGGGTGTCGAAGAGGAGGAAGAAGAGCGAGGGGACCAGCCAGAACATGATGCGGAGGGCGAGAACGCCGACAAGCTGGACCTTAAGAGGGCCGTGTGACAGGACGAGGGTCGTCCAGGTCATGTAGAAGAAGAGGAGGTTGAGGGAGGTCGTCCAGGATGTTACCGAGGGCGCGAGAAAATAGGAGACGATCGGAAGAGAGAGGAGGATATCCATGATGTTGGACTTTTCAATTGGTTGGCTCCTGGATTCGTGGTGTTGAGAGATAGGCGGCGGTGGGCGCGACGAGTGAGTTGACAGTGGGTGAAGAGGGTATTCAGTGAGACGCGACTGCTGGAAGCGAAAAGTCTCGTGTTTCGGTCGATAGGTCAAGGACGAAACGTCGGTGTTGTCAAAATCCTGGCGCGACAATAGATGCTACAAACCTGGAGAAGAGTTTATTGTCCTCGCGATAGAGCTGGCCTCGGCGCATTGTACTGGGCGTGAGCAAACAAGCATCGAGACGCACGTTGGCAGCCATGACGTAGGCCCCCGCGTATGTGTGTGAAGATAGCTAGTGAGTGCTGCGTTCCACATGGGACTAGCGCCAGAGCTGTACCGAATAAGAAGTCTCGCAAGCTTAACGTACCGGGGATAGGACAACTCCACGAAAAGCAGTGTTCAAGACGCACGGATTGTTTCGTTTATTGCGCATTTGAAAGATGTCGCCAGAGTGCATTGTCCTGTCCGCGCACGGCCGGTTCTGATCCAGCCGATTCGGAGATTGGGGGGTGGGGGGAGAGACCGCCAAATCCCGACTCGACCGTGCCGGAGCCGGGGCTGGGCCCATTTAACGCCGGTATGCCTGCCTCAAACAGAGCTCTACGTTCGATCACGCCGAGTACATTGCTCAGGTGCATATGAAGCCCAGTCGCGATTTCTTTTCTGGATTAAGCGCGAGAAAATCAGGAGATTGAAGAAGAGGAGAACCCCTAATTAGGCTTAAAGATTACCAGGCGTAGCCCCCATCTGCAAACTCAACCCCCTGGCCAGGCGCAAGGAGCAGCCACCGGTCCGGTACTAGGCAAGGTGTAGAACCTTCAACAGTCAGCTAACTGGGCGCAGTGCTGGAGCGGTTACTTACCATGTAACCGCAGGTTCAAATCTTTGCCCCCGACGATATCTTTTTCCTTGTCAGATTGAATTGCCATGAAATTTGTACGACTAAAGATTAACTCCCTTCCGATAGTAGGCGCCACAGATCGACCCCGGTCTATCACCATAGCTTGGAGCGGTTGAACGATGGGAATAGCTGATAAGACGTCCAATTTGACCAATCTCCATCTCGTTGGTTGCTACCTACTTATGTAAGTGATTTGATGTGTCATGCCGAACCCTAGCCACCAGTGTTCCGGAGTCTTGTCCTGGGAGACCAGTGCATCCGACCCTTCATGGCCGAGCTTCGTATGACTGAGGTTTCCAGACAGTCAATGTTCTTTATAAACACAATAACAGCATTCAGGGATGTACCAATCTCAAAGTCTCGCCACTCAACCAATTCAACAAGGTCCATGCCCTCCCGGAAGAAACACCATATCTCGAAGTCCATAAAGGAGATCGATCGTATTAGCTTATTATTTGGCGTTTGCCGGCGACCTCGCGCCGCGCGGCAGTCTAATCTATATCCTGCATACAAGTATTCGCAAACTTCATGACAAACACTTTTCGTGAACCCTCCCGGTCCGCCGCCGGCCCTTGTCTTCCCCGCGGTTCGCCATCCCCGGAGCTTGTCCTTAAGACATGCCAGCCTATTCCACCAAGCCTCCAGGCGGGCTTGACGCCGATGCTGTACTAAAGTGGTATTTGATACACAAGAAATCATAAAGACCACCAACTCGAAATATTGTTGAACTCCCCCCAAGCGGGTATGAATATATAGTAAGGTGGGGGGGTTCAAATCGTGAATGGATAAAGGTCATTCCGAACAAAAGAGAGAAATAAGAAAAAACAGAAATAAGAAACGTCAGGAAAATAAGCCGCCAAGAATATTCAAATCACCAGTGATTGCCAATAATCACTGCGAGGTTACATCTCCGCTTTACCGCGTGCCGGTTTTCCGCCCGCGGTCGTCCTTCTTGTTCGTGGCGCGCAGCCAATCATCCCACTCCTTGCTAATCTCCATGAGCACAGCACCCATGACGCTGGCGCTAGCCATCAGACCGTGGCCTTCGCCTTCGAGAACGCGGACTTCGCACCGCTTCATCGTCTTCCCGAGCCATTTGACGTTGTCGACTGGCACGCGTGTGTCGCGGCTGCCGTGATGAATCACCACAGGCCGCGTAATATCAACGTATCGGAAACCGATGGTATGTCTACGTTCTAAGCAGACCAATAAATCGACAGCAGGGTTGGCGTTTGTTGTCGCCAATTCCCAGATTGCATGCGTCAGCCTCGCGTCGTAAATGGACTGGCGCTCCTTGTCCACCAACGCATCTGAAGCGACTGTTAGGACCTGCGCAGTAGCATAGTGCCCCTGCGCTGACGCCGTGCCATCTGGTCGAATCCTATCCATGTTCTCCATCGCTGTCGGCGTCGGCCTCCCCAACGCATCATCGGCCGGGCTGGCGCGGTCGTACATGCCCATGTTTTCCTTGTCGGGGTGGCCGTCCCGGCCCGTCGCCGGGGTAGACTTGCGCTTGCCTCGTCTGGGGGTTTTGGGTAGCGAACTTGTGATGGAGCTGCTCGTTGCCGACATGAAAGAGCTGTTCGCGGCCTTCAAGAAGGTCGCGGGAAGTGCTCGCAATATCCGTTGCGAGGTCGGGATTGCATTGGTCGGCGGGAGCGCCTGCGAAGTGCCGAAGACGTTCATTTGCGAGGGCGGAATCCACGGCGCAAGCAGGTGGATCTTACCACGGATATGCTGGGGCATGCGTAGAGCAGTTGCCAGCGCGTAGATGGCACCGGCGGAGTGAGCGAGGATTGAAAACTTGGTAATTTTTAGAGCCTGGCAAATGGCGTAGACATCGTCGGGCCAGCTGAGAGGCGTTGCGGTTCCATCAGCGTACGGCTCGCTGTCACCCACGCCGGGTCTGTCAGGGGTGATGAGGCGCAACTTGAGCGTTAGCGCGAGCTCGTCATAGAATCCCGTGATATATCTCGTCAGCCCCATGCCCACACAGCAAAATACGGCAGATCCATCGGCGTCTCCCACTTCGGAAAAAGAAATGACTCGGCCGGTCTGCGGGTGCCGGATCTTTTGCGATAGACGGGGAGAGCACAAGTAAGACTCCACGGCGTCGTCGATGGAGTCTGCGCTACGAGGGCGTTCGTATCCGGTCGGCATGCTGCTGCGAGTGTCTGGTGATGCACCTGAGCTCGGTAAACCAGCCGGCTCCTCTCCCTTGGGGCTCAATGGCTGCGAGAGCCGTTTTAACCTGGAACTGCTGCGCTTCACCTTGATGGCCTCGCCTGCGTTCGGTACCTCGCGTGCCGATTTTCGTTTGTTTCGGTCAGCTATCAGTTCATCGCGACGACGGCCCTGAGCAACAGCGGGGAATGGCGCGCCATCCTCGACATCCTCCTCAAGCAACGGTCCTGTTGATGCCTGCAAGTCTTCGGTGTGTCTACTCTGGAACAATGGGCGGCTGAAAGACCTAAAAGGCTGATCGACCGAGGCGCTAGCCATATCATTTTCGGAAGCGTGACGAGACATGTGTTTCCGTCGCGATGACTTGCCCGTAGGGATCTGCTCCTCTGCCTCAAATATGACGTCGTTGCTGTTGGTGCTCTCTCTCTTGGACCTGGATGATCTCACCGATCCTCTCTTCGCATTGGGCCCGGTCTTGAAAAGGGACGAATCGCGAGCGGGGATGTCCCTGGGACTGGAAGCTGGATCCAGGGTCGGGGTCGGGCTCGTCATGTCGTGCCTGCGGGGGCGTTCTCGCGTGGGCGTTTCCGGGCTGTGGGTGGTCTCTTCGCGGATGGGTGTCTCAGCGAGGAAGGGGTCTGGTCGAAGGGTTGCTCCTGTGAAGCTATTGGAACTCCGTTCGCCAATGCTCAAGCGCTTTTTTTCTTCCTTGTCTCGTAGTCGCTCCTTGGAACTCATGTACATCAAGCCCTTGTGACTTCTGCCCTGCTTCCTGCCCCAGCTGTCGAATGAGCTTTGCCGCCTGAGTTCGGGGGTAGGGGCAGCACCGCGTTCTATCGAAAGATTGCCTATACTGCGGGCATCGTCCCGCGATCCGAGTGAGCCTTTTGAGGAGGGTCGCGACGCACTTCGTAGAAGGGACTTGAGACCGGCGGAAGTGTCGCGAACGGGGGATTTAGGGGCGGTCAAGGGTGACAAGCCAGAGGGTGGCTTGGAGGTTTTGATGACAGGCGCGGCGGCCGAGATTTCGTCAAAGGGAACGTCGGCGGTTCGGAGATTTTCAATCGAGGGTTGATAGGCACCGTAGTCGACCCCGAAGCTGCCTTGGCGAGGAGATATGGCAACGGGCGAGTTCGGTCCGCTACGCTCAAAATGCTGGTTGGCCGGCTCAGATATGACAGAGAGGCTGGTGATTAAGGAAGAGATGACCTCGGGCGAACTGGGAACGGCATCGGCGGAGCTTCGGGACGAAGATGGAAGTGAACGCCGACGCGGATGAGGTTCGGGAGTTTGGAGGTTTCGATAGCGGTGGGGGATGGGGGGTATTGGGGCAGAATCGTAGTAGTCGTCCATGATGACGAGGGGGGAAGGAATTAAAAAAAATAAAAATAAAAAGAACAAAAATATGGAGGCGGAGAATCGACCTGCAGACGACGCGGGCTGCAGGATGGCACAGGGGCCAGCTTCAGGATTCAGGAGAGACTGGACTGGCGTGGCGGGTAGCAGCAATGGAGGATTGCAAACTGCTGACGAGAGTGTGCTGCAGGACCGAGTGGCAGCGATGGATTGAGCCCGGCGAGTGGGTAGTCGTACAGAGATAGTACTCTGCACATACAAACAAGGACGAGGAGAGGGTCCGAGTGAGCGTGAACGTGACGGACCCAACAAGAGCGACTGGGGAACTGTCAGGCTAGTTAGGGGGGGGCTAGGGGCGGCCGCGGACCCCTCCCTCCCTTAGGTAAAGTGTGCTTGGATTGAGATACAAGCTACAAGCGTCGGAAGGCGGACGTTGTTGCTTCTGGAATCAGTAGCAAGCGACAGTTGATGTCCGTCGATGTTGGCTAGCCCCGGACGGCAAAAATAGCCAAGTTGCGAGCAAAAGCAAGGTTGATGCAGGTACGCGGCGTGATAGTTTGGGCGTGCTAAGGGGAAGGGGGAGGAAAAGGAGCGTTGTTGACCCGCGAGAGCGAAGAGTGGAGGGCGCGTCCAGCATGAAGTGAGTGTCGGACGTCGTCCAGGAGCAGTAAGGGTGGCGCGGCTGGGAGATAGATGTTCAGGGTGACGCCAGCAGCAGCGGCAGCGGCGTCGCAAGAGCGAGGTAGCGGCAAGGTACCGGGTGCGTACTGCAGAGTCACCAGTGCGGCAGCCGTCAAGTTGAAGGGTATAAGGGAAGGAAGATATGGGTTTGGCGGGTTCGTATGCAATGCAATGTAATGCAATGCAATGCGTGGCTGCAGGGGATGGCGCTTGTGTCTCCTGGACGGGTTGTCTCAACTTGTCTCGACTGCTCGCGTTGATCGACCGAGGGAGGAGTTCATGGGAAGGGGGGAGAGGCCGTGCTCTCGGTTTCTCTTCTTTGGGTAAAGGGAAAGCAATGCGACCAATCCTTTGGGAAATCTGCTTCCTGTTGTTTGGTGTCTCGGTTGCACTGGAACAAAAGTCAAAGATAAGGAGAGGGAAGGAGCGTGGGAGTGTCTGTGTGTGCGAGTGCGTATGTGGCACACTCACAAGTCGATATGGTTGGCTGCTTGTTTTGGCTTGATCTTTGTTGTTTCGGAGTATGAACTGACAGACAGGAGGAACCGGAATCTTTAGGGGTAAATTTCCTTCTTTTTGGCTTGGCTGAAATGGGGATGGACTGGATGGAGGGAGGGTCTAGTCGAAAGGAGAAGGGGAGGGGGGTGTGGTCGGATGGGGAAAAGAAGGAAAGGAAATTGTGCTGGAAGTTGTGGTAAGAAAGAAGACGAGCGAACGCAAGAAAGGCTCAGCGTCGCATGGACGTTGGGAATGGCGGCCTAAACGGCGCAAGGCACGGGAACTTGGAACTTGGAAAAGCTACCTAGGTAGGTAGCTACCTAGCTACTTAGCTGTGCGTGGCGTCGTCAATTCGGGCTGGGACTGGCAAAGGGGAGCCAGCTTGCGCGAGTGGCCGCAAACGTGGTCTGACGGAAATTATCAATGGCGCGCTTTCGTCTCACCGGAAGGTAAAATCCTGCCTGCTTGGTATTCTTGCTGCGTTTGTTTTGTTTGGTGGCTGGCGACGGGATAAGGTGTATGTCTGGGTAGACGTCTGTCTGTCTGCCGGTATGATTAGCCCATCAGAATGCATTCATGACCGAATCCCACCCACCCCCTTCCTTTCTGCGCTGTCCCAAGTCATGTCATGTTCCTTTCCTGCCTTAGCCGCATTAAAGAAAAGGGTTGCGTGGAACAGGAACAGCAACAGCCAGGGATACAAGTATAATAATGCCTGTTCGCGTGTACATCACGCAAGGCCGTCAAAGCAAAGCAAGGGGCAAATGGGCGAGTCAAAACGTCTGTGGGTGGATGCACAGAAGATTAATTGAACCCAGAGGAGTGGAAGATGAGATTGCACAGCATGCTGCGTACGAATAGGATGGTTCGGGTGGGCAGGGCGGGAAATACGCGCATCGTACACTAGGTACTACAGATACGTTGTATGACAATGGTGGTGTAGAAGGTGTGGATAATACCGGGAAGAGGAAGGTGGGGCAAAAGGGAGGTAGGTCCGTGTCATTAGCCGTTCAACTTTGGGCTGACAGGCTGGGGAATACGCTGATGAGAGATCCGACCCGAGAGACAGGCTTGCAGAAGAAAATGAACAGGAACATACTCCGTACGGGAGAACCAGAACCCACAAAAAGCCGGGAAAGAAAATGAGAAGAAGAAAAGAAGAAAAAAGCTCACATCATCACTGAGGCCCTACCTAATACAAGGCCGTCCCTCTGGTTGCAAATCTCAATCCGTGCATGGGACTAGAAATAGCGGAGCTTCCAACAGGGGTGAGTGACCTGGGGCCAGAGTTCTGTTCTGGCAAGAAGCCTGAAGGAACACGCGAGTGGCCGAGGCCCGTTTGAAGCTTGCTTGGCCGTCGATGCAACGATGCGATGCTGCCCTGTCTGTGTCTGTGTCCATCTACGTTACTGCCGACAAGATGGAAATCCTGCACGACACAGACATATACCCGCGTCAGCTTGGACTATTCCTTGGTCTAGAGTAACTACCACAGCCATTGTAAAGGGACAGTGAAAGAGGGGGCAAAAACACAAACAGTAACAGCAATAACCAACCACCACACTTTGACAACAGCCCAACTACAGCACAAATTATCCACGGGGTTCGACCTGTCCGAGCCATTGGCCAATCTCGAGTCAAGCCACAGGGCTGTGGTCCATCATTTTCGGCCCGGTGTGGATACCCTATAGAATCCTACCTACCTACCGGTAGAGGTAGAACAAGGGACGGGAAGCAGCACCCGAGCCGGGGGAGAGGAGGGTCTAAAAAAGCTCAGAGTCGGACAAGAATAAGAAGGACGGATTGGAACAAACAAACAAACATAACCGAATAACGGAAGGCCAAAGGAGCTTGAAACGTTACGATGCAATGCGACAGACAGACAGACAGACGTTGAGTAAGAGAGGGGGAGAGAGAGCCTTCCGAAAAACAGCCCGCATTCGCCTCTCGAAAACACCCGAGGAAAAGCCAATCGATTAGAAACCAACGGCAAAATGGTAAACTCACCCTTGCGAAGGCGATGCGATACGCCTTGAGAGGCTGACCCGACCCAATATGCAAGCGGTATACAAAACCAACACGGCGAAACCTGGAAATGTCGATGTTGGCCGAATCCATCCAAATCTTGAGGAGGAGAAGAATTATCGCCGATGTCAATGTAAGAAACGGGCAGAGCAGCCACGTAGAGTGCGCCTTCCCCTCTTCCCTATATATCACAATATCACATCCCCCCTCCAGGTCTCGTCCCACGAAAGGCCCTCATCCCTTAGCTGCATCAGCCCTCGCTGCCCGTGGCACGTTCCGTATGGCCATCTCCCGCATCTCTACACCGCACTACGCCCTGCGCATGCAGATGTCTCACCGGGTCCGCCAACCAACGAAACGCGGCGCCCACGCCGAGCGGGCGGGCGCCCGCGTGGGGGGGGGGGGGGGGGGGGGACGAAACGGACTCTGCCCCGATTCCGGATTCTGCTATGCACGTTCGGTCAAGATGGTTAACCTGGTGCTTGCTGCATGGAGCGCGACGCAACCCGATCTCATTCAGGGTTGCCAGTTCGGAGAAGAAAAGAAAAAAAAAGATTGTTGCGGGCCTTTGTGGAAACATGCAAGGGCCGACCGAACCTTGGACTCGGTTCTTTCTGTCAAGTGATCTGGGGCGTTCGCCCGCCTGCCCGCCGACCCAGGGCGAGGTGCACCTGTCAATCAATCGCACAGACGCGCCGTATGGCAATCCCGGATTACGTCGGCTGCAGCACGATGTCGCACGCCGCTTCGGTAGCGAATGTCACTGGCACAGCGAGCCCAGTTGATCCCATACCGATGGGGGATGCCTGTGCTACCGACGCCGATCCATCGCAAGTGAGCGGCCGAGGCCGCGCATGTTTAATAGTGACTGACCTGTGAGGTTTTGGCCGTATTTGATAGAATCATTGTCATCCTGGGTTGCTACTGTCTTATAAAGTTCGGTATACCCAGTTCGGACGTTGCCTTACTATAAAAAACAAGAAACGAGCAGCCGGTCTCGTCTTGGCACCTTTGCTTTTTCTTTTTTTTTTCCCTCTTGCGTCCGTGTTACGAGATTACTCAACATCGCCTTACCGTTCACGTATCGACCAACCAGGTCAGGAGAATACCGTTGAGCCCCATACCTAGGGTGAAGTACTACTGGCCAGACTTTATTTAGAGGCAAGCAAGCTGTCCGATAGGAAGAGAGGGCCGGGGGGCGGGGCAAATAATTTCTCAGCTAGTTAGTCAATTGCTCTTTGAAAAAGTTCGTCAGCAGAGCTCACTCCATGCGTCACTCATAAAACATGGGCACATACAATCACAGAAGAGCATCCGGAAACAAGCATGAGGTGGCCGATTTTCTCATTACCTCGCTCTGACGAGGGCTCAAGCCGGTCGAGGGCCAGTCCGCTAGGGAGAGCCCCGACGAAGTAGATCATCAAGATATCTATCCATCGCCAGCTATATTGCAAAAGCAGAAACCGATGCAGACCGCGCGTACCGTTCCTCCAGAAAAGAGTTGATCACCCAGGTTACAAAAATGAGATTCTCAAAACATGAGTCAACATTGTCCATCCTGGCATGTTCTGTTTGTTGTGTGGGAGATGTTCCGTTTTTTTGTTGTGTGTTGGTGTAGGTTTTGGCGTAGCGAGCCAAGAGAGAAAGAGATGGCATAGCATCCAAGCCTGTGGTTCCTTGGAGACCGTTGGTTGTACAGATTTGCCCCTCCCTTTCCATGTTCTCGGCCTGCCCTGGAGTCGAAGGCGGGCACATGCCGTGGTGCCTCTCGACATCCGTACATAGAGAAAGACAATGTCAGAAAAGCACCACCTGTATGGTTGCTGGCACCATGCTGATGTGTGCCCCCCAGGTATGTCTAATACCCAATGAAAACGCCAGGTTCCTTTCTGATGGGGAGATGAGAGTCGTGAAGAGTTGCACCACCCCCGTGGGTTGTGTCGGTCCCAAGCAGGTCGAGTAGTTGTCCAGATGGCCACGCTTGGTGCTAGGGGTGGTGTCTTTTTTTTTATTGTCGTTTTTGGGGGTTTTGTGGGGGAAAAAATCAAAAGGCAGCAAGTTTCCCGTTTCGTCTATCCTCTCCTGTCTCTCTGATGAGCCGCGAGACTTCCTTTCGCCGCCGCCTACGAGTGAACGTGGAGCGGGTACTAGCCAAGTCTCAGAGGGTGAAACGCCAGCGATGTGGGGGAAAACAAAATCACCAAGGCCCGCGTGCTGTAGTCCTGTATCGGGAATCATCTTGGCCCAGGGTTTGCTGGAAAGGAAGTGTAAAAAGAAGGGCGGGAGGATTGTTCGTGTGCGGTGGGTATTAGTCCTCTCGAACTCCGTTAAAACCACCAGAAAGGTATGCGGCCAACCTCGATGAGAAGTGGAGATGGGTTTTCCAAAAAAGAAAAGACAGCTCCCGAATGGTGTTTTTCCAATCTGGTGTGGGAGAAGAGGGGAGAAAGTGACACTCCGGCAAAACATTGGATCAGACCTCCTTGAGATCGCGCTTCTCAGACAGCCTCCTTTCCATTGCGATGCAATCCCGGAAGGCCAAAATGACCAAATGATACAAGACAAGAAACAGTCCGTGGTTTAACGCCGTGGTAATACCATGCTCGCTTTGTAATTGCACATGTGTATTTTTTTACGGCTGGTTCGAGTCGACCCGAAGCCAGCAATCGGAAAAAAATGAAACCTCTCAGACGGTCTTGGGGGTTCGCGCGTTGCTGTGGTCGATCACGTCGTCGAGGTGGTTGCACATGGCCACGAACAGGTCGAAGAAAAGCTTGCTGCCACCTTGCTCCATTTCGGTCTGCATGGTTCCGCTCCTCTTAAACGTCTTACGACACCGAATGATCAGGGCAAGGTAGTGAGCGCGCAGCCGCGAATCCGAGTCGGGGGTGTGGGCATAGGCGTACTGGGCGGAGCGCAAGATGGTGCCGACGTCGATGCCGGACTGCAGGCCCTGCTTGCGCAGAGCCAAGCGTTTGAGCTCCTCGAGCCCATATCGCTCCGCAGCACAGTAGATGACGGTGTCACGGAGGATGTGTTGCTTACAGCCCGCGACGTAGATTGTCGCCTCACTTGGGGTGTTTGCCGTTGTGGGCGTGGGTGGCATGGCGGCTGCGCGGCCACCTCTGTTGTGTTCGGCGGGGTTGGGGGAAGGTTGGGGAGTTCCTCTGACGGCGTCCTCGAGCTCCCAAGAGTTGCGGTGCCTGTTGTGCATGAGGCGGGGGTAATAGTCGCCCTTGTAGAGGTACTCGAGGACGGAGGAGAAGATCTCGGGTTCTTCGTCGGGGAGGGAAATCCTCTTGCTCTGCGACTCAAAGAACTGGCCTCGACAGGCGGCCTCGAAGAAGGGCGACTGGAAGAGGACGTCCTCATGAGCGGCGAACAGCCGGCCCTCTCGGCCGACGGTCAGGGTGACGATGGGCGAGGGAGCCACGGACTTATTCGCGGCCTTGGCCGACTTGGACTGGTGCGGCGCGGGGACGGCTGGCGGGGCCATGGCGGGCCTGTTGTCCGTTGTGGGCTGTTGCATTTTCGACAGCTTCTGGGGATCCCGGATCGAGCTCGACTTCTTCAGCCTCGACGTCTTGTCGACACGGACGTTGGGGTCTTGCGACCTGAACGTGCGCTTGAACAACGACATGACGGCGGTCGGTTGTGGTAAGGAAGGTGGGATCTGAAGGAGTTGCGTTGTATACGATGTTGTGGTTAAGGAATGTGAACTCGAATAGGGACGATAGAGAGTGAAGACAAGAAACCTGGGATCGATAGAGGGCGTGTTGCCCAGGGTCCTTATATGCCTTTGTCTCTGAAATAAGAAGACTTGTAGAGAGTGACGAAAAGAGCGAATAGAGGAGAAGGGGGGATGACGAAGGAGGAGTAGGAGGAGGGGGGTGTGGTTGTTCAGAGGGGGAAGGGGGAAGAGAGTGTGTGAGGGAAAGTGAGGGACGAGTGACACACAAAAGGATTGACTGGGGGTCCGGGGTGGGAGATGCCTCCTATGGAGAAGTTATTCAGTAATGAACGACCCAAGGAAATATTCCCAACTGCAACTTTGCGACCCTTTTTTGGTTGTGAGTGAAGGGGGGAGGGGGAAAACAAGAGAGAAGAGGGGTGGATGCGGAGGGGGACTCTTCATATTTATAGCGTGCCGCGAAGTTGGTGATGTTTTGCCCTCCTCCTCGACTCTTGGCCTCTTCTTCAGAGGCGTGTCATTGGCTGCCGCCAGCCCAACCGCCGCAATTTTTGGGGGGAGGGGGAAGCGGTGCCCAGGCTTGTGTTGCGTTGGTGAAGAGCCGTGCCATGATAGGACGGAGGCACAGTAACCCAAGGTACTAACATCGAGGTAGGTGGGACATCGACAGGGTAGGTTGACTGCTGGCGCGCGTTGCTGACGTTGGAACCTGTTCTGAACAGCCGTGAACGCTGTTTGGCGGGAAAGCTCACAGGCGACAGCAGAAAGGACCGGGCAGACATGGAAGAGCCCAGGCAGGCATCGCCGCCTAATGCCTAGCAGAATGGAACGTCAGTGACTTCACCTGGCGGTACATGGAGTGAAGGACTGAGTGCTTGATTGAGAAAGGACGGCTCCCGATTCGATCCAAGTCAACTCGGCTGTGTAGGCAATGTTACTATGTACAAAAGTGACATGTTACTATGGCACCTACCTACTTACCTACACCTACTGTACCTACCTAGCCTTCCTGCACACTGGAGGACAGGTAGGTACGTACCCAACTAACCTTATCCGCCAACCGTAAGCGCCTCCCTCCAACCGGAGGGTGCAGCCGCTAACGCGCTCTCAGTTCCCCGTTGGCCCTCAAACACTGAAAACACCGCCCGGACAGAGGAACGGACCAACCAACACACGCAGGCAAAGCAGGTATCGGTACAGAGTACAAAGTGGAGGCAGCCTGACGGCCCCTGAACCGTCACCGGTCCTGCCTCCTGGGGGCCAGACCAGACCTCCCCACCCTCATGACAAAAAAGATGGCCCACCTTAAAAAACCACACCTATGTATCGCAAACAGCACAGCATTAAAATTCAAATATACCTATACAAATCAATTGAATTCTATGTAAAGCAGCTCTATCTACTATCGTGTACGTTTTCCATCCATATTAATTATTTCTTGCAGTCGGGTCGGTATTGAATTGACCCAATTGTTAATTAAGGTGGGCCATCTTTTTTGTCATGAGGGTGCTCCCCTCCTTCCGTCCCTCCTCCGATCCCCGAGATTGACTTCCGGTGCGTTGGCAGCGAAGGTACATCTGTCATGTACCTTTTTCATACCTAGGTAGCTACCTAGGCACCTAAGGCAGCCGCCAAAAAAGGAAAGGGAGCGGAGGCTGTCGGGAATGGCGGCCCAAAGATCTCGACCGCAAGACACCTCACCATCGTCGCATGCGTTGTCGCCAGTCGCACACGTGAGGTTGTCGCAACGCGGGGCTCGCTGAATTACGCGGAAGCTGCCCTTTTCGTTTCCCTCATCGTCACCTCAGGCCTCGCTTGCGGTTCAGAAATAACCCCTCCCCTGGTGGATGCTGAGAGAAGTCGTGAGAAGGGCGGTCGAGAGACCGGCTGCTCGACGGTATCTTAGCCGTCATTGGTTGATGATCCATGCCGAGTACTGATACCGCGAGCGCCCGATAAAGATTCGTATTTGATTAGGTACCCGAGCCCATTTGAGCTAGGCTGCCAACTCATCGGCGGCTCAACTTCTGCCGTTCCGGTTGGTGAGTTCGTCCTGTGGGCATGATGCGAATGGTTGCCATGGTTGCCATCTACGTTCGTCCTCGCAGCATCTGGAAGCTCGGGATGCTGCAACTTGCTCCCTTCGTCAGTCGTCTCATCTTCCTCTACCTGGCGTGACGCCCCAAAGACTCGGGATTGGATACTGCCTCAGGCCCTCATCGCTACCCCACGACGGACCTCGAGACCCAAGCTTGTGTGTAGATGCCTTACGACGCAGTCCGTCGTCTCTATTCACTGCAGTTTCCACGACTGAGAGCTCATCGGCTTCAACCTTCCTCAACTCGACACCTTCACATTGGCTTCTTAAGCGCTGTCGAACGCGCGAGAACCTCGTGGTCTTAATAGTCTGTCTCACTAGACACAGCCTAAATCATCCCAACTTTCCTCGAGCCGCATGCATGAACGACAACGAAGACGACGACAGCCCTCTGACAGTCAGGCATTCCGTTGCTTGCTTTCGGCCTCAACTTCTAAACTCCTCGTCATCCCGTGTTCCCACCCCCTCTCCAAACGAGTTTGAGCCCGACACCCTACCCTGTCTTCCCCTCTCAGCTGATCCCTAGATCCTTGAAACCCCTTGGACAAAACCATATCGTCGACTTCCGGGCCCTTCTACCTAGATTGGCGGATGCCGCTAGTCGGGCAGATTCAGGCACAAAACCGCCCTCACCAATCAGCAAGAGCCACCGAACCCCATCCCGCTCGGCCGCCCACCCCATTCCCTGCCCTCCGCCAATCTTCACGGTCGGCAAGCCCAGTGACATGCATCACCGCCTCAACACCGCTCCTTGCCCCCCGTTTTGATTGTGGTCCCCTCGCGTCCCGTCCCGTCATGTCATCGCCAATGATGCCATTACCTGGTGTCGTTAGTTATGGGCTTCTCTTTCCAGCAATCACCGTGTTTGGCTCAACATTATGGTACCTCGGTTCGGCAATAGGAGTTGTGTATTGGAAGTCAAAATGTTCTAGGCTCTTTCGGTGATCGTATGTTCACGCTTCCCAGGACCCTCACCCTCCACCGCCTCCAACGGTACCTTGCACCCTCATCAACTCCAGCCCGATGCGTGCCTTATCGCTCTCACAATCTGAGGCATATACAGGTGCTGCGTACTTACTTGGCAACCACACTTGGCCAAGACCGATGGAACCGGATGCCACCGCCGTCCACACCGCCCGACAGATGCTCCGTTCATCTCCGACAGGATCCGTCTGGCCCGAAAGTCCCTCACTGGCCCGCCAACGCGGCAGCGGCGGCAACCCGTCTTGTGTGGGCAGCTCTGGCAATGTTCTCGCGCATACCTACCAGACCGTACATGAATGCGTACACTAGACAGCAAGTCAGCATTCGTCGCGTCCAAGGTCATAAGGTACCAGGGAACCTACTGATGGGAGCAAGGATGACAAATCCAATCGATGATGCCACCACGGCCTCACGGGATCCAACCTCCTTCTCGTTCAGCCAGTAGAAGGCATCAGCGCCAGTCTCGAGCTTGCCGATGGCTGCCCAACCGAGATAAAGGCCTGCGAAGAAGATGACGCCCAAAGTGTGTGCACCGACCGCCTGTCGAATTGAGTCCTATCAGCATAGTCCTGTTGCATAGATGTCTGAGACCACTTACCCAGGGACGCTTGATGCTGTTGAGGTAGAAGATCTCAAAGAGCGAGATGATTGATGTGATGCCAAACAGGTTGAGAATGACGAAAGCTTTGAACCAACCCTTACCAAATATCTCCGTGACTAACATGGACTTGTTAGATTGCTCAACATCATGAGTTCCAAAAGACTTACATGGTTCGTGTGGTTCGTCGTTGTGAGCGTCTTCCAAGCGAGTCCATTCGTAATTCAACGAGTCTCCAATCATGTACGACACGGTCGAGCCTCCAGATGGCTGAGGTTGGGGTGGCTCGCCAGTACCCCGGTCGTCATGTGCCAGTGTCACGAACCAGTAGACGACGGTGTTCATGAAGGTAAAAACAGTGGTCACTGTGTAGAACAAGGTGAAGTAGAACTGATTGCGAAGGCTGGCCATGTCATGAGGCAGCGACAGTGCCCTCAACGCCCAGTATTCCCAGCCAGTGCGTGTCTCCTCAATTTGCGGATGGTAAAGATGGGTATACGTCCAGCCCTGAAAGCAAGTGCCGAGGTTAGCTAGATGGCACTGTGGAACAAGTGCGAAGGTGTAAGTCGACGTACCAATACAAGCGCGTGGTAAGCCAAGAGCAGTGAGAAGGTGACGACGGAAAAATCAAAGACGACGCGCCAGTTCGAATATGGTGACTCTTGGCGTAGCTTGTAGTCGAGAACCATGGCACCAACCCCAGTCAGGTAGACAACAACACCACCTCGGACCCAACACAAGAGGCTCTGGGGGAAACACCGCCAGGGGGAATGGCACGCTCGGAGAAAAGCAGGCTAGAAACGAAGTTAGTCGAGTCAAGAAGCGTACCGAAACAGAGGCTAAGCAACATACATGATCTTGGATCTGGCCGTATGAGGCGGGTGTTGGCAACCCATGAACATCGTCCAAGTCGGCATGGCCGTGGAGCAGGGGGGTGGTGACGGAGGCGTCCATCAGGATGGCCGACACGGGATAGCAAAAGATAGAATAAGATTGCCGTATCGTAATGTTGAAAACGGAAAAGAAGACGATCTGATCAAAGGACCCCGAAGTCTGGTGAAGAAGGCTGTTGGTCGACGAACACCAAGAATAAGACGAATGAGGAGACTGAGAGAGGGATGTCGGGGTTGGAAAACAGGAGATGGGACACGGACTTGGAGATTGAGTGGAATGGAAAACGTTTAGAAGCAGCTCTGATTCTTGCTTGTTTTGGTCAGCCATGGCTGACATTTTGACCTTGGCCTTCGCCAAAGGAAGGCAGGCTGGGTGGCAGGCAGCCTTTGAAGGGAGGAACGTCGTGTTCGAGGCATGGCCCTTCCTGACCGTGTCTCCCCACGATGGCCGACGAGAAGCAAGCCTGCTTCAGTCAAATTCTCAATAGGCAGGCAAGAGACGTGACCAGATGCCTACCTACGTACCTACCCCTCGAAATGGAAGCCAGCATCAGAACGTCTTTTCACGGTGAGGAAGAGGAAGCTGGACAACAACCCAGTCCTATTGAGCCCTCCTTCCCCGTCAGCTATACCTATATAATACCTCCAACAGCTGTATTACAAAAGCATTCAATTGCGTTCTTTAGGTCGAATTGAATGGAATTGGAGACCCCGCGCCTTTGCGGCGAGATGCAGCCTGAATGCTTTGAGCTTTTCAAGACTCCTGCAGAACGATTGGATCGCGGGGCCTAGAACTCACGGCTTAAAGAAGCCATTGGTCATCTAAACACCCACCTTCGCAACATCCAGCAAAAACAATCCAGCTTGCTTTCCTGTGATTGTGCTGTACTTGCTTCTTGTGCCTTTCACAGTGAGAGAGATTGGCTTACTTACCTATCTTGGTAGGTACTTTAGGTAGGGATGGAGGGGCATGGACTGCACCAAGCAGCAAGATAGACAGGTGGTCTGTGCGCAACATTCAATCGACCGTCTTCGCTGAGAGCGATAAGATAAGCAAAGCTACGTACTTCACCGTTGACACGTTCCCGATCGTCAAGAGAGCAGCAGTTAGCTGGCCTGTGCTGGCGCATCTCTTGCGTTGCTGGCCAGAACTCCAAACTCAACGCCCAAAATCAGCTTCCAACATCGCGATCCGACCACAAACCTCTTGTCGGAACCACCAGCACTACCACAACCACCATCCATACTTGACTGAAGCCCCAACACTATGTTGTCAGGTCTTTCCAACCCGCGCCAAGCTGCGTCGCAGCTGCTGAACTTCGCGCTCATCCTCTCTACGGCTTTTATGGTTCGTACCACCTCATTTTCCCGCATACGTTCCTGCTGCGTCACCCTGTTCGTTGCTGACAGTCAATCCAGATGTGGAAGGGTCTTTCGGTTGTTTCTGATTCTCCTAGTCCGATCGTCGTTGTTCTCAGTGGCTCAATGGAGCCTGCGTTCCAAAGGGGAGACCTCCTCTTCCTCTGGAACCGCAACATAATCCAAGAAACCGAAGTTGGCGAGATCGTTGTCTACGAAGTCAAGGGAAAGAACATCCCGATTGTTCACAGGGTGGTCCGCAAGTTCGGTGCAGGGTCTGTACTACGATACCTATTTCGTTCCGACTTGCTTTTCGTCCTGGGCAACTGACTGATGTTTTCTGCAGCCCCGAAGCGAAGCTCTTGACCAAAGGTGACAACAACCAAGGAAGCGACGAGGAGGTATGCACTGGCCGCCTTTCCGAAGAAAGAATGGAAGGCACGCTCACTAACCATAACGTAGTTGTACGCCAAGGGCCAGGACTTCCTTGTGCGGAAAGACATCATTGGCAGCGTCGTCGCATACATCCCCTTTGTTGGTTATGTCACGATCCTTCTCTCTGAATACCCGTGGCTGAAGACGGCGATGTTGGGAATCATGGGTTTGGTGGTAGTGTTGCAGAGGGAGTAGTAGGCTTTATGGATGTAGGTTGGGCGAACAATGCAGACCATACTTCAACCTTGTCGGGCAGACCACCGCTGAGCATGCGTTCCCTGAAATGCCAAAGCGCCACACCATCGACGTGGTCCAGAGCCTGTGTGCTGGGTTTTGGCTGCTTATTAGTCCTAGTAGAAGAGCGGAGCTCGAGTTGATGAGCGTCGATATTTTATGATGTGCAGAGGACAAGCCATTCGAGGCTTCATTTTTCAGCAAAACACATATAACATACCCTCCTGAGCGGCAACAGAGAATCGAGAATTCTGGTGGTTGAGAACCAAACAGGTTGGAGGATGCGCCAAGTGAGGAGGAACAATCATACCAAGTCTTACGCATCGCATTTAGCAATCAGGCCTATAAGCTAGGTAGTTTAGGGGGCCAATCAACAATGTTGCTCTTACCGGAGACCATCGCCAAGTCTCGCATGGCAGCTGGATAGGGGAAGGGTATTCTTTTTCTCTCTATCCGTACGGATGCCTAGGCAGCCAACGGCGTTGCTAACAGGGTTCTAATAAAGACCCATACGAACCAAGGTTTCGAGCCAATGGCGAAGCCATATCCTCCGCTACCGACTGATTTCAACCAGGGTCCATCTGCCAATTTGGCACGCGGTTTCTACCGCGCTGTATGTAGTAGGTATGCCTGTCTCATGCGGCGCAGTAGCGCCATAAAATGAGATGGAAAACCCTTCGTCCAACCTGAAGTCTTGGTTGCTTCTCTCGTTTCTCTGCGAACTGTGATAGTAACGTCATTCAGATTCTTGTCTCTATTTTCGTGGACTGCCTCGACAGTCCTGCCTGTGCTGCACTATCCACTTACACTCCCTGACTCACTCGATCACCCTCACCATGCCCCGCAAGCCGCAAGACCACAACCCCGATGGGTTAGAAAGTGATGTGCCGCAAGAGAGCCAAGGTGGCCGGAAGGCAACTCCCTATAGCAGATCATGGCACATCGCCAAGGCTGCTATCCGCGGCTGCGACATCGCCTTCAGTATCATAGTTATTGTTATCACACTCCACATGTTGGTAACCATAGGATATTCGAGCCCCTACCTACTCTTGTTCAGTGCGATACCGGTAAGTAATTCCAAGGCCTCTGCATTGCATAGAGAGCATCCGGTCACTGACTTACTGGCAAAGGGTGTTGTCGCCATCTTCTGGGACGTGTCCGAGCTGATCACTATCTGCGCGAGGGGAGGTAGAAAAGGCATCCATCCTGGTGCGCACGTCGGCCTGCACTTGATCTTCTGGCTGGTATTTGCGATTGCGGTCGTATGCGAGTCACTCTTCCGTAGCTATAGTTTTGACTGGCCCTTCGCCACGTACGAGCACGTCGCGTTAGCGTTTACCTGTCTGTTGCTGTGAGTATATGGGTTGTTATGCTGGAGTTTCACGAACGTGGTGTTAACAGTATTCCTAGGCTCAATCACTTTATTCTCTTTGTGCGAGCCTGCATTGAAACTAGCCAGCGCAATACTGGCGCTCCCATTTACACGATCCCCACCAGCATGACGGCGCCGCAACAACAGTGTGACACACGTCATGAGAAGGGTCAGATGATAGGCGCCAATGTCCCAACAGAGACAACCGCACCGTCAGGATCAGACGGTACTTACTACGGTCCTGGAGGCCAGGCTTAAGTGGAACGTTGACTACTGAAGCGGAAGTTTCGGTGAGGACGGATGATGCCTAGCAGTTTTAACCCATGGGCTTTGGTATGCGGAACTGGCATGTTTTGCGAAAGACGCGAGCCCAAGGTAGAACCTGTCGCAACGGAGTATCCCCGCCCAATATTGATGGCTTGTTTGGTGCTCCTCTCTTTGAGAAGCATGGGCCGGAGATGGCCATGGCGCGCAATTTATAAGACCTGGTTTGCTGACTCGCAAGGGCCAGGCAAGCAACCATAACACAACTAGACATTGATCTCATTTCTATACGCTACAGCCACTGTACCAACATAAAACCAACTGTGATTGCTGAGTTGGCCTCATATTATGAACTCCTTGGCCAATGGTTGATTGAGAGAGAGACTTGCACGGGTTCGAGAGCTTGCCACGACAACGTGAATATAGCATCTGCAACATCATTAAAGTATATCCTACTGCCACTGCACGTCGAAGTCCTTGAACTGGACCTCAAGATTGCTCTTCGCATCCTTCGCTGGCCGGGCTGCCAGAGCACCAACCGTCAACTTCCAGTCCTTGCCCGACGCATCGTCGTCTCCGTAAACCCAGCACACCTCACGCAGCGGCTCCTTCGTGCCGTCCAGCTTAACATAATATATCCAGAGGCTCAGGCCCAGGTTATCCTGGGCCTTCTCGACAAGGACGGTGACGGACTCGGTATCTCCAAAGGCGGCGAGTGGGACAATGCTCCAGTCGGCCCAGGTATGGCAGGATACAGTGCTGAGCTGAGGCGTGCCGTTGTAGTACTCCAGACCGGTCTTGATCCACCTTCGCTCGCGACCGGAGAGAGAGTCGAATGTGAGAATCAGGCCCGCTTGATCGTACTGCTCGGACCAGTCTGCGGAGAAGGTGATCTTGGCGGATTTGAATTGACTGAGTGACTTGGTTGTGACAGCCTTGGTGGGTGCTGGGATCATTAGCAATTGTATGTTTTGGAATTGTCTCGTTGGGCCAATGTTACCATTGTAGACATTGTGAGAAGGGGGCTTCTTCCAAACGTCTGTGTCGGGAGGAGCAGAAAGGGTGAAGGCCTCGGAAGACATGGTGGAAGAGACAGCAGCGGTAGATAGACGGAGATAAAGTGAAGTGCGAGTGAGATGTTGAATCGTGTTCCGTGAGCTAGTATGAGGAGATTAGGTGCGGATATCGAGGTTTAAATAGGCTAAATCACGAGAAACTGCGTGGCTACTCGCCAGAACCACCATGTAGGTATGCAGTATGCATGGTGTGAGCCAAGTTGACGCGAGCTGCCCCGCACTCGACGAACACCAGACAAACACCACGATGTATTAGTTGATGAGCCAGAAAACCTGAAGGGCAAAGAAAGACACGCAGCAGCCGCAATGATGCATGCTACGTATGAAGCTGGGACCTAATCTCCACCGAGGGGGGTATCGAAGGTGACCGGACCTCTCCACAGTAGCGATGTCGCCTAGAATCGCTCCTGGGCAGTGTTGGATGGCCAAACTTCAGTTGACGGCGGAGTCTCCGCTGGTTTGAAAGCTCAACTGGTTTTGCGCTGACTGCTTCCCAATGTGGCAGTGATCCCAGCAGCATGGCAGGGATTCATTCAACTGCATCTTGGTAAGGGCCATAACAGTTAGAAATTAGTTAAAGGAAAAAAAAAAAAAGGAAAAGAAAGGAAAGTGATTTTTTCCCCGCGGAACCAATGAACAGAATCAGAAATGGGGGAAATAGCTCTATTAGCATAGATTCGCAGCGTGAACCAAGGGAGACTCGAACGGGCAGCCCCAGTAGACTGGGAGAGAAAATGGGAGATTGCCCTTTTGAGAAACGAGGGCCATCAGAGGCTGGCTATATGACTCAGCAGCGTACACTCTTTTGCCCCTCGAAGCAAGCAAACGCGCACCTTCTCCCGCTCGACCATCTCGTCGCCGACCCCACTAGTTTTTTCATTCTTCTCTTCATTCCGCCCAACACCAGTATCCCCCTCCAGGGTCGTCTTCAAATCACTTACACTCCATTCGTCAACGACCTCACAGTTGCCTGCGTCACCCAACGCGCAAGATTCCACGCAAAGCGCTGCGTTTCCCGTCCAAGGTCCAAGCAAGCAAACCGGCTGTGCTTTCTTTCTGCTTGGTATCGGAAAAGGGGAGAAAGGGAGAGGGCTTCAAGACTATCAATGCCTTGACATTTCTCATCAGTCAGAACCCCGCCTATTTTTCTGGGTTTTATTTTTGCAGCATCTTTCCTGCCCTTCGAAGGCTCTTTCACGAAGAAACCAGAATAGAGAAAAAGAGAAAAAGAAAAGAAAAACCCCTTGACGCTCGACTGCCCTGCCTACGAGGGGTTGATTACAACACGGGCACGATGTCATCCTTCCTCACACCCACCAAGAAATCTCAGAAACCGGCAGCGGGCAAGTCGAAGCCGTTTCAACCCCCGAACCGTATTCGAGCCATTCGTGAACAAGCCGAACGCCAACAGGCAAACGCCGCTGCTGCCGCCGCCAGCGCTGTCGCCCAAACACAACTGAATCGCTCCAGAGCCCCGACCGTCGCCGTCTCGAACCGCCCACAATGCCCGAACAAAACCTGTGTCAAACCCAACGTCGTCGACGGCGTGTGCCAGACCTGCGGTCGAGTCGCTGACGACAGCAACATTGTCGCCGAAGTACAGTTCGGCGAGACCTCTTCGGGTGCCGCTATGGTCCAGGGAAGCTACATCGCCGCCGACCAGGCCGGTGTGCGTACAATGGGCCCTGCCTTCCGCCGTGTTGGTGGCTCCGACGATCGAGAAAAGTCCATCCGTGAGGCTCGCTCCTTGATGCAGGGCTACGCCCAGAGGCTCAACCTGAGCGACAACACTGTCAACACTGCCGTTCAGGTCTTCAAACTCGCATCTCAGGCCAACTTTGTGCAAGGTCGCACCCTCGTCATGGTTGCTGCCGTCTGCCTTTACACTGCTTGCCGCACCGAACGACCATGCAAGATCATGCTTATCGATCTTGCCGACCTGACCCAGATCAATGTCTTCAAGCTTGGCCGAGCCTTCAAGGCTCTGAACAGGGTTGTGTACATCTTTGGCAACGGAGAGGCCCCGGTATTTCCTGAGGACATCCTTTTCCGCCTTGCTTCCAAGCTCGAGTTTAAGCACATGACCAATAGGGTTGCTGAAGATGCAGTCCGTCTCGTCCATCGCATGAAGCAGGACTGGATCGTCATGGGCCGTCGCCCATCCGGTATCTGCGGTGCATGTTTACTCATAGCCGCCAGAATGCACAATTTTCGCCGCACGACCAGAGAAGTCGTCTACGTTGTCAAGGTCACGACCCATACTATACAGGAACGTCTCCAAGAGTTCAACGTTACTGAGGCCAGTAAGATGACAGTCGAGGATTTTCTGTCCCAGGACTTCAGTTCCAGTTCGCACGACCCGCCTTCATTTTACAAAGGCACAGAGGCTTGGCAGAAGAAGCAGGAGGAGTTGGGTAAGAAGCGCAAGCGTAAGCTCACAGACGAAGGTGAAAACACCAGAACCACACCGGCACCTTCTCTCCCCCCTCCCGACTTGTCTACGGCTCCCGCTGTTGAATACCGCAGAGACAAGGACGGCTTCATTATTCCCCCACTCCCTTCTCAAATCGCCCAGGATGAGCCGGCTTTGCGAGACACGAACAGCACCCAGCATCTCGAAGGCTTGGCGGAAGAGTTTGGTGATGCAGAAAAACTGAGCGAAGAACCGTCACGACAGGATGCCGGCGGAAAGAACGGACGGCAATCTAAGCCTTCTCTTCCCATCGACAACGAGTGGGAGGAGGACGAGGCCCAGATGGAGGAGCAGATCTCGGAAATCATGAACGACCCGGAGACGTACGAGCATGCAAAGGCTTTCAGTAATGCTGAGCAGCGTGCCCGCATCCACTCCATCTGGGCGCTTCAGCAGCAGCCCAACAAGGCTGTATCCATGGCACCAGAGGTCGGCGAAGACGAGTTTGCCGATGATCCCGAGGTGTTGAACTGCATGTTGACACCCGAAGAGATCAAGATCAAGGAGTTGCTGTGGGTCAACGAGAACAAGGACTGGCTGCGCCAGTCGCAAGAACGCCTATTCAGAAAGAAGCTCGAAGAGAAAAAGCCCAAAAAGGACCGCAAGCGGAAGAAGCGACCCCGCATTGGTGAGGGTCAGACGACTCCTGCTAGTACACCCGGCGAGGCAGCAGTCAACGTCATGAAGGAGAGGGGCTTCTCGAAACGCATCAACTACGATGCCATCAGGCAGATGTTCGATGTGCAGGACAAGGGTGACCCAGGATCCCGGCCGGAGAGCGAAGCTGCCAGCCGTCCGACCAGCAAGGCGCCTAGTGTGATTGACGAGACCATTCATGAGGAGGCGGAGGAGGAGGAGGAAATAGAACCTCTGGAGGGTGACGAATATGAGCATCAGGATGATGAGTTTGGCGGTGGAGACGACTACGACGACATGGGTGACGATTCCCACATGTACGATGAGGATGATCAGGGGATGGGAGAGGAGGATGACGACGATGATTTCGGACTGAACGACGACGACGAGTGAGCGTAAGTTGTTGTTGGGCGCATCGTTGTCTGCCGGGTTGGCGAATATCGAGGGCGGCGGCGTAATTGTACTTAGATACCCCAGGGCCTAGGATGCCGGGACTGCGGTTGATCGCATGTAACTAGGTAGTTGCATGTGTTACATGAACAATGCATTTTAGGCCACCAAAGCAAACTTGGGGGCTCTTTAAATTAATTCCAAAGGTGAATCCTCTGAGTGTTGTGATGTTTCTTCTGATTGCCACTACCGATTCTGTGCGTCTTTGGTTAACACCCTCCCTCTTGTTGCATTAGCGACGACAGGCTTGCCTGCTCCGCCCCCAGACCCCCGTCATTCCATCTATCTAGTAACATTTCACCGAGCACGCCCATTATCGAGCAATGGTTGTAAAAGAAGGCGTATGTGTAGTCCCTCTAGGCATCAAGACCACACGTGCCAGAGGCCACAATCATACAGAGCCAAGAAGGCAACATAATGGCATTTAGGTGACTGTCATTCCAATCTGATTCTCTTCCCCACTTGTGCGTACCATTCGGCCTAAGGTTGACCCGACTCCGGCGCCACAACCGGCATTTCCGCCCGTTGTCCCCGGGCTCCCCCGGTCTCACCGCCAGGCTTCCTGGAAGTTAGCAGGCTTGTTTAAGCAGAATTTCCATCCAAAGGCCGAGTGGCGCAATGGCCGCGCGTTGCTTTCCGGTGGCAAAGGTTCTGGGTTCGAGTCCCAGCTTGGTCGGATTCATCTTTTTGAACCCACTACTGTGTGTAGTGATTCATCCCTCAGCTACATTCACTACACACAAACAGAAGAACAGAGTAAAGCGTGTGGCTCCTCCTATATTAATTACTCCTTTGTTATTATAAAACTTAATTAAGATTTTTTAAATGGTTACTGTATAATAATGAGTCTGTGCAGACAACAACAGTCTAGTTCAGTTCAGTTAATTGTCTGTAGCCTTAAAAGTTTTGCTTACACTTTATAATTTAAGTCTGCTAGCTGCCTCCCCAGTCTAGAGAGCTCTGCCATCTCTTTTAGTTTTCATAGTCCCTCTTAGTCCCACTGATTTAGGGGCTACAAGATTGAGAACGTTCGTGTAACTTATCAAGATGTGCTTCATTCAGTTGCTCTTCCGATCTCTTCAAAAGGTTGATGTAAAAAACCTTCGTGGGTATAGCATGCATTGTTATTACACACGGTCCAGTATTTGGGGACTGCTCTGTCCTAGCGAGAAGAACCCATAATATGAGAGACACGCCAGCAAGAGCTGACTGAAGGAGCCTCTTAAGAATCTTACCATGCGCATCGGCAGTAGGTGAGTGACTAAAATGATCAATTGCTCACCCATTTTGATGCCACGATGTCATGTTGTATACTCTCACCTGCTTGCACAAGGTATATGAAAAAGAGCGTCCTAAGCCCCAATCAGGCGCATATCGACTCTTGCCAGACGCCAGAAAAGATGATGGAACTGCCATCGCAACCTTCAAGACTGAAAGACCATCTTCGTCCGACGAGGTCAAAGCTCGGAGGTACCATTGGCCCATTCTCAAAAAGGCTAAAAGGCCGCTGGATTGCGCCAACCACGAAGTCCGGTGGTGCAACTCGCCCGCATCCATAGTTGTAGTCCGAGCGAATAGCGACGCTATCCCAGCGCTGGCCTGCTGCGTGTGGCTCAATAGCTGCCATTGCGCACATCGAATAGCGTTTGGCTCGTCACATTGGCAGACACACTGCATGAGGGGTTGAGGGCTGATCGGCGGGGTGAGCAGGGGGAAGATCGGGGGACGGCAGTAGGAATCCGGGGTAATATCCTTGCGCTCCTCGGCTCGGAGAGGCCGGGGAACCCATGGGGAGCATGTGTTTACCATGTCTCGTGGTTGTTTTCGCGAGAACTAGGTAGGAGTTTCGGCCGAGGGCATGTGAGGAGTTGAGGATTCCGGGATCGCGACGGCGCGATCACACGTCGGCTATGCCTAGATATGGTAATTGAACGTCATATGGGCGATGGGCTTGCGGGGAAGGATGCATTCGATGAGAGGTTGCTAAGCACTGTGATGCTATGATAGGCGGATGCTTCGTAGTAGTGAGCAGGCTAATGTGACTGTGAACGTGATGGCATGCGAGATGTGTAGGGACCGTCGAAGTTGGAGTATAAAGGGCCATTGGAAGAGTTGTATTTGATAAGAACTCATATTCCTGAAGAGCACTTCGAGATTCTGATCCTGAATCAGTAGCTCGGTCAATAGACTAATATCCGCCACGTCCGTCTACAAAGACACTCGCTGCTATGATTCTGAACCTATCCCTCCTCGGCCTCTTAGCCGCCTCCGTCCTCGCCGACGGCGCCGCCATCGTTGCAACCATGGACGAGATCGCTGCACAAAACACGGAGTTGGGTGACACTGTCGCCTCCTGGGATGGCGGACTCTTTGGCACACTGCCCATCATCGTCCACTCAACCAAGCTACTTATCAAGACCAATGAAGCCGCTACCATCGCTCAGGATTCGGCGCCGCTAAATGCCATCGAGGCCATCACTGTCGCGCAGTCAACACAAAAGCTTGCTGGCGGCGTCGAGACCACGCTCGGAAATGTCGTTGCCGCGAAGCCAAAGTTTGACAAGCTCTTGCTGAGCCCCATCATCTTGCTGAACCTCAGGCAGGAGAAGAGCGCGACTGACAAATTCAGCGCGGCGGTTGTTGAGAAAGTCCCCGAGTCACTGAGGGGTGCTGCCGAGACTTTGGTTGGCAGGATTGAAACGGCCTTCCATGATGCTATTGCCACTTACAGCTGAGTTGCTGTTTCTAGAGACTTTGACTGGAAGAAGGGAGCAGCCAGAGAGGTACTAAGGCGGACAGAGTCGTGGAAATGACGGGACGACGACGCACTACACCAATCTTGAATGGACATGAGATCACCCCTTTGTACGCACTTAGGATTCTCAAATGTAGCAGGAAATCACCGTCATCTCGCGAGGCGAGTGCCATTGCGCCGCAAGTTCTTCCGTAGATGGGTGGCCGGCGTCCTGGCCGGTCATCAGCATCATGAATACAAAAAGCATAATCGGCACGACGACAAGTATACATGATTGAATTTCATGCTTTCATTGATACGAAACTAGGAGACAAGCTTGTCGAATACCTCAAGCCATCTTTGTGCCTGGGGGGAATTGCTCCATCAATCGTAAGATCCATCGGCCACATGGGACTGACGCCATTCGCCGGGGTATCCTTCTGACACTGGCGGTGGCCAAGTATCCGTAGCTTTTGTGCCTTTTGTCTACCATCATTCCTGTCGATTTGACGGACCCGAGTAAGAACATGTAACATAAGAAAACAAAAAGTCAGTCAGAGGCAGTCATGAGGCCAGGGATGACAAGTGCCCTTTGCTTTGTGGGGCAGCATTGCCACGCCATCCTCAAACGTTTTTGTGTCGGACATGTCGGGTAGACAAAGGCTGCATCACCGCATTAGAGATGCAACAAGTTGACGTCCGAGATGCTGCGTTGGCGCTTATGGCCAATGGGTATCTCGCTGGATGCTTTGCGTTTCTGGGACATGGATTCGAGGGGACTGCGAGCGAGGTCGCGCATCTGCTTCTTGGACCGCCGGAGAGGTGTCAGGGGGACGGCTGCCGTTTCGAAGCGGTCCGACTTGAGACCACGCAGGGCAGTGTAATTGTAAGGGCTGCTGAGGGCGAGAGAATCCTGCGTTGCTTTATCGCTTAGGATGAGTCGCTGGTTGATCTGGTCGCGACGGAAAGCCCCCACGTTGTTGGCGTTGATATGAGAATGCAGGTCCACGTCGCTCGACGCGGTACGTGGACGGACAGGGGTAGACCCCAGGGGGTCGCCATCCCACTGGTTTTCCTCGTCCTCATCACCAGAGGAATGATTCTCATCGAACTCGATGAAGTCGCTGATGTTGAGACTCTTTTCAACCTCATCGGCATCCTCCTCCTCGTCGAAGCCCACGTCTGAGCTCTCATCGGCAGTGTTGGGTTCTGAGGGAAAAGGGAAAAAGGCCTCGGCAGGCCCCATGGCTTGGGTGTTGAGGTAATCACCAAATGTGTTGGACGAGAACATTGCGCTCATCATGATCTGGGCAGAACTACTGAGCATGGGAGAGTTCTGGTTCTCGTCAATGGTGGGCAGGTACTGGAAGTTGAACTGTTCCGGTGACAGATCAAGCTGGCGGCGACGGTGGGGAGTGAATATCATCATCTTGCGGGATATGGGGTTAACGACAGCAATGGGCTTTCGCTCAGAGCTGTCTAGATTGAAGCGGCCAACACGCGGCTGACCTCTTTCGCCCTTGACGGGGAGATCCGTGTCAGAATCATCCCACTGGTCAACGGGCGGTTCAGGGCGCTTAATCTTGCGGCGGACAACGGGTTCCGGTTCATCTTCTTCAGTTGTATCACCATCAGCTAGTTGGGAGGTGTCAGCAATCACGAGTTCTCAAGTCGTCGTCACAAAGCACAAACTCACTCTCATAGCCGTCTAGCTCTTGGGTTTCCTCAAAAGCTGCGACCGGAGTGGGCACCTCGGAGATCTCGCCGGCTGTCCTAGGGGTGGCAATGGGCGTATCATCGTCGCCGAGCTCCTGAACTACAGCCTCGACATCTGATTCAGCGTCAGGAGCGTATCCATATGCTCCATGGTAGTCGCCGTGGTAGTCCCAAAACGAGTTTGAGTTTTCAGACTCGTCATTTTCATCATCATTTTCGATCTCGCGGCGGAAGGCCGGGTCGAGAGAGCTTTGATCAACAAATATGTCGGGGAAGAAGTCGGCATGATCGTCCTCAGTGTCGGTAGAGTCGGAATCACTTGAGGGGACATCAAAGCGAACGTGCCGTTCAACTGACCGTTGATGATGGTCAGAAGCGGCACTTTCATCAATCTCGGACATGATGCCATCCCAACTCGCGCTGTCCTCAACATCGGCAGCGCCGTCTTCCTCATCTTCGTCCTGTTCCTGATCGTCCTGTTCCTGATCGTCTTCTTCTTCATCGTCATCATCGTCCTGCGGGGCAACGGGCGGCCGAGGGGGGCTTGAAATATCGGGAGGCGGTAGCACCTCGTGTAGAATATGCTCCTCCTCGGCCGCATCGACATCCTCCTCGTCATCGTCGGAAGAATCGCTGATATCTTCGACTGCAGAGTAGCCTCCGTCGTCAGACAAGTCGAAGGACGAGGAGGACGTGATGGAGTCGCGACGCTTCGTAGGCTTGCGAGAAGCCACGGTGGACTTGTTGCGAATGTTGCGAGACATTTGTAGTAGTTGCACAGGTAGACAAATCTGAAATGTCGTGGTATTTAAGGGCGTGAGGGAGTTGTGTGTGAGATGAACGGCGTAGACGGCGGGTGTATGCCCAATGCGTTATAGCTACTGCGTATATGTAATGCTTTTGCTTTGTACCCGATCCTACGATGCGTGCCGTATATATTTTCGTGTACGTGTCGAGGACGGAGAACAATAGAGAGGTGGCTGTCTGGAGTAGCCGGGGTGGAAGTCTTGGACGTCGGGAAAGGTGGGATGTGAAGGTATTTTTTCTTCCAGGGGATAGGCCTCTCGTAGCCCGGTGAATGCCTATTGGGCTTGGTGGTCGATTCGGGTGAAATCAGATGCAGACTTCCGTCAATGGGCCAGAACCGTCCCGGTGGAGGGCTCCGGATGGTGAAAGCCTGAGTTGAACTTCGTCGAAAATAAGAAGGGATTGAATGTCTCGATGGGCTGCTGGACTGCAGAGGTGCCCAGCACAGGCACCTCCACAGTGGGCGTTTACAGCTCAGCGAAAGCGGCGGACATGATTCTCGACGAAGTGTAGTATGTAATTTTAGGGGTACTCCTTTCAAGAGGTTTAGGGCGACTTCGTTGTCTCGTGGAATTGAATTTGGGTGGTGGTGGTTGAGATGGGGAAGAGGGAAAAAAAAAAAAAGGGAAGGGAAGGCAAGGGACAGGCAACCGGGATTCCGAAAATAATATGGCTCCCCAGTTGCCGCTCCGTCCTTGCGTCTTGGTACGGCACTCCACACCCAATCGACTTTTTTTTTTTTCTCTTCTTTTCCTTGTAACCCTTCATGCTTTGCGCAACTTTTTTTTTTTTCCTTTCTTTTTTTTTTTCTCCAAGTCCCCATTCTGGTGGGGTCCCCAGGCGTAGGAACCTAGCATTCTCTGGCTCGCTTAAAGTGGGTAGAAAAGACACTCTAACCGCTTTCGGCGCCCCGTCACCGCCATTTCATGGTTTGTTCTCCCCCTGACGCGTCCGACTGATGCCCTGCAGATGCTGAAAATCTGCTGGAGACGCACCATCATTAGTGGATCGGATCACTAAAGAGTGGAGGAAAGGGCCCTGAATGGAAAGCCTGGCATCTGTCAGTTCCCCTCTTCCAGGTTCAAATCGAACATCTGCCCCTCCTTCCGGGGTTGTGTCACCTCAACTTGCCCCCCCCCCCCCCCCCCCCCCCCCCCCCCCCGCCCCTCCAATATCTACTTTGCTACGTAGCGGAATAGGTACCTAATCCACGGCTTCACCCAGCCCAGGGCTGCAGCAAGAAGTCATCCCTCCATCTGTCGTCACCCGTCAAGCTGGTCCAGATCGAGCTGGGTGGGTATAGGCTGATCATTATGGCAGATTATACTACCTGGCTTTTTCCTCGTGACCCCGTTGGGCGTCTCTGCGACACGCACGCAGTATGTAGCCTTGACGACCTAGGACATCATCAACTCTCAGTCGAGCTAGAAAGTGATGAGTCTTCTCACCGCCGTCCCCTCCTGTTGACGCCTCGTCACCCATAACTGCGTCAACAAACAGCAGCAGCAATCAGCAAAAGCAACAGGCGCAGCGTGTAGGTGGCCAGCGCAGACTCATTCATACATCAGACATTGTGGATCCCATGGCGTCCATTCGAGCTTTTCGGTTTGACTCTTTCCATACACTACTATAGTGACATTGCTTATCCACATTGGACTGACTGCCTGTTGAGACCTGGCCCACTGTTCGCCTTGCACACGCAGAATTGATTGGTATCTAGTCCCTAGGTGCCGTCTGCTGATTCGCCTCGGCTTTCACGACCGTTTCCATGAGGGGCAAGGAGTCAACGGGCAATCGATGGCCAACTCATCATCCTGCCTCTCTCTATCTCTCACAGCAGACAGCCCCCCGAACACACCGTATATATCTGTCTTGTCAACTTTGTCATGTAGCAGCAACCATCCTCCCATGCTCGCGAAACACTGGCACCGACCTGCGCAGCTAACCGGAGCATTCGTTCCAATGCAGACACCGATAGGTGGTGAGCCAGGTAAGGAAAGATGGAAGTAATTTTACCATTTTGCCCCTTCTTCCCAGCTCCGACGAGCGGGGCTATACTCGGCGCTGGCCGTCTGCCAGTCATATGGGGGCCACTGCGAGGAGCCTCGAGCAGCACTGGCCCCAGTTGTATGGCTTCTTGTTGTTCATGACTCACAGACGGAATGTGACTGCTTGTCAAGCCGGGTGATGCTTGCGCCAGATCTGAACCATTTGACTTCGATCCTCAGTAAAACTTTGACCAAGAGACAGGTAAGCTACTAATGTGAGCTCTACCTAGTGTAGTCGACCCAGTACCGGAACTCAGGGGGAAAGAAAGCTAAAAAAAAGAAATAGAAAAGGGGGGCGGAGGGGTCTAGAGCTGGCCAACCTTCTCTCCTCCATCCCTTCTTCAGCACCGAGGCAAGGTATCTTTGGTCAAATACACCTTACACAGTACCTATACTTTGGTCTCATCTTGCCGTGACTCTGCCGCCGGCTTGTTATGGTTCAACCAGAAGTCAAGATGAAAGGGATGACGATGATGATGCCATGCTCAGGAACAAAGGCACAGGATTGCCTGACGAGTCGGGCCGCGGGAAACATGCACTACTGTATCTTAGCACTCTAACCAGTTTGCGCCGTGCCTACTACGGGTCTACGTGTACTCGAGCAAAACTAGGGGAGGTGAGGTTGGATCGGGAGTGTGCGTTTTGTTCCACTTCCGTCGGGCCTTGCGCCACAGCACAATCGAATTCCCCGCCAGGCACGAGCCCCACGCAGGACTGTCTCAGCGGAGAGCACCGTGCAAAACGTGGCGGGGTGAGTATTCAACCTATCTTATCACCTTATCTTATCTAATATAAAAAAACATCGCTCATCTTATCGACGGTTGCCTGGTCATCGCAGTAAACAAGGATGGAGTCTATGGCCACTTCAACGTGCCCAGCTTTGTCAACTTCGACCAAGGGCAGCATCATCATCATCAACACGATCGACGTGCCTCGCTAGACCGCAACCTGTACACTAAAGTCGTTCTATCTGCGAGATACTAACACAGATTTCAATCATGGATTCATCATCCTCTTCACAAAAGTCCGCCAACCTATTCCAGGTCTACCTACGGTTGAGACCGCCCCCTGCCGGCGCGGCTCAGTCTGATCGGTTTTTGGATGTAGAAGAGTGTGATGGCGACTCCCACCCCTCTCACATCACTATGAACCCACCAAACGATCGGAAACGCTCGACAGAAAAGTTCGCCTTCACGAGGGTGTTCGAGGAAGATGCAACACAGCTCGACGTTTTCCACTGCATAGGAGTCGCCTCGCTTGTCGAGGGGGTCTTAGCCCCTCATGGCGGTCAAGGTACCGATGCTCTGATTGCTACTCTAGGAGTCACTGGTTCCGGAAAGGTATCTCAAACTGACAGTCACCAATCACTTGTAGATGCACCCACCGTGACTGACATTAAACATAGTCTCATACCATACTCGGCTCGCGCTCAACACGAGGCATGACCCAGCTCGCTCTTGACGTTGTCTTTCGATCCATTGGCTCCAACATGTACGATTCTCCTGACCTAGAAGGCTCCCTTCAAGCCTCCGATGTTTCCGACGCCACCGTCATCTCGGCACCGTACTTCCTGGAGACCGTCTTTGCCGACTTTGGCTCCTCCCGTGGAGGAGGATCGAGAGCAGGAACGCCTATGCTTGTAGGAGACCCTGTTTTCCCTGTTCATACCCCTTTTCTACCTCCCGGTCGCCGTGAAAAACCAAAGCTGCCACCGTCGATGCCTGTCTTGGGAGGTGTGCGCTTAGTACCATCAACTCCAGACCGCCCGCGGCGCAATCAGCATCATGCTTTTTCGACGCTAGTGCCCGAAGAGCACCTTGAGCATCAAGGTGATGCGCAAAGGCATTTCATGGAAATAACTACTGCATCCAAATCAAGAGACGTTACTAAAACTATGACAAAGGGCGAACATCATCCTCCCCCAACCCCCCGGCGAAACCTTCAGCGACCCTCGGTTCTTCCTTCTTCCCCCGATATCAGCTCCGTTAACGTGTCCTCTGACCCTGACTCCGACTACGCTGTCGTGCTATCCATGTACGAAGTATACAACGACAAGATTTACGACCTTCTGACTCCGCCTATCAAATCCAATGCCACGAAAGAGTATCGACGACGACCTTTGCTCTTCAAATCCACTGAACATTCCGCTGACAGGAAGGTCGTTGCTGGTCTGAAGAAGATTGCGTGTACTAATATGAGGGAAGCTATCATGGTGTTGGAAGCTGGTTTACACGAACGCCAAGTTGCTGGAACTGGAAGCAACAGTGTCTCATCTCGCAGCCATGGTTTCTTCTGCGTGGAAGTAAAGAAGAGGGCTAAGTTTGGACGGAGTCGCGCCTGGGCTGGCAACAATTTAACTGTGGTTGATCTTGCCGGCAGCGAGCGCGCTCGAGACGCAAAGACTCAGGGTGCAACTCTTGCCGAGGCCGGCAAGATCAATGAAAGTCTCATGTACCTGGGGCAATGTCTTCAGGCACAAAGCGGTATGGGCAGCAACAGCAAGGTACGTCAAGTTGCAGCACTGCACCAAATCTCATGAGTCTAAGAGTCATCTTCTAGCCGACCGTCATGCCTTTCCGCCAGTGCAAGATGACTGAACTCTTGTTCTCCAACTCATTCTCTGCGACATCCTCCGCAGGAGTTGTGCCTCGCCGAAACGCCCAGCGGGGCGTTATGATTGTGACGGCCGATGCACACGGTGACATCAATGCGACCTCGCAAATCCTCAGATACAGCGCTCTGGCGAGAGAAGTCACAATACCGCGCATACCCAGCATTACGTCAACTTTGCTCGCTGACACTCCCACAACCTCACATCCACCTTCAGGAGTGAGGTCTCCTGATTTGCCGCAACATCGACGAGGTTATTTTGGCCACGGATCAGCAGGACATCGCAACTTCTCACCAGGTTCTGACAACGGAGACAGAGTCCTTATGGAGCATGCTGCGCTGGAAATTGCTCGGATGCAAGAGGAAATAACGAACCTCCATATCGAGCTCGATAATGAGCGCGAGGCGAGAATATCTGCCGAGGCACATCTTCTCAGTATGGAAGATAGACTACTGGATGTAGAGCAGACGGTGCGTGAAGATTGCATGGCCGAATTCGACGCTCGCTTCGAAATGGAACTGGCCCGCTGGAAGGCGACACTCGCGGCGGAACAGGAGAAGGGAGAAGAGCACTGGGATCGAAAGATGGAGCTCTTCGAGAAGGGTCTTGGTGTCACCTTGGCAGAGGATGACAACGCCGGCGAAGACAAAGAAAACTTGTTGATCGAGGACCTCAAAGACGAGAACGAGAGACTTCGACGTGAAAACGAGATTCTTAAACGCGAGCTTGCAGCGAGAAGCCCAACGAAGCGCAAACCACTACAGGAACGAGACGACTTCAGCGGCCGCAAAGGAAGCACCGGTGTAAGCAATCTAGGCCAGAAGATGGAGCAGCTGCGCGTCAGTAATGAGAGCACAGCCGGCACTAGCAACCCTGGGAGCCCGAAGAAAATGCGGAAGCTCGCAACAAAGCGCTGGGAGACGGTTGCTGATGATGAGTTTTGAATGTTTTGATTGACTACTTACTGGTTTACCCAATACTCTTTGAGGAGCGATTGTGCCAGTTGGGGGCCTTTGTTTTCTTAGCATATACCCATGTTTTATTTAGGTCGACCTCATTCTTTTTGTGGAAGATTGGGGGGGTTCAGGCGTTGAGGCCAAAAGGGCCTCGCAGGTAATGCCTGGGAGGACATATTATGTATGACACTATAATACTGTAGGAACTTTTTTGTCGTGTTTGTCTTCCAAGTCAAAATGTCCTACCTACTCTATCTAGACCTTCCGAACCGTAGTTTCTCCTTTTTACTGTCCAACCAATCTCTTGACCTCCGCCTTAGACCCCTGCCTCGCGCTCCTCCTTGACTGATTGCCTGTTCTCTGCATTTTCTTTCCTTGTCCTTGACGACAGACTTGATTGATTCAGCATTGCGACTGTGACTTGCCGTTCAGTTGATACTGGCTGGCTCTGCAATTACTGGGAGCACCTGTCTCAGCTGCAGGCTTGAAGCAAGGTCTTGATGACGTTCTAATTCTCAACTCCAATTCACGCATACCATTATTTGTGTATCCGCAAGACGACGACAGAATGCTCCATCGTTTTCCGACATCCATTAACCCTCCTCGGCATCCATGTCATCGTGGCGCCGCTTTCCACTACCTCTCTTCCCCTTCAACGTCGATCCCTTCTTGCCCTTTGCCTCCATCAGGTTCTTCATCTCTATTCTGGCATGTCTCTGCGCCTCTTCAACCCGGTTTTGGAACACCATGACCTCTTCCTTCTGAGTCGGATACTCGTCCAGCTTTTTGCCGAGAGCAGCCTCAATGCGCAACCATATCTCGAGGTCGTATTGTGTAACAAGGCTGAGGGCAACACCCGACTTTCCAGCACGCGCCGTTCGGCCTATACGGTGTACATGCGTTTTTGAATCCTAGGAGCTCGTTAGATGTTGGCCATGCATGATCCAAGGTAAGCATGAGAGGGGAGTGGAGCCATATAGCGATGAAAGGCATAAAAAGAAACGTTGAAGCATGTTGCGTATTTCATTGTGGGCGATTCGACAAGGTACTGGGTGGTGTGACGGGTAAACCCCTCCCAATACTAGTGGTGATTCATGCTAATGAAGACCTGAAAGTCTAGATCATGCAGAGGAAGTCGGCATTTGCAGATGCTTCAGACCAGAATTCCTCGTAATCGACCAGAAACGGAAACATCAATTGCCTCCAGCAAGCGTTCTATTGCATCAAACAACTAATAGAAAAGCACATACCTGGGCCAAATCATGGTTGATCACGACATCTACGAGAGGGATGTCAAGTCCTCGGGCAGCCACATCAGTGGCTACTAGGATCGATCGTTCTCCGGCGCGGAACTTGTTGAGGGCCCCGAGACGGGCTGTCTGGTTCAGTTGCCCATGGAGGGGAATAGCGCCGAAACCTAGTGTACGGAGCAAGATGGCCAATCTTTGTGTTTCGGAAACTGTCCTCGTAAAGACGACTAGTTTTTGACCGGCAAACTCGTTGGCCAGGTAGATGAGATAGGTGTCTTTCAGCTGGTGTGGTATAAAGAGATAGTATTGCAGGAGAGTTGAGACGGTCTGGTACTTGTTGGAGCTGATGCTGACGCGTACGGGATCTCGCAGACTGGCTCTTTGCAAGCTCTCAATCTTGGAGCTCATGGTGGCGGAGAAGAGAAACGTTCGGCGTTCACGGGGTATGAACTTGAGAATCTTGTCGATGCTGGGACCGAAGTCCATGTCCAGCAACCGGTCGGCTTCGTCCATGACGAGGTATTTGAGAGAACGCAAGGAGAAGCCCTTGGTCTTTTCCAGATGGTCCACCAGTCTTCCCGGTGTTGCCACGATAACGTGTGGCTTCTTGCCAAGGGCGATGGCTTGAGCAACCTGTGAATTATATTCAGCATATTGTTCCTTGGATCAGAAGCGAGAGCGTTGTTGAAAGCTATTGGTGTCACTATAAAGTAGGCTTGGAAAAATAGGTTTGTGACATGCGATTCAGTGCGAAGATATCATTCACGACCAAGGGGAATGGGAAGAATTACCCTAGATAGCGTTAGGAAAGTGAGTACGTGCGGGGAAGATGGGAATTGCTAAGGCTTACATATCCAGACCACCCACAATCACAGCTGTTCTGAGCGAGATCAAGCTGCCAAGGGCTTCAAACTGCTGGCCGATCTGAGCGGCTAATTCTCTTGTAGGTGCCAGTACCAGGCCGAAGAATGCTTGGGGCTTTTCCAAAAGAGCCTGTATGACCGGCAGCGCAAACTAGACATCTCTATGTTAGTATATGTGCCAGAATACGCTCTCTTTAGGGTGTATGGTGAATCTTGATGCGGTCCTTCGATCGTTTCCTGTGAGACTCCCGGGCTGGCCGTAAGCCCTTGGGCAGACCTTCGTCTCATATCCCGAAAGAGGAGGTAAATCTGCACTGACCGCCGCTGTCTTTCCTGAACCCGTTTCGGCCAGGCCAATGATGTCGCGATTCGCCAGGGCATGTGGGATCGACTGTGCCTGGATAGGAGTGGGTTTTGTGTATCCGAGATTAGCGCATGCGTCGCAAAGCGAGTCGACAACTCCCTAATTAGGGGTTAGCAAGATGTTCAAAAGCGAATAAGTGAAGGTCTTGGAGGCCTACGAGATCCTTGAAGCTTTTTGTGACCTCTGAGGCGTCGGCAGTAACACCACCCTCGTCTTCGGGTTGAGAGGCGACCGATGAGGCGGGAGACGAGTCTCTATCAATGACGCGGGACTCCTTGACAGCGGAGCTCTTTTGCGAAATCTTTTGCCGTTTTGGAGGAGGCATTTTGCCAGAGATTCTTCTTGGCGCGATTTGGCGCAAAGAGAGTGAAGTTGTGGAATTGACGGTGCAAAAATTAAAAGTTAGCAACGGCAGGTGGGCGCGATGACATCCCACGCAGACCCAGCAGAATGTTTTTAGTGGAGTATTTGCTCTTATCAGCACGTGCATTGTTTTTTTTGTCTTATCGCCGCACGCCCCGCCAAAAAATTTCCTGTGAAAGAGACAGAGAAGACCCATCTCGCTCAGGCCGAGCCAGATCTTCCCATTTGCGACAATCGTCGACGTCAAGTTTTTCCATCCAACTCAGCCGACAAGAGGGGATCGCCCACAATGGCGCGCAAAAGAGTCAAGAAGAGAACGCATGTCGGTGCCAACAACCCGGCAAGAGTTGCTGAAAATCATGGCTCCAAGGACCCCAAGAGCATGGTCATCCGCATCGGCGCGGGTGAGGTCGGCTCTAGCGTCAGTCAACTCGCTGCCGATTTCCGAAAGGTCATGGAGCCAGGAACTGCTGCCCGACTGAAAGAACGCAGAGCAAACCGACTGAAGGATTACGTTGTCATGACAGGCCCCCTCGGCGTCACTCATCTCATGCTCTTCTCCCGCTCCGAAAGCGGTAACACCAACCTTCGCGTTGCCCTCACGCCTCGCGGTCCGACGTTGAATTTCCGAGTGGAGAAGTACTCTCTCTGCAAAGATGTTCAGAGGGCCCAGAGACGTCCGAAAGGCAGCGGCAAAGAGCAGCTTGCACCTCCATTGGTACGGTTCCTCGGTCTGTCTGTTTTCGTCTTCAGCTTTTACTAACCTACCTGCTGTAGCTGGTCATGAACAATTTCCACACCCCCGATGCCGATGCAACCTCCAAGGTCCCCAAACACCTGGAATCTCTAGTGACCTCTGTGTGGTCCAGCGTTTTCCCTCCCTTGAACCCGAATGCGACTCCACTTGGCAAGATCAAGCGAACGTTGCTACTCAATCGAGAGAAGGACCCGGAAAATGAAGGTTCTTTCATCATCAACCTGAGGCACTACGCCATCACCACACGCTCTACAGGCATCTCGAGACCGTTACGGAGACTCGAGAAGGCCGAGAAGCTATTGGCCTCAAAGACGAACGGAAAGGGCGGTATACCGAACCTCGGAAAGCTGGAGGACATTGCCGATTTCCTTCAAGGCGGGGAGAACGGGGACGGATATCTCACGGACGCTACGAGTGGCAGTGAGATCGATAGCGATGCCGAAGTCGAGGTCAAGGAGCAGAAGGCCCAAAAGATCAAGAAAAGCGCTGCCCCTATGGACGACGAAGTCGCGGAGGAAGACGACGCTGTTGAGAAGCGCGCTGTAAAGCTGGTTGAACTGGGACCGCGCATGCGCTTGCGCTTGACCAAGGTCGAAGAAGGCTTGTGTGCTGGCAAGGTCATGTGGCACGAGTATATCCACAAGACCAAGGAGGAGGTCAAGGAGTTGGAGAAGCGCTGGGAAAAGAGGCAGCAGGAGAAGGAGGCCCGCAAAAAGCAGCAGAGGGAAAACATCGAGAAGAAGCGGAAAGCCAAAGCGGACAAGGGCGAGGGCGCGGGCGATGACAGTGACGTGGAGATGGACTATGACGATGAGTTTGATAGCGAGGGTCTTGAGGGTGATGCCGAGTACAAGGTTAATGAGGGCATGGAAGACACCGGGGAATGGGAAGACGAGGAAGACGAGATTGCCAACGGAGGCATCTGCCGTGCTGAATAGCAGCAGCAGCAGCATCAGGAACGCGTAGGCTATGAGCGTCATGCTCAGGAGAGTTAAGAAGAAGAAAAAAAAAGGATAAATAATGATGCGTTGTTATGCCGTTTTTGGAAGTAGACTCAACCACCATCCTTGATGCGCGCCGGGACCCAGCCATTCTGTGCCACATATCGTCCTCCAGCCTAGTCTCTTACCCGTTTATAAAGTAGAAAATGATCGGGACCTTGAAATACCGAAATTATTATTTATACGGCATGAATGCCCACAAGCAACGAAATGTTCGATTTCTTTTGCCTCTAACATTCCCTGACTGACTTGGTGCGTTGCGGGGGAGCCATCCAACCACGTACCTCCGAATCATACACATCCTTTCAACCCCAATAACACCAGCACCACATGGTCTGCGCCTAACTGAACCTACCACCAGTGCCTGTCGAGCCTTTTCGTCGGTATGCTCAGTATTTCGACCAATTATGGGCCTGAGGTCCAAAAAATTCCCGCAGACAGCCCTATGGAGGACATTATCTACCTCCTCAAGCGCGATGGTGGCGTCTTTCTCAAAAACCTAATCCCTGTCGCCGATGTTGAGAAGGCTTACGAGGAATGTCGGGAACGCCTAGAGAATGATGTTGAGTGGAATGGGTCATTTTTCCCTAGTAAGTTTCGCATATTTGCCCTAGTTCCCACCATCTATAGTGCTGTAGGCTGGAAGCACGAGATTCGAGATAAGTTGCTAATGTTGCACTTTGATCTCAGAGCAGACACAGCGGGCATCAGCCCTACTAGCTCTCAGCCCTACCTATGCCAAAACCCAGGTAATGAACCCAGTCTATCAACAGGTGTGTAACCACTTCTTAACCACCCGAAGTTGGTTTTGGTGGGGAAACGAGAAAAAGGAGTCGGTATCCAAACCTTACGTGCACTCATGCACAGCCATGAGAATCCGGCCTGGCGGTAAAGCCCAGCCTTTGCATCGAGATGATTACATCAGCCATAACTATCATCAGGAGATAGATTGCTGGAACGATGTGCGGGACAGGAACCGAGAGACAGCCGTCGGCTTATTTGTGGCGGGAAGTAAGGTCACCAAGGAGAATGGTGGTACTCAATTCATTCCTCGAAGTCACCTCTGGTAAGTCCGAAGCTTGGAGACTTGTGCTCTTGTTGATTGTGCTTTTGTTTTCTTTCCGGTTGCGAATATGGCATTCACATACTTACTGTTCCATTCGCTTGCCAGGGGAACCAATCGAGACGGACCGCCTCGGGTTGAGGACTGCATCTATGCCGAGATGGAAAAAGGTGATGCCTTCATTATGCTAGCATCTGCCTACCATGCTGGAGGTCACAATACAACTGAGGACGAACAGCGGTTGGTGTTTGCAACATTTTAAACCCGGGGATTCCTACGACAGGAGGAAAACCAGTTTCTCTCAGTCCCTCAAGAAGTTGCGAAGCAGTATGATCGGCCTCTTCAAGAATTTATGGGATATACTATGAGCGAACCAGCATGTGGATACGTCGACCAATTGGATCCAATTCTGGTGTTGAGGCCCGAGTTGAGGGGGGATGGCCGACCGTCAGATTTTTGAAAACAGAAATCGATGTCAAGTTGGCAGTCAGAACGGCTTTTAGACGTCCTCAAAGTAGAGGTTGATTATTAAATCGTTATATATTCACGCTGATTCTTTGCAAAACCAAGATAAACGTAGCGCCACTTCCTATGTGGTTACTGCATCCATCGACAGTATCCCATTTTTTTTTAATTATATGCAATAAAGAGATATCGTTTGTCACAACGCAGAACGAGATATATTGGACTTTTGATCGGTGACGTGTCCTGACGTCCTTAGACACATTTCGGAAGCGGGGAGAGGGTGATTGAGGAATTGATAAGGTAAGGCATCAGCCACACGGAATTCAAATTCCTTTCGCAGTGGCTCCCCTAGCGTATGTCAACTCTTCCAGCTTTCACTGTTGTTCCAACTCCAATTCTTCCAGCCCTTGTGGTATATACGAAGTTGATAATTAACATACTTCCAGGATCTGTAAACTTATTACAGAATGTCTATGAAAAACAACATGGCAAGGGGCTCCAGAGCTGTGAGAAAAGGTCAGTAGGTTCCAGCTTTTCTAGCCTTGTTTGGAGCTACCCAGTACTGCTGCTAGTTAGCGGCTGGTTCTTGACCCCCGACCCCCGAATGGAAAGACATCACTGCCGGACACCCGTGTTCCTCAGCGAATGCTGTTCATTCCGTCTTTCTGCCTGGACCACAGCTCTGACTTTATCCGCCATTATTCATAGATCCAGCCTGCGGCACTTGTCGAAAAAAGTGTCGCAAGTGCGACCGTACTCGTCCCATCTGCAATCGATGCAGGTCGAAGGGTTTTCATTGCGAGGGTTATCCTCCACGGTTTCAATTTTGCGACTCTATATCTGGAGTGAATTCAGACGTGACCTTTCAAGAACGAATCAGGGATTCCGGTAAAGCCACAAGCTTGCACACACACAAGCCTTCCCAGATCTCAACTCAGAACCTCTCAGCTTCAGCTAAAGACTTAGAGGCACCATTTGATCCACCAAGCCGCAGGCATCACTTAGCCCGGATTCTGTTGCGTGACGCCCCATCTGCATCACTAGATAATTCCTCGTTCAATACTACATCTCTAGTACAAATCATCCCTCATCCCGAAGAAGGAATGCTTCTTACAGAAAACGATCAACAGCTGCTTGTTTATTGTAGGTTCATGGTCATCAACTTGTTACCCAATACCAAGTTCACGATTTAGGCCTGACTTCAAGGATTCAGTTGATCTGCATCTAAGTCCCCATTTGGCGATCGTGGTTGATGAGATGGAGAACCCTTTCCGAAAACACGTTTTGCCCTTGGCATACCAACACTCTGGAGTATTCCATGCCGTACTTGGCCTTTCTGCTTGCCATCTACACCTATCACCATCAGGTGCCGCTAGGGTTGATATGGCGACCGCTCTACAGCACAGAATTGAGGCTTTGGCGATTCTTAGTTCGCTACTGACTAAAGAAGAAAGTCAAGGACTAACAACCACTGAAGATGAGGTGGTACTTGCTATAGTTTTATTGCTAGTACTTCATGATGTGAGTTGAACCAACCAACCATCTTCGGTCTTTTTAAGTATATTCTAGCCAGAGCTGGTTTCAAAATCTTTTCAGTATTACCCAATACTTAATCCACCCCGCAGATTTGCGAGTTGGGAATATCATCCCATGCCGTTCACCTTACTGGAATATCTTTTCTCTGTGGGAGGGTTGCGTCGTCTGCTACCAGATCGAAAAGATCTACAGCCACCATGTTCTTCCTAGCAGCACTTTCCTGGTATGATCTACAAATGTCGTTAGCGTCTTGAGCCTACTAATATATCAGCCTCTAGGTTGGATGTATTAAGGGGCTTCAGCGGCGCAGAGAAGCTCACATATCCAAAAGAAGTTCGCTCATGTGTCGCGAATACGATTGAACCACAATTTGCATTGCACACTTTCCTTGGCTGTCCGCCTGAAATATTTCACCATATTGGGGTTGTGATTGCGGCAGCAAAGTGCCACTTAAGTGGTCACTTGTCTAATGCCGACTTTCAAATTGTGCTAGGAGACGCACAATCATTCCTTCGTGGAATGGATTTGAGAAAAGTCAAGTACCCAACCGAACACCCCGAATGGAAGCAACTTGCGGAAGCATATCGACAAGCTTGTCTCCTCAGAACTATGCGCTGGCCAGACACATTTGCAATACCTTGCGAAGACCAGAGGATCAGAAGCTCAGTTCAAGCCATATTGGAATGCTGTGCCAACGTGCCAATGCGTTCTCCCTTTTACAAACGGTTGCTATTTCCATTATTCCTTGCTGCAACGGACACAACCATTCAATACGAAATACACTATGCGAGTCTATGCATTGACGAGATAAGGAAGTCAACTGGGTTCGGGCACCTGGCTATGATGGAGGTTCTTGAAAAAGTGTGGGAAGAGAGAAACCGGAAGATTCGAGGCTGGATAAATGTTCCTTGGATGGAGTTTGTGAGTCGATAAACTTGATAAAATACGACAAGACACTGATCAACTTTCGGACAGACTTGTTCTGAGAGCATGAGGCAACAACACGCGTATCTGTTCATCTGATTCTGCAGACTATGGAAGGCAGTCTGTCAGTGGCATAGCGATAATTAGAAGAAATGACTCTGTTGAGATATCGATAACGTTCACAGTGATCTTACAGAATACCATGAAATATATGGCATATTCAACTTTGCCAAAGCTCAGCATCCTCAATCTTTGCCATGAAAGCCAATCGTTCATAACAGACAAGAAGCTATTCTACTAGAATGCATAGCTTAATACAGCCAAAGACTCTGTGATTCAAGTCTTGCAATCCTTTATAATCACTCATTGACATCGCGCAGTTTTAATGTGTCGCCAGAGCCGGACTTCAGCTCTCCCTATTTCTTTCAGGCAGACCCACTGCGTATCTAGTAGGATATTTGAGCCGTTTTACTATTACTTTAACCACCAGGAAATTACTCTGCGACACCTGATCCTCACCATTGATCATTAATGAACAGCCTGAAGCGCAGGCAGAATAGCGTAGCTTCGACGACTCTGAATAGGTGGGGTAACTCCCCGAGAACGATCGGGTCTTCATTCCATAGAGGCACTTCCTCAAGCGCAGTCAAATGGACGCGGAGGCGAGCAAGCTCGTACGGTAGGCATTCTACAACAGAGCACCGCTGATCTGAATGGTCAGCGAACGGAGTGCAGGTGTATTTAAAGCCAGCAAGTTTGAATACATGTTGCTGAAATGGGAAACAGAGAAGTAGACATCAGATTCTACACACAGGATTGAGCCTTAAGAGCTTGAGGATTTACAGGTTGTAACGGTGGAGTGTTTACCACAGCCTTACTTGGCCTCGTGATAATAAGATGCACTTAGGATTAGGTTCATTAACCTTTGTGCAGGCGGAGTCGGCTAATAGAAGTCTTGAAGTATAGGCAATATATACATAGTTTGGCAGCACCTGACGTGGATCTTCTGGTCTAATTACCCGAAATGAGTAAAGTCTGTATTTAGGTAAATCTTGGCATCATGTTGGGGATGGATATGAAACACCTTGGCTCTAGTACCTGAAACTTTATACGCATAAGCGGAAGCAATATTTGTTACTTTGGCCAAGTTACTAACCCTAGCAGTGTTCCAAAGAGATATATATGTCAGAGGCGCTGGCAGTCAGAGTAAGGACATCAAAATTAGGGCCGCTCAGCTGAATCAATGGGTAGGTATACAAATGTAACAGTATTCATATGGCCAACTGCAACTATTGAGGCCTGAAAGAAGGGCTTTATCCCTCATTCGTATGACTAATGGGGCTCTATCGGGGATATCGGATGGCACCTGACAAGATACCAATACCGTATCCTCTCGTTAAATTCAATAACCGCACAGACCACGGACTGCTGAAAATGGGCTAGCGTTCTGGCAGAAACAGAGATCTAGTGGACCGTTCGATTACCTCATCTGTCCCCCCATCCAATCGCGGAATCTGCTGATCGGGAGTGGCTCGTGCCTCGGATGACTAAGACATGGAGGGTGGGGTAGGATAGTTGACCGCCTTCTAATATGGACCTAGCGTGTGGTCTGTGCGGTTATCGAATTTAACGAGAGGATACGGTAACACCATCATCAAACTTTAATAGAATCTTTATACGTGCTCCACCTATCCCTGAACTTAATCATACCTTCTCATGCAGTTTGTTTAACTAACCGCAACTTCTAATACAGTGTAATTGCTATACTTAGATAAATCTTTGCTGATTGCCTGGCCTTTCCATAAAGCACCTAGTTAGTGTAGCAGCACAATTTCCTTCTGCAAGTGGAGCTTGCGCACTTGCAAGCACTGTTGTGATTTGGGTGTCTGAGTCTATTGGTCGTGGCTATCCGACAGGAAAGGCCTTTGCGATAGGCGTCACTGTCAACGTCTGCTGCAGCTAGAGGGGATGAAGCTTATTAGCAGCGGGACAAGCAATCCTTGCCATTGACTTTTGGTGCGGTTTTACAGAGAGCATGTACTTGTTTATTGCCTCCTTTGTGTCAGAAGGCTGTGATCGCACCGAGTAAAGGAGTCAACAATAAGCGTAGTTAGGGTTCGATTATGACGATTATTCAAATCTACCCTTCCTCTAACCTATGATCGCCCTGTAAAAGCCTTTTACGTGGCCCTCGGCTTATAGTTTATCTGGGCGCGGCCCTACTACTAGTGCCCCCCTAAGCCTCCCCCTCTAGGCTCCTGATATAATCCCCCCCCTCTAAGGTCCTGTCCTTAGGACCTTCTGAAGTGCCTATACTACTGCCCCCCTGTTCCCCTATTGTAACCTAGTATCTTAGGGGCGCCTAGGAACACCCCTAGGCTTAGTAGGCTACTAGGTTAGTAACTATCTCCCTAGCTAGCTGCTTACCTTTAGCCTTACCCTATAGTTACCCTAGTCTAACTAACTATAGCTACCTAGCCTATAGTGTAGTTACTTAGCCTAGAATATAGGCCCTAACCTATCTGGTCTGCCTAACTAGGGGGTTACCTACTTTATAGTAAGGATGCCTTATCTACTTATAATACCCTCCTTTATAGTCTCCTATTCTCCCTATAGCCCTTTTATATCTACATCCTTACTTCCCTACCCTTATTAGTAATAGTAGTGCCTTTATTAGTTAGCCTATTTTAGTATAGCTAAGCCCTAGGTTATACTACTCTCCTAGTAAATAAGAGCCCTAGCTTTATTACCTTAGTAAGGCTATTAGTACCCCTTACCTCCTAAGTTACTAGTCCTATTAGTAATTATATTAGTCCCTCTCTATAGGCTTAAGTTATTATTATTATTTACCCTTACTTTTTGCCTAGCCTAAATAGGTAATTAATAGTAGCCCTTCTTTTCTTTATTTTCTTTATCTTTAGTTTCCTCTTTTTCCTTCTTTTTCTTCTTTATTACCCTTACTTTATTATTATTTTTTTATTTTTATTACTACTATTACTACTATTACTACTACTACCTAGTAGTAATAGTACTAGTAATAATACTAGTACTATTAGCTCCCCTACTACTACTATTATATCTATACCTATAAGGTTCCCTAGCCCTACTAGTAGTACCTACTCTAGTAAGGCCCCTACTAGTACCCCCTAGGGCCCCTCTACTAGTACCTCTACTACTTCTACTACTAATACTACTAGATTCTATAACGCTAGTAAGGCTGCTAAGGGCTCCTTAAGCTCCTCTACTACCCCCTAGGGCCCCCCCTAGACCCCCCCTAGCAGCCCTCCTAGCACTACTAGCAGCACTACCGCCACCGCTATAGGCTCCTAGAGCTCTGTTAGCGCCTCCTAGGGGACCCCCTAGGGCCCCTACCAGTCCCCTACCAGCTCCCCTACTAGCACCTCCAGCTCTAACAGCATACCCCCTCCCCCTTACCCTCCTACGTCTAGCAGATAGGGTGCCTCTAGTACCCCCCTAGTACCCCCCTACTACTCCTATGCCTCCCGTAAGGAGGACAAGTCTATCTATAACATCCTATATAACTACTATATTTATTAGATAGCTAACTAGAAGCTAGCTATAACTACTACCTTCTTTACTAACCTCCCCTACTATATTAAGACCTAGAGTATATTTTACTACTAGTACCCCCTTAGGGCCCCCCTATTACCTCCTTTCTAATAGTTCCTAGTAGCTAGTAATAAATATACTTATTATACTAATATAAAGGGTAAGACTTATATTCCTATATATCTATCCTCCTTTTATCTAGCTATTCTTATAATACTTAACTACTATTAACCCCCTATAGGCTACCTATACTACTACTATAGCTAGTATTAAGCTCTACTACCTCTTTAAGGAGCTTAACTAGGCTATTAACCCTAGCTGTGCCTACCCTAACATAGTTATATATACCCCTCTATTCCCCTACTAGTACCCCCCCCCTTCTCTAATGTCGCTTAGGATAAGATTAATAAGGCCTAGGTTATAAGTAAGAAGGTGCTCTAGAAGTAGACTAACCTAGCTAAGGTCCCTAATACTAAGCATAAGGCTAAGGCTAAGGAGGAGGAGTAGCTCCTCTACTAATATAGTATTACTACTACTAAGGCTAGTACTAATACCACCTACTATTAGGCTAAGTTAGCTAAGTCCCTAGCTAAGTCTACTAAGGTTGCTACTATAGCTCTTAAGGCCTATACTACTACCCTCTAGGAGTAGACTACTACTATTATAGCCTAGACCTCCCTCCTTTTAGAGTAGTCCTAGACCTACTCTTAGGTTATATATACCCCTACCCCCCCCCTAGTACCCCCCTAGTAGTCCCTCTTACTAATACCTTTTAGTATACTAGTAATTTAGATTCTACTACTAGTAATACTACTACTATAGGTAAGAGTAAGGGCTAGGAGGAGAATAATAGTAAGAGTAAGGATATAGATAAGGAGTAGCCCCCCTACTAGTACCCCTAATATACCCCCCTATCCTTTTAATTTACTTTTCCCTAGCCCTTCTAGCCTTAGATACCTAGCCCTTAGGCTACCTATACTTCTTAGCCTTAGTACTAATAAAATAATTAAATAGAGACTAGCCTTTAGGCTATATAGACTATCTTATACCTAGCTTCCCTCTTATACCCCCCTAGTAACCCCCTCTTTATAGTTATGTTATAGGTCTTAGGCTATATTCCTCTATAGCTCCTATAAGTTTTCCTCCTTACTATAGCCTTTCTATTTAATAAGATACTACCTATTCTATTTTAGTCCCTTATAAGTAACTATATAATTAACCTTATAGATATCTACTTTTTCTTCCTTAATAGGGATCTACTAAGGCTCTATTAGTACCCTATAGAACTTCTCTAGCTAGGATAGTAAGAAGACATTATAGATATAATATCTTATCCCTATATTAAGTTTATAGGCTTTTCCCCTACTAACTACCTAGGTTACTATAAAGGGGCCTAAATACTTATTAGCTAGCTTTTTTAATAGTTACTTCTATCTAATAAACCTTACTAATAGTAGGACCCTTTCTCCTACTTAGAATTTTACTACTAACCTCTTAGTGTTATACTACTTCTTATATACTCTAGTAGTAGCCTCTAGAGTCTTAAGGGTAGCAGCCTACTAGGTATATAGCTACTTTACCCTTTCCTTAGCTATTAGTACCTCTATAGGCCTTAGCCTTACTAGTCTTATGTTATAGGGATTCCTAGGTATATAGCCTATAAGGGCCTCTACTAGTACTACCCTAGTTATACTATACTATACCCTATTATAGATAAACTCTACTATTAGTAACTATTTTACCTAATTATCCTATTCTATATTACAAAAGGCCTATAGGAAGTGTTTTATATTTTAGTTCTATCTCTCTATCTGCCTATCTATTTAGGGGTAATAGGTAGTACTTAGTTTCCTCTTAATTACTAGTAGGTAATATACTACTACCTAAAAGTAACTTATAAATAGTAACCCCCTATCTAATACTATTACTATAGGTACCCTAAATTATAGGAAGACTTTATCTACTAGTAGGGCTACTAGCTAGTCTACTATTAGGGTCTTTCTTATTAGTATATAGATTATATACTTTATAAGCTAGTTAACTACTACTAGGATGCTATTATATAGCCCCCTTTTAAACCCCTTTAACTTAGGTAACTTAGTAATAAAATCTATAGTAATATACTCTTATAGGTAGCTAGGTAGTAGGAGGGGTACTAGCTTCCTATATAGTAGGTAGTACCTTAGCTTTGTCTGTTAGTAAGTTATATATATCCTTATATACTCCTTTATATCCCTTTTTATTAACTTCTAGAAGAATATCTAGCCTAAGTATTTAAGTATATAGGTTACCCCTAGGTACCCCCTAGCTAGTTTGTTATAGAATACAGCAAGTAGTACTAACTAGGCTATATGTCCCTCTAGTATAACTAGTCTCCCTTAGTATCTTAAGGTGCTATTAGCTGCCTTAGCCTATTAGCCCTTTAGTTACTACTACTCTTATAATTAGATCTACTTATTGCTCTATTATGCTACCTTAATCTTATCTTCTAGGCTGGCTATATACTACTCTAGGGTAGGCTACATAGTAGCTAGTAACCCCCCCTAACTAATTATTACTACCCTTTTCCTAAATTAGCTAAGGAAGTTATCTAAGAACACACTCTAGGCCTCCTTTTCTTCTGTGTTAGTAGGCTAGTAGTCTAGCTACCTAGAGAGCCTATCTGTAGCGTTATCCTTACCTAGCTAATAGTTAATTTTAAAGTTAAAAAGTAATAGGTCTTATAGTAACTAGGCCTACTAACTATTTAGTTATAGCTTTATAGCTAAGTAGTAGTACCCTAAGTAGTCTATAAGGAATACTATTTAGTATTAGGTATATAATAAGTAGTACCTCTATTATAAAGTAGCTTTATAGATAGCTAGTAGCTTAGCCTTTAGTACCTTATATCTAAGCTTTACCCCCTTTAGTTTCCTTAAAAAGAAGGCTACTAGGTGTTAAGCCCCTTTAACTAGCTAGGTAAGGACTATACTAATTATAAAGTTTAATATATCTATTTTAACTCTTATAGGTAATATTAGGTTAAAGTACTATAGTATTAGGGTGTATATAAATATCGTATAGAGCTTAAGGAAGGCCTCCTCTACCTCCTTAGTTATTACCTACTTCCTTACTACTTTAGCTATTAGCCTATTAGTTAGTAGGGTATATACCTTTAAATAGTTCTTAATAAACTAGCAATAAAATCCTATAAATCCTAGGAATCCCTATATCTCTTATATGCTAGTAGGGAGTAGCTACTATATAATAGCCTTAACCCTATCCTACTCTATCTTAATTCCCTATTTTAAGACTATAAAGCCTAAGAACTTAATTTACTTAGTATAGAAGACATACTTCTTAGGGTTAATATATAGACCTATAGTATCTAACTAGTATAGTACTATCTTTACTACCTCTATATGGCTTTCCTTATCCTTTATAAAAATTAGAATATTATTAAGGTAGGTAATATAGATATTATCTACTAGCCTAGCTAGGGTATTATTTATATATACCTAGAACATTACTAGCATATTAACTAGTCTAAATAACATAACCTAGTATTTAAAGTAGCTATATCTTATATAGAAGGCTGTCTTCTACTTATCCCCTACCTAAATCCTTACCTAGTAGTATATATCTTTAAGATCTAACTTTATAAACTACCTTACTTCTCCTAGCTAGTTAAGGATCTCCCTAATTAGTAGTAATAGCATATAGTTCTTAATTATAACCTTATTAAGGCCCTTATAATTAATATAGAAGTATAGCTTACTACCCTTCTTAGGTATAAATAGGATTAGCACCCTAGTAGGGCTCTTTAAGGGCTAAATCTATTCCTTTACTAATAACTCTTTAATATACTTCCTTAACTCTTTTAGTTCCTTCTCTACTAGTAGGTAGATAGGGCTAAATAGTAGCTCTATACCTAGCTCTAGGTTAATAGGATACACCTAGCCTTTATCTATTACTAGTTTTACTACTAGCACTATATTAAACATATAGGCCTATTTACTATATTTGTCTAGTAGTTTAAAGCCCTTATAGTCTCCCTCTTTTCCCTTTTCTTAGGCGCCTAGGGGTATTATAGGTACTCCCCCCTTATCCCTATAGTAAAGGTAGTAGACTACTAGGTAGTATACTAGGATAGCCCTTACCTCTTACTTTACCTTCTTAATAGCCTATCTAGTCTAGATAAGTTAGATATAATCCTTACTTAATAGGTATGTCTATCCTATTATTAACTACTTAAGGTTTAGTTATACCCTTCTCCCCTAGGGGATCCCTAGGATTACGTTATAGGCACCCCTATTACTTACTTAAAACTTATAGCTCTAGGTCCTTATAACCCCTATATTATCTTTTACCTCTATAACTACCCTCTATATCCTATAATTAGGGGCCTTACCTCCCTATATACCCTATAGTAGTAGTCCCTACTAGTAGGCCTCTAGTAGCACCCTTATATATAGTATCTACTAATATAAGATGTTCTTATCTACCCCTAGGTTAATTAGTACCCTCCCCCTCTTCTACTTACTATTTATCCTAGCCTAGAAGTCTACCTTAAAATAGTAGTATAGCTCCTTATCCTAGGGGATCTAAATACTATTAACCCTAGTAGGCGCTAGGGCGTACTATCTTCCTAAATACTATAGCTAGCTATACTTATAGTACTTCTCCTCTATATATTTAGCTAATATATAGCCTACTTTCCTATAGTTAAAGTAGGTAGGTAATCCCTAAGCCTAAGATAGGGGTAGGTAGGTACCCCTCTCCTCCTTCTTAACTACTAGCTCTAGTATAGGGGTGCTTACTACTAGTATAGATACTAACGCTAAGTACTATACCTTAGACTCTACTATTAGGGTTACTATAGCTACATATAGTATAGCTATTAGGGCCTACTAGTCCCTCCTTTCCTAGTTTAGCTTTAGTTAGTTACTTAATATATCCTTTATATAGGTCTTTATAAGGGTCTTAGCCCTTTTAGTAGTATTATCTAACTCTTACCTAGTAGCTAGTAGGCCCTTAGTAAGTATATAGCTCCTTAGGTCTAGGAGTAATTAGTTAAGTATGTAAACTACCTACTACCTCTCTAGTAGGGGGTTAGGGTACTCTACCTTAACTATTTTATATTTATTAATAAACTATTAGTAGGACTAGCCTAGCTTCTACTTTATCTTATTTAGCTTAACTACTATACTAAAGGCCTTTATATTATTATTAGCTATACTATTCTTTAGCTATACCTCTATAGCTACCTAAGATATATCCCTAATCTTCTTACTATAGTAGAGGGTAATATAGTTCCTCTACTTACATACTAGGTTACCCTCTAGTAAGGCGCTAGTAAACTACACCTTATTCTTATTAGTAGTAAACTTATCCTTTATAATATTAAATTATCCCTTTAGTTTAAATAGGAAGTCTTAAAGGTTATTCTAATTACCTCCCTTATATTATATTAGGGCTAATTACTTAATTAGTATATTAGTATAGGGTTACTTAGGTTCTGGCTAGGGGGTAGTAGTTCCCCTATAGCTCTTAACTATATCCTCTAAGGGTATACTGTTTTATAGGGCTATAATCTAGTTAATTATTTTCCTCTTTCTTACTTTTATAGCTTTTTTATCTAATATAGTTTTTAGCTTATCTTCTATTATCCCTTCTAGGTTAATAATATACTACTCCCCTACTAGTATAAGGTTATCTATATTTAGGGTTAGTTACTCTAACACAGTACTACTATATTACTAGGTAGTAGATTAAGACCTAGGGGGTACTATTACTACTCTAATAGTTAGTACGCCTATAGGTAGGTAGAGATTTAAACATATTAGAAGGCTATGATTACACTAAGTAAAGGAGTTAACAATAAGTGTAGTTAGGGTTTAATTGTAACGATTATTTGAATCTACCCTTCCTCTAACCTATAATCGCCCTGTGAAAGCCTTTTATGTGGCCCTCGGCTTATAGTTTATCCGGGCGCGGCCCTACCGCCGGTGCCCCCCCAAGCCTCCCCCTCCGGGCTCCTGACACTTTGCCCTTGCCAAGCTTGTAAAACTGTCTCTTCTACTTTATTAGAGACCATTTATTATACGGTTTTGAATAAAGAGCATTACTAGTGTTAGTAGGCGTAATCCTAGGTGATATATTAACAGTATAGCTAGCTTATTAGGGCTTACTATTATAAGGAAACGAGGGCATTGAGGGTCTTGTTAGGACACATACACGCCTGTACTAGTAGTGCGCATGATAGAAAGCACTTATAGGGGAAGGTTGCTGCCTTGTCAACAATTACTATTACTTGGCCGGGCGACGAGGACCAGGTTGTGTGATGGGAAGCAGTCCTACACCCTTTTACTAGAGTATTCTATATGCATCTTACGTCTTGGTGCTTACTATGCTGTTGCCTACCAGGACTTGAAGTGTCTGTGAGCGTTGCTGGCCAATGAGTTTCTCTACTCGCTCCACTGGAACATTGCGTAACATGACGTGGATATGCTCTAGAGCCTTAACGCTCTGTGACTCCGTCTTCTGCTTAAACCACACCAGGTCCTCCCCCCTGCGGCAGCCGAGTGCGTCTCCAAAGGTCTGGTCAAGAAAACTCTCAATCATTCTGGTCGACTCCTCGGTCGGCAACCCCGTTTCCGGATCTACTGCTATTCTGCTCTTGGACCATACGACTAAGTGCATTATTCCATCGGCTAAGTGATATGGCCAGTCGTTCCAAATCACTTTCCAGTCGTCCGGATGTGCAAACGGCTTGGCGTTACGAGCGATAATGGGATCCGGCCAGTGCAGTCTCTCGCGGCGAACATATTCGACCACGGAGCCGTGTGTCTTTCCAATCTCGGCATGCCACACAATGTAGTTGCGCAGGTCCCGAGGCGATCTTCTTAGCCGCCCTGTTTCCCCGGCAGCTTGAGGAGGGGAGAGCATAATCAGTGGGGGCCCGGGTTAGGCGCAATTGCCGAGGCTGAAGCGACTCACTGATGGCGCTCTTGACTTCCTCCCAGGTTTGATACTCTAACTCCTCGGACCCATCTCGCAATGCCTTGATGTCCTTGTCCGAGAGCTTGACTGGGGAGTTCTTGATGATGGTCTCAACATCCATGGCGGCGCTGGTGTGCTTATCCGTGTTTATGTTGAGTCAACTAATATGTAAATATGTTGTTATGCGGCAAGGCATAGGTGACAACTGTGTAAGACAATCGTTGAGTCTTCTGGTTTCTAGGGCTGTGAAGTGAGATCCCGTTATTGATTGATTGATTTATTCCTACTCGGTTTCAGCCGCTTAATCAGCAGCTATGCCCGGATAGCGGGGTTTGGCCGACCGCCGACACGCTCCGGGTGTTAATCCGTTGCGCCCCACTTCGCCAATGCAGAACATTGACCAGCTGTTTCCAAATTTCCCGCTTTGCTCTCCAACCTCTATCTACATTTGGCTGGTCCCCTCGTGTAGTTCGCGGTTCTCTACTAATGTACCCACGTGTCTAGATTCGGTCGAGGTCTTGCTCCTCTTGCGATGGTTCCGTTTACCTACAGTCTCCCCCCAATACTCAGCTTTGTCTGGGTTGCGACTCGATCCCGTATTGCCCAAGGATCTCGGTCTGTTCTATGAACCTGATTGCCTTGGCGGCTGCTTTGCGCTCGTTCAGTATGACCCGGAGATTGTGTCGTCCTGGGAGGGCTCCGAGTTCCTGGTGTCGGAGCTGTTGATACTTGCGGCATCGCAGCAGGATGTGCGACACCGTTTGTCGTCCTTCCTGGCATGGGCAGTTGGCGCTGGTGATACCTGGCACTCTTCGGCTGAAGAGGAAATCCTGGAGTCCGATCTTTTCCGTGCGCATCTGGACCAGGAGCGCGCTCTGGCGTTTGCTGAGCCCTTCGTGGGCTTGAAGGACCTTCTTTGTCGGCTTCGGCGTGAGGCGGAACAGCGTCCTTCCTCGCGTCTCGGCTTCCCAGTCTGTTTGCCATTTTTGGTGCGACTGCTTATGTGACCAGGTCTTGACTGTGGACCTTAGCTTGAACAGGGCTCCCGGCTTGTCTGCCTTGGCGCCTGTCTGTCCGTCCTGTCTCCATCCTGTGGCTTCCTTAGCAGCGACGTCTGCTGCTTCGTTGCCTTGGATGCCGGTATGGGCAGGGACCCATCGGAGTTCAATGTTGAGTCCTTGTTCGCGGAGGGCTTGTGTCTTGTCTGCGATGATCTTGAGGAGGTATGCGCCGGATCTCCCTTTCGGTTTTGCAGACGATCTGATAGCAGCTTGGTTGTCGGTGTGGATGAAAGCTTTGCTTCTGTAGTTTCCGTTTTGCTTGTCTGCCTGGGCCATTTGAAGGGCTAGAACGATCCCCTGCAGCTCACCCGCGTAGACCGTTGATGTAGTATCGTCGCCCATGTGTGATTTTCTGGTTTGCTCTGTAGTTGTGCAGACTGCGGCGGCTCCGATCTGGCCACTGATGCCACTACCATCTGTATAGATGTGGATTGCGTTGGTGCTCTGTTCCAGACACCGTTGGTGTTCTTTTTCAGCCTGTTCTGCGCATCCAGCGATCTGGATGCGTGGGCCCTGCCACCATGGAGGTGTGACGAAGGGCGGTATGTGCTCAGGCTCCTCGCTGATTGTCTCTTGTTCATCGAGCAGTCGTTTTGCTATTCTTTGTCTCGGGCTCCTTTTTGTCCCCCTGCGTACAGGAGCTTCTGCCGTGCCCACTCTGCTGACGGTGTCGATATTGTGTTTCCATATCTGTTGTTCGACTGGCAGGAGATGCATCTCTACGTCTAGCGCTGGGAATGAGGTCGCTCTGTACGCCCCGCTCATTGTCCTAGCTGCTCTGGCTTGAAGCCTTTGCAGTCTGTGAAGTGTCCTTTTAGTGTAGCCCTTCTCTCCCCATCCACTGTTCGACCATAGCGAGCACGCGTACATCATCTGCGGTATGGCGACTCCCTTGTAGATCGTTCTCATCTCTCTGGTCCTTACGCCCCATGTGGAGTTGCCCAGGCTGCTGAGTGCTGTGATGGTGTTTGTTACCTTGCGTTCTGTCTCGTCTATGTGCTGCTTCCACTTGAGGGATGAGTCCATAATAAGACCGAGGTATTTACAGGTTGTCTTAGGCCTGATTTCACCCCATTGGCTCTGAAGTGTTGTGCCTGTGTTGATTCTGGTTTTCGCTCGTGTGAAGTGGGTAAGCTGGAACTTTTCGGGTGCGAAGACGGACGCGTGAGTGAGGGCCCACCCCTCGGCTTTCCGGAGCGTTTCTTGGAGTTTCTGGCAGGTGTCCTCGGTGCTGTCTCCTACTGCTAGGATCGCTACGTCATCAATGAAGCCGGTGGCTGTCGTGCCTTCAGCTTCATTGCAGCTGTCCAAGAGATCTGCATTGTAGAAGAGGTAGAGTATGGGCGACAGGGGCGATCCTTGGGGGATGCCGGTGTTGATTCTGTATACTTCGGATCGAAACCCGTCCACGTGGATCTCTGTTTCTCGTGATCCAAGGAAGCTTGTGATCCATCGTACCGTTGATTCGTCTATTCGTCTTTTCCTCAGGTTGTGCAGGAGTCGGCGATGTGAAACATTGTCGAAGGCACCCGATACGTCCAGGAGGAGCAAGCTCGCTACCTTTCCCCTCCCTGAGCCCCAGGCATCATATATCTGGTCAACTATTCGGTGCAGTGCATGTTCCGTGGATCGTTGTTTTCTACCTCCAATGTGGCTGTCTGGTAGTAATCCGTGTGTTTCGGCGAGGTAGCTTAGTCTTTTTGCGATTATGGCGTCCATGGCTTTTCCTACAGTATTCAAGAGGGCTATCGGTCTGTATGCTTTAGGTGTTGTGTAGTTGTCTTTGCCTGGCTTCCTCAACACTACTGTGGTGGACTTTCTGAAATGTTGCGGGCAGTATCCAATTCGAAGGCTTTGATTGAATATACGAGTGAGGTGTGGTGTGATCCATTGTCTCGCTATCTGCAGAGCTCTGTTGGTGATGCCGTCAGGGCCTGGGGCCTTCAGCGGCGCTGCTTCTTGAATAGCCTCATCCACTTCGATTTTTGTTATTAGCGGTAGGGCGATCTGGTTGCTGTATGATACATTGTCGATATCTTCGAGGTTTGCCTCTGGAGGCGGAGGGAAGAAGGTTTCCTTGAACAGTGCCGCTTTCTCTTCAGGGGTGGTAGCGATCTCGATCGTGTTGGGTTTCTTGATCTCCGGTGTAACGGTTGGTGGTTGATTTTGTCTATTCCGGGCCCATTTTGCGATTCTCCATAGCGATGCGGGAGACTCGGCCGCTGTTTCCACCGCCTCGCGGTGTGCTTGTTGCAGTGCTTTCCGTATAACGCGGCCTTTTCTGTTTCTCGCCTCCTTATACGCTTCCCAACTTTCGTCCGTCTGTTGCTCGCTGTATACCCTGCGAAGTCGTTTCGCTTCGGCCAGGGCGTTCGCGCATTTTTCGGTCCAGCCGGTTCTGGATTTCGGCGATGGGACCTTGGTTGGTACTGATGCCTCGATGGCGGTTGAGAGTGCTTCGACCGTTGCCTTTACATAGCCATCGAGTGCTGTTTTCGTTCTAGGTCTCTGCAGTTGTGGCAGCGAGACCCGGAGCGTCTGAATAAGTGTTTTCTCGTCAATGGCTTTCCAGTTTCGCTTCTTTTCTAGCTGTAGCTCTGCTACTGCTAGGTTTAGGGACGTCACTATGGGTAGGTGATCGGAGTCATGGTTAACATCGTGGTCTACTTCGCATCTGATAATCCTGTCGACGAGGCCCATTGTAACGAGGCATAGGTCGATGGTCGTCCGGCGGTCCCCTTCTTCGTATGTGATAGTCCCCGGTTGTAGCTGGCTCGTAAGATTCATATCGTCTATGAGGTCTAAGAGTTCTGTTGCTTCGCGGTCTCGTGCTCGGATATCACTTCCTCCCCACAGCTCGTGGTGAAGGTTAAAGTCGCCTACGACAATTTGTTCGCTGTCTCGGTGTGTTTCTAGCGATTTCCGCAGTTTTTGTAGTACTTGCGGTCGGTTTTCCTCCTGAAGTGAGGGGTTGTATATGTTATGTATGACCGTGGGCGGTTCATTATCCTCGCCTGTCCTGATACTGATAGTGCAGAGATCTCTGCTGCTCTCATTGAACTGCCATCGAGAGTGATCGAGCTTTCTGTTGATAAAGTAGCACACCCTGGCCGGTCCTCTTTCCTCATTGGATGGGTAGCAGAGGTGAAATCGGTCCTTAGCTGGGTGGTGTGTCGTTGCGTTGAAGGGGTTCCTCCACGGTTCCTGGATGGCAATGATGTCGTAATTGTCGATATTCGGGTCGCGGAGGAGTGTTGCCATGACTGTGTCCTTGGATTTTCTTACGTTGTACTGTAGTATTGTGAGTGTGTGTTGTCCGTTCATTCGCTATCGTCAACTACGATCTCCATCGCTGTGCTGTCGTTTGTCATCTGTGTGTTTGGGTCGAGCGCTCCGAGCGCTCTTCGAGTCCGGACGATCGTGCGTCTCGGGCGCGCGTTTTCCGCAGCTACTGTGATCGTCTCCTCTGATTCTGTAGTGGCCGCTGGGTTAGGCCTTTTCTGGACCTTCTTCGTCGGTGACCGGCTTCGGCTTGGTTGGTTCTCCTGGGATTGACCTGGTTCCAGTGCCGGCCGTGTAATCCTCGGGTTCGGCCTGGTCCGGGCTTCCGGTCCTAGGGCTGACTGCGGGGCCGGTTGTTCCGGGTGGTACCTTGGCCGTTGGTTGTAGGCAGTCTTGATCTTGGCTTTCTCGCGTATCCTGGTAGGGCACCTGCCATTCCATGCCTCGTGTTCGCCGTGACATGCGGCGCATTTCCTGGGCGTTTCCGTGTCGTTTTTCGAAGGGCAATCCCGGGTCAAATGTTCTTGCGCGCAGTAGCCGCATGTTATCGTTGCCTTGCACTGGGTTCCTATGTGGCCGTATGTGTGGCACTTGAAGCATTGCCTCAGACGGCAGTATCTGTCGTATCGTTCGCATTGGAACACCTGGCCTTGCCAGATGAGTCCCTCGTCAATGAGTTTATTGGCGTCTTCCGCCTTTGAAAATTCCACCACGATTGATGATGCGGTCTTCTTGCTGGCTGATCGGGTCAGCCAGCCGATATACTTGATCTCTGCGGTAGGGATGAATGCTTTGTTGTCCTGTAGCAGATCATCTCTGATCTCGTTGAAGCGCTCCATGTCCATCGAGCTGGTCCTTATGCCGTGCGCTAGTACTCCGTAGGTTGGGATCCGTACCACGGCTCCGTTACCAATGCGGGTTTCCCAGTCCTCGGCAAACTGGCGCAGGGCCTCCATGTCTTTTGTCGTGGCTGTCTTGATACTCAGGTCGCCGCTCTTAAGCTGATTGGCAGACACTGCTTTGAGCTTGCGGATGTGCTCGTTACTGCTTTCTTCGATGGCGCGGTCTACGTGCGCCTTGAGGTTACGGGAGTTCATGGCTCTTATGCTGGCAATAGTGATAGGGTCTCTAATGTTCACAATGATTTCACGTAGAGTCTGGGTCTGGGACGCTCTCTGGTTATGGGGGTTATGCATGCTTCCTGCAAGTCCTCCTCGGGCGGCTACGCTAGCATATGACTGTGCGGTGCTCCCCTGATTCATCGGTCCCAGTGCTTTGATATCCTTTGCAACCTTGGCCGCCAGCTCGCTGGCTTTCCAAGCCTCCTTAGCGGCCTCGCTGGCTGCGCGTGTTGTGTTGGTGTTCTCCTTGAGTTCGACTGTGTGTTGCTGTAAGGCGATCTTGATGGTTCTCGTTTCGCGGGTGGTATTCTCGTTGGCTGTCTTAGTTTCTGCTCGCAGGCTCTCGATAGCCTGGTGGAGGTGTCCGAGCTCGGGCAGGTTCTGTAATTTGACGATCAGGGAGAGGGCCGCGATAAGCGTGGTCCTCACGGCGTGTGGGTTGAGGGGGTTTCCGTTTGCGGTGTCGATGGACTTGACTGCTGTCTGGAGGTGTCTGCTAAGTTCGGTGGCATGCTCTCGGTGGTGCGTTGGCCATAGTTGCTCCGAGGGCCATGGGGTTGCCATGGTGCCTGCGTCGCTTTGGGCTTTACGACGAGCACCAGGCTATCCAATTGACCTTTTGGAGTGTGTTGTGGCGCTGTTTTTGCTCAGATTTCAAAAATTTCGTTCTCGCTTTTGGTGATGTTTTCTGTTCGTGAGATCCCGTTATATACACAGCTCTGAGTGAAATGTGTCGGGTTAACATAGGCCCGGATATTGTGGGGCTAGCCATGGAACCACAGGGCATTGCTTATGATGTGGCATCACGACAAGAAGATTAACCACGCGGATGCATCATTATTAACCCAAATTCGTCTCATAGGCTCACCTAAGCTCTGGACAGCCTTATGTCGACATACATAAAATTGGGGCTGCCTTGGCAGCGTTCTATCCCGGCCTGACTTTCGGTAATACAATTACAAAGACCCCTAATGAACGGTACGTTTGACCAACGGGCACCCGCACAGTACTTACAGTCATGATACTAGGTAGGCCTTTGTGCGGGGAATAAGCAGACAGGGAGAGTGGTGTTATGATTGAACTTTTCCGCTCTGGGCTCCACCGATTGAGCTCCGTAATCAGGTCCTCCAAGGCGGAATAACACTAGTCCGTACCCCTGCCCAGCTGGGTTGCACGACTCTTACGCGGAATAGCATTCCACCGACTTCCGCCAATTATCCACAGCACTAGTGTAGCCTAGCCAGCCATCTCGGGTCGCAATTCCATTTTCTACATCCATCCTCCATCGTCTATCTTCAGCCCTCATCCCTCGATATCATCGACTTCATCCATTTCATCCACTTCAGCGTCTTAGCTTCCGACGTTCCCATCACATCAGGCAGGCCTTTCTCTCTGGCGCTGCAACCATTCAACTGCTCCTGGCTGCTTGGCCGACTCATTACGCAAGTAGGACTGGGATCCCGTCGGAACTCATCTGACCCGTTGCCTACTCGCTTCGTGCTTGGATCTGTCACCCGTCGCCCTAGTCATTCTACTGCTCGCGCAAGAGCCCCCAATGCACCTCGAGCGGGGTCTGGAACTTGCTGTAACAGGTCTCGTCTGTCACAGGTCTGCGACCGATTCCCCAGCAGAAGAGGGTAGGTAGGGGACAACGCCTATAACTATGGTAAGCCTTGACGATCCTGGTTCTCATGCGCTACTCTCTCTACGTACAGATTAGAAGGTTAAATAAAGCGAATACAATATGTCTGTTGAGGACAAGCCCTTTGTCCACGAAGTCTTTGCCGTGTGTGAGGATGAACAACATGGACGACAGCCCAAGCTTCTTGACCAACCCTTTCAACTCTACGCCAGCAGTAAGCTGTCATCATCCGTCTTCTTCCGCCTGAAGGTCTCTCTCGCCAGTAGCACCTGTCGTAAAACCATGGTTTATCTGCAAATCACGCCCGATCGAATTTCTTCCCTGCGTTACACGAATTATAACACAAACGAGATGGGTAGCCTAAGCCCACCTTGCCTCGAACGTGTCCGTCAGAAACTGGGCGGCAAGCGCTCAGTAACCCGCCTCCAGTTCCAGCTACATAGCAGCGCCCATGCTCAGCTCGTCGTGCCGACTGGTTTCGCTCTCGACGAGCCCCCCAATAGCCCGGCTCGGGTTACCTTTGACTCCGCCCACTCACTTGCGGCCGCGTCCTTATTTTCTTTATACCTTCCTCACAACGTCTTGTCAATGACCAAATTTCAAAGCTTCGCCCTGGCCATTGAGCAGTTCCCGAGTCTGAGTGCAGACCAGCGCCAGCTGTATGCGCGGATGGTGGATCTGCGCGGCCTGTATAATGGCAGAGGGGGAGTGGAGATGAAACTTGAGGGTCAAAATGGCAGTCTTCTGCCAGATAAGGATCCTAACAGGTCCGCCACACCGGCCACGACTGATTCGTACGCTACCACCGTTGCCTTTGACACTCCCTCACGTTATATAGACTCGCCACCACGGTATGAAGAATGCCCGGGTGAGGGACGGGAGCCAAAGGTCACGTCGGACGTCACAGCCATCTCCGTCCAAAATCCTGGCGGCCACTCTGCTCCGCCCGAGTACAAAGACACCGAACGGCAGCAGAATGTATCGAATGCTTCTAAACATGTACACCGTGAGAGCGAAGAATTCGGTTTACGCCAGACTTGTAAAAGACGACATTCGTTTGCTGCCGGGTCCACGACAATGGCGTCGATAGGAAACGCTCAACGTCCAGAGAAAATGCCGCGATCTCAGATTGCCGATCCTGTCAGCTCTCAGAGCAGGCTGGAGCTTCTGCTTGAACAGCAATCCCAACAAATCAAACAGCTACAAAAAGATATGGAGGAACTTAAAAGGCGGAATACAGAGCTCGAGGGGCGGTATAATGAGGTGGAGGAAACCTGCTGTAACCTGGAAAGTCATCAAGTCGAAACCAAGGAGACCATTGAGTCCATACTTATACACACTGGCGAGCTCGATGACGAGTGCGAGAAGCTTGGAAAACAAATGCCAGACATTTATGAGGAGGTGCAGGATACAGTAAAAGAGTTAGTGGGTGAATGGGTCCAAGAGAACATGGCGGAAATCATAAAAGGCCACTTGGACAAGCAAGTCGCGGCTCAGATAGCTCTAGTGAAGACCAAGATGTGTCGGGCCCTACAAGATTAGCCGCTTTTACTGTTTTCGCTGCTGCTTGCATCCCCATAAATTACTTCGGTGCACCTGTGCTGATGATCCTGCTGTCACTAGTGGCTGTCCGAAAGGCTAGACCACAGATGGCCTTGTACAAGCACGTCGACCACAAAAATCACGGGAACACTGCTCCTCTGCATGGCATTGGAGGCAGTACATTTTAGTACGCCCCGATGACATCCACAACTGGCAATCGAATCACTAATATCAATCATTCTTGATTTATTCACAACCCAAATAACACTTTCGGGAAAAAAAAAAGTACCAAGGGCTGCCAGCGGGCATTCTCACTATTTAGGAAGAAGCATGCCCTTGTGCAGCCTGGCTAATATAGCACAGGAATACGAAGCTGCTGAAAGCACGACGCTGGTCAGAACTGAAACTTGAAGGCCCAGATTCACTTGCAAGTTTTCATGGCCGCCAATTTTGCGGAGGTAGTTAAGAACACCACCTAATGGAACGAAGGTCCCTCCGAAGAGTTGATGATCGACAGCCCAGACATTATGAGACTAGTATCTTGTCGCGACCAAAGCGATACAACAGAAGATGTGGTGGGCCCTCGGAATATAGACGTACTATTCCTATTCGTTGAATGGCCAAGGAAGTGTTGCCGTTTTCGAAAAGGCGTTCAACGTTTACACTAGAGTATCGCTTTTACTGGATTTTTATTTATTTATTTATATACTTTTTTTAAACTGTGTAACTATCAATGTGTACCTGTGCGACCTCAAGAGAGACCGCCTTGTATTAGTACCTTAGTTCAACGTTTACAGATATGCACATACCATTTGCCACCCCCAGCGCGGCCTCGCGTTTGCTCAACGCGTGCAGCCCAGACGAGACCGCCGGCATCAGCTAGCAAATGCGATCACGTTGCTTGGCATCACCAACACAGTGGCACAATGGGCTTATGATCAGGTGAATTGCTCCATCCTTGTCACGCCTCATCGCAGTAATTCCCCACTACACCTTTCCGAATTTGGAAAATATATGTAGTCAGGCTTTGGTGGGTGACACAGCAGGCCGGGCAAAAGCTAACGGCTGAGTGAACGCGAGAATGTCAGCTTAGTCTCTTGGCTGTTTCTGGCCTAAACTTCCCTTAGAAAGATCTTCGGTAAAGACAGCCAATCTCCACGCCGCAGCTTAACACTTTCTCCACAGGCTTCTTTCTCTGTTTGCAAATGACTTTCAAGGGATACTAATCCGGTTTCTGCTCTTGCTTTAAGATCAACCAGAGTCTTAGAAAGACGAAATGAGAGTATGTATCCCAGGGTGGAGCGCTAAACAGCTGGGTGCTGAATGTACTTGAAATCCATGGGCAATCTTTCAGTGTTGCATGTGGTTATCAAATGATTTGGTGAAGCTAACGTAAGTCAAAATCGTATTGACCGGCGAAGTCTACAGGTTGAGACAACCTAGCACCTTGTGTAAAAGTTGATAGATTGTCGTGGGTAACTGTAACCTCACATCGGCACTGTTACATGGAACAATCAAGGTACAAAGTAGGATTCTTCTTGTGAGACAAGGATGAATGACTATGGTAAGGAGCTGTGATACGAACGCTAGCCAGCGGGGTAAGCGGAATTCACACTAACATAGCCCTGTTGCCATTACTGGGCATTCATATCTGTTCGTTGCTCTCACCTAAGTCCAGCACAGCTACAGACACTTCCAAATGCTTCTGCATAACGATTCAATTATGTCCGCTATACAAGACGTCAACCATATAGACAAACGGCTTAGACCAACCTTTGTCACTAAACATCCGTCTGAGCCCCTACGTCTCTTTCTCATAGCTAATCACATTGGCAATATCAGTCAAAAAGATCATCACCCTTAACGTTCCAGACATATGCTAGTTTTGTCATCTCTCATTTCCGTGGAACAACGCGAGACACAATACGCCCGAAAAGAAATAAGGATAAGTCAATAGTCGAATAGGGATTGCCAGTTTGACTGCTAGCCGGATAGGATTTCCTTTGGTGGCTTCAGACAGCCGATCGGGGCCGTCTTGGCGCTAATGTGTTTACTCACTTCTGCAGCTAATTGGTGAGGCTGTAGCTAAGCGGCCGGAACACAGCCTTTGCGCAAATGGCAACATCAGTAACACAACCGAGACATTTCAAAGTTGTCTATCATTACATGGAGCCAGTTATAACAAAACATGTTTGTCGTCATAATGGTGTGATTTGTGCCTGATCATTTGATGGATTTGAATACATACCAGGAAACGACGACCTACCAGTCGGATATAAATAGGCCTGTCAATTTCTCAAAACATGCTGTCCTTTCCAACTACCCTGCATCCTCGACTTCACCATCTCCATCAATAACAAACCATTGCCCTAAACAGCAAAAACTTCTCATCAATACACCCCTTTTAAAATGCTCATCTCCAACATCTTTACCACCGTCATCTCAGCTTGCGCGGTTTTTGGCTCCGTCGTCTCTGCCGCCGACTTCAAAGTCAAGAAGAGCGGCAAGGCCAACTGCTCCAGCCAAGAAGGTCCGGCACGCGAGTTCAACCGCGGCGCCTGCCACCCGCTGTACAGCACGGACCATGGTATGAGGGTTCTTGAACACAATACCGCTTGCAAGAGTGAGTTCTACCTCATTGATCCTCGTAGAGTCAAGGCTAACTTAGTGCAAATAGTTCGATGCTACCCGGGCGGGAACTGCGATGGCAACGTGGTCAGGGCTTTCAGCTCCCACCAGTGCCACTCGCTGCAGGGATGCTGGTCCTTCAGAGTCGAGTGCTAAAATAGATGCCCACAAGAAAGGCAGAATGGGCCATTATGCGACGGCCGGGAATGGACCATCAAGGTGAAAATCCAAGGACGGGGAATTTAGTTTTTGATTCATCTGTCACTCCTTTACGTCTTATGCGTATTGAAAGAACCAATCACATACATTCATTTGGAATATCACATTCATACATGAATTTGAATGTGCAGAGTATTGAGAGACTATCTAGTGGGAGAGGTGAAAGTGTCTTATAACTGTGTGTGGTTATTGATACGGCGGTTTCATGATCGGTACCATACGGAACAATTAATCTGCTTATGCTTGCAAGCCCATAGTCTGCAGAGTTAATGTGCTCACCACAAGCTACTGCTGCCAGCACCTCTTTAGGCATATCCCATTACGTATTACCCGTCCAGTAGACCGGTATAGGACTGCATACTAAACTGGTAGTCCCGCCCACTCAACGCATAAGCGTGCCTATCAGTACTCTAATCACTGCCTCTTCAGCTGCAGGTACAGTACATACAACGCATTACAAGTGATTGGAAGACTGCTGTTTTCTGCCCACATGACCATGGATTCTACAAAGATCTATGGCGAACCCCCCCCTTTTTGATTGCGTAACTATTGATAATATTAGTTTTACCGTCGTCTTCGCACCTGTGCTGTGCCTTCTTGTGATGCAAGTGTTGCGGTTGCCGAACAGTTGAATGGCTTTGCTATCGGTCTTCGGTCTCACTGTCAATGTCTTGGCTGTCGTCAACTTCTCTAAGACTTTTACTCAGGTTCTAGAACAAGTCAAAGATGCTAGATCCTCGGTCGCAACACAAGACATCGTCAACATCACTCGCAGCTTGAAGGAATCTACCGCCAAACTTACACAGACATTTTTAGCTAAATAAAAGGATAACACGGCACGTAGTCTCTAGCTTGTTCCATTTTAAGGTACAACTAATACTAGCATTCAGCTTTCAGGAATCTTATTATAGAATGCTAGAACTTATCAGACTAATTAACACATCTTATATAGGACCTTTCCATAGAAAGTTTAAGTAAGCTTATGTCAAAGCCTAAGGTTACGGCTCGCATGAATACCAAGCCATGGCAAGATTTAAGAAAAGATAACCCTACTGGAAGCAATTCTCTGATAGCTGTTGTTTGAAATTGTTGTCGCCATCGCCGCGAGAGTCAGTACAATCCCTAACATTGCCCGAACCCAAAGTCTGCCCAAAGAGATAAAAGCAGGGGAAGACGCAAACAGCGCCATAGAAAAACGGTTTTATGCCTTCCACAAAGAGTATGCTGCTATGCAGGCTGAGGGGTACAGTAAGGTTGTATCTCTTGTTAACGATATGCGCGACTTGAAGCCACGGCTCGTTACGTCCATAACAAGAGAAAGCACTCCTAAGCCTAGAGATTCAGTTTCAAAAACCTTATTTAACTGGCTTTGCTTCTACTAAGACATTAACTGGTTTCATGACATCAAACCCGCGAATAGGAACACGTTTAAGAAGATATATAGCGATCCTTGACTGGGGGCAAGTAGAGCTATCGGCGTTAGCCACTTTCTACTAATTGTACTTGAATCGTATTAACGGTGTCAGCAGTCATAGGCTAGCCAGGCACTCACCACATACCTAGAGGGGGCATATACACAATACACCCCGCATTTCAGAGCTCGAGTCCAATAAGAGCAAACGCCACAATATTTTCCGAGTCCTCTTTGCGTTGCAGGGCTGCCGTTGCGATGTAGAGGTTCGCGGCACGCTGCAGTTCCGCAAAGTAATGTCGACCAGTTGGTAAATTTATAATGCGACAGTTTGCTCCATAACGCAAGTTGAAATAGTTGTGTGACGCCTTGGCGCAGAGATCATCTAGCGATAAATACTACTTGGCAACAAGCGCAGAAAAGGGGCCACATGGCCGCAGATTTTGAATGGGTCTTTCGACAAGTAGGGCTCTATCGATAGAACTTAACTGACAGACACAATGGTCAGAGGGTACAAGGTGCGAAGATTCAGTAATCCTAGATGGCTTCTTGTCAGACAGACGGTGGTTAGGTCATTCAGTACCCAATAGCGATCAAAAGCTAAGTAACTCAGCAGCCCTTATCCTTCATAGTTCAAACAATTAGAGCTTGCACTTCTGGGTTCTGAATAGTTGCATCTTTACTTCTTCTTTCAACTTAAAGGTTCAGCTGTAGCTAGATAGAGCGCGTTATAGGCAATACCTGAGGCGAAGTTGGACGAGTTGCGACAGAGTCAGGCTAAGGATCCTCTGACAGCAGGACTCAACGCCTATGCCATTCTTAGACTTAGTCAAGACAGGGAAATTGTATTTACTTATAAGAGAGACAGCGTCAATTGGCAAGAAAGATCCAGAAGGTTACTGGACTCTTCCCATGCTGACTTCCTCCGCGGTGATTCGCTCAAGGGCAACCCGCCTTTCAGTGATCCAGGAATATCTGTCTTCTTCGATGGGGCCGAGAGAAATTTGTCCTTTGCTAGGGATGCTCTCAATCGGGGGGATTGTTTTTCTAGTCACGAGGTTGGGCATAATTGACACTTGATAATGGATAGAGTAGCGAGAAATTATCGCTAAGGTTGTTTAGCTGAATCTCCTTAACTTTCTGCACCGAGGCTATTGCTAGGCGAGAAGAGCTAGTATAACGGAAGTTTCGCACGCAGCCTAGAAACTTTACTCCAGACACCTACAGAGGTAGATAGGCGTAGCCGGGATCAAAAAAGGAAACTTGAAGGCCGATAATCTCATGCAAATCGCAGAGACATTCTCGTGTGCCTTGCAAACACCGTTGAGGAAAAGTCTTATATGATCTTTAGGCTTAGTGCCATCTCTTACTGGTTGTTATAGAGGTAGGCCTTCCCGTTTCTCTAGTCGATTATCAGACCTAAGAAGAACTACTCCCTCTGCTTTAGAGTCTGTAGGTAGAAGATCAACATTAAAGGATCCTCATAAGGTAAGGGCCAGATCTTCTGCATGGCTATATTGCTTCTGTAAAGTTAACCGCCACCATTTAGGGGCTAGGCTACAACTGACCTCGTCTTTAGCAATACGTTCACTAGGTACATGAGCCCAGAAAAGACGTCTTTAGGCTCAGGTGCCGTCTCAGACTTAAGGACTCCAACAGTATCTAACAAGCCGGCATTAAGTTGCTGTCAAAATAAGGAAGGATCGCATATCCACACGCCTTCAGGGCAGCCTAAAAGTCCTCTGCAAGCTGTTCTTTCACTAGTATATTAGTCGTGCTCAACCAAGAGCTGACGTTCTTTAGCGCCAGAGTTTTCGGATTCAGTTGATGAGGGCAAGATGGGCTTTAGCCTCTGGTTTTGATCACGTTGGGTCAGCCATCTTGCTTGCATTAGGACTTACTCTCTGTAACCTTATTAGGCAGCGGAATAGATAAACTTTGCTCACTCACAGAAGGAAGTTCTTTCGCTCGAAAATTGTGAAATTAGGGATGATTATGGATCTTCCGCCCGTTCAAGGGCCGATTCTGACGGGCGTCGACTGCATAAGACGAGAATATAGAGTCTAATACAGATGACAGCTGGATATGAGCCTAGCACACTGTGTAGAATCCTGGCTAGCCTAGGCAGGGGTGTAGCACTCATAGTAGCCTAAGGTGATAGGGATAAGTGTGTAGAGTTGAAGAATAACCCTGTTTTGTGCTTTATTGCAGGAAATCGAACATTAAAATAACATAATGTAATTCTTTACTTTTATTTTGCTAGTTTCAGCTTATCTCGATTTTACTCTACTTAGTTTCCCAGGTCTGTCTAAACCAAAGGCCAAGACTAGTGTCTTAGAACCACCGAGTCATAACCACACCAGTCGTCCCCACTCTCGTCTCATATAGTTTCAGATGGCATTCGTAATTTTGATACTCAGACTTATAAGAAGTCTTGGCTAGCGGGCCTGCTCGTTTAGCGATAGCTGCGGCTAGTTATTGGTATAGATAATTGGTTTGCCGAGTCATGCCTCTGGTGATGCGGTTAGAAACGGTTGCACCACGGAGCTTGGCACCCTCAACGTTGAGGGTCTAGCCTATACTATGGAAGCCTCGGAATATCCTATCTACCTTTTGCAATCTTGCTATGTTAAAGCTATGGCTTGATAATTGCTGGGAGTTTCATGCCCCCCTTATTGTAATTTTGTATATAATAGGCCTCCTCATCTGAGGTTAGGGTAGCTGTTTCTATATTCTCATCTCATTTCAAAAGCAATAGCCGGTCTATTAAATCTCTTCACTTCTTCTACTACTCACGTTTATCTTCCAATCCAATTTTAAATATGCAGATCTCCGCCATCACTTCAATTATCTTGGGCCTTGTCTCTGTCCAGGTCTCCGCCTCCGGATTTAAGAAAACTTGTAACACTGTTGAACTTAATGGTCTCACTTTGTCTGCGGAATGTGCAACAGGATTAGGATTTAATGGCGGCACCTCTGATCTGGATCTTAACAAATGCTTCTTTGCGCTTAACGGCCAAGTTAGCTGCGGCGCTGGGGGTATCTCTGGGTGCAAGTGCAGTCAGACCGATGTGGCTGCTATGAGCTGCACCTGTCCTGATAACTCTGGAAAGCAGCTCACTAATAACGTTGATCTCGGTAAGCATAGGCGACAAATCTCTTGCGTATACTCTGCCTACACCTGCTAACGTTAACACTACAGATGCCTGCCTTAGCAACTCTGACGGCCAGCTCTCATGCTAATAAAATTGTTACAATCACAGAAGAGCATTACTGCTTAAGCGAGGGAAATATGGCGGAGCTCAGGGATGGACTTAGTAGATCAATTGGCCCGAATGGACAAGGGAACCCGACTGAAGTGAAGCTTAAGAGTTATACGTTGCAGAGATACGCACCTATCAATTGAACTAGGATTATCTTACCCGCACACACGTGCTTCAACAGTTACAGGTCTTAGCTTTTATCATCTGTCATAAGGTGCGTTTATAAAGCACCCTATGGGCCTCTGGCCTTGTATTGTGTTTTAAGAGCTTCTACCGTTGAGGACTTTCACTTGGAATCACCCGCCCATTCGCGCGAGAACAACCCCACTTCAACAACTTTCAGGCAACGTACGTTGGATTAATGCTTCACTTCGCCAGCAGCCTATCAGTACTAAAAGAATTTAACAGACTCCGCCTTTTCATGCGCATATGGTATACTTGGGGTCTTCCACTCTGGAGACGATTCCGGCTCTCCCTCGAATCTGACCACCGGCCTCAATATAGTTAGAGTCTTGTTATCGAAGGAGCTTTTGTGGAAACTCTGGAACCAGCCCCCTTCAGGGTCCAGATAGTCACCCAGAACCTTCTTCCAACCATTCCAGACAGTGACAAGAAGATCCAAAACGTGATGTGCGCCTCTCATCTCACCCCACTGAAAGCGCTTTTTGCAGTCATCAACAGCACTCTTTGGGTAGAGGCCTATAGCCTCAGTTAGAGCGTAGGCGTTCACAGCCGTAAGGCTGGCGTGTGAGTAGTAGCTTCCTCCCTCCACTGCACGCCGCTTCAAACCAAGCATGGCACCGACAGCGCCCAGAACACCAGTTGACATGTCGGAAATAGGTAAACTGGGCAATACGGCCTCGTTGTTGGGCAAATTGAGCGATTTTCCTGTAACGTAGGCCGACCCAGCCGCTGCATCGGCAATCTGCTGCCAGCCAGGTCGCTCAGCGTAATATCCGTCGGGGCCGTAGCAGTTTTCGCTCACATAAACAATGCCTCGGCCGCGCTCGCCAGCCATTTTCAAAAGATCGTCTAGTCCGAGACCGAATTTGGGCATCTTGTTGATACGGAATCCCTGGATGAAGACGTCGCATTCGGATACGAGAGATTTCAGCAACGCTGCCTCTTTCTCATTGCGGAGATCGATCGCGATTGTGCGCTTGCCGGCATTGAGAGAAAGTTGCATGATGTTGATGTCGGGTAAATGAGGAGGGTTAATGCGGATTACATCTGCACCATATGCTGCCAAAATGGTTCCGATTTCTGGGCCAGCAATGACTCGGGTCATCTCAATAACCTTGACTCCAGACAAAGGTCGCTTGTCGTTGGGGTTCAGAGGTGGGAATGCAACGGGCGGGGTGGGAACCGTCTGGTCCTGCTTTTTGACGTTGACCAAAGGATGTTTGGCAAGAGACCGGCCCATTTCAGATTCGCGCCACTGATCCGGGGTAAAACAGATACTACCGCAGAGCCCGTTGAGAAGGTTTGTCATTTCCATCTTCTCGGGGCTCAGTCTCATAGTATGCTGAGCAATATGTGCAGCAGCCTCATCGTTGGACTTGATCGGAGTTGAGGGATCAACTCCAATGGAACGTAAAACTGGCTCAGCGTCCATGCTACCATGGAGGGAATACCATACGTCGGGTTCGGTCGTGGGGTATAGGCCGGTGGTGCGATATTTAAGAGGGGTGTCTGTCCAGCCTCGCTCCCAGTCAGGCAGAAGGCCTTTGAGCTTGCCCTGCTTCGTAAGGCTGATGACATCGACCCCATCGAGAAAGGCGGTCGCGATGCAGCCGAACCATATCGCTGTGTGTGTGGTGTTGACAGCAATTTGTCGCTTATCATTACTAACACCACGGATGGCCAAAATTTCGTCGGCAAGAACGCCGGTCATTGCGTGAAGCGAAGCGGCAACAGAGACGGCTTTGATGGGACCAGGAATCACAGGATATTCCTCTCCAGTGAATTCGACTTTGGAGAGCAAGCGCTCATCTTGCGTGAAGCCGGGAGTCTGGCGTGCAATGAGGCGGAAGATACGCTGAGTGTCTTCAGGCACTGACGTGAATGTCTTGTCGGTAAACGTGCCTGGCCCGTAAACGTTGGGAACCTTCTCGGTGGCCATGATGATTGTTCACTCCAAGAAATAAAACTTGGGGCAATAGTAGTAATAGTAATAAACAATAGTGTGAAGAATGCCTTGGACTGCAAAGAAGGGAATTAACTGTAAACAAAGGGACCATAAGACGGTTTATATCTTCATGATAAATATATAGATGAAGAGGTTGAATGCTTTGAGAAGACTATAACTGCGAGTCAGGGCGGGAACGGAGGAATGAGGAAGGCATCTCGGTGGTCGGCGCGGAACTGAATGAGAAACCACCATTCTTAGGAAAATGAAACCTGCCGGCTCTCAAGCGGCGTAAGAGCCGATGATGCAGGCCCCACTGCCGGAACGAATGACGTTTGTCAGGCGAATCGACCGAAGACTCACAGAAATGCAACTGGTTTGCATGGTCAAGGTCCGCTTTTGAGGCACAAGTTCACGGGAATGCCGACATCCGAAATTCGAGAATCAGGATACTAGAATAATTACAACATTGAGCAGAGATGACGTTGATCGAATTTGGCTGTGCCTTCCTTACAACTTGTCTGTTCACCGAGTTTTCTGGATCGGGGTGGGGTGAAGAGGACCAAGGTTTCATGCCCAGAGCTAGCGGATATGAATCATGACCCGACATCTGTTTTCCGCGCGCGGAATCAAGCTTGATCTCCGTGCAAAGAGGCCCTGCTTTAGTCTTCACTCTCGGCATTGTGGGCTATTGCCCCTCGGAGTCTTGGGATTCTGGAGAGCATCGCCGGCTCGGCCATGCTCGGCTATGTTTCCTTCCTGCCGGAGAGGAGGCCGAGTTCAACACCCAGCAAGAACCTCCAAGTACGTCCAATACCTTCTGCAAAGTCACTAAAAAGTCAAATTGGTGCACTGCACTGCATGTCAGTATAGCTTCCAAGCGTAATATAAGAACATCAACACGACACCTAACAATTCTCATTTCCAAACACACACCATCTTTTATCATTTTATCTCCACACTGAATCCAAGCGCATCCTAACTCAGTACTTGAAATTATCCGTGCAGTCTTCCTGTTTATCAATCTTTTTCTTATTACGTCCAGAATAATGCGGGACATTCATAAAGTCGCCGTCATTGGTTGTGGCTCTATAGGAGCCTCATGGGCTGCTCTATTCCTGGCCCAAGGGCTCGAAGTCACGGTGTTCGATATCAACCCAGCTACCGAGGGGTTTCTCCGCAATCTCGTCGCCGACGCACTGCCGGTGCTTTCGTCTTTGAGCTTAATAAAGACAACCGAAATACGGGCATCAAACATTCGCTTCACCACCGATTTGAAGACAGCCCTGGTCGACGCAGACTTTGTACAGGAGAATGGACCCGAAAAGCTTGAATTCAAGCGCAAACTTTTCAACGACATAACCGCCATTGTGGACTCAGACACAATTATCGCAAAAAGCAGTAGTGGTCTGACCTGTTCCAGTATACAAGAGGGTCTGAACACGTCGAGCCATCCAGATCGCTCCGTTGTCGGGCACCCTTTCAACCCCCCTCATCTCATTCCGCTTGTTGAGGTAGTGGCGGGAAATCAAACCTCAGCAGAGACTGTGGGCTTTGCCATGGAATTTTACGAGAAAATGGGGAAAAAGGCAGTCAATGTGAAGAAGAAAGTAGTCGGCCACGTCGCAAACCGCCTTCAGGCTGCTTTGATGCGAGAGGTCTTGCATCTTTTACAGGAAGATGTGGCAAATGTCGAAGACATTGACAAAGCAATGAGTTATGGACCTGGCCTGAGATGGGGTGTCATGGGCCCAAGCTTATTGTTTCACTTGGGAGGCGGTGAAGGAGGTGTCAAGTACATGGCGGGCCATTTATTGACGCCCCTTATGTCTTGGTATGCACCTAAACACCCTGAAATAACAGATCAACTGAAGCAGAAGTGGGTTGCGAGCACGATGGAATCTGTGGGTGACAGAGAGTACAGACAATTAGCTAGACAACGCGACGAAGAATTGGTGAGGCTGCTCAATGTCCGCAAGGAGTGGGATGGGTATGCGAAATCCTCCGCAGTTTTACAAGGGAATTAGAAGAATTACATAACATTTTTGGATTTGTTATTCATATGACATGACGTTGTTATATCACTTTGAGAGTTTCCCTGAACGGCTTATTGAACCACACTATTCATTGGCCTCGACCTAAGTTCAATAGCTCAGTGGTCTAAGCGCTTGTTGTTACTTGCATCTACGTGTGATATGCATAGAGTGCCTAGAGGTCCGCTTTGCGGAACGCAAAAACATGATTTGTAGCAGGTATAAAGACCATTAGGTGCAGACCAGTACCAGGGCCAATGAGCAGTTTCATTGTGCGCTGCTACCCGCGGAAAGAAATGACGTCTATTAGAGGCCGGACCGGGACCAGGGTTCCATGCCAACAGGCGCGGAACCTTTTCCGCTATCATGAACCACATAAGTCAAACCCGTAAATAGATCTGATCTGAAAGTGGATCTTGGACGATGAATATTCGTCACTAACGCCGAAATGCGAGATACCGACATGATCCGATAGCAGTGTGACTCGTAAAGACTTCAACAATCAAGGACAGAAGTAGGAATCTATGGTGGTGCTTTACCATGGGTGGTTACCACTCTCGGCCCGCCCGTCCGTGACAAGATGTCACGAGATATATAAGCGTTAGTGTCGGGATGCCGAGCATCTACGGATAGTGGAGGAGCCGATCCGGGTCACGTGTCACGCCACGTGACCCACCTCGGCGGCTCTTTCAATATCTACGGCACTGTTGCCAGCCAGCGTGCTGGCCCTCTTTCTCTTCTGTTTAACTCTAGTAACATCTTTGAATATACTACGGTTTAACCCCTATATCTAACATTAGATCCTGTGATACCAACACTGATTAGTAGTTAACTTTATAGTTACTACTACTGTAGATTAGTAAGGTTAACAGAAGAGACTATAAATGCTGCCTATCTAGGCTGCCTAGTGCTACCTAGAAGAAGGCGCTAATTACCTAGTATAGGTTATATTTGATGATACTAGTAAAAACCCCTTTATCCCTATGTCTGTTACGTAGAAGATTACTATCTTTAACTTTATTACTTATAGAGAAGTCCCCTCCTTCTTCACCTACACTTTACTTACTATCTTACTAGCTATGGTAAATCTAGTAAATCCTCTAACTATATAACTCTCTTAGTTACCTATTACTATTAAGGGCGTATTATTAAAACCACCACGTTAGCGTCTTTACTGCCAATTAAGGTAAGTAAATTTTTTACACTGCTAATTAAGGCGAGCAAATTTTTCATACCGCTGATTAAGGCGAGCAAATTTTTTACCTTTATAAACGCCTAAGCAAACAGGCCCTTCCCATACTTTCTGCTACTTCCTATTGGCACCACAATATCTAACGGTAATACCTATAGATTAATCTACTCCTAACACTACACCCCTTAATATCCATAGTAATAATTAAGTATTTAAATCTCACTAGCCCTCACCCTTAAGTCCTCTATCTTCTTCTTCTCTATCCTCTTCTATTACTTTCTCCCTTATCTAAACTCCTATTATATCTTTTACCCTTCCTTTTATTATATCCTTTATCTATTATCTATACTACTAGTAGTAATTCCTCTAACAAATAGATTCACCCCTAAGCCTATATAGTTAGGGGTAAGTACCTATATTTAAGAGGTTATAAGGCTATTAGAGGGTAGTAGATCTATTCCTAGACAATCACAACTATTATTAATAGCGCCTAGGGATTTCCCTACTAAAGAGTAGGATCCCTTACACCCTACAAATGTTAGGAACCTATTCCCTATCCCTAAGTAGTATTAGGGTTAAGTTAATATTAAATAATAGGGTAATACCTATATTAGTAATATCCCTACTAATACCTCTAAGGATAAAAGGAGGAAAGCCTTAGCTACTATTGTTATCTTCTAGATAATAAGGTATATAAGAGAAGGGCTCTATAGGACTAACCTATAGGATGCCCTATAGGATAACTTTAAGGGATAGACTAAAGAGGACTTTATAGTAACGTATTATAATACCCTAATAGGATTCTATAACTATCTCCTATGCTAAGGGATATTTATTAATACTACCTAAGGTAGCTAGATTATACTATAAGTATATACTACTATATTAGCCCCTAAGGCGCTAAAGTAGACAAAGGAGTAGGTAATAGCTAACATAGGTAAGACTAATAACTTCAAGACAAGGGCTAATAACCCTAACTTTATTTATAATATTATAGGATTATTACTATTAGACCTATAGCTAGATAGTTTACTAACTTTAGCTTTAGCTCTAGCTCTAGCTCTAGCTCTAGCTCTAGCTCTAACTCTAGCTCTAGCTCTAGCTTTAGCTAGCTAATAGTTAGTAGTTAATCTAAATTCCTTATATAACAACCCTAACTTTATCCCTCCCTTCCCTAGTATAGTACTAGTACTAATTACAACTATGCTATCTACTAGAGGAATACCACCCCTCTACTAGCTTACTAACCTTATTAAGATATACCTAAAGGAGCTTAAATATAGTAGAGGAGTATATAAATTAATTAAATCTAAGCTTACTATTTTCTAAGACTAGTACTTTAAGGTAGGGATACCATAGGATTAATTTGCTAATATGTTCTTTATTATGCTTAAAGGGGTAGTAGTAGACTTCTATGCTAACTATCTCTATAATCTATCCTATACCCTTAACTTCTATACTATAGTTATAATACTTAAGGGTAACTTTAAGATAGAAGAAACATATTAAGCCTGCCTTATAGAGCTATAGAGAACCACCTTTACTAGTACTATCTATAATAACCCTAATAAGAGTAAGCCTAAGGCCCTTAAGATCCTTATCTAATAAGTAAATACCCTCCTGTAATCTATTATAAGGATTAGCACCCTATCTGACGCAGCCCTCTGTAATTAGCTTCTTAACTCTTACTAAGGTATAGAGGAGTATACCCTCACGCTATTTAACCTAGCCCTAATATTTACTAGTATATATAGCTAGCTAAGATCTACTATTAGTAACGCTACTAAGATTAAGTAATAATAGTAATATATACTATGCTAGTATCTTACTAACATTAATAGCTAATATAAATATCCTAGTAATAATTAGTACTAGACTAACTATATGTATAACAGCTAGTATGGCTACTACTAGTATAACCCTTCTAACTATAATAACTATAATTACGTAAATAACAGCCTGTAGCGCCTTTTTAACTACAATTAGTACTAGTACAATACTTCCTTAAAAAAGTATTATATATATAGGAAGCTAGGATGCTAGTTAACTAAGTACTCTAAGGATAAGTACTAGTAATCCTACTGCTAGTATAAGGATTAGTACCTAATAGAGGGATTAATAAAGGCCTTTTAATAATTTATTACTAACTTTAAAAAATATAAGCCCTTTAAATTAAATAATAAGAATAATAATTATATAGATTATAATAATAAGCTTAGTACTATGTTTTTTATGTTAACTACCTTCTTTAACTCTATAGTAGTAGATAGCCCTTTGTTATTTTCTAAGCTACATAACTAAGTAACTACATACTTTATTATAAAGGAAGATCTCTAAGGGGATTAAGATAAAGATACCTAGCCTATAGTAGATATCTTTACTATTAACAATTAGTATTTAGCAACTACCTTCTAAGGTATTATACTAGACTTAGGTGCTATAGAGTACTTAATAGTAGGATACTAGTAGTATCTTACCCTCTATAAGCTATTTAGAGGAGACTTACCCCTAGATATAGACTATGCTAGAGAAGTAAGGATCTAATTTAGTAATAGGATATATTTTATATCTAAGGGTACTATTAATATTACTACTCCCCTAGGCACCCTTACCTTCTATATAATACCTAGTAATACTCCCTTCCTACTCTACCTTATAGATATAGATTACTAGAGGATTAAATTTAACAACCTTACTAACTAACTTATCTAAGGTAATACTATTATCCCTATTATATGTAAATAGGGGTATCTATAAATACTATTAGAATGCCTAACCTAGAGTATTACCTAGTACTATCTTATTAATACTAAGCTGTGTTAAGTATACTACTAATTTAGCTATCTATTAGTCTAGTAGCTTTATAAGGTGCTCTAGTAATCTAGTAATAAGGTAGAAATCTTAGCCCTAAGGAAGATTACTAGGGTCTGCTATTAGTACTAACTTAACGCCATAGCGCCAGGCCAGTTTAAGTTCTCTTTATAGGATAATAACTATAACTTTAACTATAAGATTATTATTAATATAGTATATCTTAATAGTAACTACCCTATACTATATATTATTAATATAGCCACCTCTTTTTAAGTAGTATAATTCCTTAAGAATATTACTACTAAGCATATATAGGAGGCGCTCTATATATATTAGATTAATATATATCTTAGCCTGCTAGATTAGATTATTATAGATACTAGCCTTAACTTTTATATAGCTAAATTTAAATAATCTATATACGCCCTTTTAATCTATATTAAAGAAGTCCTAATTAAGGCTTATAATAGTATTAGTAAGGTTAAAAGATACTATATACCTCTACGCTATATATATAAGATCTTCTATGATAAAGGAGAATCCCCTATTATAGCCTTATAGCTTACTATAAAGGCTATTAATAATACTACTAGCCTAGACAGCCTTATCCCCACCCTACTTGTATTTAGGGTATACCCCTAGATTATAGATTCTTTACTACTATTACTATTAATAATAAAGAGGGCTAAAATAGTAAAAAAGGCTATAGAGGTAGTATAGTAGATCTATACTAAGCACTAAGTTAATAAGGTAATTACTACTTATAACAGCCTAGATATATTTAAGACTACTATACTCCTACTTTAATCCCCTATTTAAGTATGGCGTAAAAAAGAGGGTTAGTAGGGCCTATACTGCCTTATTATAGTTAATAGTACTAAGTATACTATAGAGTTCCCCTACAGCCTAAGAACCTTCTGCTCTACTATTATTAAGCTATATTATTATAAAGAACCTAAAGATTACAAAGGAAACGCTACCTCTAAAGTAGCTAATAAGAGGCCCCTAGAGAATAATAATAATAATAATAAGGGCCCTATACTAAGTAATAATAAAGAGGAGGATAAGCTTGCTGCTATACCTACTAAGAAGGTTTTAGATACTATTATTGTAAGGGCTCTATTACTAAGGAGATAGCCTGGCCGCCCTTATAAATATAACACTAACTTCCTTAATAAGACAGGCCTAGGTATGGCGCTTATTACTATATACTAGGTATCTACTACTTACTTCTTATTGTTAAAGGAAGAATCTAACCTCCTACTAGTAATTAATCTACGTAAGAAGGGTATTATTACTACCCTAGGAAAGCCCTTTAAGTATGCTATTAAGCTTAAGATTAATACCCTTATTACCTATAGCGTATTCTAATTTATTAAGTATAATAAGTACCTCTATGTAGGCTAATAAATCTTTAAGGCCTGTATTATTAATAAGGTGAAAGGGATAGATAACTAACTATATAAGAAATCATACCTAGTTGTCTAAGGATATATAGATAATAGTAAGGAAGTAATCCTTACCTAGTCCCCTATAATCTAGTAGGCTAGCTAGTAGTTAATACTTATACTAGCTCTATTACTATTACTTAAGCCTAGATTTGTTATCTAGCTCTAAGATATAACATAGGTATATACCTAATCTACTACTCTATTAAATTAAATAATCCTTATGAGATTACCTAAGTAGATCTAATACTATTATCTAAAGGGTATAATTATATAAGTTATTAAACCTCTATATAGTATTATAGAGGTAGGTACCTACTAGTAGGTAACTTATAGCTACTACTATAGAGAAAATCTTAAGATAGATACTTTAACTTTTAATCCCTACCTGCTTATATCTATAGTAGAGAATCTAAACTTTAGTATTATTAGGATATAAACTAATAATATAATTAGACTCTTAGATAAATCCTTCTCTACCTATAAGGTAGAAGAACTTACTAAGGCGACCTTTACTACTAAGGAGAAGTAAATCCTTAGTATTAACAATCCCCTAGTGTTTAATAGTAGTATTATAACCCTTACTGCTAATAGTAAGATAATCCTTAAGCAAAAGGGCTAGGGTAAGAAACTCTACCCTATTAATCTAACTGCTATAGATACTATTAAGTAATATGTTAAGTAATAAGCCTATAGTACGTATATTACCTCTATATACTAACCTAAGGCTAGCTTTAATTATTCTATTATAGCGTAGTACTAAGTACCCTAGGCTAAGGAAATTAAGGTGCTTAATTAGTATATTAAGTAGTAGATAGATAACCCTAATTATAGCTTTACTTTTTAACTACTTAATCTAGCTACTATAAAGCTCTTTATCTTTATAGATAGATCCTTTACTAATAATAAGGATATAATATTATAACTAGGATTCCTTATCACCCTAGCTAACAAGATAACTAGTAAAGGCCCTAATAATAGTAACAAATTTATAATAACTAGGAATATTATCTACTTTAGCTTAATAAAGTATAAGAGAGTTACCTATAGCGTACTTACCTCTAAGGTATATAGTATAGTTACTAGTATAGATATAGCATATGCTATCTCTATAACCTTAAAGATAGTAACTAATTGTATAGGACTTCCTCTAATACTAATAATCCTCTATATAGACTCCTATTTGCTCTATAAATGCCTTATAAAGCTAGGTACTATAAAGGAGAAGAGGCTTATAATTGATATTATAGCCCTTTAGTAGTCCTATAAGAGACGTAAAGTCTATAAAGTGTGCTAGATCTATAGTACTAATAACCTAGCTGATAGATTTATAAAGGCAACACCTAATAAGGTGCTAGAGGAATTAGTAGCTAGTAGGAGAGTGAAGATTAGGATGGAGGGATGGGTTTCTTATATGTGATTAGGTTACGTATATTTAAAAAGTATAATACTTTTTAATCTTTTATTTTTATTACGTTTTTGAGTTTTTCAGTATTAATAGGCAAAAGGGGGTAATAGGCGTATTTATTACTACTTTAGAAAGTTGCTAGTATCGGGATGCTAAGCATCTACGGATAGTAGAGGAGCCGATCTAGGTTATGTATCACGCCACGTGACCTACCTTAGCGGCTCTTTCAATATCTACGGCACTGTTGCCAGCCAGCGTGCTGGCCCTCTTTCTCTTCTGTTCAACTCTAGCAACATCTTTGAATATACTACGGTTTAACCCCCATATCCAACGTTGGATCCTGTGATACCAACAGTTAGTTACTGCCTAGTTACTAACGGTATCGTTTTGTGACGTGACAGTTATAAGCCTAGCTTCTACCTGCTTGGTGCCATAATGGTACCAGTGCTCCCTCATAGTAACAAGCTTAAAGTCTTATGTAAACACTATGGGTTTGATTCCCATAAGGGGCCCTTGGCTAAAATCCTAGAGAGTCTAAGGGAGCGCACGGTCTGCACCACCTACGTTTAGGTCTCCCACAACAAAAGGGTGCAGATCTGACTCGTAACGTGTACTAGGTCAAATCTGGGGGGTGTGTCACGAGATATATAAGCGTTAGTTACTACCTAGTCACTAACGGTATCGTTTTGTGACGTGACACAAGAACACGTGTTGAATCGTGGTCATAGATAAAAAGAAGACAAAAGGACTTAGCTTTGTTCAGGAAATGGAATGTTTCGCTGAGTCTTTCGTTAATACAAGACGCAAAAATTTTAAAAAGTTTTCAGTACCGACACAAAGTTATAATTCCCAAACCAAAACAATAAGCTTTCAACCCCAACGACTATACATCCTCGACACGGATCTGTCACATCCGAATCAAGAACGCGCCGGGGTCGCATAGTATCGTGTCTGACCGACGGAACCAAACTTCGCACAGTGATTAACACTATCTCAACTCTTCCCGACGGTATCGCGATCTATCATGCCAATAAGCACATGTATTGGACGAACATGGGAACCAGCTTCAAGACCAACAGCGGTTCAATCGAGCGTGCAAAACTTGACGGGTCAGATCGACAAGTAATCGTGCCGGCAGGGAGTTGTGGCGTTTTTACACCCAAACAAATTACTATTGCCAAACAAAGTAGCAAACTCTACTGGTGCGACCGGGAAGGGATGAAGGTTATGAGAGCAAACCTCGACGGATCAGACGTTGAAGTGCTGATCTCTACTGGCACAACAGAAGAAGAAAGAATTGACCAGCGCAATTGGTGCGTTGGCATTGCTGTGGACGAAGAACGAGGATTCTTCTATTGGACGCAAAAGGGGCCTTCTAAATGTAACCAAGGAAAGATTTTACGCGCCGCAATTCATAATTCTCATGAAGGAAGGGATAGAGACATAGAGGTGGTTTTTGAAAATCTTCCTGAGCCTATCGACCTCGAAATCGACGAGGAAACTGCAACGCTCTACTGGACAGATCGCGGGGACCTTCCAGCTGGGAACACCCTTAACCGAGCGAGTGTCAACCCCAATGGCCAGATTGAGACTTTGGCTATCAGATTACACGAGACGATTGGACTGTCTCTGGATAGGTGTGCAGGTATGGTGTATGTGACGGACCTTGCTGGTGGCGTCTATGCTGTTGACGTTAAGACCCGGGAAGAGACCGTCTTGTTTACCGAGCTGGGTGACACTACAGGTATTGCCTGGTCCAAGGAATAGGCAAATATGAAATTGTTCAATTGATTATCACACAAAAGTCGACGCCGAAGGCAACCAATATCTTATGACACTATCTCCATGAAACCAGCCCTAGATGTAAAGTCATTAATAGCCAGGGGCCTATAAAGTTGTGTAGATCCAGTGAGACAAATAGTTAATTTTCAACTGTGTAAAAGGCTTTAGTGGCATCGATTCAGGTGACATACGAAAAGCGTGTTTATGCTGGCTGTTGCAGTTAAGATTCTAATATGCGAACATAATGACCTGGGAAGACCTTCTTTGGGCCATGTTATAGAGGGCAAATATTTATGATACTTTAGATGAATCGGTACTCCTTATTGATTGTATTCCTCATGTAGGATTCTCAGGCTCTAACCCCGGTGAATGAAGTATAGTCGTTCTACTATTATGGATCTTTTTGTAAATTCTCAAGGTTGAGAGTGATACAAAACTTCAATACACCTTCCAGCATATCTCAATACTGACGTTTATTTCTACCAATCCTTATTTTATACTCGCCAGAGGAAGAATAAACAGTCCCATCACCCACCAACTCCATAACATGAACGAGAATCGCTCTGCCTTTGCCTCCCTGACGTATAGTACCCTCATCGTCACCAATACGCCGGAGAAGAAGACAATAGCACAGACAGGAACTGACGAGTTCCAATACGCCGGACAGACCATAGACAAGAAGAGTATACCCATGCACACACTCGCCCTCGTAAAGCCATCCCCCAGCACTACAGGAAACGTATGTCTTTCGCGTGCCTTATCCCCCTCATAGTCCTTCAAATACTGGATTTGGATTGTGGTACCCACAACCAAACCCAGCAAACCTAACCACGTGTATGCCACAGGGAGGATGTCGACTACGCCTACACCAGCAGCCAGCTTCAAGGCCGCAACCCCGTACACAGGATATGCCAACCTATTGATGAATTGTCTGATTAGAAAGTGCTCGTCCGCACCACCCAGATCGTTGTAGTAGGAGCTTGCACAAATACACGCCAGTGTCTCGTAACCCACATCGAACTTAATTCCCAGTATTACCGTTAATGGGATGACGCCAAGAAGTAGATGCTTGGCTTCTGCAGCGGAGATTCGCCCCGAAGCAATCGGGCGCCAAGGCTTGTTCATCGAGTCCTCAAGGATGCCGCTCGGATTGCGCTGATTAGCAATTGAAAGAATCAATATGTTCAGCCAGAGCCAAAGGAGGAGCCGAGGGAGGTTTGAATAGATGGTCAGGGCCGAGGCAGCGGTGGTGGTCAGTGGGGTGCCAATAATAGCGGTAAGGGTGCCGAGGGCCAAGATTGGGACAAGCATAGTTCTGATGTCGCTGTAGGTAAAGAGCCATAGCGTTTGTAAATTGTAGGAAAAAGCAGAGAGGGTGCTTTTGAGGTCTTGAAGGTTTGGCTTCAGAGAAGATAGTAATGGGGTGATTATTGGTGCCATGGTAGCTGTTTAGTGTGTAATCCTTCAGGCCGGTTTTTGGTTTCCCTCTGGTTTGCTGGCAATAGGGAGAAATGAAGAGGACGGCAGACATACACATATATATACTAGTAATATAGTACATCTAGGTAGTATCTAAGAGATATCTAAGCATGCACCTAGACTCTTTACTAAGAGACCTCGTGCTCGGTCAAATCGAACTTTGATACAGCTCAAGCCTAGCTTGGGTTGTGCTTTACTAAATTCCTATGTGGCAAGGTCGTACGTATTCAGCCATAGCCGAAAAGGAGCAAGCCACTAGTCGATAAAACACAACCAAATTCCTAGAAAGAAGTAATCTTAACCTTAGCTTCAGCCATAGACAGATCCTAGTAAACGATAGTTAACGATCGGGATTTTCTTTTATCACGACTTTGGATGTTACTTGCGTAGTGCTGTGGAGCTAGGTTCATCCAGCTATGTCTAGCATCAGCTGCCGTGAAACCCGTGTGGCGCAAGGACGCAAGCCACGAGATGCTGAAAGTGGTATCGCAATCATCTTCAACCCCCCCTAGATTCCCATAGTCACGGGCAGGAGCGATCGGGGTCTCCGGACTTTCACATACCATTTTTGTCGAAATTTTAAGACAGGAACTTCCATATTAGTGTTAGCGCGACAACTATCTGTAATTAATGAGTGGCTTCTATGAGCAAATATCACTGGTCGTATTTACGATGTTGAATGTTTGGCTGATAGATAATGAACAAAGAGTAGTGGAAATTATTATTTCCTGCAGCCGAAACTCCAATGTGCCATATCAATGATCTAGAAACCCTCCATGACTACACTCATGATCCTTTACCACAACTCTGGCCAGCGACAGACAACAGATACGTCTCAATGCAACAAACCATCAAAAGATTCCGTCACGGTTTATACTGCAGAGTAAGGTATAGGAGTAGAAGATACCAAACTCGAAAACATATGAATAAAGAATTGAAGGCTACAGTACCTATAGGGCATGTGAGGTTATTGCGATACGCCCAGCCACCTGTCTGTGCGTTGCTGCAACCTCACATCCGCTACTCCGAGTGTGATCAAGCCTCAAACCGACTAAACTTCGGATGGAGATGCCGCGGCACTAAGCTTCCGCTACGGCACGCATGAAGAGTACAAGTACTTGGTCAGCGCATGACCTCTTCTGCGAAGACGGTGCGCTGCATAGATTGTCACAGCATCCGACGTCGGGAATTTGCTGCAAGCCAAATCCATAAGTATGGTACCAACCACGTGTTAGGCACCTGTAAGGCCAGTGCTTGTCCCGGCCTGACGGTTAGCTGGTTAGGAGCTTCGCCTACTACTAGTGCATAAGACCAAGGCCATGTCAAAGACTTTAGGTTGCAATATACACATGTTGTCGTGATGGTATATAAGTCGTAATTACTGCCTTGTAATTATGGTTCCACTTTTACTCCTGTTCATCACACATGTTTATTAGAGCAACACACAATGCGCCTGTCTCCATAGACTACTTCACCGATGACTCGAGTGCTAGTGTGCGCACAAAGATACCATCCACCTCGCTCGACTCTATAACCCTCCAACCTCATTCCTTTAGCTTCTTTATGATTTGACTGAGAGTTTCACACGGCGTTGCGCCGTAGAAGCGTTGCCCAAGTTGGCTCTTTTGGCCCGTATCTTTATAGATATCAGGAGAACGGATAGGCAACTCCGCCGAAAAAACGCGCTTTGATAACCTCTCTAAATCCTCAATCCAGGCGTTTGGGTCCACACCGTGCGCCACCAAAATTTTGAGAACTGGAAGCAACATATCTAATAAAGTCCTTTCGCAACATGCCGTGCAATATGCATTTTGCCAGGGACCAATTCTCTCGTTAGGATCTACGCCATGTTGCAAGAGAGCCTTAACAATCCGTGTGTCTGTACCCCTTAACCATACCTAATTATATATCGGTTTCGGTCTCCAGACATAATCTAGAGATGTGCGCCCTGATTTGTCAACAGAGTTCTAACCAAGAGTCATAGGGCTGGCTTGGGCGTAGTAACATAAACCGTAACGCACAGCAAATGCAAGCGAATTGTCGTGCTATGTAGCAGGCCTGTTATAGTTTTCATGGTAATGGGAGCTATCCACCCATGGGGCCCACATCTTGTTGTAAGCGCCGCGCTGAAAGGGTTAGGCATCTCTAGTCCATTTGTCACGAGCTCTATTTCCAGAGTGCAAGAAGTTTTTAAACCCGAGCAAGACCGTGTCCCAGGCAGAAAGGTTTGAACAATTATACTTCCTTTCGTACAGAAATTTCTTGTCTGCAAAACCAGACTTTGGAGATTGCGATACGGACGTCAAAAGCTTCGTGTCCCGCCTATGCCAGAATTTCACTCTATACATCTTTCAATAAGCATACCTTCACAGAACGGGGTATGAAACAAATTGTCGGGCATTTCTAGTCATTCATCTCATATGTAGTAGGGGACACGGCAATCTTGCGGAGTTCCATTTCAACTCTATCCCCAGCAAGACTATTAAGCTCAATCAAGCCTAAGCAAGAAAGTTGATCCGCGCTTCAATAGAACGAATCCCATCAAACGCTCTTTTGGCAGGAAATTAGCGAATATCGGATTGTAACACTTCCCTTAAATAGGGAATTGCGAATTTCAGACCGATGGCCGTCGGTGGCATCTTAACAGAAAACTCCCCCAACCTACTTCCAAACCAGCCCCACTTCCGAACCATCAACATCACCACAATCGCCACGACTATCACCACCGATTTCACTACCCTTCCCACCCCCCAAGATACAACTCCCGGCCTCGCTGTACAATTCAGATACTCTTCATTCATACGCACTATCTATTTGGCCGATATCCGGAGTCTGAAACTGCTAGATATGCTCTATCGCGGCGAAGGTGCTGTTAGGTGATAATGGGAGCTTTTATCTCTGTCATTGCCGCCGGTTATCTAAGTAAACCTGTATATGGTCAAGTTGCTGCTATAGAAAGGTTGCTCTAGATTCCACCTCACAATACCCCTTTTGCACCTCTCTGGATAGGTGACGAATAGTATAGGTATCTAACTCATCCTTACCCAGCTGGCTTAATAGACGTAACAGATGCCGTAGATCAGCAGACCCATGAAGGGCTGACCATGGGATGATAGATGCAGCTTCACCCCACTGATGGCTGCCTATCTGTTGACTGAAGTAGGCCGTGAATCTAAAAAAACCTAAACCTACACCTAGAAGCTTCCTTTACTCTGTCTTGCATCTTCTAGCCTAGTTGGAGAACCTTAAGCACTTTGGCTGGAATGAGGCGTAGCATGGGGCCCACCTAGGGAACAGCCCGTCTCTCACCCTATAGCAGGAAGTTTAATCTACAGTCCCATACAGAAAGTCTGAAGCCACCTCTCATTACACCTTAAGCAACACATCTACCCTATTATTCTTACTACGAATAAATATACAAAATCAATAAATTATATGTCGATGGCTGTGAAGTATTGTGTATAATATCCCTGTGCCTGTCGTACAGCTCGTAAGCGCTACGGCATTGAATCTATAAGACGGTTAATAGTATCTTACGGCACTGCCTGCCATGCCTTTTGTAGTTTCTCCTTAAATCGTATAATATCTAACTTTCTATCTATTACCTTAAACGATTTGGGGCATATAATCCTCAGCCTATCCTTTATTATCTTCTAGACGTACTTAATTAGGTTGAGGTTAGGTGAGTATAGTAGTAACCCTGACTATAAAACACTATCACTATGAAACCATTATAGTGCCTAAGTAAATATATTAATAGGTGTGTTATCTTAAGCGAAATGATAAAAATCTTTATAAATAGATAAAAAACCTTCCTCTAGGTATCTTATATAGCTAATTATATTTTATCCTCTTTATAGTAAGGTCTTATCCCTAGTTATAAAGATTATGTAATAAACCGTAGCGTCTAGTTATTTTAGGATAAAGTAGTTGTTCCTTTTAGAATCTATCTACAGACTAGAGAACTAGTAGAAATACTAGTTTAATAAAGGTCTATACGGTTAGTACACTACTTCTTAAGTAGAGATTACTAAAACTAGCTATATAAAGCTATTCTAGCTTTATAATATACCCCCCTAGCTATAAGATATCTTATAGGTAGTTAATATAAGCTTAAAATATATCCTTAATAAAAGAAAAATAAAGTAATTATTATTTAATAAAGGGGTTTTTATCTTTAGAATATAATAAAGTAAATAGGAAAATAAGTTAAAAGAGGCTTCTTAACTACTAAGATATAGTTTTCTAGTAGGTAGTACCTTCCTTTATTACTCTTTCTTAGTTTATTTATTCCTTCTTAGTTTATTTCCTAACTATTTAACTAAAAGGAATAAGTAGTCTAATAAGGGAAGAAGCTAGCTATTAGTTTCTAATATAAAGGACCTTATTTACTTTTTTAATTCTATTTTTTTTCTTTTATATTATTAATAAATTAACTAAGTAAGTTTTCCTCCTTTTTATTTTATAATCTTATTCTAAGATATATATTAGCTAATTTTTTATTTTTTAAGTAAAAAATAGCTATAAAGTTAGAGTAAAAATTTATTAATACTTAGATTTATAAATTTTAGTATCTTTCCTCTAAAAAAGGTATCTTAATCTTTAAGAATTATAGTCTTACTAAAAATAATTATTATAATCTTTACCTCTACTTATTAAACCCCTAGTTAAGTATAAATTACTTAGGAAATTATACTAAACCTATTAAAAAGGTAAGTTCTAAAGAGGTTAGAAAGCTTCTTAGTATTATATCTAAGCTAGTTATATTTAGTCTTAGTAACCCTTTAGTTAATAAGCTAATTCCTACCCTTAAGGAGTAGGATATAAATAGTTCTCTAGCTAAAAAGAAGAAAAAGAAGAAGAAGCTAAGTAAGACTATTAAGGCCCTAAAGTACTAAAAAGAGCTTTATAATACTAAAAAACACCTCTATAAGTAGATTTTAATATATATTCTCTCTTTATTCCTAACTTCTTAAATATAAAACCTAAGTTAAGTATAAAGAATCTTATTCTATTTACTAATAACTTACTAAAATTAAAATTCTATACTAAGTAAGACCTAATTATTAACTATTAAAAACATTAGAAAGAGGCTTTTAAATAGACCTTTTTTAAGAAAAAGGCTTATAAGGATCTTATTAAAAAGTAGTATCTTATTAAGAATATATTAGTAAGTACCTCTTTAAAAAAGGATTCTAAGATAAAGGCTACTTTAAAGGATAATTCTAAGAATAAAGATAATAAATATTAGTCTATTTCTAAAAGATTAAGTACTAATAAAACAGAGAGTAAGCTAGATCTTACTTATAATTTAGAGAGTAGTTACTTAAGTTCTCTTTCTCCTCCTCTTAAGAAGAGAGGTATAAAGCATAAGGTACTTAGTTCTTTAGGTTTATATAAATAGTATAAGACTAGAAATATAGACTTATTTAGAAAACTAATTCTTAAGCCTAGACTATATTAGGAAGTTATATATATTTTATATATTAAGTTAATTCTCTATAGAAGTTTATAGAGAGAATATATTAAAGAGAAGAAGAGCTATATTTACTATTTATAGGGATACTTTTAGTATATTCCTATTCTAAGACACCTTTAAGATAATATAATAGTATTTATAAAGCTTATTTATAATAAAACTACGTCTAAGTTAGTAAGTTTCTTAAATAGGATTTAGTTAGAAATTAGCTAACTATATAAAAAGGCTTTTAGTTTTATAAGTAAGACTCTTTAAGGTACCCTTAATTAGTTTACTACTACTTCTAAGCTTTAAAAGAAAGCTATTAAGAATACTAGCTAGCCTAATCTAAATATTCCTATATTTAGTAGCCCTACTTAGTATCTACCTCTTTAGCTAAGTTATACTAATAATTAGATTCCTAAGGTAGAAGATTATTCTTACTTAGTTATAACGTACCCACATAGTAAGTTGCTACTTATAGTAAGTCGCTACTTTTCCTTTCTTTCTACCTCTTTAACCTTTACACTAACTTTCCTCTATATATAAACATGTAATCTACCTTAATTAAAAGTTGTATTATCCTTGCCCTCTAGGCTATTAAGAAAGACCTAAAAATGTCTATAAAAAAAGCAGTATCTATTTATAAGGTCCCCTAAATAACCCTTCGCGACTAACATGCTAGACGCGTCACATAAGGCAAAAGACAACTAAATTTAATAAAGATAACTATATTAGAAGAGGAGGTAATTCTTAAATAAGTTATTAACCTAATTAATTAAGGGTTCCCTCTATAATAAGAAGACATATAAGAAATAGCTAACTAACTCCTTAACATATATAACAGGACGTATACTAGACCCTAATAGGTAGAGAACTTTATATAATATATCCCTAAATTAAAAATATAATTTTAATATTAAATTAACTATTAGAGGGCCTTAATAGAAGATCCTATAATTATATAAGGCTGGTTTATACTTATGTGAAATATAATTATAAAGTATAGGATATAGGATTATAATATCTATAATTTTAATAAGACTAGCTTCCTAATAGGAATACTATTATATACTAAGGTTGTTATAACCTCTAACTATAAGGGAAGGCCTTATATAAAGCAGCCTAGTAATTAGGAATAGGTTTCTATTATTTAGGGTGTATATATAGATAGCTAGGTAATACCTCTATATATTATTATAAAGGGTAAATATTACCTCCTCTCCTAGTACTAAAACGGCTAATTCCTAGCTATATAGCACATCTATCTAAGTAAAAATAGATAGATAATAAATAATATTAGCCTAGATTAGTTAAATTATTTTTATTAATATATAAAGTCTTATATAAAGGGTACTTATCGCCTCTTAATCCTTAATAGCTATAATAGCTATAAATTAACTAACTTTAATAAATACTATAAGAAAGAGAATATTATTACTCTTTATATACCTCCCTATTTATTATATAAGCTTTAGCCTCTTAATGTTAGGTGTTTTAGCCTATTAAAGTACTTATATAGTAAGGAAATTAAGAAGATAATATAGATATAGATTTTATATATTATAAAGGATAACTTTTTTCCTACCTTTAAAGTAGTATTCTTTACCTCTATAGGTAAAAATAACATATAAGCTGGTTTTAGACAGGCAGGCCTTATACCTTTTAACCCTAAAGTAGTTATTTCTTAACTAGATTTTAAGCTAAAGACTCTAATACTATTAAACTTAAGGCTAAGTAGCTAAGGCTCTTAGGACCTAAAGATACTAACTATAGTAGTAGAGGGTGTATGAAATGCTACTTCCCTTAAAAAGAAGATCTAGGCATATTAAGGTAGCTTACTATTAGTAATATATAAAGTAATTAACTTCTAGGCTAAAGGTATTAGTAAGTTAGCCTATAGGCTTACTATTATTAAGGCTAAGAACTATAAGCTTTGTATAGGGATAGAGGTACTAAGTAAGCACTAGAGGGTAAAAAAGACTAGACTATATCTTAGAGGGTTACTTAATACTACTAAAGTAGAGGCACTATAAGGAGAAAAGGAAGGTCTTAGTGCTAGGGGGGAGAATAACCCTTAGAAGGAGGGTTATATAGAAGGTACTAAACCATGTGTGCGACAATATAGTAATTATAGAAAGGCTAGACATAATATATAAACCTATAAAGTAGTTTAGGATAGTAATAAGGAAGAGGGTGATTAGTAGTTTTAATTAATTTTATATATTATAGCTAAATTTACTTATACATAAGGTAGAAGGGTAGAGGAAAGGTAGTGACTTACTATAAGTAGTAACTTACTATATAGGTATGTTAGTTTATAAAGATTATTTAGTAATACTTAGTAAGATAAATAGGGTATAAGATATACTTTATTTAATATTTATTACTATATATAGACTAAATACTACTTTAGTTTTAGCTTTTAATAGTCTTCTTAAAAACTATAAGAGAGTTATTAAGAAGTACTTTTAGTAAAGTAAAGATTATTTAAGAATAGTCTTTTAAAGTAGACTTATTTTAGATTTTAAAGATAGAATTAGTTAGGAAGGTAATATTATTTAGAAACCTAGTTTTAAGGTTATTTTCTTTTAGGAATCTAAGTAGTATTTAGTTAAGAAGGGGTAGATTTTTTATACTAAGGGATTTCCTAATTAGGAATAGAGGAAGTTTTCTCTTTATAATTACTAATAGTATTTTAGCTAAGAATAAGGTTCTTAATAGTTTTACTTTTTTAATTTTAATAGCTTAGTTATAAATTTTATTTTATCTTTATCTTTTTAAATAAATTTATATATATTAGTAAGATTTATAAGTACTCTAAAGTACTTAAACTTTATATATATAAGGTTTTTAGTAAGTCTATCTATTAGTATATTATTTATTAAGATATAGACTATATTAAAGTTCCTATTTAAGAATTCTTATTTTAACTATATATTTTAAATATTAATATATTATAATTAGGTTACTAGGTATTCTCCTTATTAGATTACTAATCTAATTATTTATTTATTATTATAATAAATTTTCTAAATATCTCTAAGTAAGAGATTAAAGTCTTAGAATAGTCTTTTTAAGGCTATTACCTCCTTTATAGTTTGTTTTAGGCTTAGGAGCTTAGTTTTAGTTATTAAGGTAGTAACTATTACTTAGTATATAGCTTTCTACTAAATAGCACCTCTAAAAAGTAAGAAGATATATCCTTAAGATAAACGTCTTATCTCTTTATTATTAGTAAATAAAGAGTCTATTATACTTATAAGTATATTCCTACCCCTTATATTACTAAAGTAGATTATAAGGTAATATATTGAATATAAGTAGTAGATAACTTAGTTTACTACCTTTATATAAATTATTAAAGGATTTATTAGGTACTATAATAGGATTAAGTATATAAAAGTAATATCTAGTTATATTATAATTATAGTAAAGAGGATTAAACTAATTTTTAATTAGTATTTATAAATCTACTCTTTTATTACTTAGCCCTTATTTTTCTAAAAAGTTCTTAGTAGTAGGGGTGTTATAAGAGTAATTCTATTATTAAGGTTAAATTATTTTATAATCTTTTTAATATATAAATTATAGACTAACATATATATATAGTAAGTGGCCTATTATAGTGAGTGGCCTACCTCCTCCTACTTTCTAGTATTTTAACCTTTATACTTACTTTCCTCTATATATAAACATATATTCTACCTTAATTGAAAGTTATATTATCCTTACTATCTAGGCTCTTAAAAAAGACCTAAAGATGTCTATACGAAGTATAGCCTCTATCTTTAAAGTCCTAAGATTAATACTCTACTACTGACGCGCTAGACGTGTCGCATAAGCTGAGACGTGTTTAAAATTAATAAAGATAACTATATCTAAAGAGGAGGTGATTCTTAAATAGGTTATTAACCTAATTAATTAAGGGTTTCCTCTATAATAAGATAATATATAAGATATAGCTAACTAACTCCTTTCTAAACGTAACGTAATACGTATTAGACCCTAATAGGTAGAGAACTTTATATAATAATAACCCTAATTAAAAATATGATTTTAATGTTAAATTAACTATTAGAGGGCCTTAGCTAAGGATCCTATAATTATATAAGGCTGGTTTATACTTATATAAAATATAATTATAAAGTATAGGATATAGGATTATAATATCTATAATTTTAATAAGACTAGCTTCCTAATAGGAATACTATTATATACTAAGGTTATTACGACTTCTAACTATAAGGGAAGGCCTTATATAAAGCAGCCTAGTAATTATAAATAGGTTTCTATTATTTAGGGTGTGTGTGTAGATAGCTAGGTAATACCTCTATATGTTATTATAAAGGGTAAATATTACCTCCTCTCCTAGTATACTAATAGCTAATTCCTAGCTATATAGCATATCTACCTAAGTAAAAATAGATAGATAATAAATAAAATTAGCCTAGATTAACGTATATACATAGTAAGTGGCCTATTAGAGTAAGTAGCCTAGTTCCTTATTGCACCTTAAAGACTACTTTTTCACCTATTTTTTAAAAATCGAAATTAAGCCTAAAAAAGGTATAGTTTTCTATATATAGTTCTGATAAGAGTTAAATTTTAGAAATTAATAGTATAGAAATTATAACACTACTAGTTACTAGAGTATAGACCCTAACCCTTATCTTAGGAGCTAGATAAGAAATAGAAGGGTTAGGGTAGGACAATAATTACTATACTATTAATTTCTAAAATTTAACTCTTATCGGAACTATATATAGAAAACTATACCTTTTTTAGGCTTAATTTCGATTTTTAAAAAATAGGTGAAAAAGTAGTCTTTAAGGTGTAATAAGGAACTAGGCCACTTACTCTAATAGGCCACTCACTATACATATACGTTAGTTAAATTATTTTAATTAATATATAAAGTCCTATATAAAGGGTACTTATTACCTCTTAATCCTTAATAGCTATAATAGCTATAAATTAACTAACTTTAATAAATACTATAAGAAAGAGAATATTATTACTCTTTATATACCTCCCTATTTATTATATAAGCTTTAGCCTCTTAATATTAGGTATTTTAGCCTATTAAAGTACTTATATAGTAAGGAAATTAAGAAGATAATATAGATATAGATTTTATATATTATAAAGGATAACTTCTTTCCTACCTTTAAAGTAGTATTCTTTACCTTAATAGGTAAAAGCAACATATAAGCTAGTTTTAGACAGGCAGGCCTTATACCTTTTAACCCTAAAGTAGTTATTTCTCAACTAGATTTTAAGCTAAAGATACTAACACCCCCTACCTCACCCCTAGGTAGTAATAGCTCCTAGGACCTAAAGACACTAACTATAGTAATTAAGGGTATATAAAGCTGTAGTTCCCTTAAAAAGAGGATCTAGTAGTATTAAGGTAGCTTACTAATAGTAATATATAAAGTAATTAACTTCTAGGCTAAAGGTATTAGTAAGTTAGCCTATAGGGTTACTATTCTTAAGGCTAAGAACAAAGGACTTTATATAGGGATAGAGGTACTAAGTAAGTACTAGAGGGCTAAAAAGACCTAAGTATGCCTTAGAGGGTTACTTAATATAGCTAAAGTAGAGGCGCTACAAAAGGAAAAGGAAGGTATTAGTGCTAGAGGTAAGGAAACATCCTAAAATAGGGGTTGTACAGAGGGTGGTAAACCACACGCGCGATAATATAGTAATTATAGGAAGACTAGATATAATATATAAACCTATAAAGTAGTTTAGGATAGTAATAAGGAAGGAGATAATAAGTAGTTTTAATTAATTTTATATGTTATAGCTTAATTAACTTATATAAAAGGTAGAAAGGTAGGAGGAGGTAGGCTACTTACTATAATAGGCTACTTACTATACATATATGTTAGGTATAGTTTTCTTAAGTAATAATCCTATATAATTTATATTCTAAGATAATATTTAACTAGTCTTTAGTCTTTTATTTTATATACTTTTTTTAGACTATTAATAATTACTTTTCTAGCTGTTTTATTATCTTAGTAGTATAGAACTAAGATATTATTAATATAGAAAATAATAAATACTTTTTATTTTAGATTTATAAAAAGATATAGGTCTTTATTTATAGGTTATAATCTAAGTAATTTTAGTATTACTAAGAATTCCTTATACTATAGTAGAGGTATATTATATAAGCTATATAAAGTATATATAAGATAAACGTTTTTCTTATAGATATAAAACCTATTTAAGAATTAGTAATTAACTAGTTTACTATTTATTTTTATATTAAGAAACGTATTAACTATATCTAGTTAATAGATTTTTAGATTAAATTAAGCTTTAATTACTATTATAACCTAAAAAGTCCTTACTATAAGAGTTACTATATATATCTATTAAAGTAGATTTTCCTCTTAGAGATTACCTTATATATAGATTCTTATCTTACCTTAGTTAAGGAAACTATTTTTATCTAGTTTATAAGTATAAACCTACTTAAGTAGAAGTAGCTTGTTTTTTATTTCTAAAGTATTAATTACTCTCTAAATCCCTTTCTTACTAAGCTTATTAATTTCTTTTTATATTATATTTTAGAAGAGAGTCTTAATATTTTTTAGTAGCTTTAAAATATCTTTAAAGTATTTTAGTAGATCTAAAAGTTCTAATATAAGATACTTCCTACTTAGTATAGGTCTCTTTTAAGTATATATAGTACCTTAAATTGTTCCTATTACTATTATATAAAGGGTTTAATATACTTAGTTTACTTCCTCTTTAGCTTTCTACTAATTAGATATATAGGTTAAAAAGAAATTATTTTATTCTCTATTTATAAAGTAAAGTATTATTTAAGACTTATCTATTTAGATTAGAGTATTATAAGTAATATTATATTTACTTAGGAGTTTACTTATTAGTAATCTAACCTTCTTCCTTAGTTAGGTAAAGAAGTTTTATATTCTTTTTTTTATCTAATAGGGTAATTATTAGTTATCTTACTTATTCTTAAGTAGTAATCCCTTAGCTCTCCTACTTTATCTTACTAGTTAGGTATAGCCTTTTACCCCCTAAGCTAATCCTACTTAAGATAAGTAGTTTATAGATCTTATATTCTTAAAGTATAATAGCCTTTCTACTTTAAAAGTTAAGTCTAGTAGTTATACTTAGCTAATAACTCTATAGTCCTTATTAGAACTATTAGTCTAAATATAAATTACGTCTTTAATCTATTCTTTAGATAGGGATTAGCTAGTATTACTAGCTATACCTATAGTAGTATCTATAGTGTTTTCTACTAGCTTAGAATTATACTAAAGTTATGTTTTTACTACTTTTATACTTAGTAGGGTAATATCTATTACTAGCTTTAGCCTAAGTATTAATTTTAGTATAAGAAGATTTCCTTTAGGAAGCTTATTTTATATATTAGTTCTAGTAATAAGATTATTTAGTTTTAAAGTATTTAGTTTAACTAATACTTTTAAAAAGTCTTTTATTAAGAGATCTATTAGATCTAAGACACCTAGTACTTTAAGTACTATATTTAAATTTATTAGTAGTATCTTAAGCTTAATAATTTCTTATATAACTTTTAATTAGATTACTATTTATAAATCTACTAGTAAATAGAATTTTATTTTATTTAAAGTTATATTTTAGGTAATAATTACTTATTAAAGACTTAAAACTTAAATCTAGTATAAGTTATATAAATTTAGTATGTAGCCTACTAGATACCTAATATACCCTTAGGGAACTACTTTAAAAAGCCTTTTCTTAATACTTCTCTCTCTTTCCTACTTAAGAGGATAAGTATAGTATCTATAAGTATAAAGCTAGCTATAATATAGTTATAAATCTTAATTTAAACTTATTATATAGGATAGTATATACTACTTAAAATATTAGTAATACTAAGCTTTTTCTACCTTAACTAGTAATTTCTAGTTATTATACTTTTATAGGCTTATACTAATAACGTATATAGCTATTATTATAGCTTTAGACTATAAATTAGTTAGTAAGTTAGCTATAAATATTATTTTAATTACTTAGGTTATTACTTCCTAACCTACTTATTTACTCCCTCTAACTAATTCTTTTATATAAGGTAGAGAAAGCTTTATATTAATACTAAGCTCTTAGATCTAGAGTTTATAAGTAGTAAATCCTTAAATTATAATTACTATATACTTAACGTCTTATCTAATTTTATAGATTATAAGCCTTTTTTACCTTTACGTCTATCTTTTAAAGAGGTAAAGCGTTTTAAACACCTTAAGAAGTATCTTATTAACTTATAGGAAAATAAATAGATAGCCTAAATATTTATCTTTAATAATAAGTATTTAGTACGCTCTATTAAAGCTTTTAGGATAATTAAATAGATCCTATATAACCTAATAATAGAGTTATATTACTCTTACCTCTAATATTTACCTAGAGATAACTTATAAAGTATAGGTTATTACGTAATATTTATATTCTAACTAAAAAGGTACTTATATCTTAACCCCTCTTACGTTAGAAACTAGATATTAAAGTATATCTAGTCTTAGATACCTAGAATAAAGGTGCTATATATTTATATTATCTATCCTATCCCCTTATATATTATATAAAGGTCTTATTTACTTAGAAGATAATTTTAAAGTAGAAAATACTTTAGTATAACTATAGGGTACTAATAGGAATAGGTATAAGAAATAAATATTATATTATAAGAATATTAGGTTAAACTTTTATATAAGATAGCTAACTACTTTATTTTTCTTAGGTATTCCTTATTATAAGGTATAATTAAAGCTATAATACTAAATATTTACTTTTTATAGATATACTTTTAATATAATATTTATATTGGTATATTACTAGGTGGGTAATATAGTTAACTGTATGTATTAATAGGTAAGTAACGAATAATAGGGGTAAATACTATGGTTTAATTATGCGTAACTAGAAGAGAATTATTATAGGTTCTGCTACAAATGGTTAGGTGAATAACCCCTAAATCTATGGTGGATCTGCCGACGGATTAATAGTTAATCTACAGCTGGTTATTAGGGTTACGCCTGATAAGTCTAATAGGATCTATAATAGTTGATATTATAATACTAGCAACTTTCTCTTAAGGAGAAATTTGCTATGGATTTATAGTACTTTACTAGTTAACTATAAAGGGCCTAAATATATAATAAAAATAAAAATCTAAAAGTATTATATTCTTTTTTATATAACAAATCTATTACGTGTGTAAAACCTATCTATTTATCTATATCCTTACTATACTATTACTAATAAGCTCCTCTAGCGCCTTATTAGGTAATAACTTTATAAATCTATCTACTAGGTTATTATTACTATAGATCTATTAAATCTTATGTATCTCCTAGTGCTTATATAACTACTATAATACTATTATATTAATTATAAGGCGTTTCTCCTTTATAGTGCTAAGTTTTATAAGATACTTATAGAGGGAGTAGGAGTTAGTATATATAACTATTAGGATTTATAGGTATTTAAGGCGGTTAGTAACTATTACTAGTATGGTAGTTATTACGTGGGTAATATTAGCGCTAGCAACTATTACGTAGATCTTAGAGGCTAATATACTCTATGTAACCCTCTTATACTTTGTTAAGCTAAAGTAGATAATATTCCCTTTAATAGTAAATTTACTAGTATTGTTAGGGGTTTTTATAGTAGTATTATCTTTACTATATTACTTATTTATAAGAATAATAATAAATCTAAGCTATAAGGTGAGATTGCTATTATTAGCAAATAATCTATTAATAAAGATAAAGAGCTTTATGGTTATAAGGTTAAGTAGTTAGAAACAAAGGCCTTAGTTAGGGTTCTTTATTTACTACTTAATTTGTTAGTTAAGCTCTTTAATATTACTTGTATCTAGTAATTAGTGCTAGGTAGTAATAGAGTAGTTAAAGCACGCCTTAGGCTAGTAGATTAAGGTAATATACGCACTATAGGTATGCTACTTAACGTACTACTAGTGTAATTCTAGTAAATTAGGGTTAATAGGCTGTAGTTACTTACCTTATCCCTTCTAGTAGAGGTAAATATTACTATTATTATTAAGAGAAAGTATACTACTATTAAAGGTAATAGGTTTACTAGGCTTAAGGAATTACTTTAGCTTTACTATAAAGGTTACTTTTATTAACTTAGTATCTTTATAGTTAGAAAATAATTTATCTATAAGGCTAATAGTATTATTAGTCTATATACCTATTAATATAAAATCTTTATTATTTTATACTAAAATAAGTAGGTAAGGGTTAAAGGTTAAAGTATCTATCTAGAGGGCTTTTCTATAATAGTTATTATATGTTACCTACTAGTAGGTTCTAGCCTTAGGTATGCTATATAATAGTTACTTAACCTCTATTATTACGTTAGTATTATAAAGGTGTTAGATCTTAATAGGTAGTCTTATGAGAATTATATAGTTAAGTAGGGTTACTAATTACATATATACCTACGTTATATTATATAGCTATAAAAGGTGGTTTTTAAGTAATAACAATAAGGTAATAGTAAGGATTAAGTATTAGGCTATATGTTAGATAGTTAGTAACTAGGTGAGTATTATAGCCTTCCTATTGTTAGCATACCCTTAGATAATAAGTCTTAACTTCTTATATAGGATCTTATTTTTGCCCTTAATTTTATATACTAATTACGACTTAAATATGTAGATGCCTCTATAGTGTTTTTCATTATACTAGATAATATAGAATATATCCTAGGCTATTAATCCCTTAATCTCTTAGTAGTTAGATTGCTTAAATAGTTTGCTAGGCGTAGTTATTACGCCTTTCTTATAGAGTTTAATAGTAAGTATATAGTTAGCGTCCTCTTTTGCTATAAAGTAGTTAGCTATTAATAGATTAGTCTTAGTAGTAAATGTCTCTACTAGGTTCTTTTGTAGGTAGCTATAGTACTATTACTACGGCTATTCTGTAGTAATTATAATACCTTTATGTATTTTACCCCCTTACCTATTAAGAAGCTTAAAGGGTAGGGCGGTAGTACTAGTATCTTATGCTTATGTGGTATTATTAGGATCCTCTTTGTGTTAGTAGTAGGGCTTTACTATAGTAATATAGAAATTCTATAGGCCTTATAGTAATTTAACTATATAAGTAGTACTGTTGTTAGAGAGTAATTAGAATAGGCCTTACTAGCTGTTCTTTTCTTGCTATATATAGACTAGAGATTAAAGAGGTAGTATAGTAGTAGCTGTAGTATCTAGGCTGTTATGTGTTACTAGTATGTTATTTACCTATCTCTTAGTGTGAATTTACTATATTTCCTCTATAGCTTTTTATATTATCTCTACCCTTTTAATAGTTAATAGTGCTAGTAGTAAATTATTATTAATTTATAGGTATGCTCTAAAGACTAATAGGGTTAGTATAAGGCTGTTTAGGCTAGTAGTATTATTTACTACTTTTACTGCTATTTAGAGTGTGACTTTAGGTTCTATATTAGTTTCTATATAGAATATCTTATATACTTAGTAGAGTATAGTATGATAACGTTTAACCTTTCTAATACTGTTATAGGCCTTAATAGGTATCTCCTTAATGTTAATAGATAATATGTAGGCAGCATGCTTAAACTTAGCTGTATGGAAATTAAGGCCTGCGTTAGTAATAATCTAATCTAGCAGGCTAAGATATATATTAATCTAGTATATTTATAGTACTTCCTATATATATTCTATAGTAATAGCTTAGAGGAATCTTATAGCATTAAAGGTAGTTGCTATATCTATAATATGTAAAACTAGCTTGTTACTATTAAGATATATAATATTAATAATAATCTTATGGTTAAACTTATAGTTATTATAAAGGGTGAATTTAAACCTTCTTAGTACCTTTAAATTTAACTAGTAGCTATAGTAGAACTTATTAATCTCCTTAATATTAGAGATTACTATCTTATAGCTAGTGTGTTAGAGTACCTTATGAAGGCGCTAAACTAAGGGGTGGCTGAATTGGTAGTATATTTGCTATAATTTGCTATTAGTTAGGTAGTATTAGGCAATAGTACGCTTAGGTTGCTCTAGTAGTATCTATATGTAGCCCTATTTCTATATAATAGGTATAATTATATTACCTTTTACTAGTGTATTAGTGAGGTTGTTAAATTTTACTCTATAGCGATCTATATCCTTTAAGTAAAAGAGGAATAGGGTGTTAGAGTCTATTACATAGAAGGTAAGATTCCCTATAGGCGTAGGGACTTCTATAGTGCCTATTAACTTAAAGTAATTACTACTACTAAAGTAAATTATTACTTTACCGGTACGTAACGTATCTAGCAGAAGTTTATAGTTAAGATGCCTTTTTAATATAGCGTATTACTACTAACTAACTATAGATACTCTTACTACCCCTATATCTAGTATGATGCCCTAGAAAGTTATAGTAGAGTATTAGTTGTTAAAGGTAAATACCTTATTAGTAGTAGGTTTTTCCTTAGTAGTCTCCTCTTTATATAGATTATCCTTTATAATTATATAGAGTATAGCCTAGTTGTGTAGTTAGGTAAACACCTTCTAGCTGTTAATACTGTCTTTACTATAAAAGGCTATAGATATAAAGAAGATATTACTATTAAAGGGGCTGTTACTATCGTCTGGCTTGTAGTTATCCTTAGCTCCTTTAAAGTTAATAGTACTCTCTATCCCCTTATAGTTAAGTAGAAAGTAGTTAAATATTAATAGTAAAATATCTATTAAGTATATACCTTTATACTACTAGAAAGAAGATTAATATTCTTCTTTAGTATACTTAGTTAACTAGTATCTAGGTTTCTTATAGATAAAGCACCTCTTTGCTATAAAGTTACCCCTATTTCTTAGGTTTTTATATAGTAGGTTTGTTTTTAGCTATAAGTAATAGTTATGGTTGCTATTATACTTATAGTTTACCTAGTATTACTTATTATTACTAGGGTATTCTTTAGTATAGTACTAGGCCTATAGTTTATAGAAAAGTATGGTATTGGCTATACTGTTGCGTAGCTGTGCGTAGAGTATGTTATATATTACGGGTAGGCTAAGTAATGCTATAGCATACTTAGGTACTCCTTAGTAATAGTTAATAAGGGTATTATAGTATTCCTTATCTTTTAGCATGCTATTATAGGTTGTAGTACATACTAGCTAGGTAACCTTCTTAATAAGCAGATTAAGGATTTTACGTTTGCTTTTCCTAAGGTTGTTACGTATAATAGATTTAAAGGTAATATAGTATAACTCTATAATCCTAGCGCTATAGACCTTATTGCCTTTAAATTCTAATTTAATATTTACTATTAGCACATTAAAATTACTAGTAAATCTATAGAGATTAATAGAGTAATACTCTTAGGCGTTACTACTTAGTATTATTATTACTATAGCCCTATACCTACTAGTAGGGATTCTAACATAGTTATAAAGCTTATAGAAGGTAAGAAGCTTTAAATTAATTATCTTATATTAACTACCTATATACTTTAATATAGGATTGTTAGAGTAGAGCTTAATAAGATTAGTTAATTATTATAAAGTTAGGCTGTTACTTAGTACTACTCTACTATTAAATTAAGTAGTTAGCGTGGTGGATTTATAGTCTTATAATCTCTTAACTATAACTGTTATTAAGGTTAGGCTTGCTTAGGTAGAGCTTTTACTTAATAGTAGTAGTAACTTAAATAATAGGTTATAATAGGAAGAAGCCTATTAAAGCTAGGTATCTTTACGCTATTTATATATCTTAGGTCTAGCTGTAGATTTAAGGTTAGTTAATAGTAGTTACCTTACCCTTAGTAATAGGTAGATCCTATAACCTAGTAACCTATTAACAAATCTAGGGTTTATAGTCCTTACTTTAAACCTTAGGTTAGTTCTAGCTACTTTATTAATCTCTTCCTTAGTCTAGATATATATATTATTAGCCTTTAATGCCTTATATATATAAGAAGCAACCTGCCTCTAGTTTAATTTAATCTAGATACTATTATTAATTAGGAAGTTATAGAATTTAAGGAGGACTTCCTTATTAACACTATTATAGTCTTTAACCTTCTATTTATAGAGATAATTATAGGCCTATTGCTATAGTTAATTAGCTATAAAATCTTTATATTAGGCTTTTATTATAAAGTATATAATAGTAGTGTCTAGCATGTAGGCTCTATGTTTCTACTTAATACTACTAGGTATCTTCTTAATATTAATAATGCCTTATAGCTATGGGTTAACATACTTTATATATACCTATAGAATAGGGTATAAGTCTATAGTATCCTTAGCCTCTTATGTATCCTCCTACTATATTATATATATTCCCTCCTCTTTATATTAGCCTTCTTATGGTATTTCTTTAGCCTCCTTAGTAGATTAGTAGACTATATTAACTTTTTCTTCTGGCGTTATTATTACTACCCTCTATTAGCCTAACTACCCCTTAAACATATGCGTTTCTTCTAGTAGGCTAGAAGGCGTATCTATATGTTAGAGGATTTACTACTAGTAGTATAGGTAGTAAGGATTTATAGGGTATTTATAGCACTTTTGTGTTAATTTATAACTTTACCTTAAACTTATAGTAGAAACTTATTACTTATTAAGGTAAGCCTTTACGTAATACTTATTACTTATTAAAATAAGCCTTCTTTATGTAGTATCTATATGGTATTTCTTGGCTGTTAGTATGTAAAGTAAGGTATTTTTTATAGTTAAGTAGTAATTTCTTAATACGTAATAAAATTAGGGTTATTTATAGGATGGCTATGTATCTTAGGCAACCTTTTAGTTATGTTAGTTTGTAACATACTTCTACTAGTAGCCTCTAATTAACTATATAATATAGCGATAAGTATAAATAATTTACTATAAGGGTGGTAAAGTTTGTCTCTTTTAGTTAGTACCTTACTAATCTATAGAGTTTACATATAGAAGTAGGAATTAGTTAAGATAACTACTATAGTAGTAAAAATTAACTACTAATTAGTGTTAGTATATTACTAGGTAGGTAATATGGTTAACTATACGTATTAATAGGCAAGTGACGAATAATAGGGGTAAATACTGTGGTTTAATTATACGTAACTAGAAGAGAATTATTGTAGGTTCTACTATAAATGGTTGGGTGAATAACCCCTGAATCCACGGTGGATCTGCCGACGGATTAATAGTTAATCCGCGGCCGGTTATTAGGGTTACGCCTGATAAGTCTGATGGGATCTACAATAGTTAATATCGTAACAATTTATATAGAAGTTCTTAATATAGTAGATATTATTTAGAATTAAGTTAATAGTATTAGGTTTATTTAGTCCTAAGAGGATTTTCCTAAGAATTTGTTTTTCTTTCTTAGTAATAGGGAATAAGGTAGATCCTAACTTAATATATTTATTTAGGCTAGGATCCTTAAGTAAATCTAGTTTAAGAAGACTAATATTATTAATAAGGTAGGTAGTACTATAATTATTAAATACTATATACTTTAAAAGTATATAAGGACTATTATAACTATATATAAATACTTTATATAAAATAGTTTCTACCTAGAGTTCCCTTATAATTAGGCCTAGGTTAATTATAATATAGACTACTAAGTTACTAGATCTTACTTCTTTATTATCTTTAGCTTTATTCTTCTTAGGTAGGGCTTACTTCTAAAAGGCTTTATTAGGCTAGTCTATTTATCCTTTATTAATAAGTATATATTAGAGTAGTCTCTACCTATCTTTTTTTAATTATTCTTAGATTTTTTTAGATTCCTCTTAAGATTACTTTAGGGTTATAGATTTTAATACGCCTCTTACTATCATTTTAATATATAAGTATTTAGATAGAGCTGTTATTATTAGAATACTATATAGGTATTCTTTTATTTTTAGTAAATAAGGTTTAGAATTACTATCTAAGTAGTTAAAAAGTATTATATATACCTTAGTAACTTTTCCTTTTCCCCTTATTAAGGTCTCTTTATAGTAGAGTATAATAAAAATTACTTTATATTTACTTAGTAATAGGTTATTCCTATTAGTTATTTTATTCTTAACTATATAATTTATAGCCTCTTTTCCCTATATAGGGGCTAGTTAGTTTAAAACTACTTTAAGAAATAATTTTATTATAAGATTCCTTTATACTTTTAGGATTCTATATTACTTCCTTTAGAGGTAGTATCTCTACTATTCTATATACTATAACGTAGTATTAATATTTATATTAGCTTTTATAAGTACTATAAGATATTCCTTATAAACTACTATAAGTATTATAGAGTTATTAGGAGTGTAATACTACTTAAGAACCCTAATTAGAGCCTAAAGTAATATATCTTTTTTAGTTAGGTTTTTAACTTTAGTTAATTTATCTAGAATCTCTATTTAGGCTAGGCTAAAAAGTATAAGATTAACTATTAATTAAACCTAAGACTTAATTACTTTATAAGCTTATTTCTTATTAAAGTAGTTATTAATATCTTTCTTCTAACTAGTTTTAATTATATAAAGTATAACTATATTTAAAGTTAAGATAGTTATATATTAGGAAATAAGTCTATCTTTATTATAATTATCTAGCTAGTTATTAAATATCTAGTAGTTTAGTTTATTTATAATTTTTACTTAAGACTTACTATTTAAATTAATATATTCTTATATATTTTTACTATAGGTATAATATTTAAGGGTAATATACTACTTAGGCTAATTATACCTAGTAATTAGCTTTATAGACTTATTATAGTTAGTTAACTTCTTAATTTTAGCTATAATAACTTTATTAGAAGGATATAAAGTAGAAAGAGATTAAGAATATAAGTATAAAAGTCCTAAACGCTAGATTTAAGTATAATATCTAGGGGCTTCTTTATATAAGAGCTAGGCTTATAACTATAATAAACTATAGCGTTTAGTTATTTTAGGATAAAGTAGTTATTCTTTTTAAAATCTATCTATAGACTAGAGAACTAGTAGAAATACTAGTTTAATAAAGGTCTATATAGTTAGTACGCTACTTCTTAAGTAGAGATTACTAAAACTAGCTATATAAAGCTATTCTAGTATAAGGGTATAGCTATAGGCTATAACTAGGAAGGGTATAGAAGGTAGGTCTATTTAAGCATAAAGACTTTAAGCTAAAGATTCTAAGTTCCTAACTTTAGCCTTAAGCCTTAAGTCAGTAAGGCTTAGCTAACCCTTAGCTAAGGAATACCTAAAGTAGTCCTGTTAGGCTATGTATCCTATTAGTATATAGCCCCCTTATAATTACCCCCCTCCTTATATTCTTAGTCCCTAAGGATAAGTAGAGACTATAGTATTAGGTGCTAAGTAGTTACTAACTAATTACCCTCTACTCTAGCTATTTTATTAACCTCTTTATTAGATAATAGGATTTATTTTAGTATTATAAATCCTAGTATACCTTTAGCCTCCCTTTACTATAATTCCTTTATAGTTAAAAATAAAATTCCCTTAACTCTACCTATTTTTAAATTAGGTACTTATATTTATAGTCTAATAGTTTATTATATAGCTTTACTTAATATAATAATACTTACCTTATCTTTACCTTACTTTATTATTATTATAATAATAGTTTTATTTCTTTTAGTAAGTATTTATTAAGCCCTTATTGTTATATAGTAGTGTTATTATTTTTATTTTTTATCTTCCTTTTCTTCCCCTAAGGTAAGGTTTTTATTTTCTTTTTCTCTTCTTCTTTTCCTTAGTACTATATTATTATTAACCTTTTATTATACTTCTTTATTAATAACTTTTTTTATTTTACCTATTTTCTTACTATTACTTTATTAACTATATACTAATTAGTTACTATATTTCCTTTTCTTCTTTTTATCTATTTTATTCCTTATTCCCCTTCTTATTATACCCTTACTAACCTATTACTAATTATAAGCGTTATTATCTAAGTTACTAGCATCCTCTAGATGCTATATAACCTAAATAAGGGTTTTAATAGCTTAAAGGGGGGTACTCCTTATATTAACTATCTTAGATAGATTTATTATAACCTTAATAAGTTTATTTACTACTAGGCTAACTATATTACTAACTATCTTACCTACTATATTAATAAGAAGAAGTATTCTACTATAAGTTTTTACTAGTCCTTTACTAAGAGTTTAGTATCTTTAATTTATTTCTATAGGTTCTAAAGGAACTTTAGGGTACTATATAATCTACCTAGAATTACTATATATACCTTTACTAATTAGTTACTAAGTATTAACTTAGTCCTCTTAAACTTTAGTATATTAACTAGTCTCTTTAGTATATTACCTATACTTAGACTAAAATTAGTAAGTATATTACTAATCTTTTATATAGTATAAACCTACTTTAGCTTTAATATATTACTATTTAGGAGTTAGTATTTAATTATAAATATATAAGCTTAATAATTTAAGTTTAAGTTTATTATAGTTTTTTTACTAAGTGTTTACCTTAGCTAACTTATTTTTTTAGGTAGGTATTATTACCCCTAATAATATTATAGATTAATTAAACTAGCTTTAACCTATATATATTTATAATAACTCTAAGGCAAAGGGTCTATAAATACTTATTAAATACCTTAATAGTTACTAAGATAAACGCTTTAATAAGCTAGTTAGTAAGGGAGAACTTAAATGTTTTTCTAAGTAGGCTAAGTTCTATAAGAAGGTTAATAATTATAAGGATAACCTTATACCTATATATACTATTTATATTATAAGGTTAGTATTAATTACTTATAGAACTAGTACTAAGATACCTTAGAAGAAGTATAAGCTTATAAGTACTACTACTAACTCTATAAAGTATTACTATAATAAGGGTAAAGGTAAGGAGGTTACTATTACTATCTTAAGTAGTAATAATAATAGTAATAATAATAAGTATATTAATATTCCTACTAATAATAATTCTTTACTAAGTAGTCTTACTCTAATTACTATCTAGAACTAATATAAGAAGAAAAAGGCTATAGAGAAGAAGTATAAAGAGGAGGAGGCTATATATAAGAAAGCTATTTATATCTATAAGGAGTAGGAGGCTATAGAGAAGAAGCGCTAGGATAAGGAAGAGGCTAAAAAGAAGAAAGGTAAAGGTAAATAAGTTACTAACCCTCTAGTAATCCCTTACGTATTTTATAAGTTTTATAACCTTAGTAAAGACTATTATAACTATATTTATACTATTTACTAAAAGCTTACTAAGTAGTTATTAATCTAAGAGTATAATACCTATAACCTAAAGGCTAAAAGATATATACCCTATATAAAGAATACTAACTAAGCCTTTATTAATAAGTATAATAAGGATAAGGAAATTATATATAATATTATATATAATTATAAATTAGAATAGTAGTCTATTAGTAATAAGTAGTCTCCTATAAACTTTAAGGTAGAGGGTAATAATAATAATAATAAGGGTAATAGAAATAGTAGTAGAGATACTAGTAATAATAATATTAAGATTTAGTTAGTAGTAATAGTTACTATATATTTTATAACCCTTTACTTATAGCTTTATTAACTTAGTATTCTTCTCTACTTAGTTAGTTTTTACTTTTTTGTTTTTCTTATTAAGATACCTTAGGTAGGCTTCTAACCTAATTTAATAGGGGTGACTATTCTTTTTACCTACAGCTAGGTAAGTACTTAGTAATAATAACCTAATTCTATATTATTTATTATCCTATTTCTTATGTTTCCTCCTTATAGCTTTCTTATATATAATAACTTTCTATTATATATTATATAGGTATTCCTTTAGTTCCTAGGTGTTATATTCTATAGGCTACCCTACCTATTTAATAAGGTATTAGTAGTCCTTTACTAAACCCTAGCTAGTAATAATTTCCTTTACCTCCTATTCTTTTAGTTTATCTTTAAGGTTAGGAAGGATTAGTTAACTATTACTATACCCTTATTAGATATTCTATAGTTTAATTATAAATACTAAAAACATATTATATATATACTACTACTTCTTAGGTAAGTATACTCTATATACTTAGGAGCTAATCCTTTTTATAATTACTACTTAAATAAATCTTAGTGTTAATTTTCTTTTCTTAAACCTAAAATTCTTTATTAATAGTCTAATAATATCTCTATAAGAGTACTCCTTAGGGGTATATCTTATGTTATATCCCTATGCTTAGGTACCTATTACCTTTTCTTAATTAAGCTATATATACGCCTAGAGTTTACTAATATAGATAAGTCTCTCTTTAACTCCTTAGACTATAACTCTTATAGTAAAGGGGACGTATTTAATATACCTTAGATTATACCTATATAGGGCTTTTATTAGTAATAGGCTAGTAGTTATATAGTAACTATTATTATATATAAACTCTACTTTAGGGAGCTAGACTACCTATTAACTTACTAATCCTATAGTATATACTTAGAGATACTTCTTAAGTATCTAGATTGTTCTTTCTATTTGTCTATCTATTTAGGAGTAGTATACTATAAATAGTTAGCTTTAGATCTCTCTTTTTATAGTAAATTCCTTTTAGAATTTACTTATAAGGAGTTTATCCCTATTACTAATAATACCTCTAGGGGTATTAAATCTATATTCTACCTTTTTATAAAGTATTTAGGTAAGCTATACTACTAAAATAGTCTTCTATATTAGAATAAATATAGTAAACTTTATTATCCTATCTATAATAATAAGGATACTATTATATTTAGTACTAATATCCTAAGTACTTAGTAATAAGCCTATAATAAAGTCTATACTAATTTCCTTAAAAGGATATACTAGTATTAGTAATAACTAGAGTTCCCTATAAGGTTTATACCTAGGTATTCTAACCCCTTAGTACTATTAGTATATTTAGATATAATCCTATACGTCTAAAAGGATATCTAGCTAGTAGAATAACCTTAAAATAAGTTCTTAAGTCTTATTTACTCCTATATAGCCTATTATTAGCTTATTATAGTATTAGTAAATAATTACTAAGTATAATAATACTTTATCTAGAATAACTAGTCTTATCTTATAGAATAGGGTCCCCTTCTTATTAAGGTAGTACCCTTTTTATTCTCTAGCTAATCTATAAGCCCTTACTACCTACTTTTAGTAGTTCCTATCCTTAGCCTATAGTCCTTAGATAAAATCTTTTAGGGCGTCTAATAGCTATTAAAGTAATACTATTTTATACTTTATAAGCTCTTTTATAACTATATATAGGATATATTACTCTAGAATAATAATCTTAGCTTTAGGTGTTTCCTTCCCTTCTTTAGGCGTTTACTAAGTATTCTATAATTCTTTTTAGCCCTTTTAGCTATAGGTTTTTATAGCTATAACTTTTATAGTAGTACCTTAAGACTCTTTAGTCCTATAAGGACTTTAGGGTAAGGAATATTCCCTATTTATAGTAGCTCTAATAGCTTATATAAAAGTAATTACTATTTTACTCCCCCTTTCTAAGGTAGTAATAGTTTACTAGCTGTTTAATAAGAGTTCTTCTACTAGTCTTAACTTTTTTAAGAGAGTAGGGAGTATATTATTATATACTACTTTACCTTCTATATAATCTAGTCTTCTTAATAGTCTATCTATAAGGTTTATTACTCCTAAGTAGTAGTATATTTTAAAGTTAAATACTAATAAGTAGTAGACCTATCTAGTAAGCCTTCTATAAAGGTCCTATACTAAGGTATTAAAAACACCCTTTAGGGCCTAATAGTCTGTTAGTACTATAAAGACCTTAGACGTCCCTTATAGATAGTATGCCTAGTAGTCTAGGCTTTCTACTATAGTAAGGAGCTCTTACTATCCTATTACTTATCTCTACTTTATATTAGATAGCTTTTATAAAAAGTATATAATTAGTTACTATTAACTATCTAAAAGTTAGGATAGGATCCCTAAGATTACTTTTTAGGATATATCTATCTTAACCCTAGACTCCTATATAGGGTCCTAATATTATAGAATAGTTACTAAATAAAAGGCGACCTTTAACTTATTAAATGCTATTTATACCTCTAGAGTCTAATTAAACTCTTGTTCTTACTTAGGACTACTCCCCTTAAGTATAGACGTTATAGGAGATATAATTCCTAAGTATTTAGGTATAAATTTCTAATAGAAGTTATAAAACCTAAGGAATACTTATATATCCCTAGTAGACTATAGTAGCTTCTATTTAGTAACTACTTATACTCTATTTAGGTCTATTAAGATGCTATTTAGTAAAATAACATATCCTAAAAACTTAGTTTTATATATATAGAATTAATACTTACTAAGTTTTACGTATAGCTATACTTTATAGAGCTTTATAAGAACCCTCTTAACATCCTTTATATACTATTCCCTAGTTTCTAAATAAACTATAATATTATCTATATATATAATATAGTATATATTAACTAAATTACTAAGCGCTTAGTAAATATATACTTAAAACGTTATAGGTATATTAGTTAATCTAAATAGTATAATAGTATACTTAAAGTACTTATATCTTATATAGAAGGCTATCTTCTATTAGTTAGTCTTCTTAATATAAATATAGTAGTATACGTCCCTTAGGTTAATCTTTAAGATCTATTTTACTTAGTAAAGCCTTTCTAAGAGCTTACTAATTAAGGGTAATAGGTACCTATTCTTAATTATAACTTTATTAAGTCCTCTATAATCTATATAGAGTTATACTATCCTATCCTTCTTTAGGATAAAAAGGATTAGAGTACTAGCCTTACTAACTAACAGCTTTATATAACTATTTACTAAGTTCTTAGTAATATAGGACTATAGTTCCTTAAGTTATTACTTACTTAGTAGGTATATTAGTCTAAATAGAGGTTTCTTATCCTCTACTAAATTAATAGAGTGTTTAGTATTAGGAAGGGGATTAATTATTTTTACTGCTTCTTTATTAAACGTTCCCTACTTAGATTCTAACTCTAAGGGAAGTAGGGCTTATAGATTTCTTTCTTTTTCTTCCTTACCTAAGGAGATAATATTAGGTATATTTTCTAGTATAGCTCTATAAATATATATAATATACGCCCTTTTATAATTCTTAATAATCTCTATTATAATCTACTTTAGTTTAGTAAGTAATATATAATTATACTTTTAGGTATTAGTAGTTATATTAATAATAATTCCCTCTCGCCCTATAGATTCCTATAATAATAGTAAGTTACTAGACCCTTTAGGCTTTTTAGACTTAGTAAATAGATACTAAATCTTCTATAGCTATCTATAAGAGTTAATTAAGAAGAATATTACCTAATATATTACCTTTAGCTTTATTTCCTTTCTATTAAATCCTATAAGTATTAGGTATAATACGTTTACTTTTTTTAGGCCTAGTTATCTTACTAGGCTTAAGCTAATAATATCTACTTATATATAAGTATCTATATCTATACTAACCTTATATTTAGTATATCCTTATAGAATAATTACTCTACTAGTAGTAGTTTCTCTAATAAGGACTATATCCTTCTTAGTAGGGTAATCTAGAGTATTAACCCTACCTATTTATTTCCTATATTATAGAGTTCTTAAACTCTTATCCTAGTAAGAATAGTATTTACTCTTACCTTTAAGATATCTAGTTACTAACTAATTAGTATATTATTACTATTCTTTAGTTCCTTATAAGAGGTTAATATATAGCCTAGTATCTTATAGTTATAATATTTAGGGGTAGTTATAGTATTACCCTATTATAAGGTACTTACTCTATAGTTAGCTATTTATCCTCTATCTCTTAATACCCCCTATATATTAAACCTAGAGGATAATATAGAGGTAGAGGAGGCCTAGCTATATGCTTAAGACGTTAATCTCTAGAATAGTAGAGGGCGTTATTTTATATCTATATCTTCTCTTAGTTATTTCTAGTAGTTATTCTATAAAGGGTTACTATATAACTTATAATTTAACTCCTAATATCTTTAGGCTTCTTATACTACTTAGTATAGGGTTTTAATTTCTACTTTCTAATAGATTAGCTTTTCTTAGAGTACTATAGGAAGTCTAAAAAAGAAGTTAAATACTTATTCTTTATCTTCCTTAATTTTATTCCTAAGTATACTATAAATTACTAACTATTTTATAAAGAAGACTATAAGGGAATCTCCTATTTTCTTTTTTATACTAAAAAAAGTATAATAGTATTCTCTTTCTTAGGCTATAAGGTTAATATATATTTAGTAGATAAATATAAGGAAGTTATCCTAATTTATATCCTTATTTAGGCCTATATAGTAGTTTCTCTATTAAGCTTATATTAATACTATTACTTTAGATAAAGCCTATATAATTTTATACCTTATAGAGGCTTCTACCCTTAGATTATTTACCTCCTTAATAGCCTTTATCTAATTATCTATTTAGGCTATTATAGCGTCTTTATTAAGTACCTTATAATTATAGTTTAGGGGTTTTTTATATTCTTTTAGTTAGTCCTTTATTAATATATGTTTAGTAAGTATTTAGAGTAGTTCTTAATTCTATCTTTATATTTCTATATTATAATATTGTATTTTAGCCTACTATATTTAGAATATTTATAGGATGCTAACTAGACTTAGTTCCTATCCTAAGTCCTCTTATAGCCTATATATCTAACCTCTTTTTACTAATAGGGATACTAATCCTTTACTATATGTTTAGTATTAGGTATAACCCCTAGAGATATCCCTTACTAGTTTATAGTACTAATATATTAACCTATATTTAGCTTCTTATTACCCCTCTCTAATAAGGTTATTAAGATCTATATTATAGGGGTAAGGTAATACCTAATAGTTACCTATAAGAGTAGTTAGTAGTATTAGGTTATAGGTTTTAGGTAGCTATAACTTATTATAGCTTTTATCTTACCTAAGGATTACTAAATGTTTACTATCTAATTAGTAACCTAATATTCTATCTTATACTAGTTATCTTAGTCTATAGAGCTTAAAGAATTATAAGGGTATAGCTATAGGCTATAACTAGGAAGGGTATAGAAGGTAGGTCTATTTAAGCGTAAAGACTTTAAGCTGAAGATTCTAAGTTCCTAACTTCAGCCTTAAGCCTTAAGTCGGCAAGGCTTAGCTAACCCTTAGCCGAGGAACACCCGAAGTGGTCCCGTCAGGCCATGTGTCCTGTTAGCGCATGGCCCCCTTACATCCAGCTTCACGACAGATTAATACTCTTTATCCCCCTTCTATACCGTAACCCATACTATTATACAGATATTCGTCTTTACGTAGACTATAGGATTTATTAAATCTCACTACTAACGTTTATGAGGCAGTCTAAATACCTAGGCAGTAGGGGATTTGTGTTGCTTTAGCTAGAAGACTCGTCATAAAGTTGATAACTACACGGACTGTCAATGCTAAATTTTTTTATGGCCACTAGCAAGACGCAGCGGCAGCATAGGTTCGCGAAGTGCTGGGTTAGGAAATGAGAAATAAAACAGGCTATGGAATCCGACAAGGGATAGCATCCGTATATAGAATCCAGAATAGATAGCTTGTAGTAATGAAGGTCTTGTCTTTACTTATTTAGGTACCTAAGCTTAATCTACCGCAATTTTCAAAAGTAGTGTTTGAGTATACTCAGACAAGCTGAGCACACAAAGAAGGAGAAGAAAAAAACCACCCCCGCCCCCCCTAAAAAAGAACAAGTTACAGGATAAGAGACCTATAAACCGGCTTAATACCAAGCACTAGCCCGCATCGTGACCTAAATAAACAGCTGGAGCACTCGCAATAGGGTGTCTGGGCAATGCTTGGGAAGGGCGTGATAACGGGATGCGTCCTGAAGTCACGTCTGATGTTCACAGAACGAGCTTTTCGTCAAGCTTGAATACGTTAAAGCTGGGGATGTCGTCGGCCGATGCGCCGGCCTCGATAAGCGATACAAGCTCCTCGGTGGCCTGACCAGCCTCGACAATGGCGGTGTAGTTGTACTGGGTGCCGTCGGCGAGGTACAGGACGTTCGGCTGGGCGCACTCTTCGGTCTTCTCGCCATCGCGGGCGTCCAGTGTCGCACCGCGGATCATCTTTTTGTTGTTGAAACCGTAACCCAGCCCGCCAAAGGGCCCGTTGCCCAGGCAGATATAGTCGCGGCCTGCGCTGTCCTGCTGCTCGCGGATGGAGCCGCAGTTGGGCCCGGCGTGGCCTCGGGCCTGGATGTTCCAGTTGCCCGGGATGGCCCTGAACGAGCCGCTGGCGAAATAGGTACCCGCGTTAACGCTGCAGCAAGTGTTGGGATTCCAGCCCCGGCAGATGTACCCGCCCCCGCCGGTGCTACAGCCGCCCGCAAACTCGAGGTGCAGGTCGATGGCCGAGGCGGCAGTTGCGAAGAGGCCAGAGACAAGGCTGACAGCGGCGAAGAACTTCATTTTGCTTGGTAAAGATGGAGAAATTGATCTCAAGAGTGAAACTGCGAGGTCGCTTGATGCCGGATTGGTTTCTTTGCTGGGAGGCCGAAGATATTGAGGTGGATGAAGGTAGGTTCAGTAGCCTCCAAAGAGAGACAGGAGTAAGCCTTTTATGCGTTTCTGGAAGACTTACATTACGGAGTCTTCGACATCTCGTCGTCGTATTTCGCCCTCTCGCCTAGTCCCTTCTGCTGCTACTCTCCTCTGCTGGCTTCTCGTGTAATCCATTGTTTCCGAGAGTTCAGGGGTTGAAAGCGAGAGTGGATGTGTGTACCAGCCTCCATTGAATGTGCAAGATGACGCACAATGTTGCGATACCATAAGCACGATCCCAACATGCGTTCCTTTGCTTGGTTCGCTAAGGGTAGTTGCATCTATCGTCTCAGCGGAAGAAGAAAACATGAAGCTATCGTGGGCGCGGCTCTTGGCGCAGGATTGTGTTTATCAATCCTTCTTACTATTGATTTGTGCGTGCAGTCTGGCAATCGCCTGTCAAATAAGGCAAGCTTGTGGGACCCTTTTCTCTAAGAGTTGCTTTTCACCTTACCGCTTCTTGGCATTAATCCTTCGGTTAGAAAGCTGAGAATACCTGCCGTTTTGGGTATCCATAGCGCTTACGCCAAGGGACTTTTTGTAGGATCTCTTTTCTACCTGCCTAAACGTATATAATTTGACATTGCAGATGGTGGATTATTAGCCTAAAATCAAAACCCACAGTTTCTGCCCCTAAGAGCTGCATAGACAGTTAGTCTAAAATCTATTATTCAATCAGCTTATGACGGAGACTAGTTTAATCTAATTGAGTAGTTCCTGCCTATATAAGTCCTACAGGGGGGGTACCTAGGCGAAAATTGAATCAAACCTGTATCTTAAACAAGTACATATCTGGGTTTATACTTAGTCCTGATGAACTTATTAGCTCTAGATATTAGTATCAGGAATGCTATCTCCCCCACTACTGAGACTAATAGACGGTGAGTTCGCTGAAGGATTCGATAACAAAGATGGAAAGCGCGACCGATAGCGACAGGGGCCCTGTCTGGTTGGAGGCCATCCTCAACGTCAATCCAGTCATTGCTTCCTAGCAATCGATCCAGCGTCTGTTCCGCTAATTTCCAAGGTTAGTGCGTAGGAACTAGGCAGTAGCCCTGATCCTCTGAATAAGGTGGATGTTAAAGTTGGCACTGTCGCGACAAACTCCATTGGCCAATAACTAGTCAAATTAATTCTTTGTCACGATGCGGTTTGCCTCGTACGCTGCATCAGGGTTTCAGATGTAGGCTATCGGCCTTGAAGCAGACCAGATCTCATCTTCCGTCACATCTCTGTTCTCCCCTTAGAGAAATCTTCTACTTCCGGGCAAGCAAGTGATATGGCGGGGTTGCAATATCTTAGACACTCGAGTATGTGCCTTGGTCGGGCGAGTACTATCTTAGTCGTGCTTATCGTCGTCCTGCCGGGCTCTCTGTGAAACTTGGATCGGACATGTAATGTCTTATCGCCTTCACTGTTTCTGATAGCTGCCTGTTTCAATGTCGCAGACGGTCTCGCGATGGACTCAGAGGTTTCACTCGTGGAATCATCGCCTGTATAGGACGTACGCCAGAACGTGGGGTAAATCGCGTAGTCTTTTGGTAGTTTAAATGTTCGGCCAGACGCGCTGTGTGGAGCTTTGCTTGTACGAGAAGTTGCGTAATCAAGACTATGGTGTTAATGGCGTACAAGTAGTACCAAAACTGACTCCTGAGCTTAGGCTACACTTGAAACCTGTTTAATAGGACTTTCAATAAGTATTCAGGAGTTCGTAACTGGTCGCTGAGGTAATAGAAGGGTGGAAGGTTTGTGCTGCAGGTCTACGGGTGGAAATTGGGAAACCAGCCTGGATAGCAAGATAACCAAATTCGATCAATATTGAAGGATTGTTCGATTTTTAGACAGGATTTCATTTCTGACTTTCTACCGAGCGAGATAATATCACTACAACACCTTACACTAACACTCACGTGTTATTGTTTTGCATCCCTCTCACTATTTGAAGTTACTGATGGATGGCTTGGATTAGCTCCTCCCGTAATCAGATAGGTTTGTATTACGATCCAACCAGTTGGGTGCTTGCCGGTCAGACTATATAGTGTAGAGTAGGGGATAGTGGCGCAGGTGTTGTACTGAAACTTACTTTGTGGTGCAGTTGGCTGCCCTGGCCTGCTCGTAACAGGCTGCTCTCGCCGCTCGGAGTGGATGTAACAACCGGTAACTAAAACTGTTATCCTACATAGTGGCCATTTAACAGATAAGACAATAGCAAACTAGTGAAATATTATTGGGTCATCTTTCTCGGCTCAGGACGTTTGAGTTATGGGGCCCACTCCTCATTGATTGCCCAGTGGAAGTAACACGATACCTTATTGACCAAGAAGCCCAGTAATTCATGGAACAGTTAGCGTATACAGATTATCGGATACACTTTTTTCTCGACCTTGTAACCATAGCAAATATATGCACGTGTGTATGATGACTAGATGTGTCTGAAAATGACACAGTGCTGGATAAAGCGACTGCACTGATGTATAAAACAAACAGGAGTCCGACTTGGAGATGAACATAATGACATATTATATAGGCGTCCAAGATCATTGTAGACGCCATTGCGCATGCTGGACCTTATTCCGGATGGGCGACGTAAAGCCTCTTCAGCCCGCCGAGATTTGCTTAGCAGCGATTAATTAATTAACAGGTAACATATTGTCGGGATGCCGAGCATCTACGGATAGTGGAGGAGCCGATCCGGGTCACGTGCCACGCCATGTGACCCACCTCGACGGCTCTTTCAATATCTACGGCACTGTTGCCAGCCAGCGTGCTAGCCCTCTTTCTCTTCTGTTTAACTCTAGTAATATCTTTAAATATACTATAGTTTAACCCCTATATCTAATATTAGATCCTATAATACTAATACTAATTAGTAGTTAACTTTATAGTTATTACTACTATAGATTAGTAAGGTTAATAGAAGAGACTATAAATACTACCTATCTAGGCTGCTTAGTACTACTTAGAAGAAGGTGCTAATTACCTAGTATAGGTTATATTTAATAATACTAGTAAAAACCCTTTTAGCCTTATATTTATTATATAAAAGATTACTATTTTTAACTTTATTACTTATAGAGAAGTCCTCTCCTTCTTTACTTATACCTTACTTACTATCTTACTAGCTATAGTAAATCCTCTAACTATATAACTTTTTTAGTTACTTATTACTATTAAGGGTATATTATTAAAACTATTATATTAATATCTTTACTACTAATTAAGATAAGTAAATTTTTTACGTTTATAAATACCTAACTAAATAGGCCCTTCTTATATTTTCTACTACTTCCTATTAGTACTATAATATCTAATAGTAATATAGTAGGGTGGGGAGGTAATTAGAAGCTATCTTATACTAATTAGCTAAGGACTTAGCTAGATAACGTCTAATTAGTAAAGATAAAAGGATAATTAGATAGATTAATAGACAGACAAGTAATTTTTTACTTTCTTTATATATACCTACCTTTTCTTAGCTTATATAGTAAGACCTTTTAATAATTCTAGTTAAACTATAATAATATAAGAAACCTAGGAGTTTTTATCCCTCTAATTAGGAGAACTCTTATATTAATTAGAGGAGTTTTTTTAATTAATTAACTAAGTAACTTAAGCTAATTAGAGGAAGTATCTTATATTACTTATATAGGTTATAGTGTTTCTTCCTTTAGATTACTATACTATATAAGTCCTTTCTTACCCTATATATCTTTAATAGTCTCTCCTTTTAGAATCTAAGAAAGATAAGTAATAATAATAAAAAGATAATATAATCTAAGTAAAAGTAAGTAGCTAGAAGCTAGATTAATATAAATAATAGATAATAGATAATAGATAATAAGATAAAGATAAGTAGATTAATAAAGGAAGATAAAAACTATATTACTAATCTAGTAGTAATAATATAATTAAAAAAATAATTAGATTAATTAATATAAAGTTAGGGGTAGAAAATACTAGAATCTTCTATTAGGCTTAGCTAATTATATAATAGGAGCTCTTACTACTAATTAATATAGCTTAAAGCCTAAAGTATTACTTAATTTAGATAAGTAAAACCCTAAGACTAAGGGTATTTATAAGGTAAGTTTTCCTAATTACCTACTAAAACCTTTAATTAAGCCTTAAGTAGACTTATAGGGAACTCTTACTAAAATTATAATAAGGAATATAAGATAGTATAGTAGTAACTATATAAGTAGCCCTAATTACTATAATAATATCTATCTAGCTTTTAAGTTAGACTATTATATATCTTATAAAAGTCTATTTAGAGTTAATATATAAGGATAATATCCTTTAGATACTTAATACTATTAATTATTAACTCTTTTACCTATAGTTAACTAATAGGATATTAGATAACTATCTATCCTTCTCTAAGAGTATAGCCTTTAAGCTTAGATTAAATATTAATATAAGTAATAACCCTAATTCTACTCTACTATCTATCTTAGGTACTAGTTTTACTAGGTATAAGGACTTAAAGGTGTTAGTTCTATTAGATAATAAGGATACTAGGAACTCTTCTAATTAGCTAGTATAAAAGGTAACTTAGGAAAGGAAACTAGTTCCCTTACTACTACTAAAAGTAAACACCTTAATTAACACCTTAGTTAGTATAATTACTACTTAGATCTAAATAAGCTCTTTATAGAACCTTAACCCTATACTTAGAATAAGTAACTAGGCTAAAAATATTAACTTTTATAAGATTCCTTTTTTTAGTTAGGATAGTACTATAGTCTTCTAAGGTAATAATATTATAAAGTTTCTTAAAAAGTTTAAGGATTAGTATAAGATTATAAGGGTTCCTAATTAATTTAGATATAAGCTTATAGTATATACTATAAGAGGAGACTATTAGACTCCTATTAAAGATACTATAAAAGATCTACCTTAAAAAGAAGGAAAAGTATTTTTACTTTAGGAATATAGTTAATAAGATACTAATTACTTCCTAAATAAGGAAGAGTAGATTAAGAAAGTAACTACTAGGCTATTAATTTCTAGCTTTAATCTAAACATAGTATAAGCTCTTTTTACTAAGATTAATAATATAATTTGTCGTGAAGCTGGAATAGCTTTGTGTGGCTAGTTTTAGTAGTGCTTGGCTTAGATGTGGCTTACCACCCGCACGGACCACTTAGGATGTGTATTTCTACCCGTTCTCCGGTTAATACATAGATTCTTAATAGGACAACTACTTTTACATTAATGTAACCAGACGCTGCGGTTCATCACAGTTATGAGCCCGCTCTACTCTGGACCTCTGTGTGCCTTAATGGTATGCGTAACGCTATATCAGTAGCCCCATAATTCCTAAGGGCCCAGGTTCGAGCACCGTGACTGGAAGCGGACTTAAGCCGCCTTACCTCAGCGAGATGTACCTGAGAGTCAAGGTGTAAAGAGTGTACAGCCAGCCTTCCGACGAGTAGCGTTAAAAACCTAGGGGGGTGTGTCGTGATATAAGCCGTAATTGCGCAGTGGTAATTACGGATCCGCTTTTGTCATCACATAATTATAAAGGCTAAGTAGTAAGACTTATATATAATAATATATAAAAGCCTAATTAAGGTAATTTATAAGAGATTCTATATTAATATTATTAAAGATACTATAAAGGAATTAGGACTTAGCTTAGAAAAGTTTATTTAATTAATAACTTACCTAACATTTAAGGCTAGACTTCTAAACATAATTACCTATTAGAAGGAATATAGCCCTCTATTTACTACTAATTAAGGCGTAAAGACCTCTTAGTCCTATCTAATAACCTAATAGCTATAAATAAATCTAATAAGCTAGTATCTACTAAGATATTAGACTTATTAGGTACTAACAGACATCTAGATTACTTAGGCTTTACTAAATAAGACTAATTAAGAGTTAGCTAATAGTATAAGTAAGCTAAAAATCTATTAGAATAGTATATAGCCTTAAGGTAGTACTTAGGTATTTAGAGTTAATATAGTACGACCTAATTAGATAAACACTCTTAGGCTATATAATTAGTATTAGTATTACTAGTTATAATAGTATAGGTTTATTTAAGAATATAACTAGTATACCTAAGATAAGGACGTAATACTAGTTATTCTAATCTATAAAGCCTAATACTATAGTAGGCATAATAGTTAGAGTCTAATAAATAATATACTATTTACTATAGTAGAGGAAGAGAGGAAACATAATATTATAAACTAAATTACTCTTCTTTCTTATGTTATAAATATATTAGTTAATAAGGATTATAAATTTCTTATAAAGTAAACCCTTAATTACTAGATTAGCTTACCTTAGTAAGAATCCCCTATAATCCCTATACCTAATTAGTCTATAGTAGTTAAGTATATTTATATACTTTACCTAAACTAAGTAGAGGACTATATAGATATTTATACTATTAGCTATAGTAGACCCTAAAAGGACTACTAATAAGTACCTAACCTATATTAATTAGATAAGACTAAGGTTACCTATAGGGTAAAAAAGCTAGAACTTATCTCTATAGTTAAGAAAAAGTTAGTCTAATTTATAGATAACTTAGGAAGGGTAATAAAGCTTAATAATAATAAGGAGTAGTAAGCCTTAGACCCTAATCTAGTATTTAGTAGTAATACTTCTATATAGATTAATAATAGATAGACTAATTTAGTAAAGGCCCTTAACGCTAAATAACTATAAGAGCTAGATCTAAAGTAAGAGGCGTATAGACTTACTAAGAAAAAGCTAGACGCCTTAGTATCTCTCCCTATTAGTCTCCTAAAGAAGATTTAGCTAGAATTTAATATAGTAATAGGTATAGCATTACGTAATTAAGGATATATTAACATAGATAGGGTCTTAATTAAGGCGCTAAAGTCCCTAATTAACCTAGCTAAGACTAATAAACAGAGGTAGGATATTTAAGGACTTCTTAATAAGTATAATACTATAATTACATTAGGATAGGTAAGATTAGCTAAGGTAGTATAGGTTAGAGGAGTATAGCCTATACTAGCTCTTCTAATATCTATTATTTTAAACTCTTATCTCTAGCTAGAGGTTAATATAACCTTAGTTAATTAACCCTCTTTAGGTAACCCTATTATAGTAATTCTAGATACTAAAGCCTAAGTAAATATCCTCTTAAAATAATATGTTAAAATAGTAGGGATTCTATATATCTATATAAGCCTCTAGATAAGGACTTTTAAGTCTAATCTAAGTAGTTTAATAATATTTAATAGGTTTTATTTTATAGAAGTATAGGTTAATAAGTATAAAGTAACCTTATGTTTCTTTATTAAAGATAAAAGGGAGATTTCTAACCCTCTCTTATTAGGATTACCTTTTACCTAGGACTATAAGCTCTCTTTTATATATAGTAATTATTTAATTATAGCTTATATCTATATAGAGAACACCCTATTAAGAGTACTAGTTAGAGTAATTAGGATAAATAAGCCCTCTAAAGTTATAGATATTCTTCCCTACCTTAATTAATATATTATAGAAGTTTTTAATATAAGAAAAGACAGTCTAGTAGTATAACTAGGAATACTACTAAGACTAAGACCTTATACCTAAACCTTAATCTTAAAGAAGGGGATATATTAGCTATAGTAATTAATAATAAGTAAGCTAAAGATATTATAATAATAATAGGGTAATTATTAATTAAGCTATATATAGTATAGATTTAGAAAATTACTATAGTAATTATAGAAACTACCTAAAAGTATAAATATAAATATAATAAGCTAGACGCTACTTATAATCTAATAATAAAGCTAGTATCTTACTAGGAAGAATAATTAATTAGGTAATAGATCTAAAAGTACTAAAACAAAGCTACTTAATAGTTCTAAGAGATAGGAAGTACTCTAATAAAATACGCTATAAAAGTTAACATATTATATAAGTAAAAGGATTAGAAGGTCTAGCTAGTTAATAATATGCTATCTAATAGATTAATCCCTAATAGTAACCCCTACTAAAAGCTTAAGAAGATTAAGGAAGTTAAGTATAAGCTAGAGGACTAATTAGGACTATATAGTAATCTAATTATACTAAAGTTCTCTAATATTAAGCTATAATTATAATTAACTAAAGATTATCTAATAAAGCTATTAGAAGGGTACTAGTATCTATAACTAGTAGAACGTAACCTTTTTATATAGATTCTACTTAATTAAGAGAAGGCTCTAGTATAGGAGTTTCTAGAGTATAGGTATATTAACCCTATAGTTATACTACCTTAGGTAATTTAGACTATCCCTTATAAGGTATAGTAAGTAAAGGGTATCTTAATCCTAAAGGCTCTTTTACTAAAAGCTTTTAAGGTTATCTATAAGCAGGTAGTATATAGTATTATTAAAAAAAGCCATACTATATACTAGAATCTATAGTTCCTTATTATAAAAAAGGATAGTAACTTATGTCTAATTAATTTAGTAACTAAGGTTAATATAGTAACTTTTTATAATACTTAGTAGCCTTTAGTAGTAGATAAATTTTTAGAAGAATATATAATATACTAGCTTATATTATTACTTAACTTCTTTTTAGGTTATAATTAGATATTACTAGATAAAAAGAGTAATAATTTAACTATATTCTCTACTCTACTTAGTCTATTTAGATACTATACTCTACTAATAAGAGTAATAAATTTAGTAGTATAGTTCTATAGAATTATAATAAGGATCCTTTATAATCTAATTCCTTAGTATTATAGTACGTTTATTAATAATACTATAGTTAAGGGCCCTTAATTAAGATATAATAATAAAGAGCTTCTAGTATATCTAGGGATCTATTAATTTATTTATAAACACCTCTATAATATTAATTAGGTCCTAGTAAATATAGAGTTAGCTAGATATATAATATTAGTAGTTAAGTCTTAATAGTACTAAAAGTTAGTAGTAATTATAAGATACCTTTATAGTACTATTAGATATAAACCTAATTAAGCTAAGATTATTAAGATTCTAAAATAAGAAAAGTATAATAGTATATTAGAGGTTAGATCCTTTCTAGGGATTATAATATTTTATTACTACTAGGTAGAGTACCTTTTACTAATTATAACGCCTCTCTACTAGTTACTCCTAAAGAATTAGCTTTTTTAATAAGAAGAGCTATAGGTTAAGGCTATAGAGACTCTTAAGGTTACTCTTACTACTACGCTAGTCTTAGTTCTAATTAACTATACTCTAGATACTAGCTGTATTATTCTAACTATTAATTTAAGTAGGGATAAGTAGGGCTATACTCTTAGTTAACTTATAGATAGTAAGAGAATAGTTATAAGATATAAAAGTAGAATCTAGTAAGGGGTAGAATTAAAGTATAATTTAGGAAAGCTAGAGATATAAGGCGTCCTAATAAGCCTTAAGTAACTATATAACTATATATTTAGTATTAAGCTTTTACTTAAGATAAATATAAGGGTTTTAGTTACTTAGATTAATAAAGTAGTAAATAACTTACTATTAGCTATAATAATATAATAGCTTTTATAGATTAGACTCTTTAACTTTAAGGTTAAGTATATTAATAGTAAAAAGAATATAGTAGCTAATAGACTCTCTTAGAAGCCTTTAGGCCTATTAGACTTATAAGAGGCTAACTAGGAAGAGGATATAGAGGATTTTATTAACATAAGGGTTCTATAAATAAGGATAGCTAAGAACTTCTTTCTATTAGCTTATATATATAGAGATAATACGCCTAATTAGCCTAAAGAAATTAAAATTCTAATAGATTTACTTAGTAACTACCCCTAGTTAACTAACTTAAAGTAGATTACCTATTTCCTTCTTATACTAAAGAGACTACTAGGTATTCTACTATATAGATTCTATAAGTTTAAGTAGAAGGCTACTTAATTTATTATATAGAATTAACTCCTATTTAGACTAGGGATAAAGATATACCTAAAACCTCTTTATATAATTAATAATTTAAAATAGTAGCTTAATTTAATTAATAAATTATATAATAAATTAGGGTACTAAAGATAGAAAGCTATATATTTATAGCTTACTAAGTAGTACTACTAGTCTAGGATATATATATAAGTAAGAGAACTAATTATAAGTTATAAAGTATACTAGAAAGCCTAATTAGTACACCCTAATAACTACTACGTTTCTTTAATTCTATATAGTTACCCCTTTTTAAGAGTTACCTTAGACGTCTAGTATATAGGGAAATAGAAGGTTATTAAGGCCTACTATAAGTTTATAGGATATCTAGAGGCTTATATCTTAAAGAATACTACGTTATTAAATATTATAAAGTTTATCTAAAAAGATATAATCTACTAATATAGTATCTATAGAACCCTAATTATTAATAGGGAAAAGGAAAATACTAGGGTAGTTATTAAGTTAAATTAATATTATAAAACATACTAAAAGGTTATTTTAGTATATAATCCTTATATAAATAGACTTTTAGAGAAGGGATATTAACTAATTACCTATACGCTAAAGATCTAGTTAGACTAGGGGAGAAAGGATATTTAACTAATATTAGCTATAGCCCTTTTTACTAATTAAATAATAGTTAGAGCCTCTAGTAGCTATATACCCTTTTATCTTAACTATAGATATAATATAGTTATACTAATAAAAGGATAGATAGTAACTTAGAGAGTTTTAGATTAAGACTCTATTAAGACCCTAAAAGAAGAGATATAGCTTTAGTTATAGGCCTTTAAATAATTAGATAATAATTAGAATAAGGCTTCTTAGATTATTATAAGATGTTACGCCCTTAATATACCTATATAGCAAGTCGCCTAACATAGTAAGTTACCTACTTTTTCTATTTTCTACCTCTTTAACCTTTCTACTAGTATTCCTCTACATACAAACATGTAATCTTCTTCTTAAGAAAGCCGTATTATCCTTACCCTTAAAGCTATTAGAAAAGACCTAAAAATATCTATATAAAGGGCTAGCTCTACCTTTAAGGTCCCTTAGACAACCTTACGTAACTAACGTGCTAGACGTATTACATAAGGCAAAAGATAACTAAAATTAATAAAGATAACTATATCTAAAAAGGAGGTAATTCTTAAATAGGTTATTAACCTAATTAATTAAGGGTTTCCTCTATAATAAGACGATATATAAGATATAGCTAACTAACTCCTTTCTAAATATAATATAATACGTATTAGACCCTAATAGGTAGAGAACTTTATATAATAATAACCCTAATTAAAAATACAATTTTAATATTAAATTAACTATTAGAGGGTATTAGCTAAAGATCCTATAATTATATAAGGCTAGTTTATACTTATATAAAATATAATTATAAAGTATAAGATATAAGATTATAATATTTATAATTTTAATAAGACTAGCTTCCTAATAGGAATACTATTATATACTAAGGTTATTATAACTTCTAACTATAAGGGAAGGCCTTATATAAAGCAGCCTAGTAATTAGGAATAGGTTTCTATTATTTAGGGTATATATATAGATAGCTAGGTAATACCTCTATACGTTATTATAAAGGGTAAATATTACCTCCTCTCTTAGTATACTAATAGCTAATTCCTAGCTATATAGCATATCTATCTAAGTAAAAATAAATAGATAATAAATAATATTAGCCTAAATTAGTTAAATTATTTTAATTAATATATAAAGTCTTATATAAAGGGTACTTATTACCTCTTAATTCTTAATAGCTATAATAGCTATAAATTAACTAACTTTAATAAATACTATAAGAAAGAGAATATTATTACTCTTTATATACCTCCCTATTTATTATATAAGCTTTAGCCTCTTAATATTAGGTATTTTAGCCTATTAAAGTACTTATATAGTAAGGAAATTAAGAAGATAATATAAATATAGATTTTATATATTATAAAGGATAACTTTTTTCCTACCTTTAAAGTAGTATTCTTTACTTTAATAGGTAAAAATAATATATAAGTAGGTTTTAAATAGGTAGGCCTTATACCTTTTAACCCTAAAGTAGTTATTTCTTACCTAGATTTTAAGCTAAAGACGCTAATACTATTAAACTTAAGGCTAAGCAGCTAAAGCTCCTAGGACCTAAAGATACTAACTATAGTACTAAAGGGTATATAAAGTACTACTTCTCTTAAAAAGAAGATCTAGGTATATTAAGGTAGCTCCCTAATAGTAATATATAAAATAATTAACTTCTAGGCTAAAAGTATTAGTAAGTTAGCCTATAGGCTTACTATTATTAAGGCTAAGAACTATAAGCTTTATATAGGGATAGAGGTATTAAGTAAGCACTAGAGGGTAAAAAAGACTAGACTATATCTTAGAGGGTTACTTAATACTACTAAAGTAGAAGTACTATAAGGAGAAAAAGAAGGTGTTAGTACTAAGGGAGAGAATAACCCTTAGAAGGAGGGTTATATAGAAGGTACTAAACTATATATATAATAGTATAGGAATTATAAAAAGACTAGACATAACGTATAAACCTATAAAGTTATTTAGGATAGTAATAAGAAAGAGGATAATAAGTAGTTTTAATTAATTTTATACGTTATAGCTAAATTTACTTATATAGAAGGTAGAAGGTAGAGGAAAGTAGGCAACTTACTATGTTAGGTAACTTACTATATAGGTATGTTAGCTATAATTAGTTTAATATAAAATACGTTAGAAAGATAAGAAAGGAGAAGCTTTAGGAAGAGGCTTTAGTCCTTATCTTTAATATTTAGTAGTAGATTAATATATTAATAATAAGGAAATTAGATTACTACTAGTAAGGATCCTTTAGGATTTACTTTATATTACCTAGGAGCTCCTTATACTAGCTATTAACTCTAGTAGGGAAACTAATTATTAGTATAATATACTCTAGGAATTAACTAAAAAGATTCCTAAAGTCTCTAGATAGCTTCTATCTCTCTCTAGAGGAGGTAAATAGTTAAGGGGATATTATAGTAAATTTAGTAGATCTACTCTTAGATAAAAAACTATCTCCTAATTAGATTGTTGTGATATTAACTATTGTGGATCCTATCGGACTTATCGGGCGTAACCCTGATAACCGGCCGCGGATTAACTATTGATCTGTCGGCGGATCCACCGTGGATTTAGGGGTTATTCACCTAACCATTCGTGGCAGAACCTATGATAATTCTCTTCTAGTTACGTATAATTAAACCATGGCATTTACCCCTATTATTCGTCACTTTGCCTATTGATATATATAGTTAACTGTATTACCTACCTGGTGATATACTAATACTGATTAGTGGTTGATTCTTACTATTGGTTGATTTTCACTACTGTAGTAGTTATCTTTATTGATTCCTACTTCTGCGTGTGAATCCTGTAGATTAGTAAGGTATTAACAATAGAAGAGACGAATTGATTGCAACTAAATACATGTTTAACTACGTCCCTCCTATGGAAGCGATTAATCTGTGCTTATCGCCGTGATACTAAGGAATTTAACTGTTAAATAGGGTTCTTTACCCTGCTTATGCTCTATTTGATATGGTATTATATGGCTGATTGAAGGATAATAGAGTAGGTTACGTACTGGCGTAATTGAAAGTTACCTGAGATATGCGGCCATCCTGTGAATAAACCTGACTTTGTCGTGCTTTGAGAAGTTACCTCTTAACTATGAAAAATACCTTACTTTGCATACTAACTGCTAAGAAGTACTATGCATACCCTGTGTGAAGAAAAGGCCTAATCTAACAGGCACTGTGAGTATTGTACTAAGAAGGCTTATTTTAACAAGCGATTTTTTTTCCCTATCTACTATGTGAAGAAAGGCTTAATCCGACAAGCAATAAGTACTATATAAAGGCTTACTTTAATAAGTAATAAGATCCCGCCATAAGTATAAGGCGAAGTTGTAAATTAACACAAAAGTACTATAAATATCCCACGTAAGTTATTTGCTATTTGTACTACTAGCGGTAAATCCTCTAATATATAGATACACCTTCTGGCCTGCTGGAAGAAACGCATATGTTTAAGGGGTAGTTAGGCTAATAGAGGGCAGCAATAATGACGCCAGAAGAAGAGGTCAACCAGATTTACTAGCATACTAAGGAGGCTAAGGCGATAACATAAGAGAAGGATAAGATATATGTAATATAGAAGGAAGATATACTAGAAGCTAGAGATCTTATAGATCTATACCCTATGCTAAAGAACTACGCGAAATACGTTAATCCATGCATATAGGGTACTATTAATATTAAGGAATTACCCTATAACCTCAGCCTAGCCTAACATGCCTGTATGTTAGATACTATAGTGGTCTACTTTATAACTAAGGCCTAGCATAAAGATTTTTCCTCCTGCTAACTATAGAAGGAAGCCTGCGAAGAGTTCTATAGCTAGGAGGTAAAAGACTATAAAAGCCTTAAGAAAACTATCCTTATTAACTTCTATAATTTCCTAGTAGATAATAGTATATAGGTAGAATTATACTAACAAAAGATTGCTCTATATATTTATAAAGTAATTAAGGCTAATAAGATATACATATAGACTAAGTAAGAGATTAAAAGAATAGTAAAAACTAGTAAGTAATTTAAGGCCTAAATTACTAATCCTAAGGTTGTTAATATTATAATAGATAGATTAGTCCTTCTATTACTAAGACATAGGCACCTACTAATAACTAGCTATAAAGTAACTACTAAACCTAAAGCATACAAATAGCGTAAAGATACCTAAATTTAATAGGCTTCTTCCTATTATAACCTATCGTTTAAGTTGCCGCTACTATTAAGTAAAAACTCTACCCGGGCAAGCCTAATCCTAATAATAGTTATAGTTAAGAGATTATAAGACCACAAATCCACCACGCTAACTACTTAATTTAATAGTAGAATAGTACTAAGTAACGGCCTAACTTTACGACAATTAACTAATCTTATTAAGCTCTACTCTAATAATCCTATATTAAAGTACATAGGTAGTTAATATAAGATAATTAATTTAAAGCTTCCTACCTTCTATAAGCTCTATAACTGCGTTAGAATCCCTACTAGTAGATATAGGGCTATAGTAATAATAATATTAAGTAGTAACGCCTAAGAGTATTACTCTATTAATCTCTATAGATTTACTAGTAATTTTAATGTGCTAATAGTAAATATTAAATCGGAATTTAAAGGCGATAAGGTCTATAGCGCTAGGATTATAGAGCTATACTGTATTACCTTTAAATCTATTATGTATGACCACCTAGGGAAAAGTAAATGTAAAATCCTTAATCTACTTATTAAGAAGGTTACCTAGCTAGTACGTGCTATAACCTATAACGGCATACTAAAAGATAAGGAATACTATAATACCCTTATTAACTATTGCTAAGGAGTACCTAAGTATACTATGGCATTACTTAGCCTACCCACGACGTATAACATACTCTGCGTGCAGCTATATAACAGCATAGCTAATACCATACTTTTCTATAAACTATAGGCCTAGTACTATGCTAAAGAATACCCTAGTAATAATAAGTAATACTAGGTTAACTATAAGTATAACAGTAACTATAGCTATTACTTATGGCTAAAAATAGACCTACTATGTAGAGACCTAAGAAATAGGGGTAACTTTACGGCTAAGAGGTGCTTTATTTATAGGAAACCTAGATACTAGTTAACTAAGTATACTAAAGAGGAATACTAATCCTCTTTCTAGTAGTATAAAAGTATATACTTAATAGATATTTTACTATTAATATTTAACTACTTTCTACTTAACTATAAGGGGATAGAGAGTACTATTAACTTTAAAGGAGCTAAGGATAAATATAAGCTAGAGGATAGTAACAGCCCCTTTAATAGTAATACCTTCTTTATATCTATAGCCTTTTATAGTAAAGACAGTATTAACAGCTAGAAAGTATTTACTTAACTACGCAACTAGGCTATACTCTACGTAATTATAAAGGACAATCTATATAAAGAGGAGACTACTAAGGAAAAACCTGCTACTAATAAGGTATTTACCTTTAATAACTAATACTCTACTATAACTTTCTAGGGTATTATACTAGATATAGGGGTAGTAAGAGTATCTATAGTTAGTTAGTAGTAATACGCTATGTTAAAAAGGCACCTTAACTATAAGCTTCTACTAGATATATTACATGCCGGTAAAGTAATAATTTACTTTAGTAGTAGTAATTACTTTAAGTTAACAGGCACTATAGAAGTCCCTATGCCTATAGGGAATCTCACCTTCTACATAATAGACTCTAACACCCTATTCCTCTTTTACTTAAAGGATATAGATCGCTATAGAGTGAAATTTAATAATCTTATAAATATACTGGTAAAGGGCGATATAATTATACCTATTATGTGGAAATAGGGCTATATATGGATACTACTGGAGCAACCTAAGCGCACTGTTGCCTAATACTACCTAACTAATAGCGAATTACAGTAAATACACTACTAATTTAGCTACCCCTTAGTTTAGCGCCTTTATAAGGTACTCTAACATACTAGCTATAAGATAGTAATCTCTAATATTAAGGAGATTAATAAGTTCTACTATAGCTACTAGTTAAATTTAAAGGCGCTAGGAAGGTTTAAATTTACCCTTTATAATAATTATAAGTTTAACTATAAGATTATTATAGATGTTATGTATCTTAATAGTAATAAGCCAGTTTTATATATTATAGACGTAGTAACTACCTTTAACGCCATAAGATTCCTCTAAGCTGTTACTATAGAACATATATAGGAAGTACTATAAATATGCTAGATTAATATATATCTTAGCCTACTAGATTGGATTATTACTAATATAGGCCTTAATTTCTATATAGCTAAGTTTAAGCGTGCCGCCTATGTGTTATCTATTAATATTAAGGAGATACCTATTAAGGCCTATAATAGCATTAGAAAGGTTAAATGTTATTATGCTGTACTCTACTAAGCGTATGAGATATTCCACGCAGAAACTAATATAGAACCTAAAGTTATGCTCTAAATGGCGGTAAAAGTAGTAAATAACACTACTAGCCTGAACAGCCTTATACTAACCCTATTAGTCTTTAGAGCATACCTATAAATTAACAATAATTTACTACTAGTACTATTAACTATTAAAAGGGTAGAGATAATACGAAAAGCCATAGAGGAAATACAGTAAATTTATACTAAGAGATAGGTAAATAACATACTAGTAACGTGTAAAAGCCTAGATACTATAGCTACTACTATACTACCTCTTTAATCTCTAGTCTATATATAGTAAGAAAAGAATGGCTGGTAGGGCCTATTCTAATTACTCTCTAATAATAGTACTACTTATATAGTTAAATTACTATAAGGCCTATAGAATTTCTATATTACTATAGTAAAGCCCTACTACTAACGTGAGGAGGATCCTAATAATACTATATAAGCATAAGATATTAGTACTACCGCCCTACCCTCTAAGCTTCTTAATAGGTAAGGAGGTGAAATACGTAAAGGTATTATAGTCGCTATAGAATAGCTATAGTAATGGTGCTATAGCTGCCTGCAAAAGAACCTAGTAGAGATATTTACTACTAAGACTAATCTATTAATAGCTAACTACTTTATAGTAAAAGAGGATACTAACTACGTGCTTGCTGTTAAACTCTATAAGAAAGGCGTGATAACTATGCCTAGTAAACTATTTAAATAATCTAACTGCTAAGAGATTAAGGGATTAATAGCCTGGGGTGTGTTCTATATTGTCTAGTATGATGAAAAATACTATAGAGGTATCTATATGTTTAAGTCGCGATTAGTATGCAAAATTAAGGGTAAAAATAAGACCCTATATGAGAAGTTAAGACTTGTTATTTAAGGGTATGCTAATGATGGGAAGGCTGTAATACTTACCTAGTTACTAACTATCTAGTGAATGGCCTAATAGTTAATTCTTACTATCGCCCTATTATTATTACGTAAGAACCACCTTTTATGGCTACGTAATATAACATAGGTATATATATAATTAGTAATACTACTTAACTGTGTAATTCTTACGAGACTACCTATTAAGATCTAATACCTTTATAATACTAACGTAATAATAGAGGTTAAGTAACTATTATATAGCATACCTAAGGCTAGAACCTACTAGTAGGTAACATATAATAACTATTATAGAAAAGCCCTCTAGATAGATACTTTAACCTTTAACCCTTACCTACTTATTTTAGTGTAAAATAACAAAGATTTCACGTTAATTAGTATATAGACTAATAATACTATTAGCCTTACAGATAAATTATTTTCTAACTATAAAGATACTAAGTTAATAAAGGCAACCTTTATGGCAAAGCCAAAGCAATTCCTTAAACCTAGTAAACCCATCACCTTTAATAGCAGCATGCTTTCTCTTAATAATAATGGTGATATTTACCTCTACTAGAAGGGATAAGGTAAGTAACTACAGCCTGTTAACCCTAATTTACTGGAATTACACCAGTAGTACGTTAAGCAGCATGCCTGCGGCGTGTATATCGCCTTAATCTGCCAGCCTGAGGCGTGCTTTAACTACTCTATTGCTACCTAGCACTAATTGCCAGATAGAAGTAATATTAAAGAGCTTAACTAACAAATTAAGTAGTAAATAAAGAACCCTAACTAAGGCCTTTGTTTTCAACTACTTAACCTTACGACCATAAAGCTCTTTATCTTTATTAATAGATTATTTACTAATAATAGCAATCTCACCTCACAGCTTAGATTTATTGTTATTCTTACAAACAAGCAACATAGTAAAGACAATACTACTATAAAAACCCCTAACAATACTAGTAAATTTACTATTAAAGGGAATATTATCTACTTCAGCTTGATAAAGTATAAGAGGGTTATATAGAGCATGTTAGCCTCTAAGATCTATATAATAGTCGCTAGCGCTGATATTACCTACGCGATAACTACCATACTAGCGATAGTTACTAACTACCTTAAATACCTATAAATCCTAATAGTTATATATACTAACTCCTACTCCCTCTATAAGTGTCTTATAAAACTTAGTACTATAAAGGAGAAACGCCTTATAATTAATATAATGGCGTTATAGTAGTTATATAAGCGCTAGGAGATATATAAGATTTAATAGATCTATAGTAATAATAACCTAGCGGATAGATTTACAAAGTTGTTGCCTAATAAGGTGCTGGAGGAGCTTGTTAGTAATGGCGTAGTGAGGATATAGATGAATGGATAGGTTTTACGTATGTAATAGATTTGTTACGTAAAAAGTATGTAATACTTTTGGATTTTAGTTTTTATTGTGTTTTTAGGCCCTTTGCAGTCAACCAGTAAAGTGCTATAAATCTATAGCGAATTTCTCCTTAAGAGAAAGTTGCTAGTATTGTGATATTAACTATTATAGATCCTATTAGACTTATTAGGCGTAACCCTAATAACTAGCTGTGGATTAACTATTGATCTGTCGGCGGATCTACTATAGATTTAGGGGTTATTCACCTAACTATTTGTAGTAGAACCCATAATAATTCTCTTCTAGTTACGCATAATTAAACTACGGCATTTACCCCTATTATTCGTCACTTTGCCTATTAATACGTATGGTTAACTGTATTACCCACCTAGTGATATACTAATATAGATAGTACTATTAATTAAGGGTAGTAATTTTAATAACTTAAAGGACTCTAATAATAGGGATAAAGATAATATAATTAACTAAGGGCTAAAAAGATTATAGTAAAATATAAAACTAATAAGTATGTCTTTATAATAGGGTTATCTCTTTAACTTAATTAAGTATAAAGATATAAAGGATAATAGGATATAAAGAAAAAGTACTTATCTTAATATAATTAAGCTATTAAGATTAAAAGTATAAAAGACTAGTATATAAAATACTAAACCCCCCTAAGCTAAAAATAGTAAACTCCTACTTAATTAGTAGAGATTTTAGTAACTACTTACCTTATACTAAAGTTCTAACTCCTTAGCTATATATTTAGTATCCTTTATATTATTCTTAATCTATAAATACTAATATACCTTATAATTAATCTAAGGGTAATCCTCTAGAATACTATAGAAACTTAAATAACTAAACTAGGTATTCTTAAGGGTCTTAAACTTAGTAATAGCTAAATCCTAAAAGTTAGAAAGTATTAAGATCTTTTTTTTAATAATTAGGATATCTTAAGGGATAAAAGAAGGGATACTACTACTACTCTAATTATACTTATACTTTACTTTATAAGTTATTAAAACTTTAGTATAGCTATTAGCCTAGTAATTAAAGTTAGTCTTATAGTTATAATATATTAATAACTCTTAATAAAGGTAGTTAGTATAATAGTTATTAAAGAATCTAAAAAGGGAAATATACTTAAAGTAAGGTACTATTTTATAAGTATTATTATCTAATTAAGACCTAACAAACTTTTAAAAGTTCTTAGTATAATAGCTATAAGGCTAAGCGTTCTAAATACTATACGCCTAAATAAGAAGTAAATTAATAGAGGGAGTATAGCTAGTTAGATAGAAAGTTAGGATACTAAAGTAGCTAGTAAAGTTATAATAGATAAAAATATAGTATTTCTAGAGGTAATTACTATAAGTAATTAAAGGGTTATATAATATATTCTTAATAATAGATTAGTTATTAATATATAGCTAAAATTAATAACTTACCTTAGAATAGATCTATTTACCCTCCTAAGGATTTATAATAGCTAGCTTAATATAAAGGTTACCTATAAGACCTTAAAGAGTATTTTAGTAAGTAGTCTTTATAATCTAAAGGAAAAAAGAGAGGGTTAGCTAGATTAAATAAAAGGAAGGGGTAATAGTAAGCTAACTTATAGTAAGATAGTACTCCTTTATCTTATAGAATTTATATCCCTAGATTCTTATAGCTTTATCCTTAGTTAGAGCAGCCTTAGTATACTACTAGGGGTAGATTTCTTACTAGATATAATAATTTAGTTAATACTAATTAGTCTTCTAAACGTTAGATATAATTAGTAAAGGTAGTAGAGGCTAAAGTTATAGAAGACTAAGAGAGATAAAAGGGTTAAAAAGGGTTAAAAAAGAAGAAAATATAATAGAAAGTTAGTAAGAAGAAAATAGGCTTTTAGTCTTACTAAAAAAAAGGTTAATTAAAAAAGAGGACTAAAATAAAGGAAAGGTACTATAAGAAAAGGGTAAATTATAACCCTAATTAATAAAGGAAAGGAAGTTATTTACTACTAAGAAAAAGGGTAATAGTAAATTACTCCTTCTTTATAACCTTATTATACCTACCTCTATTAACTAATTATTTACCTAAAAGCTATAATAAAAACCTATTATTCCTCCTTATTAGATAGAAACTTCTTCTCTTTTATAACCTATAATTAATAACTTTAAAATTACTAGCTAATAACTATCTTCTCTTCCTTTTATACTCTATTAAGCTACTATATTATAATTCCCTTCTTTTTTTCTAATATATTAGTATCTTAATTACCTAAAAAATCTTACTACCCTTATAGACTATCTCCTTTCTAAATTACTTTAAGATATCTACTCCTCCCTCTCTATTATATATTAATTAGAGCTACCTAATTACTAGGATTTATTATAACTTCTCTAAGTAAGAATATATAAGTAATTTAGAAGACTAATTAGGTAACTAAGGACTATACTAGACTCTTAGTTAGGAAGGAACTCCTCTATATTAAGTCTATACTATAAGGGACTTATAATTCCTTAATCCTTATATATATAAAAGATTTAGTTAATATACCTTAGTATACCTAGATTTATTTTCTAATTAAGCTAGCTTTCTATAAATAATCTTAACCCTAGCTATAATTTACTTCCCTAACTAGCTTTACTAGGAACTTATAGATAACTTCCTTAGTTAATACCCTAAAGCGTTTAATATTAATAATTAAGGTAATAAGACTTAGGAGGGCTAGAGTTACTAGAAGGTATAAAGTATTCTAATAGATTACTATAACTTATAAGGCTAACTACTATAAAAGAATTAGATTAGAAGAGATAAGATTAGTATAGCCCTATAAGTTATAGTTAGAGATTTATCCCCTATATATAACATTACTATTATCCTAATTAGGTAGTAGAGTATATATACCCCTAATATAATTCTACCTCTACTATTATAACTACTAGAGATTTATAACTAAATTTAGAACTAAGCTTACTTAGTTCTCTTTCTACTCTATACTAATAGCCTAGGCTACTTTACTAGTATAATAGTTAATTAGCATAATAGTATAGTATACTAGTATAATCCTCTTTAGTAGGGAGGCTAATTAGAAGCTTTATTTATAAATAATATTAATATACTAAAGATATTCTATAAGGATATAAGAGCTAGTCTATAGGTTTAAGGGCTAATTAATAATAGCGCCTATATAGTTAATATTACCTAGTAGGAAGAAGGATAGGATTATAGTCTATTTATTCTTAAGTAGTTTTAAATAGTAGCCTAATATAGCTAAATATACCTATTATAAAACTTAATCTAGTCTAAACTAAAGTACTTAGGATTACCTACTAAAAAGATTTAATAATACTAGATTAAAGTAATTAGTTATAAGTTCTAATTTAAGGGATATCTCTAATATAACGCTATATATAACACCCCCTTACTATTATATAAAGAATTAAGAGATAGATTACTAAATAAACTATATATATCCCTAACTAGCTCTAATATAATAATAATTAATTTTAAAACACCTACTCTATATAAGAGTAGCCCCTAATTAATTACTAGAGTTATAAAGCTTAAGATACTAATTAACTTACCTCTATAGTTAGATATACTAATTACCCTTTTAGGTATTTTATCTTTTAACTAATTCCTTATACTACGCTAAGATAGAAGTTCTAGTCTAGTTAGAGGTCTTCTAAGTAGTATTACTATCTTTAATAGATACTAATATAACTACTAGCCTATTAACTATTATATCTATTAGTATAACTAATCCCTAACTTTATGTTAGCCTATAATAATTATAAACTTAATTAATAATAGGCCTAACCCTAATTAGATAATTATTCTATACTATAGTTCCTAACTACCTAAGACCCTAAAGATAAAGGGATTAACCTACTTACTCTTAAATATAAGCTTACCTAATATACCTAATATATCTAACACCCTAATTAAGCTAAGCCAGCCTAAAGATTATATTAAGTTAGTTAAGTAGTACTAAGGTACTATAGCTAATCTAGTAAAGCCTAAGATAGATTAGTTAAAGCTTAGTAATAAGGAGTAGTAAAATAAGTATAAAAAGACTATAAGTATTAAAGAGATTAAGTAAAGAGAGGGAGCTAAATCTAATTAAGACTATCTAATAAAAAAACATATAGCCCTACTAAAATACTAAACCTAAATAAAAAAGAAACTTAATATTAAGAAGTATACCTAATAGAAATAGGTTAACTAGTTTAATAATCTAGTTATAAAAGTAGTATATCTAGTTAATTTATATAGTACTTAGTTACCCCTAAGTACTAAAGATAATTAGGAAGGTTAGGTAAGGTATAATACTAAGATTAAATAGGATAGTATTAATTAGGGAAAAGACTAGTCTTTAAAAAAGAAGAGTAAGGGAGGATAGAAGAATTAGAGCTAATTACTATAGGATTATAGTTTCTATATATTAAGGGGCTAAAAATAGAAACTAAAGGATAAATATAGTAGGGTAGGGAGGTAATTAGAAGCTATCTTATACTAATTAGCTAAGGACTTAGCTAAATAACGTCTAATTAGTAAAGATAAAAAGATAATTAGATAGATTAATAGATAGATAAGTAATTTTTTACTTTCTTTATATATACCTACCTTTTCTTAGCTTATATAGTAAGACCTTTTAATAATTCTAGTTAAACTATAATAACATAAGAAACCTAGGAGTTTCTACCCCTCTAATTAGGAGAACTCTTATGTTAATTAGAGGAGTTTCTTTAATTAATTAACTAAGTAACTTAAGCTAATTAGAGGAAGTATCTTATATTACTTATATAGGTTATAGTATTTCTTCCTTTAGATTACTATACTATATAAGTCCTTCCTTACCTTATATATCTTTAGTAATACCTATAGATTAATAATATCTAATAGTAACGCCTATAGATTAATCTACTTCTAATACTATAAGGTAGCTAGTAGTAAGTAATTTACTTCTAATACTACACCCCTTAAGATCTATAGTAGTAATTAAGTATTTAAAGCTTACTAGCCCCTACCCTTAAGTCCTCTATCTTTATCTTTTTTATCCCCTTCTATTACTTTCTCTTTTATCTAAAATCGTATTATATCTTTTACCCTTCTTTTTATTATATCCTTTATCTATTATTTATACTACTAGTAGTAATTCCTCTAATAAATAGATTTACCCCTAAGCCTATATAGTTAGGGGTAAATACTTATATTTAAGAGGTTATAAGGCTACTAAAGGGTAGTAAATTTATTTCTAGATAATTATAACTATTATTTATAGCGCCTAGGGATTTCCCTACTAAAAAGTAGGATCCCTTATACCCTATAAACATTAGGAACCTATTCCCTATCCCTAAGTAGTATTAGGGCTAAATTAATATTAAATAATAGGGTAATACCTATATTAGTAATATCCCTACTAATACCTCTAAGGATAAAAGGAGGAAAGCCCTAGCTACTATTATTATCTTTTAGATAATAAGGTATATAAGAAAAGGGCTTTATAAGACTAACCTATAAGATACCTTATTAGATAACTTTAAGGGATAAACTAAAGAGGACTTTATAGTAATATACTATAATACTCTAATAAGGTTTTATAACTTTCTCTTATACTAAGGGATATTTATTAGTACTACTTAAGGTAGCTAAATTATACTATAAGTATATATTACTATATTAGCCCTTAAGGTACTAAAGTAGATAAAGGAGTAAGTAATAACTAATATAAGTAAGACTAATAACTTTAAGATAAGGGCTAATAACCCTGACTTTATTTATAATATTATAGGATTATTACTATTAGACCTATAGCTAGATAGTTTACTAGCTTTAGCTTTAACTTTAGCTTTAGCTCTAGCTCTAGCTTTAGCTCTAGCTTTAGCTCTAGCTTTAGCTTTAGCTTTAGCTTTAGCTTTAGCCCTAGCTAGCTAATAGTTAGTAGTTAATCTAAATTCCTTATATAATAACCCTAACTTTATCTCTCCCTTCCTTAGTATAGTACTAATACTAATTATAACTATACTATCTACTAGAGGAATACTACCCCTCTACTAGCTTACTAACCTTATTAAGATATATATAAAAAAGCTTAAATATAGTAGAGGAGTATATAAATTAATTAAATTTAAGCTTACTATCTTCTAAGACTATTACTTTAAGGTAGAGATATTATAAGATTAATTTATTAGTATGTTTTTTATTATACTTAAAGGGGTAGTAGTAGACTTTTATACTAACTACGTCTATAATCTATTATATACCCTTAACTTTTATACTATAGTTATAATACTTAAGGGTAACTTTAAGATAGAAGAAATATATTAAGCCTACCTTATAGAGCTATAAAGAACTACCTTTACTAGTACTATCTATAATAATCCTAATAAGAGTAAGCCTAAGGCCCTTAAGATCCTTATTTAGTAAGTAAATACTTTCTTATAGTCTATTATAAGGATTAGTACCCTATTTAATATAGCCCTCTATAATTAGCTTCTTAACTCTTACTAAGGCGTAGAGGAGTATGCTTTTATACTATTTAACCTAGCCCTAACGTTTACTAGTATATATAGCTAGCTAAGATCTACTATTAGTAATACTACTAAGATTAAGTAATAGTAGTAATATATACTATATTAGTATCCTACTAATATTAATAGCTAATATAAATATCTTAGTAATAATTAGTACTAAACTAACTATATATATAACAGCTAGTATAGCTACTACTAGTATAACCCTTCTAACTATAATAACTATAATTATATAAATAATAGCTTATAGCGCCCTTTTAACTATAATTAGTACTAGTATAATACTTCCTTAAAAAAGTATTATATATATAAGAAGCTAAAATACTAGTTAACTAAGTACTCTAAGGATAAGTACTAGTAATCCTACTATTAGTATAAGGATTAGTACCTAATAGAGGGATTAATAGAGGCCTTTTAATAATTTATTACTAACTTTAGAGGATATAAGCCTTTTAAATTAGATAATAAGAATAATATTTACGTAAATTATAATAATAAGCTTAGTACTATGTTTTTTATATTAACTACCTTCTTTAACTCTATAGTAGTAGACAGCCTTTTATTATTTTCTAAGCTATATAACTAAGTAACTATATACTTTATTATAAAAAAAGATCTCTAAGGGGATTAAGATAAAGATACCTAGTCTATAGTAAATATCTTTACTATTAATAATTAGTATTTAGTAACTACCTTCTAAGGTATTATACTAGACTTAGGCGCTATAGAGTACTTAATAGTAGGATATTAGTAGTATCTTACCCTCTATAAGTTATTTAGTAGAGACTTACCCCTAGATATAGACTATACTAGAGAAGTAAGGATCTAATTTAGTAATAGGATATATTTTATATCTAAGGGTACTATTAATATTACTACTCCCTTAGGTACCCTTACCTTTTATATAATACCTAGTAATACTCCCTTCTTACTCTACCTTATAGATTTAAATTACTAGAGGATTAAATTTAATAACCTTACTAACTAACTTATCTAAGGTAATACTATTATCCCTATTATATATAAATAGGGGTATCTATAGATACTATTAGAATACCTAACCTAAAGTATTACCTAATACTATCTTACTAATACTAAGCTATATTAAGTATACTACTAATTTAGCTATCTATTAGTCTAGTAGCTTTATAAGGTGCTTTAGTAATTTAGTAATAAGGTAGAAATCTTAGCCCTAAGGAAGATTACTAAGGTTTACTATTAGTACTAACTTAACGCTATAGTACTAGGCTAGTTTAAGTTCTCTTTATAAGATAATAACTATAACTTTAACTATAAGATTATTATTAATATAGTATATCTTAATAGTAACTACCTTATACTATATATTATTAATATAGCTACCTCTTTTTAAGTAGTATAATTCCTTAAGAATATTACTACTAAGTATATATAAGAGGTGCTTTATATATATTAGATTAATATATATCTTAGCCTACTAGATTAAATTATTATAAATATTAGCCTTAACTTTTATATAGCTAAATTTAAATAATCTATATACGCCTTTTTAATTTATATTAAAGAAGTCCTAATTAAGGCTTATAATAGTATTAGTAAGGTTAAAAGATATTATATACCTCTATACTATATATATAAGATTTTTTATAATAAAGGAGAATCCTCTACTATAGCCTTATAGCTTACTATAAAGGCTATTAATAATACTACTAGCCTAAACAGCCTTATTCCTACCCTACTTATATTTAGGGTATACCCTTAAATTATAAATTCTTTACTACTATTACTATTAATAATAAAAAGGGCTAAAATAATAAAAAAGGCTATAGAGGTAGTATAGTAGATCTATACTAAGTGCTAAGTTAATAAGGTAATTACTACTTATAATAGCCTAGATATATCTAAGACTACTATACTCCTACTTTAATCCCCTATTTAAGTATAGTATAAAAAAGAGAGTTAATAAGGCTTATACTACCTTATTATAGTTAATAGTACTAAATATACTATAAAGTTCCCTTATAGCCTAAAAACCTTTTACTCTACTATTATTAAGCTATACTATTATAAAGAACCTAAAGATTATAAAGGAAATACTACCTCTAAAGTAGCTAATAAGAGGCCCCTAAAGAATAATAATAATAATAATAAGGGCCTTACGCTAAGTAATAATAAAGAGGAGGATAAGCTTACTACTATACCTACTAAGAAGGTTTTAAATACTATTATTATAAGGGCTTTACTACTAAGGAGACAGCCTAGCTACCCTTATAAATATAATACTAACTTCCTTAATAAGATAGGCCTAGGTGTTATACTTATTACTACCTACTAGGTATCTACTACTTACTTCCTATTATTAAAGGGAGAATCTAACCTCTTATTAGTAATTAATCTATATAAAAAGGGTATTATTACTACCCTAGGAAAGCCCTTTAAGTATACTATTAAGCTTAAGATTAATACTCTTATTACCTATAGTATATTCTAATTTATTAAGTATAATAAGTACCTCTATATAGGCTAATAAATCTTTAAGGCCTATATTATTAATAAGGTAAAAGAGATAGATAACTAACTATATAAGAAATTACGCCTAGTTATCTAAGGATATATAGATAATAGTAAGGAAGTAATCCTTACTTAGTCTCTTATAATCTAATAGGCTAGCTAGTAGTTAATACTTATACTAGCTTTATTATTATTACTTAAGCCTAGATTTATTATTTAGCTCTAAGATATAATATAGGTATATACCTAATCTACTACTTTATTAAATTAAATAATCCTTATAAGATTACCTAAGTAAATCTAATACTATTATCTAAAGGGTATAATTATATAAGTTATTAAACCTCTATATAATATTATAAAGGTAGGTACCTACTAGTAGGTAACTTATAGCTACTACTATAGAGAAAATCTTAAGATAAATACTTTAACTTTTAATCCCTACCTACTTATATCTATAGTAAAGAATCTAAACTTTAGTATTATTAGAATATAAATAGATAATATAATTAGACTTTTAGATAAATCCTTCTCTACCTATAAGGTAGAAGAACTTACTAAGGTAACCTTTACTACTAAGGAGAAGTAAATCCTTAGTATTAATAATCCCTTAGTATTTAATAGTAGTATTATAACCCTTACTACTAATAGTAAGATAATCCTTAAGTAAAAGGGCTAAGGTAAGAAACTCTACCCTATTAATCTAACTACTATAGATACTATTAAGTAATACGTTAAGTAATAAGCCTATAGTATATATATTACCTTTATATATTAACCTAAGGCTAGCTTTAATTATTCTATTATAGTATAATACTAGGCGCCTTAGGTTAAAAAGATTAAGACGCTTAATTAGTATATTAAGTAGTAGATAGATAACCTTAATTATAGCCTTACTTTTTAACTACTTAATTTAGCTATTATAAAGCTTTTTATCTTTATAGATAGATTCTTTACTAATAATAAGGATATAATATTATAACTAGGATTTCTTATTACCCTAGCTAATAAGATAACTAGTAAAGGCCTTAATAATAGTAATAAATTTATAATAATTAGGAATATTATCTACTTTAGCTTAATAAAGTATAAGAGAGTTACTTATAGTATACTTACCTCTAAGGTATATAGTATAGTTACTAATATAGATATAGTATATACTATTTCTATAACCTTAAAGATAGTAACTAATTATATAAGACTTCTTCTAATACTAATAATCCTCTATATAGACTCCTATTTACTTTATAAATACCTTATAAAGCTAAGTACTATAAAAGAGAAGAGACTTATAATTAATATTATAGCCTTATAGTAGTCTTATAAGAGATATAAAGTCTATAAAGTATACTAAATCTATAGTACTAATAACCTAGCTAATAGATTTATAAAGGTAGTACTTAATAAGGTATTAAAGGAATTAGTAGATAGTAGGAGAGTAAAGATTAAAATAAAGGGATAGGTTTTTTATATATAATTAGGTTATATATATTTAAAAAGTATAATACTTTTTAATCTTTTATTTTTATTATGTTTTTAGGCTTTTTAGTATTAATAGGTAAAGGGGGTAATAGGCATATTTATTACTACTTTAGAAAGTTACTAGTATTAGGATACTAAGTATCTATAGATAGTAGAGGAGCTAATCTAGGTTACGTGCTATGCTACGTAACCTACCTTAACAGCTCTTTTAATATCTATAGCACTATTACTAGCTAGCGTGCTGGCCCTCTTTCTCTTCTGTTCAACTCTAGCAACATCTTTGAATATACTACGGTTTAACCCCCATATCTAACGTTGGATCCTGTGATACCAACACATATGTCTAAATGCTTATGGTATATCTATCTGTATTAGGGTTGTCAATCACGGCCTAGCTTTTACTAGGACAGATAGGAAGCACACATGATTACTAACCCCAGACAAAAGAAAAGGATTATCATAGGGCTAGCGATTGCGCTGAACCCCTAGAAGTAATCAACATCATAAACGGCCCGGAAATCAGGCAGCTCGGTGCCTGGCAACCAATACCACACATTGTTGGAGTCCCTTGTAGCATAAAAGTACACAGTTTTGTTGTCGCCACTACGTTGTCAATGTGTATATAGGTGTTCTCCAAAGATAACACATAAAGGGGCACGCCTTTTTGATGCATTGTCCTTCCTTGGTACGTGTTTCGGTGTCGTGATGCGTTGAGATTGAAATAGTTGGGCCCGGTCTCCGCAACATCTGCGCCCCGCGGCATTCCATAATAGTTGAGACATATAGGCAAATGAGAAATGGGGCCACGATCCGCACTAGAAGAGATGTACGGCCTGTAGGTCTTCGTCGCACGCACCATTAAATAATCTCGGGCGAGAAGAAATTTCTCCATATTGTAGGTAGTCCAGAATGATGTGTTAAGTTCTAGGGCTGGTCCGAGGCTCTCATGGTCGAGCATAGCGAAACTGAGACTGTACAGTCCATCAACAGCCGAGGGCGTGGTGTACAGTACCTACATGTATCCAGCGCTACTAGTCACGTTGAGAATGCTGGTTTGCTGGCTGCTTACTGGGTATGGTGTCTTTCATTCCCTGGCGCGGTATCAAGGCCTGCCATCCGCCCCACAGAGGTACTCGAGGTTGTGGGATGCTCTGCGGGATGTAATTGTTACCACCGCCACACGTGATGCTAGCAATATTCTCTCCAGGCTGCCATGAAAGCGAGACATTACGTCTCTGTGAGATAATATTCATATTTAGGGTCGTTCGTTTCTCTGTGAAAACCCGCAGAGTCGGTAAAACCAGATTTGGCCTGATGGGTGGGATGTGGTGACAACCAAACGTCCACGTGCAGTGTCTTAATCTATATATCTCTACGCACCTCTTAGCTAGAGGGCTCTTTACCCTCTACTATAGCTAGAGTAGTAGAGTAATATAGTTTAGTTACTAGTACCTCTAATGCTACACTATCTATTCCTACTAGCTATATCTTACGATGAGGTTTCCTGACAGTAGGTCTCTACTATAAGTATAGCTAAGGCGAATACTCAGTTACAGTATTGCTGGCTTGCTAGTCTGTTAATCACCTGGTGATCAGTCGTGAGGTTAAAAGTGCATAGGGGGCAGCTTGTATAATTTGATTGAATATAAATCATAATATTAGAGTCTAAAAAGTGTTCAGAGAATATATCATAAGTTAATTACTAAAGAGCTATTAAAGAGTCCTTAAGCACTAAGATTAAGTCCTAATTATATATATATTATCCTTCTCAAACATTGTTATTAGTAATCACATAAGTAGGTATTAGTCATTAATCACTAAGTAATTATTCCTAGATAATTACCTTATTAGTTAACTACCCTGCTTATTATCACGTAACCTGTGTGCCTTATTCTTCCGTTCCGTCTGTAAGTGCCGTGCCCTGCCGTGCTGCTTATCTGTTAGGCATCCCCTGGCCCTCTGCGTCAGGCGGTCCTTCGTTAGTTAACATAGCCATAACTTCTTGGGTCGTAAGACTATACTATTAGTAGAAACCCTACTATGTGATTACTAACTTTGACATCTGTACGCTAACGGTGGGAGGAGGTGGGACAAATCAAGTATATTCATTGCTGGGTTTCTTTCTAAGTATGACGCTAGGATTTATTATATGTTGAGGCCTATATAGCGGGGGCGCGCGTGACAAAGGCTTGCACCCGCGTCATCGTCAGCGTTGTGCTTACAGGGACCCCAAGCCAGGGCTCGCCGCTCCCTGGGCGCGCCTCCCCGGCCCTCGTGCCGGCCGTGATAGTAACGACGGGCGGCACGGCCGTGACCGGGTTCTTGTTGCCGAATGTGGCGCCACCCCACAGCTCCGTGTCCTCAGTATATACGTCGACCACATTGCCGTCTTCGTCGACGGCGATGCGCACGCGCGACTCTGGGTCCCTATCTTCGTAGATCACGTCGCAGGTCCGCCCGTCCACTGGGTCGCCGGCCATGTCGACGAAGAGGAGTTGGTCGTAATCGAGGCGTGCGTCGATGTCGGCGTCATCCTCTCCTCGGAGCCGGTCCTGTTCAAGCTGATCTAGGTCTATGTGGCAGACGGCACCGGGCTGAGAATTGCTACTGCTGCCGCCGCCGTCAACATCGGTGCTGTTGCCTGTATTTTCCGTGACGTTGCCAGCGGCCAGCACTTCCTGCCTTGCCCTCTTCTGGAATATCACGGGTTGGAGGTTGTAAGGCCGGGGATTGCCGAATGGGCCTGGGTCATCACGGTAATTCTGTCTCGGCCAGCCGTAGGCCGCCCCGAACATGCTATCACCCCGATAAGGGCAGTCGTTAGCAAATTTCTTCCTTTTCAAGGGCAGCACTTACGGGTCATTGTCAAGAACACGGAAACCGTGATCCACTATCATTGTGTTGGCTCGGGTCGCGGGCGATCCCTCGAAGAAAGTGAAAGAGGCAAAGCAGGAAGAGCCAGGCGTCTGCGAGTCGACGCCGAAGGCGTCGAGGAAGCGTTTGCCGCTTCCAGAGCCGCGGTTCCCGCCTAGGGCGTAAAACTTCCAGGTCGCGGGCGGCCCGTCGTCATTGATGTGGCACACGCTGTGCCTGTAGCTGGAGCAGGGTCGCCACTGGGCGCTCCCAGGCGTCGTAGTCGCGGCCCTGGGCGCCGTTGGCCAGGCCGTTAACAAGGCGGCAGGCCTGTGGAGCCAGGTTTCGGGACTCGCGAAGGTTGCCCATAGGGAACTCGTCTAGCTGGCATGCCGCAGCCTGATTTGGCCGCGACCCCTGCACTAAGGTGCGGTACTCGGCGCGGCGCTGATTCCGCCACCGACCGTACTGCCGGTTGCTGTCTAAGCCCCGGCCGACCGAGAGCGGCTGGAAGACGGTCCGACCGTTGAGCACCTTGTCGATGGCCCAGCGCTGGTTGTCGCAGATCTCGTCCCAGCCCATGCCGTAGCGGCACGTGTACGTGACGACGCAGTCGCACGAAGTCGTGGTTTGGCCGGGAGGGGCGTTACCGCCGAAGTCGAGCAGCGGCCACTATCCATACGCCGACCGGGTTTCAATCGTTGTCGGACTCCCCGTGTTGGGCTTGGACGGGCTGCCCCCGAATATCCATCCAACAATGCTTCCGAACAGATCAGCAATAAAGCCAATCGCGGCAACAGCACCGGCAACAGCGGCGCAGAAGCCACCCACGATGCTGAGCAGACCCAATGTCTCGATGCTGCCAAACACGGCCAGAGCCGCGCAGAAAGCCGCCGTGCCCAGCGCCCCCCCCTTACCGCGCTTGTGTAGCACCAGACCGTGCTCGCCGTCTCCGTTTCGTCTGCTGATGGCGTTGGTGCCAGTACCGAGGTTGCTCTGGCCGTAGAGCACGAGGTTGCCCGAGTTGGTGATGGAGGAGGGGATGAACCCCTTGCAGCAGTAGGCCTGGTACCCGCCCATGCACGTCAGGTCGCTGACCTGGCCGTCCTCATTGGTCGTGTATGAATTGGTGTTCCGGGCGACGAGCGTCGCGTCCGGGTCCGAGCAGGCGGGCGAGCACGGGAAAGCGACGCCGCGGAAGCCCTCCCACTTGCAGGAGCCCATGGTAGTGCCGGGCGCGCAGCACAGCGTCTGGACTTCGCCTGCACCGCAGACGGCGCCGCGCTGGACGCCGGACGCGGAGCCGCGGGCCTCGGCCACGTCAAAGTAGCCCGTCGTGCATGACCCGCCGCATAGAGACCAGTAGCAGCTCGAGGCGACGGCCTGCCGCCGCGCCTGTTCGGCTGCCCCCTGTTTGTACCGCTGCTTGACCTCGTCCGGCACGCCGTTGGCTTTGCCTATGCCGAGCAGATCATGCATGCTGTCGCCAGCGGTGTTGTCCTGGCCTATCGCCCACTGCATGCGTCACTTCTGTGATCAATAGCTGAATCCATAGATAAGGAGGAAGGGGTTGTCTTGACTCGTCAGGGACACTTACAATCATGATCCCGCCCAGGCAAAGGTTCCTGGCCATAGTCATCTTCTGCTGCATAGTGACGCCGTCGTCGTAGCTGACCCACTGATTCGTGTCCCAAGTCATCCAGCGGACGCCGGCGGATTCGTCGTATGACTCCGTTGCGGTGCCAGACGCCAGAATACGCTTGATCTCGGCATTGGTCAATGTTCCGGACGACCGCGAGCACTCTCCCGGCGAGCCACCGGAGGTAAATTGGCACACGCCGTTGGGGTGGTTACAGGACGGGTCGGCCAGCGTAAACGAGCGGCCGTACCAGCCCAGGCCCAAGGTGACCTTGGACGGGTCGACACCGGCGCACCAGAGCAGGTCTAGCCCCTGGCTGATCTCAGTCATATTTGTGTGGGGTCGTATGTAGGGTCCCGTGAACTGGTTGCTCGAATCCCAGACGCCGTGGATGTCGTAGCTCATGACGTTGAACCAGTCGATGCTGGGCTGCATGGCCATGAGATCAAAGTGTTGCAGGTACCAGAAAGAGGACGGCAACGTGACGCTGATGCCGAGTGAGCCGAGGGACGCCCTCAACTCGGAAAGGAAGATTGGAAAGTTGGCGAAGTCAGCTTCGGTGCCGCCTCGGTCGTCGGCGACGGGATACTCTCAGTCTAGGTCTATGCCGTCGAAGCCGTACGATTGCATGAAGTTGAGCAACGAGCTGATAAAGGCCCTCCGGTTAGCGCCGGACGAGACCATGTTGCTGAAGGCTTTTTGTGTGTTGGGCACGTTTGTGTCGTCGTTGAAAGACCAGCCGCCAACGGCAATCCACGTCTCGAGTCCAGGCTCCTTGGCTTTGAGGGCCGTGAAACGCGAGTAGAGCGAGCCGGCGTTGGCGTCCATGGGACTGAGCTGGAAGGTGATCGGGTCGAAGAAGGCGAACGCAAAGTTGAGATGTGTTAGACTCGTCAAGTCCAGGTCCTCCGGCTCGACGGCGTCGCACGGCTTTGTCGTCGCCCAGCTCTCGTAGTAGGCGATCCGGCGGTTCCCGACAACGCTCCCGCCTTCGCTTGAGCATGACGGAGCAGGCGCCGGCCCGCACCCTCCAAAGCCGGCCTGGCAGCCGTCGCCGCAAAATTTGTCAGTGCTGCCGCCTTCGCGTGAACCGGAACCAGATCAGCTTCATGATTACAGGCTTGTGCCGGGAGAATTATGGCGATGTCAGGGTAGGAAAAGAGCGGAACACGGTAACAAGGCCCGCCACTTACAAAAGCCATACTGGGAGCAGCACACGTTCAGAGGGCACGTTGCCTTACCGGGCTCTGCATATTCGCCGCAAGGAGCTTTGGCGTCGCAGTTACTGATGCAGACATCGGGGCCGCAACTCAAGGGCGCATACGAGCAGACGCCGGTGTTGCTACAACAGGCCCTATTTGTGCAGGGCGCACCAGGAGCACAGACACCCTCGGGAAGTCCATTGGACTGTCTCTTGACAAGAACATCAAAGCTGTTGGGTGTCATGCGATCAAGCTTGGCATCCGGGTTCTCTGACAGAAACCGGATGAGGGGCTCGTTCTTGAACTTGGGTGTCTTGTCGGAGTAAGCTTGGTAGAGAGGTTTCAAGGCGGAGGAGGAGTTCCTAGGCAGGGCAGACGAGTTTCGATGTAATGATGGCTGAGAGCTGTTCCTCGCCTCCCCGGGAGCTTGGGAAGCGCCATGGCGTGCGGGAAGAACAAAGGCGACGAGAGGAACAAATAGAGCGCGCATTGCAGTCTGCTGAGATTGTAGAGGAAACAAATGAGGGATGTCTAGGTAGGTGATGTCTTGATCGTCTACTCTTGCACAGCTGATCACCTGACGATGAACAGGCCCAGACACGGCAAGTCCTTAACTAGAGCAGAAATAGGTGATATTTTGCTGCGGCATCTTCTTATTAATGGCGATCCTGCGACCGTTCATGAGCACAGCCTAATTTTTTTATAAGGTATGGATATGCGATATGGTGTAATGGTTTACTTGTGCTCTTTTGCGAGAACTGATATAGAAGAAGGGGGCGGTATCATTTCGGCCAATTTTGTTTTCGCGCAGGATGGTAATTGGTGGGATGGCGTGTGAATCATCGCTACCAGGAGTGATATACACTACCATTTTCTCATGCTCAGACAATAAACATGCAGGGCAGGAAGTAGTGTGGCCATATTAAGACATCGGTTCCGTATTGGCGGCCTACGTGACTATCCGAATGATCCAAATTTTACGGTCCACGCACTCTGCGCATAGGCGCTAGAGTCTAAAGAGACACCAGATGATCTATCATATTGGTAGATCCGTGTAACCACTGTGATTGCATAGCCCATCAACAAATAAACTTGACTCCTTACGAGTGGTTATGTGAGTCAGGACTGTTTGGGAGCTGATTAACCAGTACTTAGCTGTGATCCTCAAGGACTCACAACCGGGAGAGACTAGACTCAAATTTCTCTCTCTGGACCAAGCGTCAATACCTAATTAGCATGATACGAGCTGATCACAGAATGGGCTTCTCCGTACTGACCTGGGCGGGACTGCTTGGTATTTGGGGAATGGGGACTTCAGCCGACTTCACTCTCTACAAGTACTACGATGCCGAGGCCCTGGTGGCTGGACTGGCTCTAAGTGGGACTTGTCTTGAAGCATTGTAAGTATTACCTCGGTCTTGAATATCAGTCTGGTCACCCGCTGATGATATGACACAGAAATACGACAGTCAAATGCAACGAGACCGCGATTAATCTTCTCAGGGAAGGGGCGGACATTCACTGTAAGCTTGATCAAGCACAGATTACCTGTACAAAGAGTGCTCTTGATGATAACCAAAATTTTAGACTGGAATACTGGCGATGCGCAAAGCCTCTGCTCTGCCGATTGTGTCAATGGTCTCTCGGCCTGGGAGAGCAGGGTGGACAGCGTCTGCGGAGAGGAGACGACGATCCAAAACGGCATTGTCGTCAAGGCCAGAGCGCTCCCGCTGACCTTCACCTACAACGCCGGCCTGGTGTGCACCCGCGATGCGGCGTCGAGCTGGTGCTTTGTGGAATCGCAGACGTGGCGCGGAAGCGACTACATACGTTGGGAACCGACCATGTGCTTCAGCGACGGTGACGACAACAGCACCGTGGCGCCGCAGTGCTCCGATCCGGAATTTGACCTGAACGAGGTCAACAGCAACATGGCGGCCATCAAAAACCTGTACGACAAGGAGTTGGTAAGAGTATCTGATATGAGATCAATAATTGAGATCCGAGAGAGTTTGCTTGCTGACCTAGGTGACTACCAATGCAGTACTGCAGTGACTGCTTCCTTCAGCTGTACCGCAAGCGTCTGTTGAACCCCTGGCTGTCCGTCAACAACTTCACTGACTACTTGATCGATGAGTTTGACGATCTCCAGATTAACTGCTCCACTACTCTGCCTTACAGAACTTCTGCCTCAACTTTGTATATAGGAGATGCGACATCCACTACGACTACCGGGAAAACTGTAACGTACCCGTCCACAACGGCGACGCCAACTTGCATGGGCCAGATGGTGGAACCAATCGAGAATTGGCTCATCTGCAACGACTTGTCCGACACGTTCGTATCCTTTCCCCAATCTACATGCTTATTGTTATCACGGTCAAGGTATATTCTGTACCCAATACGTCTGACTCTCTTTCAGATACCAAATCTCAACTGGAGATGCACGGGTGGCGACCGGGGACATGGACTGCTTTTTCGATCGGCCGGTATGCGTACCTTTCCCGTGCGAGCTTGACACTGTCTGGGATGAGCCGAGCTGGTATGTTGAGAAACTTGGCTAAAGCTGCATTCTGTAAAGTGGTCTTGGTGTGCTGACTACCCATACCAACCAGTGATGAGCTTGCCGAGAGGTACTCCAACTCGACCTACACCGTCACCACAATACAGTTCCTGAGCTGGAACAAGAATATCCAGGGGAGCTGCTCTGGAATCGCCCCGGGCCAGCGCGTGTGCAAAGGTGCGCCGGGCGGTACGTCTCCAAAACCCAATGCGACGATCATTGCACCGGGCGCGACGGGAACGCCGACATACTACGAGGCCGTCAAGCCCGCGCACCCGACACAGAGCGGTACCATCAGCGAGTGTGGCGCCTTCTACCTCGTAGCGGCTGGCGACGACTGCTTCACGGTCACTCAGCGATTCGGCCTCGGCACCGGGAAGCTGTGGGAGTACAACACGTACCTGGACGCGGCGTGTACTAACCTGTGGCTCGGCTACGACGCCTGCGTGGCTCCCGTGACACCCCCGCGGCCCTCAACCGACGGTACCTGCCCGCGTGGCGTCACCTGCGCTGGCACCACCTTTGGAGAGTGCTGCTCGCAGTTCGGCTTCTGCGGCTCTGGGCCCGAGTACTGCGGCGGCGGCGGCGGCGGCCCGCCCGAGACGGCGGATGGCACGTGCGGCCCGGACTACGGCGACACCGTCTGCACGCCGGTGTTTGGGGCATGCTGCAGCATCTACGGCTACTGCGGCTCTGGCTCCGACTTCTGCGGTCCTGGGAACTGCTACTCGGGCGATTGTGACCCGGACGAGGGCGGTCCTTCGACCAACGGTGAGTGCGGGCCTACCAAGGCCGGCAACAAGATCTGCACCGGCACCCAGTTTGGGGCCTGCTGCTCTGTGCATGGATACTGCGGCAACGAGGATGACTACTGCGCGGGGTCAAACTGCCACAGCGGTGTGTGTACGGACTAACGCAGATTCCATACTTTTATTGGAGATGTAGCAATTTAGGCGTGCTGGGACCGGTGGCCAGAAGTGCCCCTACTTAGTTTGCCTCTATACGTCGTAGGGCCCTGCACATTAACATGTACTCCGGACAATACAATGATCGGTTATTTGACTATAAACTTGAAGCCAATTGGGCTATTACTGAGCCGTCACCAACTTGGTGGAATCACATAATCCGTCCCGTCAACCGTAGAGTGTCTAAAGACGTCCAGCCCGCCCTCAACCCCACGCCGCCCGACGGCCCAGACGCCGCGCCGGACAAGGCCCGCCCAGTGGTCCAACAGGCGTTCGAGGCGCTGGGGTCTATGATAGGCGCCGCCGAAGGGCTTATAGCCGTGCTGATACAGACCGTCGACCACGTCGCTGTCCACCTCGGACCCGTCGCTCTTGCGCGCCGCGATGGCGAATGGCAGTAGCAAACGGAAACCCTCCTCGGCACAGTCTAGTTCCCGCCCACGCGCGAGGCCCTCAGTGTACACGCCGGCAGGCGCGCTGGACGGGAGGATGCGCGCAGCCTCGTCGTCATCGTCGACGTCCAGGCGGGCGTATGGTTGCGCTGCCGCGAAGGAGGGTCCGTCGGCGGGGGGCAGGGAGAATCCTGGGGCGATGCTGCAAATGCGCGGCGGGCGGCGAGCGAGACGGAGAAAATCGCGCGCGAATGAGGGGTTTGGAATATTGGCCGTATCCGGGGCCACGGGCGTGAGCAGCGGATCGTGGCGGTCATCATCATCATCGTCGACCATGACGGTGCCCTGGCCCTGGCGCTCTTCTATGTCGCCGCAAAGGCGATCCCAGGCCGCGACACAGGCAGCAACCTGGCCATCGCCGTAAGGCCGCCACTCCCAGGGCCCAACCTTCTCGCTGCCGTACAGGCCGGCTGGGGCGGGTGAGGCGATAACCTTGCCGAGGCGGATTAGCTCGACCCAGTTGGACAAGACGGTCTCAAGCGGGTGCCAATTAGTCGGGTGCTCGTCTACGGGCAGGGCATAACCCATGTCGTCTATGTGCATGAAGAACGCGGCGACGTGGCGGCCCTGGTGGTAGATGAGGCCGCCGCCGGACTCGCCGCCGGACTCGATGACAGGGAGGTAAAGGCGCAAGAGACTGTCCTCGGGCTCCGAGTATAGGCTTGCGAGATCGTTGTCAAAGAGGCCATCCAAGTCGTTATCAGCGGCCGTGTCGGGGAAGCTGTGGGCGAAGTAGAAGAACGGGAACGTGGGCGTGCGGGCTGCGGCGAGGAAGGCAGCCACGGAGGGATGCAGCCTTGAGATGATGCCCGAGGCTGCGGCGCCGTGCGTGCTTATGAAGGTGTCTTCGCGGTTAACTGCTGGATCGAGGTCATCTTCGACTGCCAAGCGGTAGTCGACGAGGTAGTTATGAAGGGCGGCGCATCGCGTGTGGTCCATTCTCTCAAGATCAGTTTGAGGTGGATTAGTAGCCGTAACGATCTGATCCTCTATGCTAGCAGTACTTCTGCTGCTGCCGCTTTCTGCTAATATGTTATTTATTAGACGCTTACTTACAGCCTTTACGTAATACAGAGGGTGTAATGTTATGTACTAGTATTAATAGAAGAGTAAGCATAACTTATAGTTATAGGGACTATATTGTAAGGGTGCGATCGGTCGGCGACCGGTCGGCAGGCCTTATAAGGGCATGTGTGGTGCAGTGCTGGCACTAAGTGCCAGAACTGCTTGATCTTTGGGTCTATTAGCTGAGTTAGCACACCACCTGATTCTTTACACATACTAAGAGCTATAGTCTTTCTACTATAGGTTTTAATACTATCTAAGGCGCCCTTAGACTTAATTTAACCTAACTACTCTATTTTATAGATACGTTAAAGATACTATAACTTATACTACTACACTAATAATTATCCTACTAAGCAGCTTATTACGTTATGAAACAATACCGTTAGTAACTAGGTAGTAACTAATGCTTATATATCTTATAACACACCCCTTAGTTTTACACCCTTTTACCTAGGTAGTGTAGAACTACCTAAAACGCTTTATAACCTTCTGATTAGGTATATCTTACTAAAATTTAGGTGGTTTATAAGGTATAGACTACAGGCTGTAAAACGTCTAGGGGCCTATAGGAATTAAACCTATAGTGTTTTTATAAGACTTTAAGCTTATTACTATAAGTAAGTACTAATACTATTATAGTACTAAGTAGGTAGAAGCTAGGCTTATAACTATCACGTTATAAAACGATACTGTTAGTAACTAGGCAGTAACTAACGCTTATATATCTTATGACACAGCTTAACCTAGATATTTATACCTAAATTCGTCCGCTACGTAATAGTAATCTAACATAAAGAGAGTGGGGATAAATAGAATTATTATCCCTCTAGTTTCTTAGAAGAGGGACAAATTAAAGGCTATTAGCCTTGTAACTGAGACATGATGACTTGTAGACAAACGAAAACGGTCATGTAATTCGCCGGCGTGTTAGAGCTGGAACAAGAAAAGGTGTAAACGTCATTGTGGCTTCGCACATTTTAGCACCCTTGTCCCCTTCCTCTTTCCGTCGCCCTCGGGACTTAGTCGTCCAGACGAATATCTATATCTCTTCTCCCTATCCATACATAACTTCAATCATAACATCCGGAGTATCGCCAGCCAAGTAGCCCTCATCCGACATCTTTCTTAAAACGGGCGAATCCTCTACTTAATCTCTTTGTAACGTGCCTCACATGAACATGTTGAACGGCAGCGACCTCGGGGTGCGGGTTCGGATCTTGTACAAGGAGTCGGTCGACACTATGCGCAGCTGGTTCACTGAAAACCAGCCAGGCGAATCGTATGTTCCCTTAATCGACGAGGAGCAAGCGGAATCTTCGATGGGACTGCCAGTCAGCAAGAAGCACTCACCCGGCGCTTGGAATTTCTACAGAGGCTGGCACGCCAAAGACACCGCTCGACGTGTCTTCTGGGTCATGATGCCGTCGTTCCTCGCTCGCGCGTTGGGCCACGCGGACGATGACTCGGTGATCCCGGCGGCCAGCGAAACATCATACCTGAACGGCCTCCGCGGCGTTGCGTCGCTCATTGTAGCTCTTCAGCATACTATAGATGCAGACGTGAGTGATCTCTGATATACCACCATGGTCCCTTTGGTCCTTTCTTTCCTTGCACGGGGCCAGCCCAGTAGCCACTGAAATCCGTAGTTCTGTTGGCTTTCTGCAAGTACAGGAGCAAATTTGATCTGCTTCTTCCACGAGAAACCCTGACTGACAAGCTTGCGTGTAGTACCCGTTGATTCATCACGCCTGGGGCGACGGAGACGAGAACCACAGCCTGCTTCAGCTCCCGCTCGTCCGCATCGTTCACTCCGGAATCTTCATGGTCTGCATCTTCTTCATTATCAGCGGCTTCGCGCTTACGTACAGCCCCCTGAAGAAGTCCCACGCGGGGCAAGGCGCCGCCGCTGTCAGCTCTCTCCCGTCAAGCGTCTTCCGCCGCCCGTTCCGGCTCTTCATCCCTCTCATTCCTGTTCTCGCCGTGTCAACTCTACTCGTTTACTTCCACGCTTTCTACAAACTTTTCGAAAACACACCCATGCAGCCCGTGGCCACCGGCCTCTGGGGCCACATTTACTACGTCTACAGCTCCCTACACATGATCATCACGTCCGGCACCAACGACACCGTGATGCCGCAGGGCTGGACGCTGTCGGCCGAGTATCAGGGATCTCTCCTCGTGTTCCTGTGTTGCATGGCCTTCGCACAGGCCCACGCCCTGGTGCGGATCTCCTTTGTGTTCTCGCTTCTCATATTCTACTTCAATCAAGGCGCTTGGCCGCAATGCCTTTTCCTGACGGGTATGCTGCTTGCCGACGTCCGTCACGGACGGGAGAGACTACCAAGCCTGCCAGGTCCGGCACGTATGGTTGTCACTGTCGCATTGTGTATATTGCTTATCATTGGCCTCTTCTTGGGTGGTTGGCCGGCACTCGGCAACGGATGGGCGGGCGCCGGGTGGTCCTCCCTCACCTGGCTATCTACATTTGGCGTTCACCCGTTACGCTACTTTACATCCGTTGGGGCTGTAGCGGTCTTGGTTGCGCTTGAGAACTTGCCAGCCCTGCAACGCGGCTTCAATACGCGGTTGGCGCTGTACCTAGGCGAGGTCAGCTACAGTGTGTACCTAGTCCACTGGGTTGCTGGTAAATGCTTCCTCACCGCGGGTCTCAAGTACTGGATGGTACGCAAAGGTTATAGCCTAGCCATCTCCTTCTCGATTAGCTTTGTTATCACGATGTTGCTCACTATATGGGTTGCAGACGTACACTGGAGGCTTGTTGACGTAAAGTCTGTGCAGTTTGCGCACTGGTTAAGTAAGAAGTGTGGTATTCAGAGGTAGGATCATAGACACAAGCTAAGGGCCTGTTTTTTAAATTCTCAAACTTAGAAATGCTTTGCAGTCGCTCGTTGGCTAGATGCTGCTGTGTACTAGGGACAATTATGAAAATAAGGATATTTACTGCATTACCTATGCTACTGCTGACGCCTATCATTACCTAATATATTGTAGAACATATATAAGAAAGCATCTAAGTCTCTTTCCCTAGAATGTATGACCGAAACACAGCTTTAAGCGACCTCTATGATTCGATCGTAAATCGCGTTATGTATTGATTGGCATTCTATCTCGCTTTCGAAGAGACATGACTGATCGTCAACCTAGTTGAAATGCAGCTGAGTTCCAAAGAAGATGCATGTGTAGATACCCGCATAGCTACATGTCATAGATGGAGTTTCTCTGGTTGCATGCTCGAAGCTTAGACAATCGTGGCGCAGAAAGCAGATACGTGCTGCTCAGCTCAGGTGAGACTTAGTAGGCCATTCCAACTTCAATTAATGCAAAACAGATGACAGTTTCACATCCTTAGTGCTAACCTGTTACTGTTCTACTGCTGCCAGCCTTTAATAATATGACACGTTAAAGATGATGTCAGCATTTATGTTTTTGGCAGGGTGTCTTAGCTTCTGTCTTAAAAAGGGGCTGCGCTGAGGAAGGAAATTCGCTTCTGCTGTGGATGAAGTTTAGCTCCTTGCGACACTCCAGAGAAAAAGTAGAGCCCCCCTACGGCCCGGACCCCGTCGGGTTAGGGTCAGGCCAGGCTGGGGATGAGGGGGTTATTAAAGTATGGGCAACAAATGGGCCACGAAGTAGGGCGCCGGCCGCACCCGTGGGGAAAATGCCGGGCGCATTTCGGCTATAGGTAATCCCCACTCCAAATAAGGAAAAACAATAACGCGTGCATTTAGCCTTAGGCAATTAGAAATAAGGGTACTTTTAGGCCTAAATACACACATATATATATTAACAAATTAAATAAGGTTAATTATTATATATACGTACTTTAATAATTCATAGTCTAAACTATAAAGTACTAATTAATATTACTAGAAGTAATATATAGCTTATATATAATATATATATTATTAACTAACGTATATATATAGTAAGTAGCTTATTATAGTAAGTAGCCTACTTTCTTATTATATATTAAAAGCTACTTCTGTTAAATTATAGGGATTATAATAGTTAGTTATGTGTATATTTATGTGTTATATATGTGTATGTATCTAGCTATTCGTATAGAAATCTAGAAATAAGGCTATCCCCTTATAATAAAATCCTAGTAAATCTATAGCCTCTAATTAGTCTAAAACCTTAGGTATCTACTGTATATATAGGGCTAATTACCTATATATTCCCTAGCTAATTACCGTATTATTTCTACGTATTTAATACACCCCCTTAGGGCTACTTAGTATTTAGGTAGTAATTTATCTACTTATATACTAAGGCAGGCCTAAAAACTAAATATATAGCGTAATTACGCCTTAATATCCTATATATCCTTACTTTCTATAGCCTTATATAGCCTTACTTTATTATTAGCTAATTTATATATATAATTAGCCTTAAGCCTTATATAGTAGTTACTTATATTTATTTACTATATAAATATAGTAAAAGGCTACTAAGATAGTACTTTTATTATCCTATTAGTTATTATCTTAGCTAACCTTTAGTACTCTATAATAATCCTTCCTTTTATAACTTCTTACTATAGCTAGTAGTTATAAATATCTATATAGTAGAGCTTTTTTTATAACTAGACTATCTCTATAGTAACTAGACGTATTATTTATATATTATTATAATTAATATAAATTATTAGTCTCTTTATAGTAGATTAGCTAGCCTTATTCCTTAATATCTCTATTAATTAGGCTGTATTACTTAGTTTTCTAGGTAAGTCTATCCTTAAGGCTATTAAAAGCGTATAGGGTGTAGTTTAGGACTTAGGTTGTAGTAGAGCTATACAAAAGGACATAATAATACTATACTACTCTAAGTAACTTAGGTTTTATATCTAATCTAACGTAAGGAGGTATAATCTGTTTAGAGCTTTTAAGGTTTAAACAGATATATTATCCTCTAATTAGACATAGTAAAGATCTTATTAGAAGTAAGAGTATTCTCTAATACTCCTATACTTCTTCATCTTATATTTCCTCTATTATAGAGATTTATATATAAGATATATATATATATATAATCTACTTAACTAGTAGATTAATATATATATTAATTACGTAAGCAGGTGATTACGTAATTACAGCCTGATGCTAGAAGATTCTATAAGGAGTAAGATTAGCTTTACTACTCCTCTCTCTAACTATCTAGGTTATCTCTTTAAGTTAGGGTTATTTAGTTAGGGTTAAGTTCTTATGCGTTATCTAGGTTAATTTCTAAGCAGCTTACGTAAGTATAGAATATTCTAGTAAGCTAGATACAGTTATATAAGGATAGGAATCTCCTATATTCTAAACTACTGTCTTTCTCTCTAAGTAAGTAACATCTATAGTAATAATCTAACTACTATACTCTCTTTATATCTTCTATCCTTTTATACCCCTTATATTCTATATATCTCTACCCCTATTATCTTATATTCTTACTTCTATAGGATATACTCTTATATAGGATATATACTATCCTATATATCTTTACCTATTATTCTAAGAGATCTCCTTATTACCTAAGTTACTATACTAAACTATATTAATAAGGGTATAAGGCTCTAGTTTAGAGTATAATTTTTAAAAGACAAATAAGTATATAAAGGAGTACTTACGTTTATCTAATCTAAGGTATACTATATCTATCTAATTATACTCTCTTAATAAATACTTAGAAGAAAAATAAAGAAAAGAAATCTCTATTTATTAACTTCTAAATAGTAAATACTATAACCCTAGCCTTACTCTAATTATCCCTTAGTTCTTTTTATAATCCTCTAATTATAGAAGAACTACTAAGTATATACTTATTTAGACCTTATCTTAGTTATACCTATATCTATTAATTATCCTCTTTATTCTTATTATCCTCTATATCTCTATTATTTACCTTATCTTATTCTTCTCCTATATCTTATTATTTCTATCCTTTTTATCCCTTAGGCTAAGCTAGTAGAAACTAAGGCGTACACGTTTAGGTAGTAAATACTACTTTAGTAATAAAGTTATTAAAATAATCTACCTACTTATAATATCTATACTCTAGAATACCCTTCTTCTAATTATAATATATATCTCTATACTACTTTAGAATATCCTTATAGTATTAGGTATATTATATATAATTAGCTTCTTAAGTTTCCTAAGTATACTATTTAAATAATAGGAGAGAGTCTTAAACCTTTATCTAACCTTCTTTTACGCCTAGTATAGGTAGTTTAGGTAAAGTATATTTATCTACTTTAATATATCTAATCTTCTTTAGGCTTTAGTATTATAATAGTATATCTCTAGGAATTAAAAGTCTAGATAGTAAGTAAGAGAGCTTAAAGCTTAGTATAGTAAGAGCTTTAGTAAGAGGGCTAGGTTATATAGTATAGTCTTCTTAGGTAAGGAGTTATTTTTATCTTCTATTTAGAGGCGTTTAGAGTAGTAATATAGTATTTATATTTTCTTTTAGCTAGGTAACCTCTAATAGTAAGCTTAATATTATAGCTTTATTCTTATAGTCTAGAAAGGAGGACTTATCCTAATACCTATATTTCTAAAGGTTAAGTAGTTAGGGGGTAGAGAGGTAGTTCTCTAAATACTATATAGGGGTGTAATTAGAGTCTTTAAGGTTTATAGGATTATAAATTACGCTTATAAGGGACTAGCTTTACTTCTTCTAGCTTTACTTAAGTTAGTTATATTAGTAGTAAGCTTCCTCTAATATTCCTTTAGGAACTAGTCTTATATCCTTATATTAATATCTACTAGAAATATAAAACTTAGTACTAATCTACCTAATTTACTAATGTTAGACTTTTTTACTATAGTCTAGGTTCTAAGACTCCTTAATATCCTACTTATTTATACTAGTTAGGTATAGTAATCTAGACCTAAGTATTAATCTAAACTACTAAGTAATATAAAGTCTATACTCCTAACTACTAGTCTACTAAAATATATCTACTATATATATACTAGTATTAATTAACTAAGTAATATATATTAGTATATTAAGCTTATAGTAAAACTTCCTTAAAGCTCTAATATTATTAATAAAGAGAGCCTCTAAATAACTACTAGACTATATAGGATTATACTAGTATACTATACTATCCCTCTAATCTATAATTATACCTATAAAGTATTTATATTAGGCTAAGAATAAAGGGAAGATAACTAAATTAGCCTCTTTTTATATTATATTATAGATTTCCTTAGTTAGTATTACTAACTTAGGCTTTTAGTTATTATTTAAATAGCTTTCTTAGTATAGGGGGATAATAGTAATTTATCTTTTTACTTTTAGACCTTAAGCTATAATAACTATTACTATTATAATTTTATCCCTAGTAATCTACTACTTAGATTATATATATTCTTATAAGTTATAATAGTTACTAAGTACTATTTAGGCTTATTTATATTTTATATCCTCCTATTATTTATATTTATTTAGTCCTTAGAATACTAAGTTAAATTAGCTTAGGAACTAATTAGTATCTTCCTATATAAGCTAATTAGGGAACTAAGTATTAGAAGGTATTAGGAATAGTTTTTATATTAAAATCTAAGTAGGGTATACTACTATCTTACTAGTAAAGTAAATATAAGCTTTTAGGTTATAAAACTAAGATTCTTAGGGCTTAAGTTCTTTAGTAGGAGGTATATATCTAAATAAGATAATTTAGTTCTTATTCTAAGTACTATAGTAGAATTAGCTATTCTTCTAGAGGTCTTAGTAGGTATAGACGTCTTAGATTTATAAAAGGCCTATTACGTAAGTAAGAGAGGAAGAAGCTAATAAGGATACTATTATTATCTATTTAGAGGTATTATTAATATATATACTCTAAAGAGAAAAAATATAATAAGAGAAGAAGTATTACTATATCTAAATAAAAAACTTAATATATGTTTTTATTATTATTAGTAAAGGGAAGAAAAGAGTTAAGGAGTAAGGGTAAAAAAAGGCCTTTAAATAGGTTTCTAAGAAGAAGGGTTATAAGTTATAGCTTAGTAGCTATAGTAAGAGTATCTAATCTAAGGAAGGAAGGAGTAAATATAGTAGAAGAGAGTAATAAGATATTTATAAGGTAAAGGAGGGGGGTAAAAGGTTAAAAAAAGGTAAATAAAGGTAAGGGTTAAATAAGGTTAAGTTAAAAGGTAAATAAAGTCTAAAGCTTTAATAGGTTTCCTCCCTTAGTTATTTTTAAAAAGAGTAGCCCTTATTACTTAAAGGAAGATCCTAAAGGTAAGAAGGTAAAGGTATCTAAAGCTTTTATTTAAAGCCTTAGTAACTTTATCTTATAGGTAAATTATAGTAGAGGTTATTAATAATTTATAATAGTAATAAAGTTAAAGGGTATATTAAAGCTATACCTTTAAATAGTAAATACCTTTTAGTTAGTTTACTTTTTTTATCTCTAAATTACTATTCTTTTTATCTTAGTAACTATTTAGACCTTTTTTTTATTACTATAAAAGTAACTATTTTTTCTACCTATAAGGTTTTCTTTTTTTCTCTTTTTTACCTACCTATATTAGAAACTAATATTATTACTACCTTAGCTTTTTTAGACCTATACTCTTAACTTTTTATTATTTTCTTTTCTTAACTTTTTAGAATATTTTTCTCTATTAATAAATACTAGCTTAATAACTACCTATAGTAACCTATTAATCCTTAGTTTTTTTTAATACCTCTTCTTTTAAAAAAGGAGGCTAAGGCTTTTAAAGGTACTAAGTTATATATAGTAATACCTACCTATCTTAATATAAGTTTCCCTAATAATATCTTTAAGGTCTTTCTATCTCTAATATAAGGTCTAAATAGTTCCTTAAGACTACTATATAGGTTAATTATCTATCCCCCTTTAGCTAATTATACTTTAAATTCTAAATTTATAACCCTTACTCTAATTAATCTCTTAAAGAAGCTACTATAGTCTTCTAATAGGTACTCCTTAATACTACTATTATTTAGAGTATTCTTAATACTTTTAGAAATAATAGTTATAAGTTTTAGTAGGCTATTTATATTAGTAAGGAGGTAGGATCCTACTTTAGGTCTTTCTCTTAGTACCTTATATAATACGCCTTAGCTATAAATTCCCTACTAATATAAATATTTAGTATATAAAATATAGTTCTATATAATTACTATATTTAAAACTTTTAAAAGTTTATTAGTATAAAGCCTAGTTAGGTATAAAGTATAATACTATATTATAACTATATTTCTTTACTTTAGGTATTTTATAACTACTATAGAAACTATATATTCTTAAAAGCTAAAAATAAGAAGTATAACTTTTAGGAGAATAAGGGTTATTAGGGTTATACTAATCTATTTAGTAGCCCTAATTAGTACTCTCTTACTAATCTAGCTTATTATTAGTATTTAAGTAGTAAGGGGCTAGTATTACTAGTACCTCTAAATAGTCTATTATCTAAAGCTATAAACTATTTCTATCTTTATAGCTTTTAAAATTATACTAATACTTTAATTACTATACTTAGCTTATCTAAATAGACTAATAGTATTATATCTATTTTAGAGATATCTAACTAGTTAGATATTAAGTACTAAAAGATAGGAAGTATTATTATACTGTTGTGATATTAACTATTGTGGATCCTATTGGACTTATTAGGCGTAACCCTAATAACCGGCTGTAGATTAACTATTAATCTGTTAGTAGATCTACTATAGATTTAGGGGTTATTTACCTAACTATTTATAGTAGAACCTATAATAATTCTCTTTTAGTTATGTATAATTAAACTATGGTATTTACCTCTATTATTTGTTACTTACCTATTAATACGTATGGTTAACTATATTACCTACCTAGTAATATACTAATACTGATTAGTAGTTGATTTTCACTACTATAGTAGTTATCTTTATTAATTCCTACTTCTACGTGCGAATCCTATAGATTAGTAAGGTATTAACAACAGAAGAGACAAATTAATTATAACTAAACATACGTTTAACTACATCCCTCCTATAGAAGCAATTAATCTATGCTTATTACTACAATACTAAGGAATTTAACTGTTAAATAGGGTTCTTTACCCTACTTATGCTCTATTTAATATAGTATTATATGGCTGATTGAAGGATAATAGAGTAGGTTATATACTAGCATAATTAAAAGTTACCTAAGATATGCGGCCATCCTGTGAATAAACCTGACTTTGTCGTGCTTTAAGAAGTCACCTCTTAACTATAAAAAACACCTTACTTTACATACTAACCGCCAAGAAGCACCATGTATACCCTATGTAAAGAAAAGGCCTAATCTAATAGGTACTATAAGTATTATACTAAGAAGGCTTAAATTGATAAGTAATAAGTAACTATATGAAGAAAGGCTTAACCTAATAAGTAAGTAAAATACCACATAAGGAAGGCTTATTTTAATAAGCGATTTTTTTTCCCTATCTACTATATAAAGAAAGGCTTAATCTAATAAGCAATAAGTACTACGCAAAGGCTTACTTTAATAAGTAATAAGATCCTACTATAAGTATAAGGCGAAGTTATAAATTAACATAAAAGTGCTATAAATATCCTATATAAGTTGTTTGCTGCCTATACTACTAGTGGTAAATCCTCTAATATATAGATATGCCTTCTAGCCTACTAGAAGAAACGCATGTGTTTAAGGGGTAGTTAGGCTAATAGAGGGTAGTAATAATAACGCTAGAAGAAGAGGTTAACTAGATTTACTAGCATACTAAGGAGGCTAAGGTAATGACGTAAGAGAAGGATGAGATATATGTAATATAGAAGGAAGATATACTAGAAGCTAGAGATCTTATAGATCTATACCCTATACTAAAGAACTACGTAAAATATGTTAATCCACACGTATAGGGTACTATTAATATTAAGGAATTACCCTACGACCTTAGCCTAACCTAACGCGCCTACATATTAGATACTATAGTAGTCTACTTTATAACTAAGGCCTAGTATAAAGATTTTTCCTCCTACTAACTATAGAAGGAAGCCTATAAAGAGTTTTATAGCTAGGAGGTAAAAGACTATAAAAGCCTTAAGAAAACTATCCTTATTAACTTCTATAATTTCCTAGTAGACAATAGTATATAGGTAGAATTATACTAATAAAAGATTACTCTATATATTTATAAAGTAATTAAGGCTAATAAGATATATATATAGACTAAGTAAGAGATTAAAAGAATAGTAAAAACTAGTAAGTAATTTAAGGCCTAAATTACTAATCCTAAGGTTATTAATATTATAATAGATAGATTAGTCCTTTTATTACTAAGATATAGGCACCTACTAATAACTAGCTGTAAAGTAACTACTAAACCTAAAGTATATAAATAGCGTAAAGATACCTAAATTTAATAGGCTTCTTTCTATTATAACCTATTGTTTAAGTTGCTGCTACTATTAAGTAAAAACTCCACCTAGGCAAGCCTAATCCTAATAACAGTTATAGTTAAGAGATTATAAGACTATAAATCTACTATGCTAACTGCTTAATTTAATAGTAGAATAGTACTAAGTAATAGCCTAACTTTATAATAATTAACTAATCTTATTAAGCTTTACTTTAATAATCTTATGTTAAAGTATATAGGTAGTTAATATAAGATAATTAATTTAAAGCTTCCTACCTTCTATAAGCTTTATAACTATGTTAGAATCCCTACTAGTAGATATAGGGCTATAGTAATAATAATGTTAAGTAGTAATACCTAAGAGTATTACTCTATTAATCTCTATAGATTTACTAGTAATTTTAACATGCTAATAGTAAATATTAAATTAGAATTTAAAGGCGATAAGGTCTATAGTACTAGGATTATAGAGCTATACTATATTACCTTTAAATCTATTATGTGTGACTACCTAGGGAAAAGTAAATATAAAACCCTTAATCTACTTATTAAGAAGGTTACCTAGCTAGTATATGCTATAACCTATAATAGTATACTAAAAGATAAGGAATACTATAATACCCTTATTAACTATTGCTAAGGAGTACCTAAGTATGCTATAGTATTACTTAGCCTACCTGTAATATATAACATACTCTGTATATAGCTATGTAATAGCATAGCTAACGCCATACTTTTCTATAAACTATAGGCCTAGTACTATACTAAAGAATACCCTAGTGATAATAAGTAATACTAGGTTAACTATAAGTATAATAGTAACTATAGCTGTTACTTATAGCTGAAAACAGACCTGCTGCGTGGAGACCTAAGAAATAGGGGTAACTTTATAGCTAAGAGGTGCTTTGTCTATAGGAAACCTAGATGCTAGTTAACTAAGCATACTAAAGAGGAATGCTAATCCTCTTTCTAGTGGTATAAAAGCATGTACTTAATAGATATTTTACTATTAATGTTTAACTACTTTCTGCTTAACTATAAGGGGATAGAGAGTACTATTGACTTTAAAGGAGCTAAGGATAAACATAAGCTAGAGGATAGTAACAGCCCCTTTAATAGTAATACCTTCTTTATATCTATAGCCTTTTATAGTAAAGATAGTATTAATAGCTAGAAAGTATTTACTTAACTATATAACTAGGCTATACTCTACGTAATTATAAAGGATAATCTATATAAAGAGGAGACTACTAAGGAAAAACCTACTACTAATAAGGTATTTACCTTTAATAACTAATACTCTACTATAACTTTCTAGGGTATTATACTAGATATAGGGGTAGTAAGAGTATCTATAGTTATTTAGTAGTAATACGCTATGTTAAAAAGGCACCTTAACTATAAGCTTCTACTAGATATATTACATACTGGTGAAGTAATAATTTACTTTAGTAGTAGTAATTACTTTAAGTTAATAGGTACTATAGAAGTCCCTATGCCTATAGGGAATCTTACCTTCTATATAATAGACTCTAATACCCTATTCCTCTTTTGCTTGAAGGATATAGATTACTATAGAGTGAAATTTAATAATCTTATGAATATGCTAGTAAAGGGTGATATAATTATACCTGTTATGTAGAAATAGGGCTACATATGGATGCTACTAGAGTAACCTAAGCGTACTATTACCTAATACTACCTAACTAATAGTGAATTATAGTAAATACACCACTAATTTAGCCACCCCTTAGTTTAGCGCCTTTATAAGGTACTCTAACATGCTGGCTATAAGATGGTAATCTCTAATATTAAGGAGATTAATAAGTTTTGCTATAGCTGCTAGTTGAATTTAAAGGTGCTAGGAAGGTTTAAATTCACCCTTTATAATAACTATAAGTTTAACTATAAGATTATTATTAATATTATATATCTTAATAGTAATAAGCCGGTTTTATATGTTATAGATATAGTAACTACTTTTAATGCTATAAGATTCCTTTAAGCTGTTACTATAGAATATATATAGGAAGTACTATAAATATACTAGATTAACGTATATCTTAGCCTACTAGATTAGATTATTACTAATATAGGCCTTAATTTCTATATAGCTAAGTTTAAGCATGCCGCCTGTGTGTTATCTATTAATATTAAGGAGATACCTATTAAGGCCTATAATAGTATTAGAAAGGTTAAATATTATTACGCTATACTCTACTAAGTATATAAGATATTCTGTGTAGAAACTAATATAGAACCTAAAGTTATGCTCTAAATAGTAGTAAAAGTAGTAAATAATACTACTAGCTTAAATGGCCTTATGTTAACCCTATTAGTCTTTAGAGCATACCTATAAATTAATAATAATTTACTACTAATACTATTAACTACTAAAAGGGTAGAGATAATATAAAAAGCTATAGAGGAAATATAGTAAAGTCATACTAAGAGATAGGTAAATAACACACTAGTAACGCATAATAGCCTAGATACTATAGCTACTACTATACTACCTCTTTAATCTCTAGTCTACATATAGTAAGAAAAGAATAGCTAGTAGGGCCTATTCTAATTACTCTCTAATAATAGTACTACTTATATAGTTAAATTACTATAAGGCCTATAGAATTTCTATATTACTATAGTAAAGCCCTACTACTAATATAAGGAGGATCCTAATAATACTATGTAAGCATAACATACTAGTACTACTGCCCTACCCTCTAAGCTTCTTAATAGGTAAGGAGGTAAAATACATAAAGGTATTATAGTTGCTATAGAACAGCCATAGCGATAGCACTATGGCTGCCTATAAAAGAACCTAGTAGAGATATTTACTACTAAGACTAATCTATTAATAGCTAACTACTTTACAGTAAAAGAGGACGCTAACTACATACTTACTATTAAACTCTATAAGAAAGGCGTAATAACTACGCCTAGCAAACTATTTAAATAATCTAACTGCTAAGAGATTAAGGGATTAATAGCCTAGGGTGTGTTCTATATTATCTAGTATAATAAAAAACACTATAGAGGTATCTATGTGTTTAAGTTGCGATTAGTATGCAAAATTAAGGGTAAAAATAAGATCCTATATAAGAAGTTAAGACTTATTATCTAAGGGTATACTAATAATAGGAAGGCTATAATACTTACCTAGTTACTAACTATCTAATATATAGCCTAATGCTTAATCCTTACTATTACCCTATTGTTGTTACTTAAAAACTACCTTTTATGGCTACGTAATATAACATAGGTATATACGTAATTAGTAATACTACTTAACTATATAATTCTTATAAGACTACCTGTTAAGATCTAATACCTTTATAATACTAACGTAATAATAAAGGTTAAGTAACTATTATATGGCATACCTAAGGCTAGAACCTACTAGTAGGTAACTTATAATAACTACTATAGAAAAGCCCTCTAGATAGATACTTTAACCTTTAACCCTTACCTACTTATTTTAGTATAAAATAATAAAGATTTTATACTAATTAGCATATAGACTAATAATACTATTAGCCTTATAGATAAATTATTTTCTAACTATAAGGATACTAAGTTAATAAAAGTAACCTTTATGGTGAAGCTAAAGTAATTCCTTAAGCCTAGTAAACCTATTACCTTCAATAGTAGCATGCTTTCTCTTAATAATAATAGTAATATTTACCTCTACTAGAAGGGATAAGGTAAGTAACTATAGCCTATTAACCCTAATTTACTGGAATCACACTAGTAGTACGTTAAGTAGCATGCCTATAGCGCGTATATTACCTTAATCTACTAGCCTGAGGCATGCTTTAACTACTCTATTACTACCTAGTACTAATTACTAGATATAAGTAATATTAAAGAGCTTAACTAATAAATTAAGTAGTAAATAAAGAACCCTAACTAAGGCCTTGTTTCTAACTACTTAACCTTATAACTATAAAGCTCTTTATCTTTGTTAATAGATTATTTGCTAATAATAGTAATCTCACCTTATAGCTTAGATTTATTATTATTCTTGTAAACAAGTAACATAGTAAAGACAATACTACTATAAAAACCCCTAACGATACTAGTGAATTTACTATTAAAGGGAATATTGTCTACTTTAGCTTAATAAAGTATTAGAGGGTTATATAGAGCGTGTTAGCCTCTGAGATCTACGTGATGGTTGCTGGCGCTAATATTGCCTACGTAATAACTACTATACTGGTAATAGTTACTAACCGCCTTAAATACCTATAAATCCTAATAGTTATATATACTAACTCCTACTCCCTTTATAAGTATCTTATAAAACTTAGTACTATAAAGGAGAAACACCTTATAATTAATATAATAGTGTTATAGTAGTTATATAAGCGCTAGGAGATATATAAGATTTGATGGATCTATAGTAATAATAACCTAGCGGATGGATTTACAAAGTTATCGCCTAATAAGGTGCTAGAGGAGCTTGTTAGTAATGGTATAGTGAGGATATAGATGAATAGATAGGTTTTATGTACGTAACGGATTTATTATATAAAAAAGAATATAATACTTTTGGATTTTTGTTTTTATTGTGTTTTTAGGCCCTTTATAGTTAACTAGTAAAGTGCTATAAATCTATAGCAAATTTCTCCTTAAGAGAAAGTTACTAGTGTTGTGATATTAACTATTATGGATCCTATTAGACTTATCGGGTGTAACCCTAATAACTAGCTGCGGATTAACTATTAATCTGTTAGTAGATCTACTATAGATTTAGGGGTTATTTACCTAACTATTTATGATAGAACCTATAATAATTCTCTTCTAGTTACGTATAATTAAACCATAGTATTTACCCCTATTATTTGTTACTTGCCTATTAATATGTATGGTTAACTGTATTACCTACCTAGTAATATACTAATATATACCCTTTAGGAATAAGGTTTTAGTTCCTCCTTTAACTATTAAGACCTTTAAATAGCTATTAAATATATCTAAAGGTTTATTAGTTACTACTTAATCTACTATATAAGGTACCCCTCTATAGTCCTTAATAAGGTTTTTAAGCTAGAATAGTTTTAGTAATAAGGAGGTAAGTAAAGATAGTAGTAGTACTAGTTTCTAATAGTAATTAGTAGTTCTTTAATAGTATTATATAATTAGTTAGTTTATAGTAGTTTAAAATCCTCTAATCTAAGTTATCTTCTTTTTTTATAATATAATTTCCTTACGTATTTTTAGCTCCCTATCCTTTATTCCCTATATTATTCTTTTATAAAGAATAATATATATATTAAAAGAGGTAAAAATATAAGTTTACTAAAATTTAGATAAAAAGGAAATTTAATAATAGGTACTCTAAATAAGGATAAAGGAAATTAAAATAGGATTAAAAGGGTAGTTAAAGCTAGTTAGTAAAAAAAGTCCCTAATATCTACTAGGATATTACCTTAAATAGTATTTTTATCTATTAGGTAAAAGATACTATTAGTACTTATATAATACTTCTTTAGTCTATTAGCCTTATATATTACCTTTATAATAAGTTCTCCTATAAGAGTTTTTAGGATATATAATAGGCTAATTAGGGAAACTAAGTAGACTTTAAATAGTCCCTTCTAATAGTAATTAGTCTTTCTAGCTACTAATATATCTATTTAGTAAGGGATATTAAAGATAAGGACTAAATCTCCTACCTATAGCTTCTCTAATTAGTACTTTACTATATATTTCTTATTATATTATTTTATAACCTCCTAGTAATACTTTATAACTATCTTAGCTACTTTCTATCTATCTTCTATAAGCTATTAGAAAGCTTTAATCTAAAGCTAGAGTTCCTCCTCTACTATTTAGACCTTCTTTTACTCTAAGATATACTATATTATAAGTTTCTCTTTAATTAGTATAACTATATTATATCTTATAATAATATAAAAGGGTGTTATATTATAGCTTTGGTAGATAGTAGTATAATTAGTAAATAGAATAGTAGGTAGGATATATCTAATATCTTTCTTTCCCTAATCTAACTATATTTATAAGGCGTATATTATAGTCTAATAACCTTTCTTAAGAATACTATTTACCCTTAGGTTATAAGTAAAGGTAACCTTCTTATATCCCTTAATCCTCTTATTTAGAGCTTTAATATAACCTCTATTTTCCTATCTCCTATCTATAATTAGAGTCTTATAGACTTTATAATAATAAATAACGTCTTCTTAGAAGAACTTTATAATATTAGCTAAAGTTATATTATAGAAGATTTATACTTTAGGCTATTTAGATAGGTTATATTAGGCCTTTATAACCTTTTATTTCCTAATATATTAGATATTTAGGTAGATATACTAAAATAGCTAGATATATAGTATAGTTAAGATATAAGAGTTATCTATATAAGCTAATTAAGCCTTTTAGTAAGTATTATAGCCCTAAACTATAGTCTTAATGTCTATATATATTTTAGGCTAAAAGTATTTATCCTAAAAGTAAAAATAGGTTGCCTTATATTTCTAATATCTAGTCTTATTATATACTATACTAATTAGAGCTTACTACTAAGATAAACTATTAATAACCTAAAAAGGGTTAGGAGTTCTATAACTACCTCTTTTAAAGAGGATCCTATCCCTTATAATAAAGCATAGCGCTATTTTTTTAAACTAAAGGAACTTAAGTATTAGGATCCCTAGTAGACATTTAAGTATAAGAAGAAAGTAAGTAATTTACTTTAAGTATGTTAACTACTTTTTTATAGAATTTAGTAGGTCTAATAGAATATCTAAAAGCTAATTAGAATCTTTAGGTTTAAGGTCTTAGTCTAAATAGCTATATACTTTAAGGAAAAAGCTTTATACTACTATTATATAGAAAAGCCTAGTATTAATAAAGTCTTTAATATCTTCTTTATTTTTTACTTCCTTTTAATTAGATAGTCCTAGAGGTTTTCTTAAAAGACTATTAGCTATAAAATTCTTTTTACCTAAAATATACTTAATCTTAAAATTAAAAAGTCTAATCTAAGTTAGCTAGTAAGTTATTATTACTAAATAGATATTATTTACTATACTATTAATCTAGGCTACTAAAACCTTTATATCTATCTCTAAGAGGAAATAAACTCTAAAGAGATAGTTATAAAGGCGTTTTAGACTTATAAGAACTACTTATTCCTTAAGCTTCTTAGTATTATACTTAAGCTTTAGTCTATACTAAATACTACTTTTATATTTTATAACTATAAGTCTACTATTAATAATCTAACTAAGTATATACCTTTACCCCTCTCTACTTATATCTATAGTAAGGATAATCTAACTAGCGTTAGGCCTATAGTTAAAGATAATTAGAACTAGGCTTAAAGTTAGATTAGACCTAAGGGTATTTATTACTAGCTTCTAATCTAAGCCCTAAGAGAATTTCTTAGTTTTTTATAAGAAATATATAAGTAGGAGGGCTACTTTAGTAAAATAGGGAACCTAAGACTTATAAAATATAATAAGGCCTAAAAATAATTAGACGTTCCTAATATCCCTATAGAGTTCTTATTCTAAAATCTTTAGAACTTTAGCTTAATCTAAACGTCTTCTTAATATTTTATAAAGATACCTAGTAATTACTACTAATTCTTAGTACTATTATAATTTTCCTCTTAAGATTATATATCCTAAAAGCTTTATATTTATAAGGGTTTAATTAATATTATAAGGGTGTTTATATATAAATTAATAAATACCTAGGTATTTTAGAATTAGTTTATTATTATAGTATAAGTAGGGGCCCTTAATACCTATATTATCTATAAAAGCCTTATAATAATTTAGGATTAAATTATAAAGGATTTAGGTAATAACACAGTAAAATTAAGTAATAGAGTTAGTAGTACCCTAAGGTAAAAAGTAGTATTTAAATAGACCTAATAGTATTATAAATATTATAAGATTATAGCTTTTTTTATCTAAAAGGATCTAATTATACCCTAAAAAGAAGTCTAAAAGTAAGATAAACTAGTCTATAGTAAAATCTTTAGAAAACTTATCTACCCCTAGAGGTAACTATATATTATAAAGAGTAACCCTATTATATCTTATTACTAAATTAATAAGTTATAGGTTACTATCTTTCTTTAGAACTAAAAACTAAGGGTTTCTATATATACTATAGCCTTCTTTAATAATACCTCTAATTACCTATTTATAGAGGACTTCTATAGCCTTAGGAACTAAGGCCTTAGGGATAAGGATCCCTTTTACTTATTAGGCTTTATAGGGGATAGTCTTAATAACCTAGGGTAGTATAACTATTAGGTTAAGTATCTTATATTCTTTAAACTCCTAGGCTAATACAGCCTTATAGTTAACTAGGATTTACTTTAGTAGCTTAAGCTCCTCTAGCTAGAGGTAAGAATACTAATTAGTAATCTATTTTAGCCTTTCTAATATAAGTTAGGAGTACTCTTTAATATTAGAAGATTTTAGTGTAATTAGATCCCTATATAGTCTAGTAAATATAGTTAACTTTTCTCTAAGGGCTTTAATCTTCTTAACCTTTTAGTATAGGTTACTATCTAAAATAGACCTATTAGAGGGGTAGTTATCTATAGGGTAGATTTTTACTCCCTTTCTTTTATATATTATAAAGACTTTAGTAATAGTAGTCTTCTTTATAGTATATATAATCTTTTCTTTAGTTTATTTTACTTATATAATAGCTATCTAAATCCTTTTCTAGAACTTCTAAGTCTTAGATTACCTTTATTATTTAGGTAGTATAGTCTTAGCTAATAGTAGCTTAAATACTATTTTTATATAAGAGTATCCCCTTATTATAGTTACTATCTAAGTAATTATAGCTATATAAGGTCTTATAAGATCTTCTACTATATAGGTTATTAAGACCTTTACTTCTTAGTTATTTAGAGTTACTAAGACTATATCTCTATCCTTATAGTTTAGGTCTAAGTAGTATTAAGGATTAGTAGTAGTCCTAAGGTAGCTATTAATACTTAGTTTTTTAACTCTTTATCCCTAGAGATTATCTATATATAGCCTTTTAGGTTAGGTAGTATATAGTTAAGCTTAGCTTTTATATTCCTCTAAATAACTCTAATAGAGATCTATATAAAAGTATTACTTATAGTAAAATTTATATTAATTAGTCTTTTAGACTAACTTAAAGTTATCTAGCTATTTATAATAAATAAGAGGCCTAGTAATAGTAGTTCTAAAATATAGTCTTTATTAGTAATAAAGAAGTATAATTATACTTTATACTTATTAATATAGACGTCTATATAATAAAACCCCTTAAAGTATAAATCTACTTAATTAGTCCTATAGGTCTTTATTATAAGTATTATATAGGTAAAAGAGATATTAGCTCTCTTAATATATTATCTTATTAGAATATTAACCTATACTCTTATATCTAAAATACTACTAATTATTAGGGTAGTAATTTCTCTATTAGGCTATATTATCTTTACTTTAAGCTAAAAGTAAGCCTTTAATATTACTACTTCTAGTAGCTCTAATAGGGGTATAATATAGGCTACTCTTATTATCCTAACTACTAGGGGTTTTCCTACCTTAATAGCTTAGTTATATTCTCTAATTAGACCCTTAACGTCTAACTTTTAATTAGGCTTAGTTATAAGGTTAATAAGAGAAGATAGTACTAAGAAAAAAACCCCTTCTAGCTTAAATACCTTATAGCTATAGTCTTTTAAAGTATTTACTATAGCTTTATTAAACTTAGGCTATATTTAGTATAGGAGTTTAGTAAGTAAAGAGACTAATATATTAAGCTTCTTTTTAGTAAGGTAGTAAGCTTTTTAGGTAAAATCTAGCTTTTAGGGCTATTTAGAAAAGAGAGTAGGTATATACTTTAGCTTTTTAAAGGGAGGGGTAAAAACCCTAGTAGCTATATCCTTTAGGGTTTAAGGTTACTAAAGAATAGTATATATAGGGGTAGTTATAGTTAGTTTAGAGTATAGAGTTAGATTATTTTAGTTAGTAATTTTTATAATTTTAAGCTCTTTAAAAGTAACCCTCTTCTTCTTTAGGATCTTAACTATAATATTTACTATAAGCTTTCTTAAGTTAACTATATATAAGCCTTATATATACTTTTAGTTTATAGTCTTAGGTATTTTTATAGGGTTACCTTTAGTAACTATAAAGATATAAGAGGTATTAAACTAATTAGAAGGGGGAATAACTACTTATAGGTACCTAATAGTTTAGGTAGTAGGTTCTAACTTAGAGAAAGTTACTTTTAAGAAGCTAGCTTAAGTTTACTAAGGTAATCCTATTTAGTAATTAAGGATCTCCTTAGTAATTTATTTAAAAATAAGGTTATTATAGAAGTTTAAAATATAACTAAGTAATATAGTCTAATTAGTATATTCTTAGCTATAGCTTTTATTAAGAATAGTATAGGGAATAATAGATATTAGTAAGCTACTTATTTATTACTTATATTTCTATAAACCTTAGACTAATAAGAGAAGCTAAGTATCTTTATTTATTATATACTACTTATATTCTCTAATCTAAGTATAAGAAGTAGAATAATAGTATTAATACTATTCCTTTAGCCTACTAACCTATTTATATAGGTCTAATCTACCTCTCTTAACTAAGAAAACTTATATACCTAGGTAAGGGTAGGCTAACTAGTAATAAATCTCTAGTTTAGTAAAGTCCTTAGCTAGATTAGGCTTAATACTAAAAGGCTTTAGAATCTTAATATTAATTAGGGTAGGTTACTATAGCTAAGGCTATTAGTTCTACCTAGCTATCTATTTAGACTATCTTAAGGTAGACTTTAAGGCTATTATATAAAAATTAGAGGTAAAAAAAGGAGAATACTCTTTCTTATAGGTAATTATATCTAGTAGGGTAGACTTAAACTTAAGATAACTAGTCTATTAAATAAAGGTATTAAGAGTAATACCTAGCTTATTTATAGTATCCTTAATAGTCTCTTATCTAAATTACTTATATATAGTCTTAATTAAAGTTTAGTCTATTATATTATAAAACTTTTATTACTTTACTTATATAATAATAACATTAATCTTAATAAATAGGTTCTAAGTAGTAGTAAAATCCTAATTAGAAATAATAGGTCTTTTTATTACTTTCTTAATTTACTCTTTTTTATCTAGGAATTAATTAATATCTTATTATCTAAACTTAGTAAGAAGGTAGGCTTTTCTATTAGTCTAAGAGAGGGACCTAATAGTATTCTTAATAAGGGTCTAATAGTCCCTACCTATAGAATAGGTAACTAAGGTACCTATATAGTAATAAGGGACTTTAGTAATCTTATATTAGTCCTTAAACCTTTCTAAAAACTTAATAATATTATTACCCTTAAAGATAAAAAATCTATCTTAGCTAGGTATAAGAAGCTTATAAAAGTTATAAATATTATTCTAATTAGTATATAAAACTAGCTAAGTAGTAGGGGTACCTAAGAGGTACTTTATAATAGCTTCTAGGAATCCTTTTATAAAGGGAGGGGTTATATAAGTAGTTACTAATATAGATAGCTAAGGTATAGTAGTAGCTATAGTTTTAGTTCTAAGTCTAATATCTTACTAATATAGGCCTTAGGTATTATTAGTTTTAGTTACTAAGTTACTATTATTATCTAAATTAAAAGTAATTAATAGATCTTAGTAAACTATAAAGTTAGCCCTAAGAGACTTATACTAATTAGCCTTATTATTAGGTAGAGTATTAGCTAGAAAAAGAGAGGAAGACCCTTTAGTTCTAAAAGATATATACTAATTACTTATAGTTAGTATTAAAGTAGTATTAAGTAATTCTAGAGAGTCTATAATTCTTATAATAGTTCTATAATTATTATTTTCTAAGTATTAGTAGGTAAGACTAACTAAAGACTATCTTATAAGTTAAATTAAAGTTACTAAGATAATTCTTATAGTCTAAATAAAGAGTTTTCTATAGGAGATAGCTTTAATTAGATTTTCTATAGAGATTATTACTAATTTTTTATATAGAATTTTCTATCCTTAGGTAATATTATATAGCTATTTATATTATAGAGCCTATTAAGGGTTATAGGTATTTTAAGTATTGCCTATTACTGAAATTAATATATAGAGTAGGGGTGACCTAATTAAATACTACTTATGTCTATTAAGTAATCTTTTCTCTAAGGCGTAATCCTTATTTTATATACTAAGGACTACCTAGAAAACCTAAAGGTTATTTATTACTAAATTTATTTTACTAGTATTATTTTACTTATACTATTACTAAATCTAAGTTTTTCTTATCTCTAAGTTTTTATTACTTACTATTATATCTATCTTAATAGATACTCTAAAGGTATTAGTAAAGAGGAAAGGGAGGAAGAAGCCGTAAGAAGCTTAATTAGTAGTCTATACTCTATCTATTTAGACTTATCTTTACTATTAATAACTCTTTCTAGAAGAGGAGACTATTAAAAGTATATAGGGTATAGTTTAAGACTTAGGTTATAGTAGAGCTATATAAAAGGATATAATAATACTATACTACTCTAAGTAACTTAGGTTTTATATCTAATCTAATATAAGGAGGTATAATCTATTTAGAGCTTTTAAGGTCTAAATAGACATATTATCCTCTAATTAGATATAGTAAAGATCTCCCTATTACCTAAGTTACTATACTAAACTATATTAATATAGGTATAAGGCTTTAGTTTAAAGTATAATTTTTAAAAGATAAATAAGTATATAAAAGAGTACTTATATTTATTTAATCTAAGGTATACTATGTTTATCTAATTATACTCTCTTAATAGATACTTAAGTAAGTATTTATAACTTATAGATACTTAGAAGAAAAATAAAGAAAAGAAATCTCTATTTATTAACTTTTAAATAGTAAATACTATAACCCTAGCCCTACTCTACTATAATTAATCTACTTATAAAAAGTACTTCTTTTATAGCTAATAATAGTACTAGTAATTTAGCCTTAATAGTTAATATTATAACTATTATTTATTTATTAGCTTACTATATTATTATATTACTAAAAAGCTTTATTATAACTACTTATAAGCTTTTCCTATTAGTATTATTAGTAAAACCTACGTCTAATAATACTTTTAGTATATTATTTATACTACTTTCCTTAGTGCTATATTTAAGGTAAAGGTAGTAAGTTTTATAAAGGTATTTAAGAGTATAGTTTATAGCTTATTAGTAAATAGTAATATAGATTTTAGTTAAATTAAGTAAGCCTACTAGTAGTATAAGTAATATTAGGCTATATTATAACTACTACGTATAGTATTATCCCTACTTTTTATTAATATATTATAACCTCTTATAAAGAGGCTATTATTTTATTTAGTATTAGTTTTTCTTTACTAATAGGGGTTACCTTTATAGTACTATAAGTTATATAGTCCTTATATAATAACTTTATAGCCTTTTTATAGTAGACTAGTTATAATAGCTATATATACTTTACCTTTTAATTATAGATAACCTTAATACCTAAAAACTACTAAAGTAGCTTACTATCTTTAAGGTAGTATTACTTTTATAGGGCTTCTATTACTTTATAGGTAATAAGCTTATCTTTATAGTTAAAGGCTAATATGTAGTTATCTATATATAATAATATCCCTAGGCTAAGGGGCGGGATGCCTATAGATTAATTAGTAGGCCCTTAGTAAGATATTAGCCCAGCCGGCTAGATTAGTTATTAGCATATATATAGAAAACCCTTATGCTAGAGTAACTAGCTAGGAGTAGTTAAGTTAAATTCTATATAATTACCTACACCTATTATCTACTATTATTATAATATCTATCTATTCTTTCTTATGCTCTACCCTATAGGTAATCCCCTTATAATTATTTAACTTCTACCTCCTAGAGGGAGCCTACCTAAGAATAAAAGAATTATAATCTACTAGATTATTAGTAACTACTTACTAACCTATTAACATAGAGCTAGCTTTTAGCTTATTATTATCTTTAGATCTATCCTAAACTAACCTATTAATAGCTAAGCTAATAAGGATTATTTAGGTCTAGAATGCCTAATTATAGAAGTAAAATATAACCCTTTTATAAATACTTACTAACCGCCTAGTAATAATAGAGAAGTAATATAAGCACCCTCTAGTATATATATATAGGATTTTATAAGAAAACAGTACGCCTAAGTAAGTAGTAGATTAGCTAGTAGTAATATAGGTAGGTAATTAGCTATAGCCTACTACCTTAGAAAGCTACTATATTAAATAGGCTCTTATAAAAGTAACCTTAGTACTCTAGACATAGTAGTATAACTACTAATTTATAGTTAACGTAATAGGGGATAAGAATATTAGCTAGCAGGTAACCTTTAAAGCGTTTATTTACTAATTACATATTAATCTAAAACTCTAGGAGAGACGCCTTTATAGCTAGCTCTATAAAGCCTAGTATTAGCCTAGCTAGTTACCTCTATAATTCTTTACTAAATAGTTAGTAATCTATTAGGCCTTAGGTACTAAGGACCTAAAAGAGAATTAGCTACTAGCCTTCTCCTTTTTCTACTACCTATAACTAAGGTTATAAAGGGTACTAATTAGATAGAAGTACTCTATCTAGAAGCTATAGGATGTTACCCTTACTAGTAAACACCTATAGGAGCTCTAGATAGACTAGATATCTAACTAGATATCTAACTAGATATCTAACTAGATATCTAACTAGATATCTAACTAGACGTCTAACTAGACGTCTAAAGTAATATATTAGCCAGCCTTTACTAAGTTACTAGTAAAAAGACTATAGATTAACCTATAATAAGAGAGGCTTACTACTACTACTAACTATAGTAAATATAGTAAAAAGGGCTATATTACTAAGAATTAGTATAGTAAGAAGATATATAAGTAGTACCTTAAAAAGGGCTATATAGAGGAAGTCTATAGGACTCTTTTAGGGCTACTAAAGAAAGCTAATATAAACGCTATATCTATTAGAAGTAGTATTCTATATATTAATCTATATAATAGGGACTATTAGTCCTTAAATAAATATTAATTTACTAAGATATTAGTAATTAATTACTAAAAGGGCTAATAATACTATATATATATATATATATATTATAGGTTTAAATCCTAAGGTAATTAACTAGATTAGAGGAAGTACCTAAAGGTAGTAATAGTCTAGGCACCTAGTAGGGTTAGAATCCTAGGAGCTAGTAATAGTCTTAGATACCTAACTAATTAGTAATAGCTTACTAAAGGCTAGTAATTAATTAAAGGGTTTAAATCCTATATATACTTTAAATAGTAAGCTTATTAAAGCATACTAAAGTAGTTTAAATCTAAAGTTATAATACCTAGTAATAGCTTATAGAGCGCCTAGTAAATATAATAAATATAAATATAATAATAGTTTAAATCTAATAATAAGATAAAATCTATCTATACCTATAATTAGTAATAGCTTAAAAAAACACCTAATAATAGGAGTATAGCCTAGGGACTAGCTCTTTAAAAAGGGGGGGTAATTATAATAATATCCCTAGGCTAAGGGGCGGGATACCTATAGATTAATTAGTAGGCCCTTAGTAAGATACTAGCCTAGCCGGCTAGATTAATTATTAGCATATATATAGAAAACCCTTACGCTAGAGTAACTAGCTAGGAGTAGTTAAGTTAAATTCTATATAATTACCTATACCTATTATCTACTATTATTATAATATCTATCTATTCTTTCTTAGGCTCTACCCTATAGGTAATCCCCTTATACTATATAGAAAAAGAAGATAAGGCTATTATATATCTAATAGTAGTTTTTACCTATAATATAGTAAAATCTAAGCTTATAGAGGCTATATTTAAAGTACTTTTACTATAATAGTAGTAATTATTAGAGTCTATATAGTACCTTTTATAGCTAGAGGATTTTACCTTCTTTATAATAGCCTAGTAGTATCTTTATATATATAGTTTTATTAAGTATTATATATATAAACATATTTACTATATTATATTAAAGTAATTCTAAATTAAATTATATAGTAATAGCTATTAAAGTTTTAAATAATATACCTATAAGTATTAATACGTATATATTATATATATCCTTTACTTATTAGTTACTATATATAATAAGCCTTACTTTAAATATTATTAACTAGCTATACTTATTAAGCTTATAGGTATATACCTAATAGTAACCTAGTACTTTATAGCTAGCTATAGCTCTCTACTTAACTATTAGCTATAACTTAGATACTTTATAGCTATAGAGATAGCTTTTCTCTACTACTTTAAACTCTCCCTTATATAGGTAGTTCTTTAGCTTACTATAAGTTAGTAGTAGGTAAAGTTCCTTTTAATAAGTACTAATCTAGCCCTTTACTAGTATATATAGGTAATTAGTCTATAATACTATTAAATTACTAGATAAAGTACTACTTACTATAACAGGCTTCCTCTAGGATTACCTTATAAGGAAGGCTAATTTAAATAATACTTTAGCCTTATTAATAGTATATTTTATATAGTTTATATATATAGTTATCTCTATAAGTAGATTTATATATATAGTTTTCTCTATAAGTTAATTTATATATATAGTTTTCTTTATAAATAGTAGGCTTATTTATATAGTTACCTCTATAGGTTTATTTATATATTAGATAGTAGTCTTTACTTATATAGTTATTTATATAGTAATCTCTATAGGTTAATTTATATAACATATAGTAATCTCTACTAGTATATTTAGTTACTTACTCTTATTATATCTAAGTAGTAGCTAGTAATAATAGGGGTTTTTATAGTTATAAATAGTATTATTATTACTTTTACCCCTTATGTTAAGCTCTTCTAGTATACTAAAAAACATAGCTAGTAGTAATAGAGGAGGCGTTAGTAAGGGGGTAAAGGTTACTTATATATATAGGTATAGTTTTACTATACTTTACCTATTACTTTATAGTATCTTAGTATATATCCCCTTAATAATATTACCTAGCTCTTCTTTAGCCTTATTAGAATAAATAGGGAGCCTAAGGGTAATAAGTTCTTTAATATACTTTTATATTACTAAAAGGTCTTTATTATATAATTTATCTAGGAGGTTATTTATAGATCTATTAAAGAGCTCTTTTTTATTAAATATAATATTACATATAGTAAATACCTTATTCTTTATTAGGTACTATATATAATATAAGTTACTTAATATATATTTAATAAGGAATCTAATTTATATATATAGTAATAACTTCTTATATTTATTATAGCCTAACTATATATTACTTATTATTACGTATATATAATAGCTATATACTTATAAGTATAATAAGTCTAGCTTACTATATAAATTAGTATATCTATTATAGTTATTAAATTAAGAATACTAGACTTAATATAGTAATTTTTACCCCTAAGATACTAAAGGCGTTTAGTTATAAAGGTACGTTACTATAGTAAGTATTTCTAGCTATAAGACTTTAGGTAATTTAGTATTAATTCTTATATATCTTACCTTAGTATTAATAACTACTACTACTTACTCTATAGCTTTATTTTAGGCTTAGGTATTTAGTACTAAAACCTTAATACTTACTTTACGTTTTACTAATATATCTATAATATACTTATAGTAAAGGATTTCTCTATTAGTCTTTATTACCTTAGGCTTTATGCCGTACTTTATATTAAGTTACGTAAGTAGGGAATATATTATACTCTTAAGGACTTTACTTTTATAGTCTTATATATAGAAGTCCTATATAAGGCCGAAGGCTTAGTTACTAATAACTATTATTAAGTTATATCTATAGTATCTATAGTTATAGTTATAAAAGTTAATTATAAAGTAGTTACTTAGTTATATAGCCTCTATAGATTTATAGGGTTACTACTATACTTATTACCTTATTTTACCTTAGCTATAGGCTATATAGTCTTAAATAGTAATATTCTTTACGTTTATAAGGTATACTCCTTATATAGTATTTATAAGGCGTTAGAGGGCTATAGCACCTAGGTAGCTAAGTCTTTTATACTATATTTTAGTATTACTATAGATTAGCCTCCTTCTTATCTATATTATATACTTATTTCTCCTTTATAGCGTTAGAGGTATATTATTAAAGCCTTTACGTACTATAAACATAGCTACTATATAGCCTTTACTTATTAGGTAGTATTTAAGGACTTATTAACTATCTTTCTCCTTAATATATCTAATAAGAGAGTAGTTAGCCTAGTATAGACTATTACTTTTAGGGCTAGTATCCTACTAGATACCTATTCTTCTTAGCTTTATAAAGGGTATAAGATTTATAGCTAAATTATAGTATAATATTATATCCTTTAGCTATATATTTATAGTACCTTTTTTAAATTAAATCTTTACTATAATAATACTATATACCTTAATTACTATATGTTATATACCTACCTATAGGTAGTTACTAATAAGTATACTATATAGGTCTATAAACTATAAGGTATTATTAAAGATATAATTTATTATAGCTAAATCTAGTAATATAGACTCTTTTAGTATATATATTAGTAGTAATAAGTAGAAGGCTATAGAGGCCTTAGCCTAGTAGTAGCTATATAGTTATTAGTCCTTTTACTATATTTTATATACTTATTTAGTAAGCTTCTTTAACTTATTAACTTAGTTTTCTACCTTATAGATATACTACTATATATTATATTTAGGTACCTATCCTTTAGGCTAGCTTTCTAGGTATATATACTAGTACTTTACTAGTAAATAATACCTATTATAAGCCTTATATATAAGCTATTATCTTAACTATTATTAATTATTATTACCTATACTCTTTTAGTAATAGTACCTCTTTTAACTACTACTACTATTACGTAGTAATTACTTAGCTTCTTTATTAGCTAGCTTAGTTAGGCTAAAGGCGCCTTATATAGCTTAGCTATATAGTATTTCTTTAGTTATTACTTTATACTATTATATTATATCCTTTAGTACTACCTTTTAGCTAAGGTTTATAATTATATTACTACTAGTATATACTAAAGACGTATAGGGTAAGGAAGGACTTATATAGTATAGTAATCTAAAGGAAAAAACACTATAACCTATATAAGTAATATAAGATACTTCCTCTAATTAGCTTAAGTTACTTAGTTAATTAATTAAAAAAACTCCTCTAATTAATATAAAAGTTCTCCTAATTAGAAGGGTAGAAACTCCTAGGTTTCTTATATTATTATAGTTTAACTAGATTTATTAAAAGGTCTTACTATATAAGCTAAGAAAAGGTAAGTATATATAAAAAAAGTAATAATTTACTTATCTATCTATTAATCTATCTAATTATCCTTTTATCTTTACTAATTAGATGTTATCTAGCTAAGTCCTTAGCTAATTAGTATAAGATAGCTTCTAATTACCTTCCTACCCTATTATATTTATCCCTTACTTTCTATCTTTAGTCCCTTAATATATAGAAACTATAATCCTATAGTAATTAGCTCTAATTCTTCTATCCTCCCTTACTCTTCTTCTTTAAAGACTAGTCTTTTCCCTAATTAATACTATCCTATTTAATCCTAGTATTATACCTTACCTAACCTTCCTAATTATCTTTAGTACTTAAAGGTAACTAAGTACTATATAGATTAGCTAGATATACTACTTTTATAACTAGATTATTAAACTAGTTAACCTATTCCTATTAGGTATACTTCTTAATATTAAGTTTCTTTTTTATTTAGGTTTTATATTTTAGTAGGGCTATATATTTCTTTACTAGACAGTCTTAATTAGATTTAGCTCCCCTATCTTTACTTAATCTCTTTAATACTTATAGTCTTCTTATGCTTATTCTACTACTCCTTATTACTAAGCTTTAACTAATCTATCTTAGGCTTTACTAGATTAGCTATAGTACCTTAGTACTACTTAAGTAACTTAATATAATCTTTAGGCTAGCTTAACTTAATTAGGGTGTTAGATATATTAGGTATATTAGGTAAGCTTATATTTAAGAGTAAGTAGGTTAATCCCTTTATCTTTAGGGTCTTAAGTAGTTAGGAACTATAGTATAGAATAATTATCTAATTAGGGTTAGGCCTATTATTAATTAAGTTTATAATTATTATTAGCTAATATAGAGTTAGGGATTAGTTATACTAATAGATATAATAGTTAATAGGCTAGTAGTTATATTAGTATCTATTAAAGATAGTAATACTACTTAGAAGACCTCTAACTAGACTAGAACTTCTATCTTAGCGTAGTATAAGGAATTAGTTAAAAGATAAAATACCTAAAAGAGTAATTAGTATATCTAACTATAGAGGTAAGTTAATTAGTATCTTAAGCTTTATAACTCTAGTAATTAATTAGGGGCTACTTTTATATAGAGTAGGTATTTTAAAATTAATTATTATTATATTAAAGCTAGTTAGGGATATATATAGTTTATTTAGTAGTTTGTCTCTTAATTCTTTATATAATAGTAAAGGGGCGTTATATATAGCGTTATATTAGAGATATCCCTTAAAGTAGAACTTATAATTAATTACTCTAATCTAGTATTATTAAATCTTCTTAGTAGGTAATTCTAAGTACTTTAGCTTAAACTAAATTAGGTTTTATAATAGGTATATTTAGCTATATTAGGCTACTATTTAAAACTACTTAAGGATAAATAGACTATAATCCTATCCTTCTTCCTACTAGGTAATATTAACTATATAGGCGCTACTATTAATTAGCCTTTATACCTATAGACTAGCTCTTATATTCTTATAAAATATCTTTAGTATATTAATATTATTTATAAATAAAGCTTCTAATTAGCCTCCCTACTAGAGAGGATTATATTAGTATACTATACTATTATACTAATTACCTATTATACTAGTAAAGTAGCCTAGGCTATTAGTATAAAGTAGAAAGAGAACTAAATAAGCCTAGTTCTAGATTTAGTTATAAATCTCTAGTAGTTATAGTAGTAGAGGTAGAATTATATTAGGGGTATATATACTCTACTACCTAATTAGGATAATAGTAATGTTATATATAGGGGATAAATCTCTAACTATAACTTATAGGGCTATACTAATCTTATCTCTTCTAATCTAATTCTTTTATAGTAGTTAGCCCTATAGGTTATAGTAATCTATTAGAATACCTTATACCTTTTAGTAACTCTAGCCCTCCTAAGTCTTATTACCTTAATTATTAATATTAAATACTTTAGGGTATTAACTAAGGAAGTTATCTATAAGTTCTTAGTAAAGCTAGTTAGGGTAATAAATTATAACTAGGGTTAGGATTATTTATAAAAAGCTAGCTTAATTAGGAAATAAATCTAGGTATACTAAGGTATATTAACTAAATCTTTTATACGCATAAGGATTAAGGAGTTATAAGTCCCTTATAGTATAGACTTAATATAGAGGAGTCCTTTCCTAACTAAGATTCTAGTATAGTCCCTAATTACCTAATTAGTCTTCTAAATTACCTATATATTCTTACTTAGAGAAGTTATACTAGATCCTAGTAATTAAGTAGCTCTAATTAATATATAATAGAGAGGGAGGAGTAAATATCTTAAGGTAATTTAGGAAGGAGATAGTCTATAAGGGTAGTAAGATTTTTTAGGTAATTAAGATGCTAAGGTATTAGAAAAGAAGAAGGGAATTATAATATAGTAGCTTAATAGAGTATAAAAAGAAAGAGAAGATAGTTATTAGCTAGTAATTTTAAAGTTATTAATTATAGGTTATAAAAGAGAAGAAGATTCTATTTAGTAAGAAGGAATAATAGGTTTTTATTATAGCTTCTAGGTAAATAATTAGTTAATAGAGGTAGGTATAGTAAGGTTATAAAGAAAGAGTAATTTACTACTACCCTTTTTCTTAGTAGTAAATAACTTCCTTTCTTTTATTAATTAGGGTTATAATTTACCCTTTTCTTATAGTACCTTCCCCTTACTTTAGTCTTCTTTTTTAATTAACCTTTCTTTTAGTAAGACTAAAAGCCTATTTTCTTCTTACTAACTTTTTACTATATCTTCTTCTTTTTTAACCCTTTTTAACCCTTTTATCCCTCTTAGTCTCTTATAACTTTAGCCTTTACTACCTTTACTAATTATATCTAATATTTAGAAGACTAATTAGTATTAACTAAATTACTACGTCTAGTAAGGAATCTACCCCTAGTAGTATACTAGGGCTGCTCTAACTAAGGATAAAGCTATAAGAATCTAGAGATATAAATTCTATAAGATAGAGGAGTACTATCTTACTATAAGTTAGCTTACTATTACCCCTTTCTTCTATTTAATCTAGCTAACCCTCTCTTCTTTCCTTTAGATTATAAAGACTACTTATTAGAATACTCTCTTAGGTCCTATAGGTAACCTTTATATTAAGCTAGCTATTATAAATCCTTAGGAGGGTAAATAGATCTATTCTAAGGTAAGTTATTAATTTTAGTTATATATTAATAACTAATCTATTATTTAGAATATACTATATAACCTTTTAATTACTTATAGTAATTACCTCTAGAAACACTATGTTTTTATCTATTATAACTTTATAGCTACTTTAGTATCCTAACTTTCTATCTAACTAGCTATACTCCCTCTATTAATTTACTTCTTATTTAGGCATATAGTATTTAAAATACTTAGCCTTACAGCTACTATACTAAGAACTTTTAAAAGTTTAGTAGTCCTAATTAGATAATAATACTTATAAAATAGCACCTTACTTTAAGTATATTTCCCTTTTTAGATTCTTTAATAACTATTATACTAACTACCTTTATTAAGAGTTATTAATATATTATAACTATAAGACTAACTTTAATTACTAGGCTAATAGCTATACTAAAGTTTTAATAACTTATAAAGTAAAGTATAAGTATAATTAGAGTAGTAGTAGTATCCCTTCTTTTATCCCTTAAGATATCCTAATCATTAAAAAAAAGATCTTAATACTTTCTAACTTTTAGGATTTAGCTATTACTAAGTTTAAGACCCTTAAGAATACCTAGTTTAGTTATTTAAGTTTCTATAGTATTCTAGAGGATTACCCTTAGATTAATTATAAGGTATATTAGTATTTATAAATTAAGAATAATATAAAGGATACTAAGTATATAGCTAAGGAGTTAGAACTTTAGTATAAGGTAAGTAGTTACTAAAATCTCTACTAATTAAGTAGGAGTTTACTATTTTTAGCTAAGGGGGGTTTAGTATTTTATATTCTAGTCTTTTATACTTTTAATCTTAATAGCTTAATTATATTAAGATAAGTACTTCTTCTTTATATCCTATTATCCCTTATATCTTTATATTTAATTAAGTTAAAAAGATAACCCTATTATAAAGACATACTTATTAGTTTTATATTTTACTATAATCTTCTTAGCTTTTTGTTAATTATATTATCTTTATCCTTATTATTAGAGTCCTTTAAGTTATTAGAATTACTAACATATACGTATAGCAAGCAAGCTAATATAGTAAGTAAGCTACTTTCCTTCCTCTTTACCTCTTTAACCTTTATACTAACTTCCCCTTACGTATAAATATATAATCCTCCTTAATTATAAGTCTTATTCTCCTTACCCTTTAGGCTATTAAAAAAGACCTAAAAATGTCTATATAAAAAGTATCCTCTATCTTTAAGGTCCCTTAAACAACACTCTAATACTAACATACTAGACGTATTATATAAGACAAAAGACAACTAAATTTAATAAAGATAACTATATCTAAAGAGGAGGTAATTCTTAATTAAGTTATTAACCTAATTAATTAAGGGTTCTCTCTATAATAAGAAGATATATAAGAAATAGCTAACTAACTCCTAAACATATATAATAGGATATATACTAGACCCTAATAGGTAGAGAACTTTATATAATATATCCCTAAATTAAAAATATAATTTTAATATTAAATTAACTATTAGAAGGCCTTAGCTAAAGATCCTATAATTATATAAAGCTAGTTTATACTTATATAAAATATAATTATAAAATATAGGATATAAGATAATAAAATCTATAATTTTAATAAGACTAGCTTCCTAATAGGAATACTATTATACGCTAAGGTTATTATAACTTCTAACTATAAGGGAAGGCCTTATATAAAGTAGCCTAGTAATTATAAATAGGTTTCTATTATTTAGGGTGTATATATAAATAGCTAGGTAATACCTCTATATATTATTATAAAGGGTAAATATTACCTCCTCTCTTAGTATACTAATAGCTAATTCCTAGCTATATAGTATATCTACCTAAGTAAAAATAAATAGATAATAAATAATATTAGCCTAGATTAGTTAAATTGTTTTAATTAATATATAAAGTCTTATATAAAAGATACTTATTACCTCTTAATCCTTAATAGCTATAATAGCTATAAATTAACTAACTTTAATAAATACTATAAGAAAAAGAATATTATTACTCTTTATATACCTCCCTATTTATTATATAAGCTTTAGCCTCTTAATATTAGGTGTTTTAGCCTATTAAAGTACTTATATAGTAAGAATATTAAGAAGATAATATAGATATAGATTTTATATATTATAAAGGATAACTTTTTTCCTACCTTTAAAGTAGTATTCTTTACCTTAATAAGTAAAAATAACATATAAGTAGGTTTTAAACTAGTAGGCCTTATACCTTTTAACCCTAAAGTAGTTATTTCTTACCTAGATTTTAAGCTAAAGATACTAATACTATTAAACTTAAAGCTAAGTAGCTAAGGGTCTTAAGACCTAAAGATACTAACTATAATACTAGAAGGTATATAAAGTACTACTTCCCTTAAAAAGAAGATCTAAGCATATTAAGGTAGCTCCCTAATAGTAATATATAAAGTAATTAACTTCTAGGCTAAAAGTATTAGTAAGTTAGCCTATAGGCTTACTATTATTAAGGCTAAGAACTATAAGCTTTATATAGGGATAGAGGTACTAAGTAAGCACTAAAGGGTAAAAAAGACTAGACTACACCTTAGAGGGTTACTTAATACTACTAAAGTAGAGGTACTATAAGGAGAAAAGGAAGGTATTAGTACTAAGGGAGAGAATAACCCTTAAAAGGAGGGTTATATAGAAGGTACTAAACTACATACGCGATAATATAGTAATTATAGAAAGGCTAGATATAACATATAAACATATAAAGTAGTTTAGGATAGTAATAAGGAAGAGAGTAATAAGTAGTTTTAATTAATTTTATATATTATAGTTAAATTTACTTATATAAAGGGTAGAAGGGTAGAGGAAAGTAGCTTACTTACTATATTAGCTTACTTACTATACGTATATATTACCCTTAATTAATAGTAATATCTAATTAGGAGATAGTTTTCTATCTAAGAGTAAATCTACTAAATCTACTATAATATCCCCTTAACTATTTACCTCCTCTAGAAAGAGATAAAAGCTATCTAGAGACTTTAGGAATTTCTTTAGTTAATTCCTAAAGTATATTATACTAGTAATTAGTTCCCCTACTAAAGTTAATAGCTAATATAAGGAGCTCCTAGGTAATATAGAGTAAATTATAAAGGGTCCTTACTAGTAGTAATCTAATTTCCTTATTATTAATATATTAATCTACTATTAAATATTAAAGATAAGGACTAAATCCCCTTCCTAAAGTTTCTCCTTTCTTATCCTTCTAATATATTTTATATTAAACTAATTATAGCTAAGGGCGTAGTATCTTTTAATAATCTAAGAAGCCTTATTCTAATTATTGTTTAATTACTTAAAGGCCTATAACTAAAGCTATATCTCCTCTTCTAAGGTCTTAATAGAATCCTAGTCTAAAACTCTTTAAGTTACTATCTATCCTTCTATTAGTATAACTATATTATATTTATAGTTAAGATAAAAGGGCGTATAGCTACTAGAGGCTCTAACTATTATTTAATTAGTAAAAAGGGCTATAGCTAGTATTAGTTAAATATCTTTTCTCCCTTAGTCTAACTAGGCCCTTAGCATATAGGTAATAGGCTAATACCCCTTCTCTAAAAGTCTATTTATATAAGGATTATATACTAATATAACCTTCTAGTATATTCTATAATATTAATTTAACTTAATAACTACCTTAGCGTTTTCTTTTCCTCTATTAATAATTAGGGTTCTATAGATACTATATTAGTAGATTATATCCTCTTAGATAAACTTTATAATATTTAATAATATAGTATTCTTTAAGATATAGGCCTCTAGATATCCTATAAACTTATAGTAGGCCTTAATAACCTTTTATTTCCCTATATACTAGACGTCTAAGGTAACTCTTAAAAAAGGGCGGCTATATAGAGTTAAAGAAACATAGTAGTTATTAGGGCATACTAATTAGGCTTTCTAGTATACTTTATAACTTATAATTAGTTTCCTTACTTATATATATATCCTAGACTAGTAGTACTACTTAGTAAGCTATTAATATATAGCTTTTTATCCTTAGTACCCTAATTTATTATATAATCTATTAATTAAATTAAGCTGCTAGTTAGTAATTACTATATATATAAGATATAGCACGCTACTTAAGGGTAACTATTACTACTATATATTAGCTACTTATATATCTTTAGATACTAGGTATATATAATAACTTTAGATACCTAATTAAATTATAATTATCTATAGTACTTTAAAGCTAAGGCATATATTAGATACCTTATTAGATATATATTAACTAACTAGTATTATATATATATTCCCCTAAAGAATAAAGTAATTACTTTATGTAATATAATCTTTAATAAAGATAACTACTTCTTAGGTAAAGAAGATAAATAGGTAGATAAATTAGTAAATACTAATAAAGCAGCTATTAATAAATAGATTATAAAAGTATTAAGTAAGAACTTTATAGATATAGCTAATAATATTAATATAGATAAAGTTTTTATTAATACTATTTAATATTAATTACCTAATAAACCTATAAGTAAATTATATAACTATATAAAGTTATACTTTATATTAATAACTCCTCTAGAGTTACTAAAGGCGTCCTTTATTACATAACTATTAGATACTATTACTATAAGAGGGTAATATATAAATAAGATATATAATAAAGTCTTTTACACTAATTATATTAACTAATAAAGACATATATACCTATATAAATTATAAAAAGCTACCTTTATAGCTAGGATAGTTATATACCTATACTACCTAAAACATAACTATTCCTTAAGGTAGATTAAGTTACCTAATAGGCCTATAGGCTAGCCCTCTTAGGATAGTAGGTATATAGATTAATTAGTAGGAGAGGTAACCTCTAAAAGCTCTAAAGATAAGGTAAAGCTAAGATAGTAGGGAAGCCCTTAAAGGGATAATATAGCTAGTAGATATATTTATTAGAAGGAACTACCTAGACTACCTAGATTACACGCTAAATTAAAAGATTATCTATTTATAGATAACTTCCTTTAAGCTAAAAAGGATTACTTATAAAGCTATAAGGTAATAAATAGCTAGGTTAAAGTTAGAATTTAGGAAGCTAGTAATAATTAGATTCTTAATTACTAATAGGTATATACCTATAAGTTAAATAAGTATAAATACCTTATAAAGCTAAAGGTAAACCTTATTATTTATAATAATTAGTAACTAAAGGATATAATCTAAGATATATATATAGTAATACTTACTAGATTATTATTTAGATTACTAATTATAATAGTAGCTAAGTTACATCTTAAGCTAATTTAATTTAATATAGTAAATATATTTATATATACTAATATAAATAAAATAGTATTTATAAAGCTTCTACCTAGGCATCCTAATTATAGCTAAAAGAGAATTATTAAGTTATAAAAAGCCCTATATAGTCTATAATAATTACCTCTATTATAGTAAAAGCACCTTAAAAAGGGACTTTATAAACTTAGATTTACTTTAGTTATAAGTAAGCCCTACTATTAGTAGAAAAGAGCTATTATATTCTTCTTCTATGTTAATAATTACATCTTTACGCCCCCTAAATTATAATAGTAAGAGGCTAATAAACTAATTAATAAGATAAAAGAGTAATACTATCTAGAGGGTAGTAAAGAGATATAATAGTTCTTAGGTATAGAGATACTATATAATTATAATTAACAAAAGATATAGTTATTATAAGTAGTATATATTAAGAAAACCTTAAAGCTAATTAATAATAAGAACTACCTACTACTAGATAATATACTAATAGGTAATAAAGAACTTCTTCCCTTAAAGGAGATAGCTATAAACTTTAAAGTAGTAATATATTAGTAGAAAGTTAGTTTAATCCTATACATAGTAATAATAATAAGACCTAATATTATATTTACTATTAGTCGCCTAGTAAGATTTAATTATAATCTATTAGCTACCTACTAGTAAGTAGTAAATTACATACTATAATACCTTTATTAAATAAAGGGACTTTACCTTAAATTTAGTACTAATAGATTAATAATAATTATATCTAATATAAGCTTTAGTAATAATTTAATTAATTATAAGAGCTTATAAGTATATACTATTAAACTATTTAGAGGCCTTATTAGATAGAGGGTAAATAAGTAGTAAATAGTTATAACTTTAATAATAGAAGTAAAGCTACTTACTCTATTATAGGCTATAAAGGAGGCTATATTTATAAGCTAATTAATTACTAAATTAATAGCTAGTAAAGAAATAATTACTCTAAGCCTAAAAGTTATAATCTAATATAATAATTAACAGACTATTAGATTAGTTATAAAGGAGCTAGTTTAGCTCTAAACATAACTTCACTATATAGATATCTATCACTACTAGCTACGTTAAGAGATTACTAAAGGATAAGTTAAGGTTATCTACACTCTATTAGCCAAGCTAATAGCAGACAGATTAACAAAGGCGCTACTAAGGTAGAAATAGGCGACTTTTATAGATTAATTAGAGAAATAAAGCTATTACAACTACAGTAACTACAGTAGAGGAGGAATAACTAGCTAGTATAGCCCTAACTAGGATAGTTAATCAGCATAGTCAAGCCAGACAGACAGTTAAAGTAGGGTAGCCATAGGTACACCTAAACTTCATAATGTTAAAGATAATTAATTAGCTAAAGTTATTAATAACTTTAACTACAAATATCTAAACAACTATATGTCTCCTATAGTTAGTAATTATACTATTATAATTACCTTAATTAAGGCTATAATTTAATATTAACTATAACTATAAAAGTTAAAACCCTAAAAGATAATTAGCTAAGAGATAATTTATTAATCTTACTAATTACCTTTAAGGGAAAATAGTAAGATAATTTTTAAAGTCTATTTACTACCTTATATAATTAATAGACTAGAAGAAAGGAATTATAATAAGGGTAACCTTACCTATATATTATAGTTATTAAGGCTTAGACTTATATATTAACTAACTAGTAAGATTTAATAGATATAACTACTATTAAGTCTTTTTACCTCTACCTAGGATTAAACCTATTAAGCTTAGATTATAAGTTACTATCTTATAATTATAATTTATTAGTAGTAGGCTAAACTACTTAACTATACGTACTTTAGTATTAGTTATTAATTATTAGTTAATTACTCTTTAATATAGGTAGGAGTAGTAGATAAAGGAAGTTATAATTATAGCTAGGTAGTAACATAGTTACTAATACAGTTAGGTTAAATCTATAAATAGCTTTAATCTAAGAGGGCGTGTTAAAGTATAGGCAACAAATAGGCCATAAAGTAGGGCGCCAGCTGTTAAAGTATAGGCAACAAATAGGCTACAAAGTGGGGCGCCGGCCGTATCTGTAAGGTAAATACCAGGCGTATTTCAGCTATAGGCAATCCCTACTTAAAATAAGGAAAAACAATGACGTGTGTATTTAGCCTTAGGTAATTAGAAATAGGGGTACTTATAGGCCTAGATACACATATACATATTAACAGATTAAACAAGGATAATTACCATATATACTTACTTTAATAATTAACAGTCTGAATTATAAAGCGCTAATTAATATCACTAGAAGTAATATATAGCTTATACGTAATATATATGTTATTAACTATTGTTACTATAGCTAACAAGCTTATAGGTAACGCCTAATTAAAGAGCTAGACTAACTAGCCTAATTAGTATTAATAACTTAAGTAAAAAGCGTATATATAGGGTATATAGGAATCTATTACCCTATTATAAGATAGATTAATTTGTGTTATAACAAACTATCTACTAGAGCCTCCTACTTATCCTATACTTAACTAGTTCTAAATATCTAGTTAGACCTATATTAATAAATAGGTAGCTAAGAATACTATACTAGGCTAGCTGCCGCCTTTATAAGATAATATAAAGGCATTATAGATCTATTACTTAAGTAAGAATAACCTAAAGTACTTTAAGATGTTAAAGGAAAAATACTAGGCTAACAATAAGTAATATAAACAAAAGGTAAAAGTAGTCTATAATATATCTAACTAGATTAGAGTAATAGTTAACCTAATATTAATATCCTAGTGCTATAAACTAGTAAGCCTAATCTATAAATAGATTAAACAACTAGAAGCCTATATTAGTATTTAGCTATAAGAGGATAAAGCATAAGTAATTATAAAGTATAATAGAGTTATAGGCTAGCCTTCTAAACATAAGATATCTAATATAAAAGATATAGAATAATAGGTAACAAATTAGGAGAACGCTATCTTCTATAATATCTATATTAAGTAGACTACTATAGTTAAATCTAGTAAATAGTTCTTAGCTCTAATAACTATATTAAGATATACCCTAATAGTAATATAAGTAGAGGTATATAAGAGTAGTAAGAAGGACTAAGTAATAAAAGGGATTCTTACCTATTATAAGGTGATCTTAGACATACATACCTATATTACAGTAGAGCTAGATTAACTATAGGCAAAAGTATTACACAGAGCATTTAGGCTAGTATCTATAGTAACTATAGTAGACCTTAAGGACTATATAAGAAAAGAGCCTACTAGACGACATAGTAGTAGTAGTAATAGTAATAGTAATAGTAATAGTAGTAGAAGGTAAATATATAAAAGGTGCTTCCTCTATAATATAATTAGTTATAAAGTAAAAAGGTACTTCTTTATAGGTAAGATATAACTATAGTATATATAGAGGCTAAAGTAAGAGACTATTAAGTATATAAAGAAGTCGCTTAATAATCTATAAGTAAAGGAAAAGCTCTAAGAAGAGGATATATTAATAGTAGTAGTTATAAAGAAATTAGAGGAGCTAGATTTATTAAAGAGAGGATTATAGGCTAAAGCCGTAACGCCTTTAAAGTAATAATTAAAGGGACTACTAAAGGGTAGAGGCATATTAATAATATAGTTAGTAGTGTTTATAGCTTCTATATATCTACTTAAAGACTATATTATCCTTAATTTAGAGGCTATACTTTATGTCTTCTACTTATAATATTAATTTATTAGTATATCTCTAGTAAATTTAGATAACTTTATTTAGGCTAGTAATATAATAATCCTAATTAAAGGATAGGGAAAGGTAGTAGTTAGAGTAAAGTAAGATAGTTATATAGTTAAGATTACCCTATATAACGTTACTTACTACCTATTACTATCTTGTAACTTAGTATTATATATATAGCTAAAGAAGTATAACAACTAGTAGTAAGATAATAGCCTATTAAACAATTTAATCTATAAAGTAAATAACTATTTAGTAGTATTTAACATAGAAGAAATTATAGGCTAATAGGTAATTAAGGCTAATAGTATGGTAAAAGGTGCTCCTGTGGCGTACCTAGCAGTAATAAGCATAGTAGACCTAGGCTAATACTAGTAACTATAGGCTGTTAAAGCTGCTTACTAGTATAACCAGCTTAGGCACCCAGGTAGCTATATACTTCGCCATATCATAACAAAGGTAAGGGGAGCCTACATATATAGAAATATACTAGAAATACTTACTTACTAATATAAAGTCTATATAATAAGTAAGATTAAACACTAAGTTATATAGCAGCTAAGGGAATTAATTAAATAGGTAGAAGTAGGTAATAGAGTAGCTCTTAATTTCCACCTATTTAACTAAGGCTATAGTAGATATAAGTCAGCCTTATTATTAACTAACTATAAATTAGGATTTATATAGGACTACTATATATAACAATAGATAACTAAAGCTATTAAGGATATACTTCTTAACTTTATTAAGATAGTTAAGGTTTATAAAAGGACTAAAGTCATAGTATTTAAGTATAATAATAAGATTATAACTTCCTATCTATAAGTAAAAGAGGCTATAGAAAGTCTAGGAATCCTGTTTAAACCATCTGTGCTAAACATATAAGCTTAAAATAGAGGTACTAAAAGGACTATAGTAGTTATTAAGCAAAAGGGAACTATACTATAGTTAAAATTAAAGCTACTATTATATCTATAGCTAGAAATCCTAAAGGCAGTAGTATATCTATATAATTACATACTAGTAGAGTCGTATAGTTAGTAATTACTATAAAAGATATAGTATACTACTTAAGGGTAACTATCTCTACTATATATTAGCTACTTACGTGTATTTAGATACTAAGTATATATGTTAACTTTAGATACCTAGTTAAATTATAATTATCTATAACATTTTAAAGCTAAGGCGTATATTAGATACCTTATTAGATATATGTTAACTAACTAGTATTATATATATATTCCCCTAAAGAATAAAGTAATTACTTTACGTAATATAATCTTTAATAAAGATAACTACTTCTTAGGTAAAGAAGATAAATAGGTAGACAAATTAGTAAACACTAACAAAGTAGCTATTAACAAATAGATTACAAAAGTATTAAGTAAGAACTTTATAAATATAGCTAATAGTATTAATATAGACAAAGTTTTTATTAATACTATTTAATATTAAATACCTAAAGAACCTATAAGTAAATTATAGGACTATATAAAGTTATACTTTATATTAATAACCCCTCTAGAGTTACTAAAGGCGTCCTTTATTATATAATTATTAGATACTATTACTATAAGAGGGTAATATATAAATAAAATACATAATAAAGTCTGTTATACTAATTATATTAACTAATAAAGACGTATATACCTATATAAATTATAGAAAGCTACCTTTATAGCTAGGATAGTTATATACCTATACTACCTAAAATATAACTATTCCTTAAGGTAGATTAAGTTACCTAACAGGCCTATAGGCTAGCCCCCTTAGGACGGCAGGTATATAGATTAATTAGTAGGAGAGGTAACCTCTAAAAGCTCTAAAGATAAGGTAGAGCTAAGACAGTAGGGAAGCCCTTAAAGGGATAATATAGCTAGTAGACATATTTATTAGAAGGAACTACCTAGACTACCTAGATTACATACTAAATTAAAAGATTATCTATTTATAGATAACTTCCTTTAAGCTAAAAAGGATTACTTATAAAGCCATAAGGTAATAAATAGCTAGGTTAAAGTTAGAATTTAGGAAGCTAGTAATAATTAGATTCTTAATTACTAATAGGTATATACCTATAAGTTAAATAAGTATAGATACCTTATAAAGCTAAAGGTATGCCTTATTATTTATAGTAATTAGTAACTAAAGGATGTAATCTAAGATATATATATAGTAATACTTACTAGATTATTGTTTAGATTACTAATTATAATAGTAGCTAAGTTAGATCTTAAGCTAATTTAATTTAATATAGTAAACATATTTATATATACTAATATAGATAAAATAGTATTTATAAAGCTTCTACCTAGACTTCCTAATTATAGCTAAAAGAGAATTATTAAGTTATAAAAAGCCCTATATAGTCTATAATAATTACCTCTATTATAGTAAAAGTACCTTAAAAAGGGACTTTACAAACTTAGATTTACTCTAGTTATAGGTAAGCCCTACTATTAGTAGAAAGGAGCTATTATATTCTTCTTCTATGTTAATAATTACGTCTTTATATTCCCTAAATTATAGTAGTAAGAGGCTAATAAATTAATTAATAGGATAAAAGAATAATACTATCTAGAGGGTAGTAAAGAGATATAATAGTTCTTAGGTATAGAGATACTATATAATTAAGATTAACAAAAGATATAGTTATTATAGGTAGTATATATTAAGAAAACGTTAAAGCTAATTAATAATAAGAACTACCTACTACTAGATAATATACTAATAGGTAATAAAGAACTTCTTCCCTTAAAGAAGACAGCCATAAACTTTAAAGTAGTAATATATTAGTAGAAAGTTAGTTTAATCCTATACGTAGTAATAATAATAAGACCTAACGTTATATTTATAGTTAGTCGCCTAGTAAGATTTAATTATAATCTATTAGCTACCTACTAGTAAGTAGTAAATTATATACTATAATACCTTTATTAAATAAAGGGACTTTACCTTAAATTTAGTACTAATAGATTAATAATAATTATATCTAACATAAGCTTTAGTAATAATTTAATTAATTATAAGAGCTTATAAGTATATACTATTAAACTATTTAGAGGCCTTATTAGATAGAGGGTAAATAAGTAGCAAATAGTTATAACTTTAATAACAGAAGTAGAGCTACTTACTCTATTATAGGCTATAAAGGAGGTAATATTTGTAAGCTAATTAATTACTAAATTAACAGCTAGTAAAGAAACAATTGCTCTAAGCCTAAAAGTTATAATCTAATATAATAATTAATAGACTATTAGATTAGTTATAAAGGAGCTAGTTTAGCTCTAAACGTAACTTTACTATATAGATATCTATTACTACTAGTTATGTTAAGAGATTACTAAAGGATAAGTTAAGGTTATCTATACTTAATTAGCTAAGCTAATAGTAGACAAATTAATAAAGGTGCTACTAAGGTAAAAATAGGTAACTTTTATAGATTAATTAGGGATAGTTAATTAATCTAAATAGTTATTATATAACTATAAAGAAGAGCTTATAGTAGATAAATTACTAGTAACTAGTAGTAATAAATTAAATAATAATAAAGTAAAGAGAAATAAAGTAATTATAACTATAATAACTATAGTAGAGGAGGAATAACTAGCTAGTATAGCCCTAACTAGGATAGTTAATTAGTATAGTTATACTAAATAGATAGTTAAAGTAGGGTAGCTATAGGTATACCTAAACTTTATAATATTAAAGATAATTAATTAGCTAAAGTTATTAATAACTTTAACTATAAATATCTAAATAACTATATATCTCCTATAGTTAGTAATTATACTATTATAATTACCTTAATTAGGGCTATAATTTAATATTAACTATAACTATAAAAGTTAAAACCCTAAAAGATAATTAGCTAAGAGATAATTTATTAATCTTACTAATTACCTTTAAGGGAAAGTAGTAAGATAATTTTTAAAGTTTATTTACTACCTTACATAATTAACAGACTAGAGGAGAGGAATTATAATAAGGGTAACCTTACCTATATATCATAGTAATTAAAGCTTAGACTTATATATTAACTAACTAGTAAGATTTAATAGATATAACTACTATTAAGTCTTTTTACCTCTACCTAGGATTAAACCTATTAAGCTTAGATTATAAGTTACTATTTTATAATTATAATTTATTAGTAGTAGGCTAAACTACTTAACTATATATGCTTTAGTGTTAGTTATTAATTATTAGTTAATTACTCTTTAATATAGGTAGGAGCAGTAGTTAAAGGAAGTTATAATTACAGCCAGGCAGTAATGTAGTTACTAATATGGTTAGGTTGAATCTGTGAATAGCTTTAATCTAAGAGGGCGTGTTAAAGTATAGGTAACAAATAGGCTACGAAGTGGGGCGCCAGCCGCATCTATAAGGCAAATGCCGGGCGTATTTCGGCTATAGGCAATCCCCACTTAAAACAAGGAAAAACAATAACGCGTGCATTTAGCCTTAGGCAATTGGAAATAGGGGCACTTATGGGCCTAGATACACATATACACATCAACGGATTAAACAAGGATAATCGCCGTATATACTCACTTCAACACCAGCCGCATCTATAAGGAAAATGCCGGGCGCATTTCGGCTATAGGCAATCCCCACTTAAAACAAGGAAAAACAATAACGCGTGCATTTGGCCTTAGGCAATTGGAAATAGGGGCACTTATGGGCCTAGATACACACACATACACATCAACAAATTGAACAAGGATAATCACCGTATATACGCACTTCAACAAATCCACCCACCACCATCCCTACTGTTAATTGCCTATGTGAAAAACGCCCTTTTTACCGCAAATCCAGCATTACTAATAGCGCGCCTACAAGGCTCCCTTTTTTGCCTAACAGCAAGAGCAACTTCGCCAGCAGCAGGATCTTTACGGCACTTAATACTGCCGCAGCCGCAGCCGCCAAATCTCGCGGGGCCGAATCTCGCCGGGCCGTAAATAGTTACGTGATATAATAGAGTTTCGATTAATTAATTACTAGCGATAATTGCCCTTTAGCCGGTTGCGGGTAGAATGACGGCCACCTTTTGGTCGGTTGACGGTCTCTAACCACATACGGCAGGCACAGCCACCGCCACAGCTGCTTCGCCTAAAAAAAAAACGGAAATACCATAATCCATTACCCGAACTCTAACTAACCTAAACCCTAACCCAAATCCTAACCAGAATCCTAACCAGAATCCTAACCACCCTAACCACCCTACGTACCTAGAGTAGATTTATAGATTTTATTAAGAATAGTTAGGGTAATAGGGTGGTTAGGATTCTGGTTAGGATTTAGGTTAGGGTTCAGGTTAGTTAGAGTTTAGGTGACGGATTATAGTATTTCCAGCTGTGCACGAGCGCGTTATTCCTAAAACGGTTAGAGACCGTCAACAGACCAAATGGTGGCCGTCAATCTACCCGCAACCCTTTAGCCGAATCGTTCAAATCCGAGGAGTTTTTCGAATTCAAAAAGTATTCAATACTTTTGTGGGGCTGCTGTGAATCCGACGCTCTGATTGGTCAGATCAATCGGATGCTGTTGTGGGCTAAATTTGGCTTGGGCTGACATAATGATTTAGTGGAGAGGGCCGTGAAAATACCGAAACAGGGCCGTAAATTTACCAGCAACCCTATTATATACCTACTAATGTAAATAGTTGCCATACACTTTCCTACTATATAAAGGCTACGGGCTAAGTGGGTCTAGCGAACTTACTAATGTGGCTCTTCTAGCCTGTAATACACCTATTACTAAAGTGGCTGGGCGTCTAAAGTAGGTCTTTTAGTTTTACTTCTGAAATATCTATATTTTAAGGCAAGGTATTTATAATATAAAGTTCTCTTTATAAGTAATTCTATAGTTTCCTAATTTAAGTACTGTCGCAAAAACGACGCTGTTAATTGCGGGCAGTAACTAACGCCTTATATCTTACGATAAGTACTTAGTAGCATAAAGTATAGGAAGTAGTATAGCTATAACTTACATAATGTCCCTAAAACTATTGTATATTTAATAAGAACTCTGGACTCTTTTCCTTTAGGCATCTTACTTCTCCCTTTGCTCACCATATCCTTACCTATCTTCGCCCGCTCACTTCAGCACTATTTTAAATCCATCCTCCCTTACGATGCGGTCACTTAGTGTAACTGCCTTAATTTTTGTCTTGGCTAGCACGGCATGTGCTACTCTTAACACACATACGGCTGGTTTTCTGGAAACCCGCGAGCCTGCGACCCGTCCTAAGCTATGCCCGTGCAGGCCTAACCGAGTAACTCCCTGTAAGGAAGTTGGTGAGGCCTGTAGCTCCGCTAGTGATTGCTGCGGTACACTCCAATGCAGTTCTGGTAAATGCTATGAAAGCCGATACTAGGCTGGTAAGTTTGCATTCCTACGCCTACTGTAATGTTATATATGCTGAGGCCTGTTAGTGACAATTTATTATTAATGGTTACTTACTCTTTGGACGAGACTGTGGCTTCAGTCTGTTTACAGCACTACTGATAAGCTGTGTCATTCTGGTCTGAGTAAGAACATCACAGTGCTAGACAGGCTTTGTGATGATGCTATTAAGGAAGAAGGGCTTTTACGCTAGAGGAGCGCTAAGGACCCGTCCTTATCAAGCATTACTCGCCTAGCATTACTACCAATATAAGAGCGGTTTTATAACTGAGTGGGAATGAACTTATTGCATGTCTGCACCGTAAAAAGCTTTGGCAATGGGACGATCTAACTAGTTGGGTGCTAGCCGGCCGTGACTATATTGTTACAGTCAGTAATCTAACAGTATTGTTTCTACTAATAGTATAGCTGGACGTTAATACCCGGTAACGGTGATGTAGGCTTGCTAGTCTGTTAGTCACTTAGTGATCCATTAAGTGGTTAATAGTCATAAGGGTAGCTCGTAATATAGTTTCTTGTTAATAAATCACTAGAGTAAATACCAGGAGATATTTAGAGAATGTATGCATAGTCTCAGAGTGTTACAGTATAATTATTGTAAGACCCATCTATTCTAAGTCCTACATAAGCTTAACGTAGAGCACGTTAACTAAAGATGAGGTGTCTCTATAGCGTCCTGTGTCGTGGGAACTGCTTATTGGCAGCCTTTCTAGAGTACTTGTTCTAGTTTAGTTAGGGCTTTCTCTCTAGAACGGTCTCGCATATAGCTAGATTAGTACATATTAATCCTACTACCCTTACTGCCCCTCCTAGGCATTCCCAGAGCAAGTCTAAGTCATACATAATGTCTACGTCGTTACGCTATATAGTCTTATGATACCTATAACTCTTAGTGCTAGCGCTGTAAAAGCGGTGTATAGTTTGTAGTACGTCTATATTTTAGGGGCCGTATGGTTAGCTAAGGCCTACGTAAGGTTTCTAAAGACGAGACGGCAAAACGCACTGTATTTTAAGACGTTATCGGCTGCCCTTGAAAACGTGAGGAGAGACTGTTTAAGGTGCCTCCTTTTCCTTCTATCACTAAGTAGCTATCACTTAGGAATAGACTTAGCTAGTTCTAGAAACAGAAGCTCGTCCGTATGGATTAGTATGGGCCGACATAGCCATAGCGTAGACTTAGGGCATTAAGTGTCTACGCTTAATAGTTATGTCACTCCGGGAGGAGTCTACATGCTCTAATAAAGGATGTCTTCGTTAGGTTCTTTAGCATATAGTCTGTAAAACTAAGCACTGTTGCCGTCGTTTCCGTTCTAGCGGCTAGAAATACATTTAGCTTACTAAACAGCTGCTCTTCTATTTACTCCCCTACTAATAAGTTAGATAATAGTAGTAAGAAGAATAGTATGTTTTAGCTTATCTATACCCTAGCGTTATATATAGCCTTAGCTTAGTAAATTATAATTAGTAGTTTTACCTATTACTAACGTTAGTAAAACTATAACGCTTACACATAGGACGTACTCTAAAATAGCATGTAAGGCTTTTAAGCTTCTTAGACTATACGGATCACCGTTCAGTCTACCGTCAGAGCTGCTCATGTCCTGCGAAAGTCCGCTACTTACGTAGGATATACTATAGATAAGGATCAATGGATGGACACTAGTCGACGTCTACAGGCCACCAGGAGATCCTACCAACCATACAAATACTACCTCGCTAAGGTACCAGGTCCCAGAGAGAGCACTCATAGCTGGTAACTTGAACGCCCTCCATCCCTCCCGGGTGCCAGGGTGATTCAGCCGTAACGTGTCACGAGCAGATCAGGGCAACCAACTGCACCACAAAGCAAAAGCTTCGGTAATGATGCTCCTGCATCATTATCCCCTGTTCTGCATTATATAGTTACGTTACGCCGGCCAGCACCCAACTGGTTGGGCCGTAACATAACGGTGGGAATAGCCTTGCTACCTGGGCAGAAAGCAGTAACCTCTGCTTAATAGGGGAAGCAGGGACTTCCACACGTAACCGCGGACATACACTAGACCTAACATTCTCAAACGTCCCCTTCGTATACGCAGCCATCAGCCCCCATCTACACCCGGGGGTCGATCACGAGGCAATCATCACCATCATCCCTGCAGCTAGCTCTATGCCTAGCCGGCGGAAGCTACCGAAAGGATTACCACAAATGATTACTACAAGGCCCTTCGCAAGGCCCGGGCTCAACAACCTCGGGAGGCAGAACGAAGACTCTCACAGCCTATCCTTGAGGAACAAAAGACAAAGCGGGCTTACTGGGCCGCTAGAATTGAGGAAGCCACATCGGATCATGACCTGCCCAACATGGTGGACTGGCGGAAGGCTGGTCTGGCTGTTAAGCCTCCCCCACTAGTTGCCGAACGACAGGTGTGAAAAGACAGTTGGGATAAGGCCTAAGCACTGCGGAGGGCTCTTCTGGAGAGGTTGATAGTAGAGACGACCCCCCTGGGGACCCCTTCAGTATCCCATTAGTCCCAAGACGCCAGATACTGTGGCAAACTGCAGTTACTAAGGAAGAAGCAGCCGAAATGACACTCACTAAAGCCATGAATCCTGGACTCCTGGTATTGATAGGATTACTACACGGCTTCTTAAGGCTTGCTAGGATATAATGGCCGAACCAATCCAACAGCTATTTCAGGCCTGCATACAAAAAGGATACTCCCCTCAGCCCCTCCGGAAGGTAGAGGTTGTTATGCTCCAGAAGCCATGTAAGACAAAATTCACGCATACAGGGTCCTGGAGGCCAATATCTCTCCCATCCTGTCTGGTAAAGGCCCTGGAGAGGCTGCAAGCTAGACGAATGGTATGCCTTACCATCTGGGAAGGTGTAGCAACCCCACAGCAGATTGGAACCCTACCTGGCAGAGCAGCAGTTGGCCTTGCAACCTGCTTCACGCACGACACCGAAAAGGCCCTTGCTGAGGGACAAAAGGCGACGTTTATTAGCTGCTATGGACGTTAAGGGAGCTTTTGACTCTGTCCTACGAAACCGATTAGTCCTCGGGCTGCGGCAACAAGGCTGGCCTGACAGCTTGGGTAGGCTGATCTATACCTTTGCTTCCGACCGCACAGCCCGTGTAAGACTTAAGGAGCTAACAACTGAAGACTTTTCCCTGGCCTGTGGGCTGCCACAAGGCTCCCCTCTATCCCCTATTATCTTCCTACTGTATATTACAGACATCCCGACCAGAGATCCCCGTCTACGGTTTGGGTATGCAGATGACATAGGCTTACTAGCTGTGAGCCCATCCCTCGAGAGGAATTCTGGACTTCTTAGCCAGGATATAGATCAAGTCCTTGACTGGGGCACAGAGAACAAAGTCTCCTTCGACCCAGCAAGGTGTGAGGCCATCCACTTTGCCGGAAACGCAGCCAGACGGCCGACCTACCAGAAACATCAACAAGGGACCTGGACATTCAGCCCTCAGCTAAGCCCCATCCGCTGGCTAGGCGTCTGGTTTGACAGAAGACTATCTTTTCGATACCACGTCGAAAAGGGAGTAGGTACTCCAAAGAAAGTAGCCCAACATCTTAGGCACCTAACAAACACAAAAGGAGGGCTCCCAGCAGCTGCTGTACGCAAGGCTGTAGTTACTTGCGTCCTTCCGACTGCTCTATAGGGCTCCGAGACCTGGTATAAGGGCAAGGCGCAGAAGAGATTGCTACAAATGATTACTGCAATCATTAAAACAGCGGCACGGGCTGTGCTGCCGGTATGGAAGACAACCCAATCAGCAGCCTCCTCCCGGAGGCTGGCTGCCTACTGGCCAAATAGCCTTCGAGGGAGCCCGTCTACGCTTTGCAGTACGGCTATAGAGACTTGACCAGCAGCATCCCCTGGTTATGAGGACAGAGCAAAGAGGGCAGCAACAAACAAGGTTACAACAAACGGCAGACTTCTTACCGAAGTGCCTAAGACTAACACTTATATATCCATAATACCTTCTAGGATCACAAGATCTGATGGTTACAAAGACGAAAAAGGAGGCAGCCAGGACCTTCTAAGCATGGCTGACGACCGTTCCAGACAGTCACCTAATTGCCTACTTAGACGGCTATAAGACGCCTAATAGAGCTACAGGCTGGGGGTTTGTTATCTACCGTAGTAAGAAACGTATTGCTCAGGGTTGCGACCGGCTCGGCCTATCGGAAGTGTTTGATGGCGAGGCCGAGGGGGCGAGGGGCTCTCCTAATCTCCCTATGCCAGCCTCTACACATATGCATCGACAACACCAGCGTTAACCAGGGTCTTCACAGGCAGCATTTATGGAGATCAAGGCAGCAGCCTTGTTATTTACTATATGTGATGAATAGGAGTAAAAGTGGAACCACAATTACAAGGCAGTAATTGTGACTTATATGGCTTCACGGCACTATACAAACCCACTGGGCCCCAGGACGCCAAGGGATAAAGGGAAATGAAGAAGCAGACCAGCTGGCTCAGGAGGGCATAACACTCCCTACCCGCCGGGGCCAACTAGCCACTCTTGCAAGCATCAAGCAGCTCGCGAGAAGACAACAACTGTCACAGCACAAGCGATGGTGACAGGTTGGGGTAACTAAACGATGTGTCCAGCTTGGGCTTAATGCTATCCTTAATGCGGGGCTTAAGAGTTTTGTGGATTATGCAGCCAAGCAGGAGAGCCTGTTCAGCAGCACTTAGGCGCAAACCACCGGTGCGGTATGCTGTTGCCTGCCGGTCGCTAAGCAACCAGAACACCACTTGTAGCTAGTATCATACGGCACTGGCTCTGGTCGAAAAAGGCAGGTCACGTTTTCGAGAACATAGAACTTATGCTCGAAGGCTGACTGATTTTCAATCTTCCGAGCATGGCTTATGAGTGAGTTGCCTCCCAAGCAAGTTCTCTACCATCGCAATGTCCCCCGAAAAGACTCCATGGTGTTGGCCTCGGCTTGTTGGCTTTGCTGTCAACTTGCTGCCCTTTGTAACCTCTGCCCGTCTGCGCTTGTTCGGCACAAGTTGCGTTAGTGGACGCCGAGGTAGACCCAAAAGGCGCGCCCTTTCGAAGTCGATTATCATGATCCCATTGACTTCCTCGTTAAACAGCATGTTTTCCTTCCGCATGTCTTCGTGCACAACACCCTGGCAATGGATTGCACGCAATGACCGCATTGCCATCACTTCCAGGTGCCCGTCATCTCCGCCATCTACATACTTTATCTCGGAGAGATCATGTCCCCCCCACGACAGAAATGTCATGTGCACCACGTAGACGCGGTGGTCGAAGTAATAAATCCTGTCTAGTGATCGAAGGTTAATGGCCCCAAGAAACACAGGCACATGAGTACCTTGGATGGGCCGCAAACGCTCGTAAACCGCTGCCTCGTGCTCAAGGTCCTTGATGAATGCCCGTACTGTACCCTTACTGATAAAGGTGTAGCCATACGCAAGCAGGCTCATTTTGAATAAGACTCCTCGCGCGCCGCCTTGTCCCAAAGGTGTTACACTGTCGTCTAGTGTCTGCTTTAGCTGCTCTCTGAGAAGCTTCATGAATCCAGCCTGATCGATTGGATGACGACCATCTGAGCAGCCACTGCCTTGGTCGTAGCGGCGGTCATTGCTCGGCTTCTTGATGTGAAGGAAACGGTTTGGGCACCCTGAGTCGAGGATGCCGCCTCTGACAAGCCCTAATAAGCACTTTTGGGTGTAGTACGGCGAATGTCTGTTATTGCTTCCTCCTCCTCCACCACCTCGCAGCTGACGCGCTAGAATTTGCTTGCTGCGTTGTAGTCCCTGACCACCTTGATTGCCCTAACTTTGGGAGTCCCTTCCGCGTGTCTGACGCTCCGTAGGAGTGGGCGTGTCTGGTATATTCTGTCTTGACTTGTTATCTGATGATTTGTCTGACTGCCTCCTTGCTTGCTCCCTTGTATGCCTGTCCCTTGTATGTCCTTGCCCCTTCCCTTGGCGTAGGTAAGGAGATCTGTTAATGTCTTTGTATGCCTTTGGTTTGTATCCTGGCGAGCTCTCTAGTGGCTGCCTCTCTTTGCCTGGGACTGATTGTAGTGTTGTCTTAAAGTCTTCTGCCTATGTCTTTAACTTATCTATAGCTTGGCGTTGCTTATCCTACCTATATAGGCGTTAGTCGCTTAGTAGACTGAGAGTAATCAGGCTGAAGGCTAGATATTGAGTAACTACTGTATAAAGGTGGGCATGCTTGGGGTGGGCTTCTACCTCTGTAGATGGCTCTACTAGGTGATAGAAAAGTAGGTAAGGCTTGTACTAGTTAATCTTTAAGAATATAATTACCTTACCTGTTGTTAATAAGCTGTATTTAAGTCTGCCTTTAATTATATAGTAGTAGGTCTATATAATAGTGGCTGCCATAAGTCTCTCTATATAATACTAGAAATATACCTCTAGGTTAACTAATATAGGGATTGTCTTCTAGTTTACTACCTCTTTATATATATTTATTTGGCGTAAACTAAGGTAAAGATGTATTATAGTAAGCTTATATAGTGGTTTATACTTAGAAACGTAGAGTATTATATGGATTCCTAAGTCGGTATTTTTGGATTAGTAGATATAGATCTAATTAGCTTGTAGCTAGTTGAGGTTAACTCTACTATTATGTGGTGTAGAGGGGGGCGTTAATAGGACGTTACGGCTAATAACCTCCTTAGCTTTATTGCTAATTATATGTAGGTAGTTATTAAATACGATTTTATTACCTAGATTAAATGTGTTTTTGACTTCTTTTACCTCCTTAAGTTTGTCTATAATTGCTCTAATAGGGTCCTTAACGCTATTATGTAGAAAGTACTTTAGGGCCTTCTTATTAGTAATCTTATGCTTTGTGATTCTACTTCCTAGACCTAATAGGAATGCCTAGCTCTTAAAATAGCGCCTATTAGTAGGGAAAGTGTTATAGAGGGTGCTAAAGATAATACTCTGTTACTATAGGAAGTTAGACTATAGCTAGAGATTTGTTAGATACTATTTGTTCTATAGGTTTGTAATAGAACCTTTAGAGGTAAGTCTATAGTTAGTTTTAATAGTAAGTTTAGCGTAAATAAGGGAATAATAGGTAGTAATGTATTTGTTAAGTGATGTAGGCTGAGTTTGTTGCTCTGCCTTGTTGGCGTGCTGTTGCTCTTGCTGTTGTTCTCTTTCTGCCGCCTTAGCGTGCTGTCGTTCCGCCTTAGTATGCTATTGTTCTGCCTTAGCGTGCTGTTGCTCTTGTTCTTGTTCTTATTCTGCTGTCTTAAGACGTTCTTTAGCTTGCTATAGAAGCCTAGTTAGCTCCTTAAAATTACTTAGCTTGCTTATTATAGTAATATTAAAATATATTAAGAATAGTAGTTTCCTAAGAAGTATTATTTATAGGAGGAGATAGTAGTTATTCTAAGTATAGCCTAATAATTAGTAGATCCCTTTATATTACTAGGGGCTACTATTCTTTATAGTGTGCTAGAAGAGTATCTATATATAAGCTACCTTCCTAACACTAGAGCTGTAGCCCTATATGTTGACTAGCCTAATGCTGTCTGATTACCTTACTGATGTGTATTAGTACTGTAAGAGACGTAATAGAGGTGAATAACTATAGGCGGCTATTATAGAAACTATAAATGCTATTCCTTATTAAGCCTTAACAAACTAAGAGAATTAAGTAAGAAACTAAAATATGACTAATTAAGAGACTAAACCTACTAGAACTAGTAGGTAAATAACTATTACTTACGCTATGTCTGTAGCTAAGGAATAAATAAAGCCTATTAAAGATAATAGTAAGGTGCTATTCCTAACGCTAGAGAAGTAAGTATAAAGACTATACGTATTTCTCTAGGTTAAGTTTGATTTCTAGGAATAATTGTAACTATAGCATAAGGATACTAAGGTAGAGCTTAGTAAAGTAATGCTAGAGTTATAAGGGTTAAAAAGAGCTATAAACTGTAGGAGATAAGCTACTAGCATTAAAAGGGATGAGTAAAGAATTAAAACTTTTTATAAAAAAGTTTCTATAAAACAGCTTTAGTTAATAGTTATAATATGTAGACCCTTTTTGATCTATCCTAGGCGGCTAAGCGTATAACTTAGGAACGGCCACGCTTAGTAACATATTAGAGATAAGCCGTAGGGATGATTTATACTATATGATTAATATGGTTACCTATGAGATTAATAGAGTATATAAAATAATATATAAGGAAAGGCTACTTTAAAGACTAAAGGCATAAGGGATTACTAACTACCTAGTGAGATAGGCTAAAGCCTTCTGCTCTAGAAGAATATTAAGTAGCCTGGTTAATAGGTATGAGTTTGAGGCGCGGCTGCTGTTAGGAGTTAGGGCACCTTAGGGCTTATTAATATTGCTAGTGCTATCCCTCTTTAACGCCAACCTAAGGTATTACTAGGTTGACGAAATGCTATGGCAATATTAAACGGGCCACATCCTTAGTAGGTGAGGAGTAAATTGTATAGCTTTTATACGGCGGTGTGGACTATTCCTTTAAGCTTTTGTATCTGCGCCTGTGAGAAATACTTGCCGGCTATAGACCTAGGAGAGTGGTTATAGTTACGGTCTAGTGTACTAAAACCTCTCTGCCTGTGTGGTTAATACTAGTTGTGTGTATTTCATGCGTGCGTAGGCTTGCTTATAAGTTAAAGGCTACGTGTAACAAACTAATTAGTTAGAGGCTAAGTATAGTATATAGTATAAAGTATATATCTCTTCCTCTTTTTTATAAGCTTTTAATATTTAGAAGAGCTAGAACCTACTATTACTTCTATTTTAAACGTCTATTATTAGCTATAACTACCTGTTTATAAATAAAATATAGAGTTAAAGTGCTTATAATAGTATGAGTAGAGCAAACTAAGAGAACTAAAGTGTGTTTTAAAGAGCCTACACATATATAATTTATTATGCCTAGCAGTAGAGCTGAAAGGGCTACTAAAGCTAACTACCTATATAGTACTAATATTATGCCTTTACCTCCTTAATACCTATAAGTAATGTCTATATTTCCTGCTTACTCCTCTATATCTACTATCTTACTTTAGATTCCTATAGGTTAGTTATATTATTAGTATGCTATCTTAAAGTTACTTCTCTAAGTGTTTAACGTCCTATCTATAGTAGTTAAAGTAGAGCGTGCTCTTTATAACACAGACTAATAGTTACTTAGGGTTATAGTATATATAGTTTAGAGCATAATAATCTTCCCCTTAAGAATAAATATTAACTTTCTATAGATACTCTATATAGTATAGATAAAACCTCTAATAACTACTATATACTTAATTACCCTAACTAAGCGACTTCTAAGATATAGGATAAGCTTATAGGATTAGTACGTACCTCTATAAGGTGTTATAAGTAGCCTACTAATCCTACTATACTATCTTAGTAGATCTTTAGTTAAGTATCTAAGTAGGGATAGTTAAGATCCTTTAAGGTACTTTAGTAGCTAGTAATTAAGGTAGAAAGTAGATATTTTCTACTTAGTTTATAGCTAAGTTTAAACCTTCTTCTATCTTATTAAGTAGTTAGTATAAGAGTATTAGCTAGGGGTACTTAACTAGGTAAGGCTTAATAGTAGGTATTAGTATATTATAAGACTTAAGCTTATAGAGTTCTTCTACTATGGCTATAGCTACCTATTAAAACTCTATAGTAGGGCTAGCTTATTAGACGCTTAGCAACCTATTACTAAGACCTACTAGGCTAACTAATATAGATCTCCTTATAATTACTCCCCTTCCCCTAAGACTTTATCCCTAAAGTTATTATGTAATATTATAAATAATACTAATAATAACTATAGTCCTTTTAGCTTAAAATATCCTTTAATAGCTTTATATATTATAAAATCCTTCTTATTACTAATATAGCTACCTTATTATTATTATTATAGTTCTTAATATTTTATATTATTATTTAGTAATATATTACTACTTAGTTATTAGGTTAGGTATTAGTTCTTTAGATAAAAAATAGTTATATAATAGTAAGGTAAATATATATTAGGTAGATTTTTCTAGCTTACTTTTCTTAGCTATTATATTACCTAGTAAAAAGTTTTTCTCCTACTAGCTAGTTTATTTTCCTCTTTTTTCCCTCCTTTCTTTATACTTAGTAATATATTAGTAACTCTTTACTAACTTAATTACCTTATAATTAACTCTTTTTACTTTATTTTCTCTTTTTTTTTACTTCCTCTATCTTACCCTACTATTATAAGCTTATTAATAAAATATTAGTCATCTTAAGAATCTAGATAGTTTTTAACTATAAATATAATCTATATATTAGCTTTACTAGCCTTACTAAAGACGCTTTATATATTTACTACCTTATTAGTATATACTATAATATTAATAAGCTTATTTATATTACTAGTTACTATATAGCTAAGTATATTATTTATTAGATAGATAAGAAGAAATATTTTACTATAAGTTATTACCTATTTAGTAATTACTCTATAAGTATACTAATAGTTTTAGGTACCCTAAGAGCTTTATAGTACTATATAGTATACTTAGAATATATTAATATTTTACTATTAGAAGGATATAGATAGTAAGCTTAGTAATCTTAACTATAGCTATATCCTTATTACCTTTACTACTTATACCTCTACCTAAGAGTATATTAGTAACTATATTACTAACCTATTAGTTAGTAGTTATAAGGTTTACCTTAAGTAGGTAACCCTTTAGGAGCTTATATCTAACTATAAGTATATAGCCCTTATAATTTATATCTAGGTATATTATTAATCCCTCTATAATTACTTTATAACTAACTTATACTATAGACTAATCTTCTTAATACTAATAATAAGGATAAAATTTAAAACTATCTTAGTACCCTTTAGTTAGTATACCTCTATAATAATAGCTATACCTATATACTATAGTTAGGAATAGATTTACTTAAAACTTATAATATTAAGACTAAGCCTAGTATTACTATTAAGAGTATTACTAACTTCCTATAGTTTAAGAAGTTTTATAAACTTATTAGTAAGTACTTAGTAAATAATATCCTAACCTATATTATTACTATTTATAGTATTAGTCCTAATATAGTCTATAAGTAAGTAAATCACATAAGTAAGTAAATTACTTTCTAGTACCTATATAATAAAGTATAAGAGAAATAAACTATAACACCTTAAATTAATTCAAACTATTTAGAATCCTCTTCTTTAGAGGTAGATATAACTTTCTAATACATATAAACATTATAACTAGGCTCTCTATAGATACTATATCATCCTATATATATTTCTATCCTCCTTATATAACTACTACTCTAACCTATTTCTACTTATAACTACTCTATTATATCTATTTAAGACTTTATATCTTATGCCTAATTAATTATAAGTATTCTACCTTTCTAAATCTATATTTTTTTCATATAGTAATAGTAACTTAGTTGCTTATTTACCTCTTAATACTCTATTATCTATACCTATAGTAAAACCTAGTTATATATAACTACTATAATTCCTTTCTTTAGCTACTATATATACCTAATAGGTAATATTAGGGAGCTATTCTAATATTATATAATATAATTTATAATAAAATTAGATTATAAAGTAAACTTAATTAGGTTATTTAGTATCTTTAGGACCTAAGCTAGTAGTAGGCTAGTAGAAGAACCTAGTAGTATTAGTATATAAAGCTTTATATCTAGCTATAAAATTATATATTCTAGGTTGTATAGAATAAGGCTAGTTACTCTAAAGCCTACTTAAATATTTACTATAGTTATTACCTTATTATACACCTTATAGAAGGCTAGGAGGAAGTCTTCTTTTATAATATACATAATATATACCTATATAAAGACCTTAATTTCTTAGCTATATACCTATTTTAATAGACTAAAATACCTAATATTAAGAGGCTAGAGCTTATATAATAAATAAGGTAGTATATAGAGTATAATAATATTCTACTCCTTATAGTATAGCATAAAATTAATAGAATAGTAGCTTTTATAGCTATTAAGGATAAGGAGGTAGTAAACACCCTTTATATAACTCTTTATATAGAAATTAAAGTACTTTACCTATTCTAGGCCTTTCTTATTTATTATCTAACTATTTTTAGTAAGTATAATTACCTAGTTAGGTAGGAGGGGGCTATTATATATCTAGAAGTTAAGATAGATCTTACCTATAAAGATAATATATAGTAGGATAGAATAGCCATATAACCTAATACCCTAAATTACTATAACTTATTCCTAGTTCCCTTATTATACTCCTCTTAGCTTACTATATTATTTAAAGGCTATAATAACTATTTTAGAAGACATTTTACCTATTATAAACCTAGTCTTATTAAAGTTATAAATATTAGTATTATCTATCCTATACTTTATAATTATATTTTATATAAAAGAAAACTACATATAATATACGTCTAGATCTTTATAAAGGACTCTCTAATAGTTAATTCTTTAATTAAAACACGTCTAGAGCTTAGGTTGTTATTATATAAAGTTTAAAGCCTAGTTTATTCTAATATATTATATACTATAGTTATAGGTAGAGAAAAGTAAAGGGAAAGGTAGGTTATATAAAATAGCTAGAAAGTAATTTACTTACTTATATAATTCACTTACTTATAGACTACGTTATTAGTTATAGTTAGAGTACCTAAACTCCTAGTAAGTATTACTTACTTACTACTACTTATATCCTTAGTAGCCTAGATAGTAAGGCGCCTAAGTTAAAGGGGTCTAAGCTTAAGGGCTCTCTCTCTAAGTTATATACTAAGTACTATAAGATTAGTAAGAACTCTATAATTTACTCTACTATTAATACTCTTTAAGCCCTCTATCTTAATTTCTTAGTAATAGTTTATAAGGCTATAAACTTAGATATAGCTAGTTACCCCCTTACTACCTTTTAGGTAAATATTCTATAAAAGTTTAATAATACCCTTATTACTATAGAGAATAAGGTTACAAATTAAGGTAGTATATTTAATATAGATATATATATAGTAAGCTTAGACTTTATTATAGTCCTTAATATAGCTCTTAGCCTTTTTAGCTCTTTTAGCCCTTTTAGCCTTTTTAGCCTTATTAGTAATAGGTTACTAATATTTACCTAGATATCTACTATAGCTATTAGTACTAAAGATACCCTTTTCTCTCTTTTTTATAATAATATCTAATATCCTCTTATAAAGTCTACTTACTAAAAGATTACTACTTACTAGGTAGCTATTTAGTATACTACTAAGTACCCTTACTCTAGCTATTCTAAAGGTAAATAGGCTAGTCCTAAGGACTTAACTAATAAGGAGAAAGCCGCCCTTAATAAGTATAATAACCTCCTTATTACTATACTTAATACTTACTATACTATTAAGCTTTCTCTATCTAACCCTTTTAATTTAGATACCTAAATATAGCCTCTTTACTAATTACCTTATAATCCTTTTATATTATTAGTATTATTCCTAAGTTTATATATAACGTTTAGTAAAGAAAAGGTTTTTAGGTAGTCTTATAATAAACTTATATTTAGTAAATAGTTACTAATAGTACCCTATTTATCTTACTTCTTATAAACTTACTTCCTTTATATCTTATACTTCCTAACTACCTCTTTAGTATCTTCTAAGTTATCTAATAACTCCTATATATTATACTTAACTAGCTATCTAGCCTACTTAACTAAATACCTAAGGTTATTACTACTACCTTAGTAAGTAATAACTTCCTTAACCTCTTAGATATTATCTTTAAGGTCTAACTTTAGAAGCTCTACTATACTATTAGTAACCTATTACCTTATAGTCTCTAATTTTAGTAATAAAACTAAGAATATGTTATATATATATCTATACTACTCTAGTAAATAGACTTAGTATACCTAATACTTAATCCTCTCTATAATAGCTACCTTAATAAATTAGAGTACTAACTTCTTATTCTTAAACTATATATTCTTTATTAATAGTCTAATAACCTCTCTATAATAAAACTCTTTTAGCTAATACCTCTTTTTATAGTAGGCAGCCTAGGACTTTATAGCCTTTACCTAGGTATACTCTACCTACCTCCTAACCTTAGTAGTATATTTAATATACTCTTATACTCCTTATATAGTTACCTTATAGCTAGGTATATACTTAATAAATCTAGGATTATACCTCTAGAGTACTATAAATAAAGATACTCTAATAGTTAAGTACTTACTATTATTATATATAAACTCTACTTTATCTAACTATACTACGTAATAACTTAGTAAGCCCTTAGTATATAGTTATAAGTATCTCTTTAGTATCTAATAGGTCTGTTCTATTTAACTATTAGTCTATAGGTAGTATATAGTAGATAGTTAGTAATATATTACCCTCTCCTTTATAAACTCTTCCTAAAAGGAGCTAGTAAATAGCTTATCTCTATTACTTATAATACCCTTTAGTATCCTAAACCTATATTTAACCCTTTTATATAGGATCCTTACTATCTATACTATATTTAACGTCTTTTTAATTATAATAAATATTATAAACTTAGTTATCTAATATATAATAACTAAAATATAGTTATATTTAGTACTATTATTATAAGTACTTTATAATAGCCTTATAATAAAATCTAGTAAGATTTCTTAGAATAGCTATAATAGTAAAAGCATATAGGGTGTAGTTTAGGACTTAGGTTATAGTAGAGCTATATAAAAGGATATAATAACACTATACTACTCTAAGTAACTTAGGTTTTATATCTAATCTAATATAAAGAGATATAATCTGTTTAGAGCTTTTAAGGTCTAAATAGATATATTATCCTCTAATTAGATATAGTAAATATCTCCCTATTACCTAAGTTACTATACTAAACTATATTAATAAGGGTATAAGGCTTTAGTTTAAAGTATAATTTTTAAAAGATAAATAAGTATATAAAAGAGTACTTATATTTGTCTAATCTAGGGTATACTATATCTATCTAATTATACTCTCTTAATAGATACTTAAGTAAGTATTTATAACTTATAAATACTTAGAAGAAAAATAAAGAAAAGAAATCCCTACTTATTAACTTCTAAATAGTAAATACTATAACCCTAGCCTTACTCTAATTATCCCTTAGTTCTTTTTATAATCCTCTAATTATAAAAGAACTACTAAGTATATACCTATTTAGACCTTATCCTAATTATATCTATATCTACTAATTATCCTCTTTATTCTTATTATTCTTAATATCTCTATTATTTACCTTATCTTATTCTTCTCTTATATCTTATTATTTCTATCCTTCTTATCCCTTAGACTAAGCTAGTAGAAACTAAGATATATATACTTAGGTAGTTAATACTACTTTAGTAATAGGGTTATTAAAATAATCTACCTACTTATAACGTCTATACTTTAGTATACCCTTCTTCTAATTATAATATATATCCCTATACTACTTTAGAATATCCTTAACGTACCTGCATAGCGAGTCGCCACTCATAGCGAGTCGCCCACCTTAAGAAAAGTGGGGTCATTTTGGGTGGGCTGCACGCAAAAGTGCTGTTACATAATTGCTAAGGCGCTCTAACAATTATGTAACAGCACTTTCGCGTGCAGCCCACCTAAAATGACCCCACTTTTCTTAAGGTGGGCGACTCGCTATGAGTGGCGACTCGCTATGCAGGTACGTTATAGTATTAGGTATATTTTATATAATTAGCTTCTTAAGTTTCCTAAGTATACTATTTAGATAATAAGAGAGAGTCTTAAACCTTTATTTAGCCTTTTTATATGCCTAGTATAGGTAGGTTAGGTAAAATATATTTATTTACTTTAATATGTCTAATCTTCTTTAGGCTTTAGTATTATAATAGTATATCTCTAGGAATTAAAAGTTAAGATAGTAAGTAAGAAAGCTTAGAGCTTAGTATAGTAAGAGCTTTAGTAGGAGGGCTAGGTTATATAGTATAGTCTTCTTAGGTAAGGAGTTATCTCTATCTTCTATTTAGAGGCGTTTAGGGTAGTAATATAGTATTTATATTTTCCTTTAGCTAGGTAACCTCTAATAATAAGCTTAATATTATAGCTTTATTCTTATAGTCTAGAGAGGAGGACTTATCCTAATACCTATATTTCTAAAGGTTAAGTAGTTAGGGGCTAGAGAGGTAGTCCTCTAAATACTATATAGAGGTGTAATTAGAGTCTTTAAGGTTTATAGGATTATAAATTATACTTATAGGGGACTAACTTTACTTCTTCTAGGAATACTTAAGTTAGTTATATTAGTAGTAAGCTTCTTTTAATATTCCTTTAGGAACTAATCTTATAGCCTTATATTAGTATCTATTAGAAATATAGAACTTAGTATTAATCTACCTAATCTACTAATATTAGACTCTTTTACTATAGTCTAAGGTTTAAGACTTCTTAATATCCTACTTATTTATACTAGTTAGGTATAAAGATTTAAACCTAAGTACTAATCTAAATTACTTAGTAATATAGAGTTTATACTCCTAACTACTAGTCTACTAAACTATATTTATTATATATATACTAGTATTAATTAGCTAAGTAATATATATTAGTATATTAAGTATATAGTAGAACTTCCTTAAAGCTTTAATATTATTAATAAAGAGAGCCTTTAAATAACTACTAGACTATATAGGATTATATTAGTATACTATATTATCCCTTTAATCTATAATTATACCTATAAAGTATTTATATTAGGCTAAGAATAAGGGGAAAATAACTAAATTAGCCTCTCTTTATATTATATTATAGATTTCCTTAGTTAGTATTACTAACTTAGGCTCTTAGTTATTATCTAAATAGCTTTCTTAGTATAGGGGGATAATAGTAATCTATCTTTTTACTTTTAGACCTTAAGTTATAATAACTATTACTATTATAATTTTATCCTTAGTAATCTACTACTTAGATTATATATATCTTTATAAGTTATAATAGTTACTAAGTATTATTTAGGCCTATTTATATTTTATATCCTCTTATTATTTATATTTATTTAGTCTTTAGAATACTAAATTAAATTAGCTTAGGAACTAATTAGTATCTTTTTATATAAGCTTAATTAGGGAACTAAGTATTAGAAGGTATTAGGAATAGTTTTTATATTAGAATTTAAGTAGGGTATACTACTATTTTATTAGTAAAGTAAATATAAGCTCTTAGGTTATAAAACTAAGATTCTTAGGGCTTAAGTTTTTTAGTAAGAGGTATATATCTAAATAAGATAATTTAGTTTTTATCCTAAGTACTATAGTAGAATTAGCTATTATTCTAGAGGTTTTAGTAGGTATAAATATCTTAGATTTATAAATAGCCTATTACGTAAGTAAGAGGGGAAGAAGCTAATAGGAATACTATTATTATCTATTTAGAGGTATTATTAATATATATATTCTAAAGAGAAAAGATATAATAAGGAAAGAGTTATAGCTAGATTTAAATAAGAAACTTAATATATATTTTTATTATTATTAATAGAGAGAAGAAAAGGGTTAAAAAGAAGGGGTAAAAGAAGGCCTTTAAATAGGTTTCTAAGAGAAAGGGTTATAAATTATAGCTTAGTAGCTATAGTAAGAGTATTTAATCTAAGAAAGGAAGAAGTAAATATAATAAAAGAGAATAGTAAGATACTTATAAAGTAAAGGAAAGGGGGTAAAAAGTTAAAGAAAGGTAAATAAAGGTAAAGGTTAAATAAGGTTAAGTTAAAAGGTAAATAAAGTCTAAAGCTTTAATAGGTTTCCTCTTTTAGTTACTTTTAGAAGGAGTAGCCCTTATTACTTAAGGGAAAGTCCTAAGGGTAAGAAGGTAAAGGTATCTAGAGTTTTTATTTAGAGCCTTAGTAACTTAATCTTATAGGTAAATTATAGTAGAAGTTATTAATAATTTATAATAGTAATAAAGTTAAAGGGTATATTAGAGCCTTACTTCTAAATAGTAAATACCTTTTAACTAGTTTACTTTTTTTATCTCTAAATTACTACTCCTTTTATTATACTAACTATTTAGGCCTTTTCTTATTACTATAAAAGTAACTATTTTTTCTACTTATAAGGTTTTATTTTTTTCTCTTTTTTACCTACCTATATTAGAAACTAATATTATTACTACCCTTACTTTTTTAGACCTATACTCCTAACTTTTTATTATTTTCTTTTTTTAACTTTTTAGAATATCTTTCTCTATTAATAAATACTAGCTTAATAACTACTTATAGTAACCTATTAATCCTTAGTTTCTTTTAATACCTCCTCCTTTAAAAAAGGAGGCTAAGGCTTTTAAAGGCGCTAAGTTATATATAGTAATACCTACCTATCTTAATATAAGTTTCCTTAATAATATCTTTAAGGTCTTTCTTTTTTTAATATAAGGTCTAAATAGTTCCTTAAGACTACTATATAGGTTAATTATTTATCCTCCTTTAGCTAACTATACTTTAAATTTTAAATTTATAACCCTTACCCTAATTAAACCCTTAAAGAAGCTACTATAGTCTTCTAGTAAGTACTTCCTAATATTACTATTATTTTAGGTATTTTTAATACTTTTAGAAATAATAGTTATAAGTTTTAGTAGGCTATTTATCTTAGTAAGGAGGTAAGATCCTACTTTATGACACAGCCAAAAGAGGTGAATGAATCGGTTGATTAATTCTAACTAGGCTACAGCTGGTGGCAGCCGGTTATATAGGCTGGCACCAGGTGGGACCAAGTGGGCCAAGGCCGATAGTCAGGCCGGGGGATCCACCAGGCTGACTGAGGCCATAGTCGCAGCTAAAAGGCGCCCCTTTTAGCCTGTAACACTTTAGGTCCTTCTCCTAACGCCTTATATAGTATACTTTAGCTATAAATTCCCTACTAATATAAATATTTAGTACATAAAATATAGTTTTATATAATTATTATATTTAGAACTTCTAAAAGTTTATTAGTATAAAGCCTAGTTAAGTATAAAGTATAATATTATATTATAACTATATTTTTTTACCTTAAGTATTTTATAACTACTATAGAAACTATATATTCTTATAGGCTAAAAATAAGAAGTATAACTTTTAAGAGAATAAAGGTTATTAGGGTTATACTAATTTATTTAGTAGCCCTAATTAGTACTCTCTTACTAATCTAACTTATTATTAGTATCTAAGTAGTAAGGGACTAATATTACTAGTACCTCTAAATAGTCTATTATTTAGAGCTATAAACTATTTCTATCTTTATAACTTCTAAAATTATACTAATACTCTAATTACTATACCTAGCTTATCTAAATAGACTAGTAGTATTATATTTATTCTAGAGATATTTAGTTAGTTAGATATTAAGTACTAAAAGATAGAAAGTATAGTTATACCCTTTAGGAATAAGGTTTTAGTTCCTCCTTTACCTATTAAGACCTCTAAATAGCTATTAAATATATCTAAAGCTTTATTAGTTACTACTTAATCTATTATATAAGGTACCCCTCTATAGTCCTTAGTAAGGTTTTTAAGCTAAAATAGTTTTAGTAATAAGGAGGTAAGTAAAAATAGTAGTAGTACTAGTTTCTAATAGTAATTAGTAGTTCTTTAATAGTATTATATAATTAATTAGTTTATAGTAGTCTAAGATCCTTTAATCTAAGTTATCTTCTTTTTTTATAATATAATTTCCTTATGTATTTTTAGCTTTTTATCCTTTATCTCCTATATTATTCTTCTATAAAGAATAATATATATATTAAAGGAGGTAAAAATCTAAGGTTACTAAAATTTAAATAAAAGGAAATTTAATAATAGGTAATATAAATAAAAATAAAGGAAATTAAAATAAGATTAGAGGGGCTATTAAAACTTAGTTAGTAAAAGAAGTCCTTAATATCTACTAGGATATTACCTTAAATAGTATCTTTATCTACTAAGTAAATAATACTATTAGTACTTATATAATACTTCTTTAGCCTATTAGCCCTATATATTACCCCTATAATAAGTTCTCCTATAAGAGTTTCTAAGATATATAATAGGCTAATTAGGGAAACTAAGTAGACTCTAAAGAGTCCTTTTTAATAGTAATTAGTCTTTTTAGCTACTAATATATCTATTTAGTAAGGGGTATTAAAGATAAGGACTAAATCTCCTACCTATAGCTTCTCTAATTAGTACTTTACTATATATTTCTTATTATATTATTTTATAACCTTCTAGTAATACTTTATAACTATCTTAGCTACTTTCTATCTGTCTTCTATAAGCTATTAGAAAGCTTTAATCTAAAGCTAGAGTTCCTTTTTTACTATTTAGACCTTCTCTTACTTTAGGACGTACTATATTATAAGTTTCTCTTTAATTAGTATAACTATATTATACCTAGTAATAATATAAAAGGGTGTTATACTATAGCTTAGGTAGATAGTAGTATAATTAGTAAATAGGATAGTAGGTAGGATATATCTAATATCTTTCTTTCCTTAATCTAACTATATTTATAAGGCGTATACTATTATCTAATAACCTTTTTTAAGAATACTATTTACTCTTAGGTTATAAGTAGAGGTAACCTTCTTATATCTATTAATCCTCTTATTTAGAGCTTTAATATAACCTTTATTTTCTTATCCTCTATTTATAATTAGAGTCCTATAGACCTTATAATAATAAATAATATCTTCTTAGAGGAACTTTATAATATTAGCTAAAGTTATATTATAGAAGATTTATACTTAAGGCTATTTAGATAGGTTATATTAGGCCTCTATAACCTTTTATTTTCTAATATATTAGATATCTAGGTAGATATACTAAAATAGCTAGGTATAAGGTATAGTTAAGATATAAGGGTTATCTATATAAGCTAATTAAGCCCTTTAATAAGTATTATAGCCCTAAACTATAGTCTTAACGTCTATATATATCTTAGGCTAAAAGTATTTATCCTAAAGGTAAAAGTAAGTTACCTTATATCCCTAATATTTAGTCTTATTATATACTATACTAATTAAAGCTTACTACTAAGATAGACTATTAATAACCTAAAGAGGGTTAGAAGTTCTATAAGTACCTCTTTTAAAAAGGATCCTATTCTTTATAATAAAGTATAATACTATTTTCTTAAACTAAAGGAACTTAGGTATTAGGATCCCTAGTAGGCGTTTAAGTATAAAGAGAAAGTAAGTAATTTACTTTAAGTATATTAACTACTCTTTTATAGAATTTAGTAGGTCTAATAAAATATCTAAAAGCTAATTAGAATCTTTAGGCTTAAGGTCTTAGTTTAAATAGCTATATACTTTAAGGAAAAGGTTTTATACTACTATTATATAAAAAAGCCTAATATTAATAAAGTCTTTAATATCTTTTTTATCTTTTACTTCCCTCTAATTAGATAGTCCTAGAGGTTTTCTTAAAAGACTATTAGCTATAGAATTCTTCTTACTTAGAATATACTTAATCTTAAAATTAAAAAGTCTAATCTAAGTTAGCTAGTAAGTTATTATTACTAAATAGATATTATTTACTATACTATTAATCTAGGCTACTAAAACCTTTATATCTATCTCTAAGAGGAAATAAACTCTAAAGAGATAGTTATAGAGGCGTTTTAAACTTATAAGAACTACTTACGCCTTAACCTTCCCTATATTATATTTAAGTTTTAGTTTATATTAAATACTATTTTAATATCTTATAACTATAAGTTTACTATTAATAACCTAACTAAAGGTATACTCCTACCCTTTTCTACTTATATTTATAGTAAGGATAATCTAATTAGTATTAGGCCTATAGTTAAGGATAATTAGAACTAGGCTTAAAGTTAGACTAGACTTAAGGGTATCTATTACTAGCTTTTAATCTAAGCCCTAGGAGAATTTCTTAGTTTTCTATATAAGACGTATATGTAGGAGGGCTACCTTAGTAAAATAGGGAACTTAGGACTTATAGAATATAATAAGGCCTAAAAATAATTAGATATCCCTAATATCTCTATAAAGTTTTTATTCTAAAATATTTAGAACTTTAGCTTAATTAGGGTGTCTTCCTAATATTTTATAGAGATATTTAGTAATTACTACTAATTTTTAGTACTATTATAATTTTCCTCTTAAGATTATATATCCTAAAAGCTCTATATTTATAAGAGTCTAATTAATATTATAAAGGTGTTTATATATAAATTAATAAATACCTAGGTACTTTAGAATTAGTTTATTATTATAATATAAGTAAGGGCCTTTAACACCTATATTATTTATAAAAGCCTTATAATAATCTAGAATAAAATTATAAAGAATTTAGGTAATAATATAGTAGAATTAAGTAATAAAGTTAGTAGTACCTTAGGGTAGGTAGTAGTATCTAAATAGGCCTAATAGTATTATAAATATTATAAGATTATAGCTTTTCTTATTTAGAAGGATCTAATTATACCTTAAGAAAAAGTCTAAAAGTAAGATAAGCTAGTTTATAGTAAAATCTTTAGAAAACTTATCTACCCCTAGAGGTAACTCTATATTATAAAGAGTAACCCTATTATATCTTATTACTAAATTAATAAGTTATAGGTTACTATCTTTCTTTAGAACTAAAAACTAAGGGTTTCTATATATATTATAGCCTTCTTTAGTAATACCTCTAATTACCTATTTATAGAGGACTTCTATAGCCTTAGGAACTAAGGCCTTAGGGATAAGGATCCCTTTTACTTACTAGGCTTTATAAGGGATAGTCTTAATAACCTAAGGTAGTATAACTATTAGGTTAAGTATCTTATATTCTTCTTAGAATAATAGGTAAAAATATATAGGATAGTATATATCCTATATAAGAGTATATCCTATAGAAGTAAGAATATAGAATAATAGGGGTAGAGATATATAGAATATAAGGGGTATAAAAGGATAGAAGATATAAAGAGAGTATAGTAGTTAGATTATTACTATAAATATTACTTACTTAGAGAGAAAGACAGTAATTTAGGATATAGGAGATTTCTATCCTTATATAACTATATGTAGCTTACTAGAATATTCTATACTTACGTAAGTAACTTAGAAATTAACCTAGAAGACACGTAAGATCTTAACCCTAACTAAATAACCCTAACTTAAAGAGATAACCTAGATAGTTAGAGAGAGGAGTAGTAAAGCTAATCTTACTCCTTATAGAATCTTCTAGTATTAGGCTGTAATTACGTAATCACCTACTTACGTAGTTAATATATATCTTAATCTACTAGTTAAGTAAATTATATATATATATATATCTTATATATAAATCTCTATAATAGAGGAAATATAAGATAGAGAAGTATAGGAGTATTAGAGAATACTCTTACTTCTAATAATTCTTTAAACTCCTAGGCTAATATAGCCTTATAGTTAACTAGGATTTACTTTAGTAGCTTAAGATCCTCTAGCTAGAGGTAGGGATACTAATTAGTAATCTATTTTAGCCTTTTTAGTATAAGTTAGGAGTACTCTTTAATATTAGAAAGTTTTAGTATAATTAGATCCTAATATAGCCTAGTAGACGTAGTAAACTTTTCTCTTAGGGCTTTAATCTTCTTAACCTTCTAATATAGGTTACTATTTAGAATAAACCTATTAGAGGGGTAGTTATCTATAGGGTAGATTTTTACTTTCTTTCTTTTATATATTATAAAGACTTTAGTAGTAGTAGTCTTTTTTATAGTATATATAATCTTTTCCTTAGTTTATTTTACTTATATAATAGCTATTTAAATTCTTTTCTTAAACTTCTAAGTCTCTAATTACTTTTATTACCTAGGTAGTATAGTCTTAGCTAATAGTAGTTTAGATACTATTCTTATATAAGTATATCCCCTTATTATAGTAACTATCTAAGTAATTATAGCTATATAAGGTTTTATAAGATCTTTTACTATATAGGTTATTAAGACCTCTACTTCTTAGTTATTTAGAGTTATTAGGACTATATTTCTATCCTTATAGTTTAGGTCTAAGTAGTATTTAGGGCTAGTAGTAGTCCTAAGGTAGCTACTAGTACTTAGTTTTTTAACTCTTTATCCCTAAAGATTATCTATATATAGGCTTTTAGGTTAGGTAGTATATAGTTAAGCTTAGCTTTTATATTCCTTTAAATAACTCAAATAGAGATTTATATAAGAGTATTACTTAGAGTAAAATTTATACTAATTAGTCCTCTAGACTAACCTAAAGTTATTTAGCTATTTACAATAAATAAAAGGCCTAGTAATAGTAGTTTTAAAATATAGTCTTTATTAGTAATAAAGAAATATAATTAGACCTTATACTTAGTAATATAGACGTCTATATAATAAAACCCCTTAAAGTATAAATCTACCTAATTAGTCCTATAAGTCTTTATTATAAGTATTATATAGGTAAAGGGGATATTAGCTCTCTTAATATATTATCTTATTAGAATATTAACCTATACTCCTATATTTAGAATACTACTAATTATTAAAGTAGTAATTTCTCTATTAGGCTATATTATCTTTACTTTAAGCTAAAGGTAAGTGTTGTGATATTAACTATTGTAGATCCTATCAGACTTATCAGGCGTAACCCTAATAACCGGCCGCAGATCAACTATTGATCTGTCGGTAGATCCACCATGGATTTAGGGGTTATTCACCCAACCATTTGTAGCAGAACCTACAATAATTCTCTTCTAGTTACGCATAATTAAACTATAGTATTCACCCCTATTATTTGTTACTTCCCTATTAATACGTATAGTTAACTATATTACCTACCTAGTAATATACTAACACTAATTAGTAGTTAATTCTTATATTAATTTTTACTACTATAGTAGTTATCTTAACTAATTCCTACTTCTATATACAAACTCTATAGATTAGTAAGGTACTAACTAGAAGAGATAAATTTTGCTGCCCTTATGGCGAAGTATTTATGCTTATTACTATATTACATAGTTAATTAGAGGCTACTAGTAGAAGTATGTTACAAACTAACATAACCAAAAGGTCGCCTAAGATATATAGCTATCCTATAAACAACCCTGATTGAAATTACGTATTAAGAAATTACTAATTAACTATAAAAAACACCTTACTTTACATACTAATAGCTAAGAAATACTATATAGATACTATATAAAGAAGGCTTATTTTAATAAGTAATAAGTATTACGTAAAGGCTTACCTTAATAAGTAATAATTTTCTACTATAAGCCTAAGGTAAAGTTATAAATTAACATAAAAGTACTATAAATACCTTATAAATCCTTACTACCTATACTACTAGTAGTAAATCCTCTAACATATAGATATACCTTCTAGTCTACTAGAAGAAACGCATATGTTTAAGGGGTAGTTAGGCTAATAGAGGGTAGTAATAATAACGCTAGAAGAAGAAGTTAATCTAGTCTACTAGTCTACTAAAGAGGCTAAAGAAATACTATAAGAAGGCTAATATAAAGAGGAGGGAATATACGTAATATAGTAGGGGGATATATAAGAGGCTAGGGATATAATAGACCTATACCCTATCCTATAGGTGTACGTAAAGTATGTTAACCTACGGCTATAGGGTATTATTAATATTAAGAAGATGCCTGGTAGTATTAAGCAAAAACATAAGTCCTACACGCTAGACACTACTATTATCTACTTTATAATAAAATCCTAACATAAAGATTTTATAGCTAATTAACTATAGTAATAGGCCTATAATTACCTCTATAGATAGAAGGTTAAAGACTATAATAGTGTTAATAAGGAAGTCCTCCTTAGATTCTATGACTTCCTAATTAATAATAGCGTCTAGGTTAAATTAAACTAGAGGCAGGTTACTTCTTATATATATAAGGCATTAGAGGCCAATAATATATATATCTAGACTAAGGAAGAGATTAATAAAGTAGCTAGAACTAACCTAAGGTTTAAAGTAAGGACTATAAACCCTAGATTTGTTAATAGGTTGCTAGGTTGTAGGATCTACCTATTACTAAGGGTAAGGCAACTACTATTAACTAACCTTAAATCTATAGCTAGACCTAAGACACGTAAATAGCATAAAGATACCTAGCTTTAATAGGCTTCTTCCTATTACAACCTATTATTTAAGTTACTACTACTATTAAGTAAAAGCTCTACCTAAGTAAGCCTAACCCTAATAATAGTTATAGTTAAGAGATTACAAGACTACAAATCTACTATGCTAACTACTTAATTTAATAGTAGAGTAGTACTAAGTAATAGCCTAACTTTATAATAATTAACTAATCTTATTAAGCTCTACTCTAATAATCCTATGTTAAAGTATATAGGTAGTTAATATAAGATAATTAATTTAAAGCTTCCTACCTTCTATAAGCTCTATAACTATATTAGAATCCCTACTAGTAGGTATAGGGCTATAGTAATAATAATATTAAGTAGTAACGCTTAAGAGTATTACTCTATTAATCTCTATAGATTTACTAGTAATTTTAACATACTAATAGTAAATATTAAATTAGAATTTAAAGGTAATAAGGTCTATAGCACTAGGATTATAGAGTTATACTATATTACTTTTAAATCTATTACACGTAATAACCTTAGGAAAAGTAAATATAAAATCCTTAATCTACTTATTAAGAAGGTTACCTAGCTAGTATATACTATAACCTATAACAGCATACCAAAAGATAAGGAATACTATAATACCCTTATTAACTATTACTAAGGAGTACCTAAGTATGCTGTAGTATTACTTAGCCTACCTATAACGTATAACACACTCTGTGTGTAGCTACGTAATAGCATAGCTAACACCATACTTTTCTATAAACTATAGGCCTAATACTATACTAAAAAATACCCTAGTAATAATAAGTAATACTAGGTTAACTATAAGTATAATAGTAACTATAACTATTACTTATAGCTATAAACAGACCTACTATATAAAAACCTAAGAAATAGGGGTAACTTTATAGTAAAGAGGTACTTTATCTATAAGAAACCTAGATACTAGTTAACTAAGCATACTAAAGAAGAACATTAGTCTTTTTTCTAGTAGTATAAAGGCGTATACTTAATAGATATTTTACTATTAATATTTAACTACTTTCTACTTAACTATAAGGGGATAGAGAGTACTATTAACTTTAAAGGAGCTAAGGATAAACATAAGCTAGATAATAGTAACAGCCCCTTTAATAGTAATACCTTCTTTACATCTATAGCCTTTTACAGTAGAGATAGTATTAACAGCCAGAAGGTATTTACCTAACTACGCAACTAGGCCACACTCTATGCGATTATAAAGGACAATCCATATAAAGAGGAGACTACTAAGGAGAAACACGCTACTAATAAGGTATTTACCTTTAACAACTATTACTCTACTATAACTTTCTAAGGTATTATACTAGACATAGGGGTAGTAAGAGTCTCTATAGTTAGTTAGTAGTAATATACTATATTAAAAAGGCATCTTAACTATAAACTTCTACTAGATATGTTACATACCGGCAAAGTAATAATTTACTTTAGTAGTAGTAATTACTTTAACTTAATAGGTACTATAGAAGTCCCTACGCCTATAGGGAATCTTACCTTCTACGTAATAGACTCTAACACCCTATTTCTCCTTTATTTAAAAGATATAGACTACTATAGAGTAAAATTTAACAATCTTATGAATATACTAGTAAAGGGCGATATAATCATACCTATTATATAGAAATAGGGCTACATATAGATACTACTAGAGCAACCTAAGCATACTATTGCCTAATACTACCTAACTAATAGTAAATTATAGTAAATCCACTACTAATTCAGCCATCCCTTAGTTAAGCATCTTTATAAGGTGCTCTACTATGCTAGCTATAAGATAGTAATCTCTAATATTAAGAAGATTAATAAGTTCTACTATAACTACTAGTTAAATTTAAAGGCGCCAGGAAGGTTTAAATTTACCCTTTATAATAATTATAAGTTTAACCATAAAATCATTATAGATATTATATATCTTAATAGTAATAAGCCGGTTTTATATATTATAGACATAGTAACCGCCTTTAATACTATAAGATTCCTCTAAGCTATTACTATAGAATATATATAGGAAGTACTATAAATATACTAGATTAACATATATCTTAGCCTACTAAATTAGATTATTACTAACACAGGCCTTAATTTCCACACAGCTAAGTTTAAGTATACTACTTATATGTTATCTATTAATATTAAGGAAATACCTATTAAGGCCTATAATAGTATTAGAAAGGTTAAATATTATTATATAACACTCTACTAAGCATATAAGATATTCTATATAGAAACTAATATAGAACCTAAAGTTATGCTCTAAATAGTAGTAAAAGTAGTAAATAATACTACTAGCCTAAACGGCTTTATACTAACCCTATTAGTCTTTAGAGTATACCTATAAATTAATAATAATTTACTACTAGTACTATTAACTACTAAAAGGGTAGAGATAATATAAAAAGCTATAGAGGAAATATAGTAAATTTACGCTAAGAGATAAGTAAATAATATACTAGTAATATATAATAGCCTAGATGCTATAGCTACTACTATACTACCTCTTTAATCTCTAGTCTATATATAGTAAGAAAAGAACAGCTAGTAGGGCCTATTCTAGTTACTCTCTAACAATAGCACCACTTATACAGTTAAATTACTATAAGGCCTATAGAATTTCTATGTTACTATAGTAAAGCCCTACTACTAACATAAGGAGGATTTTAATAATACTATATAAGCATAAGATACTAGTACTACTGCCCTACCCTCTAAGTTTCTTAATAGGTAAGGAGGTAAAATACGCAAAGGTATTATAGTTACTATAGAATAGCTATAGTAATAGTACTATAGCTGCCTATAAAAGAACCTAGTAGAGACATTTACTACTAAGACTGACCTGTTAATTACTAACTATTTTATAGTAAAAGAGGATACTAACTATATGCTTGCTATTAAACTCTATAAGAAGGGCGTAATAACTACGCCTAGTAAACTATTTAAGTAGTCTAACTACTAGGAGATTAAGGGATTAATAGCCTAGGGTGTGTTCTATATTGTCTAGTATGATAAAAAACACTATAGAGGTATCTATATATTTAAGTTGCAATTAGTATGTGAAATTAAGGGTAAGAATAAGACCCTATATAAGAAGTTAAGACTTATTATCTAAGGGTATACTAATAATAGAAAGGCTATAATACTTACCTAGTTACTAACTATCTAGTAAATAGCCTAATAGTTAATCCTTACTATCGCCCTATTGTTATTACTTAAAAACTATATTCTATAGCTATATAATATAATATAGGTATATATATAATTAGTAACCCTACTTAACTATATAATTCTTATAAGACTACCTATTAAGATCTAATACCTTTATAATACTAATATAATAATAGAGGTTAAGTAACTATTATATAGCATACCTAAGGCTAGAAACTACTAGTAGGTAACATATAATAACTATTATAGAAAAGCCCTCTAGATAGATACTTTAACCTTTAACCCTTACCTACTTATTTTAGCATAAAATAATAAAGATTTCATATTAATTAGCATATAGACTAATAATACTATTAGCCTTATAGATAAATTATTTTCTAACTATAAAGATACTAAGTTAATAAAAGTAACCTTTATAGTAAAGCTAAAGTAATTCCTTAAGCCTAGTAAACCTATTACCTTTAATAGCGGCATGCTTTCTCTTAACAATAACAGTAATATTTACCTCTACCAAAAGGGATAAGGTAAGTAACTACAGCCTATTAACCCTAATTTACTAGAATTATACTAGTAGTACGTTAAGTAGCACACCTATAGCATATATATTACCTTAATCTACTAGCCTAAGGCATGCTTTAACTACTCTATTACTACCTAGTACTAATCGCTAGATATAAGTAATATTAAAGAGCTTAACTAATAAATTAAGTAGTAAATAAAAAACCCTAACTAAGGCCTTTATTTTTAACTACTTAACCTTATAACTATAAAGCTCTTTATCTTTATTAATAGATTATTTACTAATAATAGCAATCTTACCTTACAGCTTAGATTTATTATTATTCTTATAAATAAGTAACACAGCAAATATAATACTACTATAAAAACCCCTAACAATACTAGTAAATTTACTATTAAAGGGAATATTATCTACTTTAGCTTAACAAAGTATAAAAGGGTTATATAGAGTATATTAGCCTTTAAGATCTACATAATAGTTACTAGTACTAATATTACCTACATAATAACTACCATACTAGTAATAGTTACTAACCACCTTAAGTACCTATAAATCCTAATAGTTATATATACTAACTCCTACTCCCTCTATAAGTACCTTATAAAACTTAGTACTATAAAGGAGAAGTACCTTATAATTAATATAATAGCTTTATAGTAGTTATATAAGTACTAAGAGATACATAAGATTTAATAGATTTATAGTAATAATAACCTAGTAGATAGATTTATAAAGTTATTACCTAATAAGGCACTAGAGGAGCTTGTTAGTAACAGCATAGTAAGGATATAAATAAATAGATAGGTTTTACATATGTAATAGATTTGTCACGTAAAGAAGAATACAATACTTTTAGATTTTTGTTTTTATTGTATTTTTAGGCCCTTTATAGTTAACTAGTAAAGTACTATAAATCTATAGCAAATTTCTCCTTAAGAGAAAGTTACTAGTATTATAATATTAACTATTATAGATCCTATTAGACTTATTAGGCGTAACCCTAATAACCAGCCGCAGATCAACTATTAATCTATCGGTAGATCTACTATAGATTTAGGGGTTATTTACCTAACTATTTATAGTAGAACCTATAATAATTCTCTTCTAGTTACACATAATTAAACTATAGTATTCACCCCTATTATTCGTTACTTCCCTATTAATACATACAGTTAACTATATTACCTACCTAGTAATATACCAACAGTAAGCCTTTAATATAAATACCTTTAGTAGCTCTAAAAGAGGTATAGTATAGGCTACTCTTACTATCCTAGCTACTAGGGGTTTTCCTACTTTAATAGCTTAGTTATATTCTCTAATTAGACCCTTAATATCTAACTTTTAATTAGGCTTAGTTATAAGGTTAATAAAAGAAAATAGTACTAAGAGAAAAACCCCTTTTAGCTTAAATACCTTATATCTATAGTCTTTTAGAGTATTTATTATAGCTTTATTAAACCTAGGCTATATTTAGTATAAGAGTTTAGTAGGTAGAGAGACTAAGGTATTAAGCTTTTTTTCTATAAGATAGTAAGCTTCTTAGGTAAAATCTGGCTTTTAGGGCTGTTTAGAAGAAAGAGTAGGTATATCCTTTAGCTTCTTAGAGGGAGGGGTAAAAACCCTAATAGCTATATCTTTTAGGGTTAAAAGTTACTAAAGAATAGTATATATAAAGGTAGTTATAGTTAGTTTAGAGGATAAGGTTAGATTATCTTAGTTAGTAATTTCTATAATTTTAGGCTTTTTAAAAGTAACCCTTTTCTTACTTAAGATCTTAACTATAATATTTACTATAAGTTTTCTTAAGTTAACTATATATAAGCCTTATATATACTTTTAGGTTATAGTCTTAGGTATCTTTATAGGGTTACCTTTAGTAACTATTATTATAAAGTAGAATCTTTAAGGGGGTAATTTATATAGTTAAAAGTAGCTTATTTCTTTCTAAGTAAGTATAGCCTAACCTTATTACTAAATATAAGGTTATTTTAGAATTTTATATAATATTAGTATAGAAGGTAGTATTAGTTAGTAGTACCTACTTAAGTAGGATAGCCTATTTATATAACACACCCCCTTAGGTAGTAGTAGCTAGGATTATTATTACCTATACTATACTACCTAAAAATAACTAAGTATAAAGGGAAAATATTATATATTAGACGTTATTATATAATAACTAGCTAATTTAGTTTTATAGCCTATAGTTAGTAGGGCTGTCTTAGAGTTAGTTAGTAGGGTAATAGCTATATAGGTTATTTATAACTATAGATATCCTCTATATTACCTTATATTACCTTTTTTTTTCTCTTTTCTTTCTTATTAATAATAATTATAACTATAAGTTAGTAAGAAACGCTGTATTTTATATATATATTTCTTTTACCCTTTTTATTACTTATAATTACTAATTATTTACTAACTCTTTTCTTATATTAGATACCTTATAAAACTATCTCTATAGGTAAGGCCTATATACGTATTATAGCGGCTTTTAAGCGCTATAGTCGCCTAGGTCTTATACCTAATAACCTATTAGTATTAGTAGCTTTACTATTATACCTATCCTTACCTATATTTAGCGTTTAAGAGGAGGGGGGTTATCTCTCTAAGGTCTTAAGAGAGTAAGATACCCTTAAGGATATCTATAAGCCTTACCTTATTATTTTAGTAATTTATTATATAATTTAATTAAATATATAGCCTCTCCTTCTTAGTAGTTATAGTCTAAGACTAAAGAGACCTTTTATACTATACTATTTAGGCATTTAGTATATATTCCTCTTTATATCTAATAAGTATTATAGTTCTAATTAATAGTAGATAAAAAGTATTCTTAGTATTAGTATCTAACTCTATCTAAGGATAGCTCTAAAGGTGCCTAGTAGAGTAGCCTAGGGGGTAGTAATAAAGTCCCTTCTTTATTAATACTTAGTATATTATATATCTCTTTTAATTACTCTTATTCCTTAGTACTATCTTATTACATTTACTAAGAATTAAGAAGTAATATTCCTTAATTCTTAGGTATATAAATCTCTATATAACTCTATAACTAAAAGTCCTATAATTATATAAGTAATTTTTCTAGATTCCTCTTGAAAAATGAACTATAGAAGTATATACTTCTATATATAACTATACTAATACAAACTAATGCAAACTACTGCAGACTACTGTATGTAAACGCATATACCTCTAAGCATTACATATGTCGGCGCTTATACCTACGCTCATACCTACCTACATACATATACGGGCATATACGGGCATATACGGGCATATATATACATATACAAGATACATACTAAGCACCTCTCGGCGCTTAGATATACGCTTAGATACTATACGTATCTAAAGGACTTCCTATATAACTAAGAGTTATTCCTCTACTTAGACAGTCTTTTCTAGAATGAACTTCTATATGGTTAATATATTGATATACCTTTTCTGTCTACCTTTATCTATCTTCTCTACTTTCCTTATGACTATTCTAAATAACCCCTTGTTATTCTTACTCATTTTATAGAGGATAAATTAGGTAATATAGAGTTACTCTCTCTTTATAGCTTACTTTAGGAGGTACTCCCTCTCTTCCCTAATCTTAAGAGTATTATAGAAGAGGGTAATAGTAGTAATAATTTTTTTATTATAGCCCCTAAGTATCTAAGGTAAAAGGTATTAGTAGCTAGGGTGCCTATTATTAGTCCTTATAACTATTATTTTTATAGCGCCCTTTTAGGATAGTTAAATAGTATATACCTCTTAAGAACTAAAGGTAAATACTATTAGTATATATTACTATAGTACTATTATATACTACTTATACTAGCCCTTATAGGCCTAACTAATACCCTCTTAGCTACTTAGTTAGTATTAGTAATACTAAAGAAGGTATATATATCTATTACTTTATATCCTTATCTTATATTAATATTATTATAATATAGAGACTTACTATACTTTAGTATATAGTATAGATAGTCCTACCTTTACTATTATATATAAGAAGGGCTATTATACCCCCTTAGCTTAAGGAGGAGGAGAAGGATAAGGAGGAGGAGTATAATAAAGTAGGTAGTAAGGTAGTCTAGTCTTATAAAGGTATACCTTATAAGACTCCTACCTTATACCCTATTAGTATTATTAGCTTTTAGGTATATATAGTACGTTCTAATATTAACGCCTTTATTAGTATGATTATCCCTAACCTTAGGACTTATACTACGTTTTATACTCTTCTTAATATATATATAGCTACCCTTTTTTATAGTAGTAACTAATACTTCCTAGCTAGTAGGCTATTACTTACTTTACTTATCTTTTAGGCTCTCTAGCCTTTAGGCTGTTTTTTAATTTTAAACTTATTTTAGCCTCTTATTTATTATTTCCTCTTTTTATCTAGCTATATACTATATATCTTATAAATTAAGTATAGCTCTAAAGTACTTAAATTTAGCTTATAAGAGATTCTTTATTAATCTATTAGTAGGTATTTTACTTATAAGAAGATAGACTATATTAACTTTACTATTTATATATACTTCTTATAACTATATATTTTAGATATTAATATATTAGAGTTATATAGTAATCCTTTCCTCTTCTCTTATAATAAGGCGTATTATTTACTAATTATTATAGTATACTTTCTAGATATTATCTCTAAGATCTAGGGAAATCTTTTAAAAGAAACGTTAGAGTACTATTAGCTTCTTTATTATATACTTAAGGGTAAGAAGCTCTACCTTAGTTATTAATATTATTATAGTTACTTATTATATAGCCTTCTATTAGATTAGTCCTCTAAATAGGAATATAATATATTCTTATAAGGATCTATAGTTTATAATATTATCTCTAAATAAGGCGTTACTTATAGCTAGAAGCTAAATTCCTTTTTAGATACTAAAGTAGATTAATAGGTAGAGGGTATAAAAGAGATACCTAATATACTATCTTACTACCTAGATATATTATAGGAATAGGATTATTAGGAACTTTAATAGTAATAAGTAAGTAAATATAATATTAAGTTAGATTATTATTACTATATATAGTATTAATCCTACTATCTCTTAGAAGGTTTTTACCTTATTTAGTAAAGTAGTACCCTTATTTAGAAAGAAGTTAGTTATTAGTAAAGGCGTTACTAGTTATACTATATTATTATATTTAAACTTAATAGCTATATTATAGATATATTAGTTATAGTAGAGGTATATCTTTCTATTAGGATAGTCTTAGACTATCTTAATACCTAAATACTACTTTATATTACTTATATCCTTTATCTTATACGTCTCTTTAAGGCCTATAATAATCTTTATTCCCCTTTTTACTCTTAATAGTAAGTATATAATAAGGATATTATTAATATAAAAGAAAATATATATGTTATTATTATTAGTAATAAAAAGGTAAGGGTCTTCCTTATATAGGTAAAGGCCTAGTTATTTAAGAGTCTTAGAGAACTCCTTAAACTATAGAAGGGGTATATCCCTTAAGCTATAAAGTATATATACTATTATTACGTATTTACCTTCTTATTTATATCCTTTTAGTAGGTTATAATATATTAGCTTACCTAAAGGGTTTTATTTAGTATTAAGGAATATATTTATAATATTAAATTACTTAACCTTAAGGTTAAATAATATAGTAATTACTATTATAATATAAAAGGTTTATACTATAAGTATTACTATATATATCTTAAGGAGGAGATTAGTTACTTAGAGATCCCCTTATATAATAACTTAGGCCTTATAGTAATTAAGAAAGCCTTTTAAATCCTACTTATATATCTAAACCTACTTAAGTAGTAGTAGCTTTATTCCTAGTAGGATAAATAATCTATTAATTATTTTAAGAGCCTTAAGACGCTAGAGTTTACTAATTTCTAGGTCTATTATTTTCCTAAGTAGCTATTAGATATTACTTAGTATTTAAAGTAGGTTTTTGTAAGCAACCTAAAAAGCAGGCCCGCCACTTAGTTATAACAGAATTAGCCTTAAGTAGGAATTAACATTCTAACTATTAAAGTAAGTTTATATAGTAATTATTCTTATTTAATTTGTTAATATGTATATATATATATCTAGGCCTATAAGTACCTATATTTCTAATTGCCTAAGGCTAAATACACGCGTTATTGTTTTTCCTTATTTTAAGTAGGGATTACCTATAGCTAAAATACGCCTAGTATTTACCTTATAGATATAGCTAGCACCCTACTTTATGGCCTATTTATTACCTATACTTTAACACACCCTCTTAGATTAAAGCTATTTATAGATTTAACCTAACTATATTAGTAACTATATTACTACCTAGCTATAATTATAACTTCCTTTAACTACTACTCCTACCTATATTAAAGAGTAATTAACTAATAATTAATAACTAATACTAAAGTATATATAGTTAAGTAGTTTAGCCTACTACTAATAAATTATAATTATAAGATAGTAACTTATAATCTAAGCTTAATAGGTTTAATCCTAGGTAGAGGTAAAAAGACTTAATAGTAGTTATATCTATTAAATCCTACTAGTTAGTTAATATATAAGTCTAAACCTTAATAACTATAATATATAGGTAAGGTTACCTTTATTATAATTCCTCTCCTTTAGTCTATTAATTATATAAGGTAGTAAATAGACTTTAAAAATTATCTTACTACTTTTCCTTAAAGGTAATTAGTAAGATTAATAAATTATCTCTTAGCTAATTTTCTTTTAGGGTTTTAACTTTTATAGTTATAGTTAGTATTAAATTATAGCCTTAATTAAGGTAATTATAATAGTATAATTACTAACTATAAGGAATATATAGTTATTTAGATATTTATAGTTAAAGTTATTAATAACTTTAGCTAATTAATTATTTTTAATATTATAAAGTTTAGGTATACCTATAGCTACCCTACTTTAACTGTCTGTCTGGCGTAACTATGCTAATTAACTATCCTAGTTAGGGCTATACTAACTACTTATTCCTCCTCTATTATAGTTACTATAGTTATAATTACTTTATTTATCTTTACTTTATTATTATTTAATTTATTACTACTAGTTACTAGTAATTTGTCTACTATAAGCTCTTCTTTATAGTTATATAATAACTATTTAGATTAATTAACTATTCCTAATTAATCTATAAAAGTTACCTATTTCTTCCTTAATAGCGCCTTTATTAATCTATCTACTATTATCTTAGCTAATAAAGTATAGATAACCTTAACTTATCCTTTAGTAATCTCTTAATATAACTAGTAGTAATAGATATCTATATAGTAAAGTTACGTTTAGAGCTAAACTAGCTCCTTTATAACTAATCTAATAGTCTATTAATTATTATATTAGATTATAACTTTTAGGCTTAGAGTAATTATTTCTTTACTAGCTGTTAATTTAGTAATTAATTAGCTTATAAATATAGCCTCCTTTATAGCCTATAATAGAGTAAGTAGCTCTACTTCTATTATTAAAGTTATAACTATTTACTACTTATTTACCCTCTATCTAATAAGGCCTCTAAATAGTTTAATAGTATATACTTATAAGCTCTTATAATTAATTAAATTATTACTAAAGCTTATATTAGATGTAATTATTATTAATTTATTAGTACTAAATTTAAGGTAAAGTCCTTTTATTTAATAAAGGTATTATAGTATGTAATTTACTACTTACTAATAGGTAGCTAATAGATTATAATTAGATCTTACTAGGCGACTAACTATAAATATAATATTAGGTCTTATTATTATTACTATATATAGGATTAAACTAACTTTCTATTAGTATCTTACTACTTTAAAGTTTATAGCTATCTTTTTTAAGGGAAGAAGTTCTTTATTACCTATTAGCATATTATCTAGTAGTAGGTAGTTCTTATTATTAATTAGCTTTAATATTTACTTAATATATACTACTTATAATAACTATATCTTTTATTAATCTTAATTATATAGTATCTCTATACCTAAGAACTATTATATCTCTTTACTACCCTCTAGATAGTATTATTCTTTTATCCTATTAATTAATTTATTAGCCTCTTACTACTATAATTTAGGGAATATAAAGACGTAATTATTAATATAAAAGAAGAATATAATAGCTCCTTTCTACTAATAGTAGGGCTTACCTATAACTAGAGTAAATCTAAGTTTATAAAGTCCCTTTTTAAGGTGCTTTTACTATAATAGAGGTAATTATTATAGACTATATAAGGCTTTTTATAACTTAATAATTCTCTTTTAGCTATAATTAGGATACCTAGGTAAAAGCTTTATAAATATTATTTTATCTATATTAGTATATATAAATATGTTTACTATATTAAATTAAATTAGCTTAAGATCTAACTTAGCTACTATTATAATTAGTAATCTAAATAATAATCTAGTAAGTATTACTATATATATATCTTAGATTATATCCTTTAGTTACTAATTACCCTAAATAATAAGGCATGCCTTTAGCTTTATAAGGTATCTATACTTATTTAACTTATAGGTATATACCTATTAGTAATTAAGAATCTAATTATTACTAGCTTCCTAAATTCTAACTTTAACCTAGCTATTTATTACCTTATGGCTTTATAAGTAATCCTTTTTAGCTTAAAGGAAGTTATCTATAAATAGATAATCTTTTAATTTAGTATATAATCTAGGTAGTCTAGGTAGTTCCTTCTAATAAATATGTCTACTAGCTGTATTATCCCTTTAAGGGCTTCTCTACTATCTTAGCTCTACCTTATTTTTAAAGCTTTTAGAGGTTACCTCTCCTACTAATTAATCTATATACCTGCCGTCCTAAGGGGGCTAGCCTATAGGCCTGTTAGGTAACTTAATCTACCTTAAGGAATAGTTATATTTTAGGTAGTATAGGTATGTAACTGTCCTAGCTATAAAGGTAGCTTTCTATAATTTATATAGGTATATACGTCTTTATTAGTTGATATAATTAGTATAATAGACTTTATTATGTATTTTATTTATATATTACCCTCTTATAGTAATAGTATCTAATAATTATATAATAAAGGATGCCTTTAGTAACTCTAGAGGGGTTATTAATATAAAGTATAACTTTATATAGTCCTGTAATTTACTTATAGGTTCTTTAGGTATTTAATATTAAATAGTATTAATAAAAACTTTATCTATATTAATACTATTAGCTATATCTATAAAGTTCTTATTTAATACTTTTATAATCTATTTATTAATAACTAATTTATTAGTATTTACTAATTTATCTACCTATTTATCTTCTTTACCTAAGAAGTAGTTATCTTTATTAAAGATTATATTACGTAAAGTAATTACTTTATTCTTTAGGGGAATATATATATAATACTAGTTAGTTAATATATATCTAATAAGGTATCTAATATACGCCTTAGCTTTAAAATATTATATGTAATTATAATTTAACTAGGTGTCTAAAGTTATTATATATACTTAGTATTTAAATATACGTAAGTAGCTAATATATAGTAGAGATAGTCGCCCTTAAGTAGTATGCTATATCTTATATAGTAATTACTAACTATATAACTCTACTAGTATGTAATTATATAGATATACTACTACCTTTAGGATTTCTAGCTATAGATATAATAGTAGCTTTAACTTTAACTATGGTATAGTTCCCTTTTACTTAATAACTACTATAGTCCTTTTAGCACCTCTATTTTAAGCTTATGTGTTTAGTATAGATAGTTTAAATAGGATTCCTAGACTTTCTATAGCCTTTTTTACTTATAGATAGGAAGTTATAATCTTATTATTATACTTAAACACTATAACTTTAGTCCTTTTATAAACCTTAACTATCTTAATAAAGTTAAGAAGTATATCCTTAATAGCTTTAGTTGTCTATTATTATATATAGTAGTCCTATATAAATCCTAATTTATAGTTAGTTAATAATAAGGCTAACTTATATCTACTATAGCCTTACTTAAATAGGTAGAAATTAAGAGCTACTCTATTACCTACTTCTACCTATTTAATTAATTCCCTTAGCTACTATATAACTTAGTATTTAATCTTACTTATTATATAGACTTTATATTAGTAAGTAAGTATTTCTAGTATATTTCTATATATATAGGCTCCCCTTACCTTTATTATAATATAGTAAAGTATATAGCTACCTAGGTGCCTAAGCTAGTTATACTAGTAAGTAGCTTTAATAGCCTATAGTTACTAGTATTAGCCTAGGTCTACTATGCTTATTACTACTAGGTATGCTATAGGAGTACCTCTTACTATACTACTAGCCTTAATTACCTATTAGCCTATAATTTCTTCTATATTAAATACTACTAAATAGTTATTTACTTTATAGATTAAATTATTTAATAGGCTATTATCCTACTACTAGTTATTATAATTCTTTAGCTATATATATAATACTAAGTTATAGGATAGTAATAGGTAGTAAGTAATGTTATATAAGGTAATCTTAACTATATAGCTATCTTACTTTACTCTAACTACTACCTTTCCTTATCCTTTAATTAGGATTATTATATTACTAGCTTAAATAAAGTTATCTAAATTTACTAGAGATATACTAATAAATTAATATTATAAGTAGAAGATATAAAGTATAGCCCCTAAATTAAGGATAATATAGTCTTTAAGTAGATATATAGAAGCTATAAATACTACTAACTATATTATTAATATACCTCTACCTTTTAGTAGTCCTTTTGATTGTTACTTTAAGGGTGTTATAGCTTTAGCCTATAATCCTCTTTTTAATAAATCTAGCTCCTCTAATTTCTTTATAACTACTACTATTAATATATCCTTTTCTTAGAGCTTTTCCTTTACTTATAGATTATTAAGTAACTTCTTTATATACTTAATAGTCTCCTACTTTAGCCTCTATATATACTATAGTTATATCTTACCTATAAAGAAGTACCTTTTTACTTTATAACTAATTATATTATAGAGGAAGTACCTTTTATATAGTTACCTTTTACTACTATTACTATTACTATTACTATTACTACTACTACTATATTATCTAGTAGGCTCTTTTCTTATATAGTCCTTAAGGTCTACTATAGTTACTATAGATACTAGCCTAAATACTCTATATAATACTTTTACCTATAGTTAATCTAGCTCTACTATAATATAGGTATATATGTCTAAGATTACCTTATAATAGGTAAGAATCCCTTCTATTACTTAGTCCTTCTTACTACTCTTATATACCTCTACCTATGTTACTATTAGGGTATATCTTAATATAGTTATTAGAGCTAAGGATTATTTACTAGATTTAACTATAGTAGTCTACTTAATATAGATACTATAGAAGATAGTATTCTCCTAATCTATTACCTATTGTTTTATATCTTTTATATTAGATATCTTATATTTAGAAGGCTGGCTTATAACTTTATTATACTTTATAATTACTTATACTTTATCCTCTTATAGCTAAATACTAATATAGGCTTCTAGTTGTTTAATCTATTTATAGATTAGGCTTACTAGTTTATAGTATTAAGATATTAATATTAGGTTAACTATTACTCTAATCTAGTTAGATATATTATAGACTACTTTTACCTTTTGTTTATATTACTTATTATTAGCCTAGTATTTTTCCTTTAATATCTTAAAGTACTTTAGGTTATCCTTACTTAAGTAATAGATCTATAATACCTTTATATTATCTTATAAAGGTAGCGGCTAGCCTAGTATAGTATTCTTAGCTACCTATTTGTTAATATAGGTCTAACTAGATATTTAGAACTAGTTAAGTATAAGATAAGTAGGAGGCTTTAATAGATAGTTTATTATAATATAAATTAATCTATCTTATAATAGGGTAATAGATTCCTATATACCCTATATATACACCTTTTGCTTAAGTTATTAATACTAATTAGGCTAGTTAGTCTGGCTCTTTAATTAGGTATTACCTATAAGCTTATTAGCTATATTAGTAATAGTTAATAATATATATATTATATATAAGCTATATATTACTTCTAGTAATATTAATTAGTACTTTGTAATTTAGACTATAAATTATTAAAGTAAGTATATATAGTAATTATCCTTATTTAATCTATTAATATGTATGTGTGTATCTAGGCCTATAAGTACCCCTATTTCTAATTGCCTAAGGCTAAATATACGTGTTATTGTTTTTCCTTATTTTAAGTAGGGATTACCTATAGCTAAAATACGCCTGGTATTTACCTTATAGATACGGCCGGCGCCCTACTTTATAGCCTATTTGTTGCCTATACTTTAATAATTAACCTAATTAATTAAGGGTTTCCTCTATAATAAGATAACATATAAGATATAACTAATAAACTCCTTTCTAAAAATAACGTAATACGTATTAGACGCTAATAGGTAGAGAACTTTATATAATAATATCCCTAATTAAAAATACGATTTTAACGTTAAATTAACTATTAGAGGGCCTTAACTAAAGATCTTATAATTATATAAGGCTAGTTTATACTTATATAAAATATAATTATAAAGTATAAAATATAAGATAATAATATTTATAATTTTAATAAGACTAGCTTCTTAATAGGAATATTATTATATACTAAGAGTATTATAACTTCTAACTATAAGGGAAGGCCTTATATAAAGTAGCCTAGTAATTATAAATAAGTTTCTATTATTTAGGGTATATATATAGATAGCTAGGTAATACCTCTATATATTATTATAAAGGGTAAATATTACCTCTTCTCTTAGTATACTAATAGCTAATTCCTAGCTATATAGTATATCTACCTAAGTAAAAATAGATAGATAATAAATAAGATTAGCCTAGATTAGTTAAATTATTTTAATTAATATATAAAGTCTTATATAAAGGGTACTTATTACCTCTTAATTCTTAATAGCTATAATAGCTATAAATTAACTAACTTTAATAAATACTATAAGAAAGAGAATATTATTACTTTTTATATACCTCCTTATTTATTATATAAGTTTTAGCCTCTTAATATTAGGTGTTTTAGCCTATTAAAGTACTTATATAGTAAGGAAATTAAGAAGATAATATAAATATAGATTTTATATATTATAAAAGATAACTTCTTTCCTACCTTTAAAGTAGTATTTTTTACCTTAATAGGTAAAAATAATATATAAGCTAGTTTTAGATAGGTAGGCCTTATACCTTTTAACCCTAAAGTAGTTATTTCTTACCTAGATTTTAAGCTAAATACGCTAATACTATTTAACTTAAGGCTAAGTAGCTAAGGCTTTTAGGACCTAAAGATACTAACTATAGTACTAAAGGGTATATAAAGTACTACTTCCCTTAGAAAGAAGATCTAAGTATATTAAGGTAGCTTACTTATAGTAATATATAAAGTAATTAACTTCCAGGCTTAAGGTATTAGTAAGTTAGCCTATAGGCCTACTATTATTAAGGCTAAGAACTATAAGCTTTATATAGGGATAGAGGTACTAAGTAAGTACTAGAGGGTAAAAAAGACCTAACTATATCTTAGAGGGTTACTTAATACTACTAAAGTAGAGGTACTATAAGGAGAAAAGGAAGGTATTAGTACTAAGGGAGAGAATAACCTTTAGGTAGAGGGTTATATAGAAGGTACTAAACTATATACGTAATAATATAGTAATTATAGAAAGCCTAGGTATAACATATAAACTTATAAAGTAGTTTAGGATAGTAATAAGGAAGAGGGTAATTAGTAGTTTTAATTAATTTTATATATTATAGCTAAATTTACTTATATAAAAGGTAGAAGGGTAGAGAAAAGTATACTACTTACTATAATATACTACTTACTATATAAGTGTGTTATATATATATATAACATATATATATAGTAAGTGGCCTATTATAGTGAGTGGCCTACCTCCTCCTACTTTCTAGTACTTTAACCTTTATACTTACTTTCCTCTACGTATAAATATGTATTCTACCTTAATTGAAAGTCGTATCATCCTTGCTATCTAGGCTCTCAAAAAAAACCTAAAGATGTCTGTACAAAGTATAGCCTCTATCTTTAAAGTCCTAAGATTAATACTCTGCTGCCGACGTGCTAGACGTGTCACACAAGCTAAGACACATTTAAAATTAATAAAGATAACTATATCTAAAGAGGAGGTGATTCTTAAATAGGTTATTAACCTAATTAATTAAGGGTTTCCTTTACAATAAGATAATATATAAGATATAGCTAACTAACTCCTTTCTAAACGTAACGCAACATATGTTAGACCCTAATAGGTAGAGAACTTTATATAATAACAACCCTAATTAAAAATACAATTTTAACGTTAAATTAACTATTAGAGGGCCTTAGCTAAGGATCCTATAATTATATAAGGCTAGTTTATACTTATATAAAATATAATTATAAAGTATAGGATATAGGATTATAATATCTATAATTCTAATAAGACTAGCTTCCTAATAGGAATGCTGTTATATACTAAGGTTGTTATAACTTCTAACTATAAGGGAAGGCCTTATATAAAGCAGCCTAGTAATTACAAATAGGTTTCTATTATTTAGGGTATATATGTAGATAGCTAGGTGATACCTCTATATGTTATTATAAAGGGTAAATATTACCTCCTCTCCTAGTATACTAATAGCTAATTCCCAGCCATATAGCATATCTACCTAAGTAAAAATAGATAGATAATAAATAAAATTAGCCTAGATTAGTTAAATTATTTTAATTAATATATAAAGTCCTATATAAAGGGTACTTATTACCTCTTAATCCTTAATAGCTATAATAGCTATAAATTAACTAACTTTAATAAATACTATAAGAAAGAGAATATTATTACTCTTTATATACCTCCCTATTTATTATATAAGCTTTAGCCTCTTAATATTAGGTGTTTTAGCCTATTAAAGTACTTATATAGCAAGGAAATTAAGAAGATAATATAGATATAGATTTTATATATTATAAAGGATAACTTCTTTCCTACCTTTAAAGTAGTATTCTTTACCTTAATAGGTAAAAGTAACATATAAGCTGGTTTTAGATAGGTAGGCCTTATACCTTTTAACCCTAAAGTAGTTATTTCTTAACTAGATTTTAAGCTAAAGATACTAACACCCCCTACCTCACCCCTAGGTAGTAATAGCTCCTAGGACCTAAAGACACTAACTATAGTAATTAAGGGCGTATAAAGCTATAGTTCCCTTAAAAAGAGGATCTAGTAGTATTAAGGTAGCTTACTAATAGTAATATATAAAGTAATTAACTTCTAGGCTAAAGGTATTAGTAAGTTAGCCTATAGGGTTACTATTCTTAAGGCTAAGAACAAAGGACTTTATATAGGGATAGAGGTACTAAGTAAGTACTAGAGGGCTAAAAAGACCTAAGTACGCCTTAGAGGGTTACTTAATATAGCTGAAGTAGAGGCGCTACAAAAGGAAAAGGAAGGTGTTAGTGCTAGAGGTAAGGAAACGTCCTAAAATAGGGGTTATATAGAGGGTGGTAAACCACGCGCGCGACAATATAGCAATTATAGGAAGACTAGACATAACATATAAACCTATAAAGTAGTTTAGGATAGTAATAAGGAAGGAGATAATAAGTAGTTTTAATTAATTTTATACGTTATAGCTTAATTAACTTATATAAAAGGTAGAAAGGTAGGAGGAGGTAGGCTACTTACTATAATAGGCTACTTACTATGTATGTATGTTATATATATAAACTTTATAACTTAAGCCTAAAAGAGTAATATATATTAAGAAAATTTTAATTTTTAAAATCTAATATAAACTTAAGATATAGTATATTTCCTAATTAGGAAGGTAGATAAGATAAGATAGCTTATTTATACCCTAGTCTATCTAAAGTTTAACTTTATATCTAGAAGTATTACCCCTTATATATAAGGTTTAAAATATATTAGGAATATATATTAAAATTAGGAAGATCTAAGAAATCTAGAAAGCTAATATTTACTTATTTTACCCCTCTTCTTAATACTAGTTTTAAGATAAAGTAATAATACTTATATATAGTACTTAAATTCTTCTTTATTCTAAGGAATAGAGTAGAAAACTATCCTTTTTTTCTTTCTTACTTATTAAGAGGTTAAAATGGACTTTTCTACCCCTCTTTCTACTTTACTAGCTACTAACTAGGCAGCCTAGTAAGTAGTTATTTAAATCCTTCTTTAATATCTTTAATAAGGCCTATCCTAGCCTATCCCTACCCTTATTAACCTATAAAAGCTACATCTAGATACTCCTTTTTAAGGGCTTTAAAATAACTTACCTTATAGCCTTACTAACCCCCTTCTTAATTTCCTAGAATTTCTAGAACCTATTTCCTCCTAGATTTCTTCCTAGCCTTCTATACCTTCTACTTAGCTTCTAGCTATAAAGGAAATTCTAGCTTCTTCCTCCTTAAGTTCTATAGTAAGTTATATATATACTACTATTTATTATATATTTTATATATTTATATATAATTATAGAGAATTTATAAGACGTAGAGTTATTTTTTATATAAGGCTTCTTTTAAGTCTAAGGTGATATAGCTAAAAGAGGTGAATAAATTAGTTAATAAATTCTAACTAGGCTATAGCTAGTAGCAGCTAGTTATATAGGCTAGTACTAGGTAGAACTAAGTAGGCTAAGGCTAGTAGTTAGACTAAGGGACTTACTAGATCTACTAGGCTAACTAAGGCTATAGTTATAGCTAAAAGGCGCCCCTTTTAGACTATAATAAGTACCCCCCTAATAAAGAGTAATTAGCTATAGGTTAATTACTAGAAGAAAAGAAAGAAAACCCCTATTTATATATATCCTATTAGATATAGTAGTAGGACTAATAGCTTAACTAATTATAATTAGCTATAGCCTTAGGTATCTACTATGCTATTATAGTTAGGTAGATAGGGTATACCTAAGGGTTAATAGTTATTATTACTATACTTATTACTATACCTATTATATCTATTACTATACCTATTATTATTATATCCCTTATTATATTCCTCCTTAGTATATCTATTATATCTATTATTATATTGCCCCCCTTTATACCTATTATTATATTTCCTATAGGGACTATTATACTCTTCCTTATAGGGACTATATCCCTTAGGGCCTCTATATTCCTCCTCTTTACTATTATTACTATACCTATTACCTTTAGGTTTATACCTATAGTAGTAGTTATCTAGTAGGCTATCTAGTTACCTAGCTAGTAACTAGTAGTCTAGTTAGGTAATAGGTAGCTAGGAACTTAGCTATTATAGTAGCTAGAAGCTTAGTAGTTAGGTAGTTAGGTATAGATTATACTTAGGTAGTCTAGTAGGTTACTTATATAGCTAGGGATTTAATAAGTACCTAGGCTACTACTAGCTAGGCTAGCTAGGCTAGCTAGGCTAGTATAGATAACTTAGCTACTATAGATAACTAGGCTACTATTAATAGTTAGGCTACTATTAGTATGTTAGTTAGCTAGGTAGTAGCTAATAGCTTAGCTAGCTAGGCGTATAATATACTAGCTAGCTAGGCTATTATTAGCTAGGGCTATAATATACTAGCTAGCTAGGCTATTATTAATAGTAATAATATTTAGGCTAGGTAAATAGCTAGTTAACTAGCTATTAAACTATAGGTTAGCTAGTTAGCTAATATACTATAACTTAATAGTTTAATTAATAGTTAGATTAATTATTAGGTTAATTAGTAGGTTAGCTATAGGATTTATTATCCTTATAGGTAATTTACTAAGTACTAATAAAATATATAGTTTAGTTATTATTATTATTATTATCCTAGGGGCCTTTTATAGTATATAAGACTATATTATTATCTTTAACCTATTTATCTTATTAATTATATGCCTTATTATTAACCTCTTTAATTATAGGTTTTTTACCTTAATACTAGGTAGCTTTATAAGGTAGAGGTAGAAGGTAATAGTTATAGGACTATAGGTCCTATACTAGCTAGTAAAGGTTATAAATCTTCTCCTACTATTACTAGACTTACTACTATAGATAGCCTCCTAACTATTAACTTCCTATAGGTTAAGAATAACCTCCTATAAGGTAACCTCCTCCTAAATAGATATAGGGCTACTAGGTAGGCTAGGGAGTAGGCTAGTAGATAGGTTAGATAGGTTAGGTAGGGAAGATATAGGCTAGTAATAGGGTTAGTAGTAGTAGGTTAGTATATTTTACTATAGGATATACTAGTTCCTTTAGGTTATAGTCTAACCTCTATAGGTAATAACCCTAGGCCTTCTTAAGGGCTAATACTATAGCATATAGTACCTTAATAGTAATATTTAACTTTATAGCTAAAAATAGTAATAAAAGGAATAGTAGTAGTAAGAGCTCCCTTATAGGCTTATTTATAGGTAGGCTAGCTAGGGTATCTCTATAGGATTCTTTATAGGTATCCTTACGGGCTGGCTACTAGATTTTACTATAGGTTAGTATAACTAGCTCTACTAGCTCTACCTTAACTAGTATGGCTGGCTTATTAGTAGGTAGTTAGTAAGGCTAGTAAGGCTAGTAGCTAGCTTAGAGGTAGTAAAAGAGGGTATTCTAAGATATAAAGTTATAGTAGTAGATTTAGTAGTAATATTACTAGCTATAGCTATTTATAAATATATAGTAGAATAACGCGTTCTTAGAGGGGAATCTACCTCTATATTTCTAGTAGGGCTTAAGCTAGTAGTAACTTTATTACTATTACTATTATTATTTCTTAAGGGCCTTAATTAATAGTAGCTCTAGTAGTAGACTTAATAAAATAGAAGGGAAAAAAGAGGGTAAAAAAGAGTATAGAAAAGAAGGATAGTAATAGTTATAGTAGCTAAAGGGATAGTAGCTCTAGTAGTAAGATTTATAGTACTACTAGGTAGGTTAGGCTAGCTAGCTGCTAGTAAAAAAGGTGGCTAGTATATATATATAGGCGACTTTAGTAATATCTATATTGAGCTTAATTAGTACTTCTAATAGCTATAAATAGCTTTATCTACTTTACTTATTTACCTATTATACCCTTTAACTATTAATAAGGGTAAATACCCTAGTTAGATATAGAGGTCTAGATTAATATAGTTATACTACTACTTAATATAGCTAAAAGAGGTAAATAAATTAGTTAATAAATTCTAACTAGGCTATAGCTAGTAGCAGCTAGTTATATAGGCTAGTACTAGGTAGGACTAAGTAGGCTAAGGCTAATAGTCAGACTAAGGGATCTACTAGATCTACTAGGCTAACTAAGGCTATAGTTATAGCTAAAAAGCGCCCCTTTTAAACTATAACATAAGGATTCTCTTACTACTTATAAGTATTAGATTAAGTATTAAGGGGGTTATATTAAGAAGTAAAAGGGTTTTTATATAGTTATATAGTTATATATATAATTATATATTTTTTTATATTTTATATATAGTATTAAAGACTTATAGTAAGTAATACTTAATAACTTTTTATTACTTAGTAAAGTATTATAGTAGTAGTATAATACTATTATAAGTAGTTAAATATACTATTACTTATATTAGTAATATAGTTTACTATTAAACTTAAAGTATTATACTAAGCTTAGTATAGTTAACTTAGTAAACTTAAAGTATTATACTAAGTATAGTATAGTTAACTTAGTAAACTTAGATTACTAAACTAAAGTAAGTATAGTTAACTTATTAAATTAAGACTTTAAGAATACTAAGTCTAAAGCCTTATGTTATTTTATATAACTTAACTATATATAGATTATAAAAGCCTAACTTACTAGTCTTAAGTTATTATATAATATATATAAACTATTATACTTTTACTATTAGATTAAAGTAAAATATAATATATTACTATAAGTTTATAATTCTATAGTAGTACTACTACTACTTCTAGTATATTAACTATAACCTTTATATTATATATTACTATTATACTATATATTACTATATTATATTATTATTAACTCTTTTAATTCCTAAGTAAGTCTTTTGTTAAATTATATATATATATATTATTAACTAATACTATAATAGAATAGAAAATTCTAATATACCTCTTAGTACTTTATACTATAATAAGTTTAAAGAGCTAGAAGATAAAGTTAACTATTATATTAGTTTAAATATTAATAGTAATAATAATCTTACTATTAGTATACTATATATAGTAGAGTTAATATAAAATAATAATACTTTTATTAACTCTATTTATAATCTTATACTAGAAGAGTTAGAAACTTTAGAATAAAAATAAGAAGAATAAGAAGATTACTTTAATATTAATACTCTTAATATATTTAATCCTTATACTATATTATATAATATTAGTATTAAATATAAAGAAAGTATTATTAATAATAGTCTTAAACTACTATTATTTAAAGTTTTTAATAATAAAATTTCTCTAAATACTAATAATAAAGAGTTTAAAGTAAGTAAAGTAATATTTTAAGTATTATAAGATTTTAATAATATATACTAATATACTAATACTATATAAGAACTTATACTTAATACTATAGAAAGTAGTATTAGTTATAGTTATTATAAGTAGGAAGAGGATAATAGTTTTACTTTATTGAGTAGTAATATTAAAGAAGTTAAAGATTATTATATAAATATTTTACTTCTTAATATATTTTATACTACTAGAGTTAGAAGTCTTAGTATTAATAGTAGTTAAAAATACTTTATATATTTATATATTTAATCTTCTAGTTATATATTATTTAAGTATAATATAAATATAATATTTTATAATTTTCTAAGAGTCTAATACTAAGAGTAGTAAAGTAAGTAATATATACTTATAAACTTTATAACTAGTTATAGTATATATATAAGTCTATATTATATAATATATATTTCTAAGTCTATATTACTTATATTTTAACTTTATATATACTTCTTTACTTTTCTTTTCTAAAGTTTATCTTAGAACTACTATAGTTTATAACCTTTATTTATATATATAATAAGTACCCTAAAGACTTAATTATACTATATATAGAGTTTAGTATTTATAATAGAGTTTAATATAATATTACTTTTATATATACTTAACCTTAAAAATATGTAATTTTGTAATTATATTATAATTATAATTATATATAATTATAATATAATTATAATTATATATAACGTAGTTTATAAGTAACTAGGTTATATAAGTAACTAGGTTACTTTCTCCTCCTTATATAATAGAGTATAAGAGAAATTAACTATAACGCCTTAAATTAATTTAAACTATTTAGAATCCTCTTCTTTAGAGGTAGATTTAACTTTCTAATATATATAAGTATTATAGCTAGTCTCTCTATAGATGCCATATTATTATATATGCATTTCTATCCTCCTTATATAACTACTACTCTAACCTATTTCTACTTATAACTACTCTATTATATCTATTTAAGACTTTAAATCTTTTACCTAACTAATTATAAGTATTCTACCTTTCTAAAGCTGTTTTTTTTTATATAGTAATAGTAGCTTATATGCTTATTTACCTCTTAATACTTAGTTATCTATACCTATAGTAAAACCTAGTTATAGGTTACTATTATAATTCCTTTCTTTAGCTACTTTATATACCTAAGAAGTATTATTAGGGAGCTATTCTAATATTATATAATATAATTTAAAATAAGATTAGACTATAAATTAAATTTAATTAGGTTATTTAGTATCTTTAGGACCTAAGCTAGTAGTAAGCTACTAGAAGAACCTAAAGGTAATAGTATATAAAGCTTTATATCTAGCTATAAAATTATATATTTTAGATTATATAACATAAGGCTAGTTACTCTAAAGCTAGCTTAAATATTTAATATTATTATTACCTTATTATATACCTTATAAAAGGCTAGGAGGAAGTCTTCTTTTATAATATGTAAAATATATACCTATATAAGGACCTTAATTTCTTAGCTATACGCCTATTTTAAGGGACTAAAATACCTAATATTAAGAGGCTAAAGCTTATATAATAAATAAGGGGGTATATAGAGTATAATAATATTCTACTTCTTATAGTATAGCTTAAAATTAATAGATATATAACTACTATAATTCCTTTCTTTACCTACTATATATACCTAATAGGTAACATTAGGGAGCTATTCTAATATTATATAATATAATTTATAATAAAATTAGATTATAAAGTAAACTTAATTAGGTTATTTAGTATCTTTAGGACTTAAGCTAGTAGTAGGCTAGTAGAAGAACCTAGTAGTATTAGTATATAAAGCTTTATATCTAGCTATAAAATTATATATTCTAGGTTATATAGAATAAGGCTAGTTACTTTAAAGCCTACTTAAATATTTACTATAGTTATTACCTTATTATATACCTTATAGAAGGCTAGGAGGAAGTCTTCTTTTATAATATATATAATATATACCTATATAAGGACCTTAATATCTTAGCTATATACCTATTTTAACAGACTAAAACACCTAATATTAAGAGGCTAAAGCTTATATAATAAATAAAGTAGTATATAGAGTATAATAATATTCTACTCCTTATAGTATAGCTTAAAATTAATAGAATAGTAGCTTTTATAGCTATTAAGGATAAGGAGGTAGTAAATACCCTTTATATAACTCTTTATATAGAAATTAAAGTACTTTACCTATTTTAGGCCTTTCTTATTTATTATCTAACTATTTTTAGTAAGTATAATTACCTAGTTAGGTAGGAGGGGGCTATTATATATCTAGGAGTTAAAATAGATCTTACCTATAAAGATAATATATAGTAGGATAGAATAGCTATATAACCTAATACCCTAGATTACTATAACCTATTCCTAGTTCCCTTATTATACTCCTCTTAGCTTACTATATTATTTAGAGGCTATAATAACTATTTTAGAGGATATCTTACCTATTATAAACCTGGTCTTATTAAGGTTATAGATATTAGTATTATCTATCCTATTCTTTATAATTATGTTTTATATAACGGAAAACTATATGTAATATACGTCTAGATCTTTATAAAGGACTCTCTAATAGTTAATTCTTTAATTAAAACGTATCTAGAGCTTAGGTTATTATTATATAAAGTTTAAGGCTTAGTTTATTCTAATATGTTACGTACTATAGTTATAAAGTAGTTAATTAGCTATTTCTTAAATAGTACTAAGTTATAGTAAAAATACTTATAAATCTAGGTTAATAATATATTAGATAATAGTCTCCTCTTTATATAAGGTTAACTTCTAGTTTTATAGTTATATCTTATGTTTTATAGGTTAGCTATAGTATTGTTATTAGAGGGTTATATAAGACACCTTATAGTAAGATATAGCCTTTTATATGCTTAATTTTAGGTTAGATTTAAGCGTATTAAGTACTAGAACTAAATTACTTTTAATTAATTACTATACTATAGTTATTAGTAGAGAAAAAGGGGAATAAAGGTAACGTACGTATAAGGAGGAAAAAGTAACCTAGTTGCTTATATAACCTAGTTACTTATAAACTATATTAATTTAGAAAATATAAATTATATTATAATTATATATAGTATAATTATAATATAATTTGTAATTTGTAATTGTAATTTGTAATTATAATATGATTTATAATATTTTATAATACTCTACCTATTAGTTAGTAGTTATAAGGTCTACCTTAAGTAAGTAACCCTTTAGGACCTTATATCTAACTATAAGTATATAGCCCTTATAATTTAGGTTTAGGTATATTATTAATCCCTCTATAATTACTTTATAACTAACTTATACTATAGACTAGTCTTTATAATACTAATAATAAAGATAAAATTAAGAACTATCTTAGTACCCTCTAGCTAATATACTTCTATAATAATAGCTATACCTATATGCTATAGTTAGTAATAAATTTACTTAAAACTTATAATATTAAGACTAAGCCTAGTATTACTATTAAGAGTATTACTAACTTCTTATAGTTTAAGAAGTTTTATAAACTTATTAGTAAGTTCCTAGTAAATAATATCCTAACTTATATTATTAGTATTTATAGTATTTGTCCTATTAGTTATAGTTAGAGTACTTAAACTATTATAATATTAACTATTATAGATCCTTAGACTTATTAGGTATAACCCTAATAACTAGCTATAGATTAACTATTAATCTATTAGTAGATCTACTATAGATTTAGGGGTTATTTACCTAACTATTTATAGTAGAACCTATAATAATTCTCTTCTAGTTATATATAATTAAACTATAGTATTTACCCCTTATTATTTATTACTTACCTATTAATACGTATAGTTAACTATATTACTTACTTAGTAATATACTAATACTAATTAGTAGTTAATTCTTATATTAATTTTTACTACTATAGTAGTTATCTTAATTAATTCCTACTTCTATATATAAACTCTATAGATTAGTAAGGTACTAACTAGAAGAGATAAACTTTACTACCCTTATAGTAAATTATTTATACTTATTACTATATTATATAGTTAATTAGAGGCTACTAATAGAAGTATATTATAAACTAATATAACTAAAAGGTCGCCTAAGATATATAGCTATTTTATAAATAACCCTAATTTTATTATATATTAAGAAATTACTACTTAACTATAAAAAACATATTACTTTATATACTAATAGCTCAGAAATACTATATAGATATTATATAAAGGCTTACCTTAATAAGTAATAATTTTTTTTACTATAAGTCTAAAGTAAAGTTATAAATTAATATAAAAGTACTATAAATACCCCTATAAATCCTTACTACCTAAACTACTAGTAGTAAATCCTCTAATATATAGATATGCCTTCTAGCCTACTAGAAGAAATATATATATTTAAGGGGTAGTTAGGCTAATAGAGGGTAGTAATAATAATGCTAAAAGAAGAAGTTAATATAGTCTACTAATCTACTAAAGAGGCTAAGGAAATACTATAAAAAGGCTAATATAAAAAGAAGGGAATATACGTAATATAGTAGGGGGATATATAAGAGGCTAAGGATACTATAGACCTATACCCTATCCTATAGGTATATACTAAGTATGTTAACTTATAGCTATAGGGTATTATTAATATTAAGAAGATACCTAGTAGTATTTATTAAAGTATAGGTAACTAATAGGGTATAAAGTAGGGTACTAGCCGTATCTATAAGGAAAATACTAGGCGTATTTTAGCTATAGATAATCCCTACTTAAAATAAAGAAAAACAATAACATATGTATTTAGCCTTAGGTAATTAGAAATAGGGGTAATTATAACTTAGCTAGATATATATATATAACTAATAAATTAAATGAGGATAATTACTATATATATATACTTTAATAATTAATAGTCTAAATTATAAAGTACTAATTAATATTACTAGAAGTAATATATAGCTTATATATAATATATATATTATTAACTATTACTACTATAGCTAATAAACTTATAGGTAATACCTAATTAAAGAGCTAGATTAACTAGCCTAATTAGTATTAAAAACTTAAGTAAAAGGTGTATATATAGGGTATATAGGAATTTATTACCCTATTATAAGATAGATTAATTTATATTATAATAAACTATCTACTAAAGCCTCCTACCTATCCTATACTTAACTAGTTCTAAATAGCTTATTAGACCTATATTAATAAGTAGGTAGCTAAGAATACTATACTAGGCTAGCTACTACCTTTATAAGATAATATAAAGGTATTATAGATCTATTACTTAAGTAAGGATAACCTAAAGTACTTTAAGATATTAAAGGAAAAATACTAGGCTATTAATAAGTAATATAAATAAAAGGTAAAAGTAGTCTATAATATATCTAACTAGATTAGAGTAATAGTTAACCTAATATTAATATCTTAATACTATAAACTAATAAGCCTAATCTATAAATAGATTAAATAACTAAAAGCCTATATTAGTATTTAGCTATAAGAGGATAAAGTATAAGTAATTATAAAGTATAATAAAGTTATAAGCTAGCCTTTTAAATATAAAATATCTAATATAAAAGATATAAAATAATAGGTAATAAAGTAGGAGAATACTATCTTTTATAGTATCTATATTAAATAGACTAATATAGTAGAATTTAGTAAATAGTTCTTAGCTCTAATAACTATATTAAGATATACTATAATAGTAATATAGGTAGAGGCATATAAGAGTAGTAAGAAAGACTAAGTAATAGAAAGGATTCTTATCTATTAAAAAGTAATCTTAGATATATAGGCCTATATTATAGTAGAGCTAGATTAACTATAGGTAAAAGTATTATATAGAGTGATTAGGCTAGTATCTATAGTAACTATAGTAGACCTTAAGGACTATATAAGAAAAGAACCTACTAGATAATATAGTAGTAGTAGTAATAGTAATAGTAGTAAAAGGTAAATATATAAGAGGTACTTCCTCTATAATATAATTAGCTATAAAGTAAAAAGGTACTTCTTTATAGGTAAGATATAACTATAGTATATATAGAGGCTAAAATAGGAGACTATTAAGTATATATAGAAGTTACTTAATAATCTATAAGTAAAGGAGAAGCTTTAAGAAGAGGATATATTAATAGTAGTAGTTATAAAAAAATTAGAGGAGCTAGACTTATTAAAGAGAGGATTATAGGCTAAAGCTATAATACCCTTAAAGTAATAATTAAAAAGACTACTAAAGGGTAGAGGTATATTAATAGTATAGTTAGTAGTATTTATAGCTTCTATATATCTATTTAAAGACTATATTATCCTTAATTTAGGGGCTATACTCTATATCTTCTACTTATAATATTAATTTATTAGTATATCTCTAGTAAATTTAGATAACTTTATTTAGGCTAGTAATATAATAATCCTAATTAAAGGATAGAGAAAGGTAGTAGTTAGAATAAAGTAAGATAGCTATATAGTTAAGATTACCCTATATAACGTTACTTACTACTTATTACTATCCTATAATCTAGTATTAGATATATAGCTAAATAATTATTATAACTAGTAATAGGATAATAGCTTATTAAATAATTTAATCTATAAAGTAAATAACTATTTAGTAGTATTTAATATAGAAGAAATTATAGACTAATAGGTAATTAAGGCTAGTAGTATAGTAAAAGGTGCTTATATAGCATACCTAATAGTAATAAGTATAGTAGACCTAGGCTAATACTAGTAACTATAGGCTGTTAAGGCTACTTACTAGTATAACTAGCTTAGGTACCTAGGTAGCTATATACTTTACTATATTATAATAAAGGTAAGGGGAGCCTATATATATAGAAATATACTAGAAATACTTACTTACTAATATAAAGTCTATATAATAAGTAAGATTAAACACTAAGTTATATAGTAGCTAAGGGAATTAATTAAATAGGTAGAAGTAGGTAATAAAGTAGCTCTTAATTTCTACCTATTTAAGTAAGGCTATAGTAGATATAAGTTAGCCTTATTATTAACTAACTATAAGTTAGGATTTATATAGGACTACTATATATAATAATAAATAACTAAAGCTATTAAGGACATACTCCTTAACTTTATTAAGATAGTTAAGGTTTATAAAAGCACTAAAGTTATAGTATTTAAGTATAATAATAAGATTATAACTTCTTATCTATAAGTAAAAGATGCTATAAAAAGTCTAGGAATCCTATTTAAACTATCTATACTAAATATATAAGCTTAAAATAAAGGTGCTAAAAGGACTATAGTAGTTATTAAGTAAAAGGGAACTATACTATAGTTAAAGTTAAAGCTACTATTATATTTATAGCTAGAAATCCTAAAGGTAGTAGTATATCTATATAATTACATACTAGTAGAGTTATATAGTTAGTAATTACTATATAAGATATAGTATACTACTTAAGGGCGACTATCTCTACTATATATTAGCTACTTATACGTCTTTAGAAACTAAGTATACGTAATAACCTTAGACGCCTAGTTAAATTGAAATTATCTATAACATTTTAAAGCTAAGACGTATATTAAATACCTTATTAGATATATATTAACTAACTAGTATTATATATATATTCCCCTAAAGAATAAAGTAATTACTTTACGTAATATAATTTTTAATAAAGATAACTAGTTACTTCTTAGGTAAAGAAGATAAATAGGCTAATAATATAGTAAATACTAATAAAGTAGCTATTAACAAATAGATTATAAAAGTATTAAGTAAGAACTTTATAGATATAGCTAATAGTAATAATATAGATAAAGTATTTATTAATACTATTTAACGTTAAATACCTAATAAACCTATAAGTAAATTATAGGAATATATAAAGTTATACTTTATATTAATAACTCCTCTAGAGTTACTAAAGGCGTCCTTTATTATATAATTATTAGATACTATTACTATAAGAGGGTAATATAAATAAGATATATAATAAAGTCTATTATACTAATTATATTAACTAATAAAGACGTATATACCTATATAAATTATAAAAAGCTGCCTTTATAGCTAGGATAGTTATATACCTATACTACCTAAAATATAATTATTCCTTAAGGCAGATTAAGTTACCTAATAGGCCTATAGGCTAGCCCCCTTAGGACAGTAGGTATATAGATTAATTAGTAGGAGAGGTAACCTCTAAAAGCTCTAAAGATAAGGTAGAGCTAAGATAGTAGGGAAGCCCTTAAAGGGATAATATAGCTAGTAGACGTATTTATTAGAAGGAACTACCTAGACTACCTAGATTATATACTAATTTAAAAGATTATCTATTTATAGATAACTTCCTTTAAGCTAAAAAGGATTACTTATATAGCTATAAGGTAATAAATAGCTAGGTTAAAGTTAGAATTTAGGAAGCTAGTAATAATTAGATTCTTAATTACTAATAGGTATATACCTATAAGTTAAATAAGTATAGATACCTTATAAAGCTAAAGGTATGCCTTCTTATATAGGGTAATTAGTAACTAAAGGATATAATCTAAGATATATATATAGTAATACTTACTAGATTATTATTTAGATTACTAATTATAATAGTAGCTAAGTTAGATCTTAAGCTAATTTAATTTAATATAGTAAACGTATTTATATATACTAATATAAATAAAATAGTATTTATAAAGCTTCTACCTAGGCATCCTAATTATAGCTAAAAGAGAATTATTAAGTTATAAAAAGCCTTATATAGTTTATAATAATTACCTCTATTATAGTAAAAGTACCTTAAAAAGGGACTTTATAAACTTAGATTTACTTTAGTTATAGGTAAGCCCTACTATTAGTAGAAAGGAGCTATTATATTCTTCTTCTATATTAATAATTACGTCTTTATGCTCCCTAAATTATAGTAGTAAGAGGCTAATAAATTAATTAATAGGATAAAAGAGTAATACTATCTAGAGGGTAGTAAAAAGATATAATAGTTCTTAGGTATAGAGATACTATATAATTATAATTAATAAAAAATATAGTTATTATAGGTAGTATATATTAAGAAAACCTTAAAGCTAATTAATAATAAGAACTACCTACTACTAAATAATATACTAATAGGTAATAAAGAACTTCTTCCCTTAAAAGAGATAGCTATAAACTTTAAAGTAGTAATATATTAGTAGAAAGTTAGTTTAATCCTATATATAGTAATAATAATAAGACCTAACGTTATATTTACAGTTAGTTACCTAGTAAGATTTAATTATAATCTATTAGCTACCTACTAGTAAGTAGTAAATTATATACCATAATACCTTTATTAAATAAAAGGACTTTACCTTAAATTTAGTACTAATAGATTAATAATAATCACGTCTAATATAAGCTTTAGTAATAATTAAATTAATTATAAAAGCTTATAAGTATATACTATTAAACTATTTAGAGGCCTTATTAGATAGAGGGTAAATAAGTAGTAAATAGTTATAACTTTAATAATAGAAGTAGAGCTACTTACTTTATTATAGGCTATAAAGGAGGCTATATTTATAAGCTAATTAATTACTAAATTAATAGCTAGTAAAGAAATAATTACTCTAAGCCTAAAAGTTATAATCTAATATAATAATTAATAGACTATTAGATTAGTTATAAAGGAGCTAGTTTAGCTCTAAACATAACTTTACTATATAGATATCTATTACTACTAGCTATGTTAAGAGATTACTAAAGGATAAGTTAAGGTTATTTATACTCTATTAGCTAAGCTAATAGTAGACAGATTAATAAAGGTACTATTAAGGTAAAAATAGGTAACTTTTATAGATTAATTAGGAATAGTTAATTAATCTAAGTAGTTATTATATAACTATAAAGAAGAGCTTATAGTAGATAGATTACTAGTAGCTAATAGTAACTAATTAAATAATAATAAAGTAAAGAAAAATAAAGTAATTATAACTATAGTAACTATAATAGAGGAGGAATACCTAGCTAGTATAGCCCTAACTAGGATAGTTAATTAGTATAGTTATACTAAATAGATAGTTAAAGTAAGGTAGCTATAGGTATACCTAAACTTTATAATATTAAAAATAATTAATTAGCTAAAGTTATTAATAACTTTAACTATAAATATCTAAATAACTATATATCTCTTATAGTTAGTAATTATACTATTATAATTACCTTAATTAAGGCTATAATTTAATATTAACTATAAGTATAAAAGTTAAAACCCTAAAAGATAATTAGCTAAGAGATAATCTATTAATCTTACTAATTACCTTTAAGGGAAAGTAGTAAGATAACTTTTAAAGTCTATTTACTACCTTATATAATTAATAGACTAAAAGAGAGGAATTATAATAAGGGTAACCTTACCTATATATTATAGTTATTAAGGCTTAGACTTATATATTAACTAACTAATAGAATTTAATAGATATAAGTACTATTAAGTCTTTTTACCTCTACCTAGGATTAAACCTATTAAGCTTAGATTATAAGTTACTATCTTATAATTATAATTTATTAGTAGTAGGCTAAACTACTTAACTATACGTACTTTAGTATTAGTTATTAATTATTAGTTAATTACTCTTTAATATAGGTAGGAGTAGTAGTTAAAGGAAGTTATAATTACAGCTAGGTAGTAATATAGTTACTAATACAGTTAGGTTAAATCTATAAATAGCTTTAATCTAAGAGGGCGTGTTAAAGTATAGGTAACTAATAGAGCATAAAGTAGGGTACTAGCTATATCTATAAGGAAAATACTAGGCGTATTTTAGCTATAGGTAATCCCTACTTAAAATAAGGAAAAATAATAACCTATGTATTTAGCCTTAGGCAATTAGAAATAGGGGTAATTATAGCCTAGCTAGATATATATATATAACTAATAAATTAAATAAGGATAATTACTATATATACGTACTTTAATAGTATTAAGTAAAAACATAGAGCCTATATACTAGATACTACTATTATCTACTTTATAATAAAAGCCTAATATAAATATTTTATAGCTAATTAACTATAGTAATAGGCCTATAATTATCTCTATAGATAGAAGGTTAAAGACTATAATAGTATTAATAAGGAAGTCCTCTTTAGATTCTATAACTTTTTAATTAATAATAGCGTTTAGGTTAAATTAAACTAGAGGTAGGTTACTTCTTATATATATAAGGTATTAAAGGCTAATAATTATTAAAGTAGCTAGAGTATTTAGTAGTAACTAAAGTGTCCCTAAAATAGGGGTGCCTCTACTTTTATAGGCGCTTTAATAATCAATAGTCTAAGCTACTAGCTGTGTCGGTAGGCGTCTAATACCTACCCCCTACTATTAACTTCTATAGGCTATAAGTTTGAGTTTAGCTAAATTAAGAGGTAGACAACTAATAAATCTGCTAAGATCTAGAAAGAGCCGGAAATCTAGAAATTACTACTTAGATCCTTTATAACCTAGACTATCCTAAGAGGGTAGATAAGAGCTTATTAGTCGGTAAATCCCCTAGCATAAAAATCAGGCTTAGTATGACATATAAGCCTAAGGGGGTGTGTTAAAGTAGCTAGAGTATTTAGTAGTAACTAAAGTATCCCTAAAATAGGGGTACCTCTACTTTTATAGGCGCTTTAACAATAATATACATATCTAGACTAAAGAAGAGATTAATAAAGTAGCTAGAACTAACCTAAGGTTTAAAGTAAGGACTATAAACCTTAGATTTATTAATAGGTTACTAGGTTATAGGATCTACCTATTACTAGGGGTAAGGTAACTACTATTAACTAACCTTAAATCTATAGCTAAGCCTAAGATATATAAATATTATAAAGATACCTAGCTTTAATAGGCTTCTTCTTATTATAACCTATTATTTAAGTTACTATTACTATTAAATAAAAACTCTACTTAAGTAAGCCTAACCCTAATAATAGTTATAGTTAAGAGATTATAAGACTATAAATCTACTATACTAACTACTTAATTTAATAGTAGAATAGTACTAAGTAATAGCCTAACTTTATAATAATTAACTAATCTTATTAAGCTCTACTCTAATAATCCTATATTAAAGTATATAGGTAGTTAATATAAGATAATTAATTTAAAGCTTTCTACCTTTTATAAGCTTTATAACTATATTAGAATCCCTATTAGTAGATATAAGGCTATAGTAATAATAATATTAAGTAGTAATACCTAAGAGTATTACTCTATTAATCTCTATAGATTTACTAGTAATTTTAACGTACTAATAGTAAATATTAAATTAGAATTTAAAAGTAATAAGGTCTATAGTACTAGGATTATAGAGTTATACTATATTACCTTTAAATCTATTATATATAACTACCTAAGGAAAAGTAAGTATAAAATCCTTACTCTACTTATTAAGAAGGTTACCTAGCTAGTATATACTATAACCTATAATAGTATACTAAAGGATAAGGAATACTATAATACCCTTATTAACTATTACTAAGGAGTACCTAAGTATACTATAGTATTACTTAGCCTACCTATAACATATAACATACTTTATATATAGCTATATAATAGTATAGCTAACGCTATACTTTTTTAGAAACTATAGGCCTAATACTATACTAAAGAATACCCTAGTAATAATAAGTAATACTAGGTTAACTATAAGTATAATAGTAACTATAGCTATTACTTATAGCTATAAACAGACCTACTGTATAAAAACCTAAGAAATAGGGGTAACTTTATAGTAAAGAGGTACTTTATCTATAAGAAACCTAAATACTAGTTAACTAAGTATACTAAAAAAGAATATTAATCTTCTTTCTAGTAGTATAAAGGCATATACTTAATAGATATCTTACTATTAACGTTTAATTACTTTCTACTTAACTATAAGGGGATAGAAAATACTATTAATTTTAAAAGAGCTAAGGATAAATATAAGCTAGATAATAGTAATAGCCCCTTTAATAGTAATATCTTCTTTATATCTATAGCCTTTTATAGTAAAGATAGTATTAATAGTTAGGAGGTGTTTACCTAACTATATAGCTAAGCTATACTCTACGTAATTATAAAGGATAATTTATATAAGGAGGAGACTACTAAGGAGAAACCTACTACTAATAACGTATTTACCTTTAATAACTACTACTCTACTATAACCTTCTAGGGTATTATACTAGACATAAGGGTAGTAAGAGTATCTATAGTTAGTTAGTAGTAATATACTATATTAAAAAGGCATCTTAACTATAAACTTCTACTAGATATATTATATACTAGTAAAGTAATAATTTACTTTAGTAGTAGTAATTACTTTAAGTTAATAGGTACTATAGAAGTCCCTATGCCTATAGGGAATCTTACCTTCTATGTAATAGACTCTAACACCTTATTCCTCTTTTACTTAAAGGATATAGATTACTATAGAGTAAAATTTAATAACCTTACTAATACGCTAGTAAAGGGTAATATAATTATACCTATTATATAGAAATAGGGCTATATATAGATACTACTAGAGTAACCTAAGCATACTATTACCTAATACTACCTAACTAATTATAAATTATAGTAAATATACTACTAATTTAGCTACCCCTTAGTTTAGTACTTTTATAAGGTACTCTAATATACTAGCTATAAGATAGTAATCTCTAATATTAAGGAGATTAATAAGTTCTACTATAGCTACTAGTTAAACTTAAAGGTACTAGGAAGGTTTAAATTCACCCTTTATAATAACTATAAGTTTAACTATAAGATTATTATTAATATAATATATCTTAATAGTAATAAGCTAGTTTTATATATTATAGATATAATAACTACCTTTAATACTATAAGATTCCTCTAAGCTATTACTATAGAATATATATAGGAAGTACTATAAATATACTAAATTAATATATATCTTAGCCTACTGGATTAGGTTATTACTAATATAAGCCTTAATTTCTATATAGCTAAGTTTAAGTATACTACCTATATGTTATCTATTAATATTAAAGAGATACCTATTAAGGCCTATAATAGTATTAAGAAGGTTAAGTACTATTATATAGTACTCTACTAAGCGTATAAGATATTCTATAGGGAAACTAATATAGAACCTAAAGTTATACTCTAAATAGTAGTAAAAGTAGTAAATAATACTACTAGCCTAAACAGCCTTATACTAACCCTATTAGTCTTTAGAGTATACCTATAAATTAATAATACTTTACTATTAGTACTATTAACTATTAAATAGGTAGAAATAATATAAAAGGCTATAAAGGAAATATAGTAAATCTATACTAAGAGATAGGTAAATAATATACTAGTAATATATAACAGCCTAGATACTATAGCTACTATTATACTTACTCTTTAATCTCTTATCTATATATAATAAGAAAAGAATAGCTAGTAAGGCCTATTTTAGTTATTCTTTAATAATAGTACTACTTATATAGTTAAATTACTATAAGGCCTATAGAACTTCTATATTACTATAGTAAAGCCCTACTACTAACATAAGGAGGATCCTAATAATACTACGTAAGTATAAGATATTAGTACTACTACTCTACCCTTTAAGCTTCTTAATAGGTAAGGAGGTAAAATATATAAAGGTATTATAGTTACTATAAAATAGCTATAGTAATAGTACTATAGCTACCTATTAAAAAACCTAGTAGAGATATTTACTACTAAGACTAATCTATTAATAGCTAACTACTTTATAGTAAAAGAGGATACTAACTATATACTTACTATTAAACTCTATAAGAAAGGTATAATAACTACGCCTAGTAAACTATTTAAGTAGTCTAACTACTAAGAGATTAAGGGATTAATAGCCTAGGGTGTATTCTATATTATTTAGTATAATAAAAAGTACTATAGGGGTATCTATATATTTAAGTTATAATTAGTATATAAAATTAAGGGTAAAAATGAGATCCTATATAAAAAGTTAAGACTTATTATCTAAGGGTATACTAATAATAGGAAGGCTATAATACTTACCTAGTTACTAACTATCTAGTAAATAGCCTAATAATTAATCTTTACTATTACCCTATTATTATTACTTAAGTACTACCTTTTATAGCTATATAATATAATATAGGTATATATGTAATTAGTAACCCTACTTAACTATATAATTCTTATAAGACTACCTATTAAGATTTAATACCTTTATAATACTAACGTAATAATAGAGGTTAAGTAACTATTATATAATATACCTAAGGCTAGAACCTATTAGTAGGTAATATATAATAACTATTATAGAAAAGCCCTTTAGATAGATACTTTAACCTTTAACCCTTACCTACTTATTTTAGTATAAAATAATAAAGGTTTTATATTAATTAGTATATAGACTAATAATACTATTAGCCTTATAGATAAATTATTTTCTAACTATAAAGATACTAAGTTAATAAAAGTAACCTTTATAGTAAAGCTAAAGTAATTCCTTAAACCTAGTAAACCTATTGCCTTTAATAATAGTATGCTTTCTCTTAATAATAATAGTAATATTTACCTCTACTAGAAGGGATAAGGTAAGTAATTATAGCCTATTAACCCTAATTTACTAGAATTATACTAGTAGTATATTAAGTAGTATACCTATAGTATATATATTACCTTAATCTACTAGCCTAAGGTATACTTTAACTACTCTATTACTACTTAGTACTAATTACTAGATATAAGTAATATTAAAAAGCTTAACTAATAAATTAAGTAGTAAATAAAAAACCCTAACTCAGGCCTTTATTTTTAACTACTTAACCTTATAACTATAAAGCTCTTTAACTTTATTAATAGATTATTTACTAATAATAGTAATCTTACCTTATAGCTTAGATTTATTATTATTCTTATAAATAAGTAGTATAGTAAAGATAATACTACTATAGAAACCTCTAATAATACTAGTAAATTTACTATTAAAGGGAATATTATCTACTTTAGCTTAATAAAGTATAAAAGGGTTATATAGAGCATATTAGCCTCTAAGATCTATATAATAGTTACTAGTACTAATATTACCTATATAATAACTATTATACTAGTAATAGTTACTAACTACCTTAAGTACCTATAAATCCTAATAGTTATATATACTAACTCCTACTCCCTCTATAAGTACCTTATAAAGCTTAGTACTATAAAGGAGAAACGCCTTATAATTAATATAATAGTGTTATAATAGTTATATAAGTACTAAGAGATATATAAGATTTAATAGATCTATAGTAATAATAACCTAGTAGATAGATTTATAAAGTTATTACCTAATAAGGCGCTAAAGGAGCTTATTAGTAATAGTATAGTAAGGATATAAATAAATAGATAAGTTTTATATATATAATAGATTTATTATATAAAAAAGTATATAATACTTTTAGATCTTTATTTTTATTACCTTTTTAGGCCCTTTATAGTTAACTAGTAAAGTACTATAAATCTATAGTAAATTCCTCCTTAAGAGAAAGTTACTAGTATTATAATATTAACTATTATAGATCCTATTAGACTTATTAGGTATAACCCTAATAACTAGCTATAGATTAACTATTAATCTATTAGTAGATCTACTATAGATTTAAGGGTTATTTACCTAACTATTTATAGTAGAACTTATAATAATTCTCTTTTAGTTACATATAATTAAACTATAGTATTTCCCCTTATTATTTGTTACTTACCTATTAATACGTATAGTTAACTATATTACCTACCTAGTAATATACTAATATAAACTCTTAGTAAGTATTACTTACTTACTACTACTTATATCCCTAGCAGCCTAGATAGTAATATATCTAAGTCTAAGGCGTCTAAGCTTAAGGGTTCTCCCTCTAAGTTATATACTAAGTACTATAAGGTTAGTAAGGACTCTATAACTTACTCTACTATTAATACTCTCTAGGCCCTCTATCCTAATTTCTTAGTAATAGTTTATAAGGCTATAGACTTAGATATAGTTAGTTACCTCCTTACTACCTTTTAGGTAAATATTTTATAAAAGTTTAATAATACCCTTATTACTATAGAGAATAAGGTTACTACTTAGGGTAGTATATTTAATATAAATATATATATAGTAAGCTTAGACTTTATTATAATCCCTAATATAGCTTTTAGCCCTTTTAGCCCTTTTAGCCCTTCTAGCCTTATTAGTAATAGCTTACTAATATTTACCTAGATATCTACTATAGCTATTAACATTAAGTCTACCCTTTTCTCTCTTTTCTATAATAATATCTAGTATCCTTTTATAAAGTCTATAAACTAAAAGATTACTACCTACTAGGTAGTTATCTAGTATACTACTAAGCACCCTTACTCTAGCTACTCTAAAGGTAAATAGGCTAGTCCTAAGGACTTAACTAATAAGTAGAAGGCTACTCTTAATAAGTATAATAACCTCTTAATTACTATACTTAATACTTACTATACTATTAAGCTTCTCTTATCTAACCCTTTTAATTTAAATACCTAGATATAGCCTCTTTACTAATTACTTTATAATCCTTCTATATTATTAGTACTATTTCTAAGTTTATATATAATATTTAGTAAAGAAAAGAAAAGGTTTTTAGGTAGTCTTATAATAGGCTTATATTTAGTAAATAGTTACTAATAGTACCCTACTTATCTTACTTCTTATAGACTTACTTCCTCTACGTCTTATACTTCCTAACTACCTCTTTAGTACCTTCTAAGTAGTTTAATAGCTCCTATATATTATACTTAACTAGCTATTTAGCCTACTTAACTAGATACCTAAGGTTATTACTACTACCTTAGTAAGTAATAACTTTTTTAACCTCTTAGATATTATCTTTAAGGTCTAACTCTAGGAGCTTTACTATACTATTAGTAACCTATTACCTTATAGTCTATAATTTTAGTAATAAAACTAAGAATATATTATATATATATCTATACTACTCTAGTAGATAGACTTAGTATACCTAGTACTTAATCCTCCTTATAATAGCTACCTTAATAAATTATAATACTAACTTCTTATTCTTAAACTATATGTTTTTTATTAATAGTCTAATAACCTCTTTATAATAGAACTCCTTTAGCTAGTACCTCTTATTATAGTAGGTACCTAAGACTTTATAGCCTTTACCTAAGTATACTCTACCTACCTCCTAACCTTAGTAGTATATTTAATATACTCTTATACTCCTTATATAGTTACCTTATAGCTAGGTATATACTTAATAAATCTAGGGTTATACCTATAGAGTACTATAAATAAAGATACTCTAATAGTTAAGTACTTACTGTTATTATATATAAACTCTACTTTATCTAACTATACTACTTAATAACTTAGTAAGCCCTTAGTATATAGTTATAGGTATCTCTTTAGTATCTAATAGGTCTGTTCTATTTAACTATTAGTCTATAGGTAGTATATAGTAGATATTTAGTAATATATAGAGTATTAAGAATAAATACATCCTAAATACACTTTTTATTAAGGGCTTAAGTTTATATACTATAGTTTCTTACCTTAAACCTTAAGCTAAAAATAGATTTAAGGTTTTAATATACTATATAGAAAATCCTTTTTAATAATCTTAAAGAAAGTATAAAATTAGGGTTAGGGTTACTTAGGAAATAAATCTTCTAATAAATACGTACTAATAAAAGAATTTATTTATATTTAATAAATACAAAATATAAAATACATTTCTTATTTTTAAGATTTCTAAGTTTATATAAGAGTTATAAAAGATTAGTTTAATAAATATAAGACTTTAGACTATATAGAATAGGTATAATATCTATAATAAGTATTATATACTATATGTATATCTTAAGTCTAACCTTAAAAAATAAAATACATTTCTAAATACAAATACATTTTTAATACTCTAGTAATATATTACCCTCTCTTTTATAAATTCTTCCTAGAAGGAGCTAGTAAACAGCTTATCTTTATTACTTATAATACCCTCTAGTATCCTAAACCTATATTTAACCCTTTTATATAAGATCCTTACTATCTATACTATATTTAACGTCTTCTTAATTAGAATAAATATTATAAACTTAGTTATCTAATATATAATAACTAGAATATAGTTATATTTAGCACTATTATTATAAGCACTTAGTAACAGCCCTATAATAAAATCTAGTAAGATTTCTTAAAATAAGTATAATAGTAATAGTAGTAACTATAACTACTTATATAGCTTATACTATAGGACTATAACGCTAAGGTAGTACTTATAGTCCTTAATATACTCTTATATATCCTTACTAATTCCTTCCTAATAGAACTTCTTTAAGATAAGATTAAGAGTCTTTATTACTTTTATATAACCTACCTTAGGATTATTATAGTATTAGTAAAGGATCTTAGTCCTTAGTAATTCTACTTATAAGATAACTAGTCTTCTCTTAAAGAATAAGATACCTATATTATTAATAGTATACGTTTTTAACTTACTAGCCGTACTATATACCCTTACTAATTATAATAAATAAAACTTATCTTTAGCTTATAGTCCTCTAATAAGTTCTTCTATCTTATATATTTAATATAGTACTAATACTATTTTACTAGGTATAAGCTTCTTTATAACCTAATATAGGATATACTACTTTAGTATAATAACCCTAGCTCTATTAGGCTCCTTAGTTTCTTAGGCGACTTCTTACTAAGCGTTTACTAATTCTTCCCTTACTTTCTAGCCTTAGGTTATTATAATAGTAATTATTACTAAATAACTAAGGCGCCTTATAGCCTACTATTAGTCCTAAAGAGAGGATTCCTTACCCTAAGAGCTATCTACCTTATAGCTAGGGTTATAAAGTAATACCTTTACTACCTAGATATATACTTTAGTAGTCTTACTTATTCCCTTAAGGTTACTAATTATTTACTATATATTTAGTAGTAACCTATTAACTAGCTATAATTTCTTTACTAAAGTTAGGAGGACGTCTATATATAGTACTTCCCCCTCTATATAGTCTAGCCTTTTAGATAGACTATCTATAGGGTTTATCTTTTTTAATTAGTATTCTAAATTAAAGTTAAATACTAATAACTTATATAACTAATAGGTAAGCCTTTTATTAAGGTTTTATACTAGTATACTAATAATACCCTTTAGTACCTAATAGTCTATTAAGACTATAAACTTCTCTAATAGCCTTAGAAGGTAATAAGCCTAATACTTTAATCCTTTTATAATAGCTAATAGCTCTTACTATCCTATAGCCTATTATTATCCTATATCTAAAAGCTTCTATAACTAGTAAGTAACTAATTACTATTATCCTTTTACTAGCTAGGATAGGATAGCTATAATAGCCTTAACTAAAGTATCTATCTTTATATAGGTAAGTTACTAGGGATTTTAGTATATAAGGATAGTTACTAATAAGAAGGTAATCTTTAGCTAATTAAAGGTATTATTAGCCTTTTTAGTCTATTTAAATATATATAAGGTATCTTTATATCCCTTTAGTAGCCCTATTATTAGTACTATAATACCTAAGTATTTAGGAATAAACTTCTAATAGAAGTTATAAAATCCTAGGAACGTCTAGACGTCTTTTATTAATATAGGCGCCTTTTACTTAGTAATTATTTATATATAAGATTTATCTATACTAATACCCTTAGGGGTAATTATATACCTTAGGAACTTAACCCTCTATTAATAAAATAAGTATTTTAAGAGTTTTATAAATAACCTAAATATTTATAACTATTAGAGGACCTTCTTAAGATCCTTAGTATACTACTCCCTTATAGTAGAGTAGATTATAAGATTATCTATATATATAATATAATAGGTATTTAGTAGTTTACTAAGTAGTTAGTAAATATATACCTATAATATTACTAAAGTATTAGTTAGTCTAAATAATATAACTATATACTTAAAATAGCTATATTAGGTTTAGAATATAGTCTTCTAGTAGTCTTTCTTCTTAATATTAATATAGTAGTATATATTATAAATATTAACCTTAGATATCTACTTTACTTTATAAAGCCTATCTAATAGCTTACTAATTAGTAGTAAGGGGTATTAGTTCTTAATTATAACCTAATTAAGACCTTAATAGTCTATATATAACTATATAGTACTATCCTTCTTTAGTATAAAGAGGATAGGTACTTTAGCTTTACTAATAGACTTTATAATATAACTATTTACTAAGTTCTTAGTAATATATTAGTAAAGCTCTTTTAATTACTTCTTATTTAGTAAGTATATTAGGCTATATAGTAGCTTTATGCTTAGTATAAGGTTAATTAAGTGTTTAGCCTTAATATATACTTAAGGCCTTATTACTAAACCTTAATTAAAGGTAGCTATCTTACTTTAAAGTTCCTCTAGAAGGCCCTCTAATTAAGGAGGTTCCTTTTATAGGCCTACTTTATAAGAGATATATAATATATATATATATTCCTTATTCTTAATAATATTATAAGTAATTACCTTAGGCTTAGTAATTAAGATTAATTTATAATACTACTTATTAGTAGGTATATTAATCTAAATACCTTTCTAGCCTATAGACTATCTTAATATAAGGATGTCTACTTAGTCCTCTTTATAGTTAGCTTTAATAATTAGTTACTAAATCTTTTATAGCTAACCTTACTAGTTAATTAGAAAGAAGGTTAGCTAGTAAGCCACCCCTTAGCTTATAGTCTTACTAGTAAATAACTTTAATACTAAGGTTTTAGCCTTTATAGGCTTTAGGCCTAGGTATTATACTAACTTATAGCTAATAAGGTCTACCTCTAAATATATATCTATTATTACTTTAATAACCTTTTTTATATCCCCTTATAGGATAATTATTATACCCTTAGTAATAGGTCTTACTAGTACCCTTAGTTTCTTAGGTATAGATATCTAGGTAGTAATACCTATACCTACTTATTTTCTAATAAGTTAAGCTTAGTAACTCTTAGGTAAATCCTAACCTACTATATTATAACAGCCTTTTAATCTAATTAGTAACTAAATAGCCTACTACTACTTATACTACTAGCCTTTTTTTTAGGGTATATAATAGATATATACCCTTTTTAGAAATAGGTATAGTATTAAATTCTATCTAGCTAATCCTTTAGTAACTAACTACTATACTAGTTACCTCTAAATAGTCTATAGTAAGACTCCTATAATTTAAAGTCCTTAGGTATCTTCTTCTACTAATCTTACTAAAATAGTACTAACCTCTATAGCTAATTATTAGTAGGTAGTAAACGCTTCTTACTATCCTTTTATAAGTTATTACTAACCCTTTAGTAGTTATATAGTAACTATAGGTAGTCTACCTTATATGTTATATCTCTTAGGTAGAGGATAAGTATCTTCTAGTAGATTATCTTATCTTATAATAAGGCTAGGAGGCTAAAGAAGTACTAATATACCTTAGCCTTTAACTCCTTTATACCCTCTATTCTTAAGTTATAGTATATTACTAACTACTTAGTAAGGTATTATAATAAGGTCTAACTATTACTTATATACTTCCTCTTTAGCTCTTACTAGTAGTCCCTCTCTTAGGCCTTTAGGTTAATATACTATTAGTAAATAAATACTAAGAAGTCCTCTTACTTTAAGGGCTTAGTAAGGCCTCTCTTATAGTTATACTACTATGTCTATAACGTTAGGGATACTTTTAAAAGGGCCTATTTAACTTACTATTTAATAGTACTTTTAGGGTAGAGCCTATTTACTACTTTTATTATAATAATCTAGTCTACTACTTAGGTATTAGTAGATTCCTCTCTAATAGTCTTATAATTATAGACTAAGGGCTTTTTATACTCCTTCTTACTAAGATACTATATTAGCCTCTTAGTAAGCTCTTATAAAAGGTATTTATAATACTACCTCTCTTTATAGTACTCCTTAACTATAGCTCTTATAGTCTCTTAGAAATATAATATTATTACTTATATAAGGTCTATAAGTTCTAAGCCTAGTATAGCTATACTAATACTATAATATATACTTATACTTAGCTAGCTTTATAACTACTTAGTAATAAACGCCTTATTAGCCTTATCTATTAGTCTTAGAGAGGCTAAAGAGTACTCCCTTAATAAAGTTCTTTTATATATTTTTTTATAGTTATCTTATAACTTAGGCCTTATTATTAAGGGTAGTTAATCCTTAGTATTATACTATAGGTACTCTATTATACATAGTTATAACTTATCTATACTAATAGTATATTACTAAAGTATTAGTAAGCTCTTTAGGTATATCTTATTATTTAAATTTATCTTACTTATATTAGTTACTCTAAAGAGATAGAAGCTTAAGAATTATAAGAGTATTAGCTAGAGGTACTTAACTAGGTAAGCCTTAATAGTAGGTATTAGTATATTATAAGACTTAAGCTTATAGAGTTCCTCTAGTATAGCTATAGCTACCTATTAAAACTCTATAGTAGGGCTAGCTTATTAGAGGCTTAGTAACTTATTACTAAGACCTACTAGGCTAACTACTATAGATCTCCTTATACTAAGCTAGACTATAAGTATAAATAGTATAGGTAGTTAGGGTATAAGTAGTATAAAGAGAAAAGTAAGTGTAAAACGTAATCTAAGATAGACTTTAGTAGAGATAGGGTTATACTAGTATATAGACATAGGGGAGGGTTCTTAGGTTCTTAAGTAAGGCTAAGATAAGAAGATAAGAAAAAAGTAAAAAGCTTAGCTTAAAGAAAGTAGTAGGAGGGTAGATACTAAAGTAAAGGCTAGAGTTAGTTAGTAATAAGGCCTTATTATTTAACCCCTAGTAGGGTAAAGCGTTTAGGGTTAAAAGGGAAAAATTATAAATAGGGTTTATTCTGTTAGGTATTTAATATAAAAGTAAAGAATAATAATATTTTATCTAACTATTATAAGTATATTAACTTATCTATATAGTATTATAAAAGAGAGGGTAATATAAGGGATAGTTTATACTTACTATAGTAGTAAGATAAATTAAGAGGTATTATAGTTAGGAAGTAAAAGGGTATATAGGAAGTAGTAAGGGAGGATAGGTAAGGTAGCTATAAAGAGTAAGAAGGTTAAGGGATTAAGGGTTATATATAGGTTAGGGTTATATAAGAGGGAGAGGATAAAAAATAGTAATAAAGAGTAAAGAGGTAGGGTTAAGGGTAGAGATAAGAAGTATAGTTAGAGTTAGAGAGGTTATATATATAAAATAGTATAATAAGGCCTTATTATTTAGCCTTTAGTAAAGTAAAGTAGTTAGGAATAAGAGGAAAAAAGGAAAAATAAGAGTAAGAAGAAAAATAAGAGTAAGGGGAAAAAAGAGAGGTAGGAGATAATAAAGGGAAAGAGTAAAAATAAAAGTAAGAGGGATAAGTAAAAAGAAGAAGAGAAAAAAAGGTAAAACTAAAAAGAATAACTTAGGGTAAAAAGAAAAAGGATAAGTAATAAAGATAAAACTAAAAGTAAGGGTAAAAATAAAAAATAAAAGTAATAGTTTTAAAAAGGTTTAACAATAAAAAGTAAAAATAAAAATAAAAAGGTAGAGTTTATAAAAGAGTAATAATAAAAATATAAGTACTTAGTAAAGGTAAAAATAAAGGTATTAAAATAAGAGATAAAAAATAAAAATAAAAGAGGAAAAAAAAAGAGGAAGAAAAGTAAGAGGTTAAAAATAGAGATAAAGGTATAAAAGTAAAAGTAAAGAAAAAAAAATAAAAAATAAAGATAAAAAAAATAAGGAAAAGATTACTAAGTAAGGATAAAAGTAAAAAGAAATAAATAGTATAAGTAAAAGTAAGAAAGAAAAAAAAGAGACTATAGAAATAAGTAGAAGTAAGAGTAAAAGATAAGAGATAAAGGTAAAAGTAAAGGTAAGAGTATAAAGGGGTTTAAGGTTAGTAATAATAAAGTAAGAAAAAAAGAAAGAATAAGAAAAGAGGTAGTTAGAGATAAGAAAAATATTAAAGAGAAAAGATAAAAGTAAGAGGTAAATAGTAAAGAGGAAAAGTAAGGAGAAGAAGTAAAAAGTAAAGAGATAAGGGTAAAAGGGAAGAATAAGAAGTATAAGTAAAAGTATAAAGTATATAAAGGTAAAATAAGAAGAAAAAGATAATAATAAGAGTTATATATAGGAGTAATAAAAAGAAAGATAAAAGAAGAGTAAAGGTAGAGAATATAAAAAAGAAAGGAAGGTAAAAGGTAAATAAAAGTAAAATAAAAGTAGAGGAAAAAGAAAAAATAAAAGAAAAAAGAAGAGTAAAAGTAGAGAGATAAAGTAGAAAGTATAAGGTAAGTATATTAAAAGTAAAGGATATTATTAATAGTTAGGGTTAATAAATAGAGAGATATATAAAGTAGTAAGAGTAAAAGAGGTATAATAAAGTAAAAGAGGTAAGGTAAAAAAAAAGGGTATAAGAAAAGTAAATAAGAAAGGAAAAAGAGAAAAAGTAAAGTAAAAAAAAGGAAGGTAATAAATAATAAAAAATAATAGATATATAATAGATATAGTAAGGAAGGAGGAGATATAAGGTTTATAGTAGCTTAGTATAAAAGGTAAGAGAGAGAGGGGTAAAGGATTTTAAGGTAATAAAAGTAGAGGGGATAGAGAGAGTAAGAATAGGAGAGTAGAAGGTTAAAAGTAGTAAGTTAAGGGGATAAAAAGGTAAGAAGTAGAGGGATTTAATAAGTTAGGTTTAAGAGAAAGAGAGAAAGAGTATAGGGTTAGAAATAAAGAGGGAGTAAAAGGCTAAGGATAAAGATAATAAGTAGGCTTAGGCTTAGAAAGGTAGTAAGAGGTTAAGAATAAAACTAATAAGTAGGGATAGGGTTAGAGAGGAAGTAGAGGGTTAGGGATAGAGAGAAAGTAAAAGGTTAAAAAGGATAAAAAGAAAGAGAGGTAGTAATAGTATATCTATAGGGTTAGGTATAATAGTAGGAGTTATAAAATAGGTTAAGGGTAATAGTAAGGTAAGAATAAGTAGAGATAGTATAAATAGACTATAAACTATATCTAGTATAGTATAGGGGGGGGCTATTCTTTATAAATAGTAGAAAGAGTAGTAGTAGAGGTTTATAAAAGACTTTATAGTATTAGTTTATTTATAGGGGTAAGTATAGTAGTAAGAGGTATATAATAAGAGTAAGTTAGGGTAGGTAGAGGTAGTTAATAAGGTTATTAAAAAGGTAGAGGTAAAGATAGTATAGATAAAGTATATACTATATATAATATAGTATAGGAGGTTATTCTTAATAGATAATAGATAAGGTAGTAGTTAAGGCTTTATAAAGATAGATAATAAGATATATAAATATTAGAGGGTAGTAGGATAATTAGGTAGGATAGGTAGAGGATCTATTTTTATTTTATAAGTAATACTAAAGGTAGGGTAGTAGAGAGAGTTAGAATAAAGTAAATTAGGGGAATATAAGAAAGGGGTTAGTTTAGTTAGGGGTGTTAGTAGTCTAGGAGGGGGGAATATAAGGGAAGGGTAGTATAGGTAGTAGTAGTATAGTAGTAGGAACTATAGGGGTAGGCTACTTAAAGGGTAGTACCCCCCTAATAGGATATAGGATAAGGGGTTTAAAGAAGGGGGGAAGTATAGTATAGATATATAATATACTATTCTATATATTATATTTAATTAGTAGTAGGTAAGGTAGTAAGATTTTATCTAGGTTTTTTTTATTTTTTACTATTTTTTTAGATTCTTTCTATAGGTATCTTATATTTTATCTTCTATCTTATTTTCTATTTATTTCCTATTTATTTTCTACTTAAATTCTATCTATTTCCTATCTCTTTTTAGGGGGTATCTTAGTAGCTATTCTAGGTAGGCTTTATATATTTTATTATATAGTATAGTATGTCTATCTAGTTAATAATAGTTATAGTTAGTAGACTAGTTAGATAACTAGTTAGATAACTAGTTAGATATAGTGCTAGATATAGTATTAGACAGGCTACTAGATAATTAGATAGATAATCTATCAAATATCCTACTAGACACCCTATTAGACAACCAGTTAGATAACCTATTAGACATAGTACTAGACAACCTAATAGACACCCTATTAGATAATCTATTAAACACCCTATTAGATAATCCGTTAGAAACCCTATTAGACAATCTGTTAGACACCCTATTAGACACCCTATTAGATAATAGGTTAGGGTTAGGGTTAGGAGATAACTAATATATAGCAGTAGGTATTTAGCCCCTAGTAAGGCACTAAGGTTAGGGTTAGGGTTAATAAGGATAGGGTTAGTAGGAAAATAACTAAGGGGACGTAAGCTAGCTGTTATAGGAGCTAGACTAGTATAGTAACTAAGAATTAAGAAGTAATATTCTTTAATTCTTAGGTATATAAATCTCTATATAACTCTATAACTAAAAGTCCTATAATTATATAAGTAATTTTTCTAGATTCCTCTTAAAAAATGAACTATAGAAGTATATACTTCTATATATAACTATACTAATGCAAACTAATGTAAACTACTGCAGACTACTATATATAAATACATATACCTCTAAGCATTATATATGTCGGCGCTTATACCTATACTTATACCTACCTACATACATATATAGGCATATACGGGCATATACGAGACACATACTAAGCACCTCTTGGCGCTTAGACATACGCTTAGATACTATATGTATCTAAAGGACTTCCTATATAACTAAGAGTTATTCCTCTACTTAGATAGTCTTTTCTACTATAGACTTCTATATAGTTAATATATTGATATACCTTTTCTGTCTACCTTTATCTATCTTCTCTACTTTCCTTGTGACTATTCTAAATAACCCCTTGTTATTCTTACTGGTTATAAGCCTAGCTTAGTAGAGAAGGTTTCTCTTTATATACTTTATACCTTTACCTTCTACTCTAAGACTTTATATCTAAGTCTTTAATTATTATTTTTTTTATAAAAAACTCAACCTTACTAGGGGACAAACCATATCGGCTAAGGGAATTTTATAGAATATAACTCTAAGGCGACTACACCCTATACCTAGCAATCCATATTTAACAGAATAGAGGGATTAGCTTACTAGGTAAGTTATATACCCTGCTATATTTAATGTTACTATAGCTCCAGACAATATATAACACTATAATACCTAATTTATTAGTTAATTTAGGATCTAACTAACAAAGGATCTTTTCTTTTGCCTTAAGCTGGAATTAAACCTAAGACCTCTTAATTAGTAGTTAATTAATTAAGTTAATCTAGTAGTTAACTAGACTACTAGACTAACTAGTCTGCTGTCTGGCTGGTGAAAATCTTTAGTGGATTTAACCTATAAGTATTATACTATTACTAACCTAACGCAACATAAGACAGCAACTTCTAACTAAACCACTTTAAATATCCATTTTTTAATATAAATTCATCTATATTAACTAAAATCTAAAAAACCCGTACTATTATAACAAAAGTCGATAAAAACCCTCCTATACCTCCTTTTTAACTAATACTAAAACAAATTAATACTATAGAAAAATCTATAACTATACCCTACCTATCTAGCAGCCTTAACTATAATGTTTAGGTAACTAAATTTAAGGCTTTACTTATTAGTAAAAATATTAACTCTAGTTTAGAAATACCTCTAACTACACCTTCTTAATAGAAGAGTAATAATAAAGTATTAGCTTATATTAAGCTATTTTATAAGGATTCCCCTTTAAGGGTTATAAAAGACTCTAAAATAGGCTTTAAAGCTTAGAAGAAACTAAAGGATCTATATAAGCCTATAGGATTTACTAATAAATATCTTACCTATAAGGAGTTCTTTAATACTTTATTAGACTCTTTTAGATCTATAGAGGAATACCTTAATAAGGTAAAAGAGCTTATAGACAACCTATCTTCTAAAGATATGGCTTTACTAAAACAAGTTATTATAGCTTAGGTATTAAATAGTCTGGATAGTAGTTATAAAGGCTTTATAACTAACGTAACTTAAGCCCTTAGAAAGGATGTGGATTCTTATACTATAGAATCCCTTTTTGTAAATCTAATAGACAAAGCAAAAAGAAAAGGATCCTCTATAGTATTATATACTTCTACCTTTAGAAAAGGAACTAAAAAGCCTTGGAAAAAGACAAAGGGTGTTTACTGTATATATTGCAAGTTAAAAAACCATATGGTTGAAGACTATAACTTCCTATATCTAAATAAAGCCCCTAAAGGCTGGAAAAATAAGGATAAGGAAGAAGTCCTAAGGTAATAAAGGACTAATATAAAGAAGAATAAACTCTATAGGGCCTAAAAGGCCTTAATAGCTAAAAGAGCTATTATAGAGGAAGAAGATTTAGAAGAATCTGATAAATCTAATACAGAAAATACATATATAACGGTTGTAGAAGACAATATGGTTATAGATAACCCTCTATATAAGGAAGAGAGTAAGATTGACTTAGATTTTAAAGATGTAAGTCCTATAACCTCCTCTATAAAACCTATAACTAATAATAAAATAATAGGTAGTAATATAAGGAATAACCCTATATATATAACTATAAATAATAAATATACTCCTTTCTGCCTAGATACTACTGCTACTATTACTATAATATGTGATAAATCCCTATTTATAAAGACTACTTCTATAAATAAGTATGTTAACTAGGGAGATACTAGGAAAAAGAAAGTCTCTTTATAAGGAGATATAGCTATCTCTTTTCCTAATAATAATAATAATATATATATCCTTAAAGACTATTACTATATGCCTAAGATAGGTATAAATCTTCTAAGTCAAAATAGACTAAGAAGACTAAAGATAGCCTCCCTTTTCTAGGATATAAAGGTATCTTTAATAAATATAACAAATAAAGAAACCCTTTGTAAAGGGGAGATAAAAAACAGCCTATATTACCTATCTATAAAGGTATTAAATAAAGAGGATCTAAATAATAATAACGAATATATAAACACTATAAATATAAGAAGAAAACTATATAAATATAAGAAGGTTAAGGATAATAAGGAGATAAATAACTATAAAAAGTAGCATAATAGACTTAGATACGTAAGTAGAAAAGTCCTAATGTAACTTAAAGATAATATAAATATAACTAATAATATAATAGAAGAAGACTATACCTATAGTACCTATATAAAGGCAAACTTTACTACTAAAGTTAATAAGAATTCTAATAACTATAATAAAGAATATAACTATATAGAAAAAGTCTCTTCTAATCTCTGTGGACCTATAACACCTTCTACTTATAATAAATATTAATGGTTTATTATCTTCTTAGAAAGAAAATCTAGACTTATATCTATAAAATTACTAAGAACTAAAGAAGTAGAAGAAGTGAATTCTACTGTTCTAGAGTATATAAATAAGAATAATATAAATAAAAATAAGATAAAAGACTTTAATATAGATAGTAGTCTAGAATTTAATAATAATACTATAAATTATATATATATTATTAAGGGAATAAATTATAATATAAAAGTTCCTTATACTTATAAACCTAATAGTATAATAGAAAGAGTAATAAGAACTATAACTAATAAAGTTAGAGCTATGCTTTTATAGGTAAATTTACCTTTATATTTATAGGGTGAGGCTGCTTTAACTATAGTAGATTTATATAATATAACTCCTTATAAAGCTCTTAACTATAAGACCCCTTATAAGATAGCAAATAATATAAAACCTAACTTAGATAATATAACAACCTTTAGATCTATATGCTATTATAAAAATAAGGATCCTAAGATAAAAAAGTTAGATAATAGAGTAATAAAAGCTATAGTACTTAACTATAAGAATAATATATATAAAATTTATGATTTTTAAAGAAAAACTTCCTTTTAGACTAGAGATATAGTTATTCTAGAAAATCAGTTTATACCTCCTACTATTAATAATATAAATAATAATAATATAACTTATCATAATAATAGTAGTAATAATATAACCCTATGTGACTATTAAAGTAGAAGGGAAGACTTAAATCTTAGAGGTATAAACATAAAGCTGATAAATAATAATAATAATAATAATAATATAAATAATATAAATAAATCTAAGATAATAGTAGAAATTCCTAAGTAGGATAATAATAAGCTTAAAGACTATAAATAGGTAGTAGACTAAGAAAGCGCTTTATATACTATAGAAGACTACCCTATAATTAAACTAATACTTTCTACTATAAATAATTATAATAATAAGATAAATAGGTTTAATAAAGCTATATATATCCTTACTATAATAACTAATAAAGACCCTACTACCTATAAAAAGGCTATACTTTCTGTGTTTAAGAAAGAATGGATTTAAGCAATGGTTATAGAGGTTAATAACTTACATAATATGAATACTTGGATAATACTTCCTTTACCTATAGGTATTAAACCCTTAGGAGGAAGATGGGTATATAAATTAAAGACAGATATAAATAATAACCCGTTAAAATATAAAGCAAGGTAGGTAGTACAAGGATTTAATTAATATATAGGTATTGATTATCTAGAAACCTTTAGTACTACCTGTAAACCTAAAAACTATAGAGCTATATTTATTATAGGAATAAAATTAGGCTGGTCTTTTAGGCAATTTGATATCTCTAATGCTTTTTGCCACGCTAATATAGATAAAGAGATATAGGTATAACTACCTATAGGTTTCTCTTATAACTATAAAATAAATACCCTAGAATATACTAATAATATAAATAAAAAAGCTTTATATTGTAAGCTAAATAAGGCCCTATATGGTCTAAAATAGAGCCCTAGACTCTAGTATAAGTAGTTAAGATTTATACTATATAAATTAGGCTTTAAAGAATCTCCTTATGATAAGGGAATCTTTATAGCTAATAATAATAATATAAGAGCTATAATAGCCTGTTATGTAGACGATATTATAATAGTAGCTCCTATAGATAAAGATATAGAATATTTCTATAATAATGTAAATAAGGATTTACAAATACAGGACTTAGGAATTCCACATACGTTTTTAGGGAACGAAATATATATAAATAAAAAGGATAAGGTCTTATATATCCACCAAACCAAATATATAAATAATATACTAGAAAAGTATAATAAAAAGGATATTTATCCTTATAATATGCCTATAGATCCTACTATTAAGTTAAGGAAAAATCTAGGGTAAGCAACAAAAGAAGAAATAACATAATACTAACAAGAGATAGGATCTCTCCTCTTTGCTAGTCTTAAAACAAGACTAGATATAACATATCCAGTTAATATGTGTGCTAGATATATAAGTAACCCCTCTAAAGAGCATTTTATAGCCCTTAATAGAATATGGGGATATCTTAATAAGTATCCTAATTTAGGATTAATATATAACTGTAATATAGATTTACAGATAATAGCGTTTTCTGACTCTAATTGGGCTGGAGACCTAGACAATAGAATGTCTACTACTGGATATATAACTACCTTAGGGTACTATAATGTTATAAGTTGGAATAGTATAAAACAGAAGACTGTTGCTTTATCTACTTGTGAAGCTGAATATATGGCTTTATGCGAAGCTATAAAGGAATCTATATATTTATATAACTCTTTTTCCTATATATATAACAACTTAGGATTAAATATAACGTTAAATAAGCCTATTATTCTAATAGATAATAAGGCAGCACAACGTATAACAGAAAGTCCAGAGCTTCATAAGAAATCTAAACATATAGATATAAAATATCACTTTTCTAGACAAGCTGTAAATAATAACTAAGTCTCTTTATATCATATATATATAAAGAATAATATAGTAGATATATTTACTAAGTCTGTTAATAAAGAAGTATTTAAATACTTTATAGAGACTATAAATCTTAATATAAAGGGGTTTTTACCTAAAGAAACTATAGATAATAAAGAAATACTCTCTAAAAAGAAAGTAGTATAGCTTAAATATTAGGTTTCCCCTATTTTCTTATTTTTTTTCCTATTTTTATATAATTAGGTTTTTAATAAGTTTTAACTATAATTATAAATATAACTTTCTTACTTTTTCCTTATATAAGGTTTTTTATAAGTTTTTATATAATAATAAGTAAGTTTTATCTATAACTTAGATATAACTTAAGGAGGAAACTAAGAATTAAGAAGTAATATTCTTTAATTCTTAGGTATATAAATCTCTATATAACTCTATAACTAAAAGTCCTATAATTATATAAGTAATTTTTCTAGATTCCTCTTGAAAAATGAACTATAGAAGTATATACTTCTATATATAACTATACTAATGCAAACTAATGCAAACTACTGCAGACTACTATATGTAAACGCATATACCTCTAAGCATTACATATGTCGGCGCTTATACCTACGCTCATACCTACCTACATACATATACGGGCATATACGGGCATATACGAGACACATACTAAGCACCTCTCGGCGCTTAGACATACGCTTAGATACTATACGTATCTAAAGGACTTTCTATATAACTAAGAGTTATTCCTCTACTTAGACAGTCTTTTCTACTATAGACTTCTATATGGTTAATATATTGATATACCTTTTCTGTCTACCTTTATCTATCTTCTCTACTTTCCTTGTGACTATTCTGAATAACCCCTTGTTATTCTTACTTAGTAGTATTAGTAGGGGGATATTACTTCTTAGCGTTATAGCTGTTGAAGTATAGGCAACCAATAGGGCACGAAGTGGGGCACCAGCTGCATCTATAAGGAAAATGCCGGGCGCATTTCAGCTATAGGTAATCCCTACTCAAAACAAGGAAAAACAATAACGCGTGTATTTAGCCTTAGGCAATTAGAAATAGGGGTAATTATAGCCTAGCTAGATATATATATATATTAACAAATTAAATAAGGATAATTACTATATATACGTATTTTTATAATTAATAGTCTAAATTATAAAGTACTAATTAATATTACTAAAAGTAATATATAGCTTATATGTAATATATATATTATTAACTATTACTACTATAGCTAATAAGCTTATAGGTAGCGCCTAATTAAAGAGCTAGACTAACTAGCCTAATTAGTATTAATAACTTAAGTAAAAGGCATATATATAGGGTATATAGGAATCTATTACCCTATTATAAGATAGATTAATTTATGTTATAATAAACTATCTACTAGAGCCTCCTACCTATCCTATACTTAACTAGTTCTAAATAGCTAGTTAGACCTATATTAATAAGTAGATAGCTAAGAATACTATACTAGGCTAGCTACTACCTTTATAAGGTAATATAAAGGTATTATAGATCTATTACTTAAGTAAGGATAACCTAAAGTACTTTAATATATTAAAGGAAAAATACTAGGCTAAAAATAAGTAATATAAATAAAAGGTAAAAGTAGTCTATAATATATCTAACTAAATTAGAGTAATAGTTAACCTAATATTAATATCTTAGTATTATAAACTAATAAGCCTAATCTATAAATAGATTAAATAACTAAAAGCCTATATTAGTATTTAGCTATAAGAGGATAAAATATAAGTAATTATAAAGTATAATAGAGTTATAAGCTAGCCTTCTAGATTTGATATCTAATATAAAAGATATAAAATAATAGGTAATAGAGTAGGAGAATACTATCTTCTATAGTATTTATATTAAGTAGACTACTATAATAGAATTTAGTAAATAGTTCTTAGCTCTAATAACTACGTTAAGATATACCCTAATAGTAATATAAGTAGAGGTATATAAGAGTAGTAAGAAAGACTAAGTAATAGAAGGGATTCTTACCTATTAAAAGGTAATCTTAGATATATAGGCCTATATTATAGTAGAGCTAAATTAACTATAGGTAAAAGTATTATATAGAGTATTTAGGCTAGTATCTATAGTAACTATAGTAGACCTTAAGGACTATATAAGAAAAGAACCTACTAGATAATATAGTAGTAGTAGTAATAGTAATAGTAGTAAAAGGTAAATATATAAGAGGTACTTTATCTATAATATAATTAGCTATAAAGTAAAAAGGTGCTTTTTTATAGGTAAGATATACCTATAGTATATATAGAGGCTAAAGTAGGAGACTATTAAGTATATATAGAAGTTACTTAATAATCTATAAGTAAAGGAGAAGCTTTAAGAAGAGGATATATTAATAGTAGTAGTTATAAAGAAATTAGAGGAGCTAGACTTATTAAAGAGAGGATTATAGGCTAAAGCTATAATACCCTTAAAGTAATAATTAAAAAGACTACTAAAGGGTAGAGGTATATTAATAGTATAGTTAGTAGTGTTTATAGCTTTTATATATCTACTTAAAGACTATATTATCCTTAATTTAAGGGCTATACTTTATATCTTCTACTTATAATATTAATTTATTAGTATATCTCTAGTAAATTTAGATAACTTTATTTAGGCTAGTAATATAATAATCCTAATTAAAGGATAAAGAAAGGTAGTAGTTAGAATAAAGTAAGATAGCTATATAGTTAAGATTACCCTATATAACGTTACTTACTACTTATTACTATCCTATAATTTAGTATTATATGTATAGCTAAAGAATTATAATAACTAGTAGTAAGATAATAGCCTATTAAATAATTTAATCTATAAAGTAAATAACTATTTAGTAGTATTTAATATAGAAGAAATTATAGGCTAATAGGTAATTAAGGCTAGTAGTATAGTAAAAGGTGCTTATATAGTATACCTAGTAATAATAAGTATAGTAGACCTAGGCTAATATTAGTAACTATAGGCTGTTAAGGCTGCTTACTAGTATAACTAGCTTAGGTACCTAGGTAGCTATATACTTTACTATATTATAATAGAGGTAAGGGGAGCCTATATATATAGAAATATACTAGAAATACTTACTTACTAATATAAAGTCTATATAATAAGTAAGATTAAACACTAAGTTATATAGTAGCTAAGGGAATTAATTAAATAGGTAGAAGTAGGTAATAAAGTAGCTCTTAATTTCTACCTATTTAAGTAAGGCTATAGTAGATATAAGTTAGCCTTATTATTAACTAACTATAAGTTAGGATTTATATAGGACTACTATATATAATAATAGATAACTAAAGCTATTAAGGATATACTCCTTAACTTTATTAAGAGAGTTAAGGTTTATAAAAGGACTAAAGTTATAGTATTAAAGTATAATAATAAGATTATAACTTCTTATCTATAAGTAAAAGAGGCTATAGAAAGTCTAGGAATCCTATTTAAACTATCTATACTAAATATATAAGCTTAAAATAGAGGTGCTAAAAGGACTATAGTAGTTATTAAGTAAAAGAGAACTATACTATAGTTAAAGTTAAAGCTACTATTATATCTATAGCTAGAAATCCTAAAGGTAGTAGTATATCTATATAATTACATACTAGTAGAGTTATATAGTTAGTAATTTCTATATAAGATATAGCATACTACTTAAGAGTAACTATCTCTACTATATATTAGCTACTTATATGTCTTTAGATACTAAGTATATATAATAACCTTAGACGCCTAGTTAAATTAAAATTATCTATAACGTTTTAAAGCTAAGGTATATATTAGATACCTTATTAGATATATATTAACTAACTAGTATTATATATATATTCCCCTAAAGAATAAAGTAATTACTTTACGTAATATAATCTTTAATAAAGATAACTACTTTTTAGGTAAAGAAGATAAATAGGTTAATAATTTAGTAAATACTAATAAAGTAGCTATTAATAAATAAATTATAAAAGCATTAAGTAAGTACTTTATAGATATAGCTAATAGTATTAATATAGATAAAGTATTTATTAATACTATTTAATGTTAAATACCTAATAAATCTATTAGTAAATTATAGGAATATATAAAGTTATACTTTATATTAAAAACTCCTCTAGAGTTACTAAAGGCGTCCTTTATTATATAATTATTAGATATTATTACTATAAGAGGGTAATATATAAATAAGATATACAATAAAGCCTATTATACTAATTATATTAACTAATAAAGATATATATACCTATATAAATTATAGAAAGCTACCTTTATAGCTAGGATAGTTATATACCTATACTACCTAAAATAGGACTATTCCTTAATATAGATTAAGTTACCTAATAGGCCTATAGGCTAGCCCCCTTAGGACGGTAGGTATATAGGTTAATTAGTAGGAGAGGTAACCTCTAAAAGCTCTAAAGATAAGGTAGAGCTAAGATAGTAGGGAAGCCCTTAAAGAGATAATATAGCTAATAGACGTATTTATTAGAAGGAACTACCTAGACTACTTAGATTATATACTAATTTAAAAGATTATCTATTTATAGATAACTTCCTTTAAGCTAAAAAGGATTACTTATAAAGCTATAAGGTAATAAATAGCTAGGTTAAAGTTAGGATTTAGGAAGCTAGTAATAATTAAATTCTTAATTACTAATAGGTATATACCTATAAGTTAGATAAGTATAGATACCTCATAAAGCTAAAGGCATACCTTATTATTTAGGGTAATTAGTAACTAAAGAATATAATCTAAGATATATATATAGTAATACTTACTAGATTATTGTTTAGATTACTAATTATAATAGTAGCTAAGTTAGATCTTAAGCTAATCTAATTTAATATAGTAAATATATTTATATATACTAATATAGATAAAATAGTATTTATAAAGCTTCTACCTAAATATCCTAACTATAGCTAAAAGAGAATTATTAAGTTATAAAAAGCCTTATATAGTTTATAATAATTACCTCTATTATAGTAAAAGTACCTTAAAAAGAGACTTTATAAACTTAGATTTACTTTATTTATAGGTAAGCCCTACTATTAGTAGAAAGGAGCTATTATATTCTTCTTTTATATTAATAATTACGTCTTTATGTTCCCTAAATTATAGTAGTAAGAGGCTAATAAATTAATTAATAGGATAAAAGAGTAATACTATCTAGAGGGTAGTAAAGAGATATAATAGTTCTTAGGTATAGAGATACTATATAATTATAATTAATAAAAGATATAGTTATTATAGGTAGTATATATTAAGAAAATATTAAAGCTAATTAATAATAAGAAGTACCTACTACTAAATAATATGCTAATAGGTAATAAAGAACTTCTTCCCTTAAAAGAGATAGCTATAAACTTTAAAGTAGTAATATACTAGTAGAAAGTTAGTTTAATCCTATATATAGTAATAATAATAAGACCTAACGTTATATTTATAGTTAGTTACCTAGTAAGATTTAATTATAATCTATTAGCTACCTACTAGTAAATAGTAAATTATATACTATAATACCTTTATTAAATAAAGGGACTTTACCTTAAATTTAGTACTAATAGATTAATAATAATTATATTTAATATAAGCTTTAGTAATAATTTAATTAATTATATGAGCTTATAAGTATATACTATTAAACTATTTAGAGGCCTTATAGGATAGAGGGTAAATAAGTAGTAAATAGTTATAACTTTAATAATAGAAGTAGAGCTACTTACTCTATTATAGGCTGTAAAGGAGGCTATATTTATAAGCTAATTAATTACTAAATTAATAGCTAGTAAAGAAATAATTACTTTAAGCCTAAAAGTTATAATCTAATATAATAATTAATAGACTATTAGATTAGTTATAAAAGAGCTAGTATAGCTTTAGATATAACTCTACTATATAGATATCTATTACTACTAGTTATATTAAGAGATTATTAAAGGATAAGTTAAGGTTATCTATACTCTATTAGCTAAGCTAATAGTAGATAGATTAATAAAGGTACTACTAAGGTAGAAATAGGTAACTTTTATAGATTAATTAGGTATAGTTAATTAATCTAAATAGTTATTATATAACTATAAAGAAAAGCTTATAGTAGATAAATTACTAGTAGCTAGTAGTAATAAATTAAATAATAATAAAGTAAAGAGAAATAAAGTAATTATAACTATAATAACTATAGTAGAGGAGGAATAACTAGCTAGTATAGCCCTAACTAGGATAGTTAATTAGTATAGTTATACTAAATAGATAGTTAAAGTAGGGTAGCTATAGGTATACCTAAACTTTATAATATTAAAGATAATTAATTAGCTAAAGTTATTAATAACTTTAACTATAAATATCTAAATAACTATACGTCTCCTATAGTTAGTAATTATACTATTATAATTACCTTAATTAGGGCTATAATTTAATATTAACTATAACTATAAAAGTTAAAACCCTAAAAGATAATTAGCTAAGAGATAATTTATTAATCTTACTAATTACCTTTAAGGGAAAGTAGTAAGATAATTTTTAAAGTCTATTTACTACCTTATATAATTAACAGACTAGAGGAGAGGAATTATAATAAGGGTAACCTTACTTATATATTATAGTTATTAAGGCTCAGACTTATATATTAACTAACTAGTAGGATTTAATAGATATAACTACTATTAGGTCTTTTTACCTCTACCTAGGATTAAACCTATTAAGCTTAGATTATAAGTTACTATCTTATAATTATAATTTATTAGTAGTAGGCTAAACTACTTAACTATACGTACTTTAGTATTAGTTATTAATTATTAGTTAATTACTCTTTAATATAGGCAGGAGCAGTAGTTAAAGGAAGTCATGATTACGGCCAGGTAGTAACATAGTTGCTAATACAGTCGGGTTAAATCTGTGAATAGCTTCAATCCGAGAGGGCGTGTTGAAGTATAGGCAACAAATAGGCCACAAAGTAGGGCGCCGGCCGCATCTGTAAGGCAAATGCCGGGCGCATTTCGGCTATAGGCAATCCCCACTTAAAACAAGGAAAAACAATGACGCGTGCATTTGGCCTTAGGCAATTGGAAATAGGGGCACTTATGGGCCTAGATACACACATACACATCAACGGATTGAACAAGGATAATCGCCGTATATACTCACTTCAACAACATCCGAGATCCGCGGCGGTGCTAGTGGAGTACGACCCGAGCCTGCCGCCCGTTCTAATGTGGTCCCTAAAGGGGTAAGGTCTGTTAAAAGTGTGGGTGACGGCAAATTAAAAGCAGTAATAGACAACAAAGTTACTTAGAACTGCTGGCTGGCGCCGATTATTAGACAAGACGTAAAGTAAAGACAAGAAACGTTACTCAAGCATACTTCGACTGTAGTAGCAACTAAAACATAATTCAGTGTACATTATACACACTATTAATCCGTAGGGAGTCATCCTTCTATTATGTTACAACGGCTGTGCCGCCCGCGCTTCCATACCTTGGTGGTGCTGTTGTTGCCTGTAACTTATCGGGTAATAACAAAAGCATGACCTTATCCTCCATGGGATAGCCAAAGTTTGAATTGAAATTTTTATTTTAAAAAAAATATGGCGCTGATCCTTTGGTGACTTTGAGCCCCCAGCTCATAAATCCACTTTTCCCGCGCAGCGCGGCACCCCGGCGGGCTCCCGCGGGCATCCGCGGATATCCGGCGGGGCCGCGTCTGAAGCGCATTACATTCGGAACGACAATATATAAGGCTTTAAAAGCCTGGAAAGAGATGAGTATAAAAGGAAATACATTAGATATTGAAGACACAATCGACAAGAACTTGGCTTATTTACTCATTTTAAATATTAGGGTCAAAATGTCTACCCTCGACACTACAGAGACAGTTGCGTTCAAAATGGCGCTTTTGGATAGTCAAGATGCGTCATCTCGTCTTCTTAGCGTCGCGGCTGTAACTATCGCGGTTGCATTATTTGCCCTCTATCAATATCTCCTGCCTAAGCCCATCGCTGGCATCCCATACAGCCCATCAGCAGTCAAATCCATATTTGGCGACATTCCAACAATGCTGAAAGAAAGCAACGGCAAAACCCTGCGTTGGATAGTCGGCCAGGGCAAGCGCTGGAACAGCCCCATCTTCCAAGTCTTCATTGTTCCGTTCGCGAAGCCCTCTGTGGTTGTCACTGACTTCCGCGAGGCCCAAGACATCCTCATGCGCCGCAAGGAGTTCGATCGCTCCGACTGGACCATCGACCTACTGGGCGGCGAGATCTCGTCATTTCACATCAACCTCAAAACGGGTGCCGAGTGGAAGGTCCATCGACGACTGCTACAGGACCTGATGACGCCGGCGTTCCTGAACGCCGTCGCAGCGCCTAACATCTACACCAGCGCCACCAACCTCGTGGACCTGTGGAGTGCCAAGGCTCGCCTCGCGCGCGGCCGGGCATTCCCTGCCGAACAGGACTTTTACCACGCCGCGCTCGACGCTGTCTTGGATTTCGGATTCGGCGACAGCTACCCACACCGGTCGCTGACGCCGCAAATTGAGCTACTCACGGCGCAGGAGACGAAGCTGGCGCAGAAGACTATCCAGGCCGAGGAGGATACCATGGAATTCCCTATAGCCCAGTCTCATGAGTCCATCAAGGCAATTTTGGCTGCCGGCGATCTCATTCAAGGCATTGCGGAGTCTGGGTTTGTGAAAGTCGCGTGGTGGTGGAAGAAGTTACAGCCGCGGGAGAAGAAGTTTATGGACCAGCGAGCTCAGTTTGTCAAAGAGCAAACCTATTATGCGATTGAGAAGCTGCAAAAGAACAATGACGAGGACAGTGAGTCCTGGGCTAAGTGCGCCGTCGATCTCATCATTCAGCGGGAGCGCAAATTCGCCAAGAAGGAGGGTCGCGAACCGGTATATTGGTCTTCAGTCATGAAGGACGAGGTAAGTTTTCTGGTCCCACTCCGGCCCAATCACTCATCTCGCCACAAACTGACACCATTCTAGCTTCTAGGCTTCATTATGGCCGGTCACGATACCACTAGTACCACCCTCTCCTGGGGCGTGAAACTTCTGGCAGATTTCCAGCAGGCGCAAACCAGGCTCCGCGAGGACCTACGGGCGACCCACACATCAGCCCTAACAGAGCACCGCGCCCCCTCACACAGCGAGATCAGCACGGCCAGGATCCCTTACCTTGACGCCGTCATCGAGGAGATCCTGCGCCTCTCCCACACGACACCCGTAATGGACCGGCAGTGCACTCAGGACACGGTGATCCTCGGCCACCACATCCCGGCGGGAACGATTGTTCTCTTGCCCAACTTTGGGCCGAGCTTCACATCGCCGGCGTTTGAGATCGACGAGGCGGCGCGGAGCGAGACATCCAAGCAGGCGGCTAAGGAGCGCGGCGTCCGCTCCTGGCCGGCGGATGACATCGGCGTCTTCCGACCGGAGCGGTGGCTGACCACAGACGAGAAGACGGGCGTAGAGAGCTACGACGCCACCTTGGGGCCTGCGATTCCGTTCGGGCTGGGGACCAGAGGTTGCTTCGGACGCAAGCTGGCGTACCTGGAGCTGAAGTTAATCGTCACCCTTATCATCTGGAACTTCGAGCTTCTACCGTGTGCGGAGGAGATTTCAACCTACGAGCCTATAGAAGGCATCACGTCTAGGCCGAAGCATTGCTACGTTAGACTTCGTAATGTAGCGTTTTAAGCCTAGTTACCCTTTCCTTTGTTGATAGTTTAGTGGTATCAAAGTAGTATAGCACCTTTTTAGGTATATTTAGTCATTATCTTAAACTATAGCCTATGTCTATTTTGTCCCTTAGCTATACGCTACATTTAGGCTGCAGTAATTTCAAAGAACTATTTCAAAGGGTCTTAGCTATATATATATTATGATAGAACTCCTTAGTCTAGGTTAAAAGGCCTGCACTCAAAAGAGGACTATTACGTAAATAGAGCAGATAAGAGGAATTAAATCGTGATAGTAAAGATGATGATGATACTGTTTTACATCGGGGGATCTAATCTAGTGGCAAAGGGCGTCCGCGTGGTCTAGGTATACTTTTATCTATATACTTAGGGTCTAGAGGTTCTCGTCAGAAGACGTGCTGCCTCTAGAATACGACCTAAAGAACGGCATCGACACTCAGAAAACAGCTCCCATAGGAATAATAGGATCTAACATCCTCAATCAACCCTCACGCATGTAAACTTCCTATTTATTAGTTGTTTGCCTTAGCACCTCGCAGCCGTTACCGTAACACTTATACAATAAAAGGAGTTTATAAATTAGCTCTGTATTCATAAGTAATATATAAGGTGTAAGGCCTTTTAGAAATTATATTTAAAATATTCTGTTTTGTTAAAAGTTTAGGTATTTAATAGTAGTAACATTGCTGTTTATAAAGTATGTAATTCTATAGCTGTTATTCTACTAAGTATAATAATGCTGTTTATGTTATATAACTTTAATATAGTAAAAGTAACCCCTACTCTTTACTTAAATTAGTTATGTAACTTAGCTGTTACTAGAAGCTACTCTTAGTTAGTACCTAACGTATCTTACCTACGTCTTAAGTACTTGCGTTTAGGAATAGCTCTATAGAAAACTACCTCTAAAGAGGTAGTAGGAACTGTCTTAGCCTAACTAGGTGCCCTAGGCGTTATTTGGCGGCAATTAAGCCTTAATTAGGTTGCAGTTTTAGTGGTGGCGCACAGGCTAAGGGGTGGAAATTAAGGCTAGATCAGTTAAGGCTAGGCCTGGATAGTAATTAGTTAAGAGAGGTGCTAACCCTAACCCTAACCTAACCCCCCTAACCCTAGACTAGAAAAAAAAGAGGGTAAACCTTAACCCTAAACCTAAGGGGTTATAAGCCTAAAAAGAAAAAAGAAAAAGAAAAAAGAAGAAAAAGAAGAAAAAGAAGTAAGAAGGGGAGGAAGAAGAAGAGGAGCCTAAATAAGAAAGGAAAAAGAAAGGGTAAGTAAGAGTAAAATAAGGGTAAAGTAAGGGTAAGGTAAGGTTATAATATAGTAATTTAACTAAAAAGAGAAAAAAAAGGAATAAAGTATTATAGCCTTATACTACTTTTTAAATAGGTAATAATATACTAAGTAATAAATATTAGATTAAAGGTTATAAATATATAAAAAGTAAAAAGAGATATAAGTAAAAGTAAAAGTAAAAAAAATATAAAGTATTATTCTTTTTAGCCTTTAGTTTATTTAGGTATAAAATAAATAGGATTGATTTATTAGTAAGTATATAGTATTAAGATAGAAGTTTATAAGTAATAACCTTTATATAAATAAGAAATATAATACTACCTTTATATAAGACTAGTATGTAGAGGAGAGAGCCTTTACCTAAGGGGTTATATTTTATAAAGCCCCCCCCTAACTAATATAACTTATAGTAATAATAACTAGCTAAGAGGTAGAATTTAGTTTACTAATACCCCTTTTTTATCTTTACTAATTAGTTAGGAGCCCCTTTACTAGCTATTACTACTAAAAGTAGTATAAGAGATATATTATATAAATAAAAAAGCCTCTTTTTTATTACTAAGATAGATAAATAGATAGATAAATAATAAGTAACCCTATTTTACTAAACATAATAGACTATAGTATAGTTAGTTAAAAGACCCTATTCTACTAAATATAATAGACTATAGTATAGTTAGTTAAAAGACCCTTACCCTAATATAGCCCCTAATAAGTCCTTCTATAGAGGGTAAGTACTTTCCTATAGGGGGGTAGTAGGGCTAATAGAGCTACTAGGGGTTATAGTAGCTAACTAAAATTTACTAGTAGTACTTATTAGTAGGTTACCTAACTTACTAGCTAACCTATTAGTTATAGCCTATAGTACTTATTAGCTACTAGCCTAACTTATCTATAGTAGCCTATAGTACTTATTAGTAGGTCTACCTAACATATTAGTAAGGCTAAGGCTACCTACCTAACTTATTAGTAGGTAGGTAGTAGTAGCCTATAAGACTTATTAGCTACTAGCTAACTTATCTAATAGTAGCCTATAGTACTTATTATTAGTAGGTTACCTAACTTATTAGTAGCTAGCTAGCTAACTTATTAGTAAGTAGTAGTAACCTATCCTATAGTACTTATTAGCTACTAGCTAACTTATTAGTAGTAGTCTATAGTACTTATTATTTATAAGTTACTTATATTATTAGTAGCTAGGTTATTACTTAGCCTTAGCCCTTACTATTAGTTAGCCTTACTAGTAGTATATAATAGAAGGATAAACTAATAAGTACCCTAGCTAGCTATCTTTATTAGTAGGTTAGTTAGCCTAGTAGCTAGTTATATTAGTTAGACTAAAAGTAAGTATAAGGGGTATAGGTAGTATACTATACCTAATAATAGACTATTTAACTAATAGACTAAAAGATCAACTAGTTCTAGCACTTAGTACTAGTACTATACTATATATACCCTTATAAGGCCTGCTGACTGGTTGCTAACTAATTACATCCTTATAATTACCCCCCTTCTAATACGACATATCCTAAGTTACAACTCTAAGGCCTATATATACTAGTGCTAGTAACTATATGCTAGAGCATAAGGTTATGTTAACCCTAAAGGCCTTAGATAGCCTGGTACCTGGTGATAGCTAGGAATCCCCTGGCTGGCGCTAGGATTGCCTCCCTATACCTAGTCCCTCTAAGCCTAATATAAGCTGCCCCTCTTTACTGCCTAGCTAGCTAATTACTTCTGCTATACTAAGGCTAATTAGTTGCTAATTAGGTTATAACCCTTAGCCCCCTTAGGCCTATACTTAAAGAGATAGTTATAGGCGGGATTTAAACCTAACCCTACTTAGCTAGGAGACCTACTAAGTACTAGAACAATTATAAGGGGTATAGGTAGTATGCTACACCTAATAATAGACTATTTAACTAACAGACTAAAAGATTAACTAGTTCTAGTACTTAGTGCTAGTACTATACTATATATACCCTTATAAGGCCTACTAACTAGTTACTAACTAATTACATCCTTATAGTAAGGTTATTAAGGTATATTAGGGTATAATAGTTAGTTTATTAGTATTTAGTATAGTAAACTAAGTATTCTATAAGTAGACCTAGTTCTTAGGGTACTTCTTTTACTCCCCTAAGGCCTAAACCTCCTAAAGTAATTCTAGGTTAGTATTACTAATAATATACTTATAGTAGCTTTACTACTTAGGTCTAAAGCCTTCTCTAGAAGTAGTTATAATAGTAGTAATAGTAGTAGTATTAGTAGTAGTAAGGAGGCTACTATTAATATTACTACTTATATTTATATTATTATTATTATCTTTATTATTATTATCTTTAATATAGTCTATAAGTAAGTAAACTATATAAGTAAGTAAACTACTTTTTAGTACCTATATAATAATATATAAGAGAAATTAACTATAACACCTTTAAATTAATTTAAACTATTTAGAATCCTCTTCTTATAAGATAGATTTAACTTTCTGATATGTGTAAGCATTATAGCTAGTCTTTCTATAGATGCTATATTATTGTATATGTGTTTCTGTCCTCCTTATATGACTACTACTCTAACCTATTTCTACCTATAACTACTTTATTATATCTATTTAAGACTTTATATTTTATGCCTGATTGATTATAAGTGTTCTACCTTTCTAAATCTATATTTTTTTTATATAGCAATAGCGGCTTAGTTGCTTATTTACCTCTTAATACTCTATTATCTATACCTATAGTAAAACCTAGTTATATATAACTACTATAATTCCTTTTTTTAGCTGCTATATATACCTAATAATTAATATTAGGGAGCTATTCTAGTGTTATATAATATAATTTATAATAAAATTAGACTATAAAGTAAATTTAATTAGGTTGTTTAGTATCTTTAGGACCTAAGCTAGTAGTAAGCTAGTAGAAGAACCTAGAGGTAATAGCATATAAAGCTTTATATCTAGCTATAAAATAATATATTTTAGATTATATAGGATAAGACTAGTTACTTTAAAGCCTACCTAAATATTTAATATTATTATTAACTTGTTATATGCCTTATTAAAGGCTAGGAGGAAGTCTTCCTTTATAATATACGTAATATATACCTATATAAGGACCTTAATTTCTTACCTATATGCCTATTTTAATAGACTAAAACACCTAATATTAAGAGGCTAGAGCTTATGTGATAAATAAGGTAGTATATAGAGCGTAATAATATTTTACTTCTTATAGTATAGCTTAAAATTAATAGAATATTAGCTTTTATAGCTATTAAGGATAAAGAGGTAGTAAGTACCCTTTACATAACTTTTTATATAGAAATTAAAGTACTTTACCTATTCTATACCTTTCTTATTTATTATCTAACTATTTTCTAAGAGTATAATTACCTAGTTAGATAGGAGGGGGCTATTATATATCTAAGAGTTAAGATAGACCTTACCTATAAAGATAATATATAGTAGGATAGAGTAGCTATATAACTTAATACCCTAGATTACTATAACTTATTCCTAATTCCCTTATTATACTCCTCTTAGCTTACTATATTATTCTAAGGCTATAATAACTATCTTAAAGGATATTCTACCTATTATAAACCTAGTCTTATTATAGTTATAAATATTATTATTATATATCTTATACTTTATAATTATGTTTTATATAAGGGAAAACCATATATAATATATGTTAGGATCTTTATAGAGAACCCTCTAATAGTTAATTCTTTAATTAAAACGTGTCTTAAGCTTAGGTTGTTATTATATAAAGTTTAAGGCCTAGTTTGTTCTAATATATTATGTACTATAGTTATAAAGTAGTTAATTAGCTATTTCTTAAATAGTACTTAAGCTTAGTAAAAATGCTTATAAATCTAGGTTAATAATATATTAAATAATAGTCTTCTCTTTATATAAGGTTAAATTCTAGTAGGGTAGTTAGATATTATGTCGTATAGGTTAGCTAAGTTTTTATTATTAGAGGGTTAAGATTAATATATTATAGTAAGATATAGCCTTTTATATAGTTAATTTTAGGTTTATTTTAAGCATATTAAGCACTAGGACTAAATTACTTTTGTTTAAATATTATACTATAGTTATAGGTAGAGAAAAATAGAGGGAAAGATAGGTTATATAAAAGTCTAGAAAAGTAGTTTACTTACTTATATAGTTTACTTACTTATAGACTATGTTATTATTATTACTACTACTATTATTATTATTATTACTATTACCCTTTATATCTTTATCCTTATTCTTATTATTATTATTATTTTTATCCCCCCCCCTTTTATTAGTACCCTCCTAGCTATTATATACCTAACTATTAAGCTTACTAAACACCCTATCTAATACTTAGTTATTACTATTATCCCTCTAAAAACCCCTACTTAGTAGTAAAAGAGGAGGTACCTTAGTATAGTATTAAACCCCTAAGACTTAAAACCCCCTCTTTAGTACTATAGTATATAGCTTCTTTTAGTACCCCTATAGGATATCCTTAATATAAGTCTTTAGGTAAGTACCCTCTATTAGTAGTAGGTTAAAGATTACTAAATCCTAGCTATTAGTAGTAAGTTTACTACTTTAGCCTAAGGCTATACTATAGGCTAGTATAATAGCTACCCCCTATACCTCTTAGGCTACCCCCCTATAGCCTAAAAGGCTGCTCCTAACCCTCCCCCCCCTAAACGTTTTAAATAGGCTAGCCCTTATTATAAAGCTATCTAAGGTAGTAAAGAGAAAGGTACTTAAAGTACTCCTCTCTACTATTTTACCCTTACTTAGCTTTTTACTACTAGCTATTATTACTTTTACCTTTATTACCTTTAGGGCTACTAGTCTTTTTTAGTATTAGCCTATAAGATTACCTTTTTATAAAATTATAGCCTAAACTTTAGTAGTATTTCTTTTTTATCTTAGTTTATATTAACTATACTATTTAAATAGCTATTTAGAATATCCTTTAGTATTATTAAGTAATACTAAGAGGGTAGCTATAGTAGTAGTAGTAATACTAACTAAAATATAAACCCTACTAAGGATTTAAAAGGTAAGTATAGTAGTAATAGTAGTAGTAGTAAGTATAGTAATTATACTTATTATAGTAGTAATAGTAATAGTACTTATTATAGTAGGGGTAGTAATAGTAATTATTATAGAGGTAATTATAATTATAGTAGTAGTAATAATAGTATTAAGGCTAATTAAGAGGCCTTAGGTAGTTACTTATAACCCCTATATAGAATATTAGTAGTTTAGTATTTATATAAGTAAGGGGAAGCTAAGGATATATAGCCTAATCTTTATAAAACTCTTCTAGAGATTAAGAGATATATTAATTATAGTAGACCTAGCTATAGTTACTAATTCTTTAGTTAAGGACCTATTAAAAAAGACCTATTAGTAAATAATCTAAGCCCTAATAGTTTTATATTATATATCTTATACTTAGTACTATTTAGTATTAGTCCCTTACTAAGAGACTATAATATAACTATATTTTATTTCCCTCTTAGTACTATTTCTTTTATTACTTATACTAAGTATAAATACTACCTATACTAAGGCTATTCTATCTAGATAGAATAGAATACTAATCTTAGAAGGAGTAGGTTTTATATATTTATCTTATAAGGTTTTTAGGTAGTACCCTCTAAAACCCTTAAATATAGCTTTAAGTATATAGTATTTTTATTACTAATTTAGTATAGATTATATCTAGCTAGCCTATAAAAACCTAGGTCTAATTCCTAAGGTTATATACTAGTAAGAGAATAGTATATTATTAGGTAGTATTATACTAGAAGCCCCCTTAAAGAAGACCCCTAATTAGAGAAGGCTACCTAACTAGTAGCTCCTACTAACTCCTAGGAAAAGAGTTAAGTAAATACTTAGTTTAGATAGCCTAAGTCTATATAAACGTCCTTTATAGAAGACCTATTTATATAGAGTAGTATAAAAGTAAGATAGTCTTTTAATAGCTACCTACCCTATTAATCTACTATAAAGTAGTATAAGTCTTTAGAATATAACTAGTCTTTTCTAAATATAAATAGGATATAAGGAACTACCCTCTATAACCTATTACTATCTATTTAGAGAGTAAATAGTTACCCTTTATAACCTATTACTATCTATATTATTATGTTATCCTTCCCCCTAGGTATAATATAGTTTATACTTAAAGTTAAGAGTATACCTAATAAACCCCTAAAGGTATTTTTCTACCCTATAAATAGTAGTAAGAAATAATAGGCTAGGGACTATAGTAGTATTACTATTATAAGTTATCTTATAGTATAATCTATTATAGGTAAGGAATATAGCTAGGAAACCCTTCTCTATCTACCTAATAGGCCCTATAAAAGTCTAGTTATAATCCCCTTAGTAGTTAGAAATAATAGGCTAGGGATTATAGTAGTATCCCCCTTATAAGTTATCTTATAGTATAATCTATTATAGGTAAGGAATATAGCTAGGAAACCCTTCTCTATCTATCTAGTAGGCCCTATAAAAGTCTAGTTGTAATCCCCTTAGTAGTTAGAAATAATAGGCTAGGGATTATAGTAGTATCCCCCTTATAAGTTATCTTATAGTATAATCTATTATAGGTAAGGAATATAGCTAGGAAACCCTTCTCTATCTACCTAGTAGGCCCTATAAAAGTCTAGTTATAATCCCCTTAGTAGTTAGAAATAATAGGCTAGGGATTATAGTAGTATCCCCCTTATAAGTTATCTTATAGTATAATCTATTATAGGTAAGGAATATAGCTAGGAAACCCTTCTCTATCTACCTAGTAGGCCCTATAAAAGTCTAGTTATAATCCCCTTAGTAGTCTAAAATAATAGGCTAAAGTTAAGAATACCTTAGATAACTACTAGAGTATTTACTTATTCTTAAATAAGATAGTACTTACTATCCCTTATAAATTAGTTAGTATTATTACTAGTATTTTATAGAAGGGGGTAGGATATATAGAACTATCCTCTATAACCTATTACTATCTATATTATATTCTATTTAGGCCTAGACAACCTAGGTAGCCTTCTATAATAGTAGTACTTTAATATATATAAGCTAATAAGGTGCTAGTATTATTAGGACCTAAAAGTACCTTAACTAATATAATAAATACTACTATACTAATATAGGTAACTATAACTATAATATAGAGCCCTAAGGGGATATATAAGTACTAAAGATGCCTCTATACCTAGATTTACTAAAAAGGTTCCCTATATTATCTTCCCCCCTAGGTATAACATAGTTTATACTTAAAGTTAAGAAGAGTATGCCTACTTAACCTCTAAGGGTATTTTCCTACCCTATAAGTACTTATTAGAAATAATAGGCTAGTACCTTAGTTAAGGGGTAGTATATGTTTAAAGCTTTACTTAGGCGTAAAGGCCCTTAAAGGAAGACTAGCCCTATAGCTTTAGCTATTTAGTATCTACTATAGGTGTTTTTTACCTATTACCTATTAAGGGCCTATCTAGTAGTAATAAGGGAAAGTCCTATCTACTCCTAGGTAATACTAGTATAGTAGACTACCTAGGTAACTACTATAGTAGTAGTTTAACTACTACTATAAACTCCCTATAACTAAGGCTAGCTAGGCCTATAAGGCTATATAGAGAGATACTATATAGTAGTCTAATAATATAAGATAGTTATACTATATTACTATAGTAGTTACCTAGTTAAGAATAAAGAAGTTAATATATTCTACTTTTAACCTTTAATTACCCTCTTCTTATAGGCCCTCTAATACTTTTTAGGCCTAAACTCTACTCTATTAGGTTTTATCCTAAAAAAATATTTCCTAAAAAAAGATTTTATATAGGAAAACAAAAAAATTAACTTATAGCTACTAAAATATTATTAGATTCTATATATAGTCTAGAACTATAAAGTTGTTATAGCTTAAAATACTAAGGTATACTAATTAATAGAACAGCCTATACTATATAGGGGATTAATATTATAGTAGGCTATAATAGGCTACCTTACTAATAGGGGGGTATAACTCTTCTAAGGGTAAGTTTTTTAAACTTTATAGTAGATTTTCTTAGTAACTAGATATACTATAAGAAAAGTCGCTATACTACTATAATCCCCTATTAACATACTATACTATAGTATAGTTATTTATTTAATTTCTAGGGTACCTATTTTTTATTTCTAAGGTACCTTAGTTTCTTTTAGTAGAATCTACCTTTACTATAGGAATTCTAGCTAGGGTTTTAGATAGGCATATTTGCTACTAAAATAGCTCTATAATAGTATACCTCTTAGTACTATAGGTAGCCTAGATAAAGAGGTAACTATTCTAAGGGCATGTTTTTTAAACTTTATAGTAGGTTTTCTTAGTAACTAGATATACTAGAAGAAAAGTTGCTATACTACTATAATCCCCTATTAATATGCTATACTATAGTATATTTATTTGTTTGATTTCTAGGGTACCTCTTATTTATTTCTAGGGTACCTTAGTTTCTTTTAGTAGAATCTACCTTTACTATAGGAATTCTAGCTAGGGTTTTAGATAGGTATATTTACTACTAAAATAGCTCTATAATAGTATACCTCTTAGTACTATAGGTAGCCTAGATAAGGAGGTAACTATACTAAGGGTAAGTCTTTTAAACTTTATAGTAGGTTTTCTTAGTAACTAGATATACTAGAAGAAAAGTTACTATACTACTATAATCCCCTATTAATATGTTATACTATAGTATATTTATTTATTTAATTTTAAGGGTACCTCTTATTTATTTCTAGGGTACCTTACTTTCTTTAAGTAGAATCCTACTTTATTATAGTAAATCTAAGTAGGAGTTTCTATAGGCCTATTAACCTTTCTTTTAGCTATATAATAGTATATAATTTACTACTATAGGTAGGCTATAATAGAAGTTAGAATTCTAAGGGTAAGTTTTTTAAACTTTATAGGCCTTTTTCTCTTTAGGGGGGTATAATAGCTAAAAATAGAAAAGACCCCCTATATAGTTTATAATATAGGTATATAATACTTATTTACTTTTCTATTTTAAGGGTACTTTTAATTAACTATATATAGGATCTATTAAGCCTTATATAGCTATAAGTTAATTTTTTTGTTTTCCTATAGTAAATCTTTTTTTAAGAATTACTTTTTTAGGGGAAAACCTAGTAGAGTAGAGTTTAGGCGTAAAAAGTATTAGAGGGCCTATAAGAAGATAGAGTAAATCTAATTCTCCCTTAGAGCCTATCTAGGTATAGCCCCTAGTAATAGTAGGCTTTAGTATTCCCCTATAGATTACTATCTTTTAGGCTATTATAGCTAGGTAATTATTATAATACCTATATTATAATAAATATATACTAGGGGATAAAAAGCTAGGTAATAGGGATACTAAGTATCTTTAAGATAGAGTATGCTAGGCGAATAAAGACTTTATACTATATAGTATACTAGGGAATTTAAAAGAGATATACTAGGGGAAGCCTACTATAGTAGTAAAAGTACTATATTAACTTAGACTTAATAAGGGATATATACTAAGGGAAGCCTACTATAGTAGTAAAAGTACTATATTAACTTAGACTTAATAAGGGATATATACTAAGGGAAGCCTACTATAGTAGTAAAAGTACTATATTAACTTAGGGGTAGTAATATTAATCCTATTAGTAATCTATAGGGTCTACTAAGAACTGCTTAGCTACTATAATTAACCTTATATATTATAATTATAATGTTATTGTTTTATAGGATGTAAACCTATTTACTATAGGTTATATTAATAGAGGTATAGCCATCTCTACTGTTATAATAGTATCTAGAAGTCTTTATTCTAGAGTATACTAGGGGACTTAATAAGGGATATATACTAGGGGAAGCCTAGTATAATAGTAAAAGCACTATATTATCTTAGACTTAATAAGGGATATATACTAAGGGAAGGCTACTATAGTAGTTATGCTTTATAAGTTAACTAGGGGGTAGTAACGTTAAGTATATAGGAAATCTATAGGTACTACTAAGAACTATCTAAGAACTATTAGCCTCTAACTACTAGGTAAGTAGTAAGATATAGAGACCTAAAAGCCTATAAGACTACTAGACTATATATTCTCTTATAGAAATAGGACCTTTTAACTTAAGGTAGCCTACCTACTAATAAGACATGCTATTTAGGGAACTAAGGTATAATAGGGGGTGCCCTTTAGGGTACCTAGTAGCTACCCTACTTAATTAACCTTACTTTTTAGTATAAAACACTATTTCTTAAATATACTTCTAAGTATTAAGTTTATCCTTATTAAAAGATTTACTTTATAGTTTCTATATAATCCTTAATAATAATAAAGTCCCTATTATTACTATAGGCTAGCCCTTATAAGCTAATAGTTACCCTATAGCTATACCTATAAGTAAATATAGTAGGAGACCTAAGTTATTAGGGCTAGGTATATTACTACTAAGTTAAAAAGAGTTATCCTCTTAAAAGACTATAACTAATATAAATTTACCTAAGTTACTTCTACTATAGGATGTTACTTTAGGGCTTATCTTATAGTAAATATAACCTTATTTCTAAAACATACTTCTAAGTATTAAGTTTATCCTTATTAAAAGATAAACTTTATAGTTTTTATATAATCCTTAATAATAATAAAGTCCCTATTTTTACTATAGGCTAGCCCTTATAAGCTAATAGTTACCTTATAGCTATACCTATAAGTAAATATAGTAGGAGACCTAAGTTATTAGAGCTAGGTGTATTACTACTAAGTTAAAAAGAGTTATCCTTTTAAAAGACTATAACTAATATAAATTTACCTAAGTTACTTCTACTATAGGACATTACTTTAAGGCTTATCTTATAGTAAATATAACCTTATTTCTAAAACATACTTCTAAGTATTAAGTTTATCCTTATTAAAAGATAAACTTTATAGTTTTTATATAATCCTTAATAATAATAAAGTCCCTATTTTTACTATAGGCTAGCCCTTATAAGCTAATAGTTACCCTATAGCTATACCTATAAGTAAATATAGTAGGAGACCTAAGTTATTAGGGCTAAGTATATTACTACTAAGTTAAAAAGAGTTATCCTCTTAAAAGACTATAACTAATATAAATTTACCTAAGTTACTTCTATAGTAGGATGTTTCCTTTAGGACTTATCTCTATAGCTACTACTATAGACTAAACAAAAATTAGAAGTTTTTATCTCCTTTAAATAATAAAAGAGATAAAGACTTCTAAGGTTTATTAGGTTTATCTATCTAAGAAATAAGGGGTAATGTTTTTAAACTTATCTAGGAACTTATAGTAGGACTTATTATAACTAACTTATTAGTAGGCTCTAGGTAGATACTATAAGGACTTATCTAGGAACTTATAGTAAGACTTATTATAACTAACTTATTAGTAGGCTCTAGGTAGATACTATAAGGACTTATTTAGGAACTTATAGTAGGACTTATTATAACTAATAGGTAGATACTATAAGGACTTATCTAGGAACTTATAGTAGGACTTATTATAACTAACTTATTAGTAGGCTCTAGGTAGATACTATAAGGACTTATCTAGGAACTTATAGTAGGACTTATTATAACTAATAGGTAGATACTATAAGGACTTATCTAGGAACTTATAGTAGGACTTATTATAACTAACTTATTAGTAGGCTCTAGGTAGATACTATAAGGACTTATTTAGGAACTTATAGTAGGACTTATTATAACTAACTTGTTAGTAGGCTCTAGGTAGATACTATAAGGACTTATCTAGGAACTTATAGTAAGACTTATTATAACTAACTTATTAGTAGGCTCTAGGTAGATACTATAAGGACTTATCTAGGAACTTATAGTAGGACTTATTATAACTAATAGGTAGATACTATAAGGACTTATCTAGGAACTTTTAGTAGGGCTTATAGTAACTAATAAGTATTTTTAGGGACATACCCTTACTAGTATAGTAGATAGCAACTATATTTCCTATAGCCTATTAAATTAAAAGGTATATAAAGCCTTTAAGGAGTATAAGGGGTTAAAATAAGTAAAAGTAGTAATTATTATTTCTAGTTATACTTCTCTACTATAACTATAACCTAACTACTATTAGACTTTACTATTAAGCTATTTATTTACCTACCTAAGTTCTAAGTAGTAGTATATATTATATATTAAACTAGTAAAACACTTACTTCTACCCTATACTACCTAAAGGAAAGCCTAAACTACTAAGACATATTACCTAGTAATATAAAACTTACTATCTATAACATCTTATAGATATACCCTAATCTTTATAAAAATAGTAAGGAGCTAGCTAAGTAGTTTAAGCCCCTACCCCTTAATATAGTCCCTATCCCAAAGCTTAGTATACTTAAGACTAGCTATAGCTATGTTATAAGTAGCTATAGCTATATTATTAAGATATATAATAGTATTAATAGATATATCTAGAAGTAGTACCTAGATTTCTAAGATAGTAGTAGTAAGTCTCTATACTAAGCTAATATCCTATTCTAGATGCTAGTATAGTACTTAAGGGCTAGAAAAGGAAAGTTATTTAACTTTAAAGTACAGTAGCTATAGCCCCCCCTTATATAGCATATAGAGCTTAAGGTACTATATACCTACTAAGAGACTATACTTAAGCTTAAGAGAAACTAAATAATAGTATAGCCTATTAACCCTACTAAAGAGCCTAATCTCTAGCTTAATTAGATAGGGTAGGTTTAGTACCTAGTAGGTCTTAAGGCTAGTATAGTCTAAGCCCTCTTATAGCTAGTATAGCTAGATAAGATTATAGTATAGGCTATAACAGATAGCTTCCTCTAGGTTACTAATTAGGCCTAGTAATATACCCTAGAGGCGTAATATTATCTAGTACTATTTAACCTAAAACAGTAAGGTCCCCTTAAGCCTAGTAGGAGACTATTTAAGCTATATATAAAGACAAACATATAGAAGTAGTATAAGGGGTTATAGGTAAAAGCGTTAAGCTATATTAGTTATATATATATAGTAAGGTCTAAAGTAACCTCCTTAGGGCTTATAGGCTAACAGTAGGATCCTAGATATAGTAATAGGATATCTAGTTCTAGGTAACTAAGGCTTAGTAGTCCCTTATATAGGGGTTTACCTTAATAGTTAAGATCTAGTAGAGATAAGTAAGTAAGGAGGTAAGGGCTTCTATTAATAGAAACCTTAATAAGCTATACCTCTATCTTATAATAGCTTTACTAAATTAAAACCTATTAGAAGACATCTATAATAGCCCCCTTCTTAGCACCTTAGTAGTAATAGCCATCTAGCTAGATAGATTATAGGAGAGTATACTTAACTACACGCCTATATATTTAGGGATTATTAAGATTACTAAGCTAGTAATTTTATAGTATGCCGTCTAGGAGGTTTAGAAGGAAGAGTAGATATTAGGTAGATAATCTAGTATAAGGCCTATTATATAGGATAGTAAGGGAGATAGTAATATAATAGGTATAAAAGTAGAAAATAGGGTACTATAGTACCTAGAGTAGTAGTAGGCTAGTATAGGGCTAGTTACTAATAAAGTCTACTAGATACTCTACTATTTTATCTATAATAGTAGGTAAGAAGGGTTATATATTAGTTCCCCTATTATCTAGATAATATAGACGTAGGTATATAGCATAAAGATCTAATAGTAGACTAGGTCTAGTAGCTATATCTACTAGGATAGTAATAAGCTATTTGTTTAAGATAGTAAGCTTATAATAATAGTATTCTAGGAGATAATATATAGCTTAATAGGGAAAGGTAGGTAATAGCTAGAGGTACTCTATAGGGTACTATAGAGTAAGATAATAGAGGAGAAGATACTACTAGAGGTCCCTCTACTAATACTTAGGGATAACTAAGGTAATAACTTAGCTAGGTATAGCTTCCTCTAGGAGTATAGTAATATTAAGTAGGTAGGTAGGTTAGAGGGCTATATCCTCTAGTAAATCCTTAATAGTATAATATAGTAGGTATGTCTAGAGTAGGGGTAGACTAATTTAGATAGGCATATAGAGTAGAAGACTATATAGGTTAGGGCCTTCTATAAGGTAGTTAATAAGTTCTATAAGACGCTTTTATTCCTAATCTATATAATAGGAAGGATACTAGCTTATAGGCTAGAGGTAATACTAATCTAGTTTTAGAATATAGTAAGTAGAGGCCTCTATAATATACTTCTCTATAGGGGTATAGTTAGTATTATAATGTTCTACTATAAGAACTTCCTCTAGTAAGGTAACTACTAGGTAGTATACTAGTTCCTCCTATAGCTAGTAGGAGAGCTCTTAGTACTCTATCTTATAATTATAGTACTATTCTAGTAGTTTATTAAGACGTAAGTCCTTATTAAGGCATAAGGTAGGGATAGGTAGGGAGGTTAAAAGGTAGTATATAGTAGCTATATATTTAGTAAGGCACCCTACTAGATTATATAGGTAATAAAGTTTAAGGTTAGGGGAATAGTAATAGTAGAGGGGTAGTATAGTAATAAGGTACTATAGGCTAGTAAATAGCTTTCTAAGGTACTATAGTAATAGACCTTAGAAGGGCTTAAGGTAGTATTTAGGATATAGTAGATATAGTATGCTATTATTATAATTTTATAGTAGTATATAAAGGACCTATATAAGTAGCTAGTAAGCATAATAGGTCTAAATAATAGTAAGGTAGGGTAGGACTTAGAGGAGGAGGAGGGTAGTATAAGTAATAGAGAGATAGAGAATAACATACTAGTACTCTAAGCTAGGTACTTATAGTAGATCTAAGACGCTATCTATATATAGCCTATAGAGATAGGGTAAGTAGGTAGTAAAACAGCATAAGAATAGTTCTATAATATTAGTATATAGTAGTATAGTATTATCCTTAGGATACTAAGTAAGATAAGTAGGATAATAGTAGTAGAGTAAGTACTATAGAGAGCTAGTAAGGTAGTATAGATAGTATAGTTTAAGGTAGTAGTAGCTATAGACCTTAGAGATATATATAATAAGGTATATAGTACTAGTTCCTTATTTAGCCTTAGTAAGTAAAGGGTACTTTAGGTAATTACTACTAAGATAACACCTATTATTTAGGTAGTAGTAATAGGAAGTAGGAAAAGCATAGTATTTTTAGTACCTATAGTAATTACTAAAGGTAGTACTATTATAGTAGTAGTCCTACTACTATTACTCTAAGGGGACCTTTATAGATAGTATTTAGGGTTAGGGATTTAAGGGGTAGTATAAAATAGTATATAATAGTAAGATAGGAAGATTATCCTTATAATACTAGAATAATCTATAAGCTAAGGGTTCCTAATGTTTCTCTAGAAGCTTAAGGTATAGCACCTCTTAGACATAGTAGTACTAGATAAATACTATATAATCCTATAGGTATTAGATATATACCAGCTAGTACTTATTAACATAGGATAGAGGATAGTAGAGCTTAGGGTATAAGTAGTATACCTAATAGTAATACTACTACCTAAAGATAAGTACTAATTCCTATTATACTTCCTTATAGGGCTAAAAGACAGTAAGGTAATCTAGGAGAGTATAAGGTATAAAAACCTAAGCTATATTATACGTATAGTAGCTAGGATTATTATAGTAGAGGATATATTAGAAGCTCTAGAGGAGTACTTACTAGATAACCTAGAGGGTTTTAGTAATATACCTAAGAACATACTACCTAGTAGTAATAGTAAGGTAAGGCCTAAGGTAATTATTTTCTCTAGGGAGGTAGAGATAGTTAAACATCTTATATAGTAGCTAAAGTATAGTATATACTATAGTAGGCTATTAGAGGTAGAGTAAGAAGTAGTATTAATAAGCTAGAAGTAGTATAGTAGTATTATAGTAGTAATAGACATACTAGGGATAGAGGTAAACATCCCTAACGTCTAGGTAGTAGTCTTTATAAGGCTACCCTATATAATAGCTTAGTTCTTATAGCAATCTAGGTAAGTAGGGTAGGATAGGAAGAATTTAATAGCTATTATCCTTATTAGTAGTATAAGGGTATAAGATAAGGTAGAAAAGTAAGCTAGGGAGGAGTTTAATAGATTCCTTATAACTAGTAAATACTAGTATTTTATACTAGATAAGGTACTTAATAGAATATATATTAAGACGTCCTATAGTCTATTTAAGAGTAGTACTAGGTATAATAACTATATAGCTTCCCTTTATTAGAGGGAGGCTAGGGTATAATTATAGTAGTAAGAGAGCCTAGTAGTAGATATAAGATAGGTTAAAATTATAGATAGTAATGTTAGTAATAAAGATAACAGCCTAGATAGCTAAGTAGGGGTAGATAGGTACTTATTATAAAGCTATATCTAAGATAGCTTTAGGGTAGTTAATAGGGATAGGGAGGAAGAGAAGGAAGAGGAGGAAGAAGAAGAAGTATAGGGTAAAGTAGAATTCTTAGGGACTTAAGGAAACAGGGTATAGTTACTAAGATAGCTATTAGAGTTACTAGTCTAGGCTAGTAGGCAATAAGGATAGGGGGGTAAGGCTACTAGGGTAGAGAGAGAGGTATTACTCCTACCTCTACTAAAGGTAGGGTAAAGTATTATAGAGATAAGGTAAGAGGAGGTAGTAAGGAGTTCTAGTAGTAAGGCTATAAGGAGGTCTTATAGTAAGGCTATAGAGATAGGGGCTAGTATAAGGCTTAGTAGTAGGATATATAGTAGTATACTACTCTTAGAGGTAGATATAGTAGCTCTAAGTAGGCTTATACTAAGGAGTTATAGAGGAGTAATAGGTATAGTAAAGAGAGGAAGGGTTAGGGTTAGTAAAATAGGATAGTTACCTAGTTAAAAGAAAAGGTAGGTAGTAGTAGAGAAAGAGATTAGGGTAATAGAAGCTAGGTATATAAGGTAGGGGTAAGGAAGGTAGGTAAAATAAGTAAAGTAGATATAGTAAGTATAGTAAGGTTAGTAAGACTAAAGAGGGAGAGAAGGTAAGAGCTCTTTAGGGGGTAAGATAGAAGATAATAGAGGTTTAAAGTTAGGAAGTAAAGTTAGCTTAGTATTAAAAGGAAGAAATATAGTAAGATAAGGGGGCTAAGATAGTAGTATAGAGGGTAGGTAGGGTAGAGAAAAGTAGAGGATATTAGGGTTCCTAGAGGAGGCAGCTAGGCTATAACAGAAGGCTAAAAACAAGAAGTATAATAGATAGTAGTAGATTAAGAAGCTTAAGTAGCTAGAAGAAGTAGTAGGAAAAAGTAGGGTATAGTATATATATTACTTCTTTAATAATAAAGATAAGGTAGGTAATAGGCATATAGTAGTAGAGTATAGGGTAATTAATAGATAGGAGTAGAGGTAGGTTATCTAGATTATAGAACTAATACTATAGTTAGGGATAGTACTAGTATTTATAGGGTGTTTAAGGTGTCTACTTCTATAATATGTATACTATAAGTAGGAGATAGTTATACCTAGGGATATACGGAATTTTAGGTAATTACAGGTAGGTAAGGGATATATATAGTAAGGTAACTTCCTCCTATAGATACTTAGGTATTTCCTTATAATATATAGGGAGGTAAAGAAGGAGGTATAGGTACTAGTTACTAAAGGGTTAGAATTTAGAGAGATAGAGAAGTACCTAAAGCAGCTAGGGGTAATACTATAGTAGGGTAAGTACTTATAGCTAGGGAGTAAGATATAAGGGACCTAGTTTATAGTAGTAATTAGGGCGTTTCTAGAGAAGTACTAGGAAGGGTAGGGGAATATAAAAGACATAAGAGTTTAGGGTTAGGGTTCTTATAGTTATAGTAAGAATAACAAGGGGTTATTTAGAATAGTCATAAGGAAAGTAGAGAAGATAGATAAAGGTAGATAGAAAAGGTATATTAATATATTAACCATATAGAAGTCTATAGTAGAAAAGACTATCTAAGTAGAGGAATAACTCTTAGTTATATAGGAAGTCCTTTAGATACGTATAGTATCTAAGCGTATATCTAAGCGCCGAGAGGTGCTTAGTATATATCTCATATATGTATATATATGCCCGTATATGCCCGTATATGCCCGTATATGTATGTAGGTAGGTATGAGCGTAGGTATAAGCGCCGACATATGTAATGCTTAGAGGTATATGCGTTTACATACAGTAGTCTGCAGTAGTTTGCATTAGTTTGCATTAGTATAGTTATATATAGAAGTATATACTTCTATAGTTTATTTTTCAAGAGGAATCTAGAAAAATTACTTATATAATTATAGGACTTTTAGTTATAGAGTTATATAGAGATTTATATACCTAAGAATTAAAGAATATTACTTCTTAATTCTTAGTTTCCTCCTTAAGTTATATCTAAGTTATAGATAAAACTTACTTATTATTATATAAAAACTTATAAAAAACCTTATATAAGGAAAAAGTAAGAAAGTTATAGTTATAATTATAGTTAAAACTTATTAAAAACCTAATTATATAAAAATAGGAAAAAAAATAAGAAAATAGGGGAAACCTAATATTTAAGCTATACTACTTTCTTTTTAGAGAGTATTTCTTTATTATCTATAGTTTCTTTAGGTAAAAACCCCTTTATATTAAGATTTATAGTCTCTATAAAGTATTTAAATACTTCTTTATTAATAGACTTAGTAAATATATCTGCTATATTATTCTTTATATATATATAATATAAAGAGACTTAGTTATTATTTACAGCTTGTCTAGAAAAGTGATATTTTATATCTATATGTTTAGATTTCTTATGAAGCTCTGGATTTTCTGTTATATGTTATGCTGCCTTGTTATCTATTAGAATAATAGGCTTATTTAACGTTATATTTAATCCTAAGTTGTTATATACATAGGAAAAAGAGTTATATAAATATATAGATTCCTTTATAGCTTTACATAAAGCCATATATTCAGCTTCACAAGTAGATAAAGCAACAGTCTTCTGTTTTATACTATTCCAACTTATAACATTATAGTACCCTAAGGTAGTTATATATCCAGTAGTAGACATTCTATCGTCTAGGTCTCCAGCCCAATTAGAGTTAGAAAACGCTATTATCTATAAATCTATATTATAGTTATATATTAATCCTAAATTAGGATACTTATTAAGATATCCCTATATTCTATTAAGGGCTATAAAATGCTCTTTAGAGGGGTTACTTATATATCTAGTATATATATTAACTGGATATGTTATATCTAGTCTTGTTTTAAGACTAGCAAAGAGGAGAGATCCTACCTCTTGTTGGTATTGTGTTATTTCTTCTTTTATTGCTTGCCCTAGATTTTTCCTTAACTTAATAGTAGGATCTATAGGCGTATTATAAGGATAAATATCCTTTTTATTATACTTTTCTAGTATATTATTTATATATTTAGTTTAGTAGATATATAAGACCTTATCCTTTTTATTTATATATATTTCGTTCCCTAAAAACGTATGTGGAATTCCTAAGTCCTGTATTTGTAAATCCTTGTTTATATTATTATAGAAATATTCTATATCTTTATCTATAGGAGCTACTATTATAATATTGTCTACGTGATAGGCTATTATAGCTCTTATATTATTATTATTAGCTATAAAGATTCCCTTATTATAAGGAGATTCTTTAAAGCCTAATTTATATAGTATAGATCTTAACTACTTATACTAGAGTCTAGGGCTCTATTTTAGACCATATAGGGCCTTATTTAGCTTATAATATAAAGCTTTTTTATTTATATTATTAGTATATTCTAGGGTATTTGTTTTATAGTTATAAGAGAAACCTATAGGTAGTTATACCTATATCTCTTTATCTATATTAGCGTGGCAAAAAGCATTAGAGATATTAAATTGCCTAAAAGACCAGCCTAATTTTATTCCTATAATAAATATAGCTCTATAGTTTTTAGGTTTATAGGTAGTACTAAAGGTTTCTAGATAATTAATACCTATATATTGATTAAATCCTTATACTACCTACCTTGCTTTATATTTTAACGGGTTATTATTTATATCTGTCTTTAATTTATATACCTATCTTCCTCCTAAGGGTTTAATACCTATAGGTAAAGGAAGTATTATCTAAGTATTTATATTATGTAAGTTATTAACCTCTATAACTATTACTTAAATCTATTCTTTCTTAAACACAGAAAGTATAGCCTTTTTATAGGTAGTAAGGTCTTTATTAGTTGTTATAGTAAGGATATATATAGCTTTATTAAACCTATTTATCTTATTATTATAATTATTTATAGTGGAAAGTATTGGTTTAATTATAGGGTAGTCTTCTATAGTATATAAAGCGCTTTCTTAGTCTGCTACCTATTTATAGTCTTTAAGCTTATTATTATCCTGCTTAGGAATTTCTACTATTATCTTGGATTTATTCATATTATTTATATTATTATTATTATTATTATTATTTATCGGCTTTATGTTTATACCTCTAAGATTTAAGTCTTCCCTTCTACTTTTATAGTTACGTAGGGTTATATTATTACTACTATTATTATAATAAGTTATATTATTATTATTTATATTATTAATAGTAGGAGGTATAAACTGATTTTCTAGAATAACTATATCTCTAGTCTAAAAGGAAGTTTTCTTTTAAAAATCATAAATTTTATATATATTATTCTTATAGTTAAGTACTATAGCTTTTATTACTCTATTATCTAACTTTTTTATCTTAGGATCCTTATTTTTATAATAGCATATAGATCTAAAGGTTGTTATATTATCTAAGTTAGGTTTTATATTATTTACTATCTCATAAGGGGTCTTATAGTTAAGAGCTTTATAAGGAGTTATATTATATAAATCTACTGTAGTTAAAGCAGCCTCACCCTATTCTACTGAACACGACGGACTATAGTATAGTCGGTTGAAAGACCCTATTCTACTGAACACGACGGACTATAGTATAGTCGGTTGAAAGACCCTGCGAAATAAAGGTGGAGACGCTGAAGACAGGGGGTATAGTTCGTTGAAATCTCTCCAGACAACGGACTATACTCTTATTTCTAATTAAAACCCATAAGAATAGGATAGATAGAAAGCGCACAATGTGCTCTACATAGATCTATAGTATACTAATATAAAACAACGTCTATACTTATGTTTTTGGAGTTTTCTGCGTAGGGAAATATTCTGATGTGGTCAATGAGGGAGTATGCACAAGCCACCCAAAGGTCATTGCTGAATACACCCAATACCACAACAGACCAGCTTATGTAACATGGTCTCCCACATCACACCATAGCAACGTCGATTTATTTACTTACATCTTACAGGGGGGGAAGCCAAGGGGTATAGAAACTAACTACAGCATAGAAATAGACGTAGGATGGATCCATTTGTTTATAATACAACATTCTCTGTCGCTATCTGTAAGACGTGCCAGTTCGCCGTTGTTGCTGACGAGGTAGTCACCCATCTTCGCACAAGACATCGATCTCTCCCAGCCGCCAGGCGTGAGGAGGCCTCACAGGCCGTCCGGGCGTGCCCGGGCGTTATCCGCAACCAAGAGGGTATAGTGGCGCTTCAGCTGCCAGGACCAACCACCAAGCCCATCGAGCATCTCGCCCCGCCAGAGCACGACGGGCTCGAGTGCACCACATGCGGCTACGTCTGTCGGCAACAGCGGGTCATGCAGCGGCACTGCCGCGACCAGCACGGGTGGGCAAACGACTGGAAGAAGGGAGGCAACGTGAGGAGGAAGGCGTCCGAGCCAAGGAACATACCATGGACAAAGGGGGTCTCATGCCAGCGCTTCTTCCCGTCACGGGCCGGCCGCCGCTGGTTTCGGGTCAGCCAGACAGAGGAGGCAGACAGAGGCACCCAGCCCGGGCTGACAGGGACGTCAGCGCACGACATTATTGCGCGGATTCGCCAAGAAGAGGCTAAACGGGTCAGTTGTTGGACAGACGATGTCATCCACGGCGCGGACGACAAACGAGATGCGCACTCGTGGCTGAGTTGTGTCAAGTGGCCGGAGCACTTGGAAGGGCTGGCGATGGCTAAGCTACGAGAGACAACAGAGCCCATCGCAGAAGAGGAAGGGGTGCTCCAGGCCATGTGGACAGTGATGGAGAGGGTCTTGAATCAGGCGCGGAAGATCTCGAGCCCCAACATCGTCGGGAACGCTGCATTGTTCGAGGTCCAGCGGAATGAGGTACACATCAAGCCACGCAGGCCGTTTGACAACCGGCTAGAAGACCAGACGTGGGAGCGATACAAGGGCGTCTGGCGGAAGTTCCTCTGTATCTGGTACCGCACGCAGGAGATGGCTGACGACGAGCGGCCGCCATATCGTCTGACGGCGAGGCAGCGCCAATATTGGCAGCGCTTCAAGGCAGCCGTGCAGAAAGAAGGGGCACTGGAAGTTGGAGAGCCGGACGATGGACCAACGGAGGCGGAGAGGGCCGCCGTCAAGGTGCTGGTCCGCGTTCTCAACCACCCGCTTCGGAAAGGCGACTACGAGAACGTCTTAATCAGCGCGCTAGCTGTCATGGGTATTGATGAAGACGGCGGTTGGGTTAAGGTGACAGACTACACGACAATCTACTCGGCTGTCATTAAAGTAAGCCGGATGCTCGTCGTTTACCAGTCCGCTATTGAGAGGAAGGACGCCGTAACAGAGAGGGCGAAGGAGGTTGGGGTAGAGGCTGCCGAGGATGAGGTCCCCAGTATATTCCGGTACGTCCGCGCCAAGGTGCAGAGGTTCATGACGCGGACATCGGGCGCACCCGACGCCGAGCCGACGCCGATGGACTGGATCTTGGAGATGCGCACGATGGGGTTGAAGATCCAGTACGACACGCCGATCCCCGGGCACGTTGACTGGATCAAGGACGAGATCTCGTTCCGGCGGGCGCGCTTCAGCATGGGCCAGCTTTCAGACATGATGCACGGTCTAGTACAGGAGGCCAGGGAGATACTTGCCGAGCTGACGATGATAGGCGAGGGGGAGGGCAGGGGAGAGCAGCTGAGAGAGGCACTGCCAGCAATCCCGTGGGCGTCGATCGAGGACGACCACAGCGAGAAGCAGCCGGGGTACTCGTTCTTACGGGACGACCGCAACACGTGGACACAGAAGGGGGAGGGTTGGGTGTTCGGCCGGATCGGAGCGTCACCCAGACTGGCACAGCAGTGGGGCGTCGACGGCAGCAGGGCAGAAGAGGCCAGGCGAGACGTCTTTCACCCAAGAGCAAGACGGGCGTACGAGCACGCTTTTGGGCAGTTCCGCGAGCGTCTATGGATGCTAATACACATGCTTGGCGGCCAACCCGGGCGGGCGACGGAGCTGGCCGGGATCCGGCACAGCAACACAGTCAACGGAGGGGTGCGGAACATATTCGCGCACGAGGGCGCCATGTGCTTTGTGACGGCGTACCACAAGGGGTTTCGGAGCACAGGCCAGGCCAAGGTGATCCATCGGTATCTGCCGCGAGAGGTAGGCGAGCTGCTGGTGTGGTATTTGTGGCTAGTGCTGCCGTTCTGGCAGGAGGTGCAGGGGACGGTGTCTGGGTCAGGGGGCTACAGCGCATATCTCTGGGCCGACGAGATTCTGGTGGGGGCAAGGGGGGGCCAAGACAAGGAGATAGACCAGCTGGGCGGCACCAGCCGGGACGGCGGCGGCGAGGAGGACGAGGCAGCGGCGTGGACGTGGAAGGAAGAGCGGGTGTGGACGACAGACCGGTCACGGCGGATCATCCAGCAGTGCAGCAGCCGGCTGCTGGGTAGCCAGCTTAACGTTAGCATGTGGCGGCACATCGCCATCGCCATTGCCAACCGGTACTTGAACGAGGCGTTCGGACGGCCCGGCGAGGGCGGGCCAGACGAGGACGAGGAGGCGGACGACGTGAACGACAGCGCGTGGGATCTGCAGGCCGGCCACAGCACGAGACTTGCCGGGCTCGTCTACTCGCGGCTGCTGATGCAGTTCGGCAGCGGGTCGGCAGCAAAGCAACAGCAGTTCCGCCGGGTCAGTCAGCAGTGGCACCGGTTCTTTGACTTTGGTGTGGAAGACCGCGAGGCGGGGGTAGGGTCAAAGATAGGGGTCAAGCGGGAGGCGGAGCCATACGACGGCGTCCGGTTGGAGGCCCGGCTCCGGCGGCAGGCGCGTCTGCAGCAGGTCAATCTCGAGGGGCAGCTCCGGCAGATGACAGGCCGACCGGGGGCGACGTTCCGGGGCAACCAGGCACAGGCAATACAGGCGATCGTTGAAGGGCACAGCCCGGTGGTGCAGATCATGGGCACGGGCGGCGGCAAGAGCGCGTCGTTCATGCTGCCGGCGTTCTGCTCACCAGAGGGGGTTACAATCGTTGTGACGCCGCTGGTCTCGCTACGGGGGGATCTCCACGTGCGCTGTACCGAGGCCGGCATCAGCTCGTCGGTGTGGTCGAGCCGGAAGGTGCCGAAGGCGGCCGCCATCGTGTTCGTAACGCCCGAGTCCGTGGTTAGCAAGGGGTTCCATGACTTCGTCTTGCGGCTGCAGGCGAGGCAGGCACTCGACCGGATTGTCATTGACGAGTGCCACGTGGTGCTCGAGGGGAGCGCGACGTTCCGGCCGAAGCTGCGGGAGATCGGGGCAGCGGTGCGCGAATTTGGAGTCCAGACGGTGTGCTTGACGGCAACGCTAGCACCAGGCGACGAGGCTGCGTTCTTCCACAGCATGAGGTTTGACCCACGGCGGGTGCTCATGTTCCGGTCCCGGACGACGCGGAAGAACATCCGGTACTCCGTCGTCGACGTCGAGGGCCACCGCGAGGGCGAGGAGGACGCAGTCGAGGCGAAGATCTGCGAGGTCGTCATCGCGTGGGTGGAGCAGCTGCAGTGGGAAGGGGCCACAGGGAAGGCAATCATCTATGCCGATTCTATCGAGAGGGTGGAGCGGCTAGGCGAGACGTTAGGGTGCCCGACGTTTTTTAGCAGTGTCGACTCGGTGGAGGGCAAAGCAGTACGGCTCGAGACGTGGCGGCAGAGCAGCGGGTCCGAGGGCGTCATCGTGGCAACGAACGCGCTCGGGCTAGGGATCGACGTGCCAGACGTCCGGGTGGTGATCCACGCGGGGATGCCGCGCATGCTGCGGCACTTCGTCCAGGAGAGCGGCAGAGCCGGGCGGGATGGTCAGCCAAGCGCTTCCGTGGTGGTGCAGCAGGCTAGGAACGGAGGCCAGCAGGGAGAAGCGGCAACGGAGGAGTATGTAGCGGGTGGCGGGTGCCGGCGGGTGGTGCTAGACCGGGTCATGGACGGGAGGACAGACCGGCTCGGTTGCGAAGACGACGAGGAGGCGTGCGACATATGCCGGGAGCAGCAGCAGGCGGCGGTGGTGGCGGCCAGCGGCGAGGCGGTAGAGGGCAGCCAGGCCGAGCGGCAGCGACGGTTCGACCGCTGGCAGCTCGAGCGGGAGCGGATGCAAGAAGGCGGGGAGGTCGATAGGTTTCTCCGGCAGCTCCACCAAGTGCAGAACTCATGCGTTCTGTGCCACGGGGACAAGGACCACGACAACGGCGAGCACGCGTTCTCGGAATGCCCGCGGAAGGCGTCGGGGCAATGGGGGCGGGTGGAGCAGGGCATACGGCTGACGGAGAGGGAGATGTTCACCAAGCGACGCTTCGAGCCGTTCTCCGGCTGCTTCCACTGCGGGCTGCCCCAGGGCGTATGCCAGCGATGGGAGGCCGAGGCGGGCGACAGAGGCCGGTTCTCAGTCGGGTCAGGCACATGCCAGTTCAGCCAGGCTCTTGTTGCCATGTTCGTAGCCGGTATGTCACGGCTCCCCGAAGCGGTGGGGGGACGGATTATCGAGGACGCCATGGATGAGGAAGGTTTCGCGCGCGACGACGACGACGACGAGGCGAAGGCAGAGGAGGCACTGTACCGCTGGCTGGGCGGGAGGACCCGGTGGGCCGGCATCGAGGCCAGCCGTCTCTGCCGGGTGACGGCGCTCGTCTGGAACAGGGTTATGGCGGAGGAGGACTGGGCGCTATAGGCTATATGACGCATAGGGGCAGCCGGTGCCATCGAAAGTTAAGGGAGGGAGAGGAGGATTACTTAGTATGTAGTTTATTTAGGTATGTAGTACGTATATAGTACTCTTAAGGTTAATAATAAGAATGTATTAACTATAGAAAGAAAAAGGAGAAGAAGGAGGAGATATAGAGATATAAGAATAGAACAGCGTTATTATATAAATAGAGGTCTAATAAAATAATATCAGCATACAGCATTCGTCCCACAGGCAGAGAGGCCAGAGGAGGGGTCACATAAGGTAGAGGTTAGGTAGGGGGAGGGAGTCCAGGGTTAGGGTTAGAGAGGCAGAAGAGGGTTAGGGTCAGAGAGGCAGCAGAGGGTCAGGGTTAGAGAGGTAACAGAGGGCCAGGGTTAGAGAGGTAACAGAGGGTTAGGGACAGAGGGAGAAAGCAAAAGGCTATGGTCCAGTAGGCGCTTTGGACGGTACCACGTTTGCTACCGCCAGGGCTAGTGCGGGAGGGTATTATAGGTAGTATTAGGAATAGCGGTGAGTTGATATCAAGGTTTTTTGTGTTGGTCTGTTGATGCAGAAGCCGTAGATTGCCAGGAAGGTGTCGTAGGCGGCACTGTGGATAATGGTGAGTTAATATTAAGGTTGTTTGCGTTGGTCTGTTAGTGTAGAAGCAGTCGTTTTGTTCTACTAGGGCTGCTATAAGAAGACATTCTAGGCAGCACTATAAATAACAGTGAGTTAACATTAGGGCTTCTTATGTTAGTCTGTTGACGTAGAACTAGTAGAGTCTTATATAAGGCCCGGGAGCTTGTAGGATATTAGGTTAGCGGTAGAATAGTTTTAACAGTACAAGGCTAGGCAAGACGTAGACAGGTAAGGAGAGAGAGAAAGAAAAGAGATTTTGGTTGTAAAAAGGAAGAAAAGCATAGGGGAAGAGAAAAGGAGTTTACTATAGTAGAATAGAGGAATAAGTAGAAAAGGGAAGAAGGATATATAAGGAAAGGAGAGGGGATAGGTAGATAAGAGCCAAAGGAGGGGTATCTACTCGGTTTAGAGACAGGGGATAAAAGGCCGATAACTCGGTGTACGGGCGTCGTATGAGAAAACGGAGTGGATATTTGGGATCAGGGCAAAAGTTGGGGTAGGATGGGCATGTAAAAAGCTGGGTATTCCAGGATTCGAACCCAGGTCTCCCCCAAGCTCACAAGGGAGGGGGGCGCTCTAGACCACTAAACTGAACACCCCATTTCAGTCGTTAGAGAGTATTACAGGCCGGGCGGTTATGAAGCTTCAACACAGGGCATGCGCAGGGACGTCACGCAGGTCAGGGTTCAACTAAGGCAGGTAGGCCGGGCGAACAGGACCGACGGGGACAGGGACAGGGACAAGGATAGGGCAGCAGGCAAGGCTAAGGGGGAAATCAGGACAGCATCCAAGCACAGCCGGTAGGCACAACAGTTCAAGCGGTAAGAGCCACAACAGGAGGTACAGGCAGAAGGTAGAAGGCATAAGAAGAGGACAGTAGTCAGTTTAGGCAACTAGAGGAGGGGAGGTATTAGCATAGAGAGGTAGTCGTAGCGACGTTTGTAGTAGTAGTAATCTAGGTAGGAGAAGAGGTATATAAGGATATAGTAAAGGAAATACATAAGGAAGATAGGATAGAGAAAGTAGTAAGCAAAGGGGAGGTACGCTAGTAGACTAGGTAATAGATTGCATAGGGGGGTGTTAAGGCAAGTATATTATACCAGGTAACAAGCTAGTTATAGTAGTAGGCAGAGGGGTCTAGCAAGGGTAGGGAGGTACAGCCAAGCGGGGGAACTGGTGTAGGGGAATAGATTCCATATAAGGCTATATTATAAGAGGTCTATAAGGATATTCTAAGCCGGTGTAGAGGAGAGTTTAGGGTTATATAGAAACAAGGAGGGGGGATTTAAAGAAGGTTATTTATTTAGCTATTTATTTATTACAACAGGTGTCTATTTTAGTGTGTTTATTTGTCTATCTATATATAGTTATTGATTTATATTATAGTCTATATACATATATATGTACGTATATTCAAGGGGTTAGGATCACAAAGCGTTTACAAGGACAGATGAAGGTGGGAGGAAAAGACCAAAGCAAGAGACAGGGGGAAAGAAAGTCCAGGGATAAGTAAAAGGAATAGCTAGAGGTGGAGAGAAAAAGGATAAGTAATTCAGGTCGAAGCAAGAGTAAGAGTAAGGGGAAGAGGTAAAAGTAAGGTTAGATAATAAAGGGCTTAACAACTAACATCAAGTCGGCGATGAACTGGAGTCAAGTTCATTGTGGCAACCATACAAAAGAAGAGTGGGCCCGCCAGACGCAAGGGGTCAAGTTCATTGAAATGCCCACGTAGAGTTCATTGTGTTTTTTAGGTCCAAATTCGCCCAAAGTGACATGCATTAGCAGCCAAAGTTTGGGACAATATATTCCCAAGGCAAGGACCACAGAAGCGAGGTGTAGGAAAAGAAACCGTAGGTTTGAGGTTGGGGGAAATAGGGATGTGGTTGGCAGTTGAGCGTGCACAGGCCCACAGAGGCCAGAGGTGCAGCCCAGTCATAGCCAATTATATAATATAGCCAACAACCCAGGGGTTAGATAAGAGGAGGAAGATAGAAAAAGAAAAGGCAGATAGGGTAAGCAGGAGGTAGGAGAACATAGAGTACGGGATCAGGGTGGAGCATAGAAAAAGCAAGAGTAGGCAGGGTAAAGAGGCAGGGGAATCAGGTATAAAGAGGAGGACAACCCATAGCATTAGCAATAGTTAGAATAAAGAGATAAGCCATAACCATGGAGCCGTTCGTTTTTAATCCGCAGTATTCCATCGTTATATGTGCCAAGTGCCAATTCGCCGTCGTCGGCAGTGAGGTGGCAACCCATTTGCGATCACACCACCCATCCATCCCCACCACCCAGAGGTTAGGCATCATAGAGACCATCCGCAGTACAGCAGGCGTCATCCAAACCCAGGCCGAGTTGGCAACATTCCGTTATCCAGAGCCAACGACGCAGCCCATCCCACACATCGCAGCACCACAACCGGATGGGATACGGTGCAGGGCGTGCCCGTACGTTTGCCGGCGGCCACAGGTCATCCAGAGGCATTGCCGGGCCGAGCACGGATGGGTGAACGAGTGGCAGAAGGGGGGCAACGTGCGCCGGAAGGCCAAGGTGGGGAGGGAGGTGCCGTGGACGACAGGCGTGCCATGCCAGCGGTTTTTCCCATCGCGGGCCGGCAGCCGGTGGTTCGAGGTGGGGCAGGGCCAGACGACGTCCGTTCACCGAAGCGGGGCGACAGAGGAGGCCGCCGACGACAGCAGCGATTTCATCCGCATGCACGAGGAGCAGGAAAAGAAGTTCGAGGCCAGCACGTGTGATGAGGTGGTCGGGTTGGACGAGAAGGCGGAGCCGAACCCGTGGTTGTACCGCGTCGGGTGGGCCAAGGATTTGCAGGGGTTAAGCAAGACGAAGTTAGAGGGGACCACGAGGCCGATCGAGCCGGACGAGGAGACGTTGCGGGCGATGTGGGCGGTGTTTGAGAGCGTCGCCGACCAGGCGCAGGCCATATCGGCCCCCCACCATGTCGGGCACGACGCGTTGTTTGAGGCCGAGAGGAGGGAGGTCGGCAAGAAGCCGGCGCGGCCGTTCGACAACCGCATGGAGGCCGACACGTGGCAGCGGTACAAGGAGGTGTGGCGGAAGATGATATGCATGTGGTATCGCATGGAGGAGTGGCCCGGCACGGAACGGCCGCCGTACCGGTACACGATACGGCAGGGGTTATTATGGGAGGCGTGGATCCGGGCCGTCGGGGGGGCCAGCGAGGAGGGCGAGGAGGGTGAGGAAAGAGAGGACGGCAGCAGCAGCAGCAGCCGGGGCATTCAACCCAGGCCGGCAGAGGAGCAGGAGCGGGCGTGTTTAGACGCCATCGTAGCGTTTATCGAAGACCCGTACAAGCAGGGGCCACAGGAGAGCGTCATCATCAGCGCGTTGGCGGTGTTAGGCATCCGGGAGGACGGCGGGTGGCACCACGCGACGGAGTACACGACGAATTATTCAGCCGTAATCAAGGTGGCCAAGATATTGGTCGTGTACCAGGCGTGGTTGGAGCGGCAGGACGAGGTGGCGGAGATGAGCACGAGAATGCGGCGGGACGACGCGTACGACGAGGCGCGGAGCGTGTTCCAGCGGGTGCGCAGCAAGGTGCAGCGGTTCATGACGCGGATGCCAGGGCGAGAGGACGACGAGCCGAGGGCGATGAATTGGATATACGAGGCGCGGGCGTACGGGATGCACATCCGGTTCAACACGGTGGCGGCAGGACGGGTGGATTGGAGCGGCGACCGGTTGTTATACCGGCGGGTGCAGGTGCGGGTGTGCGAGTTGGCCGAGATGTTCCACGGGTTGGCGCAGGAGGCAAGGGTGTTGTTAGCCCAGTTGACGGCAGTAGACGTAGGCGGCGAGGGGGGGCGGTCGGCGGTAGCGGCGGCGTTACCAGCGATCGAGTGGTCAGCCATACACGACGACCACAGCCAGGACCAGCCAGGGTATTCGTTTTTACAGGACAACCGCAACGAGGGGTGGGTAGGCAAGGGCAGGCAGTGGACCGCGCGGCAGATCGCGGGGTCAGAGGCGAGGCGGCGGGCGTGGTGGGACGGGGCGGGGGCGACGGGCGATGCCAGGGCAACGTCGGCCGGGCGGCGGCGGCACCGGTACCGCGAGAGGGCGGTACGCGAGTTCGGGCAGGCGTTCGAGGCGTTCCGGGAGCGGTTGTGGATGTTGATGCACATGGTGGCCGGGCAGCCGGCGCGGGCGCCGGAGTTGGCGGGGATCCGGCACGCCAACACGGCGAACGGCGGGGTGCGGAACGTGTTCGCGCACGAGGGGATGATGTGTTTCGTGACGTCGTACCACAAGAATTACCGGCAGACAGGGAGCGCCAAGGTGATCCACCGGTATATGCCGCGGGAGGTTGGGGAGTTGTTGGTGTGGTATTTGTGGTTGGTGTTGCCGTTTTGGCAGCAGGTGCGGGGGATCATGGACGAGACGGACCAGACGAGCGCGTTTGTATGGACAGAGGACGTTGTGGTGGCGCGGGAGGCCGAGACGGCCGGGTCCGGGAGCCGAGGGCAGGACGGCCGCCAGAGCAGCGACAGCGACAGCAACAGCAGCGACGGCAACGGCAACGGCAGCGACAGCAGCAGCAGCAACAGCAGCAGTAGCGGTAGCAGCAGCAGCAGCCAGGAAGGGGCCGAGCCCAACCCGCAGGCGTGGAAGGAGGAGCGGACGTGGACGTCAGACAAGGCGAGGCGGATCATGCAGCAGCACAGCGAGAGGTTGTTAGGCAGCAAGATCAACATCAGCGGGTGGCGGCACATGGCCATCGCCATCGCCAACCGGTATTTGAACGAGGCGTTCGGGCGCACGGAAGGCAGGGTCGGCGAGGAGGAGGAGGAGGAGGAGGTCGGGGTAGAGGACAGCGCAGCGGATTTACAGTGTGGGCACGGCACACGGATGGCCGGGATGATATACGCGCGGTTGTACCGGGAGGCACCATTCGGCACAGCGGCGATACGGGAGAGGTTCCGGGCCGTCAGCCGGCAGTGGCACCGGTTGTTAGGGTTCGGGGCCGAGGACAGCGGCAGCGGGACGTCAACCAAGCGACGGACGGCATTCGACGAGGAGTGGGAGAGGGAGCGGCAGAAGCGGTTCACAAGGTTGCAGTTGGCCAACGCAGGCGGGCAGTTGCGGCAGATGATGGGGGACCCGCAGGCGGCGTTCCGGGGCCAGCAGGAGGCGGTGATCCGGGCGATCATGCGGGGGGACAGCCCGGTGGTGCAGGTGACGGGGACGGGGGGCGGCAAGAGTTTGTCGTTCATGTTGCCGGCGTATTGCGCGCCAGACGGGGTGACGATCGTGGTGACGCCGTTAGTGGCGTTGCGCAGCGACATGGACGTGCGGTGCCAGAAGGCAGGGATCCGGTCGACGATATGGAAGGGCGGGCGGGCGGACGGGTCAGCGACGGTGGTGTTTGTGACGCCGGAGTCGGCCGTCACGGAGGGGTTCCGGGATTTCATCGGGCGGTTGCAGGGGCGGCAGCAGGTGGACCGGGTGGTGTTGGACGAGTGCCACGTGGTGTTGGACGGGTCGAGGGGGTTCCGGCCGACGTTGCGGGCGTTGGGACGGACGGTGCAGGAGTTCGGGGCGCAGTTGGTGTGTTTGACGGCGACGTTGCCGCCCAGCGAAGAGAGGGAGTTTTTCGCCGTGGCCGGGATACAGGCGCAGCGGGTCCGGATGTTCCGGGAGGCGACGACGCGGAGGAACATCGAGTACCGGGCGGTGGCCGTAGAGGAAGCGGGGGTGAAGGGCAGGGGCCGGGCGGGGCCGAGGAGGCGGGGGTCAGGGGAGGGGTTAAGCGGGGTGGAGGAATGGTGTTGCCGGGCGGTGCGGCAGTGGTTGGCGGACGGCGGGAGCGGCAAGGCAGCGGTGTACGGGGAGACGGTGGAAGGTGTGGAGCGGATGGCGGGCGCGTTGGGTTGCCCGGCGTTCCACAGCAAGATCGACACGACGGAGGGCAAGGCGGCGCGGTTGGAGGCGTGGAGGAAGGGAGACGGCGGACAAGGAGGCGTCATCGTGGCAACGAACGCGTTAGGGTTAGGGATCGACGTGCCAGACGTGCGGTTGGTGGTGCACGCCGGCATGCCGCGGCGGTTGCGTGATTTCGTGCAGGAGAGCGGGCGGGCCGGGCGGGACGGCGGGAGGAGCGTGTCGGTGGTGGTGTACAGCCGAGCGTCGATGGAGGAGAAGCGGGATCGGGAGAAGCGAGGGGGTCAGGAGGAGAAGCAGCAGCGGGAGGGTTCAACAAGGACGTTCGTCAGCGGAGAGGCGTGTCGGCGGGTGGTGTTGGACGAGGTGATGGACGGGCGGATGGACCGATCGGAGTGCGAGGAGGGCGAGGAGGCATGCGACGTGTGCCAGCAGAGGGTTAGGGTTAGGGTTAGGGACGAGGATGGGGCGGCGGGCGAGGCAGAGGAGGACGTCGGGGTAGCGTTCGAGGGCAGCCGGCGGGCGCGGCAGTTCGAGCAGTGGGAGGCGAGGCAGGAGCGCAGGCAGGCCGGCGAGGAGACAGAGAGGTTCAGGGGGTGGTTAGGGCGGTGGTCAGGGCAGTGCATGTATTGCGGGATCCGCAGGAGGGACGGGCGGGAGCACGCGTTCAGGGATTGCCCGGGGCAAGGGGAGGAGGAGTGGGGGTGGACGGAGAAGGTCAGGAGGGAGATGGAGGAGGCGATGTTCGGCCAGAGGAGGATGGAGGAGTACAGTTGTTGTTTCGATTGCGGGTTGCCGCAGGCGTGGTGCCGGGGGTGGAAGGCATCGGACGAGGACGGCGGGCGGTTCAGTCGATCAGAGGAGGGGGGGTGTCAGCACGGAGGGGTGGTGGTAGAGATGTTCGCAGCAGCAGCGATCCGGGTGGGAGAAGAGGTATATAAGGATACAGTCGAGGCAATGCGTAGGGCGGATGGGATAGAGAAGGCAGCAAGCGAGGAGGAGGTATACCAGTGGTTCGGGCGACGGATCACATGGGGAGGCGTCGAGGCGAGTACGTTATGCCGGGCGACAAGCCGGTTGTGGCAACAGGCAGAGGGTTCAGGCGAGGGTAGGGAGGTGCAGTCGAATAGGGGGGAGAGAAGAGGGGAATAGATAATAGAGAAGGCCATATCACAAGAGGTTCATAAGGACGTCCCAAGCAGATACAGAGGAGGGCCATACAGATATATAGATAAGAAGGGGGAGTCCAAGAGGGTTATAAAGCAAGTAGGTGAAGGAGGTATATAGAACAAAGAAGGGACATTCACAGCAGCCAGTACCAGAGGAAAAACAAGAGAGGACAAGGCCAGGTAGGTAGGTTATGGCAACAAGGCCACATCATACAGAGCGCAGCAGGGTAAAGGGTTAGGGTTAGAGAGAGAGAAAAGGGTCAAGGACAAAGAGACAGCACATAGGTCAGCATTCAAGAGGCAGAGTAGGCAGAGCAGGGCAACAAGGCCCCATGCAGTTCAGCACCCAACAGAGCAAAAGGTTTAAGATAAAGCATCAGAGTAGGAACAGAGTTAGAGAGACAGAGTAGGTAGAGCAGCACAAGGGTAGGGTTATTCAGAATACAATAAAGCAAAAGGGCAGGATTTAAGAGGAAGCAAAGGGTTCAAAGCATAGAGGCAGCAAAGGGTAGAGATAGAAGAGGGTTAGGGTTAGAGAGGTAGTATAGTATAAGGAGTAGAGAGAAAAAAGAAGGTTAAAGACAGAGAGAAGAAATAAGATAAAAGGGTAAGGGTTTTAAGAGAAAAAAGGAAACAATATAGATAAAGAAGAAAGGTTAGAGGAATATATAAAGGGAAAAAAGGTAAGAGGATAAAGAAAAGAGATAGTTAAGAAGTAAGAGAAAAGGTAGTAAGAAGATAATAAGTAGGAAGAGAGAGAGTATAAGTACGTTTATAAGTAAAAGAGAGAAGAATAAGAGTATATAGTAAAAGTAAAAAGATAGGTAGAAAAGAGGTAAGTATATAGTAAAAGTAAAAAGATAGTTAGAAAAGGGTAGACAGATAAGAGTAAGAAGTAAAAAGAAGGGTAAGAGTAAGTAAATTAATAAGTATAGGAGAAAAGGTAAGAGATAAGGGATAGATATTAGATTAGAGAATAAAGAGATAAACAGTTTAGGTAGATTAGGGTCAGGGTCAGGGTCAGGGTCAGGGTCAGGGTCAGGGTCAGGGTCAGGGTCAGGGTCAGGGTCAGGGTCAGGGTCAGGGTCAGGGTCAGGGTCAGGGTCAGGGTCAGGGTCAGGGTCAGGGTTAGGGTTAGGGTTAGGGTTAGGGTTAGGGTTAGGGTTAGGGTTAGGGTTAGGGTTAGGGTTAGGGTTAGGGTTAGGGTTAGGGTTAGGGTTAGGGTTAGGGTTAGGGTTAGGGTTAGGGTTAGGGTTAGGGTTAGGGTT